>CM077018.1:81257363-82507363 GCA_039090855.1 Macrothele yani
TATGAATGAACAAGAATATTCATTTGTTTACATTGAGTTTTCCTATTCAAACTCTGGTCAAATAACAGAACAAATTCATCATGATTTACATATTCTGTAAACAAAGACAGAAAATATGATGCAATACCATAACAACAAAGATGTGCGTTTTTCTTTTCACCATATGTAGTCTTTTGTCATTTGGATGTCAGGAAATATGGCAAAAAAAGTTTGTCTATTTGTTTGATTAATTTCAAGTGGGAGAAACTTCTTTCCGCACTAGCGACTGTTATCGGCACAGTTAACATGATTCTGTACTCAATAGCTACGTTAGGGAAGGGATTTTGCATTCCGTTTAAAAATTGCAATACTTGGATGGCAGTATTGACGACGTCCAGAACTAATTCTCTGACTATTTTCAATTCTGTGAATAGCTCCGCTCCGCATATATATCGCGGGAATTTCCTGAACGAAAGATCAAATCCAGGTTTTTGCAATATTTCATTAGATCAATATTTCATTCATTTGTTTCATTTTGGTAGAGAATACAAAAATCCAAACTTGTCATTGAACTCCATATATTGTTCAAAACGAGATTTCAGAGACTGTAAAGCAGTGTCTATAATAGAATAAAAATACTCTATTTTGAAGACCTCCTCTGCAGGTTTTTGTATTTCAAGGGTTGATCGTCTACTTCGTAATCAAAGATTCTTCTTTTTTAAGTCACTCTATGCTCAGAAAATTTTGGTTCAACCCTAACTGTTCACAAATTTCACGAGCGGCCAGAATTGCTGAATTGAAGCCTTCATTTCGAAATTGGTTCAAAAATTTAATAACCCCCTGAAGCATATTTTCTGCCATGTCAAGCTGCATGCTCTCTGACTGAAGTGGTTTGCTCACAATGTTTACAGAAAAGAGTAGGCCATACCATATAACAATACCCAATAGAATTCATAACTCTGAAGTTCATGTACTGCCAATGAACGAGCTTCACATTTGATTTTAGGATCATTAACTGTGTCCGCAACTTCAAGAGGTGCGTCCTTTAATTCTTTTCATTGGTATCTAATGGGTTTAACACTTTCTACACGGCTTTCCCATCTAGTGTCACAGGACTTCTTAACAGTAATATAAGAAGTCCTGAGCGTATGTATGACATCACTGTTATGTTTGTGTATGCGGACTCGCGAAGAACTGGGATGGTAATTAATTGCATTTAACGTGGACCAGGAAATTCAAACAAAGGTCTTCGTTAATTATTCATTCGCCTTCTAATTATTTCTTCAGTTGCTGCTTACCATCTTTGGTGAATCCCCAGCATTGTGCAGGGCTCCAAGAAGCAACCTGCCAACTTGGCTTGGCAGTTAGCATGTGTGAGTCTGGAGGAATTCGAGGCCGCTGTGGTGTAGCGGAAGCATATCCGGTGCGTAACTGGAAGACCCTGTGTTCGACTCCCAGTGGCGGCCAATGAGAATTTTTCCGTGACTCACTTATGAACGTGGAAAGAGCGAAGACCGTTGTTTGAACTGGGATGGTAATTCATATGTTCTGAACTGTAGGATTTTTTTTTGTCTGTGTACTTAATGCTATATTTTTCTTTCTTTCTCTCTTTTGTTTTATTTTATCTTATTTATCCACCAGCGCGAGGCCCCTCAAAGCGCGAGGTCATGTACGGTCGAATGCGCCGCACACCCTTAACTCTTTAACGACCATGACCCAAAAATCATGTATCACTCTAAATCCCATAACACCCGAAATTGTCTGTTGTTTCACTTCTTTGTTTAATAACAACAATAGTGACCTAGGGTGACTTCTGCTGATCCATCATAGGTTGAGAAAATTTGAAGAACAAGTAGGGTAGGAAATCTGACTCACTCTAGACAGGCGTTTCGGGAGGCTATGGCCGTTTGTACGTACGGGCGTTTTAGGCATTATGGTCGTTAAAGGGTTAACGGCGGCCTTGCTTCTGTTCATACGAGACCTTGGTCAGGACAATGCGCATTTGATTATGACTGTACATGGGTTGAAGTGCTGCCGTGTTGCTTTTCGTAAATCTAGGCAACTTCGTAGCTATTCAGAGTAGGGGCACAGCCACGTGGGACGCTCATAGTGTTTGAGCTTCCTCCAGGAGCAACAGTCGTTAAAAGGTTAGTTAACTTTAGAATTAAATTTTTTTTCATTTCTTGAAGTTAGTTAGTACACAATAGTTAGATTTTTACAAAATAATGTACATTTGAAGTATATGCAATTGAAGTTTCTTCAGTGCGGCCTTATTTATTACAGCTAACTTAATACGGCCCTCCAACGTGAAAAGGTTCCCCACCTCGGGTCTAGTGTATTTAAAATAAAATACAAAATCTTTTAAGATCTTAAGATTTAATATTCGCTTCCAGATTTAGTCATAATTTTTCCATTAATAATAATAATAATGTGCTATTGTTTTGTTCTCTGCTTGGAATGTAATCGAGAGCCTCGTCTGACACACACGAATTGATTTAGGGTTATATGCTACAGCTGCCGGCGGGTTTCTTTTACCATGCAGGAAACCCACGTTAAAAACGAGACTGAATTTCAGATTAAAAAAAAAATAATAATAATGGCTCAGTTTTCGTAGTTTATTTGCTGATTAGGTACATTGTGCGCATCACGTATTTTGTTGAAGTTAATTGGCTGATCCGCTCATGATCTTCGCGTTCAGCAACGCGCCACCTTCCGTGATGGTGTTTCAAGGAAGCTCCACATTCAGTGGGTTCCAAGGACTCTGAGAAAACGTTCCGTTTTCCCCATGCCTTTCAAAGCCCTTCGGATGAGACAGCTACTTAACACGTGATTCACAGCAACTTGGCACGCGACCAGGTAGCTGTCTATCAACTGCTGAAACGCAGCAGTTTAGAAAAATTAAAAAAATATATATCACAATACGATGGTGTCACGTGACATCTCCCTATTGTGTCAGGCTTGTTAATTAAAGCTCGTGTGTGTTTTATTATATTTTGCTTTTTTTTTATTGCATGCATTGGCTGTTAAGTATCGTTTATTTTCCTAGGCAACAAAGAATAGTCTTTTGAATTCTGTTTTTTTTTTTTTTTTTTGGCTCTCTTTTGCTTTCACGTATCAGCTATTAAGCATTATTTTTTACAGAATTAGTATTTTCCAGATAAACGGTGAATGTACAGTGGGTGTAAAAAGTATTTGTACACCCTAAATTTCCAAGTTATTGTTGATAAAAAAAAGAAAAAGAAAAGGGGGAATAAAACAAACAGTATAAAGGCATTGTATAATATGGACAATAAGCAATCCTAAAACAACAAACTGCGACCATTTGCAACGCCGTTTGTACTACAAAACAGCAAACAAGAAGTAGAGGGTGTCCCACTCAATACTTATTAATAACATCGTGAATAATTACAGTAATTGAATGATATTTGGTAAGAACATACCTTCATCCATGGAAAACAGAACCATTTCATAAGAGCTATTAAAAGTGTCCGCCCTGTGCATCGAGAAAGGCTTGAACACGAGACTTCATATTTCGGAAAATTCGCGCCAGTTGCTCCGGCGCAATCGCTGCCACTTCCTCGCAAATGTGGTTCTTCAATGCCTCAAGGGTTGTCGGCTTGTTTTGAAACACCACTGATTTGAGATGCCCCCAGCGAAAGAAATCAGGGTGTGTTATGTCAGGAGATGACCTATCTAACATCCGGTTTCCTGGGCAAGTCTATGCAAAGATTTCTGTGGCGAAGAAGAACACTTTGCTGGACGTCCTGCACTACTATTTCTGGCATTTCGGGACGGCCTCCTCTATACAAATCATTTAACGCTCCATGGGTCTCCTGCTTCTTGACTAGTAGCAGAATACTCAGTTTACTTGGTGCTGAAGTTGTGAATCCGTTTATTGGTGCTGAAGTTGTGAATCCGTTTATTGGTGCTGAAGTTGTGAATCCGTTTATTGGTGCTTAAGTTGTGAATCCGTTTATTGGTGTGAGTATGACATGAATGGTAAGTCAGATAATATCAGAAAACTTGAAAATTTCATCGTCCTGGAGCGGGAACTGAATCCACGTCTCCCGGCTAGCACCCGAGTATGCTAACCACTACACCACCCAGAATGACTAGGTCTCAAGTTTCCGATATTATGACGGATTCACAACTTCAAAATTTGGAAAATTTCAATCTCGTATTTCATTCATTTACATGGTGCAGTCCGACATCGGAATTTCCTACGAAATTCACACTGACACTTCTTAATTGACTTACTCTCCCTATAAATACGGACAAGAAACCACGCTCCGGTATGGTTAACCGAGAGAACATCGTTAACGCATACGATCAGCCTCGCGACAGACAAAAAAAAAAAAAAAAAAAACAACAACTGAACTGACCCCGGGGAATCACGAACCTGATATGCACGACGTCCAAGGTCACAACGAGCGCACCAACAGGCCATTGAAGAACAACATTTGCGAGGCAGTGGCAGCGATTACGCCGGAGCAACTGGCTTGAACTTTCCGAAATATGGAGTCTCGTGTTCAAGCCTGTGTCGATGCCCAAGACGGATGCTTTCAACATCTCTTATGATATGATTCTATTTTCCATGGATGAAGGTATGCTCTTACCAAATATCATTCAGTTACTGTAATTATTCACGATGTATTAATAAAAACTCGGGTAAAGTTTCTAGTGGGACACCCTGTATTTGCATACACGTTTGGAAGGAGGGAATGTGCAGATTAAATCATACAGTTTAAACCGGAATGACTTATAGTTCAGAGATATCTTCAGCTGTAGTTAGCAGATGTCTTCCTCATAGCCTCAGAAGGGGGGCAAGGTGAGTCTTACCCCGCGATAATTTTACATTTCAAAACTTCGACCTCTAAATGTAGTCAGATCTGCCTGAAACTTTACAAAAAAATTTTTTATATGGTAGAACAAGATAGGAGGGTCAGACAAAAACATTTCAAAACTTCAAAAATGAGGGCCACCCTAATGAACATACAGCGGTTGTACCACACAGTACCAGTTTTATAAAGTTCAGCTGTTCGTATTATAATCCACTTCCACAATTGTCTAAAATATCTACACACCGAGAGAACTATTGCCGAAACTTGAAATATTCCTCAGATCTTTCTTCTGCTTTTGAAGACATACACAGTCGTATCAGATTAATATGACCACCCCAGGACTCACAATGTACCCGCCTAGGTACATTGTGAGTCCTGGGGCTCATATTAATCTGTACCCGCCACAATGTACCCGCCTCTGTGATATAAGTGTACGGCCAGGACAGATGAGCCATAGTGCTCACGTCACGCACTATGGCTCATCCGATAACCATCCCTTTTTGCAAATCTGATAAAACGCTCCTTTTATTCATGACAGCAACGAGGGATATGCTTTCAGAATGCCTACAGCACACCTTATATACCCTCCAAGCCAGCTCACGACACGTGCCTTCTTTCATTGGCTACGCGCTGTTGACATCAAAAGTAGGTGGTGGTCACAATAGTGTGACTCGACTGTGTACAATAGCAGCTAGATTTTACAGCTTTCTTTTTACCTTGCCTATGTAAAACAACTGCATGAAGGAACCACAGCAAGAAGCACCAAAGCTCGCAAAGAGAAAAAAAATAATTATAAAAGGGCTGTTTGAAATAGTACAAACTGTAAACCAGGTGTAAACACATGCTGATCATTTTATAATTGCGTAAATTTTGGGTGGCTCCACTTGGTGTTAAGTTTGATCAGTTTTATGAACGAAGAGGGGAGCAAAATAGTTCACCGGGGGGTCAGGCCCTGTGACACCCCCCGTCCCCCGAGGCTGCGCGCCTTTGATTAAATTATGTATTGGAATTTGGAAAATGGCTATGGATCATCGCAAAGGAGAACGCACGTTTTCGAGACTGTCTTGCGACTTCCCATAAACGTTTTTCACGGACAGGATGCGGATATTGCTCAGGCGCTTCCCGTTCTAACACATCCTTATTAATGGACCGTTGATGAAGGACTGAACAAAACTCAGAACTTGAGGGACCTGTGGTTCTGCAAACAATATAAAATTATTCACAATTTTTTTTTTTACTTTTTAAGTTTCCTAGATGAATTCAGGAAAGTGGAAAAGTTTTTTATCAGGTGCCCCCACCAGAAAAGATAAAAAATAGTCTAAAATGTTGAAACAATCCATTTACCTACCGAGTAAATATTTCTTGAAATTGTAAAAAAGCATTAGAAGCTTTTATTTTCTTACAGATCAGTCTGAAAAACCAGTCTTATAATCATCAACTTCCTTTTGTGTCGCGTCCTTCAGCTTAGCGTGCGGTTTGCCTAACTCCCTGAAACCACAATTTACCACTCATTTCACTTCTTAGAAGTTTTCACAAAAATTTTTTTTCGACAGAATTTTATTCTCTTGCTATTTCTTTCCACTTGTTGCATTTGTCGCCGAAATATTACGCATAGAAAAAAGTGGTTTCGTACGACGTAGGATTTAGTCTCATACGCCTTTCCTTTCATGAATAGATCAAATACGCTCCGAAGTGCGAGATCCACGGGGTTTAGACCACTCCCGAAAAATATCTGCAATATTTTTCACATTGCTTTAATGTAATCAACTAACGTTGCGTACATTTTGTTTGCAAAGTAATTAAACATTTCTACCCTCATTCCTTTGCTCTAGTTTGTGAGGTTAATGAACTAAGCTGCAATTTTATGATTGAATTATAATACACTCTTAGCATTACATAAAAAAAAAAAAAAATGAAACATCCCAGAAAAAAGGAAAAACAGTTGTTCGATCCTGATGAAACTCCGCATGAAAGTACCTCAGGGCCGAATATGCAAACGATTAAAAATAGCGACCATCAGCTAAATAATGGCCGCCACAGCGCATGAGAACCGCGCATCGATGAGGGTATACACCGGTGAGCTATTCCATTATGATCACCCCTAGCCTAGAGAAATGAGCGCGCCGAGAGACCGAACGGTGGCGCAGGTGAAGTTCACAGAGTAGTATACACTAACTGGCCACTTTATTATGACCACCTGACAGTTTTAAGCAAATGAGCTATGGCTGCACGCTGTTGCCTCCAGAGAGCAAGGCTAGTATAAAAAGGGAAAGCTTAGTGCTTGCGACAGTAGTAGAAGTGATTTTTGGATGACGAGATGGGTAAAAAATGCGATTTGACGGACTTTCAACGTGGGATGATTGTAGGAGCTCGGAGCCATGGAGCGAGTATCACCGAAACCGCCACATTCGTGAAATGTTTGTAACGTACTAGGAGATGTGACGTACCTGCCAGAAGGACGCACACGACATAAAGGCAGATAGGAATCAGAATAAAACGTCCGCGTAGTTCAATTGGTAGAGCAACTTATTCCGGAATGAGGGGACCCGGGTTCGAATCCTGGTGCTGATAGAAATGACGGAGAAATTTACTTCGTTATAATGGCGCCCGAACTATCCGGATAACCCGACCGTTCAGAATCTCGCAATGGTGTGCTGTTATTTCCACCCACACCGCGAGATAGGAAAAAATAAGAGAATCCCTTCTCCAGCACTTCAAAAAAAAAAAAAATAAAATAAATAAATAAATAAATAAATAAATAAGGGGAGATGATGTAACGTACTAGGAGATGTGACGTACCTGCCAGAAGGACGCACACGACATAAAGGCAGATAGGAATCAGAATAAAACGTCCGCGTAGCTCAATTGGTAGAGTGACTTATTCCGGAATGAGGGGACCCGGGTTCGAATCCTGGCGCGGATAAAAATGACGGAGAAATTTACTTCGTTATATGTTCCAGAGCAGCTGTTGTTAAAGTGTTTAAAGACTGGACTGTCAGCCAAAAAACTGGGTCTCTACGTGCAACGTGTGGTCGTCATCGACTAGTGACTGCTCGGGCGGAACGGAGAGTGTTCAGACGGGTTACAGACAACAGAAGGGCAACAGTGCAGCAAATTACAGACCATCTTAATCAAAGATCCTTTCAAATGATCTCTGCACGCACTGGTCGCCGTACACTGCATCGGATGGGATATGTCAGTTCGAACACCTTTGCTATCTGCAGTTAACAAGAGAAAACGTCTCCAGTTCGCGCAGGAGCTAAAGGATTGGACAGTCAATAATTGGAAACAAATTATGTGGTCCGATGAATCACGTTTTCAGTTGCATCATGCCGATGGCCGAGTGAGAATTTGGCGGTAACAGCACGGAAGCATGGACCCCAAATTCATTGCTACAACCCTTCACGCTGGTGGAGGAAACGTTATGGTTCGGGGAATGTTTTCCTGGCAGGCTTTGGGCCCTTTAATTTGTGTTGATCAACGTCTGACCGGCGCATCACATCTAAACATCGTTGCGGACCAAGTACATTCTGTCATATGGATGGTTTATCCCAATGGCGATGGCTACTTTCAACAAGATAATGCGTCCTGCCATAGTGCTCGTATTGTACAGGATTGGTTTCAGGAAAATGCCGGTGAGTTTTCTTTGCTTAGGTGGCCCCCACAATCTTCTGATCTCAACCCCATTGAGAATTTGTGGGATGAAGTTGAACGAGCCATTAGACAGCTGGATCCACAACCCTGCAATCTCGCACTTCTGGAAAGTGCTATTCATCAAGCATAGTCTCAGGAAATTACCCAGAAGAAGACCGCGTGGGAAATGGGTTGATGAAATTCGAAAGCATGCCGAAGTGACACAGAGGAGGATTGCTCAAGATAGAGTATAGTGGAAGAGGCTTGAGAGGCTTTCATCCGGCAGTGGATTGAAAATGGTTGATGATGATTACGATTTATGATAACCAAATCTGACGACCGCATTTACTTAAAAAATATTGTAGTGTTCCTTGAAAAACTAGCATGCACTTTACCATCTTAAGAGAATACCAGTCAACTGAATCCACAATAACTATCGTAGTTGTAACTTTTTCATTTCGTATATTGAGCATATAAGATGCTTAGTTCTTTAGCTTTCCATTTAACAAACTTGTCTTCCGTAAGAAAATAAAAACTAAATAGATGAATAAGTTTAAAGTATTTATATAATAAACTAATACATTTTTGTTTCGGTTGTCATTATGTCCTTCAGAGAGAGACATGGACAACAGAACGACTTCGGATATTTGACCAGTGTCATAGCAACAAACTACCCTAACGCTGTACGCGTACGCTTCTCTCACGCTAAGTCAATCTTTGTTTTGGGCTCTCATGACCTATGATTAACCTTATTCTACAATTAAATCTCCTACTCTTGTTTTCATGATTGAGTTACTCATGGCCGTTTTCTCCGTTCTAACTGATGAGCGTCCGAACAATGAATGTACACACACCGACATTTTTCTTCTTGGGAAGCTCATCAAGATTTGGGCTCATCATAAAACGCGTGGAATAAAACGAACGACTGATTCCTCAGGGACAGGTATTTGCTTTCGGAGCTTCCAAATGATGCGGAAACGGAAGCTTTGTCAAATGACTTACTCGAATAAAGAAATTAAGTCACACTGCTCCTTAATGGAAACATGGCTGGGCGGTTTGAGACGACCAAACCGACGGGGATTTTTGTCTTGCGGTCCACCAGAAAACCATACGTACCTACAGGAGGAGGAGTGGGGGGGGGATTCTAGATCCCGGATGAAAGAGAACTGTTTAAATATGCATCGTAAAACGAATTCAGCCTTGAAGAAACTTCAACAATTTAAGTGTAAATTAATTTTAACAAATCTGCTGCTGACTGAGTGTAGCTTCAAACCACGCTCAAAACCGGGTGTTGTACTAAAATAAATAATTAATTTTCTTTCAATCACGCGTCTCTTGAAGACCCGATTCCCAACTAAATCTCTATGAAAATATTCCTGAAAATTGGCATGTGCATATGCCACATAACAATTTCCACATGCAATTAAGTTTTATATTTATTTGGTCACTACTGCAAAGTGGTATTGGTTTGTTCTCCTTGAGCAGATAACTTTTTAACCCTTTAAGCAGCCGATGCACTTGAACCAAATGGTGCCCAAAATTCTCTGCGCTCCTCAAACATAGATGGTCACATACGGGCCGGGTTTTAAGTAAGCTACAATAAAACAATTCCTTTCCCCTCTCGCATCTCAGCAGCACTAATCAAAAACGTGTCTTTGGTGGTAAGCGCTTCCTCAAGTCCCCTTTTCTCTGCTCTATGGTCCAAGGTATGATGTGGAATCATGACCCAAGCTATGATGTTGGTCCCCTTGGCACGGACATCATGCCACTGGACAGAAAAAAGTGAGTCAGATATGTTCTGTCTTCTTTCTTTGGTTCTACGTCATTGTTATAGCCATGTAATGTCCGCACACGTAAGGGGCGCTGGGATCGCAGATTCGCTTCCGCGAGGCGTCAGGAAATGGTTCGTGGACACACAGGAGCCGCTACATCTGCCTGTATACTGTAGTGGACCGGGTCCCCGTGGAATCCGTTCGTGCCTCGCGCACGATCCGTCAATCTTCTGTACCGTTGGTCCTCCTGGTCCGTCCGGAGCCGCTA
This sequence comes from Macrothele yani, assembly GCA_039090855.1. Classification (NCBI taxonomy): domain Eukaryota; kingdom Metazoa; phylum Arthropoda; class Arachnida; order Araneae; family Macrothelidae; genus Macrothele; species Macrothele yani. The sequence continues at coordinate 81,267,857 of CM077018.1, forward strand.
GCACGCCACGTGGATCGTTCTGACCATACCGTCCGACACCCAACACAGTGGGACGGTATGGTCAGAGCGATCCCCGTGGCGAAACTTTGCAAATAGCTAGAGTGCGTGATTAATGGCAGCACGCGAGGGATCCAATTGAGTTGCTCACGATTACTGTGAGCAACTCAATGGGATCCCTCAAGTCCCCTTTTCTCTCTTCTATGGTCCATCAAGTCCCCTTTTCTCTCTTCCATGATGTGGAATCATGACTCAAGGTATGATGTTGGCCTCCTTGACATGAATATCATGCCACTGGACAGAAAAAAGTGAGTCAGGTATGTTCTGTCTCCTTTTTTTGGGTTCTACTCCATTGTTGTAGCCATTTTGGCAGATAATCAGTCAGAAAGGATTAGTATCACCCCTCCCCTTCCAATGACCACTTTGAATAGCGAAGCTAAAAAGAAAGCAACGCTTTTTATTGCGCAGGTTCACAAGTGCCAACCGCGTTCGGCCCACTTCTTAGATAGCGATTATATTCGTTCGAGCTGATTTCAGCCCATTTTCCAAACCCCAAGTTAATTCGTTCCGGGTGGTTAAAGGGTTAAAGTATACCCATTATTTCGACCCAAGAATCACCATCTTGACTCGTAAGCTAGTACTGGTAAATTGCTGTTTCTTTTAAGATAAATGTGGATTGGACACGGGTTTCGGAATATCTCTGCCGGAGAATCGTCTTGTGTCTGTGCCATTATGTGGATAAGGGAGTGAAGATGACTAGTGTGTCTTTCAAGATTGCAAAAGAAGGGTAGGGCACACCAGCAACCCATTCTGTGGATAAGGGAGGGAAGATGACTAGTGTGTCTTTCAAAATTACAAAAGAAGGGTAAGGCACACCAGCAACCCATTCTGTGGATAAGGGAGTGAAGATGACTAGCGTGTCTTTCAAGATTACAAAAGAAGGGTAGGGCACACCGGCAACCCATTCTGTGAATAAGGGAGTGAAGATGACTAGTGTGTCTTTCAAGATTACAAAAGAAGGGTAGGGCACACCAGCAACCCATTCTGTGGATAAGGGAGTGAAGATGACTAGTGTGTCTTTCAAGATTACAAAAGAAGGGTAGGGCACACCAGCAACCCATTCTGTAGATAAGGGAGTGAAGATGACTAGTGTGTCTTTCAAAATTACAAAAGAAGGGTAAAGCACACCAGCAACCCATTCTGTGGATAAGGGAGTGAAGATGACTAGTGTGTCTTTCAAGATTACAAAAGAAGGGTAGGGCACACCAGCAACCCTGTGATCCAAGTCCAAAGACCTACGTCTAACTGTAGTTAGCATTAGCGTAATTAATTTACAGTATAAGAGCAGGCTTCGTCCCAGTGGCGACACCAGCCGCTCAGAACTGGGTGGGCTATTTTTTAGGCGGCTGAGCATCATGAAGGGGGGGCATAAATTTTATAGTGCTAGGCAGAAATTTCGGCGAAACATTCCGTTCATGCGGATTTACCCGAAGCTGATAATGTTATACCAAATCAAAAAAAGTTTTCAGGTGCATCGTGTACATAGTGTTTATTCAACGAATGTAGTGCAGGAACCATGGATACGAATCTCTACGGCAAGTTACTATTTCTTCGCAATTTTAGCTTACTTACGCCGCTTTTTTCCTTTTTTTCTTTTCTCTTTTTTCTCTTTCATAAAGCTGTTTATGAACTTTAGTTTGCAACCCGACAAGGAATTTCTCTCTCTCTCTCTCTCTCATCTTTAAAACTTTATTATAAAAATGGCGTGTTTCTACTACTCTCTTAGAAATTCGCTCAGATGACTACGTCCATTTCCCAGAAGTGCAAACACTGAGTTTAACAAAAAATTCATTTTATATAACAAAATTTCTGTGAATTCGAAAAATTCAGGTAGGTTTATGCAAGCTTCGTAAGACCTACGACGGTTGCGCCAGTCATATTATTCTAACAGCTTCAACATTTTGAGGGATGAGGGGCTAAAGGGTGGGCTCAAAAAAAAAATTGGGTGGGCTGATGCACCCAACTCGTAGCGTCGGGCCTGGTTGGACTATCGGCACTTTTCTCACATAAGTACAGAAAATTTTGATGTTATTTCAGAACAAACTCCCAAAACATAGACAGAAGACTCCCCCAACCCCCTTCCCCTTATTTTTAAAGAAATACCTTTTCAGACAGTTATAAAACTCAAATTAAGTTAGGGATTAACATTATATAAGTACTGTGACGTACCACTGACGTGACGCAAGAGTCAAAATGTCAAATTGCTGCGATGAGCCAAAGTCGGGATAGTTCAATCGGTAGAACAGTCAACTCCGGAGAAGGCAGATGTAGCTTATCATCTCCTCACCCGCAAATGAGGCTTTATTTTCACAGTACCAAAATAATTTATTCGTATGTGCCAAAGAATTCCGACAAAAGAAATACGCGAGAAAGTATACCACCATTTCTCGAGTGGTCTACTGGGAAATGTCCCGGTGAGCCAATCCGCCCCTCAAACAGGGAGTCTGGATTTCGAGAACAATTTACCACAGAGAAAAAAATGAAAGAATGAATGATGAATTATGATGGATTAAAACATACGCCATCATGTCGCTAAAATTTCTTGAAGGTACCTATCGAAATTGTCGAATAAACACGCGTATAATCTAAAAAATAAATGTTTTCTAGAAAAGATGGGAGATCTTTTACACGCGAGTAAGTTGAAAAAAGCAAAATCTTTGAGCGCACAGAAGAGGATGCAGCTGGGATCTACTGGAGCAATCGCCACCCTCCCCGAAATTTCCCTCTTAAAGCATGCAAAAACGTAAATAATAAATTTCGCAGTCATTTAATTTATTTTTAGAATTTTGCGTAAATATAAATTTCGCTGTCATTTAATTTTTTTTTAGAATTTTGCGTAAATATAAATTTCGCAGACATTTAACTTATTTTTAGAATTTCGTTAAAAAATTTTAAAGCTAATAAATTTTGTAAATCTGAAAATAAAATGTTTTGTTGTTATTGCTTCAGGTGAAAGAAAAGAAATATTAAATGACATTGTCTTGACGTATTTTTTTTTTTTTTTTTTACAATGCTTCGGTTCTTGGTTTTGAATGATACATTTTGCGCAACACAAAATCTGTTCTTTGGTGGATCATAACTTCTTTCATTTTTAAAGTTCATTTTGTAAACAAGTACAAAAGAAATATATTTATTGCAATTACTTTGATCAAAATGATTAATGTGATCTAATCAAAGGCTTCACGATATAACAAAATATTCTTCATATACACTGAAAGGACAATTTATTACACACACACATAATAACGCGTGGGCTTACATACACCAAGGAGCCAAAACATTATGACCGCCTGCCTAATATGATGTTTGTCCTGCACGTGTCGACAAGACAGCTTGGTGAGGTATGGACGGTACAATATTTCTAAAGGTGTCTTGTGGTATTTGGTACCAACAGGTTACCAGCAGATCATTTAACTCTTGTAAGTGAAGTGGTTGTTTGCGTCCGTCCCTAATTTAGGGCCAGTGGTTCCAGGGAAGTGTTATATGGAAATATTCAAACTTTATTTAAATTGTAACTTTTGTTATTTTGTGTGCCAGCGACAGTGAGAAATTCCCTCCCCAGCTAAAAAGGCACTCAGCACAGATTCATTTTGGAGAAAGGTAATTCTTTCGTCGATCATGGGACCTCCCACGAACAAAAAGACACCCCCTTTCCCTCAGCTGTCGTTGGACTCTCTCTTAGAGCCCTCTAGGAACAATCGGAGTAAGCAATTAAGAGTACAACTTCTTCTTACGTCAAGGGGACAGAGAGTGAAATGACGTGGCAGTCATAAAGGGAGTCCAGTTGGAGATCTTCGGTGGGAAGGAGAAAAGATTTCACGCGGGCATGTAGCCACGTAAAGGTAGGATTTGGCGGGGAAAACGCAGAGAAAGCCGTCCATAACCTCCATCTCCCGCTGGAAGTATATATAATTTATTTTGACTAACCAATATTCCCATTTTCTTCCCCAATCTGAAGGATAAAGAGAAGTGCAGTTGAGATCATTTGTCATTACATTCAGTTTGTCTAACTACTTATTCATTTGCTTCCCTGCTCCAATGACAGGGACCTGTAACAGATTCTTCTGATGAGTTGGCGTCTACCACGATGCATAAAATAAACGAAGCCAACATAAAGGAGAGAGCCAGCGCCGTAAGACAAACACAACATCCATGTCTCCCCGGAATTCGAACCCGGACCTATCTCGGACGAATGGTCAGAAGCCATCGCTTAGACCACTGCGTTACCGGGGCGGCGTTACGTGGTTGAGTCACTGCAGATCAGATTTGCTGTTCCAACACAAACCCCAGGTGCTCGATTGGACTGATGTCTGGAGAATTTGGAATACCTGGAAGTCTTCCTCATGTTCCAAGAACCATTCTCAAACAATCAGAGCAGTTTGGCGTGACACATTATCCTCCTGAAAGAAGGCATTACTAGAGGTTAATACCGTTGCCATGAAATGATGTTTAGCTAGAAGTCATAGTTTCATGCACACGAATGGCTGGACCCAGGGTTTCCCAGAACATTATCCAAAGCATTACACTCCCTTCACCGTCTTGTATTCGTCCCACGATGCATCCTGGTGGCAACACTTTCCCAAGTGAACGACGCACTGTCCCCACTATATGTACACTTGTTCTTAGATTGCGATAACGAATTGGCCACAAAAACTACCTTTTCGGCACCGGCCGCAAAAGCGACGACACCTACTAGACTCACTTAGCCGGGTTGGTGCCACTGATGCTTCTCTCCACTCAGAGGTAAAAATAAACAAGTAATTTATCAATATCTTCTACAACTTATTTATGAGAATTTTTTTTTTCAAAGTGCTTCGTGAAATTTTTAGAGGGCGAAATTCCACCTCATCGTTGACTGTCTCTCCAGACAACTTCTTTCTTTGTTTAATGCAAAATTCTGTACTGCAGGGCAAATGTATGTGCGTGTGTGTGTGTGTGTAAGGGGGTAGGGGTCAGGCTAATAAACAGTGTCTCGTTTCTTCGGGAAAAAAAGATGCTTTGATAGATATGACAAAGCAAGATAGACTGTGGCTGAAGAGGGATGCCACCCCGGTGGAACAGTACTCCAAGCGCTGGCGTCTGAACATTCGTCCGAGATGGGTCCGGGTTCGAATCCTCTATGAAGCAGGGATGTTGTGTATGACTTACGACACTGGTTCTGTCCCTTCCCGGAAACCAGTGACTCTAAATTAGAGATGGGGGAACTGCTAATAGCCCACTGAATTGCTTACGGTGGTCGTGAACACCCCCCCCCATCCCAAAGAACGAAAAAACAAAGAAGGAGCAGGATGAATTAGTCACTACTGCTTTTGGGTAAAAACCAGTGCTTGTTCTAAGCTAAAAAACGAAATAAGGCTACAGAACTCCGAGAAATGTTTTGTTTTCCCCACAGGCTTTCATTTAAATTTTTACAAGTGTTGCGTTGTTAAAAGCATTCCCCCACCCCACCACAGAGAAGGCGCCCCGATGCCTTGCTTCCTGCTCGTCGGTTGTAGCACTTGAATAAATCTGATTCTGGGTTCTATGTTTCCCAAAATTTGCGATGGGTCCTAGCGCAAGTATAGGGAAACATCGCCAATTTAAGCCCTAGGGCATTAACCTACGACATCTTATTTTCTCAAGCAATAGGACTTTGAACAATTCGAGTTCAAAAGAAAAAAATGATTTACGACTTGACTCGCAAGCACAAATAAACTGTTTAAACCAAAGTGAGGGATATCGGTATGTGTATCAGACAATATGTACATGCAGACGTATGTACACAGAACGATAATGATCTCTGCTCACGTGAAAGAAATCAATCAAACGTAGAGAATGATGCAAGTCGGTAAAAGTAATAAGAGGTTGCTATTTTTAGTCGGAGTCAATTAACACTAGTACTTTCAGCGATTTGACTGAGAGGAATTTCACCCGTTAAGGAAGTGCTTTCACTGTCCACATAAAAAATAATAACTCAAATTATGGTTTGCATAATTTTTTTTCTCAATCTCCCCTTTGTGCTTTCTTTCGGTTGAGTTTTCTGCTTTGGCGGTACTTTTGTTAATCAATGTGGGTAAAAACATCTGGTGCACATTCAGTGTTAAATTATATTAACGTTATAAATATTCATTAGAGATGTTTACACCAAAAGGTAGCTTTTGTGCTACTAATATTTAAATTTCTTATATACACTGCCGAACAGTTGCTAAGGACGGATGGCAATAGCAACGATAGCAACCATAAAATGGAAGGCAGGAAAATGTGGAAATTAGCATAAGTGCGGGATACAGTAAGACGTGTTGTGCGTATGCAAATTTTGGATTGCCGAACTTGTTCGTGACGTCATAGCGCTGATAAGAGATATAAAGGATTTGACGCGTATTGACCGTTGTTGTTCAAACGCAAAGTTGAAAGGGAAAGAATCAATTGTCGAACTTGCAATTTTCAGTATGTCTTCCCGACATCACCTAGATGATTTTACGCGTGGCCGTATTATTGGCAAGATTGAAGAAGGGCGAAAAATAACAGATGTTGCCAGGGAGTTCGACGTCAGCCACAGTGTTGTTTCAAGGCTTTGGAAATCATTTCAAACAAATGGAGAGTGTAGCAAACGTCACGGGGGACGTCGTGTTCGCAGTACGACACCTGCAGAAGATCGGTACATAGTGCTATCAACAAAAATACACCGGCGCAGCACAGCTAGTGAGGTAGCAAATCAGTTTATGGCTGCTACTGGCAAGCGGATCTCCCGAAAAACTGTCGCCAGACGTTTGCATGAAGGAGGACTATACGCCCGCCGTCCTGTTGTGTGCATCCCATTGTCCAGACGTCACCGTACCGCCCGTTTGCAATGGTGCCATCAACATCGCAATTGGACTGATAACGACTGGTCTGCTGTCCTCTTCTCAGATGAGAGTAGATTCAGTCTATCGTCTGATTGTCGACGACAACTGATCTGGCGTGATAGTGGTACTGCATGTTGTCCAGCAAACATATAGGAAAGGGACGGATATCCGACATGTAGTGTCATGGTATGGGCTGGCATCATGATCAATGGCCGTACGTCCCTCTATGTGCTTCCAACTGGGACTATGACTGGCCAACGATACATTAATGATGTTCTGTTACCTCGTGTTCGCATGTTCCGTGGTGCTGTCGGTGATAGATTCATTTTCATGGACGACAACGCAACATGTCATCGAACAGTCGCTGTCCAGGAGTGTCTTGAGAGCGAGGATATTCAACGCCTCGTATGGCCAGCACGTTCTCCAGATCTGAATCCCATTGAAAATGTGTGGGATGCTTTGGGGAGGAGTCTTGATGGTCGCCAATGCCCTCCAATAAACAAGGACACCCTCATCCGTGCACTGACAGAGGAATGGGATAAATTACTCCAACAGCTGCTTGATAATGTTGTGCAAAGCATGACACGACGTGTGGAATCTTGCATCGCCCTCCATGGTGGCCATATCCCGTATTGACATCTTACGCCGGAACGCCTGCGGACGGTTATTGCATTTTTTACGTTTACGTATTCTGCACAAAATGGCCTGTTTGTCCCTTGAACACGTTTTCAAAGCCTTCTGGATTTCAGAGCACAATAAATTGTCTTTCTTGTAATGTCGTAGCATTCTGACATTATTTTATTTCACTTGGAATCCAACCACACTTACTTTTTTATGCGCTATATAGCCGTTTATGATCCGTCCTTAGCAATTGTCCAGCAGTGTATTTTATGTATTGCCGATTAACTGAAACTGTATTTCTCCCTATGCACGTATAAGTGAATTGCACTTTTTTCGATTTATTGCGGATGTTTAATCATAATTCCCAAATATATACTTAATTCTGCATTGATATTTGCTGAATAGTTTATTAAGTAGTAGAAAGTGAATGTGTATTTATCACTTCCTTAAAATTTGCCGATGATCCTGTCGATAGGAATTTCTCTGTAACCTCTGTTTATCGCATTTAACGTTTAACCTGGCAGTCGTATTTGTCACTTCCATTTTGTTACTTGCTGAACTGTCCCCGGTTTTTGCCCGGATATAACGTTTAAAATGTTATCTGTATATTGTGCTTTATTACCAGCACCTCCTTCACAATTTACCCATCCGCTATGCACACTTCTAGTCTCATTTTGATGGCACGCATAATTCCCAACAGTAGTAAAATAAAACCCAAGTAAAAACTTTCGATATAACGAACATGGGTAACGGAAGTAGTCAAAATCACTGTTGAAATCTGATTTTTAAATGTTGCCCCCATTAAGTGACCGAACAATTGTTAATTTCATTGTTACTCAAAAATATATTTTACTAAACTATCACTGAACATTATTTCATCACGTTTTACATAAACGTAACAATATCTCACTGTGATGTGTGTAGATTACGAGAACCTAATGCTAAATATGAAGCCACTACAAAAATGCATTTTTGATGTTATGACAACGGTGCGTCGTAGCAAAATTTGGCTCCCTCTCCACCCCCTCTCCAAGGGGGTTACCTGATATTGACGATAGCTTTAAATTTATGTATTAGGTGTGTGTGCATAAGCTATACCCGTGTTGTAGGCTACAAAGAAAGGAGGAGAACACTACAAATAACGTAACTAGGATTTCACATAATTGGCAACATTCTGTATGACCTCTTGCCATCTGTCTATAAGTAGGTGAATACCAAGCCGGAAAAACTCCTGTGTTTTAGAGTAAAAAAGTCCCGTGATGCCGTTTTCACATCGTCTACATCATCAAAGATTCAGAAAGCTAAGGCGTTATGTAACAATCGAAAAAGGTGGTAGTCCGTAGGTGCCAGGTCAGGGGAATATGCCGGTGAGGTAACACTTCCCAACCAAAGTCCAGCAATTTTTGCCAAGTGATTAAAGCAGCATGAGGTCTGATGTTATCATGATGAAGGATCTTGCCTTCGCGATTGACGAGTGCTGGCAGCTTCGATGTCAGTTATTCTCGCAATCTGTCCAACTGTTGGCAGTAGAGGTCAGCATTTATCGTTCGGTTAGGTGCCAACACCTCCCAGTGGATTATTCCCTGGACATCCCACCAAACACTCAGCAAAACCCTTTTGGGATGCAGTTCTCCTTTCGAGGTCGATGGAGCAGGAACCTTGGCACACAGTCCGTCGACGCTTTACATTACGGTACAGTACCCATTTCTCATCACCCATTACAATTCGTCCCAAAAAGGTTCATTTCTGTGACGAGAAGGCAAATAAGCACAGGTACGGATTATCTCCTCTCGTTGCTTTGCAGAAAGCTGGTGCGGAACCCAGTTATCAAACTTGGTGATGAACCCAAGCACATGCATCCGTCTTTCGACTGTTGTTCTGTGTACCGACAACGCTTCGGCTAATTCCTGAATGTTTGGATGTGGGTCATTTGTTATAGTTTGGTCCACATCCACGTCAGAAACCACGGATAGACGTCCAGGACGTGGCTGATCTTTACAGCTTCTGTGTCCGTCCCGGGATTTCCGAAACCAACGGCGACATGTGCTATCATCAACTGCACCCTCCCCATACACTTCACAGATGTTGCGGCAAGTCGCGGCTGCAGTACCGCTTTTATCGAACTCGTACAGTAAACAATGTCTAATGTGCTCCTTACGGCGTTCCATGTTAAACCGTCTGTGATTTCCGTTACGAATGATTTATTCGGACAAACCTAGTGCCTTTATAGGTTCTACCATTCCACGCTTTATTGACCGAAAGTTCGGCATCGCAGCGTCATCTGTGACGTAACTACTCCGATTGCAATTTCCATCTATTACAAAAACGGGTAAAACTTTTGGACACACCCAATATAACACGCTGGAATGTAACCTGTAGATATCCTTGACCAAAAGTTACCAATCTCGCTCTCTAACGCACTTGCGATTCAGCTTTTCTTTCTACTTTGAGGTCAGATTTTAGCTTGCGCATGCGCAGATGGACTTTTGAAGCTACATCACATTTCATCGGTGTCAGAGTCATTTCCTAACGTTCGTGTAAATCTGAATAACGTATAAAAATAATAAAAATAAATAATTGCGTGATAAAAATTCGTGCAATGTGCTCGTGATGTCACCCACGTTATTTTTAAAAATCATCTTTTTTCCTTACGTGTTTCGATTCCCTGCATTTTTATGTCTACCATTGCCTTGAAAAAGCCTCCAAGTGGAGTGAGTGCAAAAGCTTGGCGAATCTTTGTGCTTACTACACCACAAAAATAAACACATTCAATAAGCTATATGCGTTTCATGAGTATTCACAGTCTGGTGTATTTAAAATTAAGGTAAAAATAAAGTTTAAAAAAAATAAATATGGTTTTTGAAAAACTAAACAGTCGGGCTACTTACTGTTGCCACCGCCACAGTTTAGTAAATACTTCCTTTTATGACTCAGATATTTTCTTTCATTAGTTTTACGACAATAAATTTCATTAATACACCCGCCTAAGTGTCGCTTAAAGTTAGGAATTAGTAAACCTTATTGTTTGTTGTTATGATTTAATTCCACTTAGTATGTACCGGATTGTGGCTTGATATGGTCGTGAGTGGCCCGAATGAATGCAATGTGTTATACTTAAACTAATGTATATTCTCGAATCACTCGTTTTATTTCACACCCAAAAAGATCTTGGCATGCGAAAGATGCATAGCATACATTATCTACAAAAGAGTACCAAGGTACTCTCTATTCTTTTTCAGACTTTTAATCGCTTTATTTCTTGCCTGTGTGCAAAGATCATAATAACTGCATTACAACAAGCATCGCAGCAAAGTCGCATGTTGATAATTTTTGGAAACAATTCGATTTCTTGTAAAACCGAAGGCAAAAATAATTTGCCCATCATAAGACAGGCAGTGACGTGGCTCCAATAAACTGCAACTAGCCGACCAGGTAGTGAAGGAATTCATGCATCACGAGAGGGGCGTGCATTCGTCGCCAGAACACAGTCCGACCGCCGATGGAATAGCAATACCCGAATTAGGACTACTCTTTTGCTTCCCGCGATGCACACGTGACGGGAACATTTTCAAGCAGGCGGCAATGTAGAAATGCGCACGCTCGTTCAAGGCCACATACTCGTTCTCAGTTGTCTCTCTGGTTGCCGTAGAAATATCATGAGAAATGTTTTTGTTGTAGTAAGCCACATTTTATAATTTCAACTCCAAACTAGCCATGCCGCCCAGGTGGCTCAGTGGTCTAAGCGATGGCTTATGACCATTCGTCCGAAAAGGGTCCAGGTTCGAATCCCGTGAGGCATGGATGTTGTGTCAGTCTTACGGCACTGGCTCTTTCCCTTCCCTGGAACCAGTGACCCTAAATTAGGGGCGGGCGACTGCTTATAGCCCACTGAGTTGCTCACGGTGGTCGTTAAACCCCCAATAATGATAAACAGCCATTGCAACTAGGACAACGATAAAACCACTGCGACATTTTGGAGGGTCTAACACAGTATCTGGATGAGTTAAATACGCAGAGATTATTTTTTTATTGTTGTATACAGTATAAGGATGGATTGTTAAAATAACAAGAAGTACCCGAGAGAGTAGCAATAAGGGTACCTAAGGTAAAATAAAATTTTATTGTTAGAGAATTAAGCTAGAAGTTTCAGTAATTATTGCTAAATAATGTATTGCTCCATTATTCCTTCCAACGTAGATATAATTAGAAGTATTCTGCAGCCGCCCTGGTGGCGCAATGGTCTAAGCGCTGGGTTCATACCATTCGTCTGAGATGGGTCTGGGTTCGAATCCCGGTCAGGCAAGAATGTTGTGTTCGTCTCACGGCACTGGTTCTCTCCCTTCCCTAGAACTAGTGCCCCTAAATTAGGGACGGGCGAATGTTTACAGTCCATCTAACTGCTCACGGTGTTCTTAAACCCCGAATATTAAAAGTATTATGCATTAAACAATGTTCAGTATCTTAAGGAAATAAAATCTGAACAAGTCGTTTATGATTAGTTCGCTAACTAAAGTATAGAAACCTAGAAACTTAAGCAACCATGTCATGCAAGTCTCCCACCTCCTTTCCGGTGTCCACATTGTTTGAGGAGCTGGCTTCTAATAAATTATCCGAGAAAAACTCCTATTCAAGTTCTGGATGAGGTAGGGTTTTTTTTTTTTTTTGATTGGAGGTTTAACGACCACCGTGAGCAACTCAATGGGCTATAAGCAGTCGCCCGTCCCTAATTTAGGGTCACTGGTTCCAGGGAAGGGAGAGAGCCAGTGCCGTAAGACAAACACAACATCCATGCCTCACCGGGATTCGAACCCGGACCCCTCACGGACGAATGATCAGAGGTCAGCGCCTTAGACCACTGCGCCACTGGGGCGGCGTGAGGTAGGGTTGGTGTGTCTGCTTGGCGGCGCTGGCTTTGTCCCTTTCCTGGAAGCAGCGGCCCTAAATTAGGGACGAGTGGCTGCATATGCCCTTCAGAGTTGTTCACGGTGGGCGTTAAACTTCCAAACGAGGGGTGGGGGAGAAGCCGAACACTTGATCAACATTTATTGAAACCTGGTTCGTATCAGCATTCAGAAGACTGATGTTAACTGACTCAGTTTAAAACTTGCGAGAATTCTCGAATAACATAAACGATTCAGAGCAGATTTATACTCACCTTCTCATCTTGCAGAAAATGTGCTGAACATCGTACAAAGTGTTTACATTGCCTGTCCTATCAATGTTTCTTTGACCTGCTTGTACAATCGCTGAATTAGCGGATTTATGATACTCTCACGATATGAATAACTTCTATTTAGAAATGCGGTCTAGAAATATCACGTGCAGTTTCTCTGCAGACCACGCGACAGGGTGTTACGAATCAAACGAACTTCTAATTCAGATAAAATTTTAAATTATTTTATAGCTTCATGTAGGAAATCCAAACGAACAGTCTAGATATCGGTGAGTGCTTTACTTGTTCCCGAAAGGTCTGTCAATCTTAGAAGACGACAGAGTGTTTTTTTAACAACGAAATGCTAGCTTCCGTAACTGCTTTTTAAGATAAAAAAAATTGGAGTTTTTAAAAAGTACATATCATTACACTATTTTTTTTTCTTGGGGGTTTAATGACCACCGTGAGCAACTCAATGGGCTATAAGCAGTCGCCCGTTCATAATTTAGGGTCATTGGTTCCAGGGAATTGACAGAGCCAGTACCGTAAGACAAACACGACATTCATGCCTCACCGGGATTCGAACCTGGCCCCTACATGGACGAATGGTCATAAGCCAGCGCTTAGACCACTGTGCCACCGGGACAACCATTACCCTCTATACAGATAGGTAAGAAATTCGTTTAAACATGCCACTTCATAAAACTACTGAAATATAAATTGTGACATACCACTGAGATGGCGCAAGAGTCAAAACGGCAAGTCAGCAATAAGCCAAGGTCGATGTAATTCAGTCGGGGGAATAACCGGCTCCGGAGCAGGAAGACATGCATTTGGATCTATCACCGGCAAAAAAGGTTTTACGCTATATCGGCTCCCGAACGTAAAAATGAATCTCCTGGCAGTGAGGTTCCAAGGAAATGTGTGACGTTCCTTCCACACATCGTCTGGAATTAATGTGAATTCCTTCTTCAACGCTTCGAAAAATGTGTGATGTTTCATCCACAGATCATCTGGAATTTACCAGAATTCTTTCTTCGACAGCAAGCTTCTTCAAGCATGACTTACGGCGGACCCGAAACCTGCGATTTCGGGCTCTTGTCTTTTTCAACGGGGGTGGGGAATATATGTGACGCAGGAGCCTAAACGGCAAGTTGCTGAGATAAGCCAAGGTAGGTGTAGTTCATTCGGAAGAATAACCGCCTCCGGAGCCGGAAGATGTTGTTCACAGCACCACCGGCAAAAAAGTTTTACGGTATAAAGTACTTTATGTATAAATCTCGATTATATTTACATAAATTTACATTTTTAGATGTGAACATTCAAATGTTACTATAACTGAAAGAGAAATGTTTCTCGATGGTTTTGTCAATCTATAAATATGTTTCTAAAACGGACAAATCATTTCAATCTTTCAGTTATACGCGCGGAATGCTAAGTTATCTAAATTGCAATCGTCTATTTCATTTGAACATTACCTATCGTACAGGGTGTTTCAATGGGTAGTCCCCCAAAGAATGAGTCATATTTTGCAACACACTCTATTTAGAAACATGATATGTGGTTTACAACATACCTTAGTTCATGGGAATGTAGCACCATTCACAATAAATGCTGGAAATGTCCTCCACCGACATCAAAACACACTCGAACGCGACGCTGCATATTATCGAAGGTCCTCCAGAGCTTGTCCTCATCAATCATTGTCTGGTGCTTTACTTCTCCAGGAATTCACGCTGTGTTACCTTTACAGATTTTGTTATCCAATAACTTTTCACAATAAACACCCGCTCCGCAACGTTATACACAGACATCCTGAACGACGTTCAACGACACAGTAAAACACGCAGGTTGCCACTGAACAGAATTAGCGTGCCCGGCCATCTGGTGGGGTGATGTCACAATGAGTCATCGCCTTATCAGGAAAATCACTCCTGCGCATTTCTCAAGGATGGAGGTCACTGTAAACCAAACGTTGTGTTTCTATGTAGAGTGGGAAGAAAACAATAGTTGATTCCTTGGGGGTACTACCAAGTAAAACACACTGTACTATCGGTCAGTTGTTCTCGTCGTAGTACTGTAGGTTCTTAGTGTTAAGCACCAGATAGCTGATACACAACAGTTTTAATTATACACTTAGCTAAATTAGGCTACTTAACGGCCAGAAAAAGAGTCTTGTAATCAGCTTATGAAAACCATTGTCTTTTTCGTATGAGCTTCAGGTTAACAACTCATTGAAGATAATCACAGCAGCTTATTTCTCAATATATCTAATCTTTTTTTTTTTTTTTTATTGGAGGTTTAACGACCACCGTGAGCAACTCAATGGGCTATAAGCAGTCGCCCGTCCCTAATTCAGGGTCACTGTTTCCAGGGAAGGGAGAGAGCCAGTGCCGGAAGACAAAAACAACATCCATGCCTCACCGGGACTCGAGCTCGGGCCCCTTTCGGACGAATGATCAGAGGCCATCGCTTACACCACTGTGACACCTGGCCGGCATGCAGCTATTCTACAAATTACAACACAATACTGCAGTAATCTACCCATATCACACCACAACATCACACCACACATTTCGCTGTTTGCTCCTTATATGTATTACATACAGTAGCTTGCTCTTATGTCAACATGCACACGTCATTTGCCTTGACCTCAAGACTGATGCCACAAAAAACATTCATTGAGTGAGAAAAATATAACGTTAAGGTTGAAATGCTTAAAGATAACGAACTCAAAATTTACATAGAGAAAGAAACAAAAAATGAAAGTTAGTTTTGTTTCATTGGAGGTTTAACGACCACTGTGAGCAACTCAATGGGATATAAGCAGTCGCCCGTCCCTAATTTAGGGTCACTGGTTCAAGGGAAGTGAGAGAGCCAGTGCCGTAATACAAACACAACATCCATGCCTCACTGGGATTCGAACCCTAACCCCTTACAGACGAATGATCAGAGGCCATCGCTTGGACCACTGCGCCACCGGGGCGGCAAAATGAAAGTTGGAGTATATGTCATATGGGCAGCATATGTAGCAACAGTGTTTCCAGATTCGTCACATAAAAATAAGATAGCTTCAATTTTGGGTCTTTACATTACATGAACAATAAACTGTTGCCGAAGATGCAACTAATATGAATAAATTAACTATTTTCGTGTACTGCATATGTAATATGTCACTAACTTTTTCGTCAGTAGCATACATAAAACTCGTTTTTTTTTTTTTTTTGAGGTTTAACGACCACCGTGAGCAACTCAATGGGCTATAAGCAGTCGCCCGTCCCTAATTTAGAGTCACTGGTTCCAGGGAAGGGAGAGAGCCAGTGCCGTAAGACAAACACAGCATCCATGCCTCACCGGGATTCGAACCCGGACCCCTTCCGACGAATGATCAGAGGCCAACGCCTTAGACCACTGCGCCACCGGGGCGGCCATAAAACTCGTTCAAACAATTCCTTAGAGCTTTTTCCTTCGATATTTGGAATTTTAAAAAAGTACTTCCTTAGTGTACAAAGGGCGGGCAGCCTGTATTAGAGATCGTGCTGTATTAAAATGTATACTTTTAATGATCCCCATTACGTGTTGATTTCTATCCATACAATCAGGCTTCTTTCCGGTTTTGCCCATTGAGCAAAGCAGCAGCGAGAAATTCTTTAAAGCCATCGAACACAATTTACAGTACTTGTGTGACACAAAATTAACTGCTGCAGAAAGACACTACGAAATAATAAGAGTTCAATATAAGAAAGCAATTTCATATGGTAATATTGCTGAGTGTCTAGGAAATTGGGCTTCGCCGCCCCGGTGGCGCAGTGGTCTAAGCGATGGCTACTGATCATTCGTCCGAAAGGGGCCCGGGTTCGAATCCCGGTGGAGCATGGACGTTGTGTTTGTCTTACGCCACTGGATCTCTCCCTTCCCTGGAACCAGTGGCCCTAAATTAGGGACTGGCGACTGCTTATAGCCCATTGAGTTGCTCACGGTGGTCGTTAAACCTCCAATAAAAAAAAAAAAAAAAAAAAAAAAAAGAAATTGGGCTTCTCAACCAGGGTGAATCAACGGTTTGTCTCGTTTTGAGCAAGAAATGACGTTTTCTTGTATTAGTAACTATTTCAAGTGGCCTTCATGGGAAACAAGAGGTCAACGTCTTTTTTTTTGGAGGTTTAACGACCACCGTGAGCAACTCAACGGGCTATAAGCAGTCGCCCGTCCCTAATTTAGGGTCACTGGTTCCAGGGAAGGGAGAGAGCCAGTGCCGTAAGACAAACAAAACATCCATGCCTCACAGGATTCGAACCCGGACCCTGTTCGGACGAATGATCAGAGGCCATCGCTTAGACCACTGCGCCACCGGGGCGACCTCAACATCTTCCGCCTTGCGAAATCTTCAGGAAGTAATCAGTAGAGTTGTAGCAAAAGCAGAACGAAAAAAAAAAAATTTGAAAAACAAATGAGGTTTGTAAACGGTATGAGGAAATTTCAATGTCGTCTCTGGGGCATGCAAAGAGCTAAACAATAAAAACAACATCGGGAAAAATAGACAGCAATTTGTTCAGCGCTGTTATTGAAGGTGTAGTTACTTTCTATCAAAAGTTGTGTCTGAACGTGGTTTATTGTGTTGCCTTTGCACTAGTTCTTTACTGAAATCATGTATCTATGTCTGCATTTCTTGGAAGCGCGCCGCTAATCTTTGATGGTCTGAACCTCAGTTGAAAAGCATAGGCAAGCAGACACAACACACAAATACAGAGCTGTTTCTCACAACTTAAACACGGTTTGAAGGACGCATCTACGAGTTTACACTTTGCGCAACAAGCGCGATGTTGAAGTTGAGACTTCTTTAGAGGTACGATATTTCCAACCAGTTAGCTCCGATAACAACCCGTGATGGGTTTTTTTCTCACCTGAATGTCGGTGCTATTTTTGTAGGTTCGTCTACCTGCCTCTGCAATGAAACCTAAAAAATATCTCAGAATGCTGCATAAATTACAATTGTTCTGAACGTAAATCAAAGTTGATACCGAATTATTTATTGGGCGTAATGACCGGGTCATAAACGGCTCTAATCCAGAGCAATAGCGTAATTTCCAGGTATTTCTTATTAAAATTTAAAACTGTGCAATCAGTAGTTTTTAACCAAAAACATAATTTCACACCCCAAATTTTGTATAAGAGAAGCTGAACAACATGAAGAAAACCATGGTGCGGTTACATCAATAGCTTTTTTTTCTTTTTTTTTTTTTCAGGTTTAACGACCACCGCGAGCAATTCAATAGGCTATAAGCAGTCGCCCGTCCCTAATTTAGGGTCACTGGTTCCAGGGAAGGGAGAGAGCCAGTGCCGTAAGACAAACACAACATCCATGCCTCACCGGGATTCGAACCCGGACCCCTTACGGACGAATGATCAGAGGCCATCGCTTAGACCACTGCGCCACCGGGGCGGCGTCAATAGCTTGAGAAAAGAATTTCAGAAACCTAGACAGTTATGTATACGAAACGTAGAAAAGGTTGTGACGTGCCTGCACTGCAGGACGCACATGAGATAAAGGCAGATAGCAGCGAGAGCATACGTCCGCGTAGCTCAGTTGGGAGAGCGATTTATTCCGAAATGAGGGGACCCGGGTTTGATGCCCGGCGTGGACAAAGATGACGGAGAAATTTATTTCGTTGTAAGGCGTTTGTTCTGTAGAAAACTAGTAAAAATGAATTTTCAAGCAGATTTTGGGAATTAGAGAGCTAATCTAAAATACAAAAAAGAAGTCCTTATGTGGAAAAATTGCCTATTGTAAAAAGCAGACAATTCGAGCAAAATGCTCACCATGCTGGAAAACATTCGGTCGAAAGAAAAAAAAACAAAAAACACTTTCAGCCAGTATTTCAGAAGTGCAGTAAGAGAAATAAGCGCCTACCTCCCCAGTTAGCTGGACTGTGTGTTATGAAAAGGTAAAATATGCATAAAATATTTTTTCGCCACCTGATGCAAAAATATTTTTTCGCCATCTGACGCAAAAATATTTTTTAATATTTTTTCAAAGCAGGCTTTTTGAAGCTCTGATATAGCGAAGAAATCAGAGTACAATCTACACCCTCCAGTGTTAAAACTGCAGAATATTTTGAAAAGTTATTAACTATCTGAAACAGAAAATCAGTTCAAAATATAATCCTGTACAAAAAATTTATCAATTGGCAATTTAGGAGTGCGTGACACATGAGTCAAATGGTCATCGAAGCAGCGAAAAGCCGGCGTAGTTCAATTGGAAGAACAGCCACTCTTAAGTAGGAAGATGTGGTTTCGAATCCCACTGTCGACAAAGAAAGGCTATAAGTAAACAGACTACTTCAATAAGAAATAGGCACAAGCGTCCCCTATAAGGTAGAACTGCGTCGTACTAACGATAAACAAATAAGGAAATATTCGCCAAACGTAAAAATGATTCTTCAAATCGGACTTTCAGAATAAGAAATTACATGGGAAGCAGAATATGTGTCTAAGCCTCCTAGTAAGAAATCTGGGCATTATCTGAGGAAAATGCACACAATGTCTTCGTCATAATGAAGGATGTTCGACAAAGAAATAGTTTCCTCAATCTAGTTTTTGGAAGCAATGTGCGTGGGAAAACGAAAGGCTATAATGTTTTGATTGTTTTAGGTTTGCGTGTTGAAATAACACTAAATGCTTAACACGACACTTACGCGACCACTGTGCAAGGGGTCGACATAGTAAGAAACCAGAGCCGTAGCCAGCGAAGGACTAGGCCGAACGGCGCCAGACCTGCGTTTCCGTTTGCCCGTCCTAGCGATTTAGACTACAGTCCTGTGTCCGAACTCTTTCATATCTCAAACAGAAGTCGTCGCTCTTTCCACGTTTTTATAAGTGAGTCACGGAAAAATTCTCATCGGCCGCCACTGGGAATCGAACCCAGAGTCTTCCAGTTACGCGCCGGACATGCTTCCACTGCACCGCACCGGCCTCGAATTCCCCCAGACTCACATACGACAAACTGCCATGCCACTTAGCAGGTTGCTTCTTGGAGCCCCCCACAGAATTTTTCCGTGACTCACTTATAAAAACGTGGAAAGAGCGATGACTTCCGTTGGATGTTCCTGGTCCACGTCACTTGTCTGTATTAATTATTCATTCGCCTCCTAGTTATTTGTTCAGTTGCTGCTTACTATCTTTGGTGAATCCCCAGCATTGTGTGGGTCTCCAAGAAGCAACCTGCCATGTGGTTTGGCAGTTAGTCGTCTGTGAGTCTGGGGAATTCGAGTCCGCTGTGGTGTAGTGGCAGCATGTTCGGCGCGTAACTGGAAGACCCTGGGTTCGATTCCCGGTGGCAGCCGATGAGAATTTTTCCGTGACTCACTTATAAAAACGTGGAAAGAGCGATGACTTCTGTTTGATGTTCCTGGTCTACGTCACTTCTCTGTATTAATCTTTCATATCTTTTGCACGACCTCTTTTATATCCTTTGCCTGACTCAATCATCAGCAGCCCCCTCACAACTTCTCTGTCTGGCTATAGGCCTGCAACTACCTGTTTATTGTTTTCCTGGTTGTCGAATTATACTTTTTCTCACAATTTCCCTTTGCACAACTCACAGAATTTCGTTGACTTATTCACAATAGCAGTATCGTAGAGTAGTAATCTGTCTGAAAGTATAGATTCATCATGATAGCGTGCATCAAAGTGCAATAAGTAAAGCATCTTTCGCTGTACTATCACCACACATACACTTTATACTCAGCCTGGCTTTTATTTACCTTTGATTCATTGCCATTTGTTGCCAAAAAGTATGAGGAAATTCGGGGCAGTGACGTGCTGCTCAGAAGGAAAATCTTACGGAGAAGCAACATAATTTGCATAAGAATAGAAACTCGAAAAAGCAGGTTAAATTAGAGATATCTGTTACAAAGTATCGCCATAGTTTGTGCTAGACCCCCCCTCCCCCCAACGCTACATTTTTTTTGATGTTTCGGTAAGTGTATATATATGTTGTCCACATGTGTGTTTTAACAGCACGAATTTTTCATATTCTTTATGCCAATGGACGTGCTAATGATATGATCATTTCGCCACTATAACTGTATCTGTTTGTAAATGCGATATAGCTGTTTCTAAAATAAGGATTTGAAAAAAAAATAAAGAAAGCTGGAATAGAATGGAGAAAATAAAGCGCATGACTGTTAAGTTAGCTTTGTGTGCACGATTTTACGTCTTTCTCTCGTAGAGGCAGATATTTATGCTAATAGGAGACAGGTTGAAAATGTTTTCTTGTGCGAAATAGAAAAGACTGCTCAATAGTTTGCAGTTATAGGTTTTTGCAGCAAATGAAGGCTTTAACAAAATGTAGTAAGCGGAAAATAATGAGCACGCTTTCTTCTACCCGACCGACGCAAGAATTTTTCGACCAATTTCTAGACGCAGAAGTATTTTACTCTTTTGTTTTTCAAGTGCTCAGTTCTTCAGTCTGATCACAAGCTGACGAAAGAGAGCAGCTGAAATGTTTTTTTTTTTTTCTGTGCTTCCAAATCCAAGGTGTTCGTACGAGGGCCATCGATTTTGAATGCCTGCATGAATATACATTGGAACAACTACTCATCGCAAAGACTCCAGAGCTACGAGCCGGAAATTGTCAACAGCATGCGTTCATCCGTGGATCGACAAAACTGGCAATCCAGAATGACCCCAAAGGAAGATAACAGCCTCCACCGCTGGATGCCAAGGCCCAAGCGAAATGCTACATAACAAGAAAGAACCTGTGCTTTTTTAAATTTTACCAATAAGCTTTGGGACAGTATAAAAATTAACCGTTTGTGCAAGTCAAAGATTTGCTGAACACAGTTATTACGAGAATGAATATTTCTTTTTCTGAAACTACGATAAATTATGTAAATAAAAGAAAAAAATGTCATCAAAAGTTTAACAAGCATCTAAAGCGTAACTAGAACCGCCGTGTTGCTTACGCAGAAATATAATCTGAATTTGTTTTTAGTTTGGGGGTTTAATGACCACCGTGAAGAACTCAGTGGGTTATAAGAAGTCCCTTGTATGTAATGTGGAGGCCACTGATTCCGGGAAGGGCCCCTGGGCCGTGAGACAAACGCGCCATCAATGTCTCGTTGATATTGGGAATCCATTTAAGACGAATGATTTGAAGCCAGGCTTCATACCACTCGGCGACTGAGGCGGATATCTGAGCTATAAAGAGCAATTATAGAAAGTGCAGAAATGCAAGTAATTTTAAACAAAAGGCAACTTTACATCTGCTGTTCACTGAACTAACACACGTACAGTCAAACACACATGCATATGCGTAATACTAATTCTCAGTTCTCAGGCAAAACATCATTTTAGTTTCACACAAGAAATATCTATTAGGGGTATGCAAAAGTTTCCACCATCCCCGCTAGCGGGCGCTGTAGGAGCCTAACCGGCCGGCGACCCGTTCTGTCTGTTCGTACATGAAGCCAAGCATGGCAGTCGATAAAGTTCATTTGCGGCACTGCATGTTATTCATGTTTAATTTAGGGAATAGTGCGAGTGAAGCATAAGGTTCGATATGTCAGGCATATGGCGAAAGGGTTATGGGTGAGCGGACGTGTCGAGAATGGTTTGCCAGGTTCAAGAAAGGTGATCTAAGCTTGGAAGACAAGCCACGTGCAGGTAGACCGCAGGAGCTCGCAGACGAGGAGCTGGAATCGCAGTTGCAAGAGGATGCCACACAATCGACCACGCAAGTGGCGAAACGTTTGAAAGTGGCTCAATCGACGGTGGTACGGCGTCTACAGACCTTGGGGAAGATCCAAAAGATTGGTAAGTTGGTTCCGCATACTTTAATGGTGCGTAATATTGATCAACGATCGGGCATCTGCATGTCGTTGCTGAAGAGTTCTCAAAGGAAGAATTTCCTGTGGAAGGTTGTCAGCGGGGGGTGAAAAATGGGTCTGTTGCAACAACCCCGTACGCAAGCGATCCTTAATTGACCCAGGCTAGCCATCAACATCCACTGCAAAACAGGATATCTACGGGGGAAAGGTGCTGTTGTGTGTGTGGTGGGATATGCATGGAGTGCTGTACATCGAATTGTTGAAACCGGACGAAACAATCACTGCACAACGATATAGCGATCAGTTGATGAAACTGAACGCCGCAATCCAGCAAAAATGCTCATGGACAGGTAAAGGACGCCGCCAAGTCATCCTGTTACACGATAATGCCAGACCACATGTCGGTGCCACCACGAAACCAACCCTTGAACAGTTACACTGGGAGGTTTTACCGAACCCGGCTTACTCCCCGGTTTACTCCCCGGACATTGCACCCTCAGACTTTCATCTGTTTCGCTCTATGCAACATGCTCTAGCCCAACAGCGGTTCACCACAGTTCCATAGGTGGAAATTTCGTCACTGCGTTCTTCAGCTCAAAACCAGAGTCCTATCACAGGGGCATTCATTTGTTGCCTGAAAAATGGCAAAAGGTCATTGATCCTAACGGCCAATATTTCGTCGAATAAATGGGCACTGGTTTCCTGATTGTTCCTGTCTCTTTCTCCTTAAAACGGTGGGAATTTTTGCATACCCCTTATATTTTGTGCCAATGTGGTTGCTTCTCTATCTTTGAAACATAAGGTGGCCTTCGAGAAAAAACTCTATTGAAATTCTAGTAAATGAAATACCTTTCCATAGGGTTTTTCATGCACACTTTGTAAATAAATCATAAATACAGTGACGTTTCTCGATCTGCGAATAGAAGCTAGTAGAACAAAAAAAAAAAAAAACCGCGGGTTTTCTTTATTTTAATTAGAAAACAAGTGTTCAATAACTGAACGCAAATAAAGCTAAAAATAGAAAATTCAATCCCGAGTCGCTGTAAAACAATTATAAGATCAATTCAGAAAACAGCTTGAAAGAACAAGATGTACAAAATTTTCTTACGTAGCTTACTTACTTATACTACGCCGATCCTCCTCATTCTTTTTGCTGCAAGTAAACAGCCTTCTATTACATTCTGCGTTAACATGCCGAGCAGTACAGACTTTTGCGAGGAAGAGGTCAGAAAAGTATTATTTTAACTTACAATGAAACAGTACATTTCACCTTTTCTTAAAGGTAATTGGAAGTCATTTTCAGTTTTTAAAAAGATCTCAAGTTCCAAAGCATTCTGTTACTCGGAAAAATCACGATGGAAAACATACTTAGTTTGTGATAAGTCCTCCTACAGAAAAAATAAAATGATTACAAGCCTATTCAAAAAATATTGAGCTCCAACAGAAAATAAAATAACTAATTCACTCGCAATAATGACAAAAAAAAAAAAAAAAAAAAGTTTCATCACCGCGCCGTTAGAGTTCTATCTTGAACGTGACTGTGATTGCTGGCTCTTTCTGTTTTAGTGGTTAAGACACACTGTTTCTGCTGTGCCAACCTAAATGACTCGGGATTGAATCTCACCAGGGAAAGTATTCTTCGGAGTAAGGGCTGAAAAATTCGGGGTTCTCGATTTTGAAGAGTTTCTGTATAAATACGGGAAAATCCGAAACGGAATTATTGACTACGGAAAAATCTGTGAAAATGCGAAAGATAGAAAAAACGGGAACTTTTAAAAACGGAAATCTATGTATTAATTCTATAAGGTTTTTTACTGTGAGTCCTATTTTGAGAGAACGGCTGAACGTAAAGATATGGTTGAGGTATCAAACTAAAGGTCTTACCATGTAGATGTGCCAGTCGAAGAGAACAATGAGATTGGAGCAACGGTTCAAGCGTTGTGTGGTGGCAACGTTCCCACTTAAAGTCTATAGGAGAAGCGTGCGGTTGACATTCGATCTCCTGCACGCACTGTTGAAGGCGGAAGCATGGAGGGACTGAGATAGTCCAAAGTCCGAAGTCTTCGTTTTTCTGAGCGAACCGTTGCGGAAAGCAACGGTAGCAGGCATTCCTGTCAAAGTTCTTCTCATCGGAATAGCGAACACTCTCAAAAACCTGATTGCGTTATACCTTTGGATTCCGTGATGTATATGTTACCGCTAAAGCTCGAAAGCCGTTAATGTGCACATTACCTAGCTAATCTGCAGATTAACTGATTTGCTCCGTTAACGTGCGGAATCAAGAGTTTTCCACATTTTACCTAGGTAATGTGCACATTAACGGCTTCCGTATCGTTAAAGTTCAAAAGTTTGTTTCTCTCATTTCCTTTGCCTAAAGTACCCGAAGTAGACAGAGCGAAAACTGATGCCCGCTCGATTTTAGCTGTGGTTCTTAGTAAAACAGAGGATGGCTTTTATAAACTTGGTACTAAAACGGGTATTTTAAAACAATTGTATGCAAAATCTGAATTCAGTGTTTGCAAAGAGAGATTTTTAACGAAAGAAGATGTCCCTGCTGTAGAAATATCTTTACGTCAAACAGCAATAAAACAATCCCTTTGAACTGGGCAGGGTTTCCAAAAATGTGACTGCAAATCTAAATGCACCACAAATAGGTGTGCTTGTCGCAAAACCAATTGCTACGTAATTCAAAGTGTCACCAATCTTTAGATTGCACTAATAAGTAAGCATAATTTTATCATATGTTTTGCAAATTCATTTCCTTAATTATAATAATATTTTAAACCGTTTGATTCTTTCTATTATAGTTTTTTAATTGATTGATGATTGATTCTATCAACTAATTTGTTGATTGTTTGATTGTATTAACTTGATTCTTTATATATCGATAAATAAATAAATAACAGTATATTAATTTAAGCTTACAGAAACGTTGCTGTTGTTCCAGCAAAGATCTTGTTTTCACTTTAACGAGTGCCTAGTAGGTAATGTGCAGATTATCTAGGTAATTTGCAGAATACCTAGGTAATTTGAGAAATGAAACAATTTTCGGCACTTTAACGGATCACCCTAGTTAATTTGCACATTACCTAGATAATCTGTAGAATAACTGATTTCTGCACTTTAGCGGCAACATATATATACAATTTAATATTTATTCGATCCAGTTTATTCACGTAGGTAAGACGTTTCCCATTATGTAAAGATGTAAATGAACATTACGTTGACCATTATTAGCAAAAATATTACGGTCGACTGCTTATAGCCCATTGAGTTGCTCACGGTGGTCGTTAAACCTTCAGCTAAAAAAAAAAAAAAATCACGAACCTGGACTATTATCTTTACTGAAGTGGTTGAATGAATTTTTCAATCAAATAAAGTTTACATTTGTTGTTTCATATCAGTTTATTGTTTTCAATAAAAACAAAACAAAAAACAACCTAACCGTCGATTCCGACGGGTTTCGTTAAACGACGGATACCTACCGGCAGCTTCGTTGCACGTTATTTTCAGGAATTTTCGGCGAATTCAGACCACTTATTTTTTACAGTGTGGTTAATTTGCTTTCTAAAACTCGCGTTCCTTATTTTCTAGGTGACTGTAAAGACAAAGACAGCAACTGAATGTTATTCTTAGATGTCTTCTGATTTCATCTCTTGCTGACAACTAAGGCGGGAAACAAAGATTTAATGTCAGTAACTCTGGGTTAGTGACTTCTCCTCTTTGTTCTAATTTTATCTGCTTGTCTAGGGCAATAGATAATTCAATCAATTGCCCTTTGGTAAGTTGAATTGAGGCTTCCTGATCTGCGCAATGAGCTTAAAAGTATTGAATACGTTACTGAATCATGCTACTGTTAATTTCCCATTTCCCTTCGTGTCTTCCATTATCTTCTTTAGGAAGTCTTTCGCTTATGCTGTAATAGAAATCAGGATGCAGACACAGTGTTCTTTTAGGGGGAAGACAGAAACGAAAGCTAAAGTAGATCCGTGTCTACAACCGGAGATTTCCTTTAAAAAATACGCCTGTATCCTCATTTCTTATTTCCTGAAGAACAGTACTGCTTGTTTCCCACAGAAAAATATCGCCAGCCAGAAACTTTGTGTATTTCACATCCTCATTCACCTATCAACGTCACAGTTAATCTAATCATGTACAGGATATGGATAACAACTCCCTGTTAGCATTAAACAACCCTGAAATTAAATTTTTCTTTTAGTCGATGCATGTAGTCACGCATTTGTATTAGATGAAAAGGATATTAATTTCTCCCTTACACATTTGTCGTAAAAGACAGGCAGCTTTCCGTTAAACATTAAACATTTTGAACGCATTACGAATACACAGACCATTCATACTTGCAAATTCTATTTTCTGCTTGTTTTTAAAAGTTTCTGGAAACAATAACTATCACAATGGTGATTCTTTTCAGTTGACAACACGAAGTCTAAGATGATTTTTTCTTTCAAATTCCGTGGACCAATAATACAGAGGATGTTCATTCATTTTTAGAACGATTTTCCAGCAATATAATTTATGTTTAAAATAAAATTCGTTCTTTCTTAAATGCTCTATCTGAAAGCCCTTTCTGTGGACCTTGAACCTACATCTAGGTTTCCTAGAAAACAGGGCATTGCTTAAAATTGGTAGTGGTATTTTATTCCACTCCTGTTACACTGCTTTCCATAGTCCAACCATTGTTTTAGTTCTGCCTTTAGAAAGCGGTTCTGTTTAGCAGTGCCTTTGGACTGCTAAACAGGACCGCTTTCTAAAGGATTAGCGTCCGTTAGCGGCACATCAAGGGACTTTAAAGGAATACGAGCATCAAGGGACTTTAGGAATTTTGATGCTCGTATCAAGGGACTTTAGAGACTTTGGTGGACTTTAGGGACTTTGATGCTCGTGGAAACCTACATCTAGGTTTCTAAGATAACAGGGCATTGCTTAAAATTGGTAGTGGTATTTTATTCCACTCCTGTTACACTGCTTTCCATAGTCCAGCCATTGTTTTAGTTCTGCCTTTAGAAAGCGGTTCTGTTTAGTAGTCCAAAGGCACTGCTAAACAGGACCGCTTTCTAAAGGATTAGCGTCTGTTAGCGGCACATCAAGGGACTTTAAAGGAATACGAGCATCAAGGGACTTTAGGGATTTTGATACTCGTATTAAGGGACTTTAGGGACTTTGATGGACTTTAGGGACTTTGATGGACTTTAGGGACTTTGATAAACTTTAGGGACTTTGATGCTCGTGGAAACCTACATCTAGGTTTCCAAGATAACAGGGCATTGCTTAAAATTGGTAGTGGTATTTTATTCCACTCCTGTTCCAATGCTTTCCATAGTCCAACCATTGTTTTAGTTCTGCCTTTAGAAAGCGGTTCTGTTTAGCAGTGCCTTTGGACTGCTAAACAGGACCGCTTTCTAAAGGATTAACGTCCGTTAGCGGCACATAAAGGGACTTTAAAGCAATACGAGCATCAAGGGACTTTAGGGACTTTGAAGGAATACGGGCAACAAGGGACTTTAAAGGAATACGGGAAACAAGGGACTTTAAAGGAATACGAGCAAAAGATATAGACTTGATACCATAATCTTTTTTTATGTTTTCAAGAAATAGAGTGGTAGATTTGGATGTATGACTGGTAGCCTTATCATGATGAAGTTCTACTCTTTGAAGGCTCTGTGGATAAAGGAATGGTATTTTCTCTTTAAATATAGGAGTTAAAACATTATGTTGTGTGAAAACACAGGTTTGTCGAAGCCGGACAGCTATTCCGGCTCCCCTCACTCCGGAGTAAGTCGCTCTTCCAACTGAGCTACGCGGACATCTGCTCTCATTACTATTTGACTTTATCTCATGTGCATCCTGCGGCGCAGGCACGTCACATCTCGCCCCCCCCCCCCGGAAAGACGGGTCAACCGGGACCATGTGTCGCTGTAGGCATTCATGCCATGAAGAACGCGCATTTGAGAAATCCCAGACAATTTGGTGTGTGGAACGTAACATCACACACATTTATTTTTCCGAAGCACTGAAGATGGGATTCTCATTTTTCCTGTCTCGCGGTGTGGAAAGAACATCACACCATTGCGAGAAACTTAACGGCCGGGTCATTCTTGAAGTTCGGGCGCCAATGTGAAAACACAGGTTTGTTCACGCCGGACATCGAATCCGGGTCCCCTCACTCCAGAGTAAGTTGCTCTCCCAACTGAGCTACGCGGACAAGTGCTCTCATTACTATCTGTCTTTATCTCATGTGCGTCCTGCGGCGCAGGCACGTCATAGTTGGTAATATGTATAGAATTTGTTTTAATATTCTTTTCAACTTTTCTTAACTTTAATTTCCCATTGTACGAGAAACAAGCCGTAATCATGAATCCTTTACTGAAACTTTCTTTGTATTCTTGGAACCAAGATTGTTAGTCCTTTTTTGCTCTTTCGTGATAGTAAATCGATCTTCTTTTGTTACAGTCATTTACGTAGATCCATGCTTCATCAATAGTCACAACAAATTTCCATCTGTCTCCGGCTAAGGGATTTTCAAAAAGAAGTCCACACTATGCTATGCACTCAGCCACATGCCTAGGAAAAAGGCGATGAACATCATGGGTTTTTTTTTCCAGATTCAAATCTGTGTTTATTACCTATGAAAACACAAATTTGCTCGGGACGGAGATCGAATCTACGCCCCCTCACTCCGGAGTAAGTTGCTCTCCCAACTAAGCTACACGGACAGAATGTATCGCTGCAGATTTGTAGTCTAGACACGCGCTTTACCTCCATAGTACGTCACATACCTTGTTTACAGTTAATACAGCGATTTTTAACAACCTAGCGTTTGTTCTTTGGATCGGTAGATTTTCGTTTAAGACCATAGACCTTACTTTTGAAACAGTCGTAAAAGTACGTACCTTCTTTGGATATTAGCTTAGTGTTCCTTTTCCCGTTAAAAGCAATGCTTGACGATTTCCCCCTCTATTATTAATAATATTGTTAATTTGACATTTCGAAATGCTGATTCCAGATGATTTTCACAACGTTTTTTAATTACAGAATGCGAATGTTTCTCTTCGTAAAGGGCAACAACATACACTTCTATCCACAGCTTGTTTACGTGCGCCATTTTCTTAGCAGACGATATTTAACTGCAACAGATGATGTTCCTTTCTAACATGTATAGAATTGATTTCAACATTCTTTTCAACTTTTCTTAACTTTAATTTCCCATTGTACAAGAAACCAGCAATAATCATGAATCCTTTACTCAGACTTTTTTTTTTTTGGATTCTTGGAACACGCTTTTTCCAGTTTCGATTCTGTGACGTACCTGCCAGCAGAACGCACACGACATAAAGGCAGATAGCAGTCAAAACAACCGTCCGCGTAGCTCAATTGGTAGAGTGACTTATTCCGGAATGAGGGGATCCGGGTTGGAATCCTGGCGTGGACAGAAATGACGGAGAAATTTACTTCGTTATAATGGCGCCCGAACTTTCCGGATGACCCGGCCGTTCAAAATCTCGCATCGGTGTGATGTTCTTTCTACACCGCGAGATAGAAAAGACCCGTGGGCCATGCCCCCAGCCCTCTTTCGGGGGAGGGGTGGATGTGACGTACCTGCCAGCAGGACGCACACGACATAAAGGCAGATAGCAGTCAGAACAAACGTCCGCGTAGCTCAATTGGTAGAGTGACTTATTCCGGAATGAGAGGATCCAGGTTCGAATCCTGGTATGGACAGAAATGACGGAGAAATTTACTTCGTTATAATTCTACGAACTTCTTTCATTTTCTGTAGTTTCTTATCAAAAACGTTCTAAAAATGTGTAAACGTTCTCTGTAACTATCAACACAAAACTGATATGGAAGTTAGGTTTGGTATTGAAACAAGGGAAAAAACGAAAGCCTTTTACCACAGTAGTCCGGAATGAGAAAATACTGCAGAATTTTTAAAACATTTCTGTTTGGGAAGAGCAGTAAATTTTGGGCACCATTTGGTTCAGGTACATCAACCGCTTAAAGGGTTAAACTTATTGTGGTGTTCAGTGCCGGATTTAATGTTTTTGAGGCCCTAGGGCAAATTTTCTATACGGGTGTTACTAGGCCGCCGGTGGCCTAGTGGGCAACTTCGTGACTGCCGCGGAAAGGACCTCAGGTTCGATCCCAGCAGGTACGAACGCTCGACCCACTAAACATCCGCCGTGCGTCGGATGGGCACGTTAAGCCGTCGGACCC
This sequence comes from Macrothele yani, assembly GCA_039090855.1. NCBI lineage: Eukaryota > Metazoa > Arthropoda > Arachnida > Araneae > Macrothelidae > Macrothele > Macrothele yani. The sequence continues at coordinate 81,298,573 of CM077018.1, forward strand.
TGGGTACTGGCCCCCCGATAATAAATAAGGGCATCTTCTTCCCCCTTTCTACTTCGCTTCCGTGTCACTTTCCTATCGGGCACTCTAGCCCAAATCTCCTAACTTCCTATTTCTAAGGGTTGTTTAAGACCTGGGGTCAGACACTCCCTACCTAAAATCCTCTACATGTGATCATTTATATACGCCCCCCCCCCTCCACAGACACACTCGGCCACCCATATTTGAATTTGCTCCTATAAGATTTTCTAATAAAGTTATCTTTAAGTTAAGAATATAATAATTGATAGTATAATTTTATTGTTACATAAGTATTATTTAAATAAAAATTATTTTGATTTAACTTGTTATTAAATTAAATGTTATAAAACAAGTTAGTAAAATCATGCAATGCATTGATTATGATACGCTTTCCAACATAACAGAAATCATTACCAAAGTTATGAGGATAATGGCTGTGGAATAAATCTCGCTCCTATGACCTGACCTTTGACCCCATTTCGATGGTATTCAACAGAATCGGCAAAGTGTATTTCCGGAACAACATGATAAAGTTTTGTCTCAATCGAAGCATTTTTACGTAAGTTATAACGCATAAGGGCGATGGAATGGATCCCGCTCCTATGTCCTTACCTTTGACTCAATTTCGTCCGTTTTCAATATGGTTCGTCCCCAGGTGGTTCCCTACCACATACTAAAATTTAATCGAAATCGAACCATTTTTACGCAAGTTATGACGCATAATGGCAATGAAATGCATCCCGCTCTTATATCCTGACCTTTGAGCCCACTTCGCCCGTTTTCCATCGGGTTCGTTCCGACGTTGTCTCCTATCACATACTAAAATTTCATTGGAATCGAACCATATTTACGCAAGTTATAATGCATAAGGGCAATGGAATGCATCCCGCTCTTATGTCCTGACCTTTGACCCCATTTCGTCTACTTTCAATAGGGTTCGTCCCCAGGTGATCCCCTACCATATAGCAAAATTTCATCGAAATCGAACCTTTTTACGCGAGCTATCGTGTGGACGGACAGACGGACAAAGTTGGAGCATATACGCTTTTTCAACCTACGGTTGGAAAGCGTAAAAAATGACAAAGAGGTTCATGCTTATCACTTTACATTTTGAAACCTTAGACCTACATTTGAAACCAACACACGATGCATTCTTATAACACGAAAGTAAACAATAGTATTCCATTCTTTAAAATTGCATTACAACAACAAAAATTAATAAAGTATATAAAAATTAATAGTAAGATGTTTTGGGAAATGATATAAACTGACACATTTCTTTTCAAGTTTGATTTATTTATACATAAGAAAAATGGAATCATAAGCTTAAATAAGTAATCTACTACAAGCATGAGTACTCAGCTCTTGCTATACTTTATAAAATGAAACCCTTATTTTTAACATTTACAAATACAACTAAACCTAATAGACAAAGATAGTTATGAGTCAGTTAGTACAATAATAATTAAACAATAAATGAACTGCATGAGCTCAAAGCTGGGCATAGATTTAAAAATAATCACTCGTCAACTTTACGGGCTTTAATAGAAGATAAGTATTTAATTAGATCATCAAAATCAAAATTTTCCACTCCTCTCTTGCCACTCTGTCAGACGTCACATGAGCTCTCTATCGCACTCATACGAACACGGGCGTGCTCGCAATAGAGCTATTATTACGTTCTTATTTCTTTAGTTATCATTCACGATAAAATAAAAAATTACCACTAATTTATGCTATTCAACTAAATTAAAATAACGGTACCTCCCTTTTCTAAGCTCTTCTGTTCTATTCTCTCCGTTTTCCTGGATTCTACACCTGCTGGCCCCTAGGGCCGCGGTCTAGTTGGCCTAGTGGTAAATCCGCAGCGCGCCTGCTTTTAGCACAGTAGTCCGTAATGAGAAAATATTAGAGGATCATGAAAGAAATACGGGATTACGCCATATAATACAAATTTTGAAGGCGACAATCCGATTTTTGGCGTAAATGTGACAAGGATGGTCAGATAATATCCGAAAACTTGAAAATTTTCATCTTCCTGGAGCGGGACTCGAACCCGCGTCTCCCAGAAAACACCCGGGTATGCTAACCACTACACCACCCAGAACGACCAAAACTCAAGTTTCCGATTAATTTGAATAAAACCATCACAGGATTCGCTAGTCGAAGCAACCGGCATTCATGTTTAGCGAATCTGGAGGTTAAGAATCTTGTCCCGTGTTTGCCCGGCGAAGCAGATAAATCATGAAAGAAATACGGGATTACGCCATATAATACAAATTTTGAAGGTGACAATCCGATTTTTGGCGTAAATGTGACAAGGATGGTAAGTCAGATAATATCCGAAAACTTGAAAATTTTCATCGTCTTGGAGCGGGACTCGAACCCGCGTCTCCCAGAAAACGCTCGGGTATGCTAACCACTACACCACCCAGAACGACCAAGTTTCAAGTTTCCGATCAATTTGAATTTAACCATCACAGGATTCGCTAGTCGAAGCAACCGGCATTCATGTTTAGCGAATCTGGAATTTAAGAATCTTCTCCCGTGTTTGCCCGGAGAAGCAGATAAATCATAAAAGAAATACGGGATTACGCCATATAATACAAATTTTGAAGGTGACAATCCGATTTTTGGCGTAAATGTGACAAGGATGGTAAGTCAGATAATATCCGAAAACTTGAAAATTTTCATCGTCCTGGAGCGGGACTCGAACCCGCGTCTCCCAGAAAACGCCCGGGTATGCTAACCACTACACCACCCAGAACGACCAAAACTCAAGTTTCCGATTAATTTGAATAAAACCATCACGGGATTCGCTAGTCGAAGCAACCGGCATTCATGTTTAGCGAATCTGGAGGTTAAGAATCTTCTCCCGTGTTTGCCCGGAGAAGCAGATAAATCATGAAAGAAATACGGGATTACGCAATATAATACAAATTTTGAAGGTGACAATCCGATTTTTGGCGTAAATGTGACAAGGATGGTAAGTCAGATAATATCCGAAAACTTGAAAATTTTCGTCGTCCTGGAGCGGGACTCGAACCCGCGTCTCCCAGAAAAACGCCCGGGTATGCTAACCACTACACCACCCAGAACAACCGAAACTCAAGTTTCCGATTAATTTGAATAAAACCATCACGGGATTCGCTAGTCGAAGCAACCGGCATTCATGTTTAGCGAATCTGGAGGTTAAGAATCTTCTCCCGTGTTTGCCCGGAGAAGCAGATAAATCATGAAAGAAATACGGGATTACGCCATATAATACAAATTTTGAAGGTGACAATCCGATTTTTGGCGTAAATGTGACAAGGATCGTAAGTCAGATAATATCCGAAAACTTGAAAATTTTCATCGTCTTGGAGCGGGACTCGAACCCGCGTCTCCCAGAAAACGCCAGGGTATGCTAACCACTACACCACCCAGAACGACCAAGTTTCAAGTTTCCGATCAATTTGAATTTAACCATCACAGGATTCGCTAGTCGAAGCAACCGGCATTCATGTTTAGCGAATCTGGAGGTTAAGAATCTTCTCCCGTGTTTGCCCGGAGAAGCAGATAAATCATGAAAGAAATACGGGATTACGCCATATAATACAAATTTTGAAGGTGACAATCCGATTTTGGGCGTAAATGTGACAAGGATGGTAAGTTAGATAATATCCAAAAACTTGAAAATTTTCATCGTCCTGGAGCGGGACTCGAACCCGCGTCTCCCAGAAAACGCCAGGGTATGCTAACCACTACACCACCCAGAACGACCAAAACTCAAGTTTCCGATTAATTTGAATAAAACTATCACAGGATTCGCTAGTCGAAGCAACCGGCATTCATGTTTAGCGAATCTGGAGGTTAAGAATCTTCTCCCGTGTTTGCCCGGAGAAGCAGATAAATCATGAAAGAAATACGGGATTACGCCATATAATACAAATTTTGAAGGTGACAATCCGATTTTTGGCGTAAATGTGACAAGGATGGTAAGTCAGCATACCCGGGCGTTTTTCTGGGAGACGCGGATTCGAGTCCCGCTCTAGGACGATGAAAAATTTCAAGTTTTTGGATATTATCTGACTTACCATCCTTGTCACATTTACGCCAAAAAATCGGATTGTCACCTTCAAAATTTGTATTAGAGGATATTGAAAGCATTTTTGTTTGTGAAGAGCAGTAAATTTTGGACTCCATTTGGTTCAGGTTAATCATTTGCTTAAAGGGTTAAACTTATTGTGGTGCTATGAACCAAATGCTTTGCCTTTCGTGATCCATTCTATATTTGAAAAAAACAAAATGCTGTCTTGATAGAGCAGCAAGAATTACAAATCTCTGATTTTGAGATATGTTGGAGAATTCGTTGACTCGCAGGTCAAGAAGGGGTCAGGACACCAGCTGCAGGGCATCTGAGCGAAGAACAACTAGTCTTTCCCAAACATCGTCTTCTCAACAGTTTATTAGTTTTTTCCCACTCTTAACGGAACGGAGATAAGATTTTAGTAGATATTCAGTGGCACGCTCATTCCTTTTTCTTCTTCTTTTTTTCTTTTTTTTTTTTAGCAACGCACTAAGCGCGCATCAGAAGACGACTGAATTCCGTCGTATCGTTAAACAGATAATTAACGAGTCCTGACCTTCTTATCTTTTAATACTGTAACTCAAACAGGGCCCCAATTGTGAACACCCTGAAATCGCATTCAAAACAAATCCATCAGGCCAGAAAAAATACTTTCAAGTGATATATCCTAAAAAAGCTGAGGATGTTTCTATAAATATAGAAAACGCCCGTCAAAAGTTAGTCCCGAAACTAAGAAAGCTAGCTGAGTTCAAACAATAATTTACAAATTTACGTCAAAATTCATAACATGGTTCAACGATGTACACAGCGCAGCAATTAAGTAATGAGACTGAATTTTAAAAAAATGGAAAATCAGGAAAACTTACGTGACTATATTTTGCTTGAGGTACATTCCTCCTGTGTTAATACAAGAAGTGGCACGATCAGCCAACGAAAGGAAGGATTTGCAGAGGTCATCTTTTGGTATGGAGTGAAGAGCTGATGTCACAGTTCTTTGTATGTCTTCATATTTATTCGAAGCACATTCCTCCTGTGTTAATACAAGAAGTAGCACGATCAGCCAACGAAAGGAAGGACTTACAGAGGTCCTTTTTTGGTATGGGGTGAAGAGCTGATGTCACAGTTCTTTGTGTGTCTTCATATTTATTCGAAGTACATTCCTCCTGCGTTAATACAAGTGACACGATCAGCCAACGAAAGGAAGGACTACCTGAGGTCATTTTTGGTACGGGGTGAAGAGCTGATGTCACAGTTCTTTGTGTGTCTTCATATTTATTCGAAGTACATTCCTCCTGCGTTAATACAAGTGACACGATCAGCCAACGAAAGGAAGGACTACCTGAGGTCATTTTTGGTATGGGGTGAAGAGCTGATGTCACAGTTCTTTGTGTGTCTTCATATTTATTCGAAGTACATTCCTCCTGCGTTAATACAAGTGACACGATCAGCCAACGAAAGGAAGGACTACCTGAGGTCATTTTTGGTATGGGGTGAAGAGCTGATGTCACAGTTCTTTGTGTGTCTTCATATTTATTCGAAGTACAGTGCTCCTGCGTTACTACAAGAAGTGGCACGATCCGCCAACGAAAGAAAGGACTTGCAGAGGTCATCTTTTGGTATGGAGTGAAGAGCTGATGCACAGTTCTTTGTATGTCTTCATATTTATTCGGAGTACATTCCTACTGTGTTAATACAAGAAGTGGCACGATCAGCCAAAGAAAGGAAGGACTTGGTCATCTTTTGGTATGGAGTGATCAGCCAAAGAAAAGAAGGACGAGGTCATCTTTTGGTATGGAGTGAAAACTGATGTCACAGTTCTTTGTATGTCTTCAATGTCTCGAAAAATTCTTCCTTTTAAAGGTAGCTTTAATTTAAAGAATAGAAAGTGGTCACACGGTGGCAATTCTGGAGAACAGGGTGGAGGATTGTTTAGTACACACATTTGTTTTCGTGCCAGGAATTGCTGTACACTGTCTGCTCTGTGTGCGGTTGCGTTATAGTGAAGAAGGAACCATTGTCCGTTTACACACTCAGGCCTCACGCGTGCAATCCTCTTTCACAATCGTTCCAAAATGGATGTATAAGCATTGCCAGTGGCAGTTGCACCTTAAGGAATAGATTCGTGAAGCAGAACTCCCTTGCTGTTGTAAAAGTATACAAGCATTGTCTTGAGTTTGGCCACCGTACTCCCCGGACATCAATCTCATTGACAATCTGCGTGACTATCTTGACCAACAGGTTCGTTGTATGGATCCACCACCGATGCCTCTTCATGGTCTGCGAGAATTCCTGGTGTCTGCATGGTATAGCATCCCTGTAGAAGCGTTCAAAGGCCTTATTGAATCAATGCCACTTCGTATATCTGCGGTATTGCCGGCACAAGGAGGTCATACCTGATACTAACAGGTGGTCATAATTTTTTGACTGGACTTTGTGTACTTACCTGTGTACATATTCTTATGAGACATAGACTAGCTGTTCGAGTTAAAGTACACTTAACTCGAACAGCTAGTCTATGTCTCATTTAAACGACCATTATATAATGGGGGCTAACGGTAGCCCTCCCTGTTCACGCGGACTTAATTCTGAGGGCCTAAAAAGCGCAGCAGAAAACTTTCCTCGCCGTAGCACAAACGTCATGTGACTGGAAAATCTGCACCAAGCACTAATGTCTGTACCTTTGCGCTGTATTTTTTTTTTTTTTTGTTCATAATGAAGGTCCTTCCGTCCCCTAGATGCAGCAGGTATCTGGACTAGACAGACCTACAAACCTTTTTCCTGACATCAATGTCGCAATACCGGAATTCTCGACAGCAAGCCAGTGGTTTGAGTCTAGAAGCTGGAAATGAATGGCGAAATGGGCCGTTGACACCTGTACTCCACTTAGGTACACGGCACTGCGTAGTGTCTAGGAGAAAATTTGATAGATAATTCCTCCATAATGTGAAAATAGGAGCAACTTTCTCAAGATACCCAAAAAGAATGTTCAGAGCAGGAGATTGTAATCCTTTAGATGGACAACACTTACTGCAGAGAATTATGTCAACCCCATACCCTCAATTAAATAATTTAATTAATCGTTACTTTTGTTCTTCTATTAATTCCTTCTTCCGAATTCCTTAGATTGGATGATAAGAAAAAATACTGGTTTCAATATCAAAATACACTATTTACCAACAAGTAATTGGACACCCCTGCAATCGACGATCTCTACGGTCCTGATACACGACACGGCCGCCGCCGTTAAATATCGTGTGGGAAACAACAACGCAACCAGTCGCATGCAAGATGCCACGCATTTTTGAGCTCTCTGATTTCGAGAAAGGTGTAATCGTCGGGGTATCACAGAAATGACCAATCCATACGTGACATATCCAGCGAGTTGAAGTACCTAAAATCGACAGTGGCCTACGTGATTGGCTAGTGGAAGATGAGAAGTGACTGTCGGAATGTGCCCCGACTCGGCAGACCCACAAAACTGGAAGTTAGAGACAGACGGGTGCTGGCCAGAGAAATTCGGAAGAACCGCACCAAATTGATGGGCCACATCCGCGCGGAGTTTTAACAGGCATCCGGGAGTGTTCTTTCGATGAATACCATCCGTAAGGAAGTCCATCTGCTCGGTTATCATGAACGTGCTGCCGCTCACAAGCCTTTGATCACCAAGTCCAATAGCGCTGCTCTGCTAACGTGGTGCAAAGAACGTCGACAGTGGACTGTTGAACAGTGGAAACAGGTTCGCTGGAGCGACGAATCAAGGTTCACCTCTATCGTTCGGATGGCAGGGTCTGGGTTTGGCGTCTGCCTGAAGAACGCCTCCTGCCGGAATGTATTCTGCCAACTGTGAAATTCGGCGGCGGTGGAACTATGCTATGGGGGTGTTTCTCCTGGTATGGCACGGGACCCTTGGTCGCAATTCCTGGTAAACTCAACGCCGAGACCTACTACACCAATTTGGATGACCATGCGCTTCCTACGTTGTGGCAGTTTTACTGGGTGGACCCATGTTACTTTCAGGAAGACAATGCCACCTGTCATGTTGCGAGGTCCACCATGGCTTGGTATGGTGACAATGGGGTTAATCGAATGGACTGGCCTGCGCAGAGCCCGTACCTTAATACTATCGAGCACCTCTGGGACGAGTTGGAGCGTCGACTTAAGGGGTGCCCCCACCATCCGAAATCGGTGAAGGAACTGACCTGTCTTCTCCAAGGCGAGTGGAAGAAAATACCGCTTTGAGAGTGTAACGTATACTCTATATTCACTTTCCTTTTGATTTTACTATCTCTGGTTATTTTATTTTACTATGTAAATTATCTTCTTACTGAACGAAATATTATTTCACCCGATGAATGAGATCTGGCAATGAGTGTAAGTCATGACGTGGTGGTAGCTAGTATATAGGCGCGTTCATCGAGACTTAGAGAGAGCTTTTGTTGTTGTTATGAGAGAGCGTTGTTGTTTACGAGGAGAGATTCTTCATTATGGTAAAACTAGTTGTGTGTGTGCTTTAGTTGACCAAGTGTCTTAGAATAAAGAAGTTACTGTAAGTTAGTCTTTCTCAATTCATAGTTTTTGTCAGACCTCTGTCTGGCTGTTAGGTTTATAACATTTATTTATAACTATAAATAACCAGCGTTAAGACTTTGTTTACGTTCGTAATTAACTAGTAACAACACCCTTTTGAATTCCCTATTTTGAAGCTTAGTACAAGTATATCATTAGCTAGCTGGTATTAAGAGAATCATTCATATGAATTAGCTTAGCGGAAAGAAAATAAAGCTAATTCATTATAAGAGTATGCCCGGAGGGTCGCAGCTGTAATCGTCGCTCGTGGAGGCTCCACCAACTATTGAAGGTGAATAAACTTCGTTTACCTTTGCTATCACAGGTGCTCAATTACTTGTTGGTAGATAGTGTATAAGGGATTTCGCAACTGCAGTCATATACATCACACAACTGTTGACACATACCCACCAATTCGCATGGCATAAGTAGTCGCCCGTCCCTAATTTAGGGACGCTGGTTTCAGGGAAGAGAGAGAGAGAGAGAGCTAGTGCCGTAAGACAAAACAACATCCATGCCTCACAGGGATTCGAACCCAGACCCATCTGGGAGGAATGGTCTTCAACCCGGGCGACCCAACACGTACTTCTTGGTGTGGCATTATCTATGTCGAGTAACATATTTCGTCGTTTAAAAATCATGAAAGAATTTTTTTTTTTTTTTTTTGATTGGAGGTTTAACGATCACCGTGAGCAACTCAATGGGCTATAAGCAGTCGACCGTCCCCAATATAGGGTCACTGGTTCCAGGGAAGGGAGAGAGCCAGTGCCGTGAGCAAGCACTACATCCATGCCACACCGGGATTCGAATCCGGACCCTTCTCGGACGAATGGTCGTAAGCCAGCGCTTAGACCACTGCGCCATCGGGGAGGTTTATTTTATTTTTAGAAGTTAATGTTATGTGATGTGCTTGGTTACATTCTACCCACTAAGATCCGGGAGTGTATATATATAACGGTCTGCTCATTCTGAACTTAAGTTTTAAGTGGTTAATCTGTTCGCGAGACTTCTTTACAAATGATTGCGCACTTTTCCGATGTAAATCAATAATAAACTGAATTTGTGAAAACGTTAATGAGCAATCCATAGCTTGATTACATTTAGATAAATTTTTTTTTTCAGTTCCGAAGTCAAACAGGGAAAGATTTTTCTCTGAAAGAGCAAGTACAGCTGTAAATGAAAGACATTTAATTGCGCAATAATGAGCATTCAGCTGAAATGGCTGTTCAGGGACCCTGAGAATTCAATAAACTCTACAGGAATCCTTCTAAGTTGTTGAACTGACATTTCTCTGATAAGCTGTTACTTCTAAGAGAGGGAATACGGAGGAACATGAAAAAAGAAAGTTCAGTGTTGCTGTAAGAACGTGGAACTGAAAATAGTGAAATAGGGAATTACAAATGATGAATAAATCATCTCATTGATTTTAGAGGCGGCGTTCGCTTTGCCCGCTTTCCTGTGTGCTACGAAAAGAAAAATTTGTGTCGCGTCGGTGAATCTTGCTGAGTACTGTAATTTTCGGGCTGCGCGCCTCACCTGACAAAAATCGCTATTTCGGAAGCAAATTCATCGTAAGAGCCTCACCAGCCTAAGCGCCACATCCCAAAGTTTTGTAATCTCCTAGCCACTGATGTAAGACGTTCGACAAGAAAAGTTGCGCCACATCTGGATTCATGTTTTAAAGTCCATGTTTTAAAAAGTCACTTCACCTTCTAAGTTGTTTTCAGTAATTTATTAAGATAATATGTAGGAATGAAATGAATGATGGCACTGGAAATACAGAATGCTCTTTCCATTATTATCCTATTTCATTTATTTGTTCTTAGTAGCCGTTCTTAGAGGGTGATACTCATTATGAATTCCGGCTTATAAATACAGTTCACAAGGCAGGAATGCCGCCCCGGGGGCGCAGTGGTCTAAGCGATGGCTTCCGATCATTTGTCCGAGATGGGACCTGGTTCGAATCCCGTGTGGCATGGATGTTGTGTTTGTCTTACGACTCTGGCTCTCTCCCTTCCCTGGAATCAGTGGCCCTAAATTAGGGACGGGTGACTTCTTATAGCCTACTGAGTTGTTCACGGTAATCGTTAAATCTCCAATCAAAAAAAAAAAGAAAAAAAGACAGGAATTACGGGTGCCATTTTTAGTTGAAAAAACTGTGATGTGTGCTATCAAAAAATATTGTACCTGAAAGAAAATACAGTAATAGATGCTAAACAGTCATTTCTTATACTGCAGAAGAAAAAAGGACAAATAAATAGATGAATGAATCACAAACGTGCTAGAAAGCATAAACAAAAATCAATGCCGTTTTTAAGTACTTTTACTGCCTGTGTGAAAACCAGGAATGCTATTTTAGATAACAGTTTTAACATTGTTCTGTGGAGCAACACTAAATGCTCAGAAGTTCTTCAGGATGTGACATGACAGAATGGGATCACTAATGCGAATCCTCTTATGCACTATCTACCAACAAGTAATTGGACACCTGTGATAGCAAAGGAAAACAAAGTTTATTCACCTTCAATTGTTGGTGGAGCCTCCACGAGCGGCGATTGCAACTGCGACCCTCCGGGGCATACTCTCAACCAGGCGTTGTCCGACGGCTAGCGGTATTTTCTTCCACTCGGCTTGGAGAAGACAAGTCAGTTCCTTCACCGATTTCGGACGGTGGGGGCACCCCTTAAGTCGACACTCCAACTCGTCCCAGAGGTGCTCGATAGGGTTAAGGTCCGGGCTCTGCGCAGGCCAGTCCATTCGATTAACCCCATTGTCACCAAACCAAGCCATGGTGGACCTCGCAACATCAGAGGTGGTATTGTCATCCTGAAAGTAACATGGGTCCACCCCGTAAAACTGCCAGAACGTAGGAAGCGCATGGTCATTCAAAATGGTGAAGTAGGTCTCGGCGTTGAGTCTACCAGGAATTGCGACCAAGGGTCACGTGCCATACCAGGAGAAACACCCCCATAGCATAATTCTACCGCCGCCGAACTTCACAGTTGGCAAAATACATTCCGGCAGGAGGCGTTCTCTAGGCAGACGCCAAACCCAGACCCTGCCATCCGAACGGGGCACCCCTTAAGTCGACGCTCCAACTCGTCCCAGAGGTGCTCGATAGGGTTAAGGTCCGGGCTCTGCGCAGGCCAGTCCATTCGATTAACCCCATTGTCACCAAACCAAGCCATGGTGGACCTCGCAACATCAGAGGTGGTATTGTCATCCTGAAAGTAACATGGGTCCACCCTGTAAAACTGCCAGAACGTAGGAAGCGCATGGTCATTCAAAATGGTGAAGTAGGTCTCGGCGTTGAGTCTACCAGGAATTGCGACCAAGGGTCACGTGCCATACCAGGAGAAACACCCCCATAGCATAATTCTACCGCCGCCGAACTTCACAGTTGGCAAAATACATTCCGGCAGGAGGCGTTCTCTAGGCAGACGCCAAACCCAGACCCTGCCATCCGAACGGTAGAGGGTGAACCTTGATTCGTCGCTCCAGAGAACCTGTTTGCACTGTTCAGCGGTCCACTGTCGACGTTCTTTGCACCACGTTAGCCGAGCAGCGCTATTGGACTTGGTGATCAAAGGCTTGTGGGCGGCAGCACGTCCATGATAACCGAGCAGATGGGCTTCCTTACGGATGGTATTCATCAAAAGAACACTCCCGGACGCCTGTTGAAACTACTCGCGGATGTGGCCCATCGATTTGGTGCGATTCTTCCGAATTTCTCTGGCCAGCACCTGTCTGTCTCTAACTCCCAGTTTTGTGGGTCTGCCGAGTCGGGGCACATTCCGACAGTCACCTCTCATCTTCCACTTGCCAATCACGTAGGCCACTGTCGATTTTGGGTACTTCAACTCGCTGGATATGTCACGTATGTATCGTCCATTTCTGTGATACCCGACGATTACACCTTTCTCAAAATCAGAGAGCTTCGAACTGCGTGGCATCTTGCATGCTACTGGTTGCGTTGTTGTTTCCCACACGATATTTAACGGCGGCGGCCGGGACCTGTATCAGGACCGTAGATATCGTCGATTGCAGGGGTGTCCAATTACTTGTTGGTAGATAGTGTATATATTTGTTAAGTTACTGCTGACAATGTATGAGAGAAGTGTTCCCCAACTCCATCATGAATGGCAGTAGCTTCGCTGTCTTTGGCTTTAACTTCCAAGCTAGGAAGGGAATGATAGAGAGAATCGCCGGCGTGACAGTAACGTCAGAGAAAGAGTGTGCAAGAGAGAAGGCGAAGGTGCAAACTATGGCTTACTAATGGAAGACATACAGGATTTTGTCAAAATAATGGAAATACTTAATGTTTGTGGAGAATACCGCAGCATCCGTGATCCACCTCCAAGCTTCACAGTCATGGTAGTACGGTTCTGCAGGTTTTCGCCATATGTACACTCTACCAGTGGCGGGAAACAATGTATTATCAGACCAGATGACACGTTTCCAGTCTTTAGCATCGCAGTTTTTATGTGTTTTGCACCACCTTACACATTTTGTTGCATTGATAATGGCTAATCAGAAGTTTGTGGATTGCAGCATGGCTATAAATGCAGGATCGATAGGGTTTTAACGAACTGTTAGGACGGAAACGGGATCATTCTGACTGGTGCTGTTATTTGCAGTGTCGTGGTCTTGTGCTTTCGTTGTACAATCCGTGCCAGCATTCCTATCTGACATCTTCGCATGGCGTCCACAATTTGCCTCTTTGGAGGCAACGCCATGTCCTTTTTGATAGGTAATCATAATTTTCGATACAGTTCCTCATATTACGCTTACTATTTCTGCTGTTCTAGTTCCTGAAGCTCCTGCAAGACGTGCACCAATGATCATGCTTTTTTTTTTTGAGCAGTCCAAAGGCACTGATAAACAGAACCGCTTTCTAAAGGAAGATCATCAAGATTGGAAACGGTCCAATTTCGCTGATCTTCGGTCCATTTTACGTGTTGTTGGAGATGACATGCAGTGAGCATGGGGACCCGGCTGGGTCATCGGCTACGCAGGCTCATGCGCAGAATGCTGCTATGAACTGTTTTGCTGTGACACATTGCCCTGATCACCACTGTTGTAGCTGCGGGCGATTTGCCGTACTGTGGCCTTGCAGTCGATGTGAGCAATGCGCAGTTCTCCGCTCCCCTCTGGCATCAATGAGCTGCGGACAACACACGACTGGACGACGGTTCGTCGTTTGGCCATCTGTGCTTCACTTTTCATACGTACTACAGCGGCACGTGAACAACCCACAAGCCGCGCCGTTATCCAGATCGTAGTTCCGAAGCGCCGTGCCGTCACAATTTGTCCTATCTCAAACTCCGATAAATCGGCAGCTTTTCCCATTCTGACTCAGAACACTCTACTAACCGAAAGCCGCTCCTCGGGTTGCATATATACTCACCTGCGCCACCGTTCGGTCTCCAGGCGCGATCATTTCTCTGGGCTGGGGACGGTCATAATGTAATGGCTCGTCGGTGTAATAAAAGACTGTGCTAGCTATCCGGCGCTTAAAACTTCAAAGTTACAGTGCTACCAGTTCAATTGACAAGTAGCACGATAGTAATGTTTTAAGTAGTGGCGTTGTAAACGAAAAACAATACAATTACCAAATTCAAGAATTCTGCAACGGTAATGGTTGTCATCAGAGATTAAAAAATCGGCATGCATAATCATTGAAAATACGCCACGGTAACATATCCCAAACCTTTGAAAGTTCAGTAGATGAAGCAAGAAAAAATATGATAGAAATCACATTTGGCTATGAAATAAAATATGAGTATTGCATGGATAAATCTGGTTACTTTTATAGGATGTATGACGAAGTAACTTTCTCCATCATTTTTATCCACGCCGGTCATCGAACCCGTGTCCCCTCAGTCAGGAGTAAGTCGCTCTCCCAACTGAGCTACGCGGACGTATGCTCTCGCTGCTATCTGCTTTTATCTCATGTGCATCCTGCGGTGCAGGCACGTCACATCTTCCCCCTCCCCGAAAGAGGGCCGGGGGCATGGCCCACGGGTCAGCCATTGCCCCCTTATAGCTTCCAGGCCCGCGCACCGGATTGTGACGTCACTAGGGTAGTCCGTAGTCAGGGAGTGGGAGACGTTGGAAGCCGTACGGCGATGTGCGAAGTGAACACGTCTTTAACGTACACCAACGAAACAAGTCACGCGTTATTTAGAGTTTCACTGCATTTAAATAAGCTATGTTATATTTTTTTAAATAACTGCAGAGTGTACACGTTTGTTTTATAATCTTTCAAAATACAGAAAAAAAAAAAAAAAATTACAGCGTAAATCTAGCGTAGCAATAATTTCGACATAAAACTGTAAGCAAGACAGATTCGTCAACTTAATGAAAGCGTCGCTGTAATTTCACTGGAAGGGCTAAACCATTCCTGTAATCGAAATTATGAACTGTCGTCATAGTTTCAATTAAAGTTATAGTGTTGTCATAGTTCACTAAATCATTCTTGTAATTGAAAGATTAGTTTGAGGGTCCATTACGAAGTACCACCGTCGTTTCAAAAGATGTCAATTTTTTTTCATTTATTAGATTTTTCATTCATTACAGCTTACGACTACGAAATATTGAGTAATGAAATAATAATTCCTTTAGTGAAAATGTATTTTCATATCAAACAGTAACTAGAAATTTATTTGCGATCCATGTTCACACACACACACACACACACACACACACACACACACATATATATACACTGCTGGACAATTGCTAAGGACGGATCATAAACGGCTATATAGCGCATAAAAAAGTAAGTGTGGTTGGATGCCAAGTGAAATAAAATAATGTCAGAATGCCAGGACATTACAAAAAAGACAATTTATTGTGCTCTGAAATCCAGAAGGCTTTGGAACGTGTTCAAGGGTCAAACAGGCCATTTTGTGCAGAATACGTAAACGTGAAAAAAATGTAATTACCGTCCGCAGGCGTTCCGGCGTAAGATGTCAATACGGGATATGGCCATCATGGAGGGCGATGCAAGATTCCACATGTCGTGTCATGCTTTGCACAACATTATCAAGCAGCTGTTGGGGTAATTTATCCCATTCCTCTGTCAGTGCACGGATGAGGGTGTCCTTGTTTATTGGAGGGCATTGGCGACCAGCAAGACTCCTCCCCAAAGCATCCCACACATTTTCAATGGGATTCAGATCTGGAGAACGTGCTGGCCATACGAGGCGTTGAATATCCTTGCTCTCAAAACACTCCTGGACAGCGACTGTTCGATGACATGTTGCGTTGCCATCCATGAAAATGAATCTATCACAGACAGCACCATGGAACATGCGAACATGAGTTAGCAGAACATCATTAATGTATCGTTGGCCAGTCATAATCCCAGTTGGAAGCCCATAGAGGGACGTACGGCCATTGATCATGATGCTAGCCCATACCATGACACTACATGTCGGATATCGGTCCCTTTCCTTTATGTTTGCTGGACAATATGCAGTACCACTATCACGCCAGATCAGTTGTCGTTGACAATCAGACGATAAACTGTATCTACTCTCATCTGAGAAGAGGACAGCAGACCAGTCGTTATCAGTCCAATTGCAATGTTGATGGCACCATTGCAAACGGGCGGTACGGTGACGTCTGAACAATGGGATGCACACAACAAGACGGCGGGCGTATAGTCCTCCTTCATGCAAACGTCCGGCGACAGTTTTTCGGGAGATCCGCTTGCTCAGTAGCAGCCGTAAACTGATTTGCTACCTCACTAGCTGTGCTGCGCCGGTGTCATTTTGTTGATTGCACTATGTACCGATCTTCTGCAGGTGTCGTATTGCAAACACGACCTCCCCCGTGACGTTTGCTACACTCTCCATTTGTTTGAAATGATTTCCAAAGCCTTGAAACAACACTGTGGCTGACGTCGAACTCCCTGGCAACATCTGTTATTTTTCGCCCTTCTTCAATCTTGCCAATAATACGGCTACGCGTAAAATCATCTTGTTGATGTCGGAAAGACATACTGAAAATTGCAAGTTCGTCAATTGATTCTTTCCCTTTCAACTTTGCGTTTAAACAACAATGGTCAATACGCGTCAAATCCTTTATATCTCTTATCAGCGCTATGATGTCACGAACAAGTTCGGCAATCCAAGATTTGCATACACACAACACGTCTTACTGTATCCCGCACTTATGCTAATTTCCACATTTTCCTGCCTTCCATTTTATGGTTGCTATCGTTGCTATTGTCATCCGTCCTTAGCAATTGTCCGGTAGTGTATATATATATATATAAGGTTAAGAAGAAATACTGAATTTTTTTTCCTGTGTATTTTTTAATTATTTACAAGGCTCAATAAAACACTTTAACATGCATACAGTGGTTTGCTGCTTGATCCACTGATTGCATCAAAGAAATTAAGATTTTAAGAAAATTACACTATTGTTACATTGTTAAATGTACAAAACGACATTTTAATGACGTAACAAGTTTTCCTAATTTTAGTACCATCTACTTACATGTTTGGGCAACTTCATTTTGGTACGCAAATGTAAAATTTATAATTTTTGTCTTCCAGAGCACTATTTAAAAAACGTTTCCTTGTGAAAGTTTAAAACATCTGTATTAAGGTTATTAGTAGCTTTAAACAAAACTATTCGGATACAGAATATAAACATTACTTTTTATCTGGAAAAAGTACGAGTACTTATTGGCATAAATTTCCTGAAATTTGATTATCAAGAAGTATTCAGGAAAACTACCAATGCACAAATACACGTTTGTGTAGTGTTTTGTGTATCACAAACACAATTTAATTATTTGTCCGTTAGCTGTTCCTCGAAGAATTTCAAAGACAAGTTGCATTCTAAGGAAATTGGGAATTTGTTCTAATAAGATTTTAATAAAGTATTTTTCCAGATAAGAATTGTATTTTTATGAGAACCTGGCAAACTCACATACAGTAATTATTGTACTGGATAAATCTGAACGACTGTTTTGGTACTATAGGATGTTTTTTTTAAAAGATACACATGTCTCATTATAAATTGACTAAATTGATTTACCATTTTCTGAGAACTATAAAGAGCAATGGCATGAAATTCTGCGCAAATTTTTTGTCATTACTAAAGCTATTGAAAAGATTGTTTTCTCCTTATTTTATGATTTTGGGTTCAAAATAAATTTCATGAAGGATTGGAAAAGTTTATCTCTATACAAAGACTGACACCCACCCCCACATTTGGAAACACACGTTCCAGTAGTTATTGGATAATATGAGATATATTAGTTCCAGTTTTGACAGCTGTAGCCTGTGAAGAAAAGGTGCGCCGCCCCGGTGGCGCAGTGGTCTAAGGCGCTGGCCTCTGATCTTTCGTCCGTAAGGGGTCCGGGTTCGAATCCCGGTCAGGCATGGATGTTGTTTTTGTCTTACGGCACTGGTTCTCTCCCTTCCCTGGAACCAGTGACCCTAAATTAGGGACGGGCGACTGCTTATAGCCCATTGAGTTGCTCACGGTGGTCGTTAAACCTCCAATCAAAAAAAAAAAAAAAAAAAAAAAAAGAAAAGGTGCAGGAAGTTTGGAAACAGATAAGTGATACGTTTAGGTGAATGAATAAAAAAAACTGATCTCTCATTTTAAGCAGATGCTTTAAAAAAAAAAAATACGAGTACATATTTCCACTTGTATCTTAAAAGTTTTGTTTGTTTAGAACATAGTTTTCACAATATGTGGATTCATGCCCATCCAGGTACTTTTTTTCTCTTAAAAATGACAATATCCAGGGCTTGAAAAACCATGCCCTAGATGCCCGGGGTATGTAAATCATTGGCCTGGGTAGGTAAATAAAAAATCTAGTTGCCCATGCTGGGCAACTAAATTTTAAAATAAAAAGTTTGTAATAGAATTTTCGACTCCACCGGAAACAAGACAGCCATCTCATGTCGTGTTTCATTTCATTGTTAATTACCGAAAGTTCTATTATTGTAACGAAGTGACAAGGAAAGAGCAATATCACATCTTTAATTATATTATGCTCTACGACCAGAAATTGAAACCATATGTAGTTTTGCTCCACATGCTGTTTATGTTCAACGACGGGATACATGCCTTAGGTCTACAAAAGATTTCCACTTACCCGGGAGTTCTCGGTCACTTTAAAATTTCCCAGCTTGATTGAAGTAATCCATTTTAATAGGAGGTCCCCGTTTGTAGGAAATTTGAATGCTCCCACAATTTTGAAAGAAAAATACTGTAATATCACGTGGTGCATAATACAGTATAATACGTGGTCCATCAATATAACACGTGGTCGATCGTCATAATTACAGCGACAGTGGGGTACACTGCATCGAAACGGCATAGTGAATTTTCTTCTGAAGCTGTTTGTCCTAAAAATATTTATGAGAACAAAACTTAGTTGAAAACCAACGACAGCCACGCACAGTGGCAGTGAGGCTTGTACACTATACAGCGAGCGGGCAAGCTCGAACTTTCGACTTCCCAGACTACTCTCTCCTACGTCACCCAGCTTCCGGTATTCGGTGCGCGGGCCTGTAAGCTATAAGGGGTGATGGGTCAGCCGGGACCATGTATCGCTGTCGGCAGTCATCCGCTGAAGAACGTACAGTGGAGAAATCCCAGTCAATTTGGTGTGTGGAACGTAACATCACACACATTTATTTTTCGAAGCGCTGAAGAAGGGATTCTCTTATTTTTCCTCTCTCGCGGTGTGGAAAGAACATCACACCATTGCGAGAACTTTAACGGCCAGGTCACTGTAGAAGTTCGGGCGCCAATATAACGAAGTACATTTCTCCGTCATTTTTGTCCACGCCGGGCATCTAACCTGGGTCCCCTCATTCCGGAATAAGTCGCTTTCCCAACTGAGCTACGAGGACGTATTGTAACGTACCAGGAGATGTGACGTACCTGCCAGAAGGACGCACACGACATAAAGGCAGATAGGAATCAGAATAAAACGTCCGCGTAGCTCAATTGGTAGAGCAACTTACTCCGGAATGAGGGGATTCGGGTTCGAATCCTGGCGTGGACAGAAATGACGGAGAAATTTACTTCGTTATAATGGCGCCCGAACTATCCGGATGACCCGACCGTTCAAAATCTCGCATTGGTGTGATGTTATTTCCACACCGCGGGATAGGAAAAATAAGAGAATCCCTTCTCCAGCACTTCGAAAAAAAAAAAAAAAAAAAAAAAAAGGGGGAAGATGATGTAACGTACCAGGAGATGTGACGTACCTGCCAGAAGGACGCACACGACATAAAGGCAGATAGGAATCAGAATAAAACGTCCGCGTAGCTCAATTGGTAGAGCAACTTATTCCGGAATGAGGGGATCCGGGTTCGAATCCTGGCGTGGACAGAAATGACGGAGAAATTTACTTCGTTATAATGGCGCCCGAACTATCCGGATGACCCGACCGTTCAAAATGTCGCAATGGTGTGATGTTATTTCCACACCGCGAGATAGGAAAAATCAGAGAATCCCTTCTCCAGCACTTCGAAAAAAAAAAATAAAAAAAAAAATAAGGGGAAGATGATGTAACGTACCAGGAGATGTGACGTACCTGCCAGAAGGACGGCCCTTGCGCCAATAAAATCCAACAACCAACCAACCAACCAGAAGGACGCACACGACATAAAGGCAGATAGGAATCAGAATAAAACGTCCGCGTAGCTCAATTGGTAGAGCAACTTATTCCGGAATGAGGGGATCCGGGTTCGAATCCTGGCGTGGACAGAAATGACGGAGAAATTTACTTCGTTATAATGGCGCCCGAACTATCCGGATGACCCGACCGTTCAAAATCTCGCAATGGTGTGATGTTATTTCCACACCGCGAGATAGGAAAAATAAGAGAATCCCTTCTCCAGCACTTCGAAAAAAAAAAAAAAAAAAAGGGGGGGGGGAAGATGATGTAACGTACCAGGAGATGTGACATACCTGCCAGAAGGACGCACACGACATAAAGGCAGATAGGAATCAGAATAAAACGTCCGCGTAGCTCAATTGGTAGAGCAACTTATTCCGGAATGAGGGGATCCGGGTTCGAATCCTGGCGTGGACAGAAATGACGGAGAAATTTACTTCGTTATAGTATGCTCTCGCTGCTATCTGCCTTTATCTCATGTGCGTCCTGCTGTGCAGGCACGTCACAAATGATACCCAGTAAATGGATATCAAAAGTGAGAAAGGTGGCAAAAAGATGAAAAATAGGATAACTAAAGTCCATTGTGTAAATGCCGATGGCATTGATTAAAAAAGTACGGATTTATAGTTAAATGTGAAAAACCACGTTGTTTTATGAATTGTTTTCATGAACTTGACTGTGTTTTTAATTCCTACGTTCTCAGAATTTGAGATCTTGTACATAAGAATGCAAGTTTGTTTTATTTCTTCTTTATAGTCCGGCAATTAATTTTACCCTTTTCTTATATGAACCTCGTTAGATCGCAATCCTTGCTTACAGCCACGTTAACATGGTGACCAACATGGCGGTTTAGCGAGGTTCTGCTATATGGGTACAACAATGACATGAATAACGGTTAGTATCCCCATGCCATGACTCAACAGACAGTGCATATAACATAGACCTGAAATTTCCATCAGTATATGCTATATATTATGACCTCGAGTAAAATGTATATGAATTCTCTACCTTTCCCAATGACAAAGGTGTGCCACAGCAAACTGAAGAATCCTTTTATTTTTGGATCAGAACTACTTGAATGTAATCGAATAGCTGTTTTATTTTTTGCTGCTGTTTTGCTCTTAGCTTTTTAATTTTTGATGTTTTGAATTACTAGTAAAGGTAATTTTTCAATTTCGGCATAAAGAAAGAGGTTTTTTCCTTTGGGAGCGGAAAGGCCCACATTTATGATTTGCTTTAATTGCTCATGTACTCTGATTCCCACTGCAATCGTGATGAATTTCTTTGTGTTTTCTCTTGCAAATTTTTATTATAATTATAATTTCAGGTTTTGGATGAAGACGATTTTGATGTCTCATGTAATGACACCTGTAAAGTTCAAAAGGTAGGTGAAACAAATGTTTCTTTGGAGCTCCTAAAATCCGCGTTTTGAACAAGTTAGTAAAATCATGCAATGCATTGATTATGATACGCTTTCCAACATACCAGAAATCATTACTCAAGTTATTACTCAAGTTATGAGGATAATGGCTGTGGAATAAATCTCGCTCCTGTGCCCTGACCTTTGACCCCGTTTCGATGATATTAAACAGAATTGGTTCAGTATACCTGCGGAATAACATACTAAAGTTTTGTCTCAATAGAAGCATTTTTAGTCAAGTTATGAGAATAATGGCTGTGGAATAAATCTCGCTACTGTGCCCTGATCTTTGACCCCATTTCGATTATATTAAACAGAACCGGTTCAGTATACCTCCGGAACAACATGACAAAGTTTTGTCGCAATCGAAGCATTTTTACGTAAGTTATGACGCATAAGGCGATGGAATGGATCCCGCTCCTATGTCCTGCCCTTTGACCCCATTTCACCTATTTTCAATCAAGTTAGTTCCCAGGTGGTCTCCTACCACATACTAAAATTTCATCGAAATCGAACCATTTTTACGAGAGTCATCGTGCGGACAGACAGGCAGACGGAAAAAGCTAGAGCTCTTCAGCTTTTGGTTGCAAAGCGTAAACAAGTTAGTAAAATCATGCAATGCATTGATTATTATACGCTTTCCAACATACCAGAAATCATTACTCACGTTATTACTCAGGTTACGATGATAATGGCTGTGGAGTAAATCTCGCTTCTGTGTCCTGACTTTTGATCCCATTTCGATTATATTTAACCAAATTGACTCAGTATACCTCCGAAACAACATACTAAAGTTTTGTCGCAATCGAAGCATTTTTAGCTAAGTTGTGACGTATAAGGGCAATGGAATGGATCCCGCTTCTATGTTCTGAACGTTGACCCCATTTCGTCTATTTTCAATAGGGTTTGTCACCAGGTGGTCCTTTACTACGTACCGAAATTTCATCGAAATCGAACCATTTTTACGCACGTTATGTCGCATTAGAGCAATGGAATGAATCCCGCTCCTATGTCCTGGCCTTTGATTAGATTTCTCCCATTTTCAACAGGGTTTGTACCCAGGTGGTCCCCTACCACATTAAAAAATTTCATTGAAATCGAACATATTTTATGCAAGTTAGGAGGCATAAAGGCAATGGAATGGATCCCACTCCCATGTCCTGACTTTTCACTCCATTTCGGCCATTTTCAATAGGATTCGTCCCTAGGTGGTCCCCTACCACATACTAAAATTTCATTGAAATCGAACCAATTTTACGCGAGTTATCGCGCGGACAGACGGATAAAGCTGGATTATATGACAGACTGACAAAGCCGGAGTCGGCCAGACGAAACATATACAGAAGTCAAACTTACGATAACGTTTTATTGGTCCAGCACAGTAGATGAAATCCAAAATATAGCACTGCGAGCTTTACTCTTCGCACCCTTAATTATCTGTCGTATAATCTAGCTTGACAACGATCGAACATCTCCACACACACGCATATACACTAAGCAACTGTTGTATCGTCCTTTTTATCTAACGTTCTTATCACATTCATACGTCACTCTCTCTCTGACCTCAAAAGTGTTGCCAACCTCATTCATGTGAGAGAGAAGATATCACGTTGAGTTTAAAATGTGCGAAAGAGAACAAACTAAAATTTACATAGGAAAAGGAACTAAAAATGAAAGTTAAATTAGAATATATGTCACATGTGGTACGATGTCAAGCACTATGATATAAATCAAAGATTTACAAAAAAAATAAAAAATAATGATTTGAAATACATCTTGTATATTATTTTCATACAGTTTTTAGGTTTTCAGTATATTTGTTTTTTATTTTGATTATCAATTATTTTCCGTATGCTCTCTATATGTGTCATAGGTATTTAACGTCAGAAAAAAAATCCATGAAAGAATAATGGTTAAAAAACGTTTAGATTGATACCTACTGTGAATTTGCGGTGTTGGAGAAAGAAAGTAGCGACTTTACATAAAGCGGGAAAAGGGTTCATAATTTTCCTCTTCAATCCAACACATTTATGGCCATTGAAATAAACTTTGATTTATGTCCTCGTGATTAACATCCTACCACACAAAAGAGTTAAAAAAAACTCTTCAAAATTCAGCTCCTCATTTTACTTTACATAACATTTTAAATCGTTATATTTTAATCGAAAAACTTAAACAAAAAAAAATCCTTTAAAACAGAAAATTTCCACAGTATCCATTCTGAGGACGAAATGAATGTGGACAAAGTAAACGGTGGTCGAAATGAAGAGTGGA
The DNA here is from genome assembly GCA_039090855.1 of Macrothele yani. Lineage (NCBI taxonomy): Eukaryota > Metazoa > Arthropoda > Arachnida > Araneae > Macrothelidae > Macrothele > Macrothele yani. The sequence goes on from CM077018.1 coordinate 81,322,582, forward strand.
CTAAGTGAACAGCGGACAAAATTAACGGTGGACAAAGTGATAGGGAATCCTTACATTGATGGCTACGAGATTACAAAATTTTGTGGTGGGGCGTTTAGCCCAAAAGTTACAGTAGCCCTTGAGCCCATTTATTGATTCCTTGTGGGCAGCACAAAACGATGCTCCGGTGGCTGACTGATCAGAGTGTGATGTACCACTGAGGTGATGCAAGAGTCAAAAAGGCGATAAGCCAAGGTCGGTGTAGTTCAAAACAGCGATAAGCCAAAGTCGGTGTAGTTCAAAACAGCGATACGCCAAGGTCGGTGTAGTTCAGTCGGGAGAATGACAGGCTCCGGAGTAGAAAGATTTGAATTCCACCTGGCCGCGAGATTTGAAGGAAATGTGTAATGTTCCTTTCACACATCGTCCGGAATTAATCAGAACTCGTTCTTCTACAGCGAGGTTGGCGGCTGACCCGAAACCTGCGATTTCGTGCCCCCTCCCTGTCTTCCTCATTTGGGGGAGGGGATATACACCTATGAGCCATTACATTACGACCACCCCCAGCGAAGGGAAATGAACCCGCCAAGAGACCGAAGAGTGGTGCAGGTGAAGTTCACAGAGCGGTATATATACAACCCGAAGACCGGCTTCGGTTAGTAGAGTGTTCGGAGTCGGAGTTTGATGAAGGACAAATTGTGGTGGCACGGCGCTTCGGAACTACGATCTCGGAAATGGATCGACTTGTGGGTTGTTCACGTGCCGCTGTAGTGAGTACGTATCAAAAGTGGTGCACAGATGGCCAAACGACGAACCGTCGTCCAGTCGTGTGTCATCCGCAGCTCATTGATGCCAGAGGGGAGAGGAGACTGTCGCGCATTGTTCGCAGCTACCGCAGGACAACAGTGCTACAAATCACCCGCAGCTACAACAGTGGTGATCGGGGCAATGTGTCACAGCACACAGTTCATCACATCTTTCTGCGCTTGAGCCTGCGTAGCCGAAGACCCAGAAGGGTCCCCATGCTTACTGCATGTCCTCGCCAACAACGCATGAAATGGGCCCAAGATCATCGAGATTGGACTATGGAGGATTGGAAGAAAGTGGCCTGGTCCGACAAATCAATAATCCTGGTACATCACGTAGACGGCCGAGCGCGCATGCGCTGATTACCAACGGAGGGTATGGCACCTGGATGTACTCTTGGGCGGAAACAAGACAGCGGCGGCGGTGTTATGTTGTGGGCGATGTTTTCTTTGGACACTTTAGGCCCCATTATCCCAATAGCACACAGCCAGGTATCTGAACATCGTTGCGGACCAAGTTCACCCATTCATGGCAACTATGTTCCCTGCTGGTGATGGACATTACCAACAGAATAATGCGCCATGCCACACTGCGAGGATCGTCAAGGAGTGGTTCGAAGAACATGCTAGTGACTTTCTGTTAATGCCTGGCCTCGAAATTCACCTGACACGAACCCAATCGAACATTTGTGGTTCGACTTAGAAAGGCGGGTTCGCGTTAAATCACCACCACCCCGAAATGTACGGGAACTAGAGGACCTGCACTGAGAAAAACGTTTTGTTAATTCAACAAAAAAGTTGTTGAATCAAAAAAAAAAAAAATTCAGTCGATATACAGGCAACAAAAAGTTTGTTAAATTAACAAAATTATTGTTCATTCTACAAAATTTATTGTTATCATGACAGAATGTTTTGTTCATTTAACAAAATAATTTTGTCGATTTTTGGGAATTTCTTTGATTAAACAATTTCGATTGTTATCGTGATAAAACCTTTTGTTGCTACAACCAAACATATTGTTATCGTGACACAGTAATTTCTTGCTCCAACAAAATTTGGGGTTTGTAGATGGGCCACTTTGTATCTAAAAAAATTTTCCGATGGCAACACTTGCCGGTGCCCTTTGACTCTGGGTGTCAGCCATTTTTTATTTCTGGGGTGTCCGGCATTTTTCCCCCGCCGTATTTTAATTTTTCTTTCCGTATTTATTTTCCAGTGGTGGTTTAATGAATTTGGACGGTGTTACGTCACCAGGAAGTTTTTTCAGAGCCAGCGAAAAATCGTTTAGGAACTAGGCGTGTTATTCGAACCTGATACCTTTAGTTTAGGAACTAGGCGTGTTACCCACTAAGCTATACTTGCTCTTGCTGCGAATTCAGCATTTGAAGGTGGATTTATTACCTTCAACAAAATAAATCGACAAAACAGCTCAACAAAATTATGTTGTTGTTTCAAACAAACTTTTTTCTCACTGCACCTCCGTATAGTTGAATTAACAAAATATAGCCAACGAAATAATTTTGTTTTCCCAACAAAACAGCTCCGATGGAGTTTTGCTAAAGCAACAAAGTAAATCAACAAAACAGCTCAACAAAATTATGTTGTTGTTTCAAACAAACTTTTTTTCTCAGTGCACCTCCGTATAGTTGAATTAACAAAATATAGCCAACGAAATAATTTCGTTTTCCCAACAAAACCGCTCCGATGGAGTTTTGCTAAAGCAACAAAGTAAATCAACAAAACAGCTCAACAAAATTATTTTGTTGTTTCAAACAAACTTTTTTTCTCAGTGCACCTCCGTATAGTTGAATTAACAAAATATAGCCAACGAAATAATTTTGTTTTCCCAAAAAAACAGCTCCGATGGAGTTTTGCTAAAGCAACAAAGTAAATCAACAAAACAGCTCAACAAAATTATGTTGTTGTTTCAAACAAACTTTTTTTCTCAGTGCACCTCCGTATAGTTGAATTAACAAAATATAGCCAACGAAATAATTTTGTTTTCCCAACAAAACAGCTCCGATGGAGTTTTGCTAACGCAACAAAGTAAATCAACAAAACAGCTCAACAAAATTATTTTGTTGTTTCAAACAAACTTTTTTTCTCAGTTCACCTCCGTATAGTTGAATTAACAAAAAATAGCCAACGAAATAATTTTGTTTTCCCAACAAAACAGCTCCGATGAAGTTTTGCTAACGCAACAAAGTAAATCAACAAAACAGCTCAACAAAATTATTTTGTTGTTTCAAAGAAACTTTTTTCTCAGTGCACCTCCGTATAGTTGAATTAACAAAATATAGCCAACGAAATAATTTTGTTTTCCCAACAAAACAGCTCCGATGGAGTTTTGCTAAAGCAACAAAGTAAATCAACAAAACAGCTCAACAAAATTATGTTGTTGTTTCAAACAAACTTTTTTCTCAGTGCACCTCCGTATAGTTGAATTAACAAAATATAGCCAACGAAATAATTTTGTTTTCCCAACAAAACAGCTCCGATGGAGTTTTGCTAAAGCAACAAAGTAAATCAACAAAACAGCTCAACAAAATTATGTTGTTGTTTCAAAGAAACTTTTTTTCTCAGTGCACCTCCGTATAGTTGAATTAACAAAATATAGCCAACGAAATAATTTTGTTTTCCCAACAAAACAGCTCCGATGGAGTTTTGCTAACGCAACAAAGTAAATCAACAAAACAGCTCAACAAAATTATTTTGTTGTTTCAAACAAACTTTTTTTCTCAGTTCACCTCCGTATAGTTGAATTAACAAAAAATAGCCAACGAAATAATTTTGTTTTCCCAACAAAACAGCTCCGATGAAGTTTTGCTAACGCAACAAAGTAAATCAACAAAAACAGCTCAACAAAATTATTTTGTTGTTTCAAAGAAACTTTTTTTCTCAGTGCACCTCCGTATAGTTGAATTAACAAAATATAGCCAACGAAATAATTTTGTTTTCCCAACAAAACAGCTCCGATGGAGTTTTGCTAAAGCAACAAAGTAAATCAACAAAACAGCTCAACAAAATTATGTTGTTGTTTCAAACAAACTTTTTTTCTCAGTGCACCTCCGTATAGTTGAATTAACAAAATATAGCCAACGAAATAATTTTGTTTTCCCAACAAAACAGCTCCGATGGAGTTTTGCTAAAGCAACAAAGTAAATCAACAAAACAGCTCAACAAAATTATGTTGTTGTTTCAAAGAAACTTTTTTTCTCAGTGCACCTCCGTATAGTTGAATTAACAAAATATAGCCAACGAAATAATTTTGTTTTCCCAACAAAACAGCTCCGATGGAGTTTTGCTAAAGCAACAAAGTAAATCAACAAAACAGCTCAACAAAATTATGTTGTTGTTTCAAACAAACTTTTTTTCTCAGTGTGCTGTAGACATTATGGTACCAGATACCCCAGGATACCGTCACGTCATGGAATGCCGAGTGTCCGTTGTTTTGCTGGCTACAGGAGGTCCTACAGCTTTATTAGGTAGGTGGTCATAATGTAATGGGGTCATCGGTGTATGTAACTACAACTGAGGTGACGCAAGAGTCAAACGGCAAGATGCAGCTATGAGCCAAGGTCGGTGTAGTTCATTTGGGAGAATAACCGGTTCCAGAGCTGGAAGACGTGGCTTTGAATTGCACCATCAGCAGAAGGATTTTACGCAACAAGAGGCACAGGTGTATCATTCAAGAGATGGGCCCAGACCTAAAGCCCGGATGTCACATGAGCGGTGCTCTACCCCTCTTTCCCGGAACTAGAAGCCCCAAAGCAGAGACAGCAGACTGCCCATGGTCCTAGATACCTGCGATGGTCTTTAAATCCCCGGAACTAACAAAAAATAACACAAAAGATATCTACTTTCACCCATAAACTTCGCAAAGGCAGCGAATAAGTCACATGAATTCAGTGTGACTGATTCGTAATATTCACACTGAATATTTGGAATCGTATACAATGGTATGGTGATATTTAAAGAAAAACTTATGATTCTCAGCATCTGGCACCCACGTAACATTATTTCGTTCATTTAAAATTGCCCAAATGAAGCAACTTTGATGAAAATTGATGAAAATAATTAGAAATATATTTAATAAAAAATTTGTTTAGAAAATTCTGAGGGTTTTCTTTCTGGTTAGTTTTTACATAAACCGTTCACCGCTAAAGTACTTCTTTTCCTGAAATGGAGATGGGGGGGGGGTGATCCAGATTGGTACATAAGGCGGCAAAAATGTCAAATTCGTCGCTGGTATGTGCATAAAGAAACCGAGGAGATGGGGGGAAAGGGAAACAAGAAATAACTATATCAATCCAATCCTCGGAATGTTTTACATGATCACAAATAAATAAAATACTCATTAATTGTAAGTGTTTTGTTGGACTTTTCTGAATGGGAAAATTACTTGTAAATTGCAAAAACATACGAAGTTTTTGACTTCCATTCCATTTCTTACGTAGAAAAAAATGTGGTACTTCCATTGGAGAAAATGTGAAGGCTAATGTTTCATCTCTGGTCGCAAGCGGATGCGAAAATAATGGAAAATCGTCTCGCGCGGATGACTTACACAAAGCTGCAGGAAGTGATTCTGTGTTGGTTCACTGCGTTCGGTGGTCTGCTCGGAGGTTTGACGTAAAGTTTTCAACGGCCTGCTCTTTTCAGTAGGCCACCGGAAAACGCTAAACCCCGTCCTGTTCCTCAATTGGCTTTCGTTTCCGGGCGAAAAATAAAAAAATAAAAAACAACAACAGAGAGAGAGAGAGAGAGAGGGGGACTGCCGAAAGCACTCGCAGCCGAAAACCCCACGTAAAGGGCGCTGGTAACAATATTTTATGAATGTGCGAGCATTAGTCGCAACGCGAAAGCATTTCCTGTTCGTGTTCAAATTGAATATTTCAAGCTATTTTTGTTAATGTTAGACTGATATTTAAAAACAACGATTGCAACATTAAATAGCTCTTCCATTTAAACTTTGTTTTGTTTTGTTTCGGGTTTTAACGATTACCATGAGCAACTTATAGAGTTACACATAGTCGCCTGTTCCTAATGTAGGGTCACTAGTTCCAGGGAAGGGACATAGCTACCGGAGGGGTGGGGGTGGGAGGACTGTTGCCCTCCCAGAATGATCATGCTAGGCAGAGACGTAAATACGAATTTCTGAACCAGGGGCATACAGCAAAGTATTACACCCAGATCTTTCTTTCTTTTTGTCTTATATATTGTGAAAACACAAATTTGTCAGTGACTGAACCGAACCCGCACTCCCACACGAAATAAGTTACTCTCCCAACTAAGCTACACGGACAGACTGTATCGCTGCAGATGTGTGTCTTGACACGTGTTTTACCTCTGTAGTACATCACATCATCTCCCTCTTAATTTTTTTTTTTTTTTTTTTGATTCGGAGAAAGAACCTTTCATTAATTCCAGATGATATATGGGAGTTTAGGACATTTGGGCACCGGACTTTTGGGCACCCGGACATTTTGGACACCGGACTTTTGGACACCGGACATTTGGACACCGGACATTTGGGCACCCGGACATTTTGGCACAAATCTTGAGGGGCCGTACAAAAATTGCCGTTTTTTTTCGCTGTGAGGGGAATTGAATGGAGAAAACGTTTCCAGTAAGACAAACGACAATTATAATCGGATTTAAAAAATATTACAATGCACAAATTTCGAAGATGACAATACGTTTTTTGAGTGTAAATATGACAAGCATAATATCCGAAAACTTGACAATTTCGTCGTCTTGGATCGGGATTACATAGCTCATAATCATGAATATGGATTACATCATATTCATGATTACATAGCACCAAGGGTGCCCATGGGGAACCCCCCCCCAGCCGTTAACATAGCCAAATTTTTTGATAAATTTAAAACACTAAAATAGACGAAACCTTTTTTAAATGTTTGACAGCTTTGAAGGGAGGTAAGGATTTTTCTTAGCCCCCCCCTCTCCAAACACACATAAAATGTCCGTAATTTCGTATTTTCTTATTTACGATATTTTTCTATAAACTATAACTAAACAAATTCTAATATAAAGAATTTCTGGTCCGATCGGGAGATTTTCAGCCATTATAAGCTACAAGTCATCGAATTGTCTGAAGGCATCTGCTGCCTCAGGAAACTAGTGTGTGTGTGGGGAGGGGATACCAAAAGCGTAAAATATCAAGAATTTCTCATTTCTCTTCCGATCGGGAGATCTTCAGCATTTACAAGCTGCAACTCGACAAATTTTCTCAGCGCATGTGCACTCTCTGGAAACCTGTCGGCGATCGGGGGGGGGGGGTAATAACAAAAGTGTAAAATATGAAAAATTCCTCGTCCGATCGAGAGATTTTTGGCATTTACAAGCTACAACTCGACACATTATTTGAAGGCATGTGCCTACTCAGCAATCCTGTGTATGTGAGGGGGGGGGATACCAAAAGTGTAAAATATTAAGACTTTCTCGTCCGATCCGGAGATTTTCAGTATTTACAAGCTGCAACTCGACAAATTTTCTGTTCTGAGCGCATGTGCCTACGCAGTAAACCCGTCCGGAAGGGGGGGATTTCAAAAGTGTAAAATATGAAGAATTTCTCGTTCGATCGGCAGATTTTTGGCATTTACAACTGGACACATTATTTGAGGGTATGTGTCTACTCGGCAAACCTGTGTGTGTGTTGGAAGGGGGGGGGGGCATACCAAAAGTGTAAAATATGATGAATTTCTCGTCCGATCCGGAGATTTTCAGCATTTAGCAGCTACAACTCGACACATTATCTGAAGGCATGTGCCTACTCAGGAAACCTGTCGGGCGGGGGGGTGTAGCTGGTAAATACTGAAAATCTTCGGATCGGACGAGAAATTCTCCATATTTTACAGTTTTGGTAATAACCCCCACCCCACCGACAAGTTTCCAGAGTAGGCACATACGCTCAGATAATGTGTCGAGTTGTAGCTTGTAAATGCTGAAAATCTCCCCATCGGACGAGAAATTCTTCAAATTTTTCATTTTTTAGTATTATCTCCCCCCCCCCGACAGGTTTGCTCAGTAGGATCATGCCCTGAGATAATGTCTCCAGTTGTAGTTTGTGAATGCTGAAAATCTCCCGATTGGACGATAAATTTTTCAAATTTTTGTTTTGGTATCAATATTAATAACTTGACATGTTATGTAAATATTTAGTGCCTAAGTAACTTACGGCGAACATTTTCTCGGTCAAACTCTTACTATTGGGGTAAGAAACGGCAAATGTTATACGGCCCCTTAAACATTTGTGCCCAAAAGTCCGGGTGCCAAAATGTCCGGTGCCCAAATGTCCGCCAGACAGAAAATCAGACAAAAAATCGTAAATATGCCTCAATTTCTTATTGATTATGAGATATAAGTGAAACAAAATTTGTGCACACCATTTACTCAAGTAGGGAGAAATATAGGAACACTATAATTTTTAACGCAGCGCAATTTCATTGCTTTAAAAGGGAATGTGCCCAAATGTCCGGGTGCCCAAAAGTCCGGTGCCCAAATGTCTGAACCCCCATTGGATACATTTAAATGAAGGAAAGCTGCTTCATATCAACCTAAGCAAGGTGTGCTTCCTTTTTCTGTTTTTCTGGTTATTTGGCTATAACGTTTCATAGAATTCAGATAATTGAACAAACTTTGTTAATTACATTCTTGATGAAATTATCTTTCCATTGATATATAATATTATGGTATTACTCCAAAACAAAGTCCATCAAACCTCAAAGATATACTTTTTCTAAAAAGTTTCCACAATTTTGGCCACTTCTGTATATATACAGTAAAACCTCCTTAACGGACACTCCCGAATAGCAGACACCTCCATTTAACGGACAGTTTTGTAATCCCCAGTCCCAAAGTATAGGCGGTTCTGTGTCTTTTCCTCCAAATAACGGACACTCCGTACAGCGGACAATGATTTCGGTTGAAAAAGCTGAAAATGCGTTCTCGAAAGGGAGTCGGGAGAAAAATGTACTCAAAATGTTATCGCGATGTCAGCACTGAAAGCATCCCTAGCTATTGTTTGCCACCTCTCTCGCGAAAAAAAAAATAAAAAAAATGCTATTGTTGGCCTCAACCGCAATCTAGGTTGTCGTGAAATGCGTCTCTCTTACTGACCCCTGTTGCGCAGTGAAGGTCGTGATTTCCCCATTCAGACGAGTCTACCCCTCGCACAGTATTGTACTGGCCAATTTGCCTATATAAAGGGATGCTATAGCATCATTTTCCGAGCGTGAGGGATTCACTGTCTCCTATTTCTGACTTCGTGTGGTCTCACACAACCTCGAGCAAAGGTCACAATCACTACAGCTTTTCCTGTTGCTTTTGTTGGGGAACTCGTAGATTCGTTTGGCTCTTGTTATGGCCTCAAAACGGAAACGAAAGAAAAAATCGAAATTATAAATGCGTCTGAAAAAGAGAAATCAAGTGAACGGATTCTCGCCGAAAATTAAAACACAAGTCAGGGACATTTTAAGAAATAAGGAAGGGATATTGAAACTGTGGATGCCGAACAGTAAGTAACAAAAATGCGAAGAACGTCAAGATGCGAAAGACGGTAAACGGTAAAAATACCCCTGGAGAAAATACCTCTGAAAACTGAAAAGCGGAAAAAATGCCCCCGGAAAAAAATACCCCCGGAAGAAATACCCCCAGAACAAACAGTTTACTGTAAACTGCCACACAGGAACACTGATGTGTGGCAGTGTTCCGGTGTGGCAATTTACCGGCAACCCTGTCACACATCTTTCAGCAACTTGGACACAAAAGTTCATACGGGGTGGGGGGTGGGGGTGCTATAAAGATTGCCGTTTCTGGGGTTATATTGAGAACTGAACTGGGAACTCTAAACGAATTTCGCGAAAACGTTCCATGTAAGCCAAGCGAGAATTGTACTTTAATTTGAAGAAATAAATTGCCGAGGATAGTTGGGGGTTGAGCCCCCCAACCCCCAACTTCCGTAATATTAGATTCTGGACCGCTGGAGTCAGTCAGTGTATCCAGGCTGTTCCCATTGAAGCGCCCGCGAGGTCCGTGAGCTGGAGGGGGGGGGGTTCCCCTAAGATGTTAAAATGGACGTAGAGCTGTGAACATTAGAACCATGCTTTATATAATGATTCTGTACACGACCACGAATTTTCAGAAGGGTGGGATGAATTCACCCTCCCCCAAGTTTCTAAGAGCGCAGACAAGTGTTCAAGGTAAGGGATTTGCTCGCAATTTCTATGCGTCATGTTGTGTTTAATGGCAAACTAAGTATGCCCTTCCCCCTCCCCCAGAAATTTGGTGAAGCCTGTGAAAAGGATACGAGGTGCTTGGTTTGGAGGGTTCTACCCCAACTTCCGTAATTTTGTATTCTGGACCTCTAGAGTCGGTCAGTGTATCCTCGATGTTACCCCTGAATAGCTCTTAGAAACGGAGGGGGGTTACCCCACCCTCCTGAAAATTCGTGATCGTGTACAGAATCATCTTATAAAGCATGGTACTAATGTTTACAGCTCTACGTCCATTCTAACGTTTTGGGGGAAACCCCCAACCTCCAATGCTCTTGGACCTCACGGACACTTCAAGGGGAACTTCCTGGACACACTGACAGACTCCGGGGGCGCAGAATATAATATTACGGAAGTTGGGGGTAGAGCCACCCCTAAACTAAGTGTACCTCAGATCCTCGGCAATTTATTTCTTCAAATTAAAGTACAATTCTCGCGTGGCTTACATGGAACGCTTTCGCGAAATTAGTTTGGAGTTCCCAATACAGTTCTCAGTATAGGCCCAGAAACGGCAATCTTTATAGACCCCCCCTTGAACTTTTGTAGCCAAGTTGCTGAAGATGTGTGGCAGGGTTTCCGGTAAATTGCCACACCGGAACACTGCCACACATCAGTGTTCCTGTGTGGCAGTTTACAGTGAACCGTTTGTTCTGGCGGTATTTCTTCCGGGGTATTTTTTCCGGGGGCATTTTTTCCGCTTTTCAGTTTTCAGGGGTACTTTCTCCGTGGGTATTTTTATCTACATCCGCGAAAGACAGAGAGTGGGGCGATTGATTCCATTGGGTTCGACTGGTTTGCAACTGTTCGGGCGAAGAACATTCCTGTTAGTGGACCTCTGCTGCAAGAGAAAGCATTGGAAATCAGTAAAGAACTTGGCATAGAAAACTTCAGAGCTTCAAATGGGTGGCTGGTGAAATTCAGGTCACCTCATAATATTTCTTCTAAAACCATTTGCGGAGAAGCCAAATCTGATGCAAAAGAAGTGGCTGATATCTATGCAAAAGAAGTATCCGATGCAAAAGAAACGGCTGATTGGTATGGAAGGCTCCAAACGATATGTGAAGGCTACGAAGACAGAATTTTTTTTAATGCAGACGAAACTGGGCATTTTTTTTTTCGTATAATGCCGAAGAAGACATTGTGCTTGAGGAAAGAGGAATGCATCGGAGCATAGGCCCCGACTTCTGAAAATTTCGAGGGTGGTGAAATTTAAAAGGCAGGTACCGTTTCCAGTGTTGAAATTTTAGATGTTTAAATGGACCTTGTCTTCAGTGTAAACGCAAACAAACCGATACATGATCTCATGAAAAAGATATTACATTTTTTTTTTTATAGCAACCAAATTCTTGAACCCCGTTTTAATTCTTCCTATTTAATTTTCTGCAATGTGCGCACAAGAGCTCCTATAATTTTTTTCTTTTGGACAAAATGTGAGCATCTTGTTGGGAACTACTACCAGAAAATCAAACCTGTTGAAAAAGGCTGAGATTGGCAGTATTATCATTAGCCAAAACACATAGGCTAATAGCGATACCCTTTGAGGAGCTCGCGCTAGCGGAACAAACTAACGTGTTCAGTGTTGGAATGGAACGCGCTTCATAATCATTGCCATGTATTTTTTTCCTTACTTGTTATTGTTTGCATTTAGCGTATAACGCAGCATATATCACAGTGAAATTTTTGCTTTAATCAGCGAGTGTAACTTGGAAATCTCCACCCCACCCCCAGCCATCATCTTGCAGTCCTCGTGAACCGGTTGTTATCGATTTGGCATATCAGCCCTGTGTGGATTGATTGATGTTACTATTGGTGACTGCTTATATGTTTTATAAAGCTAGGGAGAAAAAAAAGCCTCAACAGAATTATGTCAAACAAACAATATTGCAACAACAACAGCAAAAAAAAAAAAAAAAAAAAAAAAAGAAACCCTTCAAAATTATCTTTTGTGCGAGAAAAGATCACTCGCAGTCTCGCTGTGTGTCTTCTGCTCTCGGACGGTCATTCATTACTCCCTCTCTGACATTTAGCTTAATGACCCTACCGAAGCTCATTGCGTGCATAGTGAGCTACCGACAACTTAGTGATGTGCAAGGAACGTGATTGCGAAAAAACCAAAAAAACAAATTAGTAGCTTTAAAACAATTACGAAGGTAGGGTACAAACCACATCCCACACCTCCGATTTCTCGCTTGCTTATCTGTCTTATTTCTTAAGTGTTTATTCGGTATCGGTAGTTAAATCACGATTTTTTGAAGATATTGATTTTTATTTATAGAAACCAAATATTTACACTATATTCCGTTTATCTTATTTAATTTTATGTAAAGTGGAACTAAATATTTAAGTATGAAACCAGTACATATAACAAAAATTTGGAGGGGTGCGGAGCCCCCCCTCCCAATAATTTCAAGGGTGCTCAAACCCTTGAGCACCCCCGTAGTTGGCGCCAGTGCATCGGAGGCAAGGTATCGAAAGAAGAGCGACTAACGCTATTGTTATGCTCTAACATGTTAGGGGAATTTGAAACCTCCTTGTGATAGGCACAGCATTAAAACCCAGATGCTTTAAGAACATTGATGTAAGCGAGCTTGGTGTCCTGTGGCGCGCAAATAATAAGGCTTGGATGACACGCACTTTAATGACAGAATATATCACAGTGAATATATCACAGTGTGGCGGACAGCTTTTAATGCCAGAATGAAAAAGAGCGAAGAAGCGTGCTGTTGTTTCTCGACAACGCAACTTCCCATCCAGCCGATTTGAAATGTGTTTTTTCCTCCAAACACAACTTCTATATGCCAGCCAGTTGACCATACGTAGCTTCAAAGCATGCAACAGGAAGTGTTTTTTTTTTTTTTTGCGTTATCTCATTACACAACTGGATTCACGGGGAAAAACTGAAGAACTGCCGAAATCCGTTAATGTTCTCCATGCCATCACTTGGGTATAACCTCTGCAATCAAAAACGTTAAACCGCAGTGCGTTAGCCGTTGGTTCCGAAAGGCAGGGTTTGTTTCGGAAGGCAATGAAGGTGCAGTATGCGCTTTAAATACAGAAGAGGATCTGCGCTCGATTTCTGATCTCATGACTTGTTTGAACTATGAGGGAAATGCATTTTATTGCAATTGATGATGAACTGTGCTTTGAACAGATAATGGATGATTTGCAAGACTTCATATCTTCACGCACACCCATCAAGAATGACCTGGGCGAAGAGACAGAGGAATTAGCTGATGAAGAGGCAATGGGCGGAGTTGCGCAAGAGGTGCGCGACAATAACCCTTTAACGACCATAACGCCCAAAACGCCAGTACGTACAAACGGTCATAGGCACCCGAAACGACTGTCTAGGGTGAGTCAGATTTCCTATACTCTTACTTGTTCTTCAAATTTTCTCGACCTATGAGGGATCAGCAGAAGTCACCGTCAGTCACTATTGTTGTTATTAAACAAAGAAGTGAAACAACCGACAGTTTCGGGCGTTATGGTATTTAGAGTGATAGAAGATTTTGGGGTCATGGTCGTTAAAGGGTTAAGAGCTTTACAGACGCGGAAAAATATAGTGAAGAACTGCAGAATTTTTTATTACCATAGGTGATTCTGAGGGACTGGCACTTCTGATGAATTTGAAAATTCATATTGAAAAAGAGGCTGTAAACGGCAAAAGAAAAAAAGAAAAAACGCTTTTGTCTGATTTTTTTTGCAGGCAAAAATGCCAAGTGACGAATTAGCTGTAAGTACCTTTTTAAAATTTTAAGACATTTATTAATCGGAAACATGCGCGGAATTATTCATATTGTACACATGAACGTGAAATGCGTTTTCCTCATGTTAAAAATAAGTACATATAAAGTATTGCATTTCTACATGTAACTTTATTTCTGACAGCAAAAGATAAAAAGAACAAAAAATGGCATCGAAGTTCGTGTTGCGCAATGGCTTGGTCAGATAGGCGTGTACCTCCCAATAGCGGACAAATCTTCCGGTCCGGAGGTGTCCGCTATTCAGAGGTTTTACTGTATATACACTGCTGGACAATTGCTAAAGACGGATCATAAACGGCTATATAGCGCATAAAAAAGTAAGTGCGGTTGGATGCCAAGTGAAATAAAATAATGTCAGAATGCCAGGACATTACAAGAAAGACAATTTATTGTGCTCTGAAATCCAGAAGGCTTTGGAACGTGTTCAAGGGACAAACAGGCCATTTTGTGCAGAATACGTAAACGTGAAAAAAATGCAATTACCGTCTGCAGGCGTTCCGGCGTAAGATGTCAATACGGGATATGGCCACCATGGAGGGCGATGCAAGATTCCACACGTCGTGTCATGCTTTGCACAACATTATCAAGCAGCTGTTGGGGTAATTTATCCCATTCCTCTGTCAGTGCACGGATGAGGGTGTCCTTGTTTATTGGAGGGCATTGGCGACCAGCAAGACTCCTCCCCAAAGCATCCCACACATTTTCAATGGGATTCAGATCTGGAGAACGTGCTGGCCATACGAGGCGTTGAATATCATCGCTCTCAAGATACTCCTGGACAGTGACTGTTCGATGACATGTTGCGTTGTCGTCCATGAAAATGAATCTATCACCGACAGCACCACGGAACATGCGAACATGAGGTAGCAGAACATCATTAATGTATCGTTGGCCAGTCATAGTCCCAGTTGGAAGCACATAGAGGGACGTACGGCCATTGATCATGATGCCAGCCCATACCATGACACTACATGTCGGATATCGGTCCCTTTCCTGTATGTTTGCTGGACAATATGCAGTACCACTATCACGCCAGATCAGTTGTCATCGACAATCAGACGATAGACTGCATCTACTCTCATCTGAGAAGAGGACAGCAGACCAGTCGTTATCAGTCCAATTGCGATGTTGATGGCACCATTGCAAACGGGCGGTACGGTGACGTCTGGACAATGGGATGCACACAACAGGACGGCGGGCGTATAGTCCTCCTTCATGCAAACGTCTGGCGACAGTTTTTCGGGAGATCCGCTTGCCAGTAGCAGCCATAAACTGATTTGCTACCTCACTAGCTGTGCTGCGCCGGTGTCGTTTTGTTGATAGCACTATGTACCGATCTTCTGCAGGTGTCGTACTGCGAACACGACCTCCCCCGTGACGTTTGCTACACTCTCCATTTGTTTGAAATGATTTCCAAAGCCTTGAAACAACACTGTGGCTGACGTCGAACTCCCTGGCAACATCTGTTATTTTTCGCCCTTCTTCAATCTTGCCAATTATACGGCCACGCGTAAAATCATCTAGGTGATGTCGGGAAGACATACTGAAAACTGCAAGTTCGTCAATTGATTCTTTCCCTTTCAACTTTGCGTTTGAACAACAACGGTCAATACGCGTCAAATCCTTTATATCTCTTATCAGTGCTATGACGTCACGAACAATTCGGCAATCCAAAATTTGCATACGCACAACACGTCTAACTGTATCCCGCACTTATGCTAATTTCCACATTTTCCTGCCTTCCATTTTATGGTTGCTATCGTTGCTATTGTCATCCGTCCTTAGCAATTGTCCGGCAGTGTATATAAAATCATCGTAAAAAAAATAGTCGCACCCAGAAGGAAGCAACCGACAGGTATGAAACTTGGTGGGTAATTTTGACATCGCGAGACATGCAAGTGATTCACGTTCGACAGCGCATGTGACGCCAGCAAGGAGGGATCGTAGCGCTGTTCCTGCCCGGCTATATAAGGTCGTCCCGTTGCGCGTGCTTGCCATTCTGACTCATGCTGTTGTGTTGATTGAATCTTTTGCAAGTGAAGTATGCCTTGGAGAAAAGTTCGGAAGAAATTCGAGCTATTGGAGGAGTTCGAGAGGGACCATATCATCGGGCTCCGGGAAGTGGGATGGTCTTATCACCGTATCGCACCATACCGGTCGTGCGGATATCACCATAGCTCGCTGTTGGTGGCAGTGGATAGAACAAGGCACGCAGCAGCGACAGGAAGGGTTTCGGGTGAAATAGACGAACCACGGAGATAGAGGACCGACCGGTTGTCCATCATGCGCGGAGTGACCCAACAGCCACGATTGCGGATATTCACCGAGCAATAGTGCCCTCCATGCATCGTCCGATTAGTGCCAGCATCATTGGCAGACGGCTGCACGACGTAGAACTGCACGCACGCAGGACCGTTACGACGACTACCCTTAACACCATTGCTTCGTCGCCAAAAACTGCAATGGTGTCGTGCCAGACTGTCAAGGAGCCACTCAGAGTGGCAGAGGGTGATCTTCAGTGACGAGTCCCGCTTTTCCCTTTAAGGAGACGACCAATGAATCCGTGTGTGGAGGCACCCTGGTTAGCGCCAAGATCAACGATTTCCTATCGAGCGTCACAGGTCCAGAAGGCCTGAAGTCATGGTGTAGGGTGCAACTGCCTACGATGCCAGATCACTTTTGGTGTTCATTACAGGCACTTGACATACCAATGTTACGCTAATGAGGTCCTGCAACCCGTGGCCCTACCTTTTCTGAACGCTCACTCCGGTGCGATTTTTCAAGAGGACAACGCTCGTCCGCATACTGCTGCTGTCTCGAAAACTTGCCTTCAAGGCCAGGGCTTGCCGCATCGCCTGACCTATCGCCGATTGAAAATGTGTGGGATGCTATTGGGCGCGCTATGCAAACTCCACCCCGTACCGCACAACATTCAGGAACTGCGTGAGAAGATTCAATCTGCATGGGATGGCTTATCGCAGGACACCATGCCAAGACGTCTGGCATGCTGTGTGAGCAAACACGGCGGCCCGACGCCATACTGAGAGACACAACTTATTGGCGTGTAGCACAATAAATACTGCCCATACCAGGCTCAATGATTAAACATTTATTGTTCCTGGTAACCTTTACCTTACTCCTGAATAGCATTGCAATCCGACACGTCCTTCTGGGTGCAACTATTTTTTTAACGATGAGTGCATTTATATTGAAATTCGATATATAAGGACGGACCACTGATGGACAACCGAAATTTTAGACTAGATTCTAAGGAACAGGAAAAGACCCAGAAGAAGACCACATGGGTGGATGTAATTCGAAAGTATGCTGGAGTGACATGGAGGAGGCTAGCTCATGACAATCCGTTACTGAAGAGACTTGGGGAAACCTTCATCTAGCAGTGGATTGCTAATGGTTGACAATGATGATGACGATGTATATATCATCATCAGCCTCAACCATTATCAATATACTGCTGGATGAAGGTCTCCCCAAACTTCTTCCACAATTGTCTGTCTTGGTCTTGTCTCCTCCATGTCACTCCAGCATACTTTCGAATTTCATCCTTAAATCTCCCATCTTCTGGGTCTTTTCCTGTCCTTCGGAATCCAGTCTGAAATTTCGGTTGCCCATCGGTGGTCCGTTCTTCTGGCAACATGTCGAGCCCATTGCCATTTCAGTGATTTCACTCTGGTCATGATGTCGTCCACTCTTGTCATTTTCCTTATCCACGAGTTCCTCTTATTATCTTTTCCTGGTTACACCAAGCACGCATCTCTCCATGCTGCTTTGAGTTGTCTGCAGCCTTTGTATGTCTTTTTTAGTTAAGGTCAATGTCTCTGCTCCATACGTAAGCACTGGCAGGATGCATTGATTAAACACTTTTCTTTTGAGGCATAATGACATACTGCTCTTAAAACTTGTACTGTTTCTTCCAAAAGCTCTCCATCCAAGTTTTATACGCCGATTAATTTCTTCATCAACGTGACCCTCACTCGATATCTGCTGCCCAAGATAAATGTAGGAATCGGTTGTCTCAAGCTTTTCTCCATCAATCGATAAATCTTCGTTTCTTGTAAAAGCATTGTATATCATTTTTGTTTTCTGAAAGTTAATTTTTAACCCCACTTCTTTACTCTTGTCAGCAAGTTCTTCGATCATACTCTGCAGCTCTGAAGGGGTAGTTACAAAGATGACTACGTCATCAGCAAAACGAAGGTGAGTTTAGTAATCTCCATTATACTTTATCCCTTTGTTTTCCCAGTTCAATGATTGAAAGACATTTTGAAATGTGGCATTAAAGAGCTTGGGAGATATGGTGTCACCTTGTCTCACTCCCTTTCCAATTCTTATTTGTGCTGCATCCTCAAATATCCGAACCTTTGCACTTGCATTTTCATAGATGTTATTAATAATGCTAATGTATTCATCTTCAATACCGCAGGATTTCAAAGCCATTGTTACTGCTGATGGTGTCACGGAGTCGAAGGCCTTTTCATAGTCAATAAAAGCCATGCGTAATGGGAGTTCATATTCTCTTGTTCTTTCAATTAGTTCTCTCAGTACATGGATATGATCTATAGTGCTGTAGCCACTCCTGAATCCAGCTTGTTCTCTTGGTTGAGCCATATCTAGTGTTACCTTTTACATGGATATGATCTATAGTGCTGTAGCCACTCCTGAATCCAGCTTGTTCTCTTGGTTGAGCCATATCTAGTGTTACCTTTAAGTGATGTGAAAGAGCCTTAGTAAAAATTTTATAAACCACTGAAAGGAGGCTGATGGGCCTGTAGTTCCTGAGATCCTCAATGTCACATTTTTTATGGAGCAAGATCATTGGAGCATTGTTCCAATCCTCAGGAATCTTCCCTTCATTAAGACATCTGGTGAAAACTTGGGCGAGTGTAGTTTCAATTTCTCCACTTGCTTCTTGTACACCATTTACCAACAAGCACTTGGGCGAGTGTAGTTTCAATTTCCCCACTTGCTTCGGTATACTCAACAGCGGTGGCTGTTGAGTGTACCGGCGAAGCGTACTAGAGGGGTGCGGGTTTCATATCCAATTGCTCCCCAAACCATAACGCCAGGGGACGGAGCGGTATGGCGATGCATAATGCAGGCGTCATACAGTCTCTTGCCGCGGTGCCGCCACACGCGGATTCAACCATCGTAGCGTTGCAGGCAGAAGCGGAATTCGTCGGAGAAGACAATGTCGTGCCATTCTGTAGTCCAGGTGCGGCGTTCAACGGCCCACTGCCGCCGCACTCGCCGGTGGTGTAACGTCAGTGGTAATCGGAGCATGAGCGCCGTGCGACAAGTCCCCGCTCCTGCAGACCACGTCGAACGGTACGTGCTGACACAGGTTGTTGCGCAACACACCCTAATTCCTGCGCTAACGTTCGTGATGTGGCGTTGCGAGCCGTCAATGCCCGCCGCACAACATGCCGGTCCTTTCGTTCGGTGGTGTGCCGCGGCTGCGGCAGTCGCTCACGTCGGTCTGTCCGTCCCTCCTGCACCCACCGAATCCATACTCGCCTCACTGTGGCTGGATGTCGTCCCACACGGGCGCCGATGTCTCGGTACGATTAACCGCTGTCGCGATAAACCACTATTCGTCCTCTGTCGAACTCCGAAACGTGGTGGAATGACTGCCGTATTCTGCGACAAGGCATCAGATCAGGAAGCTTCCCACGCACAGGTTCGGCAGCAGAACACACTTCCACTACTTACACCCCGCCTTCTGTGCACCCTTCTTATAGTGCTTCTCGGTGGCGTGCCGGGCGCACATGATTTGCATATGCCCTGCAATGCTAATCGTTTGCATGTCCTCTCGCGAGCGACGTATGCTGCGAATTTCAGGCCAATCGGATGCTTCCTTCTTGGTGTTGCATTTTGGGTGGTCAGCAGTTTATATATATCCCCATAGCTGTTAAGGCACTTAACCCACTGTTACCTTAGACGTTCGATTCCTCGGCGTGGAAGGCAGTGGGTTGCTGGCGGAACCATTCTCTAACAGTGTTCTGCTCTACTTCGTTCGAGTGAAATCTGTGACCCCGTAGATGCTTCTTCAGCTCCACGAAAATGTAAAAGTCACAGGGGTACAAATGTGGGCTGTATGCCGGAGTGTTTCGCACCTGAATTTGGAAAGGTAATCTTGGACGATTCTCGCAGTGTGGGGTCGGGCGTTGTCACGAAGAAGAATGACTCCCGTGGTGATCAGACCGGGCCGCTTGGAATTGGGTGATGCTCGCAGGGATTTGAGTGTGTCCTCATACCGCGCAGCATTTACGGTGCATACGGTGGCGAGAAACTCGATCAATAGATGCTCTGGTGGTCGAAAAAGTAGGTCAACATTACCATTCGTGCAGTTGTCTGCTTTCCCTTTGACTACTTTGGCGGTGGAAAGGACGTGTGCTTCCATTGGCTGCTTTGTCTTTTGCTTTCAGGTTGATAATGGAAGCACCACGTTTCATCTTCCGCAATGATTTGTCGATCGAAGGGTGGCCTTCCTCATGATACCGCAATAAATATTCCAAGGACTCTCCCATGCGAATGTCTTTCTGCACATATCGCAAGTTGTGTGGCATCCACATGCGCGCAAATGTTTCGATCCCTACACTGATTACAACGGAGTCGGCAAGTACTCCCATCGTGACCCTTCTGTCTTCCCGAATGAGACTATCCACTTCAGCGACGGAAACATCGGTGCTTGCCCTGGCCTAGAAACATCAGTCAACGAAGACCACCCCTCTCGGAATCGCTTTCTCCAATCTTTATGACGTGGCAAAGACACGCAGTTTTCGTAAACATTACTCATGCTGCGATGATTTCTGCACTCCCGACCATCGAGTTTATACAGTATTAGGTGGAGACACCACTCCTATCCACGCAGCACTGGCCGCCATAAGTCACCGTCCGTACTGCAAAGTGACGTCATATCAGGGCATGACGCAGGTGCAGACGAGAAGCTGCTTTGAAACCAAAGCAATAAAAGCTTCTAGGCGCATAAACAGATAAAATGAGGAGTTGAATAATCTTTATCAATTATACACAAGCTTATTGTTTTATTAACTGTATATTTGTGATTTTCTTTTTTGCCTGTATGTGACGTCACGCCAAAGATTAGTTGTGAACTGTGGCGGCAGAGTCAGTGGTGTCTCCATCCTAATATATAATTAGCTAGAGTCCTCCTCCTCCGTGCCACCTTTTAAGTCGTCAGAAACAAATGTTTGTGACGTCACGCTTAGCTTTTCGTGTAGGTGACGTCATCACCTACACGCGCACAGATCAAGGGGAAATTCACTTCGTTTTGTTGTCATAGTAACAAAGAACACAGCTGTTGGTGTGACGTCATCTAATCCAAATCATTCTCACATGACGTCAGAGATGCGTTACGTCACACGGTCAACCCTTTAGAGATACGAAAACGTTACATCAGAAATTTTGGTTCAATACCTGAACCGGTGTTTAGCCCTCTGTATGTGGCAACGTTAAGAGTACGACGATCTGACGACGTCAAGATAAAAAATAGTTCACGGAAAAGAACAAGGGAACTGATATAGGGTTCACAGTCAGTGTATACGAAAAATGCTGTGTGCCAGGAAGTGTTGACGAAATAGGAACTCAAGGTTTTATGCGAAACACATAACAAACAGACAACCCGTCGTATCAAATTTCAGAATCGACTGCTCGGGAAATTTTCAGAAAGCTGTGAGCCAACGTCGCCATCTATTGACGTAGAACTCAAAAAACACAATAAATAAATGTCAATAATTTCTGTATCGTAAATTTTATTTTTTCCCGTCATTATTGACGGGCTTTCACCTAGTCTAATACATATAAGATCGATGCTCCCGACACTTTCCACGGTTAAAATCAGGATAACCGCTCTCTATTCAACGTGCGTTGCTTCAATCATGACTGGTTGGATCGAACACTTGCACAAGGTCCTGTACAAAGGCCAACTGCTTCGGTCGTCGCGTGATCGCAGCGCCACATTTCACTGCGTCATAACACTACAGTGGTGCCACCTACACAACGTAAGTGGCACCACTCTACTGCTATTTAGAAGTTTGCTTTGGCTCGTTTTCATTGCATTCCATTTGTCATTTTCTTGTAAGACTTCCGTCCACAGTGAGTAGAGTTTAGGTCCCAGCCACCTACAGCGAGATCGCCTTTTGGGCAGGACACAGAAACGGAAGGAATGAGAGCAAGTCTAGCGACTTTGACAGAACAGTTTGTAGTGAGATTAGAGTACAGTAGATGGCGCCACCGTACAATTACGATGTTGCACACAGAGGGGTGAGAGAATTTCAGAAGGGGCATAGGAAAAGATACCCATTTAACCAGTGGATCCAGCCTGGGGGCCGTCACTTAACGTGCTCGTCCGATGCACGGCGGATATTCAGCGATTGTTAGTAAATCACACCATCTCTGAAAGCTCAGCCCAGGTTCGAACCTGAGGACCTTGCATCGATAGTCTGACTCGCTAACCACTAAGCCATCCGCGGCTCTTTGGCTCGTTTTCACTTGAATGACCCTTATATGTACCCAACTGACCTGGACTTCACTATCTCCTCTGTCGTGGCTGTGCTCGAACGAGAATCCAGAAACCAATTCCACTGACCACTCAGCCAACGGAGGAAAGAAGGCACCCGTGGTTGGGATTCAACAGAAGTGACGTCTTACACTAGCAAGGATCGCTTCATACCGTATGAATTTTGTAATTAATCCTCAGGATTGATCAAATGGTGCTGAAGTAATTAATATTCGTTAACAATGAACTTTTATAAATTTTACCAAACGTTGCGCAAGAAGTGTATAATAGGCTGCCTCCCAGGATAAAATGCTCGATTGAGTCTGAATTGCAATGACCGCTGTGCATTACAGATTTTGACCGATGAGACATTTTCTCAGCCTCTATGCCTTGACTTACAAAAAAGTTTTATTTATAGTCTTTAAAATAACCATGCGCTGCGAGGTAATCAACCTTGAAGCGGTCTTTCACATACTGATCTTTGTTCAGGAAACAAAGAAACAACGCTGACGTTACGAAGTAATTTCTTGTTGAAGTTCTGGTGATCGTTTCATTTGTATATCACCCCTCACTACCATCACACAAAATAGTATATGATGTTTGCTACCCTCCCAGCTCATAACAAGGCCGAAGAACTAGAGCAGCATCCCAGCCTCCTGTCCTGCAGCTGAAATAATTGCTACTTACGGAGTGCATAATGCCTTGACTGGGGTTTAGTAATGAGCTACTTCCTTATTAAAAACGAGCTGTCATTTGGACAAACTGCCTTGCATTAACTGACTAAAACCGCAGAGCAAGCTGGGTTGCTGCTACATCAGCAACGGCTCGGAAAGTCTTCCAATGAAAAGATGCAATCGAAATGGTTAAATCTTATTACTGTCTACAAACTTGTTCTACATCAGATATCTGCTTGAACTATTGTTTTATATATCTGCAAAAATACTAAACGTTTTATGAAATATAAGACTGCTCGAGACTTTGAATTGGAATTTAAAACAAACAAACAAATAATGTTCAATATTACACGTTCTTGCCGTTTGCAAAGAATTTCTCAAAACATATAGATCGAGTCACAATAGGCTACTGGAACAAAGAAATATACTGAAACTTAATTTGTCTTCATTTCCAGAGTAGGACACGTATAGGTATATAAAGTCTGGGGCGCCAGAAAATAAAGGGCCCGCAGGTACAGAATTTTGTTTTAATTTTCCGTTACACACGCACAGACACACCCACATTTTTATCCCACATTCCATGCTTTTTCCATTTTGCAAATCAGATCCAGATTATAAATAAGAATTAGTTACATAAAAGTACAGTCTTTCTCTCCCTGAGAACGGAGCTTCACTTTCCCAGGGTTGACAGTGACTATATTATACAGCTCAAATGTTCAGGCTTAGAGTATTTGACCTCGGCCAGAGGAGAAGTCAGTTATTGCCCTTATGTTTCCTTAAAACATAATTAACTCCATCTTTACCCACGTTTGGTACGTTAAGTTACGTTTGGGGTATCAGCTTTCGCTTGTTGAACAGTTTGAGCAAAAATGGGGAAAATAATATCTCATAAGCTGAAATTCGTTACCTAGATCTTCTGACATACGGTTTTATACCAGTGCATAAAACATGAGAAATTGCGTCTAATTAGAAGACAGATTGCAAGGCATTGTATGACGTATACTCTAATTTAACTTTCATTTTTAGTTGTCTTTCTCTATTAAAATTTTGAGTTTATTCTCTTTAAGCGTTTCATCCTTAGCGTAATATTGTTCTCACTCACTGAATGTTTTCTGGCAACAATCTTGAGGTCAAGGGTGAATGACGTATGCACGGCTAACAAGCAAGATAGCTGCATATGTAATGGGTTATGCCAGCAGCAGTATGCGGTGCGTTAACGGTAGTAGAGGAAGCTATATCTTAATGTGTACGCGGTATTTTTCATGTGATAGCGTCTGTCGACCTATGGTGTATATATGCATTTCGTATTAGTTTCGTGAAATAACTATTGTGTTTACTCATTCGATTAAGTTACTAATGTTGTAATTGGAGTAATTATCTAGAAGTCTTTGGTAGTGAAGTGCGGCTGAAATAAAAAAACGAACTGTGTAGCTTTCTTTCCCATTTGAAACTAGTACACAGTGCGTCAAAGAATTTTTAAGACTGGCGCTAGATTTCAGCCTACGGTGGCGCCACCAGTGTAATAGCGAATGCGTTATAAACGTGACCATCTGCTTGCTTTCTGCCTAAAGTACTGCGCAGTTGTTAAAGTAACTCAAACGAAACGGCCGTTCATTAGAAAAGTAATATTTTTTTCATGTTGAATTATTAAGTTGGAACAAAGGGCTGTTATTAAATTTAACGCAAAACTTGGTAAAAGTGCCTCGGAAACGTACCAAATGATAAAACAAGTTTACGGTGAGTTTTGTTTAAGTAGATCAAATGTTTTCCTGTGGCACAAACGTTTTTTGGACGGAAGAGATACGCTAGAAGATGATAAGCATACCGGAAGACCAAGTTCATCTAGGACACCTGAGATTATTGAAAAAGTGCGTGATTTCGTGGCAAACAATCGATGTGTGTCACTAAGAATGATGGAAGAGTATTTAAACATCAACAAAGAAACAATTCGAACCATCCTGCATGAAGATTTAGGCAAAACAAAAGTGTGTGCTAAATTTGTTCCACACACGCTAACCAATGAACAAAAATCAAGGAGAAGTGCACATTGCAGAGACATCATTTCAGCCCCTGAAAATGATCCAAACTTCTTAAAATCGATTGTTAGAGGTGATGAAACATGGTGTTTTCAATATGATCCTAAAACAAAACGGCAAAGTGCGGAATGGTAGTCAAAAAACTCACCACAAGCCAAAAAAACAAGAAAAGTTCCATCGATAATCAAAACAATGCTCATTACATTCTTCGATAGTAAGGGTATTATTCACAAAGAATTTGTTCCAAGTGGACAGACAATTACTGGTTAGTTTTATTTAAAGATTTTATTTTGTTTTAGTGACAACTGATCACCGAAAGAGAAAAAATAAATCACAGCCGAGAACACACTGTAAAAAGTAAGCGGTGTGAATTCACGGAAAATTCCTGGTCTCCCTGGTGGCGCATTGCTTTTAAGTGCTGGCATCTGACCATTCGTCCGAGATGGGTCCAGGTTCGAATCTCGTAAGGCATGGATGTTTAGGCTTTGGTTGTTTTCAATTGCTTTCCTTACTAGTTCACAGTTGAATTTCCTTACGTCTTCAGTGATACCTTTTCGTACTGTCTTGCATAGCTCTATATATAATGATTATGAGGATTAGGATTTGAAGACTTATTTGTACATGAACTCCATTCTTCTTCTGAATAGTTTATTTGTACATGAATTCCATTCTTCTTTCCTTTTGTGTGAACTTGAGATTTACGTTTTCATGAACTTGAGATTTACGTTTTCATAAGTTTACTTATGAGCTATATACATGCATGATCGGGTTGTTTACATTTCGTGATTTATAATGTGATGAACATTTGCGAAGAATTTGGAACATGCATTCCATGCTAAATTTGTTCCACACACGCTAACCAATGAACAAAAATCAAGGAGAAGTGCACATTGCAGAGACATCATTTCAGCCCCTGAAAATGATCCAAACTTCTTAAAATCGATTGTTACAGGTGATGAAACATGGTGTTTTCAATATGATCCTAAAACAAAACGGCAAAGTGCGGAATGGTAGTCAAAAAACTCACCACAAGCCAAAAAAACAAGAAAAGTTCCATCGAAAATCAAAACAATGCTCATTACATTCTTCGATAGTAAGGGTATTATTCACAAAGAATTTGTTCCAAGTGGACAGACAATTACTGGTTAGTTTTATTTAAATGTTTTGAGGCGTTTGATGGGCAGAATTTGTCGCATTCGTCCAGAATATCGGGATGAAAACAGTTGGTGTTTGTTGCACGATAATGCACCCAGTCACACCTCACTTTTTGTTTGTAGATTTTTGGCGAAAAATAACGTCTGTGTGTTGAATCATCCACCGTATTCGCCTGATTTAGCACCCTGCGACTTTTCTTTATTCTCAAAACTTAAAATGACGTTAAAAGGGTGTTATTTTGACGATATTTTGACCATACAAACAGCTTCGACGCGTGCTTTGGAGGCAATTCCGGAAAGTGAACTGGAACAGGCATTCGAATCATTATTAAATCGCTGTAACAGGTGTATTGAAGCCGGAGGGACTTATTTTGAATAACAAACCAAAACAAAATATAATATCTTGTTTCTGTTTCATTTTACAGACCCAGTCTTAAAAATTCTTTGCCACACTGTGTATATCTGGTTTACAGAACACTACATAAAGTTCCTTCTTATTCGCTCACTTTAAGTGAAACAGGAGCCACTCTAATAAAGTTCAAGAAAAAGTTACTTACAGTTCGTATTTTATTTCAGCCGCACTTCACTAACAAAGAATTCTAGATAATTACTCAAATTGCAACACTAGTCACTTAGTCGAATTAGCAAACACAATAGTAAGTTGACGAAACTATTACAAAATTTGCATAGAGAAAGACAACTAAAAATGAAAGTTAAATTATATTAATAGTATACGTCATAACTGTAAGTAACTTTTTCTTGAACTTTATTTCAGTGACTCCTATTTCACTTAAATTGATCGAATAAAAAGAATGAACTTTTTGTAGTGTTCCCTGTTCCGAAAGCCCACTAAGCACATAAATTTTGCGGTTGCTTATCTGTTCTTCTGTATTGAGTTGTAACACAGTTTTCCATATTTCATGATTTATTAAGATCTAGGTTTTGATTGTTAAATAAAAAAAATCGCTTTATAATTATCGATATCAAATATTTATAATTTTGATGTAAAAAATTATTAATATTTTGTAATTATTGATATCAATCTTGCTTGTTTATATTGTTTTTTTTTCAGAGACATTGTAAGATCAAGCACAAGCCCTAGATCGTTTTTGATTTTGAAGAACCTGAAAATTATTTTGATTTACCTTCTAATTACTTTTTTAGTACAAAAATAAGTTTTAGGGTAATGTTCGCAATGTTTCTCTTAAGTTTCTGCGTTACAAACGTAGAACTGCAACTTCAAACATATCGAACGAGGAGAAGGATTCAATCGGTAATTTCAATACAAGAAAATCCATCCTACATACATCAATTGCTACGGACACTTGTGACGTATATTCTGAATTAACTTTCCTTTTTGGTTTCTTTTCCTATGTAAATTTGAGTTTGTTCTGCTTATACTTCCATACTTAATGTGACATCTTTTCCCTCAAACGAATACTGTTGGCAACACATTTGAGGTCAGAGTAAACGTGACGCATGAATGTATGAGATAAGAACGATAGATAAAAACAACGATACAACAGTTGCTCGGTTGTGGTGAATAGGTGGTGATGTGAATTATTTTATTTTCGAAGTGTGATCTATGCTATTGATATAGTGTTGGATGTGTGGTGGAGATGTGATATGTGAATTACGTTATTCCTAGAAGTGTGATATCTGATCTATTGATATCAAGCTGGAATAAAGCCAATTCCCCGTAAGTTGACTTCTGTCCTACGTTTCGTCTGGCCGTAAAGGTTTAATTAAGGAAGTGTTCCATCGTATTCATACCTTATGATTTAGACCAAAGCTGAACTCGATCCTATCAGGCTGTAACATTAAGCAAAAACAGCGAGGACAGAAAAGATGAGTTGGGACGCAGCGCCATCTATTGACGTTCTTCGCATTAACAAACTGATTCCATATCATTATTTACATTTGAGATTTTATTTATATTCACTTTCACATTAACAGATGGATATTTGTATTCTGAATTCGAAGTACTTGGGCAAGAGAATTTTTCTGTAGGAACTGGTGTAATTCATGTGTAAATCTCATTCCTCCTTTACTCTTCAACGATCTAGGGCCGAGATTTTGGTAAAAGTGTAAATTAGGGTCTTAAATTATTTCGTCGGAAGAATGTTAGTACCTGGAAAAAGTGCGACGTACAGATTTTAGAGTATGAAAATTAATGGCAAATGGTGCAGAAATTTCGTATTTTAAATGTCCTTTAAAGATTTTTATCGTAACATTTACCTGCAAAATCGATGCTGTGAAGAGACGCTGCCGTAGACCTAACGTATCGAACGTACAGGTAAATGTTACGATACAAATCTTTAAAAGACATTTGAAACAGAAAATTTCTGCATTTGCCATTAATTTTCACAATCTAAAACCTGTACGTCGCACTTTTCCGAAGTACTAATATTTTTCCGACGAAATAATTTAAAACGCAAATCTACACATTTACCTACTATTTTACTTAATATGAGTTTACATAGCTGAGTTTTTTTCTAAAATTGAATTAGGTACGTAATTATCAGAATGAAAATGCTTACCACAAACAACGGTTGAAGGTAACTTGTCATTTGGAGCAAAATATTGACGAGATATCTCTTTCAGCAACAGTTGTTTTAGGTTCTGATTTGAGGGAAACTCATGGAATGAAAATCCCACGTTTTTCTTCTTAGAAGATGTGCACATCGGCACACAGCAGTAAACCATTTTGAAAATGGGTTGGATTTTGTTGTGAAAACAAGTTTGGTTTTAAAACTAGAAGGTTTCTTTAAAAGAAACAAGAAAAAACGACGAACATACACAATCCCACAATTCAAACAACGCAGAAACTGAGATGTTTATACATTGGGACGCAGTGCCATCTGACGGCTGAAATCGTCCCTAACGCCCACTGGCCAATCACCAAAAGTCTATTGTCTTCAACGGTAATGTTACAGCCTGATAGGATCCAGTTCAGCCTTGTTTAGACATAACGTAAGAACGACAATATTTCAGCACGAAAGGAAATTACGTTATACACTATATTATCAAAAGTAGTTTGGACACTCCCAAATATGTACATACGTGCAAAGAACGGTTGTGCAGGAAGGTGCGCTGTGAGTGGGGAAAGCTCAGATGTTCTGTCGGGTTATCTGTAACTTTGGAACTTATATGCCGCGTGGACGAAAACTTTCCGCATTTCAGCTTGGGCTGGTCATGGGATGTCATTTGAATAACGTTTCCATACAGAGCATTGCGGCTAAACTAAACATACCAAAATCGACTGTAAGTGATGTAACGAAGAGACATCACTTACAGTCAATGCAACTACAGAAAAAAAAAAAAAAAAAAAAAAGGAAACGTTCAGGAAGGCCTCACAAACTGACGGAACGTGACAGAATCGAGAGTCATGGTAAGAAATGTTAAGAAATCCCGTTCTTCCTCTACCCTTTCCGTCGCTGCTGAAGTGGGAAATGCTTGTAATGGCTCGATTAGTACCATAATTATCCGCAGTGTGTGGGTTATTGTGGTAGAGCAGCGGCACACAAGCCACTCATCACTACCGTGAATGCGAAGCGTTGTTTGGAGTGGTGTGTCTCCCGTCATTCCTAGACTTTGGGCGACTGGAAAGCTGCTCTTTAGAAAGAGGCGTCACGCTTTTCACTCCTCCAATCTGATTGGGCGTGTTTGGATTTAGCGACAGCCCGGCGAACGATTTTCGTCAAACTGTGTTCTTCCAATTCGGCGAAGGCTCGATTATGGTGTGGAGTTGCTCTCTGTTGATGGTAAAAATCCTCCAAATACATGGCGTCAGTGTATAAACAAAAACATAGCTCTTTCCAAGTTTTTTAACACACAGCAACCGAAATTTTTTTATTCGGGCACCGCCGGGGAATTGACCCCGGATCACTCGATATCTAGCCGAGCGCGTTAGCCTTACACCACGGTGGCCAACAATCCATGGCGCTATGTGCGTGTTTCTGTCAGCATCTGACATCATAAATTCGTAAGATGGGCTCAGCTACTGAGTCGTCTCCATCTGGTGGGCATTAACGGCACTAGCTATATATTAATCATAGCACTTAAATCCAAAGGGCGAGATTCAATGTGAAAATCCTCCACGTGGTGTCAGTGTATAAACAAAGACATTTCCACGCATTTTAACACACAGCAATCGAAAAAATTTTATTCGGTCACCGCCGGGGAATTGAACTCCGGATCTCTCGATATCTAGCCGAGCGCGTTAGGTGGCCAACAATCCACGGAGCTATGAGCGTTTTTCTGTCAGCATCTGACATCAAAAAGATTGTTGGCCACCGTGGTGTAAGGCTAACGCGCTTGGCTAGATATCGAGAGATCCGAGATTCAATTCCCCGGCGGTGACCGAATAACAATTTTTCGGTTGATGTGTGTTAAAAAACGTGGAACTATGTCTTTGTTTATATACTGTGGATGGTACTCAGTCTGTTGGTTATTATTCTACAAACCATGAACTCTGAAGTGCACCTCGACTTTCTGGATGATTCTGTCTTACCAACAATGTGGCAGTGTTATGGAAATGACTGTCGTCTCTTCCAACACGATCGAGTTCCCTGTCCCACTGCACGGCGTGTGCAGGACTGGTTTCTTGAAAACGAGGTGAGTAGAGGAAATATGCGAGTTCTGGAACATGCCGCGACCTTCCTGATCGGTATGCGGCATATGCCGCATGCCGCGTGTGCTAGAACTTTCAATGAGAGTTCTGGAACATGCCGCAACCTTGCTGATCGGTATGCGGCATATGCGGCATACCGCGTGTGCTAGAACTCTCAATGAGAGTTCTGGAACATGCCGCGACCTTCCTGAATGTGTTATTGAGAGTTCTTGCACATGCCGCATGATACATGTGCTGGATCTCTCAATGTAAGTTTTGGAAAAGCCTTTTGTCTAGGCTGATGAAGAAACTTTTTAGCGGTGGCAACACTGCTAATATAGGAATGTTCAGAACTTTTACGTTTTAGCCTTACTTTTTTAAAAAATAAATTTCCGCGTGAGATTGTCCATGTCATCAAACGGGGAAATTTATTTTTCTCTTCCTTTTTTTTTTGTTGAGGACAAAAAAATGTCTTGTTCGCCAACAATGGGATTTGAACACTCCATCCTCTGTGTGAGAGGCAGGAACCTTAACCACTGGACCAACAAGACATTGCTTGTGTTAGCTTTATTGTGGACTCCTTTCCTGATTCTGGCATCGGAATAGCTGGTTAATACACTCCAAATGATCATATTAAACTATAATAATAATAATAATAATAATAATACAATAAAAATAATAAAATGGGAAAACAGTTTTTATACACGGAAAAATTAGGTGGTAACACTACTAATATGTGTTTACTGTTTTGTGTTTCAGGGGTTTGACGATGTCACATGGCCCGCATTGTAGATTAAAACATTGCCATGCGTGTTTATACATGAATTTGCTCATGTCAACACATGACTCTTTTGAGACATTTAACTTAGGAAGTCTACTGATCATCTGGCATTTTCCCATTCAGCGATTGGCTGTTCATCTTTTTACCGTAACCTCTCGAATTTCTTTGTTGTTGTATAACTCCAAATTTTCACCAGTCACATTATCTATTCGTGTTGCCGGGATTCGCTGATAATTTTATGATCCCCTCCTATTCTCAATTTATAGGTCAGCGAACACTTCCCTTTTTCTTGTATCAACGATCTGTTAACACCTTCCATCTGAGTGAGGATCAGTTGCTTAGCTTACTTACTGACTTATGATGGCTACTTTAAGTCACAGTGGGCGCTCTTCAGGGATGATTCATATGGATAACCTACCTGATAATTTTTTCCATTTAGGGAATAATATCTTTGCCTACATATCATCTTTCAATCAGAGGTTGTATGTTCATATCAGACAATTCAAGCCCTATGGAAAGATGTGCTATCCTTCAAAAGTTGGAATAACCATTTTTACAAATCAGTGGATCGAGCTCATGAATGAAAAGGATACTATTTCAAGGCATCTCGGATATGGAATTTCCTCAGTTGATTTCCCATTCACTGGGTTTCTAAAGGTGCATATCAATCCAAAAAAACATGAAATCTCTATTAATAATAAAAAATCAAGCATTACTCTTACGGAGGAAATGTGGTCAGAACTGGTACGCAACTCCTCCAATGTGTTAAATCAAATAGCTGTTGAATTTTGTAAAATCATGTCCTTTCGCAACACGTTTGAAGAAACTTTAGCATCCAAAGGTGGAACTTTAGTAGAGGATTTTCCAAATGGAAAGCAAAGAGAATCATTTCAAGAATTAATATTTATGAAGCAAACAGAAATGTTACAAGAACTTAAGGACATTATCAGAGGTGATGTAGTTTCATATTTGACAGAAACAGCACTGCAGAAGAAATGGGATCTTTCTGAAGTAGTATGTGAAGATGAGTATTTCTATACAGCTGTTTTAGCGATCGAACTTGCTCAGATTATTGAAACATTCGTTGAACGTTTGGAAAGAAGAAATTTGATGAAATATGCAAACGAAGCTTTTCTCAATTCCGTAAAACTAGAAAACATTTTCAGCCTAATCAAAGCGGAAATACAGCATGACGATATGGACTGAATAGAGCAAGGAAATGAAATTAGAATAAAAAGTCCTTTTCAAGACTACCAAATTTTGCAAAAAGGTTACCCATTACCGTGCATATATTTTATGTAATAAAAAAAACCAGTCCTTTTGAGGACTACCACATTTTGCAAAGAGGTTTACCATTATCGTACACATAGTTTGCTTAAAAAAAAAAGAATATCCTAAAGTACATGTGCTTAATTCTTCTGGTGTGTGTGTGTGTGTGTGTGTCTAATAAAAATAATACATTTGTGAGTAAGGATACAAGCAATAAAAATAACATACGTTAAAAAGTATGAAATCTCTGAATAAATGATGTTCAACAAAAATTTATACAAAAGCATTTAACTCTCTCGCTGTATCCCTATTTAACACAGACTCTCGTTTTACAATGTCATCAGGTGGCTCTTTGTCACCTGACTACATTTTCTTAAAAGAACAGTTTGTTAATGACACCTTTCCCATTAGCCTAAGAAGAACATGCATCTTGTATAAAGCAATTGTGCGAGACGATTTCTAAGTTTACAGTGTTCGTAAAACAAGCAAAGGAAAATCTATTTGCTCTCACGGTTTACCTGTGCCTACGGGAGCGGTGTTGTGAGCAAGACACACAGCTATTTTAGAACAAAGAAGGACTACTTTATTTAATTATTTTTTTTCGGTCATTTATATATATTTTTTTCTGTTTGAATGTGAGCGTATGTGAACGAAGAAGGTCACTGGTGTGGGCTTAACTGCTCCGTAAACCTTAATGTGTTTCTTCAATATTATGGAACCATATTTGATGAAGTTCACCACCTCTTTTGCTACAAGAAGGCAACAACGAGGAATTTGGTCGTCCTGATACCTCGATCTTTGAATGGGTAATACGAGCATTGGTTTAATAACTCGCCCGGTGGACCTTCAGCCGTAGCAAATTCCTTGCATGTGTGTAATTTCAGTTTTCTTTCCTTATTGCATACTTCTCCTCTTCGATTAACAACTAGACGAAATTTAACTTTCTTGAAACTAACCTTATCTTAAATGAAGTTGTAAAAAGGTAAAAAAAAAAACATTCCTTGTCACTTATGAACTTTTTTAAAAACGTACCCTGTCACTCTTCAAGTGAAAATATTTCGCTCTTTTAAGATTTCTCACATGTCTGAAAACGCTCCTTTAAGGTAAATGATTTCCCCATGTTATTGTATGGGATTTTTGCGACTATCAGAAAATTAAATTTAAAAAATTGCCCTCTTAGTGAAAACAACAAAATCATTTTTGACTTGTTAAAATTTATGCGATTGAAAAAACGAACTTTATGGAAAAATGAATTCAAATATTGATTTTTAGAAAAAAATTAACGATTCAAATATTTGGTTTTATAAAAAAGGAAAGTCAATAACTTCGTAAATGCTTTCTGAGAGACTTCTGTTAGCTTGCTCTCACAACTTTGAAGCGAGTGGGAGCAAAAATAACATTTGTATACATAAGCGCATTTTGTTAAGACTATGAAGTCATTCATGTACATTGTTCACTGGGTTGTTGTAAGAGACTTAGTTATTGTTTGGGGAAATAGCTACTAAGATTAGATAAAAAATGTCTGTACACAAGGTGAAGCGTTAAGAATATCATTGATGTGGAACTATATAACTTGATGTGGAAAAGACATAAAAGCAACGAATTAGCAATGTTTGTTTCAGTGCGTTAGACTTCATGCTGTCTATTCTTTTATAAGAATCATGAAAGAACATGCTTAGAATACGATCGCCTGTTCTCTATGTTCGAGACTAATTGTTCTTGAAGTAGTTAAATAAATAGTGAGTGATCTTGTATCAGAAAAACAGATGTGATAGACATAACCTATTTTGAAACGAATATAAGGGGAAACGCAAGTTAAGATCTAAAGGGAAATACCGCAAACACAGATGTTTCACATGTAATGTCTGGCACGATAGAACCGGTCATTGAGTGAATGAAGTAAACGCAAAGTTTTGATGCATTTCGATGTAAAGCGAAGTAAATGGGGAAAAAGAATGTTGTTAGGTGTGTTCGTACTTTCTTTGACGAGGTGAGTTAGCAATAAATATTTCGTTATACATGAAAAAAGAGTAAAAATAACTCATTAAGAAAAAATTTTGGGGGAAAGTATGAAATTTTAGTTTATGTCATGAGAATAAATGTCGGTGAGACTTATTCTAAAGTTAAAAATATATCTGAAGTTTTTGTTACATTTCTGATATTAGGAAAGTTTGCATGGAAAAGTGAAAGCGATCGAGTCGAAAAGAAACACGTTTGTTGGAATGAAACAGAAAAAAAATACTATGAAGAAACAAATCGAAGTACAGTGTAAACCAGTTGCAATGCAAAGTTAAACAAATACGTAAACGTAGAACAGTGTTTTGAAAAATAGATTAAGTCGTTATACGGAGGAAAGAAGTACGTCTTTCTTAAAAATGATTGCTTTTGTTTGGAGAAATTCAATATTTTAGCTACATGTTGAGAATAGCTGCTTTTCTGGTGAGCTACCAAATTGCTATGTAGAGAAAAAAATTTTTTGTTAAGAATATGATATTTAGTGGAAGTACGGACTTGTTCGCTATATCTCCAGAATGAATGTTTTTCTGTTGATTTAGGAAAATTATACAGAAACTATGTCGCAAAGAATATAAATTTTAGCGTAAGAAAGAATGCTTAAGAATGAATGTCTTGACGATGAATGCTTTTCCTGTTGGCTCAGTAAAAGAAAAGTATAGTAAACTAGGATAGAATAAAAAAAAGTATACATATTTTGCATACGTGCAAGCTTTTAGGAATACTTAAAAGTAAGTTGGAAAAATATATCATATGCGATATAGGGAAACAAAAATTCTGAAGTTTTGTCACATCTTGCGATATGAAGTCCTCAAAAAACGTTTGTTGAAATGAAATGGAAAAATAAAGTCATAATAAAAGTATGCAAGAGTTTGCAAAGCTTCAAAAAATAATAATGGACGACTACGTGAACATAGAATGATATTTCAAAAATAGATTAAGTTAATGTCTTGCCAATGAATGCTTTTTCTGTTGGGTCAGTTAAAGAAAAGTATAGCAAATTAGGATGGAATAAAAAAATATGGATATTTCACAGACATGCAGGCTTTTAGGAATACTTAACAGTGACTTGGAAAATATATAATATGCTATATAAGAAATAAAAAAATTCAAGTGTTTGGCACATCTTGTAATATCAAGTCGTTAAGAAACGTTTACTGAAATGAAATAAAAATATAAAGTCATAGTAAAGAAAATACTAATACAATCGAATTTTAACTGTCATAGATCTGTATATTTCTCGTATACCCATGAAAAGGCAAGATAGAAAAATTTATTAAGTCATACATTAAAAGCAAGAAAGAAAAGTAGCTTACATATATGAAAAAGAAATAATAATGAAGAAACGCTTGTTGAAAAGAAATAGAAAAGTAAAGTAGGAATAAAGAAAATACTGTTGCAGTTGAATTTTTACCACTACAGATCTATATATTTCACAAAAATGCAAGCTTTAAGGAATACTTAAAAGTGAGTTTTGAAAAAATATTATGTTAATGAAGAAACAAAAAGAATATCTGAAGTGTTGCTACATCTTGCGATATCAAGTCGTTATGAAACACTGGTTGAAATGAAATGAAAAAATAAAGTCTCAATAAAAATAGCTCTTAGTTCGTAAGGTTAAAAAAAATGGACGAATACGCGAACCAGAATGATATTCGAAACATAGATTAAGTTAAATAGGGGAAATGTTTGTTAGAAAGAACTGTAAAAATAAAGTAAGAATAAAGAAAATACTGTTGCAATCGAATTTTTAACTGCTATAGATCTGTATCTTTCTTGTACATACACGAAACAGCGATATAAAAATAGATTAAGTCACACATTTAAAGCAAGTAAAAAAAATAGTTTAAGAGGGCAAAAATTAATCTGAAGTTTTGTCACATCTAGAGATTCAAGTCATTAAGAAACGCTGGTTGAAATGAAAAGATAAAGTCAGAATAAAAGTATGTGACAGTTTACAAAGTATGAAATAAAACATTGGATGAATATGTGAACCGTGAACATGGGATGATATTTCAAAACAGAGATTAAGTTAGGTAGGGGGGGTTAGAAGAAAATGTTTGTTAGAAAGAAGTGTAAAAATACGGTAAGAATAAAGAAAATACTGTTTCAATCAAATTTTTAACTGCTATAGATCTGCAACTTTCTTGCACATAAACGAAACAGCGATATAAAAATAGATTAAGTCACACATTTAAAGCAAGTAAAAAAAATAGTTTAAGAGGGCAAAAAAATAAATCTGAAGTTTTCGAAACTTCAGATTTTTATTTTTTCCCTCTGAAACTATTTTTCTTCCGTACTTGCTTTTAATGTATGGTTTGATCTATTTTTCTATCTCGCTTTTCTATGTGTGTGCAAGAAAGATACAGATCTATAGTAGTTAAAAATTCGATTGAAAACAGTATTTTCTTTATTCTTACCGTATTTTTACATTTCTTTCTTACAAACATTTTCTTCTAACCCCCTACCTAACTTAATCTCTGTTTTGAAATATCATCCCATGTTCACGGTTCACATATTCATCCATTGTTTTATTTCATACTTTGTAAACTGTCACATACTTTTATTCTGACTTTATCTTTTCATTTCAACCAAAGTTTCTTAACGACTTGAATCTCTAGATGTGACAAAACTTCAGATTATTTTTTTCCCTCTTAAACTATTTTTTTACTTGCTTTAAATGTGTGACTTAATCTATTTTTATATCGCTGTTTCGTGTATGTACAAGAAAGATACAGATCTATAGCAGTTAAAAATTCGATTGCAACAGTATTTTCTTTATTCTTACTTTATTTTTACAGTTCTTTCTAACAAACATTTCCCCCTATTTAATTTAATCTATGTTTTGAATATCATTCTGGTTCGCGCATTCGTCCATTTTTTTTAACTTTACAAACTAAGAGCTATTTTTATTGAGACTTTATTTTTTCATTTCATTTCATTCAATGTTTCTTAACGACTTGATATCGCAAGATGTAGCAACACTTCAGATATTCTTTTTGTTTCTTCATTAACATAATATTTTTTCAAAACTCACTTTTAAGTATTCCTTAAAGCTTGCATTTTTGTGAAATATATAGATCTGTAGTGGTAAAAATTCAACTGCAACAGTATTTTCTTTATTCCTACTTTACTTTTCTATTTCTTTTCAACAAGCGTTTCTTCATTATTATTTCTTTTTCATATATGTAAGCTACTTTTCTTTCTTGCTTTTAATGTATGACTTAAAATTTTTCTATCTTGCCTTTTCATGGG
The DNA here is from genome assembly GCA_039090855.1 of Macrothele yani. NCBI lineage: Eukaryota > Metazoa > Arthropoda > Arachnida > Araneae > Macrothelidae > Macrothele > Macrothele yani. The sequence continues at coordinate 81,360,754 of CM077018.1, forward strand.
TATACGAGAAATATACAGATCTATGACAGTTAAAATTCGATTGTATTAGTATTTTCTTTACTATGACATTATATTTTTATTTCATTTCAGTAAACGTTTCTTATCGACTTGATATTACAAGATGTGCCAAACACTTGAATTTTTTTATTTCTTATATAGCATATTATATATTTTCCAAGTCACTGTTGAGTATTCCTAAAAGCCTGCATGTCTGTGAAATATCCATATTTTTTTATTCCATCCTAATTTGCTATACTTTTCTTTAACTGACCCAACAGAAAAAGCATTCATTGGCAAGACATTAACTTAATCTATTTTTGAAATATCATTCTATGTTCACGTAGTCGTCCATTATTTTTTTTTTGAAGCTTTGCAAACTCTTGCATACTTTTATTATGACTTTATTTTTCCATTTCATTTCAACAAACGTTTTTTGAGGACTTCCTATCGCAAGATGTGACAAAACTTCAGAATTTTTGTTTCCCTATATCGCATATGATATATTTTTCCAACTTACTTTTAAGTATTCCTAAAAGCTTGCACGTATGAAAAGTATGCATACTTTTTTTATTCTATCCTAGTTTACTATACTTTTTTTACTGAGCCAACAGGAAAAGCATTCATCGTCAAGACATTCATTCTAAAGCATTCTTTCTTACGCTAAAATTTATATTCTTTGCGACATAGTTTCTGTATAATTTTCCTAAATCAACAGAAAAACATTCATTCTGGAGATATAGCGAACAAGTCCGTACTTCCACTAAATATCATATTCTTAACAAAAAATTTTTTTCTCTACATAGCAATTTGGTAGCTCACCAGAAAAGCAGCTATTTTCAACATGTAGCTAAAATATTGAATTTCTCCAAACAAAAGCAATCATTTTTAAGAAAGACGTACTTCTTTCCTCCGTATAACGACTTAATCTATTTTTCAAAACACTGTTCTACGTTTACGTATTTGTTTAACTTTGCATTGCAACTGGTTTACACTGTACTTCGATTTGTTTCTTCATAGTATTTTTTTTCTGTTTCATTCCAACAAACGTGTTTCTTTTCGACTCGATCGCTTTCACTTTTCCATGCAAACTTTCCTAATATCAGAAATGTAACAAAAACTTCAGATATATTTTTAACTTTAGAATAAGTCTCACCGACATTTATTCTCATGACATAAACTAAAATTTCATACTTTCCCCCAAAATTTTTTCTTAATGAGTTATTTTTACTCTTTTTTCATGTATAACGAAATATTTATTGCTAACTCACCTCGTCAAAGAAAGTACGAACACACCTAACAACATTCTTTTTCCCCATTTACTTCGCTTTACATCGAAATGCATCAAAACTTTGCGTTTACTTCATTCACTCAATGACCGGTTCTATCGTGCCAGACATTACATGTGAAACATCTGTGTTTGCGGTATTTCCCTTTAGATCTTAACTTGCGTTTCCCCTTATATTCGTTTCAAAATAGGTTATGTCTATCACATCTGTTTTTCTGATACAAGATCACTCACTATTTATTTAACTACTTCAAGAACAATTAGTCTCGAACATAGAGAACAGGCGATCGTATTCTAAGCATGTTCTTTCATGATTCTTATAAAAGAACAGACAGCATGAAGTCTAACGCACTGAAACAAACATTGCTAATTCGTTGCTTTTATGTCTTTTCCACATCAAGTTATATAGTTCCACATCAATGATATTCTTAACGCTTCACCTTGTGTACAGACATTTTTTATCTAATCTTAGTAGCTATTTCCCCAAACAATAACTAAGTCTCTTACAACAACCCAGTGAACAATGTACATGAATGACTTCATAGTCTTAACAAAATGCGCTTATGTATACAAATGTTATTTTTGCTCCCACTCGCTTCAAAGTTGTGAGAGCAAGCTAACAGAAGTCTCTCAGAAAGCATTTACGAAGTTATTGACTTTCTTTTTTATAAAACCAAATATTTGAATCGTTAATTTTTTTCTAAAAATCAATATTTGAATTCATTTTTCCATAAAGTTCGTTTTTTCAATCGCATAAATTTTAACAAGTCAAAAATGATTTTGTTGTTTTCACTAAGAGGGCAATTTTTTAAATTTAATTTTCTGATAGTCGCAAAAATCCCATACAATAACATGGGGAAATCATTTACCTTAAAGGAGCGTTTTCAGACATGTGAGAAATCTTAAAAGAGCGAAATATTTTCACTTGAAGAGTGACAGGGTACGTTTTTAAAAAAGTTCATAAGTGACAAAGACTGTTTTTTTTTACCTTTTTACAACTTCATTTAAGATAAGGTTAGTTTCGAGAAAGTTAAATTTCGTCTAGTTGTTAATCGAAGAGGAGAAGTATGCAATAAGGAAAGAAAACTGAAATTACACACATGCAAGGAATTTGCTACGGCTGAAGGTCCACCGGGCGAGTTATTAAACCAATGCTCGTATTACCCATTCAAAGATCGAGGTATCAGGAAGACCAAATTCCTCGTTGTTGCCTTCTTGTAGCAAAAGAGGTGGTGAACTTCATCAAATATGGTTCCATAATATTGAAGAAACACATTAAGGTTTACGGAGCAGTTAAGCCCACACCAGTGACCTTCGTTCACATCCGCTCACATTCAAACAGAAAAAAATATATATAAATGACCGAAAAAAAAATTAAATAAAGTAGTCCTTCTTTGTTCTAAAATAGCTGTGTGTCTTGCTCACAACACCGCTCCCGTAGGCACACGTAAACCGTGAGAGCAAATAGATTTTCCTTTGCTTGTTTTACGAACACTGTAAACTTAGAAATCGTCTCGCGCAATTGCTTTATACAAGATCATGTTCTTCTTAGGCTAATGGGAAAGGTGTCATTAACAAACTGTTCTTTTAAGAAAATGTAGTCAGGTGACAAAGAGCTACCTGATGACATTGTAAAACGAGTGTCTGTGTTAAATAGGGATACAGCGAGAGAGTTAAATGCTTTTGTATAAATTTTTGTTGAACATCATTTATTCAGAGATTTCATACTTTTTAACGTATGTTATTTTTATTGCTTGTATCCTTACTTACAAATGTATTATTTTTATTAGACACACACACACACACCAGAAGAATTAAGCACATGTACTTTAGGATATTCTTTTTTTTAAGAAAACTATGTGTACGATAATGGTAAACCTCTTTGCAAAATGTGGTAGTCCTCAAAAGGACTGTTTTTTTTTATTACATAAAATATATGCACGGTAATGGGTAACCTTTTTGCAAAATTTGGTAGTCTTGAAAAGGACTTTTTATTCTAATTTCATTTCCTTGCTCTATTCAGTCCATATCGTCATGCTGTATTTCCGCTTTGATTAGGCTGAAAATGTTTTCTAGTTTTACGGAATTGAGAAAAGCTTCGTTTGCATATTTCATCAAATTTCTTCTTTCCAAACGTTCAACGAATGTTTCAATAATCTGAGCAAGTTCGATCGCTAAAACAGCTGTATAGAAATACTCATCTTCACATACTACTTCAGAAAGATCCCATTTCTTCTGCCGTGCTGTTTCTGTCAAATATGAAACTACATCACCTATGATAATGTCCTTAAGTTCTTGTAACATTTCTGTTTGCTTCATAAATATTAATTCTTGAAATGATTCTCTTTGCTTTCCATTTGGAAAATCCTCTACTAAAGTTCCACCTTTGGATGCTAAAGTTTCTTCAAACGTGTTGCGAAAGGACATGATTTTACAAAATTCAACAGCTATTTGATTTAACACATTGGAGGAGTTGCGTACCAGTTCTGACCACATTTCCTCCGTAAGAGTAATGCTTGATTTTTTATTATTAATAGAGATTTCATGTTTTTTTGGATTGATATGCACCTTTAGAAACCCAGTGAATGGGAAATCAACTGAGGAAATTCCATATCCGAGATGCCTTGAAATAGTATCCTTTTCATTCATGAGCTCGATCCACTGATTTGTAAAAATGGTTATTCCAACTTTTGAAGGATAGCACATCTTTCCATAGGGCTTGAATTGTCTGATATGAACATACAACCTCTGATTGAAAGATGATATGTAGGCAAAGATATTATTCCCTAAATGGAAAAAATTATCAGGTAGGTTATCCATATGAATCATCCCTGAAGAGCGCCCACTGTGACTTAAAGTAGCCATCATAAGTCAGTAAGTAAGCTAAGCAACTGATCCTCACTCAGATGGAAGGTGTTAACAGATCGTTGATACAAGAAAAAGGGAAGTGCTCGCTGACCTATAAATTGAGAATAGGAGGGGATCATAAAATTATCAGCGAATCCCGGCAACACGAATAGATCATGTGACTGGTGAAAATTTGGAGTTATACAACAACAAAGAAATTCGAGAGGTTACGGTAAAAAGATGAACAGCCAATCGCTGAATGGGAAAATGTCAGATGATCAGTAGACTTTCTAAGTTAAATGTCTCAAAAGAGTCATGTGTTGACATGAGCAAATTCATGTATAAACACGCATGGCAATGTTTTAATCTACAATGCGGGCCATGTGACATCGTCAAACCCCCGAAACACAAAACAGTAAACACATATTAGTAGTGTTACCACCTAACTTTTCCGTGTATAAAAACTGTTTTCCCATTTTATTATTTTTATTTTATTATTAATATTATTATTAATATTATAGTTTAATATGATCATTTGGAGTGTATTAACCAGCTATTCCGATGCCAGAATCAGGAAAGGAGTCCACAATAAAGTCAACACAAGCAATGTCTTGTTGGTCCAGTGGTTAAGGTTCCTGCCTCTCACACAGAGGATGGAGTGTTCAAATCCCATTGTTGGCCAACAAGACATTTTTTTATCCTCAACAAAAAAAAAAAAAGGGAAGAAAAATAAATTTCCCCGTTTGATGACATGGACAATCTCACGCGGAAATTTATTTTTTAAAAAAGTAAGGCTAAAACGTAAAAGTTTTGAACATTCCTATATTAGCAGTGTTGCCACCGCTAAAAAGTTTCTTCATCAGCCTAGACAAAAGGCTTTTCCAAAGCTTACATTGAGAGATCCAGCACATGCATCATGCGGCATGTGCAAGAACTCCCAATAACACATTCAGGAAGGTCGCGGCATGTTCCAGAACTCTCATTGAGAGTTTTAGCACACGCGACATGCGGCATATGCCGCATACCGATTAGGAAGGTCGCTTCCAGAACTCTCATATTTCCTCTAATACTGAGGTGGAATGTTAGACTGGCCTGCTCAGTCCTGATCTTACTCTCATAGAACACCTCTGGGATGAACTGGAGCGACGGATACGCAATCGACCACAACGATTATCTTCGCTCTCCACTCTGTCAGCAACTTTGCAGGACAAATGGCGAACCATTCCAGACCTACCGGAAATTGGTAGATAGTATGCCTCCGCGTGTTGTCGCTGTCATACAAGACAAGTTAGTAAAATCATGCAATGCATTGATTATGATAGGCTTTCCAACATACTAGAAATCATAAAATGGCTGTGGAATAAATCTCACTTTTACGCCCTGACCTTTGATCCCATTTCGATGATATTCAACAGAACTGGTTCAGTATACCTCCGAAATAACATGATAAAGTTTTGTCGCAATCGAAGCATTTTTACGTAAGTTATGATGCATAAGGGCTATGGAATAGACCCCGCTTCTTTGCTCTAGCCTTTGACCCATTTCGCCCATTTTTAATAGGATTCGTGCCCAGGCGCAGGCCCCTACAACATACTAACATTTCATCCAAATCGAAACATTTTTACGTAAGTTATGATGCATAATGGCGATGAAAGTGGTTCCGCTCCTATGTCCTGACCTTTGACCCTCATTTCGCCAATTTTCAATAGGGTTTGTCCCCAGGTGATCCCCTACCACATACTAATATTTAATCGAAAACGAACCTTTCTTACGTTAGTTATGACGCATAAGAACAGTGGAATGGATCCCGCTCCTATGTCCTCACCTTTGACCCCATTTCGTTCACTTTCAATAGGGTTCCTTCCCAGGTGATTCCCTTCCACATACTAAAATTTCATCGAAATCGAACGATTTTTACGGGAGTTATCGTGCAGACGAACATACGCACACAACGCGTGACGTAATGAGGCAGATGGGAATCGCGGCCATCTGCTAGTAAAAGCGTGACGTCATAAAACTTTAATAGGATCCTCACATTTGTTTGACTGCCGACGTCATAAAAATACAGGTCGCGCCATCTTTTTCTTCCCAATTAATGCGTTCCCAAGGATGAAAATTTGAACATCGATTGCAATAGCTTCATTTTATAACTTAGAATACCTAATATTTTCTAAAACATAACCCATAACCATAATTATGCAATCCAGCATTTGTTTGTCTACTGACGTCATCAAAGTACAGGTCGCGCCATTCTTTTTCTGGTTTCAACACCACCAAAGGAAAAGTTATTGATTTTTAATATAATTATGTTTATGTTTTAGAAAATATTAAGTATTCCAAATTATAATATAAAGTAATTTTAATCGATGTTCAAATTTTCATCCTTGGGAACACATTAATTGTGAAGGAAATGTGTACAAAAGTTTTTCCATTGGAAGTATAGGAAGCAAAATTACTTGACGTCCACCTTAATAATATGGAATAAGGGCGATGGAATGGATCGCAATCCTATGTCCTGACCTTTGACCCCATTTCGTCCATTTTCAATAGGGTTCGTCCCCAGTGGTCCCCTACCACATACTGAAACTTCATCGAAATCGAACCATTTTTACGCATGTTATGGCGCATAAAGGCAATGGAATGCATCCCGCTCTTATGTCCTGACCTTTGACAGCAATTCACCCATTTTGAATAGGATTCGTCTCCAGGTGGTCCCCTACCACATTGTAAAATTTCATTGAAATCGAACCACATTTACGCAAGTTAGGACGTATAAGTGCAATGGAATGGATCCCGCTCCTACGTCGTGACCTTTGACCTCATTTGTCCCATTTTCAATAGGGTTCGTCCCCATGTGGTCCCCTACCACATACTAAAATTTCATTGAAATCGAACCATTTTTACGCCAGTTATCGTGCGGACGGACGGACGGACAAAGCTGGAGCATATACGCTTTTTCAACCTACGGTTGGAAAGCGTAAACAAGAAAAAGGTGGACCGATTAACTAATTGCGATAGTAAAGCCATCTATCCCAAAACATTATGTTATAGTACGAATGATTTTTTAAATACGGGGTTATTCATAAAGAAGTATACAGCTTCCAGATGCTGTAAAACAGTAACAGTTGAAGACACGGACCACAACTGCAACCCGTTAGGTAGATGTACTCATAAAGTTTGTGTCCCGCTACTGAGAGAAGTGAAGTAGGCGATAGCGCGCGTGTCACGTGAATAGTCAGTCAAAATGGCAGCGTCTGCAGTGGAGAAGGCGTTTTGTGTTCTTGAATTGAGCAAAACGAAATCTGTAACTGTTGTGCGACGGCATTTTCGATCACGATTCCGAAAAGAACCTCCAACCAGAAAATCTATCTACGATTGGCATAAAAAATTTGAAACTACGGGCTGTTTGTGCAAACTTAAAAGTCTTGGACGACCGCGTGTATCGGAAGAAGTCGTCGATAGTGTTTGCACCGCCATTCAACGAAGCCCGGGAAAATCAACGCGGAGGGTGAGTCGTGAAGTGAAGATTTCACAGCCCACTGTCTGGAGAATTTTGAGAAAGAAGCTGAAAATGATTCCATACAAAGTGCATATGTTGCAAGATTATCTCGATGAACATCTTCCTCACCGATGAATTGAACGAGTAGCGGACTACAACATGCCACTGACCCAATGGCCACCCAGAAGTCCTGACTTAACACCTTGTGACTTTTTCCTGTGGGGGTACGTAAAGGACAAAGTATTCGCCCCTCCACTTCCTGTTGATCTAGCGGAGCTGAAACAGCGTATCACAGCCACTATCACTGCACTTGATTCAGATATCCTACCTCGCGTTTGGGCGGAAATGGATTACCGGCTCGATGTGTGTCGTGTGACTATAGGGTGCACACATAGAACATATGTGACTGTCTCTAAAAAAAACTTGAAACATTCCCCTACAATTCTGTTACAGGTAACATAAAATATCTCACATTGTTCTTGTTTCATAGTGCGTTGAAAGTGTATACTTCTTTATGAATCACCCTGTATAGTGTACGTTATATGTATAAAGACATAATTTTGTTTTCATATTTTTACTCGGTTTTTATTTTTATTTACGCTACTAACGCTGTTTATCGAATTTTACAGTGTTATGAAGGATGTAGTTCGTGGAACCAAGCCGTGCTTACATCTTGTCAAAGTGTTTGTGTAAGTATGAAAACTGCACTATTTCGTAACTTATTTATCACAGTTGCATGTCTTGTTTCAGATGAAATTTTTTCAAAAATTTTGTGTTACGAATTCGCTATACAATATGCTTTTGTATTACACTTTCTTACTTTTGTGTAGTTCCCCTTTTTTTCATATATCACGTTTCCGCTGTTTTTGGTCTGACTATAATGAAAATCAAATATTGTGCAGAAATATCACAAATGTTGCCTCTGAAATATCACAAATTTTAGCCATTGGTGACGAAACAATGTTAGAAACAGCACAAGATATAAACAAGATAAAAGGCTGAGGCTGTGTTAAGGCCGCTAGAATCACATATCCTAAATAGAACCGGATTGGTACCTGCATTATGGCTACGTTATGTAGACGATATATTTTTTGTTTGGCCTCACGGGTTGGAATAATTGGATGATTTCTTCTCCTTCATCAATTCCCTCCATAATGACATCAAGTTTACTATGGTTTCCGCCAATGATGATTCCCTTCCTTTCCTGGACGTCCTCGTCACTAAACCGCTTTATGGAACTTTTTCGACTGAGGTTTATTATAAGCCCACCTATACCCCAAATTTAATTTTACCCTCATCTTTTGGGCCGGCTACCCACAAATTGGCATTTTTCAGACATCGAGCTAAACGAGCGTTTTCCCACTCTTCAAATGACGCGTCCAGGATTGCGGAAATCCACAATATTAAATCGTTTGCCTCAGCTACAGGCTATAACCAGTATAAAATCGATGACATCTTTAGGAGCGCTAAACTTGAGTTTGTTAATCTATAACGAAGTATATTTCTCCGTCATTTCTGTCCACGCCAGGATTCGAACCCGGATCCCCTCATTCCGGAATAAGTCACTCTACCAATTGAGCTACGCGGACGTTTTATTCTGATTCCTATCTGCCTTTATGTCGTGTGCGTGCTTCTGGCAGGTACGTCACATCTCCTGGTACGTTACATCATCTCCCCCTTATTTTTTTTTTATTTTTTTTCGAAGTGCTGGAGAAGGGATTCTCTTATTTTTCCTATCTCGCGGTGTGTAAAGAACATCACACCAATGCGAGATTTTGAACGGTCGGGTCATCCGGATAGTTCGGGCGCCATTATAACGAAGTAAATTTCTCCGTCATTTCTATCCGCGCCAGGATTCGAACCCGGGTCCCCTCATTCCGGAATAAGTTGCTCTACTAATTGAGCTACGCGGACGTTTTATTCTGATTCCTATCTGCCTTTATGTCGTGTGCGTCCTTCTGGCAGGTACGTCACATCTCCTGGTACATTACAAATCAACGTCGTCGTATCAAGGAACCCAGTCAGAGGTTCATCGGCTCCTTCCCGTACGTACCGGGACTTTCCTATTTCATCCGGAATGCATTTAAGAAGTTAGGGCTAGGAGTTGGAATTTGCCACCCTAGGTCAATATCACAATTCCTACTTTCATCCGGAAGCCGCAGCACTTTACTTGCTAACGCAGGGGTGTATTCCATACCCCTTCGATACCAGGATGAAAATACCAAGTTTTATATTGGCATGACAAAGAGGTTCTTCGCGACTCGTTTGTCCGAACATAAAAGAGACGTCTTGAATAATAAATCGTCCACTGCCCTATCTAGGGAGGTCATGACATCTTCTGCCACTCCACAATGGACCGATTTGCAACAGGTTGCTCCATACACTACCGCAAGAGGTACAGCCATCAGGGAGTCTCTGGAGATCTTGTTTAGCAATGATGTCTGCAACGATGACGTGTCAATGGAGCTACCTTTGATATGGCGCATGTTCCTGCGTGCCTCTCGTGAAAGGACCTGATTCCTCTGTTTCCGCACGTGCCGTGCTGTCACGTTGTTATACATTTTTATTTTTCACATGCAATTTTAAATTTTATGTACATTCATTTAGATTACTAACGTTGTTCCAAAACCACGTCTAAACCTGAAGAAGGCACCCGTAGGTGCTGAAAGCTTGCAACCTTTTGTTTGCTGTCTTATGCCAATAAACGGATTTTATCGTTCTTTACTTAGCACAAGATATAGTTTTTGGATTTATTTTATTTCATCGTACTAAATTTCGGTATCGAATTTCTTCGATGTCCATGCCTTTTATACCTTTCTTTAGAAGCACGTAAAATGTTCAATGGTTTTACGTCAGTGGCGTATATTCGAGGCTAGCTAGGTTTGCTGCGAAGCCCACAGAATGCACAAATAAAAGTTAATTAAATATACACAAATAAAAGTCAATTATCAACGGTATTAGGATATGTCAATGCTTTCGGTGCAAAAATAACACGCGCGGATTCGCTTCTTTCGATTATGAGAATCAGTCTGGCGAGCAATGATCAACGGCATCAACGTAACGCAAATAGGTCTTGGAGAGACTTCGCTGTTCTGATGCGAAGAACTTCAATACTATCTTCTGCTAGCGTTTCCATGACAACATGAATGAGCTACGGAGCTCGTGAGTGGCCATTGTTTTGGCCAAGGGTTCGCTTCGAAAAAAGAAGACTTCGGACTACCTCAGTACCTCCATGCTTCCAGCGCGTGTTTCGCGAGAGTTGTTTCAGTTTGTGTGAAGTGTCAATGAATTAAAATCAGTGATATTATATCTTAATTCGTGGCTTTGTTGGATTCGAACTGTTTTGGTAAATTTTGTGAAAGCTTCCTTGAACATCTATTATTAGAGCTTAAAGAACTCTATGCTTCAAATTTTGATACAGCTCGATTAAAAAATGAACTGAAGGTGTTTAATTCCCTTGATGAATGCAAAACAAATCAGTAAGAGACATTACTTGTTACCTAAAGTTGAATAATTGGACATAGTGTTTATTGAGATGTACAAATTAGCAGATCAATATTAAACTGTTCACCAGCTGCAACTGCCGAAAGAAGTTTTTCCGTATTAAAAAGAATCAAGATATATCTTAGGGCCCCACAAGGACATGCACATTCTAGCTTCTTGGCTGGTTTGTTAACAGAAAAAAAAAAAACATTATTTTTAAATATGAGAAAGTACTCGGAAGAAACATTTTTGTGAAAACGTAACACTCAAGTTCATACAAAAGGAAAGAAGAATGGAGTCCGTGTACAAATATGTGTTCAAATTCTAATCCTCATAATTATTTGGTATCATGTTAGCAATAGCATGTACCTAAAATTTAGAAAAAAAAATGTTACTTCTATTACTTAACAATAAAAAAAAAAAACATCGCATTTAAAAAAAAAACAGTGCTGTGGGTGGAGGGGGGGGGGGCCTAGTGAGATAGCCCAGGTCTCGGACCGATCCAAGATACGCCACTGTTTTACGTATAGCAAAAATAAAACTTGAAGAACCAAATAAAAAAAGGAAAGAACACTTTGAAAATAAAACTGCAATTTACGAGAGACTCAAACGAAAGAAATCATGTTGTTACCAAGAAAAAAACTGCTAGAAGGAGAGCACATAGTGGTAGTTTGTTGATAGGTGGCGTGATTCAGTATCACTCTTTGATTCAATTCAATTGAACGTTTGTTGCTGTACGGCTTTGTAATTAAATGCTTTTGTTTCTCGCTGAGTAAGGGAGAAAGAAAATCAAGCTCGGTCTGAGTTACAGTTTTTGAGATCGGGGTGTCCAACTTAACCCCAGGAAGATCATCTGACGTCCCAAATTTGTTTTTGTTTTCAGAGTAAAAGCCATTTGCCAATGAAGAGCATCGAATCCACATCCTTCTGCTCCGGAGCCTAATGCTTTCCCAATTGAGCTACACCGACGAAGTTTGTCGTTGCAACTTTGCCGTCTTGACAAGTGCGTCACCTCAGGGGTAGGTACGTCCCATATATCCCCATCGAGAAAGTGCTGGGGCGTGAACGTAGATTTTCATGGCATAAGGCAAACGACACTTAAAGGAGGTAACTGCAGAAGAAGGAATTCTGACTGTTCATTATGAAAGAGCAGTAAATATACACACAGTGTCTCTCATGTTGGAAAGTAGGCGGCGTAAAAATAATATTTCAAACACGACTTTTGGAAACTGAGGTAGTTTTCGCTCTCTTAGTGAGAAAACTAGATTATTGAAAATGGACATTGTGCAAAATCTTCATCGTCTGGAATGGCATCCAACACAAAAGGAATTGTTTCAAAAAGGATTTTTAGAAGCAAAGATGCAGTCACAAAAACAGCAAATGTCTCTTGTATAAGGGTCGCCCAAATGAAACATACTGTCGTTTTTTTGCCGTAAGGGTTTACAGATTGGAATATGTGAACATACAGGAAGTAAGAGTGATACATGGGCTACATACCCGCTACATACAGTCGCCTTGTCAGTTCAGGCAAGTGTCCCAGCGCGGCCAAAGTTTTTTTTTAAAAAGGATTTTTTAAAAGCAAAGATGCAGTCACAAAAACAGCAAATGTCCCTTGTATAAGGGTCGCCCAAATGAAACAAACTGTCATTTTTTTGCCGCAAGGGTTGGAATATGTGAACAAGTAAGAGTGATACATGGGCTACATACCCGCTACATACAATCGCCTTGTCAGTTCAGGCAAGTGTCCCAGCGCGGCACGAGATTTTTTCAAAAAGGATTTTTAGAAGCAAAGATGCAGTCACAAAAACAGCAAATGTCCCTTGTAAAAGGGTCGCCCAAATGAAACAAACTGTCGTTTTTTTTGCCTTAAGAGTTTATAGGTTGGAATATGTGAACATACAAGAAGTAAGAGTGATACATGGGCTACATACCCGCTACATACACTCGCCTTGTCAGTTCAGGCAAGTGTCCCAGCCCGGCACGAGATTTTTTCAAAAAGGATTTTTAGAAGCAAAGATGCAGTCACAAAAACAGCAAATGTCCCTTCTATATAAGGGTCGCCCAAATGAAACAAACTGTCGTTTTTTTTTGCCTTAAGAGTTTATAGGTTGGAATATGTGAACATACAAGAAGTAAGAGTGATACATGGGCTACATACCCGCTACATACAGTCGCCTTGTCAGTTCAGGCAAGTGTCCCAGCGCGGCACGAGATTTTTTTCAAAAAGGATTTTTAGAAGCAAAGATGCAGTCACAAAAACAGCAAATGTCCCTTGTATAAGAGTCGCCCAAATGAAACAAACTGTCATTTTTTTGCCGCAAGGGTTGGAATATGTGAACAAGTAAGAGTGATACATGGGCTACATACCCGCTACATACAATCGCCTTGTCAGTTCAGGCAAGTGTCCCAGCGCGGCACGAGATTTTTTCAAAAAGGATTTTTAGAAGCAAAGATGCAGTCACAAAAACAGCAAATGTCCCTTGTATAAGGGTCGCCCAAATGAAACAAACTGTCGTTTTTTTGCCTTAAGAGTTTATAGGTTGGAATATGTGAACATACAAGAAGTAAGAGTGATACATGGGCTACATACCCGCTACACACGAGATTGTGGATACCCTGAGCGAAGAACGCCCGTGGTTGGCTGTGGAACGGTGCTATAGAGGGGATGGTCGAGGACCTCCTAGCGGAAGCTCCGCAGCAAATCTTGGCACATTGTCGCCACATACAGGCGTGCGTTGTCGTGAAGCAGAATAACCCCATTTGACAACATACCGGGTCGCTTCCGCTTAATGGCCGTTTTGAGTTTGCGTAACGTATTGCAGTATGTGGTTGTCTTGACCATACCGCCTGCGTCCAGCCAATCCGAAAAAAATGGGCCATTCTCATGGAAAAAAAACCGTGAGCATAACTTTTCCAGCTCTGAAAGAGGACTGAGATTTTTTGGGCGTGGAGAGTTAGGATGCAGCCGTTCCTTACTTATCCGTTTTGTGGCCGGATCAAAGTGGTGGCACCAAGTTTCATCTGCGGCCACAATCTTGGAAAGAAACTCTCTCCCTCTGTGTGGTAACGATGCAGATGCTCCAGGCAAGTACCCATTCCCGAGTCTTCTGCTCTTCCTGGAGATGTTTGGGGACCCAATGTGCCCAAACCTTACTGTATCCCAATCGAAGATGGATAATATGTTAAGAGTTTGGACAATGTTGCCGCAAGCTCGAAGGTGGTGATTCGGTGATTCTCCTTCACAAGGTTGTGCACGGCAGCAATCGATTCCATGGTGATGGCCGCGTGTGCTTGCCCATGTCTCGGCATATCCTCCGCGCTCACACGTCCTTTCCGAGATTCACAACACCAGCGGAACACCGTACACCGTGACTGACACTCATTACCATACACATCCTTCATGCGACGATAAATTTCGGCTCTACTAATACCTTCTGCCGTCAAAAATTGCATAGCTGCCCGCTGGACCTATTTGGACTAATATATGTCACGACCCTTGTGATGTGCCTGCCCAGCAGGACGCACACGACATAAAGGCAGATAGCAGTCAGAACGAACGTCCGCGTAGCTCAATTGGTAGAGCGACTTATTCCGGAATGAGGGGACCCGGGTTCGAGCCCCGGCGTGGACAAAAATGACGGAAAAATTTACTTCGTTATAATGGCGCTCTAACTTTTCGGATGACCCGGCCGTTCAAAATCTCGCAATGGTGTGATGTTCGTTCCACACCGCGAGAGAGGAAAAATAAGAGAATCCCTTCTCCAGCGCTTTAAAAAATAAATGTGTGTGACGTTGCATTCCACACACCAGATTGACTGGGAGTTCTCGGGTGCACGTTCTACAGTGGGTGGCTGCCTGCAACGACTCATGGTCACGGCTGACCCGCGGGCCATGCCCCCGGCTCTCTTTCGGGGGGAGATGTGACGTGCCTGCCCAGCAGGACGCACACGACATAAAGGCAGATAGCAGTCCGAACGAACGTCCGTGTAGCTCAATTGGTAGAGCGACTTATTCCGGAATGAGGGGACCCGGGTTCGAGCCGCGGCATGGACAAAAATTACGGAGAAATTTACTTCGTTATACCCTATGTAATCAACTTGCCTCCGCACGTACAAACATCATACTGACACGTGCCGCCTATAACAGCGTGCTTCCTAACATTACACGCCACCTTCCGGCGCAAATGCACGGCTCTGCGTAATTATACAACAACGCTATTACACGAGTCTCACTTTCATTTGGGCAACTCTTATAGCAAAATTTTAGAAGAACAAATGGCGAGTGAAATGGGATGCAGGTTTATGCCTGCTGATGAGAAAACTTGTACCTCAGTGTACTTCGTTTCTCCAGTCTTCTAAGTGAAGTTCACTTTACAACATGGTGAATATTTTTTCATTTTTGTTAATTCTTTTTCATATTTTAGTGTGTCGTAATAAAGAAAAAAATGTTTTTAATTTTCTTTTTTTTCAGGAAGAGGAGCAGAAGCTTTTAAAAAGACAGTGGGTAAGTAAATATACTACAATTTTCTTTAATATTTGCATTTGTTTGTTGGTATTTAAGTAAACCATAATTTTCCTGAGATATTATTCTGTATATTTGATGCCTTATTCATTACTCTGCCATATCGTTGACACAGTCGCAATTTTTTAACACTAAGAATGCACTGCTTCTGTAATTCCAGCAACAACAATTCTTTTCCTTCATCCAAAAATGCTCAGGAATTTTATTGCATATTGTATGAAATATTAACGAGCAAGTTGCCAAATGTTACAGCCGAAAAAAAAAAAAAAAGGAATCACAGTACTTGAATTTTTGTTAACTTAACAAGCACTGTTGGCCAGAGCCGGATTAAGGTGGAGTCTATAGGGGCTATAGCCTTGGGGCCCACCATGATCAAGGGCCCAGGAGGCATGCATGGGCAAGTAATAGGTAGAGAGGCAGAGAGAGAAAGAGAGGTGTGTGTAATAGTTTTACTTTTGTCTCGTGTGATTTCCACTTGGTCATAAACAGAGGCTGGAAGACGAACAGCTTTCAAGGCAGTGATCCACCAAGGGTAGAAGTTTCATGTAGATGTGTGCAGCGCAGGGGCGTGGCAATTCAAAAATTATGGGGGGGGCTGAAGTAGTTTCATACCCAAACACCGAAAATAATTGCTAATATAGGATATCAGCAGTTTCAATGGCTTTGAAGTCCTGCGGTATGGAAGATGCATACATTAATATTATTAATAACCTCTATAAAAATGCAAGTGCAAAGATCCGGCTATTTGAGAATACAGCACCCATAAAAATTGGAAAGGGAGTGAGACAAGGTGACATCTCCCAAACTCTTTAATGCCACTTTTGAAAATGTCTTTAAATCACTGACCTGGGAAAACAAAGGGATAAAGATTAATGGAGATTATTACCTAACTCACCTTCGTTTTGCTGATGACGTAGTCATTTTCGCAACTGCACCTTCAGAGCTGCAGAGTATGATTCAGGAACTTGCTGACAAGAGTCAAGAAGTGGGATTAAAAATGAACTTTCAAAAAACAAAACTGATGTACAATGCTTTTACAAGAAATGAAGATTTATCGATTGATGGGGAAAAGCTGGAGATAACAGATACCTACATTTACCTTCGACAGAAGATATCAAGTGGTCGCATTGATGAAGAAATTAATCAATGTATAAAACTTTGTTGGAGAGCTGAAGCGAAGAAAGATTTCCGTCTTTAGCACGATTTAATGATTATGCACGATTTAATGATTATACTTGGGGAGACCTTCGTTAAAAAAAAACTTGGGGAGACCTTCGTTAATCATTAAATCGTGCTAAAGACGGAAATCTTTCTTCGCTTCAGTGATTAATGTCGCACGAGTCTTCAATATTTGTTGCTTTGTTGGAGAGCTTTTGGAAGAAACAGTACAATTTTTAAGTGCAGTATGCCATTATGTGTTAGAAGAAAAGTGTTTGATCAATGCATCCTTCTAGTGCTTACGTATGGTGCAGAGACGTGGACCTTAACTAAAAGAGACATACAAAGACTACAGACAACTCAAAGCAGCATGGAGAGATGCATGCTTGGTGTAACCAGGAGAGATAAGAAGGGAACTGGTGGATCAGAAAAATGACAAGAGTGAAGGACATCATGATCAGAGTAAAATCCCTGAAATGGCAATGGGCTGAACATATTGCCAGAAGGACAGACCATCGATGGACAGCCGACATTTTAGACTGGGTTCCAAGGGACAGGAAAAGACCCAGAAGAAGATCACATGTGAGATGGGTGGATGAAATTCGAAAGTATGCGGGAGTAACATAGAGGAGACTGGCACAAGACAGACCGTTGTGGAAAAAAACTTGGGGAGACCTTCGTCCAGCAGTGGATTGATAATGGTTGCCAATGATAGGATAATCATTTAATAATTAAGCGTTAATTATTAATAATTCATTATTTAGAATAATTATATAAATCCATTAATAAATTAACAATTTTATTGATAATTAAAATACCGATTTACAAAATTTTGATACAAAGCCTTATGTAATGTGGAGGGCTATATATTTATTAAATGTGGTTAATGTAAAATAGAATACTTCTCTCTCAGTATTCAATTTCTCGGAGTTATTTGTAAAGACGCAGTTTTAAAATTATTTTATGATAATAATTTTAGTGCAGAATATTGAAAATGTAAAGTTTTGATAGTACTTATATAAAATTATACTTACCTAACTTATCATCATCGTACAAGGTAACTGCACTTTGCTGCCATTTCCATCAAATGTGAATCTTGTATTTACTTCTACTTCTCGATGAACATTAAGCAATGCAAGTCTAGAAAGTCGAGAATTTTACCCCTCAGACTGTTCATTGTGCCTACAAAAAGAATTAGTGTTTGTTTGCGCTCATCAAATTTGACGCGACAGACAATATCTCAAGTACCGTTGTTTAAGAGCATTTAAGACTGCATCCTTTATGAAAGAAAATTCTTCGGTTTGTCTGGGTTCCCACAAAATACAAAAGTCCAGCTTTTCATTCGGAGACGAGAACCAATTCGAGGACATGGTGATAAAGGCGGAAACATGTTGTACAGTCAGTTGACCCACCCTATCTTCGGACAGTCGGGAACCAAGGAGGTTAGAAGAGAGAGGAGATGGCATCAGCAACCGCTGGTAAAGCCAAATCTGATCATCTGGTTTGTTGAGCCCTCTGGGTGCGGAGGGTTCAGTGACATGACGTCACTTCCTGAAGACCTGTGTTGCAGCACAGATTGATAGCGGTCGTCTCTTACTCTCAGCAGCAGTCCCTGAAGGTCAACAAGGCTCTCACAGTTTTAGCAAGGCCGTGATTGGCTAATGCGCAATATGCATTTCCGCTATAAGAAGCATAATTTTGTTTATTTTTTTTAAGAAAATACGGAACAGCATTTCTGTAATTTTTTGCTAATTCTTAGTTTTGTGCATGTATATTTCAGTCTTATTTTTTCCTGACTGTAAATACTGCACAAGTGCCTTTAAAACATCTTCAAAGTCGACGATTTCTCCACAAAATGTACAGAAACAGCCCAAGTTGGGCATCATCATTGTCAACCATTATCAATCCACTGCTGGACGAAGGTCTCCCCAAGTTTCCTCCACAGCGGTCTGTCTTGTGCCAGTCTCCTCCATGTCACTCCCTCATACTTTCGAATTTCATCCACCCATCTCCCACGTGGTCTTCTTCTGGGTCTTTTCCTGTCCCTTGGAATCCAGTTTAAAATTTCGGCTGTCCATCGATGGTCTGTCCTTCTGGCAGTATGCCCAGCTCATTGCCATTTCAGGAATTTAACTCTGATCATGATGTCTTCCACTCTTGTCATTTTTCGGATCCACGAGTTCCTCTTCTTATCTCTCCTGGTTGCACCAAACATGCATCTCTCCATGCTTCTTTGAGTTGTCTGTAGTCTTTGTATGTCTCTTTTAGTTAAGGTCCACGTCTCTGCACCATACGTAAGCACTGGAAGGATGCATTGATCAAACACTTTTCTTTTAAGACATAATGGCATATTGCTCTTGAAAATTATGCTGTTTCTTCCAAAAGCTCTCCAGGCAAGTTTTGTACGCCGATTAATTTCTTCATCAATGTGACCCTCACTTGATATCTGCTGTCCAAGATAAACGTACGTGTCTGTTATCTCCAGCTTTTCTCCATCAATCGATAAATCTTCATTTCTTGTAAAAGCATTGAACATCACTTTTGTCTTCTGAAAGTTCATTTTTAATCCCACTTCTTTACTCTTGTCAGCAAGTTCCTGGATCATACTCTTTAGCTCTGATGGGGTAGTTGCAAAAATGGCTATGTCATCAGCAAAACGAAGGTGGGTTAGATAATCTCCATTAATCTTTATCCCTTTGTTTTCCCAGTTCAGTGATTGAAAGACATTTTCCAATGTGGCATTAAAAAGCTTCGGAGATATGGTGTCACCTTGTCTCACTCCTTTTCCAATTTTTATGCGTGTTGTATTTTCAAAAGACCGAATCTTTGCACTTGCATTTTCATAGATGTTATTAATAATATTAATGCATGCATCTTCAATACCGCAGGATTTCAGAGCCATTGTAACTGCTGATGGTTTCACCGAATCAAAGGCTTTTTCATAATCGATAAAATCCATGCACAAAGGAAGTTCATATTCCCTCGCTCTTTCAATTAGTTCTCTCAATACGTGGATATGATCTATTGTGCTGTAGCCACTCCTTAATCCAGCTTGTTCTCTCGGTTGAGCCATGTCCAGTGTTACCTTCAAACGGTGTGAAAGAACTTTAGTGAAGATTTTATAACACTGATAGGAGGCTGATAGGTCTGTAGTTCCTGAGATCCTCAATGTCACCTTTTTTATGTAGCAGGATCATTGTAGGTAGCGTTGTTCCAAACCTCACGAATCTTCCCTTCATTAAGGCATCGAGTGAAAATTTGGGCTAGCGCTGTTTCGATTTCTCTACTTGCTTCTTGTATGATGTCTACAGTAATTCCATCTTCTCCTGGAGCTTTTCAGCGCTCCATGTTCTTGATTGCATGTACAACTTCTGCTGGGAGGACTGGAAGAACTCTGGGACTGGTACCTTTCATGATGTCTGGAGTACATGTATCATCCCTTTCATATAATTTGGAGTAGAAATCTTTCACTCTTGTCAAAATTTCGTCTCTATTTCTTGTTACAGAACCATCTTCTTTTCTCAGTGCCATAATCTGTTTTCTTCCCTTACTGAGATGTCCCTTTGCTATCTTTAGGCTTTGGTTGTTTTCAATTGCTTTCCTCACTAGTTCACAATTGAATTTCCTTACGTCTTCAGTGATACTTTTTCGTACTGTCTTGCATAGCTCTATATATTTCACTTTGGAAGTCACATCTTCTTTAGTTGTCCTCATCTCTCTTCTTTTTTGTATCAACATTTTGGTTTTTCCTGATAATTTGTTCACATGCAACTTGTTCTTAGACCCAGCTAATTTTGTTGCTGTTTCCATAAAAGCTTTGGTTACTTTTCTGTTAACTTCAGAAATATCCACTTCTTCCGATGTTAGGTGTTCTAAAGCAGAGAATCTGTTCTTCAGTTCCAACTTGAAGGTATTATGGTGTTTTTTAAGGTTGGTTATGTCAATACATTTTGTTTGTCTTATGAGCTTGCCACGTTCGAGTTTAGTGTTGAGGTGCATCTTACATCTCCTCAATCTATCTGTGCTGAACTTGTTTAGCACACTGCAGTCTTCTGTGACGAATTTTTTGTTACACATAATAAAATCAATTTCACTTGTCGTCCCATTTGGATGTCTCCATGTCCATTTCCTGTGTGACTTTTTCTTGAAGAAGGAGTTCAAGATGAAAAACCCTTCTGCCTCTGCAAACTCAACGAGAGTATTTCCACGCTGGTTTCTGTTGCCGTGACCGAATTTACCTACTGAAGTCTCATTCTGTTGCCGTTGCCCTATTTTTGCATTGAAATCTCCCATAGTTATCTTCAAGTGCTGCTTATCTTTATTATTTAGATGACGAATTTCTTCATAAGATTCTTCAATATCTTATTCAGGATGACTTGTGGTGGGTGCATAAGTTTGAATAATCTGAGCCTTGTATCTTCTCGAGAGTTGGATAACTAGTCGTGCAGCTCTGTCAGAGGAACTTTCAACTTCTACAACTTTATCCTTCAGTTTCTTCTTTATTATAAATCCAACACCACTAGTTCTGCCAGTATCAGTCCCACGATAGTAGAAGTGATACTGGACATTTACAACTGATACGAAGTGGAGCCCACGGAAAACGCAGTGCGTGCGGCTGATACCATGTCCTCACCGTTCTACCTCTTATTTTAACTCAGAAATCATTTGAAAAAAAAATAAAAATTGTTGGTATTTTTAAAATTGGTAAAAAAAACCTTAAAATAAATTTTACATGCTTTTGTTACTTTCATAAAGACAATTGAGTTAGAAATTCACAGTATCTGTGTATTGTAAATTATAATGTCGCGCCTACAAAAGCAAAATAAATGAAATAAATAATTATCTAGAAAAAAAAATATTTTTCTGTAATTAACTCTAATTTGTTTCATTTTAGCACTTCAGGCGTCTTATTGTGCCAGATAATATGACTGAATGAAATTTAAATTAGACTTAAATACTTTGAAAAATGCATGGGTAATTCGATTAAAAATTTTAGGGACCCCCAATAATTTTTCAATCTGCGCCTATGGAGGTAGGTAAAAAAAAACAACAACAACAGCAGCTTCTAAACTTGATAAGAGTTCTATCGTAGTGGTTGGTCTTCCCTCTAGTCTTATTGTTAATAAATGCATCTTCCAGAAGTGTGAGCGACAGGGAGTGAAGCCTACGGGTGTGTTGCTTGCGCGTGGAAAAATGCGCTAATGAAACGAATTCAAAATGATTTAAAAAATCCGCTACTTCATTGGGAAAAAAATGTGATTTGAGTCAGTTTTTTATCGGTTTTGCAGATTCGTCTTTATATCTTTAATGAACAAGGTTTAAGCTTTAAAAGATAAAAAGAAGTCATGTGATTCGGCGTTCAAGAGAAAAAATGGGCCTTGATATCCAGTGGGAGGGGCTTGAGCCCCTGAGTCCCTCCCTTTCCTACGCCAATGGTACAGCGGGGTCGGGGAGACAGTTTAAGCTTTTTCACCTTATCCACCCACATCTCCAACTTGCGTTCTGAGGCAGTTCATTGCATAACAAAAACGATGCACTAAGAAAAGTGTACAATCCTAAATCATTAGAAAATCCAAAACAAAATCTAGGAATCTTAAGCGTTTAACTCATGCTCATGTGAGAAGAATGAAAAATACAGTGACTTATGAAAACTTTGCATATGATTTAGTAGTTACAGTTTCGTGTTTTAACGGACGTCATAATAATTCCCCGTCGTAATGTCTTTGGGGGCCCACTCAGATGTCTTAGCCTTGGGGCCCACTGAAATGTATTAGCCTAGGTGCCCACTAAGGCCTTAATCCGACCCTGTTGTTGGCTGAATAATAGACGTTTTTAATCTTGGCAGTAAATACGCGTTTTCGGAATGAAATAATTTACTGTTGAACTAATCATCGCTCGTGGGCGCCGACGGGGGGGGGGGGTACATTACGTGCGTCAGTGTATCCAGACGAATTAAGCCGTCTTCACACGTTAATTAAAATTACAAGGATGGCATATGATGAAAGCTTTAATAAAAGATGGTCACATATTAAAAAGATAAAATTATTTAAAACTGTCAATGGCTTTCAGTTATTTTAAGATGTAATCATTACGTGCGTCAGTGTACCCAGAAGAATTAAAATAATCGAACATTACGTGCGTCACTGTATCCAGAGGAATTAAGCTGTTTTCACACGTTAATTAAAATAACACGGATGGCATATGGTAAAAGCTTTAATAAAAGATGATCACATATTAAAAAGTTAAAATTATTTAAAACTGACAATGGCTTTCAGTTATCTTAAGAAATAATCATTACGTGCGTCAGTATATCCAGATGAATTAAAATAATCGATCATTACGTGCGTCAGTGTATCCAGACGAATTAAGCCGTTTTCACACGTTAATTAAAATTACAAGGATGGCATATGATGAAAGCTCTAATAAAAGATGGTCACATATTAAAAAGGTACAATTATTTAAAACTGACAATGGCTTTCAGTTATCTTAAGAAATAATCATTACGTGCGTCAGTATATCCAGAAGAATTAAAATAATCGAACATTACGTGCGTCACTGTATCCAGAGGAATTAAGCTGTTTTCACACGTTAATTAAAATTACAAGGATGGCATATGATGAAAGCTTTAATAAAAGATGGTCACATATTAAAAAGATACAATTACTTAAAACTGACAATGGCTTTCAGTTATCTTAAGAAATAATCATTATGTGCGTCAGTATATCCAGATGAATTAAAATAATCGATCATTACGTGCGTCAGTGTAACCAGAGGAATTAAGCCATCATCACACATTAATTAAAATCACAAGGATGGCTTATGATGAAAGCTTTAATAAAAGATACTCACATATTAAAAAAGTTAAAATTATTTAAAACTAACAATGGCTTTCAGTTATCTTAAGAAGTAATCATTACGTGCGTCAGTTTATCCAGAGTAATTCAGCCGTCTTCACACGTTAATTAAAATGACAAGGATGGCATACGATGAAAGCTTTAATAAAAGATGGTCACATATTAAAAAGTTAAAATTATTTAAAACTGACAATGGCTTTAAGTTATTTTAAGATATAATCATTACGTGCGTCAGTGTATCCAGAAGAATTAAAATAATCGATCATTACGTGCGTCAGTGTATCCAGAGGAATTAAGCCGTCTTCACACGTTAATTAAAATTACAAGGATGGCATGTGATGAAAGCTTTAATAAAAGATGATCACATGTTAAAAAGTTGAAATTATTTAAAACTGACAATGACTTTCATTTACCTTAAAAAATAATCATTACGTGCGTCAGTATATCCAGAGGAATTAAAATAATCGATCATTACGTGCGTCAGTGTATCCAGAGGAATTAAGCCGTTTTCACACGTTAATAAAAATTATACGGATGGCATATGGTGAAAGCTTTAATAAAAGATGATCACATATTAAAAAGTTAAAATTATTAAAACTGACAATGGCTTTCAGTTATCTTAAGAAATAATCATTACGTGCGTCAGTATATCCAGAGGAATTAAAATAATCGATCATTACGTGCGTCAGTGTATCCAGAGGAATTAAGCCGTCTTCACACATTAATTAAAATAACAAGAATGGCATATGATGAAATCTTTAATAAAAGATGGTCACATACTAAAAAGTTAAAATTATTTAAAACTGATAATAGCTTTCAGTTATCTTAAGAAATAATCATCACTTGCGTCAGTGTATCCAGAGGAATTAAAATAATCGACATTACGTGCGTCAGTGTATTCAGAGGGATTAAGCCTTCTTCAAAATAAAAAGGATGGCATATGATGAAAGCTTTAATAAAAGATCACATATTAAAAATTAAAAGTATTTAAAACTGACAATGGCTTTTAGTTTGATTTTTTAAAACTGACAATGACCTTCAGTTATTTTTAAAAAAGGTGAAATGTACTTTTTTATATTATTATTTCCCAAAAATAACTCCTAAATATAAAATTTACTCTTGATAGCTACAATAGCTCATGTCTTAAAGTTGTCCAAAGACTGATATATAGACATCGTAAAAACATCTGTACAATAAGTTAAGTACCATGTTTCTTACAGTAACGCAATATATAATAAATGCGCAAAATAGGTGAGACGAGAAGAAATATCCTGACCCACAATAAACAAAATTCATGAGCTATGCTATCCACAGTGTTCGATCTCGGTACGGAACTTTGAAATTCGACAGATGATTGAAATTTAAGAGTTAATGAAACCTCAAATATTCTCACTAATCGCTCCTATTACCGGTAATTTCTCGTCATACGGATACGAAAAAAGTGAGAAAGGGGTTTTTCCGTTAATATACGAGAAGAATTTCGGAAAGGTTTCTGAAAATTCAGAATTTTCCTCGCGTACGAAAAATCCATGAAATTCAGGTTTCTTTCTGTCATTTCACGGAAAAGATTGTATCAGAAATATGCTTCGTTAATTCACGAAAGAAATCACGGAAAGTGAATCGTGATATTCAGAATTTATTTTACATTGCAATGAACATTACAACAATAAAAAAAAGTATGTTGTTTAAGGCAGGAATTCTACAATTAAACAATTAAAACAGGCAAGCGCTCCTTCCGCTGCGCCACTAAAGTTGAATAAATGTTTAAAGGTACAGACGAAGGAAATTATATTGTTTGTGTGATGTTTGTTAAGATTTCCAGTTTCTACGAATGCGAAGAAATCGGAAGTTTCAATAGCCAATTTGCTACATCAAGTTAAACCTTACGTGAGAAAAGCTGTGTAGTGGTTTACAGTAAAGCTGAGCTTAAAAGTAAACAAACGAGCTCAAAGTTTTAGTGCTCTACAAGGAAGATAGCTTAACGTCAAGGTAATAGTTACAGACAAGCTCATATTGAACTTTTATTTTACAAAGCAGAAAATATTTGTGCAACTTGTTTATCAAACGGAGAATCTGTGAAAAAAAGTGAAAATCTGAAAACATTATTTTTCCTAAATTATCATGTGTTGTTTCTCTTAATTGTCATTTATGCTTTCATCCAGTGATTCATTTTGTACCAGCAGTTTGCCCGTTTTTAATCTCGTAATAATACACTGGCGGAAAGTGAAAAAAGAACACCAAGAAGGAGACGTCTGATACCAACGAAACTTATACAGCACAATAACGGAATACAGAGGATAACGTGATCAAAACATTATGGCAAAATACAGCTGTATTTGCTGGTAAACTGAAAAATAACATTTCCATGTAACATGGTTAGTACGAGGTTGAATCGCCATGAACTGCGTCACACTGTGCAATTCTGGCATGGAGTCTGTCGTACAGATGTTGGATGTAAATTTGGGGTATTGAGTTCCAAGCATCCTCAACCTGGACGCGTAAATCAGGGATGGTCGTGGCTGGCCGTGGAGACCGGATAAGTCGTTGTCCCATAAAATCCCACACGTGCTCAATGGGGGACAAATCCGGTGAACGTGCAAGCCATGAAAGTTGTCTCACACCCTGAAGTGCATGTTGCGTTGCACGCGCCATGTGTAGGCGTGCGTTATCTTGCTGTAAAACACCACGATGGACCGACCTTACAAATGGCACAACAACGGGCTGAATGATGTTGTTGATGTAGGAGGTGCTGTTTAACGTGCCCGGTACAAACACTAGTTGTGTACTGGAGTGATAGCTGATCGCGCCCCACACCAGGAGACCAGATGTAGGCCCTGTGTGTCGCTGGCGGATGCAAGAAGGGTGGAGACGCTCCCCTGTGCGTCTGCGAACACGCATACGGCCATCGGAGGCTCCCAAGCAGAATCTGCTTTCATCGCTGAACACGTCAGATCCAGAGTGACCAACTTAGCGATTTTGTCGCCAGATCTGGAGATAGTGTTTTACATCTGGTGACAAAATTATCATTCCAGCGACATGTCTCAATACTAGAGATATCGTTTCTCATCTAGTGAGAAATCTGGAGATTTTAAGTCTTACTCTCTGTTTTTGTCAAATTGCAACCCTAACCGTGAACGTCCATTTCGATTATTCCAACTATAAGTCCTCGACCGGGTGGTTTACATGCAGCATCTGAAGTGCAGACAGTTGGACCATTTGGTTTTTGAGGAACCAAATTTAACTACAAAATGGAAAGAATGTATCGAAAGTATGGGAAGATATAATACAAAATTGGAAACAAAAAGTTATTCCTTCTTTTCAAAGGCCAAAATTATAAACTCTTTACATTTCTCAAAGTTTTATTACTTTGCCAGAACCTTTGAAATTCCTAAAGGTGTCATAAAATAGGCAGAACAACTTCCTTTCCGTTTCATTTGGGAAGGAAAGGGGGATACAATAAAAGGAAGCGTAATGTATAACAATATTGAATACGGGGGATTGGGTATTGTGAGACCATACTTGAAAAGCGATTTACACCGTTTCCTTACACTTTGAAATGTTTTTCAAAATGAGAAGCACCCAGCATTTAAAATATTAAAATTTCAGGTCGGTAGAGAAATACAGTGCTTCAACTAATCCACACCTCAAAAACATTTGTTTATTTCACAGGAAATAAATATGAAAAAAATAAGAAGTATTTGGAAGTAAATAACGGATAAATCCATTTTAAAAAATATCACCCATGATGATAAATTATGTAAAATATACCTAGAGTTAAACAAAAATCATTCAACAAAATTAGAAGATATACTACTATCTAATACAGTAAAAAATATCTGGATACAGCAATACAAAATAAAATTAAGTACTCATACTAGAGACATACTCTTCAAAATTTCACATAATAATGTTCCTACAAGAAAATGGCTGTTTAAAATGAAAAAAGTTACCTAATCCAAACTGCACCTTCTGTGTTCAGAAGGAACTCTACAAAATTTATTCGTTGATTGTAATCAAAATACATCTGGGATTGGTTACAAAAATATTTAAATTATAAAGATAAATTTAATACGCACCAAATCTTGTAACATACTCCGTTACACGGCTCTGAATAAAAAAATTTAATAATACATCATATAATAGCAATTACAAAATATAATATTTGGAAAAATAAAAATGCATTATCCTTCGAACAAAAATCCAAAAATACAGAGTAGATAAAAATTGCCATAAAGTGTGACCTCAGAAGATTTCTGGAATTTGAAATCAGATCTGACGGTGCTCAAAAAACCTTTAATAAATTGAAAGCATTGGCTCCTGTACTTTATAAAAAAATTATCGAAAGTACTTATAAGATTATTAATTAAGCTTTTTAAATTTAAAATATTTGTAACTAAAATTTAAAATGTAATATAACTTAAAGATACCGTATACTCTCGAACATATTTTATTTTATTTTAGATCCCAAGAAAGTAGCAGTATTTTTTTCAAAAACTTAAATACAATATTAAATTCTATTTTAACTATCTGATTTATATTTCAAGAATTTACTAAAAGCAAATGTAATATACACTGTTTTTCATTTTAAATATGGGAATATCACCGACAAAGAATAAAAATAATTGTTAACAACAAAACTGATAAACAAATGGATCCCATTATGTTTTTCAATCTTGTCTTTCGTATTTCCTGTTCTATTGTATTTAACCACTTTTTTATCCTTTCATATTTTAAACAATTATTTTCTTTTCTCTACTTTTTGTCAGTTTTTTTTTCCTAAAATAACTTTGACTCGAACCTCATACGAATATGTAGAGTATTCTAAAAGGAGATTTTTAAATAAATTGTATACTTCCTGTTGCAAGCGGTAACTCTTTCGCAGGCTCTCACCTCCTCAGTTGGTTCTGTTCTGTATTGAAGTATGAGAAAATGTTTGTCATTAAAGGATCCTATCTTTAAATTATCTTATATTTCAGAATTTTTTTAATAATTTAACACCAGAAAATACTGAAAAGGATATGCGAAATAAATGTGTTCTGTTCTTGAAGGAACTTGTAGCACAGCTGAAGAAACGATTACCATCGAACATTTAGATTTTGCAGAATATGTCTTTGTTATCTGTATCATAATGTCTAAGACCACTGAAGGCTTCTGTTGTAAATTTAGGAACACCTATTTATTCCGATGCATCTATATTAACGCAGATTGAAAGGCAATGGCAAAATGTTCATTATGTCAAATGGACTGAAGTTCATGACACTGTAAAGCTGTGGTGTGAAATAGCATCATACAAGGACTCAACAGGAGAAAATCCTTTTAAGGAACTTTCTGATTTTGTGTTGCATGTTTTAACACTGCCACATTCGAATGCAGATATTGAACGAGTTTTCAGTTACGTAAATCATGTAAAAAACAAAACCAGAAATACAATGAAAACTGACACTTTAGTCGGCATACTAATCATAAAGTTTGGTTTGAAACGTGAGGGCAAGTAGTGTCATGAATATGAGCTTCCGAAAGAAGTAGGTGAAAAATTGCCACAATGGCAATTTATGACAGATTCACCGAGGGTCAGTCGTCATCTTCTCAGATACCATATTCAGATGATGAATTTGAAAACTTTTAAGCAGACTGACTGATGAAACATTGTTTTTTTTTTATATGTACTATAAAATTGTTCAGTTTTCTTACAAAGCTAACTTGAAGATCAATTTATGTCCAAACTTGTAAATTATACATGAATGACAGAAAGTATATATAAGGCTTTAGCTGTGTAAGTAATACACTAAGAAATTGGTTCAAATATTAATACAAAATTTTCATGTGATGGGGATAAATTCCATCTTATATCACATTTTCATTTCTTATGGGTCCTCCAATTAACTCTCCTGCTGTTGAGAACTCATATTCTGTGGCAAATGTTTAGTATATCAAAGAAGCCAGTTGAATTCACAATATTAACAACATATATATATATATATTCGTTCTTTTAACTACGTCATTGTTTTATTCTCTGAATTTTATTGCATTTGCATATAATTTAAATCTACGTCCTTGGTTTCAACGTTGTTTGTTACTTTAACTTTATCATGATTTTATTCTCAGAGTTTTATTGCATGTACATATTGTTTTACTCTAAATCCTTGGGCTTAACATTCATTAAGGCTTTAAAAAGTTCGCATGTTGTTTGGTCTTAGCGTTCATTGATATATATATATATATATATATATATATATATTCTATAAAGAAGATACCTAAGCAAAAAAATACATATATAATTTTGACTCACACCTAATACAACATAGAAAAGGTTATGTATCTACCTGTGTGAGTAAAAGGAGAAAAGATAAAAAAATAAAATAAAACAACTGAATGTAGAAGGTGTCGAGAATACTGAGCCTTGGCTTTATCAAGGACCAGCAAAAACTCTGCATATATATATATATATTGTTCCAGACTTGTGCAATACGGCACTGCTGATTTCTTCCTCAAATCTGGTGATTTTCTGGAGATATTTGCTTGTGATTTTGGCGATATAAAGAGTGGATTGTTGGCCGCCCTGGACTCAGATTGCCATTGCGTTCTCCAGTGCAGACGTTGGCGACACCACTGCAGCCGTTCCTGACGGTGGGCTGGAGTCAGAGTTACACATGCCAGAGGCACACGTGCACGTAGTCCTGCATCCAGTAGACGGTTGCGGATTGTTCGCACAGTCACCTCAGGTGCAACGGCAGCTCGGATTTGTGCCGCAGTGGATGTTCTGCTTGACAACGCCGCTCTTCTTATGCGTCTATCGGTCCGCTCATCAGTCCGTCTGTGACTCCCGGTTCCACGTCTTCTCGTGTGGGAATGTTCCTCGGACCATCTACGCCACCATCGTACCACCACCGATACTTCCCGTCCAATTCGCTCCGCAATACGACGATACGACCACCCGGCCTCGCGGAGTCCGACTAGACGACCTCGCTCAAAGTCCGATAACTGCTGAAATCGTACACGTCTTCCATGTCCAGGCATTGCAGCTCCTTCAGGGTCTTCGCACGTGTCCGTACGCCGACGACTGATTACATTCACTTCGCCGTACTCCTTAAATACCACCGACGATAATTTGCATATTATGCCGTGCTGTGGCGTAAGCGCTCACCGGTTGGCCCCGAAATTAACATCATACCTACGTAAACTCGACCCCATTAACATATGTAAATTTCATGATCGTCCGCCAATTCCTTCTTGGTGTTCTTTTTTCACTTTCCGCCAGTGTATAATGATACATCCGGTATATGCGTGAAATTTCTGTTGAATATACGCATGTGTTCTTCCATTTGATTTTCGCATACTTACGTGCTTTTCTTTCTGTTATTTTAGAATCTATACTGCGTAATGGGATGCAATATAGCAATTAATATTTACATCAAGAAAATGGAAGGTATGGAAATACGTTTTTCGTTTAATTACGTAGTTTATTGTACTCATTTATTTTTGAATGTGATAAATATTACAGAATATATTATTGGCTATTTGCACAACCTCTGTTATTCTGTTTCAGACGTTTTGGTTATGCGACCAGCTCCATTTTTAGTAGCAGACACGAGAACCAATGAGTCAATAACCATTCAATGGACCCCTGCTTCGTATTACAATATATCCTACCTCGTTCAGTGGCGTTACGAATCTTCACAGAATGTAGCAGACTGGGAATATTATAAGCATCTTAATCCAATTAAAGACAACCAGCTTAAAGTTGATGGTCTTCAGCCATATACAAAGTACAAAGTAAGTAATTTTGCTTTCCTTATTTGTTTTTAAAAATCGTTAAGTTTGTTTAAACGGAAAAGTTTCCAGAAAAATAAAATACAGTCGTGGCCAAAAGTCCTGCACCAGTAGACCGAAAGTCAATTTTTGATGATTGAAGTCAACTTATACATGAAGAGCAATTGAACAAGAGACAGCTGGCGTTATGCAAATGTGGCGCTGTGGGCGGCCCTGTAAACGGAAACGACATGACTTATGCAGCGATCCGAAAATATAAGGAGTGATGCGACGGGAATCAGTAAGAGTAGGGCGCAGTATGGGTAAGACGAAGGATCTAAGCGCATTTGATCGTGGGCAAATTGTCGGAGCCCGACGAATGGGTCACTCCATCTCGGAAGTCGTGCAGGCACTGAGATTTTCATGAGCCACTGTGTCACGGGTGCACCGTGAGTACATCGAATCCGGTAAAACCATCCCTGCAAGGGCCAACTGCCGTGGACAACAGCGTGTGGATGAGCGGGATCATCGTCGGCTAGCTCGCATTGTAACAGCGGATGGACGGGCCACAGTGCAAGAAATCACTCCGCAATTTAACGCTGGTGCACAAAAACGTGTAAGCAGTCACACCATCCAGAACCATCTCCTCGCTATGGGGTACAGAAGCCATCGTCCCCCGAGGGTTCCGCTGCTGACCGCATATCACAGGGTGCAAAGATTATCATGGGCGCGGGAACGTCGCCACTGGACCCTAGACATGTCGAAAAATGTTACCTGGACTGATGAGTCGAGATTCACGTTGGTACATGCGGATGGCAGGATACGAGTACGGCGCAAACCACATGAAGCGATGGATCCTTCTTGCCAGCAGGGGGTGGGGGTGGCATTCTCGTCTGGGGACTGTTTACGTGGGTTGGAATGGGACCCCTGGTACGTGTGACATCTTCCCTCACAGGTCAACGTTACCGAGATATCCTGGGCGACCATTTGCTCCCGTTTGTGCGTCTTCAACATCCCACTGGGGACCTCATCCTGCAACAAGACAATGCACCGTGCCATCGCTCCCGAATTGCATCAGAATGGTTGTATGGACACTCCACCGACGTGACCTCGCTTCCTTGGCCAGCTAGGTCACCCGACCTCAATCCCATCGAGCACATCTTAGGTCCCATCGAAAGAGATGTTCGAAGCTCTGACCCCCCTCCATCAAATCTTCGTGAACTGTGGGAGCTTGTTTAGGGGTCGTGGATCCGTATGGCTTCCCAACGCTTCCGGTGTTTTGTCGAGTCCATGCCGAGACGAATCGCCGCCGTCATCAGGGCGAAAGGTGTTGCTACACGTTACTAAACAGGTATCTCTAATTCAATTGCTCTTCGGTGTACAGCGTAATGGTAAAGTCAAGAATACATATCATACATAATTTTAAAGGGAATTTCATGCTGAATTCAAATATTTTTACAAAATATTTTACCAGTAATAGAAGTGAAGTTACAAGCAAAAATGTGCAAGTGAGGAAACAGAAATCCAGTTATGAATAAGCGTTCGCGCCCCTCTAATTCACTATAGCTTTCTCCGACGTCCGCTAGAGAGATATAAAACGATGCAGAATCGTCTGCCGACTTTGAACGCAGCTGCTTGTAGTCAGTTGACGGAATTTTATGTAGAATTCCTGGTGATTTTTGAATTTTGGAATGTCAAAGACCCGAAAATTTGTCCTGCCTCTTCAAACCAGGGCAAAAATTATTACTTTGCATGAACTGGGATTCAGTAGTCACAAAATTGCTCTAAAATGTGGCTGTGATCATTCTACTGTCTTGCGCACCATTAAAAGAGTTGCTGAAACTGGATGTGTGGGGAAACAGAAAAAGAACAGATCGACCAAAGGCTGTGTACTGAACGTGATGATCGCATGTTGATTCGTCGTTCCTTAAAATCAAAGTTTAAAACAGCCACTGATTTAAGAAATGAGTGGAAGAATGAAGGAGGCATTATTGCGTCTGCACGTACAGTTCGTCGTAGGCTACAAGAAAATGGACTGACTGCACGAAAACCTTTCCTTATTGAACAACAACGGCTCATAAGAATTGCTTGGGCCAAGGCACACAAGAATTGGACTTTTGATGAACGGAAAAATGTTATTTTCAGTGAGGAAACAACAGCTACTATTTCCGCTAATAATGGAAATAATTATGTACGTCGTCGGGCTGGTGAATGATAAAGTCATGGTGCACCCAGCCAACAATCATGCTTCCACATTAGGTGATGTTATGGTCCTGTATATCAGCCAGTGGTCTTGGCCGTCTGCCCATTGTTGATGGCACATTGAACGGATCAAAATATGTGGATATTTTGGAGTCCAAACTGCTACCATCTGCACAAGACATGGGATTGCGGAATTTTATCTTTCAGAACGATAACGCGCCATGTCATCGGTCAAAGTTGGTTGACGAGTGGTTTTATCGAAAAGTTATAAGAAAACTTCAGTGGCCGGTACAGTCACCGGATCTTAATCCCATAGAGAATTTGTGGGTGAGATTGAAGCAAAAGATCCGTCAACAAGGACCCACATCTAAAACAGCATTACTTTAGCCTGTAAGGGCGTAAGGCACCGTGTTATCACCAATGGACAACTGGAGAAGCTCATTAGTTCCAATGCCAAGAAGGTGCATTTTGTTACGAAGAAGCCGTGGTTATCTAATTAAATATGAAAACGTATTTTGCTTGTTGGTAAATCATTTCAAGTGTCTTGCAAGTTTAAATAATGTACTGTGCAGTAATTTAACGTTAAATGCATTGTACACTAATTTCACTATTTTTTTGCTTTTTCTGACTTATGACGAAGGAAATTTCTCTATCATTTAAACGCCAGGGGCGAGATTCGAACCGGCTACTCTCGGCTCCGGAGCTCCGAGTGCTATAAAATATATACTACACTGGCATGTGCTCTCACTGCTATCTGCCTTTATCTCATGTGCGTCCTGCGGGGCAGGCACGTCACTCCCCCCGAAAGAGGGCCAGGGGCATGACCCACGGGGGTCAGCCGGGACCATGTGTCTCTGTAGGCAGTCATCCCATGAAGAACGTGGATTTGAGAAATCCCAGACAATTTGATGTGTGGAACGTAACATCACACTGATTTTTATTTTTTCGAAGCACTGAAGAAGGGATTCTCATTTTTCCTGTCTCGCGGTGTGGAAAGAACATCACACCTTTGCGAGAAACCTATCAGCCAGACCATCCTGTAAGTTCGGGCGCCAATATGACGAAGTAAATTACTCTATGATATTAACGCCAGGGGTGGGATTTGAACCGGCTACTCTCGGCTCCAGAGCTCCGAGTGCACTATACTACACTGCCATGTGCTCTCACTCCTATCTGCCTTCACCTCATGTGCGTCCTGCGGGACAGGCACGTCACAGACTAGACGCTGTACTTTTGCTTGTAACTTCAATTCTATTACTGATAATACCATTCTGTAGACATATTTGAATTCAACATAAAATTTCCTTTAAAATGATGTATAACATGTATTCTTGACTTTACCATTACGCTGTATAAGTTGACTTCAAACATCAAAAATTGACTTTTGGTCTACTGTTGTAGGAACTTTTGACCACGATTGTACCTAACTGCACTACCCTGCCATTAACATCTGGACACCTTGGGATGTATACTCTAATCTAGACTTCGTTTTTAGTTCTTACGTAAATTTTAGTTTATTCTCGTTAAGCATTTTGTTTAAACGCTACATTTTCTCTCTCGACGAATTTGTCTTAAGTGGCAACTTGACGACAGGTCAAGAGAATGATTCACCGAGAATCATACACATTGAACCATATTCTAATTTCTTTATTGGAATCATTCTTTGACCATTCACCGAGAATCATACACATGTCACAGTACTCTTTTAGGGTATACCATTCAGTTATTTATATTGATTTTGCAAATATTACAAGGAGTAAATATTTCTTGAGAGTCGAACGAGAAATTAAACAAAATTGTACAGGTAGTACTAGGGCCGGATTAAGATAAGGGCGTCTAACAGGGCTGTAGCCTAGAGTTCCACGATTACCAAAGATCCAGGAGGTATGCTGGCACACCAAACGCAACATTTACAGTTAGTGAATCACAGCTTATATATTTATAGAGAGACAGAAGTTCATGAATTAGTTTTAGTTTCGCCTCGTATACTTCGCACTCGATCACAAGCAGCTGCTGCACACACCTCCGTACTTGCACTTCAACGCTTTAATGGTCGAAGTCCACTATGTCTTTGTGAAAACATAAATTTTTCCGGTCCCGGACGATTCGTCCAACGACGATTGCTCCAATGCCGATTCGTCCAAAGGGACGATTGGTCTAATGTCCGATTCGTCCAATGGTACGATTGGTCCAATGCCGATTCGTCCAATGGTACGATTGATCCAACGCCGATTCGCCCAATGGTATCATCTTACCAACGGTAAACTTTTTTACTGTATTTTTCAGAAAGGAATAATAATTTAAATTATTCTCCTCTTTATATCCTTTTGAAAGATAATTTCCGTATATTTGGTAATTGTAAACATTTTACATAAACCTGGTAAAAGGCACTCAATGGAGCATTTCTCAGCTGTTTGCAAAGCACCTAGGCCGCGGGCATTTTTAGAAGATTTTAATTTACAACCTAGATATTTGGTATTTATAAATATGTTATAAAACCTAATAAAAAGCACTCATCCTATCATTTCTTAGGTCTTTACGAAGCACCTAGGCCCCGGGCCTTTTTAGAAGATTTTGAGTTACAACCTAGATATTTGGTATTTGTAAACACTCTATAAAACCTTATAAAAGGCACTCATCGAATCATTTCCCAGGTCTTTACAAGGCACCTAGGCCGCTGGCCTTTCTAGAAAATTTTAAGTTACAACCTAGTTATTTTGTATTTGGAAACATTTTATAAAACCTAATAAAAGGCACTTATCGTATCATTTCTCAGCTATCTAACAGGCACTCATCGTATCATTTCTGAGGTTTTTGCAAGACACCTAGGCCGCAGGCCTATGAATTAATATTTCGTGTTTAAGTGAAAGCGCAATATTATTAACTTGATATAATATGTAAACGTTATGAATATGACATCGGTAGAATAAAAAGTCCTAAAAAGGCCTAGTCCTAGAGCCTATGAATTAATATTTCGTGCCTAAGTAAGAGCTCAATATTATTAACTTGATTTGATATGTAAACGTTTTGAATATGACATCGCTGGAATAAAAACTGTTGAAAAGGCCTAGGCCTAGGGCCTATGAAATAATATTTCGTGCTTAAGTAAAAGCGCAATATTATTAACTTGATTTTATATGTAATTAATATATATATCAGGGCCTATGAATTAATATTTCGTGCTTAAGTAAAAGCGCAATATTATTAACTTGATTTTATATGTAAATGTTATGAATATAACATCGGTAGAATATAAACTGTTAAAAAGGCCTATGGCCTATGAATTAATATTTCGTGTTTAAGTAAAAGCGCAATATTATTAACTTGATTTGATATGTAAACGTTATGAATATGACATCGCTGGAATAAAAACTGTTGAAAAGGCCTCTGTCCAAACCCCGACCAGTTGTTTCCATTGGGCAGTTGGCGGAACCCCACTGCATTCTACAAACAGAAACGGAAAACTAGTATTTTTATTATTTCATGCAAAAGAGAAACATTGAAGTTGATTGAACGGCTCGTACATCAGTAACTTCATACGGCAGCAAAGACAGTATAATAAAACAAAAAAACGCGATTAAAAAAAAAAAAAGAAATCTGTAACCACAATATTACGTATGAAATGTAACATTATTTTACATTCTTTGGACTACCGGTACTTTCGTATAACATCGGAGATAGAATCAGAACAGATGAGACTTTTATAGCACGAGTAGCACTTCGGACAGATAGGACGGAATCGGACCAATCATCCCATTGGACGAATCGGCATTGGACCAATCGTCCCATTGGGCGAATCGGCGTTGGACCAATCGTACCATTGGACGAATCGTACCTTTGGACGAATCGTACCATTGGACGAATCGTACCTTTGGACCAATTGTCCATTGGACGAATCGGCATTGGACCAATCGGCGTTGGACGAATCGTACCAGACCCGTATGCCAGAAGATAGCAGTCCTTGGCCAATGAGCAAAAAGCTGGAAACCGGTTCATACCGGTACCGATGGACGGCAGGCGGGCATTAAGAGAATCATACCCAGCGTTCATACCAAGCTGGAAACCGGTTCATACCGGTACCGACGGAGAGAGTCATACCAAGCTGGATACCGGTTCATACCGGTTCCGACGGACGGCAGACTGGCATTAAAAGAGTCATACCAAGCATTCTCGTCCCATTTTAATTTAAACATGGAAGAGCAAAAAGTAAACATCCGTTTTTATTGGGAACTTGGTAAATGTGCTACTGAAACTTATGTTAAAAGAAGCGTACGGACACCCAGCATTATCCCGCAGCAGAGTTTTCGAATGGTATGCTCGGCTTCTTGATGGACAGGAATCCTTTAGTGATGATCCGAGACCTGGGCGTGCCTCCAGTGTGTGGGGTGTCAATCTGTCATTAAGTTTTCGTTTTCCCAGATCCTCGAGTAGAATCTCGTGACCGATAAACTTACTGATGCCCACCGACTCAGCCAGAAGTCTCACTGCAATTCGGCAATCTTTCTTTAGCTGATTCCGCACCTCTTCGATTTTTCAGCTGTTCGCACTCTGGTGGGGCGCCCAGAACTCTGGTCATCATCAAAGGATTCCCGCCCGTCACGAAACCATGCGCACCATTCGAAAACTCTTCGAGATAATCCTCTGTTTTCATATGGTTCTTTTAACATTCTGTAAGTTTCAATAGCTGATTTACCAAGTTTCTAACAGAAACTGATGTTTACTCTATGTTCTTTCGTGGATAAAATGAAATGGGACCAGAACGCTTGCTATGACTCACTTAATGCTCGTCTGCCACCCGTCGGTACCGGTATAAATCGGTTTCTAGCTGCTCATTCATTGGCCAAGGACTGCTGTCAGCGCCAGGAAGCAGTGGTTGGACCCAAAACAGAAGTCCATGCCGACGCCCAAAGCCAGCTTACACCCACGTAAGGTCTTGCTGTGCGTTTGGTGACATACGCGGGATGTCGTGTTTTTGAGCTGCTGCCGGACAACACCACTATCACCGCCGATGCGTACAGACGTGAGCTCGATGATCTACACGCATCACTTACGTCGAAACGACCACAGCTGTTGAACCGCAAGGGCGCACTCCTACAGCACAGGATGAAGCGAGCCTCACACAGCATAAGTGACTTGTCGCAAGAGCAGGGACTTGAACTGGGAGCTGCTACCGCACTCAGCATATTCTCTGGACATTGCCCCAAGTGACTACGACCTTTTCCAATCGTTTCAGTACTTCCTAGACAGACAGCGGTTCACCAACCGAGCCGATGTCGAAAGCGTATTTACTCATTTCTTTCCGTCCAAGCGGCCACAATTCTACAGGGACGGTATCCAACAGTTGCCCAGATGATGAGAATGGGGTCGTGGCAAACAATGGCGGCTATATTTTGGACTTATTTGTACTTGTATATACGGTAATTACAACTTTTCTGTAGCCTTGTTTTTGCCCACATTACTTTCTTTTCAACCAAATAATTAATTCGATGATGTGACTTCTATTTATCCTTCAACAACGTTTTTTAAATTTTACTTTTGCAGTTCCGTGTTGCGTGGATTCTGCTGCCAAATCATACGCCTCTGTATTCAGAAGAAAGTGTCGTAATATCAACATTACCGTATGGTGGTATGTGTGCAATTTTTATATTGTTTTTTATTGAGCTCTTGTAATATTTATGTATTAAATGCACTAGTCGCGTATATTCGAGGCTAGCTGCGAAGACCAGAGAATGCACAAATGAAAGTCAATTAAATATACACAAATTGTGACGTACCTGCCAGCAGGACGCACACGACATAAAGGCAGATAGCAGTCAGAACGAACGTCCGCGTAGCTCAATTGGTAGAGTGACTTATCCCGGAATGAGGGGATCCGGGTTCAAACCCCGGCGTAGACCAAAAATGACGGAGAAATTTACTTTGTTATAAAGGCGCCCGAGCTTCCCGGATGACCCGGCCGTTCAAGATCTCGCAATGGTGTGATGTTCTTTCCACACCGCGAGATAGGAAAAATAAGAGAATCCCTTCTCCAGCGCTTCGAAAAATAAAAGTGTGTGACGTTGCATTCCACACACCAGATTGACTGGGAGTTCTCAAGTACACGTTCTACAGCGGATGGCTGCCTGCAGCGATTCATGGTCACTGCTGACCCGTGGGCCATGTCCCCGACCCTCTTTCGGGGGGAGATGTGACGTGCCTGCCCCGCAGGACGCACACGTCATAAAGGCGTCTCCATCTGGTGGGCATTATGTCACTCTACCATTTGAGCTACGAACGTCCGCGTAGCTCAAATGGTAGAGTGACTTATTCCGGAATGAGGGGACCCGGGTTCGAACCCCGGCGTGGACAAAAATGACGGAGAAGTTTACTTCGTTATAAAATAAAAGTCGATTATCAACGGTATTAAGATATGTCGATGCTTTCGGTGCGAAAAAAAAAACACGATCGGATTCGCTTCTTTCGATTATGAGAATCAGTCTGCCGAGCGATGATCAACGGCATAACGCAAGTAGGTCTTCAAGAGCCTTCGCTGTTCTGATGCGAAGAGCTTCAATACCATCTCCTGCTAGCGTTTCCATGACAACATGAATATGCTACTGAGGTGAGTGCACCATTGCTTGGCGCAAAGCGTTCGCTGAAAAAAACGAAGACCTCAGTCCCTTCATGCTTCCAGTGCGTGCTTCGCGAAAGTTTTTCAGTTTGTGTGAAGTGTCAATGGATTAAAATCAGTTATATTATATCTTGAATTCGTGGCTTTGTTGGATTCGAACTGTTTTGATAAATTTTGTGAAAGCTTCCCTGAACATCCATCAGAGCTTAAATAACTCTTATGCTTCAAATTTTGATACAGCTCGAGTAAAAAATGAACTGAAGTATTTTTTATTCCCTTGATGAATACAAAACAAATCAGTAGGAAATATTAATTGTTACAAAAAGTTGAATAATTGGACATAGGGTTTACTGAGGTGTACAAATTGGCAGATCTAATATTAAACTGTTCAACTGCAACTGTCGAAAGAAGTTTTTTCCGTATTAAAAAGAACCAAGATATATCTGAGCCACACAAGGACATGTATATTCGAGCAACTTGGCTGGTTTGTTAATAGAGATAAACATTCTTTTTAAATATGAACAATTACTCGGAAGAAACATTTTATGAAAACGTAACACTCAAGTTCACACAAAAGGAAAGAAGAATGGAGTTCATGCACAAATAAAGTATTCAGAAGAAGAATGGAGTTCATGTACAAATAAGTGTTCAAATCCTAATCCTCATAATTATTTGGTATCATGTTAGCAATGGCATGTATCTTCAATTTATAAAAAAAAAGTTACCTCTGTTACTTAACAATTAAAAATTAAACCGCAAATTTAAAAATAAAACAGTACTAGGGGAGGGGAGGGGTGAGATAGCCCAGGTCTCGCACCCAAGATACGCCACTGCAAGCAATAATTTTAGATTTCAGGTGATAAAATACATAGATCCAGTCGTGCGTGCCCATACTTTGTGGTGGGTCACATGCGGCGATGGGCCGGAAATCTTCAGAGGTTGTTGAAACGTCCCTGGGTATTACAGGCCTGCAAAGGCGGTGCCGTGCTCTAGAGTATGTTTATGTGGGCGACCTTAGAGTCCGTCGCATCTATTGAGACCAATATTACTGCACAAGGAGGTGACAACGTACACCCGTTCGTGGCTCTAGATTTACCACAGCAGGACACCATTTTTTCAAAACACCCTCCAATCCCAGCAGGTTTCGCCCACACAACAGCAGCAATTCCCCCCATTTCATATCTCCTGCCTGGAGGAAGACCCAGTGTTAACGGAACAATGGGCTTACAACCATCCGACATCATCTCGTCATCAGCATGACAGATCGTTGTACAACATAGATGGTGGTCGTGCTTCCAACACTGTTCAAAGGAAAAAAGCACTTCTGCTATCACCACTGAAGGGCTGTTTTGACGCATCACACTGAGAAAAACGCTTTTTTTTTATTTCAATTCAGCAAAAAAAAAATTGCTGAATCAGCCAAAACATTTTGTCTGAATTTACAAATGTATTTTGCTGAAAATTATTGTTGATTCAACAAAATTTATTGTTATCACGACAAAACGTTTTGTTCATTTAACAAAATGCCTAGGTCGATTTTTGGGGAATTTGTTTGATCCAACAATATGTATTGTTATCGTGATAAAACGTTTAGTTGAATTAACAAAATATAGCCACCGAAATGATTTTGTGTTTCCAACAAAACAATTCCGATGGAGTTTGGCTAAAGCAACAAAATAAATCGACAAAACAGCTCAACAAAACTATTTTGTTGAAAATACTCCAAATACGTGGCGACAAGTAAATAAATAAATACATCGCTCTTAACCACGTTCTAGAAACACACAGCAACCGAAAAATTGTTTTATGTGATAAAATACACAGATCCAGTCGTGCGTGCCCATACTTTAAGGTGGGTCACATGCGGCCCACCAGATGGAGACGTCTCAGTAGCATAATGCCCACCAGTTGGAGACGTCTCAGTAGCATAATGCCCACCAGATGGAGACGTCTCAGTAGCATAATGCCCACCAGTTGGAGACGTCTCAGTAGCATAATGCCCACCAGTTGGAGACGTCTCAGTAGCATAATGCCCACCAGATGGAGACGTCTCAGTAGCATAATGCCCACCAGTTGGAGACGTCTCAGTAGCATAATGCCCACCAGATGGAGACGTCTCAGTAGCATAATGCCCACCAGATGGAGACGTCTCAGTAGCATAATGCCCACCAGTTGGAGACGTCTCAGTAGCATAATGCCCACCAGATGGAGACGTCTCAGTAGCTGAGCCCATCTTACGGATTTATGATGTCAGAAGCTGACTTAAAAATACACATAGCATCGTGGATTGTTGGCCACCGTGGCGTATATGTAACGCACTCGGCTAGATATCGAGAGTTCTGTTGGTTCAATTCCACAGCGGCGGCTGAAAAACAATTTTTCGGTTGCTGTGTGTTTCTAGAACAAGGTTAAGAGCGATGTATTTATTTATTTACTATTTTGTTGTTTCAAACAAACTTTTTTTTTCTCAGTGGCAGCATTATTTTTGGCCATCCACTCCTATAAATCTCATGTTTGCGTACGTTCTTTATAATGGTCCGAAGTGCCTCTTATCAGAGTTTCATTGAAATTTATCAAGTCGGTATGTCAACTTTTATGTATGTGACTTAAGTTTCGTCCACCAGTGTATTTAAAATCTGCATTATCAATGGAATGTGTTTTTATATAGTATGGCTCCTAACTTCCGTTCGAGCATAGTTAAGTTTGCAGCAGGGAAGGATTGAGACCAAACCGGGTAGGGAATTTCAGTCGTGAAGCCATTAACTAAAACACACGTGCCTACAAGAGAATAGTACTTCATAAATTCCCTCATGAAAAAAAATTGTTAGATCCTACAAACACCAACCACTGAATTAGAAACCTTTATGAAGATATACGTAAACGCCACTTACGCAGAGTAGGTGCAAAATACACTATATTGACAAAAGTCACCCGACATCTAGAAGAGAAACACAACATAGCATTTACTCACATACATTAGTATGGTGTCGGTTCACCTTTGGCCTACACGTGTCTTCACGAGCTTCGTGTTTGAGTGCTTCACGTACGTATTTTGTGTGTCCCATCATTGCTCTTCTGTGTGTGTGCCAAAGTTAAAGGTCTGTGCTTTCGTTTAAGATCCCTCACGAGTTAGTGAGTGCTTATTTTTTTTTCATTCAACATCATCATCATCGTCAACCATTATCAATCCACTGCTGGACGAAGGTCTCCCCAAGTTTCCTCCACAACGGTCAGCCTTGTTCCAGTCTCCTCCATGTCACTCCCGCATACTTTCGAATTTCATCCACCCATCTCCCATGTGGTCTTCTTCTGGGTCTTTTCCTGTCCCTTGGAATCCAATCTAAAATTTCGGCTGTCCATCGATGGTCTGTCCTTCTGGCAGTATGCCCAGCCCATTGCCATTTCAGGAATTTAACTCTGATCATGATGTCTTCCACTCTTGTCATTTTTCGGATCCACGAGTTCCTCTTCTTATCTCTCCTGGTTACACCAAACGTGCACCTCTCCATGCTACTTTGAGTTGACTACGGCCTGTGTATGTCTCTTTTAGTTAAGGTCCACGTCTCTGCACCATACGTAAGCACTGGAAGGATGCATTGATCAAACACTTTTCTTTTAAGACATAATGGCATATTGCTCTTGAAAAGTAGGCTGTTTCTTCCAAAAGCTCTCCAGGCAAGTTTTGTACGCCGATTAATTTCTTCATCAATGTGACCCTCACTTGATATCTGCTGTCCAAGATAAACGTACGTGTCTGTTATCTCCAGCTTTTCTCTATCAATCGATAAATCTTCATTTCTTGTAAAAGCATTGAACATCACTTTTGTCTTCTGAAAGTTCATTTTTAATCCCACTTCTTTACTCTTGTCAGCAAGTTCCTGGATCATACTCTGCAACTCTGATGGGGTAGTTGCAAAAATGACTACGTCATCAGCAAAACGAAGGTGGGTCAGATAATCTCCATTAATCTTTATCCCTTTGTTTTCCCAGTTCAGTGATTGAAAGACATTTTCCAATGTAGCGTTAAAGAGCTTCGGAGATATGGTGTCACCTTGTCTCAGTCCCTTTCCAATTTTTATGCGTGTTGTATTTTCAAACAGCCAAATCTTTGCACTTGCATTTTCATAGATGTTATTAATAATATTAATGTATGCATCTTCAATACCGCAGGATTTCAGAGCCATTGTAACTGCTGATGGTTTCACCGAATCAAAGGCTTTTCATAATCGATAAAAGCCATGCACAATGGAAGTTCATATTCCCTCGCTCTTTCAATTAGTTCTCTCAGTACGTGGATATGATCTATTGTGCTGTAGCCACTCCTGAATCCAGCTTGTTCTCTCGGTTGAGCCATGTCCAGTGTTACCTTCAAACGGTGTGAAAGAACTTTAGTGAAGATTTTATAAACCACTGATAGGAGGCTGATATGT
Organism: Macrothele yani; assembly: GCA_039090855.1. NCBI lineage: Eukaryota > Metazoa > Arthropoda > Arachnida > Araneae > Macrothelidae > Macrothele > Macrothele yani. The sequence continues at coordinate 81,405,392 of CM077018.1, forward strand.
CTGTAGTTCTTGAGATCCTCAATGTCACCTTTTTTATATAGCAGGATCATTGTAGCGTTGTTCCAATCCTCAGGAATCTTCCCTTCATTAAGGCATCGAGTGAAAATTTGGGCGAGTACTGTTTCGATTTCTCCACTTGCTTCTTGTATGATGTCTACAGTACTTCTATCTTCTCCTGGAGCTTTCCCCCGGTTCATGTTGTTGATTGCATGTGCAACTTCTGCTGGGAGGACTGGAAGAACTCTGGTACCTTCCATGATGTCTGGAGTACATGCATCATCCCTTTCATATAACTTGGAGTAGAAATCTTTCACTCTTGTCAAAATTTCGCCTCTATTTCTTGTTACAGAACCATCTTCTTTTCTCAGTGCCATAATCTGTTTTCTTCCCTTACTGAGATGTCCCTTTGCTATCTTTAGGCTTTGGTTGTTTTCAATTGCTTTCCTCACTAGTTCATAATTGAATTTCCTTACGTCTTCAGTGATACTTTTTCGTACTGTCTTGCATAGCTCTATGTATTCCACTTTGGAAGTCACATCTTTAGTTGTCCTCATCTCTCTTCTTTTTTGCATCAACATTTTGGTTTTTCCTGATAATATGTTCACTTGCAACTTGTTCTTAGACCCAGCTAATTTTGTTGCTGTTTCCATAAGAGCTTTGGTTACTTTTCTGTTAACTTCAGAAATATCCACTTTTTCCGATGTTAGGCCTTCTAAAGCAGAGAATCTGTTCTTCAGTTCCAACTTGAAGGTATTATTGTGCTTTTTAAGGTTGGTTATGTCAATACATTTTGTTTGCCTTATGAGCTTGCCACGTTCGAGTTTAGTGTTGAGGTGCATCTTACATCTCACCAATCTATGGTCACTACCTGTGTTGAACTTGTTTAGCACACTGCAGTCTTCTATGACGAAATTTTTGATCAGTGTTTTAATTTCCACACCGGTCTGGTCGTTTTTCTTCGTTAACCCTTGCCATTGATTATGGCATCTGCCGACGAGGGCGCTGTTCCCTCCCGCATTGCTGCAGCTCCTCGCGTCGCCTCTTCAACGACAGACGCAGCCGATCAATCATCTTCGCTTGCTAGTGGAGAGCCTCTTAATTTTCCTCCTGTCATTTGCACGTCTTCTGCTCAGGTCTCCGACTCTGCCATTGAGAACGTGGATGTGACGTCCCTGGCGTCTGCTGATGATGATAAATTCATGGACGTCTCTGATGGCGTCGCAGCAAACTCCGCAGTCCTCCTGCGTCTTCCATTCAAGCCAGTGCTGCCCTACTCGGACATTTCCGTAATCACCTCCTCTCCCGCTTAGAGCAGGAGTACCAGTCTGCCATCTGCGCATGCCGTGAAAGCACCTTCTATGTTACGTGGTCGCCAGTGATCCCGTGGTTCGCTGTTACACCAAGTCCGTTACATCTCACGGTGAGTTAAGACTCTGCATTAACTTTTTGATGTTCTTTTGCACTGCGGTGCCCCGCCTGTGATCATTTTGTTCTTCCTCAAGCATTGCTCTGTTTTTGCATCACGTTGTAAATTAGTCATTACTCATTCAATGTATATATAATCGCTTTTGTCAGTTTGTATCATTCCCGTTTTTTTTTTTTTGTTTTGTTTTTTTCTTTGAGACGATTCCATGTTGCTCGTCTCCTCTGTTTTGTTACATTAAAGCAATTCTGAAACCACTTTTGGCCTTAATGCATGCACTGACCCTTCGAGACATGCTTTCGACAAGGTTTTGGAATACAGCGATAGGTATGCGCTTCCATTCTGTACATAATGCTGCTGCTAACTGTTGCTTAGTAGTAGGCCTTGGTTCCAAACTTCTTACGAAGCGCTCTAATTCATTCCATAGGTGCTCTATGGGATTCAGACCAGGGCTCTGTGCTGGCCAGTCCACACACGATCCGGCATTATCGTCAAACTACGCCGTAACAGTCCTTGCTTTATGGCTCTGTGCATTATCCTACTGGTACCAACAAGGCTCGGTTCCATAGTATTGCCACAGAGTAGGTAGGGCATAACTGTCCAGAATATCGAGGTAGACGTGCTGGTTAACATGTTTGTCCACGATAACCAATGGGCCGGGACCATACCACGAAAAACAGCCCAACACGAGTACACTGCCAGCTCCAAACTTGACCGTAGGAACAGTACACTGTGGTAAATAGCGTTCCACCGGCAGCCACCATACCCACACACGGCCATCAGACTGATCGATGGGGTATCTGTATTCATCAGTCCGTAAGACCCGTTTCCATTGATCTACGGTACACGATAAATGTTCTTTACATCATGCTAAACGACGAGTAGCATTCCAAGGGGAGATGAAAGGCTTATGAGCAGCCGCTACGACCACGGAAACCCATGATCGAATGAAGTTATCTGCGAATGGTACGTGGACATGCCGAGGTTCCAGCATTTTTACACACCTGTACACTGAGGTCTTGTGCAGTGCTCCGTACCATTAGCTGTATGACTCTCCTGAGGCTTCGACATCCTCTATCACTGATTTTCTTTGGTCTGCTGGTACGTTTTGCTGCTTCAGGCACGCCATATGTCTTCCACTTATTAAGTACATCCAAAACAGTTGACTTGGTATATTTAAACACCTCACGGTTTCTCTTATGGACAACCCACTAATATAACACCCAACAATCTTTTCTTTCTCAAAGTCAGTTCTCTCCCGCCGCGACATTTTCACTTAACCTCACAGTGCGATATGATCGCGGTCAGCTGCATATTCACTTGCTTTTGAAGGGGTGTCCGGTGACTTTTGTCAATATAGTGTATGTGGTCATGTGCGTCACCACGTGATCTAGGAAACTATTTAAGACTGCTGATCGTCAGTAATAGTCAGTACTGTTGACCACAATGGGGGAAGAAAAACGGGATCTTTCCGACTTCGGTAGAGGGCTTATTGCGGGTGCCTGTCTGGCTGAACAATTTAAACTGCTGCTCGTCAGTAATCGTCAGTAGTGTTGACCATAATGGGAAAAAAACAAAGGCTCATTTGGAGTTCGATAAAGGAATTATTGTGGGTGCCCGTCTGGCTGGAGCGACGATTTTGAAAACCGCGAAACTGACTGGTTTCTCCAAAGGAGAGATGACTTGGGTGGTAAAATAACCCACATCGTGTGTCTAAGAGGAGTAACTGTTGTTCGCCGAGAACCTGTCGGGAACGAGATCGCTGCCCTCTGAGAAAACTTGTACGGAGAAACTTCCTGTGTGCAACAACTGACTAAAGCGTTCACTGACGGCTCTTCCCGACCCATATCTCAGCGACTATGCGCAGGGAATCGAAGAGGATTCGTATTGGCAGTCACATGCCTATAAGGAAACCACTGATATCTGCACAAAAACAGAAATTTCGCTATAGTGGTGTCAGTAACACCGGACACCTGAAGGCTGGGAAAAAGTCGTGTGGTTCGACGAGTCGCGGCACACCTTGCTCAGCATCGATGGTGGGCAGAGAGTTTCGCGGGAACCCCGTGAAGAAATGGACCCAACTTGCCTTATAAACAGAACTCAAAGTTCTAAAGGTGTGGCGCACTCTCTGTTGTTCCGGTACGGGTCTCTTGAAGTTGCTGGAAGGTCGGGTGTCCTCCAAGGATTACCTGAACATTGTTGCCGTTCAAGTCCATCCTGTAATGTTGACTTTTTATCACGCAGGTGCCGGCTCTTTTACAGCCAACAATATTGCTGTCCATCGTGCAAGATATGTTGAGCAATGGTTCAGAGAGCATCACAGCGACTTCCACCATTTTCCCTGGCTATGGCGAAACCCAGATCTGAACCCTACTGATAATGTATGGGACATGTTAGAAAAACAGATCCGAGAACAAAGTCTTCTTCCGTCAAATCTGAGCCAGTTAAAGAACTGTCTGGTGAATGTCTGGTATGCTGTAGACATAGATGCACTCTAGCACCTTGTGGAATCTATGTCGAACCGCATACGTGCTGTAATTCCGGCTAAAGGAGGTCCAATGTGGTATTGAAAAAAAGTTTCTAATTCAGTGGCCGATATGTGTAGATGAATGAGAACTGCTGAAATATGCATTGTAAAGCGAATTCAGTAGTGAACTAATTTTAATAACAATTCAACGGCGCATCCGCTCGTAATTGAATGTAGCACCAAACCACGCTCAAAGCGGGATGTTATACCAGATAATTATTTTCCTTTGAAAAATTTTGTTTTTGAAAAAATAAAGAAAGAAAAAGAAAGTTTGCGTTTCTCTTGAAAACCACATTTCCGACTAAATCAGCATGAAGATCATTCTGAATGTTGAAGTCTGCAGATAACAATTTTCCTAAGCAATGCATTTTTACATGTATTTTTAAGTATTTATTTGGTCAATGATTGATTATTACGCAATGGTATTGGCATCAATTCCCAGAGACTTCAACTACTGCGGATTCTCCGTAGTCACTACGAAAATTGTCGGTCCGCTACAGATTACGGAAAGCATCGGATATACTACGGAAATAAAAAATCTCAGTGAAATGACCTTTTTAACGATGTGAGCAAAGTTTATTTTCGTTTTTTGTAGATTCTGACATTAACTAAACATATTTGAGAGTGTTTCTTGAATGTTTTCAATATGGTTGCATTTCGTCCGTGATTTTTCTATATGCTTCGGATGTCTAAGCGTCTTTGGCCACGTGCAAAGTTACCACAGCCCGTGGAATCCCGGAAACGTCCTGAAATTTTGGTTTTTCTTCCAGAGCTTGGAAAGTCCTTAATTTTTCGTGTTTTTTGCGTAAAGTCCTGGAGTAGTACTAGAATTTTTTCCTGCAATGGAAAAAAATGTCTTTTGTTCATTGCAGGAAAAAAACTTTCTTTTTCATTCTTTTTGGGGTTTGAAGACTACCATCAACAACTTCCAGTCTGTGAGGGCACGAACTTTGTTTACTATAAGGTTCCGATTGGAACATACATTGTATGTGTATGTGTGTGTGTGTGTGTGTGTGTTTTGAGGTAAATTAAAAAAAAATATGAGAGTCATTTAGTGTTTTTCACAAAATGTCTTCAATTTATGGGCAATTGTTTAAGCAAAAACTTCGCTTTTTTATGAATTTACACTGTCATTTTGGTGCTCTGGTAATTTGTATTTTACGGTGTGTGTAATACAGTATTATTCGTTACTACAAAAAAACACTGAAACTAAGAGGTTTTGCAGTTTCACTACTGAAAAAAGCTAAAGACTGCGGATTTTTTTAGTGTTTACTACTGAAAATTTCCAGTCAGGGTTGGAGTCTCTGAATTCCTTGAGTAGACTTTTTTTTCAGTCTATCAATTATTTTTAACCCATGAACGAGCAGTGGGTAATTGTTGCTTATTTTAAGATAAATGTGGGTCAGACATGAATTTTGGAATATATCTGACGGAGAACCGTTCTGTTGCCAGTCTGTATATATGGCTAAGGGTGTGGGGATGATGAGCCATCACAATGGGTACTAGTGCTTTCTTCAATATTACCAAAAGCAGGGTAGGGCATACCAATGACACTGGGCTCCAAGTCGCCCGAACCTACGTCTAACTGTAGTTAGCTTTAGATTAATTATTTTATAACATAAGCACTTTTCTCACGTAAACATAGAGGTTTTTGCTGTGTTATTTCACAGCAAACTCTCAACATAAATAAGAAACCTTCTTTTAAGGAACTAACCTTTCAATCAGAAATAAAGCTCAAAATAATTACCGATTATTATCCATAAGTACCAAAATAATTATTCATTCTTTCCAGGGAATTAAAAAGACCCAGAAGAATACGAGAATGTTTGACATTTCTCTAGTGGTCCACCGAAAAATATCCTGCTGTCCGGGAGGGCCAATTCATCCCGTTTAGTAACTTTCGACGATTAGCTTTCTTCAATTTTTTTTCTAACATAGTAATAGACTTATGATAGATTTGCTCCCTATTGGGTTGAATGAATGGCCTTCAGAATCGGACCTCTTGGAATGTTTTCAGATATTTCTTGAATACTTCGTTGTCCACTTTATTTATGAAAACGTGTTGCGCTGTGTTGCTTAATGTCGTTGTTTTTTTCATGTTCTTACCTCTGAAAAAAAAAACAACTTTAAATTATGGATGTAACTGTTTTTTTTTCTTTAATTTATTCAGTACCTTCAACGGCTCCTACCATAACTTGCTTAACTGCTGTTGGATTTTCACGTGTATCCGTGAGCTGGGAACCACCCGCTTTTCCCAACGGTCCGATTTTGTCCTACGTCTTGTATGTTCGGGAGCATCCTAGTGGATTTGTGATTATTAAGGTATGTATATTTGTTTTATTAATCTGTGCATTTTGAATTTTCGTATGTGATCTACAGTGCTGACAGCAATGCTTCATTGGGCATTAATTTCGAAGATAATGCTCTCCTGTGCTCACAAGAGTCGCAAAAATATGACACTTTCCTTTAAAAAAAAGGAAATACGGTTTCCGTGGAGTTCTGCTTCCAGGAAAAATCATCAGACATCGTGAGTTTACACGGTCGTGTATGACCACCCCTGGAATCACAGTTCACCCGCCCAGGTGCGTCACAGAGTGCACGCGAAAAGGTCTACCACACAGAGATATAAGCGGCCGGACAGAACAGATGAGCCATAGTGCGTGACGTGAGCACAATGGCCAGATGTAGTGATTTGATTGACGCTCAAACAGGAATGATCATCGGCTACTACACCAAGGGTAGAAGCATCTCAGAAGCAGCAGACTTCGTGGGCTGTTCGCGAAGTGCTGTAAGTAATAGTGTACCAAGAATGGACCGCTGGCACACCGAGTACCTCCCGACGTCATAACTGTGGAGCCCCAAAGGCCATCGACCCCAGAGGAAAACGTCGCCTCCATTGGCTGGTAAAGGACAATCGACGCTCAACAGTGCATAAATTGACCAGGCAAATGAACGCTAAGGCACCTAGGTACGTGTCTCCGATAACAGTAGAACGAACCCTGTTACACGCATGGGTCTCCGGAGTGGACGCTGCGTCAAGGCGCCCACGTTAACCCAGCTCCATCGGCAACGACGCCTGCCGTTCGCATAGGACTACCGTCATTGGACAGTGGAAGAGAGGGAAAAGGTTGCCTTCTCCGACGAATCAAGGTTTCTACTCCACAGAAGTGACGGGCGGTGGTGCATACGGCGTCAGACACACGAGAACTAACACCTAGACACGCTTGTCGGTCAAGTACATTCTGGGGCGGACGAGTAGAGGCTTGCATTCGTTGACCAATGAAGTGCCACACGAGATCGGTGAGTGATAGGCCATTGGAAGCATATGGACCCTTTGTTGCCAACCGCGATAAATATTAACGGTGTGTGGCCGAGCATTATCTTGCCAGACCAGGGAAATGAACGAGCGGCCTCATTTTTGAGTGGCCTCAGGGATGCCACTCAAAAATGGCAACAACACGGGCTACAAAATGTCATCCCGGTGCCGCCGGGATATTACCGTGCCAGTTATGCGTGTCAGATGTGACCGGCTATCGTAACTAATGGCACCCCGTACGAGGATGTCCAGATGGTCAGCAGTGCAATGCTCGTGGACAACAATCAACACTTCCTTGCTTTGTTCTGTGCGACCTCGACCTGGAGTAAGAGACACGGTAGGGCTTGGGCGGCCAGTGTTGGCTCTTTTATCTCTCTTACATCTCACGCGATTGGTTGCATATTCGACTTTCTTTGCACACGCCTACCAATTGCCATTCCCATACGACGACTTTTTCTGGGTGGGGCAATTTCATTGTCGAGCAGTGTATTTCAATTCGTATCTTCTTTTTCACTTATTATTTCCATGTTACGTTAAATCGCTTTAACCCTTTAACGACCATGACCCTAAAATTTTGTATCACTCTAAAATACCATAACGCCCAAAACTGTCTGTTGGTTCGCTTCTTTGTTTAGTAACAATAATGATGACTGAATGTGTCCCCTGATGATCCCTCATAGGTCGTGCAAATTTAATGAAAATGTAAAGGTAGGAAATCTGACTCACTCTAGAGAGGCGTTTCTGATCGCTATGGTCGCTTCCTGCATTATGCATCGCCATACCGGTCCGTTCGCCTGGCGTTATGGTTTGGGGCGCAATTGGATATGACACCCGCACCCCTGTGGTACGCATCGCCGGTACACTCAACAGCCACCGCTACATCTCCGACGTTTTGGACCCTTACCTGCAGGACTTGCTAGCGGCCACGTTTCAACAGGACAATGCGCGCCCGCACGTGGCGCGCATCGTGCAACAATTCTTCACGGCCCACCAGGTGTCACTGCTGCCGTGGCCCGCCTGTTTTCCCGATATCTCGCCCATCGAACACGTCTGGGCGCTGATCGGCAACCGAGTGGCCCGGCAAGCGCCACCCGTGATGAACTGTGGCAACGTGTGGACGCAGCCTGGACCGACATACCCCAAGCCCACATCCAAAGCCTCTTTCGTTCGATGCCGCGGCGTGTAGCGGCCGTTATTTCCAGCCATGGGGGCCACACGAACTATTGATGTGTGCGTGTTCCGCAAGTCGCACGGGCCTGTAAGCTCAATCGTTTCATCTTTGTATCTGTTGTTATGTGTCCAGTAAATCTGGCTTTGCTATCTCGTGTCCTTCTTGGTGTTGCATTTTGGGTGGCCAGCAGTGTAGGTCCAGCACTGGGCGTCATTCGGTCTCTCTGGAAGTGATTTATGCAGTTATTGTGATCTTGTGAAGTAAATGTTTTTCTATATGTTCTCTAGATTTTGCAGCCCGGTGCTTTTCAGAGAAAGATATAAATTATTAATTTTAAAATGTTTTCTAATGAATGCACTGTTTTTTACCTGATTAATTTTAGGATGTTTCCGACACTTCTGGATGTCTTCACTATATGTTCAACAACTTACAGCCATCAACAACCTATATAATATCTGTTGCAACGAGAAACAATATAGGCGAGGGACCAACGGATGAGAAAAACATTACTACGCCTTCTAAAGAAGAAATATCAAGTAATAGACTTTTTCATTTGATTACTTTATAAGTAAATAATATGCAAAGCGTGTGTGTCTCTTTCTTTCCAGCTTCAATTCTTTTTCAGCTTCTGAAGTTCACAAATTTGTTGGTGATGAGGATTGAACTCCGCCTCATCGCTCCGCAGCTAGCTGTTCTAACCGACTAAACTACACCGACGGAATGTATCGCTGCAGATTTGTCGTCTGGACACGTGTTTCACGTCTGTTGTACGTAGAAACTGTTTACTGGACAAAAAGGGTGTGATATGTAAAAGCAATACAGATGTTTATAACTTTCTATTATGTTTATTTGCAGTTGAGGCTTATTGTCATACTAGCGACGGTTTGTCCTGGAGTTGCCTTCATTATTTAGTTACCCTTTTACTTATCAGATCATATGTAGAGGATTTTAGGAAGGGAGTGTCTGACCCCAGGTCTTGAACAACCCTTAGAAAGAGGAAGCTAAGAGATGTGGGCTACAGTGCCCGATAGGAAAGTGACACGAAAGCGAGGTAGAAAGGGGAGGAAGAGGCACTGATTTATTACCGGGGGGGGGGGCAGTGCCCGGGGTCCGACGGCTTAACGTGCCCATTCGACGCACGGCGGTATTTAGTGGTTCGAACGTTCGCACCTGCCCAGGATCGAACCTGAGGTTATCTCCATGGCAGGCACGAACGCTGACCACTAGGCCACCCGCGGCAATTTTCCGTGAATTCACGCAATTTTTTTTATAGTGTCATCACCCTAGCTGTTCCCTACTTATCACCCTTTCGAGTTTTCCTATTTCTCGTGCTCATCACTTTCGCACGCGTTCGCCTCTGTGAGAGTAAAACCTCCTACTACCTTCTCTTAATCCTTTTTCCTGGATTTCCTCACCCTGTCCTGCAACAATTACGTCATTTTGTAATCAGTTCTTTTCTTCGGACACACTTCTCTAAAAATTTCTCAGCTTCGCTGTCGCCGTAGGGGTTGTAAAATCATTATCTCTTAACTGGTTGGCTTGAACTGTTCTTGCTCGTCGTAGCCTGAGGCTATGTAGAAGATTCCTGGTAAAAATATTGGTTGTGAGAACTCCTCTAACTGACAATGCTTGACGATCTGCGAATCACTGCTACCGAATAGTGCTTGACGCTCGGGGAATCGCTGCTAACGGATAGTGCTTGATGCTCGGGGAATCGCTGCTAGCGGATAGTGCTTGACGCTCGGGGAATCGCTGCTAACGGATAGTGTTTGACGCTCGGGGAATCGCTGCTAACGGATAGTGCTTGACGCTCGGGGAATCGCTGCTAACGAATAGTGCTTGACGCTCGAGGAATCGCTGTTAACGGATAGGGCTTGAAGCTCGGGGAATCGCTGCTAACGGATAGTGCTTGACGCTCGGGGAATCGCTGCTAACGGATAGTGCTTGACGCTCGGGGAATCGCTGCTAACGGATACTGCTTGATGCTCGGGGAATCGCTGCTAACGGATAGTGCTTGACGCTCGGGGAATCGCTGCTAACGGATAGTGCTTGACGCTCGGGGAATCGCTGCTAACGGATAGTGCTTGACGCTCGGGGAATCGCTGCTAACGGATAGTGCTTGACGCTCGGGAAATCGCCGCTACCAGATAGTGCTTGACGCTCGGGTAATCGCTGCTAACGGATAGTACTTGACGCTCGGGGAATCGCTGCTAACGGATAGTGCTTGACGCTCGGGGAATCGCTGCTAACGGATAGTGCTTGACGCTCGGGGAATCGCTGCTAACGGATAGTGCTTGACGCTCGGGGAATCGCTGCTGAACGGTCGGATCTTAATGATTATTATAATTAGCTACTAATGGGTCCTTAGAGGGCGTTGTATATATTTCTTTTAGTCGAAAGTAAGACGGGAAAGGATGAAACGTAGTTTTGTATTATGTATTGTAGTAACAATTTTCTGAAGGAAAGTACCTATGAGGAAATGGCGCAAATGTTACAGGACAGGAGAAGAAATTAGAAATTTGGAGAAGGCGATAGGAGGTATTATCATCCAAGAGTCCAAGAGAGGGAAATACGAAAGAACCGTTGCCTTTTTATTACTCTCGCAGACATTCTCTCGGAGGACTCTTTCCATTTCACAAAATAGTACAACACTAAATTTAACAAAAATTATTTTTATACAACAACATTTCCGCGTGTTAGAAAAATTCTCACACGTTTACCCAAGTTCACTCGCCATTTGTTCTAAATATTTAAATATTTGAGGGGGGGGGCTAAAGGGTGGGCATAGAAAATAGTTTGTGGCCTGAAGCCCACTCGAAGCCCACTCGTAGCGCCGCGCCTGTTGTACTTAAGCGTTTAAATTACTTGAATTAAGTATTGTGGATCAGAATATACAGAATATAGAGAGCTCCCTTTTTGTTAGGACAGATTTTGGTAATCATTGAAGCCATGATGCACGCAGCTGATAGACCAAAACGTCTACTATTTATATTATGTACGAACACGTCTGATTTAGACCTGCTGTCAATGTAAGAGCCGTGGTTTGAAATGAAAGATTTTTATCAACAAATGATTATTTTGAGGTAAACGAATACCGTCATAAATAAATGATATTCAGTTTAGAAAAAGGTAGCTACGATAGTTTATGTTCTTATGTTACAAAGAAGCTTTTCTTTTCACTTATGTACAGAATCCTTTTCTCAAATATACTGTATAAATAATGCAGGCACAAAATACAAAACTTATGCTGTGCTTTTTCCGGTGCTATTAAATGTGGGTTGAATATTTTCTACTGTACCAATTTAAATGGCAAATGTTCGTTTATGATCCAAAAAGGGGTGGACTTGTGCAATGAAAATTCGCCTCCAGACATAATAGATAGATCACCCGGTGGTGCCAATGCTTCCGCGTGTTAGAGTTGAAACACGAGGAGCCATTTAACCAGACTGCGGTATCAATCACCCAGTGTTTCTTACTAAAACCACAACAGCATTACCCTCTTTTTGAGAATAAAAGGTCATTCAGTGCTCTTAGACGCAGTTTTCTGATACATGGCGCTTCCGAACTACGACTGGAATCCCAGGTAAGATTGACCTTGGCCTCCCCACCGCAAGGCCTCCCTAACCGCCGTGACTCAACCCGGCCTTACAAATCAGATCCAGCTCTCACCATGTGGGTGGTCGCGTGGTGGTCCCGCTGTGGGTACGTAGAGGGGCGGATTATAACTACCAAACCAGGCCACGAATTTTAGTTTTGCGGTCCACTATGAAAGCAAGCGTACCTAAATCATAAATTCCTACATGAACAAAAATTCTTTGTTAGATCTCAGAGCTGTTAAAATATGAATTGTAAACCGAATTCAGGGAGGAAAAAATTTAGCAACTTAACGGTGCTTTGGTTTGAAGAATATAAATACACGTGAAAGGTCACTTTACCTAGAACACCAACACTGCGTGAAGTTTGTTTAACTATCGTAATTCATTCGTTTTAGCTTAAAAAACCCGGGTAATTCAAATTAATGGCTGGAAATGTCCTTAATTCAAAACAGAAATGCCACTTCAAAACTACACCAAGAGAACTATGACGTACTAACAGTTTTTTGTTACAGGTTTAACGACCACCGTGAGCAACTCAATGGGCTATAAGCAGTCGCCCGTCCCTAATTTAGGGTCACTGGTTCTAGGGAAGGGAGAGAGAGAGAGAGCCAGTGCCGTAAGCCAAACACAACATCCATGCCTCACAGGAATTAGGACCCGGACCCCTTTCGGACTAATGATCAGAGACCATCGCTTAGACCACTGCGTCACCCAACTTTTTATTCAGGTTAGCTAAGACAGTAGTCACTTCGATAATAATGAAGCACAGCTTTCAATCCATTCGTCCGAGATGGGTCCAGGTTCGAATCCCGGTGAGGCACGGATGCTGTGTTTGTCTTGCGGCACTAGCTCTCTCCCTTCCCTGAAACTAGTGCCCCTAAATGAGGGACGGGCGACTGCTTATATCCCATGGAGTTGCTCACGGTGGTCGTTAAACCCCCAATAAAAAAAAAAAATCAGCTTTCAATACACACTCTTCAATCAAACTCGAATAACATCAGTCTCTAATCATTTAACGTCGACTATCGGATAAGAAATATCTTTTCAAAGCAATTACAAGCTCTAACCGACAGTGATTTCAGAGTGCTAAAATGGCCCTCCCAGCGCCCGGATCTTAACCGAGTTGAACACCTGTGGGATGATATTGAGACAGCCATTCATAAGAGAGATCCAGCGAAGATTCGGCAAAGGGCGGCACAACACGTTGTTAGGTAGGTCAATAATTGGTAGGCTAATAATTTGCTACTTCAGTCTATATTCCGTGCCGATGGGCGACGTTGCTGCTACGTGCTGTGGGACGTGGAGACATTGGTGGTAATGACGATGGGGCCCAAGAGTGTATAAATATATTTCTATTTGGCAGCTCTCACAGATTGCAGTTTACACGTTGGATTACAATTATTCATGATAGGCGCGATTGCTATTATTTTCATTATGACATAGCGACACGTTCTTTCTATACAGGCGTGTCCATCCATCACTATACAACTATTGAGAGAATAGACAGTGTGAAAGCATGAAAATTGTTCTTATGACAGTTTTTTTTTTTACAAAGGAGCCCTTATTTTACGATGGTGTGTTGGGGAGGAGGGGCACCCGAATTTCATGGTAAACCTGTATCTTAGACGCAGAGGTATAACTAGGCATTTCTGTGCCTGGGGCATACCACAAAATATTGCACACCCAACTGGTTTTCTATCTTATATCATCATCATCATCATCATCATCAACAACAACAACAACCATTATCAATCCACTGCTGAATGAAGGTCTCCCCAAATTTCTTCAACAATTGTCTGTCTTGGGCCTGTCTCCTCCATGTCACTCCAGCATACTTTCGAATTTCATCCATCCATATCCCATGGGGTTTTCTTCTGGGTCTTTTCCTGTCCCTCGGAATCCAGTCTAAAATTTCGGTTGTCCATCGATGGTCCGTTTTTCTGGCAACATGTCCAGCTCATTGCCATTTCAGTGATTTTACTCTGATCATGATGTCTTCCAATCTTGTCATTTTTCTGATCTATGAGTTCCTCTTCCTATCTCTCCTATATGCCTTTTTCAGTTAAGGTCTTTTTATGCCTTTTTCAGATAAGGTCCATGTCTCTGCTCCATACGTAAGCACTGGCAGGATGCATTGATTAAACACTTTTTTTTTTTTTTGAGACATAATGGCATACTGCTCTTAAAAATTGTACTGTTTCTTCCAAAAGCTCTCCATCCAAGTTTTATACGCCGATTAATTTCTTCCTCAATGTGACCCTCACTTGACATCTGCTGCCCAAGATAAATGTAGAAATCGGTTGTCTCAAGCTTTTCTCCATCAATCGATAAATCTTCGTTTCTTGTAAAAGCATTGTACATCTTTTTTGTCTTCTGAAAGTTCATTTTTAATCCCACTTCTTTACTCTGTGACGTACCTGCCAGCAGGACGCACACGACATAAAGGCACATAGCAATCAGAACAAATGTCTGCGTAGCTCAGTTGGTAGAGCGACTTGTTCCGGAATAAGCGGCCTCGGGTTCGAATCTCGGCGTAGACCAAAAAATGACGGAGAAATTTACTTCGTTATAATGGCGCCCGAACTATCCGGATGACCCGGCCGTTCAAAATCTCGCATTGGTGTGATGTTATTTCCACACAGCGAGACAGGAAAAATCAGAGAATTCCTTCTCCAGCGCTTCGAAAAGTAAAAATGTGTGATGTTGCATTCCACACAGCAGATTGACTGGGAATTCTCAAGTGCACGTTCTACAGTGGTTGGCTGCCTGCAACGATTCGTGGTCACGGCTGACCCGTGGGCCATGCCCCCGGCCCTCTTTCGGGGGGGGGGAGATGTGACGTACCTGCCAGCAGGACGCACACGACATAAAGGCACATAGCAATCAGAACAAATGTCTGTGTAGCTCAGTTGGTAGAGCGACTTGTTCCGGAATAAACGGCCTCGGGTTCGAATCCCGGCGTAGACCAAAAAATGACGGAGAAATTTACTTCGTTATAACTCTTGTCAGCAAGTTCTTGGATCATACTCTGAAGGGGTAGTTACAAAGATGACTGCGTCATCAGCAAAACGAAGGTGAGTTAAGTAATCTCCATTAATCTTTATCCCAGTTCAATGATTGAAAGACATTTTGCAATGTGGCATTAAAGAGCTTGGGAGATATGGTGTCACCTTGTCTCACCTCCTTTCCAATTGTTATTTGTGCTGTATCCTCAAATATATCCGAACCTTTGCACTTGCATTTTCATGTATGTTATGAATAATGCTATTGTATGCATCTTCAATATCGCAGGATTTTAAAGCCATTGTTACTGCTGATGGTTTCATGATATCATCATCATCATCGTCATCATTGTCAACCATTATCAATCCACTGCTGGACGAAGATCTCCCCAAGTTTCTTCCACAACGGTCTGTCTTGTGCCAGTCTCTTCCATGTTACTCCCGCATACTTTCGAATTTCATCCACCCATCTCCCATATGGTCTTCTTCTGGGTCTTTTCCTGTCCCTTGGAATCCAGTCTAAAATTTCAGCTGTCCATCGATGGTCTGTCTTTCTGTCAGTATGCCCAGCCTATTGCCATTTCAAGAATTTTACTCTGATCATGATGTCTTCCACTCTTGTCGTTTTTCTGATCCACGAGTTCCTCTTCTTATCTCTCCTGGTTACACCAAGCATGCATCTCTCCATGCTACTTTGAGTTGTCTGCAGTCTTTGTATGTATCTTTTAGTTAAGGTCCACGTCTCTGCACCATATGCCCCAAAATGACTCCACGATATATATATATATATATATATATATATATAATAAAATAGTTACAATAATTAATTTTTTTATTGGAGATTTAACGACCACCTTCAGCAACTCAATGGGCTATAAGCAGTCGTCCATCAGTAATTTAGGGCCACTGGCTTCAGGGAAGTGAGAGAACCAGTGCCGTAAGGCAAATACAATCATCTATGCTTCACCGGCATTCGAACCCGGACCCCGTCTCGGACGAATGATCAGAAGCCAGCGCTTAGACCACCGCGCCACCGGGGCGGCTTAGACATAAATAACTACAAGGTTAAATTAGTAATATCTATATATAACTGTTATATTAAATTTGTAATATCTGTATATAACAATTATATTGAATTAGTAATAACGTTGGGCAGCCTTATATATAAGCATGGTAAGTATACTTATATATATATATATATATGCAAGCATATACAGTATATATATATACAATCGGATGTCCATATATCGAACTTCCCTATACCGAAATTCTCTGTCGAAGTTTTGTGAATCCCCGTGATCATTACACAGAAAAACTTTTTCGATATATCGAAAAAAATTCTATATATCGATTTTTTAAGGACAAAAATCGGGATTGATTTTTTTTTCAGTGATGACGATGTTATGAGAAAAACAAGTGAGAAAAAATGGAATAGAGATGTCGCGACAGGAAGAAAAAGAATAGAATGGAGACAGGAATAGAATGGAGATGTTGCGACGGCGCGGCGCCCGTCAGGAATGACGCAGAACTCCCCTGAGCCTTCGAAAAAAGAAATGTTGGCCGCGTTTTACACAATACATAGTGGCCTTCAACCGCCTAAAAAATTCATGACCCTGTATTTCCCGTACTTTAATAAGTGTGAACACTTGTATGATAAATCATCATCGAAATTTGTTGGGCAGCAAGACATTAGAAAGTTTGACACTAATGTAAATCAACGTGAATACTACATAAATGCATTTGGTTTCTTCAAGGTATGTTCAACACATTTTTTGCTTATGAATTCTTATTTTTAATTACATACATATAGACATATCTTGTACATAATGTGATTCATATTTACTTAAGTTATTTATACGAAAGAGTGCATTGATTAGGAAATGTGTTTATAAATGCAATATACTATACAATGATATGTATAAAAAACATCGATTCTATATATCGAATTTTTTCCATGGAACAATCGACTTCGGTATATGGAGGTCCGACTGTATACATATAACGGACCACCGATGGACAATGGAAATTTTAAACTGGATTCCAAAGGACAGGAAAAGACCCAGAAGAAGATCACGTGGGAGATGGGTGGATGAAATTCGAAAGAATGCGCGAGTGACATGGAGGAAACTGGCTCAAGACAGAACGTTGTGGAAGAAATTCGGGGAGACCTTCATCCAGCAGTGGATTGATAATGGTTGATGATGATATATCTATATCTATATATAAAAGGCACAATCAAATTGTGACTGTTTGTACAGCCTTTTGCAACTGCTTCGGAGTTCGGACCATCGGTACCACATAAAAAGAGCCGAATGCAGCTGGTTGTCGTGGCTCACGTCACAGTAATGTTCGATTAGCTCCCAGAGAATCTTCAACAACGTGAGCGACATTCTCATCTTATCCATCCAATTAAAGGAAAATCGCGGTTCCCATTGTTGTTGACAGAGGTCGCGGTTCTTCTTCAGTTGAACGGACTATACAACCCCTCTTTCATTTCTGAATGTGAGGAACTACCATCTCCTTGAACATCTTGAGGTAGAAATTCGAATTTTAAGTGCACCAGGTACTGGCGAAAAAGTTTCAATTCCGCTTTTAATCAGATTGCTAGCAGTGGGTTTTGCGCCCTTTCTTGAGCTGCGCCTGGATTTCAATTCCGATTTTAATCAGATTGCTAGCAGTGAGTTTTGCCCCCGGGGCAGCTGCCCCTCTTCTCCGAATTAGTTAAACCTCTGCTTATTTTTTTTTTTTTTTTTTTTTGATTGGAGGTTTAACGACCACCGTGAGCAACTCAATGGGCTATAAGCAGTCGCCCGTCCCTAATTTAGGGTCACTGGTTCCAGGGAAGGGAGAGAGCCAGTGCCGTAAGACAAACACAACATCCATGCCTCACCGGGATTCGAACCCGGACCCCTTTCGGACGAATGATCAGAGACCAGCGCCTTAGACCACTGCGCCACCGGGCCGGCAACCTCTGCTTAGATGCCTACGGCTGGGTTTGATAGCAACAAAATAGCTGGCCCAATTTTAATATCATCATATCATTATGATTGAAAATTTTTTATGAAAGAAATTGTAGGTTAATAAATCGCTAACCAAGTTAAAGAACTGAAGAGCAGGGGACACCAGCCTAAGGTATTGATAAAAAAAACAAAAAAAAAAACGGTGCTCAATAACAGTTGAGCTTTCAGAAAGTTTTGGAAGGCAGAGCTTTATATGATTGAATATTACCTCTAGTTTCTCTTACATTAGGAAGAATGCGTGAAAGGCGCGCATAGTAAAGAATGCAAAATAACATTTAATTTCGCTACTTTGCAGAAAGGGAGCAGTTTTCCTCTTATACACCAGGACATGTCTACCCAGTAACAACTTCTAGACGACAAACGAGAAGAAAAACTTATGCAAAACTGCACAAAAAAATTTCTCCGGTAAAAATAGAGTTATTCAATTTCTGCAGCGCTCCAGCGGTACATGCACACACTATCACATGTTCGGTACATGCACACACTATATTCTGGTGAAGGTAAAAAAAAAACCCCTGCCGAGTGCTTTCTACTTCTATGGTCCAGAGTTGTGGTTGTTTATTTAGCTTGATCTCCGACCTCCTGAGGAACTGAGCAGTCATGAAGAAATGGAGAAACCTTTTTCGCGCCTTATAAACATTTTGTTTAAACGATAAAAAAAAAAATAAAATGAAACGTTCTCTCTCAACTAGAAGTAAGTTCGGAAAGATAAACACAGATCCGAAATTATTGCTGTCACCATTATAACTGCCTATCAGAAACCTGTGAAATTTTATGTATATTTGTCTGTTTAACTGTGCTACAACGTAAACTGATATTTTATTTTTGAAAATACTGTATCTAATAATATTTCTAATCCGTGTACGCAGATCAGCATCGTCCAGTGCCGTTCTTAGTATTTGCTGCCAGAGATAAAGTTGCGATGCAAGGGCTACGAATTCTAGATGAAGTAGTGCTACTGCATCGATCTTCGAATGATACAGTTCTTGTCACTGGTATGTGCACGCATTTCATTATGAATGAATAAATACTGAAAGTTTGAAACTATTAGTAAACTTTTCTGTTAGTGATTTTTACCTCAGTGTTCATGTTGTGGATTCAATACAAGAATGTTTTGTGCATGTCTGTTTTTTTTTTTTCCCCGTTTAACAATGTCTTTGTGCATAAAATCTATGAAAGTTTTTTCAGATCAAGGAGATACCGGGCCATGATGTTAATATGTTTTTTAATGAAATTTCATGGAGCAAGAAATTCAAACTGCAGCAAGAAACTCGCGTCTCTCTCCACAAAATTCAGTGAGTGGTTAATTAAGAGATGTTCGTATCCACAGCTTCCGAAGTTACGACATGCAGCCCACCGTAGGCGCCGATTTCGTGGGTTCAAGGCACTTTTTGAACCCTCAATGATTTTGTTGTGGGTTCCTCTAACCCCTAATATTTTTGCACCCACGAAATCTGAGCCTACGGTGGGCTGCATGTCGTAACTTCGGAAACTGTGGATACGAACATCTCTTAGTTAACCACTCACTGAATTTTGTGGATCCTAGTACTGGGGCTCATACTCAAGCAGCTGAGAGTAATAATGTATTCAGGCATATTTTCGGGGAGGGGGACCCCGAAAATCCACGAACGCCCCCCACCCGTAGGTTTTTGGGCGATCTCCCTTTATAATTAGTCCAATTGTTTTCGTTTATAGCTGAATATTTGGAGAAATTAATTAAAAAAAAAGAACTTAATGAGTGAAAATATTATAATAATAAAAAAAATCGCCCACATAGACTTTAATCTACAATTTCTATCATCCTTTAAAAAAACAATTAAACTGTCCTCGCTTAAGTGGCAATTTTTCAAGCACTAACAACTAGGACTACTTCCGTAATAAAAACCTAGTTCCACAAAGTAGAGATGTTTGCTCTGCAATACATCATATTTCAGAAGCTGGCATTTAGCATTATTTCAGTCTTCTGGATGTCGACTTTCCATGTGTATGGTTAAACTTCAATGTAGTTAACGTGACGTTAGTGCTTCCAATACAACAAAATATTTGCTACCTAATTTTTAACAGTAGCAAATATTAGAAATTGTTCCCATAAAAAGTTTTTTTGCTGGCGGGGGATGGTTTATATCTGTGACAAAAAAAAAACCCAAAAAAAAAAAAAAAAAAACCGGGACACCTCAAACGGTTAGTTAGTTGTTGTTTTTTAACTACTATGTGCTAATCTTAAAGGGGCTGAAACCAAATGGCAGGGGAATGGTTTACACCACCTTTTCAAGTAACACTGTAATGAATCCTTAATAATCGGAAACACGCTTGTAGTAAGGCGAGGACATTTTTACCAATCCTAATGTTTTTTCTTTGGAGGGGGGGGGTTCTCCAGCACAGCGTTATCTTACTAACATCCTCAATATTTTATACCACCTCATGGTGAAATCCGTGGTGTATCACTGAATTAAAGTAAAGGTGTAAAATTTTTACATTTTTAATAACTTGTATGTGTAGATTTCTTGGAATTTGCATTTGCGATATACGAGCTTAAGAAAAATTTTCATACTCGATTAAAAATTGTTATATATATTATAAATAACAAAATTGTAATTATATGTGCATAATCAATCAACAAGTTTCAGCCCCCTCAAAATTTGTAATCGCCCTCCCGGAAAAAAACTCTGAATACAACACTGGCTGAGAGCAATTGGCGATCTCTCAAACGCAAACCTACTGATGGAAGTCATGAACTTCATTTGACAGACCATATTCTGAAATATTTATTCCGATGGAGCTGTCATCTTTCGTCAGAACATTGCTTTAAGATTATTAATCCGATCATAAAACCATTGGTGTAAAAAAGGGAGGGGCTCAGGGGCTCAAGCCCCTCCCACTGGATTTCAAGGCCCATTTTTTCTCTTGAACGCTGAATCACATGACTTCTGTTTCTCTTTTAAAGTCGAATTTTAAATCTTGTTCATTAAAGTTATAAAGATGAATCTGCAAAACCGATAAAAAAAAACTGACTCAAATCACATTTTTTTCCCAATGAAGTAGCGGATTTTTTTTAATCCTTTTGAATTCGTTTCATTAGCGCATTTTTCCACGCGCAAGCAGCACACCCGTAGGCTTCACTCCCTGTCGCTCACACGTCTGGCAGATGCCTTTATTAACAATAAGACTAGAGGGAAGACCTGCGGTAGAATCCTTATCAAGTTTTGAAGCTGCTGTTATTTTGTTTTGTTTTTTTACCTACCCCAATATCAACAAATTGCTAAAAATTCTATCAACGCTACCTGTCTCAACAGCCCTTTGGGAAGTACATTTTCTACTATGAGGCGCCAGAAAATGTATCTTCGAAACACAATGTCTAATTCTCGACTTTCTGGATTTGCATTGGTGAACGTTCATCGAGAAGTAGAAGTAAATACAGGATCCACATTTTCAAGGCAATGAGGACGATGCGCAGTTACCTTGTACAATGATGATAAGTTAGGTAAGTATAATTTTATTTAAGTACTAGCAAAACTTTACATTTTCAATATTCTGCACTATTATTTATTTCATAAAATAATTTTAAAACTGCGCCTTTATAAATAACTCCGAGAAATTGAATACTGAGAGTGACGTATTCTATTTTACATTAACCACATTTAATAAATACATAGCCCTCCACATTACATAAGGCTTTGTATCAAAATTTTGTAAATCAGTATTTTAATTATCAATAAAATTGTTAATTTATTAATGAATTTATATAATTATTCTAAATAATGAATTATTGATAATTAACGCTTAAATATTAATTGATTATCCTAATTAGCAATTATTTCCGGTGTTTGGGTATGAAACTACTTGAGCCCTCCCCATAATTTTTGAATTGCTACGCCTCTGCATAAAACGGTTCTTTCCTGGACGTAATTAATTATTTAAATATATGCCAGAAGGACAGGTATTAATTCTGCACGAAACACGTCTCTACCGTCCCTGTAAATGTTTCAGAATACGAACAAAATCCTCCTTCACGAAAAGCCAGGGCCGTAACAAGCCAAGAAGGACAGAGGGGGCTTCGAAACATGCAGGGGGAGCTCAAGAAAAAGAAAAAAAATCTAATGTGCAACTCTAGTGCTGAAGTTAAGATCATGTCATGTTCTTCTCGTAAAACAAAGAATAAAATCGTCATTGTGCAATTTATTGCATTTAAAACAACAAACTACCCCTCCCTGCGAAACTCATTTTGGTCTCTCGAAGGTTTGCACATCCAACCAGGGGTTGAAGCGTCGTAAGGGGCTAGGACCCCAGTAAAATTGCTAGCGAGACAAGTCGAAACGATTTCTTAATTTTTCTTTTTCTGTAATTTAAAGATGTTAAAATATTTAATGGTGTTAAAATTTTGAGACTTTAACAAAACTTTTGTGATTTAATAAAAATTATCACGCAATTAGTCGCATCTAAAATAGCAAATGATTTTTTATTTGAATTGTTTATTTTCCCTTTATTTCATTTTTTCATGCATTACTTCCAATGCTACGTCAAACGCACCAAAATAATCGCCAAATATAGATTTTTTGCATCTATCTCTAGAACTATGAGTCGTAGATCAAAGAAATTAGTTTCATTCGATTCAAAATGCAAAATTACATATAAAATCATACATTGTTGGCCATCTTCCCTAAAAACGTTTTTTTTTTGTTCTCTTTTTTGGTGAATTTTGAAACATTTTGGGGTCCCATTTGGGCGCCTTATTATAGACCGATTTTATTGGTTAACAAAATCCAGGGGATTACGAAATCTGATTTCTGTACCAAAAATCAACTCAATCGGTACATAATTGTGGACGCTATCATGTTGACAGTCTAATAGATATACATATAGGATACATAAACTTTTGAGATATTGTTCAGATTCATATTCTCCACCCTCTGAAACGTGTAGAAAACACCATTTGAGTTCAAACTCACGTTGCCGGACCAATTGTAATAGCTTGTCTTCTTCTTTTTTTTTTTTTTAATAGAAGGACAAGCTAAAAAAATTAATCATACACAAAGGTAGTCGAGCTTTAACGATTTTGCCAACGCATTTTTATGCAAATTTTAACATAGAATAATTAAAAATACAGCCACATTTTTGATCATGGACATTTGAGTTTTCAAAATCTTACGAATTTTTTTTTCAATTTCAAAACAGCAATAAAATTACTAACTAATGCTAATTTTCCCATTAGAACAAGCAAGAATTGCGAGACGCGGAGCTTTGTTGAAAATTCATACATTATAGACAGTGGATTAAAAGATTTTTATGCCTGATGAATTTCAGCACAGTTACATTATGCTCAAAGTTTAAGCTGAATTAACTTAATCAGCAAAATGCTACAATAATCTGATTTAGCTGAAATGCACAATTTTTCAGATCAAATGTTTAAATATTTTTTTTCGATTGCTTACACCTAGATTAGACTGAATATGATATTTGGGTAAATGGAATCAAGATCCATGTATTTTTCAGAAAATGAACTCACCCATGTTGTTGGCCACTTTTGCCTTTGTAGCCACATGGTTGGCTTCTTTTTTGGCTCTGATACAAAGACTGAAATTTATTTGGCAAAAATATAAAAATAGAGAAAGAAACAGAAAGATCAGAAAACTACAAGAGTCTTGCCCTTTAAAAGGTTAAAGTAAAAACTGATAGCTTTTTTCATTTTAGAATAGTTGCAATTTCCTGTCAGCCATATCATTGAATTTCTTCAAAAATTGAGGAGTCCAAATGTTTTATCATATTTTTTTCAAAACTCAACCGCACTAAATCTGCCTGTCTTTGACTAGACATGATTTGCCTCTGGAGCTTGTCGATATTTGTAAAGGCTGAAACAGTACTTTTCACAAATTGCAGAGCTACATGCAGAAACCCTACAAGTTGCCACCAGGTCATACACATTAGGAAAAGCTTTTTGCATTTTATAGAGTTTTTCTATCAAGTCCTCCGTTCTTGTTTCAGATTTAATATAATTTTTTGCAACTACTATTTCTTCTCTTTGGGAAATATTAATTCCAAGTTCTTTCAGGGCATCATACTTTTCTAAATCCTCATTCAGTTCCTTAACAGCAGTTATTGCAGCAATCAGATCTTGATTGTTGCAAAATCTCTTATCAAGTTCTTGTAGAACACAATCAATAGTCTCATTGTAGATGCACTGCAGTTTATTACGATGACTGACTTCTGAAGGCTCATTTATGAATTCATAAACTATAAAGTTTTCCATCATTGAATTTCTTTTACGAATTCTATGCTTTTTCATTTCATCTTCCAAATTCTTAAAGAACGAATTACTCTCCTCCAGTGTTGCATCAAAATTAGGAATGTTTCGAAGGTCAACAAGTGTTTGGTGCACAGAATTTATAAATTTATTTGATGTTTCCAGGCTTGCAGTACGACTCGGTAAAATTTTATCTGCTGGATGTAAACTTCCAAGTACTTTTTTCATCAATACCAAACAAAAGCAGAATGTGTCATAATCCAGTGCTAATTGCAACATCTTCTCCATGGAACTTTTTCTTTTCATTTAACTGAATTTCTATAAGGGATTTGACAATGTCATCGAAATTTTTAAACATTAATTTGACGACTTTAAAATGGCCTGACCACCTATGTTCTAAAAGTCGAACAAGTTTTTTGCCTTCATATATGTTATGGATATTTCCTTTCTTGAGAAAACTAAAAAAGGCTGTGCTCTGGCTGAAAAAGTACTGAATTTCATCTATCATTACTTCTTTCATTACAACTGAATGTAATCTATGGTTGTAGCAATGAACGTAGGGGATCTTCCGATTTAATTATTTTGCAAGATAGTTTGGACGCCACCTTTTCCACTAGACATGACACTGGCTCCGTCATAGCATTGATTAAGTAAATACTTGGTATCTATTTTGCAGGCTTCTAATAAATTGAGTGTCATCTTAGCCAATGATTTTGCATCACTGCTGTTCGCCATCTCAACTGATAAAGTTTTTTTCTAAAACTTTTCCATTTCGAACAAATCTGATTCCAAAAGCTATTATTTCTTCCATTTTTTTTTGTTACGGCTTCCATCCATAAATAATGTGTACCAAGGAACGTCTGCATTTAAAACATTTGTAGCAATATCATTTTTCACCATATCAGCCATAACATGAATCATATCATTCAGCATTTTAGGGGATAAATAGGATGCATTTTGGGGAATTGTTTTAGAAATATCTAAAAGTTTTCGGTTCTTTTTAAGTGCATATTCAAAGATTTTTATAAATAATCCATCTTCTGAATTCTCTTCAATATTAAGTACTTCTTAAGGGCAGTTGATCAGTAGTAAGAAATTGTATCATTTCCGTGATGGATGAAACATAATAACGGTTCCCTTCTAGAACTTTATCATTTACTAAACACGAAACTGACTGATTACGCCGTTCTCTCTTACTTTTCTTTCTTCCTTACTTTGAACAGCAATTACATGATTTTTCGTCAATTCATGAGCTGGAAATCCTTTCTTCTTGTCAGGTGCTTTTTCCCAACAATCGAATCCCGTAGTTATATACGCTGTCTCTTTTTGTCCCAGTAGGTTGATAATACTTGCAAGCGTTACAAAATACCTTGTCCAGTTCTTCTAAATATTCCAGCCATTCAACATATTTACGTAACCAGTCACCTTGAAAACTTCTGTCATATTCATTTTTGGGATATTGCCCCGTCTTCAGTTTTTTACTGTCGGGTAGCTTTATCACATTAAACTCAATAAGTGAATCATTATCCTGCATAGTATCAGGGGTTTTACTAAAAGCAGCTTTTTCTTGTTCTTCACTGCTGTCCTCCTTCTCGGCACTTTTTCTTTTAAAGTATTTTAATACAGACATTTTATACAACAGGACTGAACTTTCTGCATACTTCAAACACATTTCAAATTTCAAACAATGATTAGATAAACACCCAAAATGTTTTCTAAGCAAAAGAAACTATAAGCAAACCGATGAACAAAATTCGTAGATAAAAACACAAAAACCAGATCAGGGAGATCTGACTATTTTCAGAACTCTACAATGGATGGTGGGGGAAAAAATTTGCTTTCAATCTCCACACCAGCGTAACTGACCATGTGCTGCCTTAAATTAACTCATTAGAGAAGTTGTTCCTGGTTCTTCAAGAAACGTTCCTTCAGAGGGGTTGGTTGCTAAATAGGGGTTGGGGGAAGGTTTTAGTTGAACATGCAGCAGGATGATTTCCTTGAAAAAAAAAAAAAAAAAAAAAAAGATTGAGTACAGTTAAGATGAGTGTTTAAGCTTTAAACTGTCACTCCCTTTTTCAGCTTTGTAGGAAGTGTGGAGACTGGGTATTTGTTTTTCTTTAGGTAATATTACTACAACTGCCTGTCATTCTCAAGAACTCCTGCGCTCCCACCCCCACTCACTTCCAGGGAGGATGAAGCTTTATAACCATTTAAAGTGACCTCTACATACTTCTGCAGATTTGTATTATTTCATGGGTCCAGGGTAGTGAGAAAATTTTCAGTGGGAATGGTAATTCGGACAAAGTATTTTTTCTGCAGTGGTCCTTAAGCAAAGATAGTAGTTAAGAGGAGGGAGGACTGTCTTTTAATAGGGGGAAGCCGGATTCTCAATAATTTTAACTATGCGGAAACATTGGTTGTGCGAGAGATACTTTAAAATGTATAAAAGTCTGGGAATCGCTAAGGGGCTCTGAGAACCGCTAGAGAGGGCTCAGCCCCTCTTGTCCCTCCCCTCTGGTTACGGGCCTGCGAAAAGCCCTTTTAAGGGCCAGCCAGAATACCTCAGAAATATTCATCTCGTGAATACACCGCACGCTGTCTTTCTCATATCGCCCGATAGATGGCAGCACTTTATCACTCGGAAAACGTCATTTTAACGGTGAATTCCGCGTTGCTCAATTGCAGCAGACAATGCAGGCCAGGTATGAAGTGCATCCGTCGAATATTCCTTCTCATAGAGATAACATACAGGCATCCCATGATTTCTGTCCGCTCAGCGTATAGTATTTTTCTTGCTTCAGATATTTTTTCTTGTACAGAATCACAATGATATTTCAGAACAAAATCAAAATGTAGCTTTGACTGCATGTGTTGCCACCTATGAATAGCATTTAAAAACTTAACAGAAGTAATATTCTGCATGATAATATTTTATTGCTATTTTATTCTTATTTCACATGAAAATCATCCCTCCGATTCATCGTACGTTTTCTCATGAAACCGAACAATTATGATACAATTCATAACATCTTTTGCTAATCTTCGGCTTTACCACAATGTCATGTGTTGTCGTCAATCATGACCTCGTTTTGAAACAAAAGTATCAATTTTCCACTGAAATTAAGAACAACGTGTAATTTCCCCTCAACTTCATTCTCAAAAACCGGGTCACCTTAGCGTAACTACAAATTACGAGATAAAAGAGAAATCTTATTTTTTAATCTGTAAAAGGTCAGGTGATGCGTAACATCACAACCTCTCCTTGACAAATGTCAACCCCGCCTTCTCGTGGTGCATCCTGTTCCCACTAAAGGGGCTCTGACGACCGCCAATAGCGGTATAACTATACCATCGGGATCAGAGGAAATGCTATCCCACACTCACCAACCCGCTTGGCCAGCGTGGTGAGTTATGGCCAAACACCTCCAAAATGACTCTACAACTTAAATCTTGGCCCTCAGTCTCCGGCAGCTGGAATGTACCTGGCCAAGGCAGCGGCCAGTGTGACATGAAGGCAGAGGGTGCTAAGAATCCCCGGAGGACCGGACTAGGCTGCCATTTGATGCTGACCTTGGCTACCTATAACGGACGCTCCCTATCTTCTGATTCAAGGCTTCTTGAATTGGAAGAGGAACTACAAAGGATCAAGTGGGACATCGTCGGGCTAAGTGAGGTAAGGAGAAAAGGAGAGAAGATCTCATTGAACTGAAAAGTGGACATCTCTTCTATTATCGTGGGACAGATACTGGCAGAACTAGTGGTGTTGGATTTATAATAAACAAGAAACTGAAGGATAAAGTGGTAGAAGTTGAAAGTTCCTCTGACAGAGCTGCACGACTCGTTATCCAACTATCGAGAAGATACCAGGCTCAGATTATTCAAACTTATGCACCCACCACAAGTCATCCTGAAGAAGAAATTGAAGAATTTTATGAGGAAATTCGTGATCTAAATAATAAAGGTAAGCAGCACTTGAAGATAATTATGGGAGATTTCAATGCAAAAATAGGGCAACGGCAACAGAATGAAACTTCAGTAGGTAAATTCGGTCACGGCAACAGAAACCAGCGTGGAAATACTCTCGTTGAGTTTGCAGAGGCAGAAGGATTTTTCATCTTGAACTCCTTTTTCAAGAAAAAGCCACACAGGAAATGGACATGGAGACATCCAATTGGAACGACAAGTGAAATTGATTTTATTATGTGTAACAAAAAATTCGTCATCGAAGACTGCAGTGTGCTGAACAAGTTCAACACAGGTAGTGACCATAGATTGGTGAGATGTAAGATGCACCTCAACACTAAACTGGAACGTGGCAAGCTCATAAGACAAACAAAATGTATTGACATAACCAACCTTAAAAAACACCATAATACTTTCAAGTTGGAACTGAAGAACAGATTCTCTGCTTTAGAAGGCCTAACATCGGAAGAAGTGGATATTTCGGAAGTTAACAGAAAAGTAACCAAAGCTCTAATGGAAACAGCAACAAAATTAGCTGGGTCTAAGAACAAGTTGCATGTGAACAAATTATCAGGAAAAACCAAAATGTTGATGCAAAAAAGAAGAGATGAGGACAACTAAAGAAGATGTGACTTCCAAAGTGGAATATATAGAGCTATGCAAGACAACACGAAAAAGTATCACTGAAGACGTAAGGAAATTCAACTGTGAGCTAGTGAGGAAAGCAATTGAAAACAACCAAAGCCTTAAGATAGCAAAGGGACATCTCAGTAAGGGAAGAAAACAGATTATGGCTCTGAGAAAAGAAGATGGTTCTATAACAAGAAATAGAGGCGAAATTTTGACAAGAGTGAAAGATTTCTACTCCAAATTATATGAAAGGGATGATACATGTACTCCAGACATCATGAAAGGTACCAGAGTTCTTCCAGTCCTCCCAGCAGAAGTTGCTCATGCAATCAAGAACATGAAGCTGGGGAAAGCTCCAGGAGAAGATGGAATTACTATAGACATCATACAAGAAGCAAGTGGAGAAATCGAAACAGTACTCGCCCAAATTTTCACTCGATGCCTTAATGAAGGGAAGATTCTGAGGATTGGAACAATGCTACAATGATCCTGCTACATAAAAAAGGTGACATTGAGGATCTCAGGAACTACAGACCTATCAGCCTCCTATCAGTGGTTTATAAAATCTTCACTAAAGTTCTTTCACACCGCTTGAAGGTAACACTGGACATGGCTCAACCGAGAGAACAAGCTGGATTCAGGAGTGGCTACAGCACAATAGATCATATCCACGTACTGAGAGAACTAATTGAAAGAGCGAGGGAATATGAACTTCCATTGTGCATGGCTTTTATCGATTATGAAAAAGCCTTTGATTCGGTGAAACCATCAGCAGTTACCACGGCTCTGAAATCCTGCGGTATTGAAGATGCATACATTAATATTATTAATAACATCTATGAAAATGCAAGTGCAAAAGATTCGGCTGTTTGAAAATACAACACACATAAAAATTGGAAAGGGAGTGAGACAAGGTGACACCATATCTCCGAAGCTCTTTAATGCCACATTGGAAAATGTCTTTCAATCACTGAACTGGGAAAACAAAGGGATAAAGATTAATGGAGATTATCTAACCCACCTTCGTTTTGCTGATGACGTAGTCATTTTTGCAACTACCCCATCAGAGCTGCAGAGTATGATCCAGGAACTTGCTGACAAGAGTAAAGAAGTGGGATTAAAAATGAACTTTCAGAAGACAAAAGTGATGTTCAATGCTTTTACAAGAAATGAAGATTTATCGATTGATGGAGAAAAACTGGAGATAACAGATACGTATGTTTATCTTGGACAGCAGATATCAAGTGAGGGTCACATTGATGAAGAAATTAATCGGCGTACAAAACTTGTCTGGAGAGCTTTTGGAAGAAACAGCATAATTTTCAAGAGCAATATGCCATTATGTCTTAAAAGAAAAGTGTTTGATCAATGCATCCTTCCAGTGCTTACGTATGGTGCAGAGACGTGGACCTTAACTAAAAGAGACATACAAAGGCTGCAGACAACTCAAAGCAGCATGGAGAGGTGCATGCTTGGTATAACCAGGAGAGATAAGAAGAGAAACTCGTGGATCCGAAAAATGACGAGAGTGGAAGACATCATGATCAGGGTTAAATCCCTGAAATGGCAATGGGCTGGACATACTGCCAGAAGGACAGACCATAGATGGACAGCCGAAATTTTAGATTGGATTCCAAGGGACAGGAAAAGACCCAGAAAAAGACCACATGGGAGATGGGTGGATGAAATTCGTAAATATGCGGGAGTGACATGGAGGAGACTGGCACAAGACAGACCGTTGTGGAGGAAACTTGGGGAGACCTTCGTCCAGCAGTGGATTGATAATGGTTGACAATGATGATGATGATGAACAAAAACAGAGAACTTGAACAAAATTTCAAGCTACAATTGCTGTTTTTTTTTGTGTGTGTGTGTGTGTGTGTGGCACAAGGCACAAATTTGATTCGAAACCCCTCTTGTAATTTTCCCTAGGACAGCCTACAACAACGGTTTCAAATTAAAAAGCAAACGGCGTAGGGGTTCTGCTTTTTCCTCCGAAAAAAAAAGCACTGCACCCGAATCAGGTACGGACCACTCCTTATAGCCCTTGGGCATTACTCACGGTGGTCGTTTTATTTTATGATTTAACGACCACTGTGGGCAACTCCAGGGGATACAAGCAGTCGCCCGTTCCCAAATCAGGTCCAGCGCTTCCAGGAAATGGAGAGAACCACAGCCGTAAGACAAACTCAACTTCCATGCCGCACCGGGTAACGAACACGGGTCCCCATTTAGGACGGAAGGTCAGAAGTCATCGATTAGACCACTACGGCACTGGGACAGCACAGTGGCTAATAAACTTCAAATAAGAAGGAAAATAATCGGCATGAAACTACAGCTCCCGGTCGGCGTTTCGTAATTCTGTTCTTAGTATCAATGACCTGTGGGTACATGTACAGTTCGTTTAAACTAGTTAACTTTTTTTATGGGATTTATCTAGGCAAAGGCTCAATTTTCTACAAATTTTCCGGAGAGAACTCCTCCTTCGTCAGGCAGTCATTCGTTCAATCTCCGTCACTGTCTCTCTACATTCAAACTAGTAAACTTTTTTTTATGGGATTTATCTAGGTAAAGGTTCAAATTTCTGCGAATTTTCCGGAGAGAACTTCTCTCAGTGACGGAGATTGAACGAATGACTGCCTGACTAAGGACGGGAGTTCTCTCCAGAAAATTTGCAGAAATTTGAGCCTTTACCTAGATAAATTCCATAAAAAAAGTTAACTAGTTTGGATGTAGTAATCTAGGAAGCCACATAACAAAGATGAGTTTGATTTACAGTTAATTTATGTTCATGTATGAATTGGTTTTTCTTTCTCATTTCTTTGTTTCGCAGTTTGCCATTATCACAGTCAGCTTGCCATTACCACAGTCAGTTGTTTCACAGTTGGTGGCCATTATATGTTCTTACTATTATCGCAGTCAGTGTTGGAGAGCAGCGCGCCCCACTATTAGCGACGTTATAATAGTGCAGTACTTTTATTCTAGCTGATAGTGAGAGTAACTTAAGGTAACCAGACGTCCTCATTTTCTGGGGACAGTTCTCAATTTTAATGCTTCGCCCTCAATTCCCTAAAAACTGATTGAGGGCCTCAAATGTCCCCAATTTCTGATTTTTTGCCTCAATTTCTGAAATTTTCCCCCAAAATTGAAATATTGACAATAAATAACAAAAATAAATAAATAAAAAATCAAACTTTCGCGATGCTCAGAGAAGTCGGAACATCATCACTTGAGTCAATACACGGAGAGGTGTAACTAGGCATTTCTGAGCCCCGGGCAAACCACAAAATGTTGCGCCTCCCATGTTTTCTTTTTTTCGTTTGTGTGTGTGTGTGTGTGTGTGTGTTTTTTTTTCGTCTTATACCTGCTCCCGGGGCAGCCGCCCTGTCTGCTGCGCCCTATAGTTACGCCTTTGTTTAGAAACTTATTAAAGATGCGTAGTTCCTGATCCCAAAATGTTTGAAAAATTCAGATGCATGTAAAGCCAGCACCAGTTGGTATATTGCAGACTGTGGCGCCATCTCGGAGAAAATAAAGAAAAGTATAATACATTGTTGTTACAAGTGCGACGAGATGTTTTTTCTCGTATTTTTTACCTGAAAAACTTTATCAGTTTATAAGATTCGCACTTCCTCCAGAGAAGGAAATCGCCTTCAAAAAAAATATTATGCATATTCATAAGAGACAGGATCTTCTTATTAAAAATAATAATAATAAACTTGTATTTACTGTTCAATGTAGATAAAAATCCTGTTTGGAAAAACATTCCCCCAAAATTGAAATATTGACAATAAATAACAAAAATCAATAAATAAAAAAATCAAACTTTCGGGATGCTCAGAGAAGTCGGAACATCATCACTTGAGTCAATACACGGAGAGGTGTAACTAGGCATTTCTGCGCCCCGGGCAAACCACAAAATGTTGCGCCTCCCATGTTTTCCTTTTTCGTTTGTGTGTGTTTTTTTTTTTTTTCGTCTTATACCTGCTCCCGGGGCAGCCGCCCTGTCTGCTGCGCCCTATAGTTACGCCTTTGTTTAAAATCTTATTAAAGATGCGTAGTTCCTGATCCCAAAATGTTTGAAAAATTCAGATGCATGTAAAGCCAGCACCAGTTGGTATATTGTAGACTGTGGCGCCATCTCGGAGAAAATGAAGAAAAGTATAATACATCGAATAAAGCTCATGTTGAGAAATGGCTTCCTCGTTTAATTGAATTAATAATCTAAAGCAACTTATGGGAATTTTACTAGGAAATTTTTTCATTAATAGCAAATTTTCGGAGAAAACTCTTCTCCTTCTTCAGGCTGTCTTCTTGTTGTCACTTTTTACTTGTCACTATCACGGTTACGGTTTACCTTGACAGTTACGGTTAACCTTGACGGTTTAGGTTATTTTTCAACAAATCCTGCCAGATGTTAGGCAGGGAAAATCCTTTGCAGTCATTGATGATGGAATTTTGATTTTTCTCAATCTCTATTCCTTCTTTCAGTTTTCTTTTTTGGAAATTGCTTTGGAAACTGATTACTTTAAGGGAATTCCAATCCATGCTGTGCCCAGTTTCTCTAACATGCCTATCTAATCCAGTCTTGTTGGAGCAATTTTTTATAGCTGCTTTATGCTCAGCTATACGAGTTTCTAGTCTGCGACCTGTTTCATCTATGTAAGATAGTCCACAACTACGATTTACTTCATAAACTACTCCTTGCATTTTTAAAATATCTTCTTCTCTTTGAACTATTTTAGGGAAAAATTTTTTAACTTTGTTCTCTAAACTTGGAGCTAGCCTAATATTGTATTTTTTACTAATTCTCTTTAAAGCCTCAAATAAACCTTTGTGATAAGGAATTTTTCTAGTGAATTTTACTTGTTGCTTTTGTGGGTTCTTCGTACCATTAAAATTCAGAAGCTTCTCAATTTCTTCTTTAGGATAGTTATTCTCTGCAAGTATGACTTTAAGCTCTTCTTTATGGGCTTCTTTTTTATCTGCAGTAGAAACTATTTTATTAATTTTTTCTAAAAACTGACTTGCTACATTTTTCTTAATAGAAACTGGATGATACGAATTGAAATCCAGTAGTCTTTTAGTATTCATTGGTTTTTTATACCAACTAGTGAGGAATTTTTCATCTTCATAATAGATAGTAATATCTAAGAAGTTTATTCTTCTTTCTTTTTGAAGTTCAATAGTGAACTTTAGGGAATCATCTAATTCATTGAATGAGTCTAGAATTCTTTCTGGAACAATTTCTGAGCTATCTATTATAAATAAGATGTCATCCATGTATCTGCTATATAAGCAGAAGTATGTGGGTTGTACTAGTATCTTTTCTTCTAGTTTTCCCACATAATAGTTAGCTAAGAGTGGGGAGAGTGGGGAGCCCATAGCTAGCCCCGATTTTTGAACGAAAAAAGTTTTCCCAAATTGAAAGTAGTTGTTCTGCAAAGAGAAAGTAAGCATTTCAAAAATTCCTACTAATATGTTTTTTTCCTTGTTGTGAAAAACTATTAGGTCTGCCAAGTCTTCCGCTATAAAGTCTATAAGTTGATCTATATTAATGTGAGTATACATAGACACTATATCTAAACTACCCATAATAGGAGAATCTAATTTAGGAAGAAGTTCTAGTTTTTCTTTTAGCTGTATTGAGTTTTTAATCAAGTTAGGTGGCTCTTTTAAAAGATTCTGAAGGTGTGACTTTAAAAAATAGTTTAGATTTGAAAGAATAGAGTTTTTTGAGTCTATTATTGGTCTAATTGGTTGGTGTTCTTTATGCAGTTTGACTATTCCATATATTTGAGGTAATCTGAACTGTAATTTTTGAGAATTGTTTATAGTTTTCTGGAAGCTGGTTTTTCTTTTTTTGAAGTGAAATAAGCTTAGAGACTTTTTTAATCAAATCTGGTAGTGGGTTTTCTTTTACTTCTTCATACATAGGTTTTTTTAGTTCTTCTTCCATCTTTTCTAGATAATCTTTCTTATCCATAATAGTAATCAACTTACTTTTGTCTGTTTTCACAGCAACTACACTTTCATTTTTTCTGAAATCTTTAAGAACTTTTAATTGACTATTATCAAAATTTTTTTTAGGTTTCCTTACTTGCTTCTGGAATTTTGTAAGGCTATTGTAGTAATCTTTCCTGGGGAGGTCTGCTTTAATTTGGTCCTCTTTTTCTAAAGTGCTGCAGATGCTTTCCAATTCAATTACCAATTTTTCTGGATTTATTTTTTCTTTGGATAGATTGAAATTACTTCCTTTATTTATCACTTGTAATAATTCTTGGCTAACTCCAGTAGCAGTGTTGTCCTTCACATGACTAAGAACTGCAGTTTTTTTGTTTTTACTGGAATAGTTTTTCTTCAAAAATTTCTCTTCTTTAACCCTTTAACCGGCCGGTCTGCGGGAACAAATTGTCGCCAAAATCACCCGAAGCTTGAACGCGTATTGTCTCCAAATTCCCTTCCTCTTTCGAAAAAACTGGTCCCATTTCGGCGGGATTTCAGTGTTTCCAACATAGCGATTGCTGTCCCCCTTCTCACCTCAGCGGGTGGAGCTCAACCCTGTGACAGGGATTAACGATGCCATCAAGTGTCCTTTATGCTCCGTTCTATGACCCAAGGCGAGAACATTAAGGCCAGTCTCCTCCAACACAATTCTTGCTGAGTCGGTCGGAAGAAAAAAAATTAAAGGAAAGAATTAACATGTAAAGACAGTGATGCCCACTACATTGAAAAAAAAAAAAAAAAAAGAAAACAGTTTTACATCCGCATACATTGGATTTAACCAAAGGGGTTGAATCGTATGTAGACGAGAACACACGTTCCCCTCAACTTCCGTTATCGAGAACACCCCTGAATTTTTGAATAAAGTTTTTCACATAACATATTACTCTTTCCTAATTTTTTTAATTTCAAAACTTTGTATGTATAAAATTTCAATATTAATTCAAAATAATTGTGTTCTATATTTTTCTAAAACCAAATATATCGATATGAAGTTACATTTGTTTTCATACCACTGTGTGTTATCAGTGGCGCATACCCGGGCAAAACCCATAAGGTCCGTCCCCTTTCCCCACATTTCCAAAAATTCTTGTCCATTGCTCAGATGAAGGAACAAAAATTACCTTATTCCAACGGATCCAAGAAAACTCGTACACTTTCTCATGCCGCTGAGAAAAGTGCAAACGGCGGAAAACTCGTACACCCTTTTGAAGTAAGGGATATACACAAATTGCGTTTCGGTCCGAGATTTTGACAAAGTGTACGAGTTTTCCTAGCTGAACAAAACGGAATGTACCAGTTTTCCTAGGGATCTCAATGGGTATGTAAGATCAAAATGGCTCAAGGTTTATGTAGAACGTTTCTGACTCCTTTAATCTTGAGTTATGATTTTAATATCTCCCATGTGATAACAAGCAATAAAGGCTAATTAACAGGGGCTCAACGAATCGATATTCAGGTGCTGATCCTTTTAGAAGATTTTAAATTACAACCTTGATATTCCGTATTTCTAAACATTTTATAAAACCTAATAAAAGACACTCAATGGATCACAAGCCACCTAGGCCGCGGGCCCTTTTAGAAGATTTTAAGTTACAACCTAGAAATTTCGTATTTGTAAACATATTATTGAACCTAATGAAAGACACACAAAGGATTATTTCTCACCTATTTACAAGCCACCTAGTCCGCGGGCCTTTTGAATAGATTTTAAGTTGCAACCTGGATATTCCGCATTTGTAAATTAAACAGTGACAAACGGTATTGATTTGGACATGTCTGCTGTAGTATAAATTCCACAAGAGCCGTAGCTCTTAGATTATGCAAACGATGTACGTGTAAAAATATCTCATTCCCTTCGTCACCTTCCCCTTTAATTTTTTTCTTTAGTGAAGGAATGATGTTATTGTACCTTAATGAAAAAAGAAACAGTTCCAACCCTTCTTACGAAACCACAGTATACATTTCAGGGAAACTTTTTTTTCTTTTTTCTTGTAGGGGGGGGGGGGATTAATCTCTAGCGGGACTCCGAAGTGTAAGGGGTACCCAGGATTCCCTACCACTCATTACCTATGCTCTTTTTCGGGGAACGATCACACCATATCATATCGGTAAACGGTAAAAATACCCCCCTGAAAATACCCATGAAAATTTAAAAGCGGTAAAGGCAATGTTCCGGTAGGGCGATTTACCGGCAACCCTGCCACACCTCTTTCAGCAACTTGGAAAATTTCCACAGAAGAAAATTGCCACGTTTTTCATTAAAGGGTCGGGTACAAATTGCTGTTCCTCCGAAGAACACTTTGAATGTGTGACAATTTTTCCAGTGGGGTAGTTTTCTAAATTTCCGAGTTATGTGTGGCAGTTTTCCAAGGTACCTAAAGAGGGGACGGAACTCTTTTGTTTGTCTGAATTTTTATGCGGGTTCATACGTGTTTAGGGCAACTGGCCACAAGAGTTCAAGTGGGGGGGGGGCTATAAAGATTGCCGTTTCTGAACCTATATTGAGAACTTAATTGGGAACTCCAAACGAATTTCGAGAAAACCTTCCATGTAAGCCGAGCGAGAATTGTACTTTAATTTGAAGAAATAAATTGCCGAGGATTCGAGGTACCCTTGGTTTGGGAGGGGCTCTACCCCCAACTTCCGTAATATTATATTCTTGGCCGCTGGAGTTTGTCAGTGTATCCAGGATGTTCCTCTTGAAGCGTCCGCAAGGTCCGTGCGCTGGGGGGGGGGTTTCCACAAAATGTTAGAATGGACGTAGAGCTGTAAACATCAGTACCATGTTTTATATAATGATTCTGTACACGACCACGAATTTTCAGGAGGGTGGGGTGAATTCAGCCCCCCTCATGTGTCTAAGAGCTCTTCATGGATAACATCGAGGATACACTGACCGACTCTAGAGGTCCAGAATATAAAATTACGGAAGTTGGGGGTACAGCCCTCCAAACCAAACACCTCGTATCACATTTACAGACTTCACCAACTGACCGGGGCAGCGGGGAAAGGCATACATAGTCTGCCACTAAACACAACATGAAGTATAGAAATTGCGAGCAAATTCCTTACCTTGAACACCTGTTTGCACTCTAAACGGCCCAGAATATAATATTACGGAAGTCGGGGACCCCCCCCCCTCCCAAACTAAGTGTACCTCGGATCCTCGGCAATTTATTTCTTCAAATTAAAGTACAATTCTCGCTTGGCTGGCATGGAACGTATTCTCAAAATTCGTTTGGAGTTCCCAATTCAGTTCTCAAAATAGGCCCAGAAACGGCAATCTTTATAGCCCCTCCCCCCTTGAACTTTTGTAGCCAGTTGTCTTAAACTCGTAAGAACCTGCATGGAAATTCAGACAAATAAAAGAGCTTCTTCCCCTCGTTAGGCACCTTGGAAATCTGCCACATATAATTCGGATTTTTTTACTGTCACGTATAAATCGGAATATATTTGGAATTTGGAAAACTACCCCATTAGAAAAATTGTCACACATTCAAAGTGCTCTTCGGAGGAACAACTATTTGTGCCCGGCCCCTTAATGAAAAACAGGGCAATTTTCCAAGTTGCTGAAAGATGTGTGGCAGGGTTGCCGGTAAATTGCCACACCGGAACACTGCCACACATCAGTGTTCCTGTGTGGCAGTTTACAGTGAACAGTTTGTTCTGGGGGTATTTCCTTCGGGGTAACTTTTACCGCTTTTAAGTTTTGAGGGGTATTTTCCCCGGGAATATTTTTTCCAGGGGGTATTTTTACCCACATCCTATCATATTATATGGAGAGGTTTTTAGGAAAGGAGTGCCTGACCCCAGTTCTTAAACAACCGTTAGAAATAGGAAGCTAGGAGATTTGGGCTAGAGTGCCCGATAGGAAAGTTACACGGAAGCGAGGTAGAAAGGGGGAGGAAGACACCCTTATTTATTACCGGGGGTCCAGTACCCGGAGTCTGATGGCTTAACGTGCACATTGACGTGTCCGTGAAGGGCTCGGGTTTAAATCCCGCCCGGTGAGGCATGAACGTTGCGTTTGTCTTACGGCACTGGGCCACATTCTGATTTCTTATCTATTCAACACTGGCATGAGATCATTCTGATTTCATGCCACTGTTCCCTTCCCTGGAATCAGTGGCCTTAAATTTGGAACGGGAGACAGCTTGTAGCCCATCGAGTTGCTCACGGTGGTCGTTAAACCTTCAATCAAAGAAAGAAAGAAAAGAAAGATCAGAATTGTCGTTCTTTTGTTTTCTTTGTAATTTACACTTTTGGGACAAATGGCATAGTAATAACACAGGAAAAAGAACTGAGGAAGAGTCTCACATCTCTATAATACACTAAATATCTCAATTAAAAGGAACACAAAATTATGAGGGTCGTTATGAGTCACAACTGGGAATGTTTACATGGAGCAGTCAAATGGACGATTATTATACGGTCCCTTTATATATTTGTGTTCAGTTCTCTGGGTGGCCAATCTCCGGTGGCCACTTCTCTTGCACCTATATCATCATTGTCAACCGTTATCATCCACTGTTGGAAGAACGTCTCCCTAACTATCCTCCATAACGATCTGCCTCAAGTCAGTCTTCTCCATGTCCCTCTAGCATGCTTTCGAATTTCATCTATCCATCTCCCATGCGGTATCCTTCTGGGTCTTTTCTAGTCCTGTGGAGTCCAGTCTAAAATTTCAGTTCAGCGTCGGTGGTCCGTTCCTCTGGCAATGTATCCAGCCCATTGCCATTTCAGAGATTTTGCACTGATCAAGCTGTCTTCCACTCATGTCATTTTCTTCATTCTCGAGATCCTCTTCTTTTCTTTCCTGGTTATATTAAGCTTCTTTTCAGTTGTCCGTATTTTTTTAAGCCTTTATTCGTTAAGGTTCACGTCTCCACTCCATATGTAAGCACTGGAAGGATGCATTAATTAGGCACTTTTCTTTTAAAACATAATAGCATATTGCTCTTTAAAAATTCACTGTTTCTTCCAAAAGCACGCCGATCAAGTTTTATACGCAGATTAATTTATTCATCAAAGGGACCATCGCTTGATATCTACTATCGAAGGTGAATGTAGGTATCCGTTATCTCCAGCTTCTCCCTATCAATCAGTAATTCTTTATTTCTTGTAAAATCATTGTACATCATGAACGGAATACAGGATTATACCATACAATACAAATCTGGAAAATGTGAATTCGTTTTTTAGTGTAAATATGGCATGGATGATAAGTCAGATAGTATCCGAAAACTTGAAAATGTCGTCGTCCTGGAGCGGGAATCAAATCCGCGCCTCCCGGATAGACTAGGGCGCTATTAGGGTGACGCGGGTTCGATTCATCAGGAAACGCGGGTTCGATTCCCGCAGCAGGACGACGAATTTTTCAAGTTTTCGGATATTATCTGACTTACCACCCACTTCGTATTTACACCAAAAAAAAAAAAAGATTCATATCTTCAAAATTTGCTTTGTACATCAGTTTTTTCTTCTGCAAGTTCGTTTTTAATTCCACTTCTTCACTCTTGTCAGCAAGTTATTGGAACATACTCTGCAGTTTTGAAGTGCCAGTTCCAAAAATGACAACGTCTTCAGCAAAACGAAGGTGAATTAAATAATCTCCATTGATCTTTATCTCTTTGTTTTCCCAGTTCAGTGACTGCATGACATTTGCAATGTGGCATTAAAGAGTTTGGGAGATACAAACACCTGATGACTGATATATTGTTTCAAACATCCGATGACTGATATGTTGATATCCATTTACCACTTTTTCTTATTTATTTAAACATATCAAACATTATGATTGTAACAAAAATTCTGCTGAAAAAAGCCTAGGGAGCTTTGCACGAGTTTCATGTGTAGCACAATTTTTTTATTGGTAATTGTCATTCGTATACAAAAATGAAATATCAAGCATTTAACGGAAAACGTCGTAAAAAGAGCTTAGAACTTTTTGTTTATGCAGGCATCTAAGGATTGATGTACTACTTCTCCTATCCCAATTTTAGAATGTATATTTGAATACACCTCACCTTAAAACTCCAATGTAAAAGCTAAATTTTGTTGAAAAGTCCAAGGCATAGGAATTTTGTAAGCGTTTTAGGTTCAGTCCGTTCTTGCTTCTTAATAACATTTGACTGCAAGTTCACACTTACGAGATATTAATATTGCTGAGTTTCTTCTAACAAGACTGTTGTGAAATTTTCAGAACTGTTCAATTTCCTTGTAACGCTAGGTAAAGTTCTGCCGCTCAGCAGAGGAAATGATCTGACTAGTTTTGTCGATTGCTTAGTTAAAATCAAGATATTTCTTAGTGAAATTAAAAATGACCTCTTGTTTCTAACAGACGTAAGAAAACAACACACATCTGAGTATTATCTTATTTTCAAGACGTGGGCATTTTTTTCTTATTTTCGAGGAGTGCGATTTTTTCTGTGAGCAATATTTCTGTGTGCATTCGTTATTCACATCGGATTAAACATAACAGACACGAGATTGTGCATTAGGAGGCGTAGGCTGTTTTTAAAATAAATGCAAGTGTTTACATGACTGTATTTATGAAAAATGAATCCTGTCTGATCTCGGGTACTGAGAACTGGTCACCGGAGAACTGGCCACCGAAGAACTGGATACCGGAGAACTGGACACATTGCAATTTCAGTGCCATGAAATTGTTCTGCATAAACAAATTTCGTGTGGCTATATTCCCCACTACTTGAGCAACTTCTGTTCATAATTTTTTTTTTAATATTTCATTTTTAGTAAGAAATTTAGACATTTCCAAGATTTTCGGAGCTAAGACTAAGCGGAGAACTGGCCACCGGAGAACTGGCCACAAAATTTTTCCGTTGCCACGTCTCCCCGAGATTGGTTATCTGACACACATAAAATGTCCGTAATTTCGTATTTTCTTATTCACGATATTTTTCTATAAACTACTACTAAACAAATTCTCTGCGTGTATGAGCAAACCCAGGAAACTTGTCGGGTGGGGGACTTAAAACCTAAAATATGAAATATGAAGAATTTCTGGTTCGATCAGGAGATTTCCAGCCATTACAAGCTACAAAGTAATCGAATTGTCTGAGGGCATCTGCCGCCTCAGGAAACTAGGGGGGGCAATACCAAAAGCGTAAAATATCAAGTATTTCTCATTTCTTTTCCGATCGGGAGATCTTCAGCATTTACAAGCTGCAACACGACAAATTTTCTCAGCGCATGTGCACTCTCTGGAAACCTGTCGGCGAGATGGGGTTAATACCGAACGTGTAAAATATGAAAAATTCCTCGTCCGATCAGGAGATTTTTGGCATTTACAAGCTACAACTCGACACATTATTTGAAGGCATGTGCCTACTCCTGTGTATGTGGAGGGGGATGGGTTTAAACCGAAAGTGTAGAATATGAAGAATTTCTCGTCCGATCGGCAGATATTAACTATTTACAAGCTTCAACTCGACTAATTTTCTGTTCTGAGCGCATGTGCCTACGCAGCAAACCCGTCGGGGGGGGGGGATTTCAAAAGTGTAAAATATGAAGCATTTCTCGTCCGATCGGCAGATTTTTGGCAATTTACAACTCGACACATTATTTGAGGGTATGTGCCTACTCAGCAAACCTGTGTGTGCGGGTTACCAAAAGTGTAAAATATGAAGAATTTCTCGTCCGATCGGAGATTTTCAGCATTTAGCAGCTACAACTCGAGACATTATCTGAATGCAT
Organism: Macrothele yani; assembly: GCA_039090855.1. Classification (NCBI taxonomy): domain Eukaryota; kingdom Metazoa; phylum Arthropoda; class Arachnida; order Araneae; family Macrothelidae; genus Macrothele; species Macrothele yani. The sequence continues at coordinate 81,448,000 of CM077018.1, forward strand.
GTGCCTACTCAGTAGACCTGTCGGGGGGGGGGTTAGCTTGTAAATGTTGAAAATCTTCGGATCACACGAGAAATTCTTCATGTTTTACAGTTTTTGTATTCCTCCCCCTCCCCCGACAGGTTTCAAGAGTAGGCACATACTCTCAGATAAGATAATACGTCGAGTTGTAACGTTTAAATGCTGAAAATCTCCCGATCGGACGAAAAATTCGTCATATCTTACACTTTTGGTATCAATCACCCCCCCCCCCGAAGGGTTTGTAGAATAGGCACATGTCCTCAGATAATGTGTCGAGTCGTACGTAGCTTGTAAATGCTGAAAATCTCCAGATCGGACGAGAAAGTTTTCATATTTTACAGTTTTGGTATTACCCCCCCCCACCCCCACGACAGTATGCTGAGTAGGCACATGCCGTCAGAAAATTTGCCGAGTTGTAGCTTATAAATGCTAAAAATCTTCCGATCGGACGAAAAAATTTTTCATATGTTGCACTTTTGGTATTAACACCCCCCCCCCCCCCCGGACATGTTTCCAGAGTAGGCACATACGCTCATATAATGTGTCGAGTTGTAGCTTGTAAATGCTGAAAATCTTCGGATGGGTCGAGAAATGCTTTATATTTTACACTTTTGGACCCCCCCCCCCGACAAGTTTCCTGAGTCAGCACATGCGCTCAGATAATTTGCAGACTTGTAGTTTGAAAACCCTGAAATCTTCTGTTGAAATGTAGATCATAAACATTTTTTATAAAAAAATTACATTAATTATCGCAATTAAGAAAAGACGAAATTACGGAAACTTTATATGACTCAGATAACCAACCTCTGGGGGTCGTGGGCATAAAGCGGTCAAAAACGCAATTTTTATACGACCCCTTAAAAATTTTGTGGCCAGTTCTCCTGGTGGTCAGTTCTCCGGTGGCCACTTCTCCGGGTGGCCACTTCTCCTACACCCGTCTGATCTCGCTCCTCAAAATATGTAGGTTCAAAAAATCCAACTATGGGCAACTCGATATTAAGCTTTCTGATAAGCATAGCTTGTAATATTATTGAATTCTAAATAACATACAATGAATGATAGTCTGACTGGACTTCTGCAAGGATAGCGCGATTTTTTCTAGCAAACCATTTTCCATCTCTGTGAATCCGAAATCATATGTGTTCAAAAGAATTAGATCAACTGTCTTCGTACAAAGCATGCTGATTGACAACCGACCAACTATTTCCTCCTGTTAAATTAAAGAAAATCGCTTTTGTGTCTTGTGTGTTTTATGTACTTTTTATTGCTCACACTTATATCTAACTATCTGTTCTCACTAATAGTTCAAATCGTTGCTGTTTTCATTTAAAATAGCAAAGCACTTTTGAAAAATCCTAAAATAAAGTAATTTTTGAAATTTAAATTTTGTTTTCATTACCACCTAATCAGAAATTTCACGTAAAAAAATACCATGTCATATTATTTCAATTATTTTTAGGTTGCTGTTGCAAACCGAAAAATCAGTTTCACAGTGGATTTCCTATTTCTTTAAATGAAATTGCGTTAATTAAGTATTTTAAAATTAAAAGATTGTGTTCCCGAAAGTAAAATTTTTTCTTACCAAGTTGATTACAGAGAATTACTGAAATACTCTAAAGTTTTCCTTAAGTTTTAATTGTCGCATAACTATAGTTCAAGCTTCGTGAATTTATCTTTCCAAGACAAATGTAGAAACTGCAATGACATCCAAACGTCTCTCCTTTTAGATTCAGTGCCATTGTCCGAACCCTTTTAACAGGTAATCAATCAGAAAGGATTAGTGTCAACAGTCCCCGTAAACGAGCAGTTTGAATAACAAAGGAAAGGGGGAATGCAATGTTCACTGTTAACCGGAGTTCGAGGTCACTCGGGTGAGCTGGGCAGTGGACAGATTGCGTACCCCGAGTTATTTCGTGCCAGCCGCTATGGGCCACTGAAACGTACCCCGAGTTATTTCGTGCCAGCCGTTATGGGCCACAGAAACGTACCCCGAGTTATTTCGTTCGAGCCGCTTAAAGGGTTAAGGTTCAGCTTTTTAACAAATTTCTTATTTTTGTTTCTTACTCCAATTTTTAGCCAGTCATCCAATTCTGCTTTTACTGTATCCCTTAAGATTCCAGAAATTTTCTTTTTCATTTTCTACTTTTACTTTTTTATAATAAGCAACATTTTTATATTTTGCTTCAATACTTCTTTTTAACGTTTTTTGCTCTATTTTTCTTACGAAGGTGGCTGAAAGTAAATCTTTAAATGGTTTTCTAAGTCTAAATGAATTTGGAATAAAGTTAATTACCTTGCAATTTTTCAGGAACTTGATTTGAGCTATGGATCTTTCCATCTTCAATGTAGCATGTTGAACTTTCTTGATTGTTTGCCAGCCTGAAGAAGGAGAAGAGCCCAAGACAGCCTGAAGAAGGAGAAGAGTTTTCTCCGAAAATTTGCTATTAATGAAAAAATTTCCTAGTAAAATTCCCATAAGTTGCTTTAGATTATTAATTCAATTAAACTAGGAAGCCATTTCTCAACATGAGCTTTATTCAAAGAATTAGAACAGAGTATGGGTCAGATACTTGGCAAACAATCAAGAAAGTTCAACATGCTACATTGAAGATGGAAAGATCCATAGCTCAAATCAAGTTCCTGAAAAATTGCAAGGTAATTAACTATAAAAAAAGTAAAAGTAGAAAATGAAAAGAAAATTTCTAGAATCTTAAAGGATACAGTAAAAGCAGAATTGGATGACTGGCTAAAAATTGGAGTAAGAAACAAAAATAAGAAATTTGTTAAAAAGCTGAACCTTAAAGAAGAGAAATTTTTGAAGAAAAACTATTCCAGTAAAAACAAAAAAAACTGCAGTTCTTAGTCATGTGAAGGACAACACTGCTACTGGAGTTAGCCAAGAATTATTACAAGTGATAAATAAAGGAAGTAATTTCAATCTATCCAAAGAAAAAATAAATCCAGAAAAATTGGTAATTGAATTGGAACCTCAGAAAAGATTACTACAATAGCCTTACAAAATTCCAGAAGCAAGTAAGGAAACCTCAAAAAAAATTTGATAATAGTCAATTAAAAGCTCTTAAAGATTTCAGAAAAAATGAAAGTGTAGTTGCTGTGAAAACAGACAAAAGTAAGTTGATTACTATTATGGATAAGAAAGATTATCTAGAAAAGATGGAAGAAGAACTAAAAAACCTATGTATGAAGAAGTAAAAGAAAACCCACTACCAGATTTGATTAAAAAGTCTCTAAGCTTATTTCACTTCAAAAAAGAAAAACCAGCTTCCAGAAAACTATAAACAATTCTCAAAATTACAGTTCAGATTACCTCAAATATATGGAATAGTCAAACTACATAAAGAACACCAACCAATTAGACCCATAATAGACTCAAAAAACTCTATTCTTTCAAATCTAAACTATTTTTTAAAGTCACACCTTCAGAATCTTTTAAAAGAGCCACCTAACTTGATTGAAAACTCAATACAGCTAAAAGAAAAACTAGAACTTCTTCCTAAATTAGATTCTCCTATTATGGGTAGTTTAGATATAGTGTCTATGTATACTCACATTAATATAGATCAACTTATAGACTTTATAGCGGAAGACTTGGCAGACCTAATAGTTTTTCACAACAAGGAAAAAAAAACATGTTAGTAGGAATTTTTGAAATGCTTACTTTCTCTTTGCAGAACAACTACTTTCAATTTGGGAAAACGTTTTTCATTCAAAAATCGGGGCTAGCTATGGGCTCCCACTCTAACCACTCTTAGTTAACTATTATGTGGGAAAACTAGAAGAAAAGATACTAGTACAACCCACATACTTCTGCTTATATAGCAGATACATGGATGACATCTTATTTATAATAGATAGCTCAGAAATTGTTCCAGAAAGAATTCTAGACTCATTCAATGAATTAGATGATTCCCTAAAGTTCACTATTGAACTTCAAAAAAGAAAGAAGAATAAACTTCTTAGATATTACTATCTATTACACTGTTAAAAATTCCCGTAAAAAAAGTCTTGTTGCCCGTGTATTTTTACGATCGAGGCTCGTTTCTGCAGTTTCAAGGCGATGCCCGTATTTTAACGGGCATGAATATGTAGGACAACTGTTCCAAACCGTAATTTTACAGGCGTTGCTAAGAGGCACGGGCTAGCCAATGAACGATAATGACAGAAAAGGAATGCGGCATGCGTCGCTTTCTGCTATTGGTCAGCGAGTCGTCACGTGATTTTACGGTGGCTGCTCGTTTTTTTACCAAGACGAAGGGATGGACGATATTTTCAAAAGTATGATATCTTTAAATATTTCTGAGACCGATATATTGAATCGAAAATATCTGTATTTAAAGATCAATATATCGGATTGATTTTTCGATATTTTTCAATACTTCTGATCTCAATAAGACTGATATTTCGGTTTATTCACTGCATTTGGGTTATTACTGAATCCGATCCAATGTTGTGTTAAGTATTGCCTATTGGGAACTTGGGACTAATTGGCTGTTGGCTTGTTCGCACAAATCTCAGCCAGCACTAAATTATCCTGCAGCTTGAAAATATAGCTGCAATCAAGTTTTGTTAATACCATTAAAATAGTGATATCTCAGAAAAGTAATGTATATTACTAACTTCGTACCTTTTACAAGACGGTCGCTGTACTTGGAAATAAACGTAGTGCGTTTATTTTGCCATTTCAGTCGTTTTGTTGTGTAAATAATTATTTCCGATAGCGGAATTGATATTTAACGTTTTTTTACAAGACCGACGCCATGGGTTTTACGACTTTAAAACTCGTTAAAAACTTAGTGCTTTTATTTCGCCCTTTTACGTTGTTTTGTTACGTAAATAAATATTTTCGACAGCGGAATTAACATTTTACGTTTTTATAATTCATAAAAATTCGCTAAAAATATATCTTGTATGCTGAGCTGGAAAGCCAACATCAGGGTTGTTTACATCGTAGCCATGGTAATGTAAGGGCGTATTTATATTATATATTTTATACATTTATGTAATGTAAGGTGGCATATATTTATGCCCACTCCCCTCCCCCCCCCCAAAGTGTTTAAATGTGTTTTATTTATTGTTAAAATGTGCCTTACATTGGAAACAAAAATGCTTAATTTAATAAAAAAATTCATTAATTTACGTTAAAATTTTTTTTTTTTTTTTTCTATTCTCATTCTTTTATTTTGTCCTGGTGGATTTAATTTTTTCATTTCATTGGCACGGCACGCCCTCAGAAAAATCTATATATGCCCCTTGTTGCATTTCTTAATGAAGGGGCAGAGCACAGATGGGATGAAAGTGGCCAAAGGGCAGGAAGTTGTCACATAAATTTACAGAACATAAATGCGGAAACTGTTTTTTTTACCAAAACATGTTATCATGATTCCCTGTACTTAACATTGCTACCTATGCAAGATTGTTGATACAGCGAGACAAAATTAGTCAAAAAGCAATCATAAAAGTGTTGTGCACTTTTGTGTTTATATAACATCTGCACTCCCCTTCCACTAATGGGGGGGGGCTGTGGCTGTGGATAGTATCAACTGTCACCAACGATATTTGAAGGTTTTGGTTATCATTTGAAAGTAAACAAATTAGATGTCAACTTTCCTGTTAAGCACACTCAACATCTTTTTTAAAGAATATACATGAATAAAAAAACACACTTGAAATGGAATTTGTGGCAGAAATATTTTGCTACATAGAAGACCAGTAAACCACAGGCAATTGGGTAAATAAGTCTCATTGATTTGATTATTCTACACATGTTAAGGTTTTTCCATTATTCGAAATGTTTATTTAAGTACAAAAGCAGAGTAAAATGCCTAAAACAAAATCACTGGGTTACTTCTGTCTGAAACATTACCCCCTTAGCCTGTAATCACAGCATATAATTGCAATTTCTAATGCAGAATGTTCTGCAAAGTCATAATATTGTTGAGAGGTAAATGGCTAGAGCTTTTTAATGCAATTTTGAAGAAGTTTGCACACATACATGAAAATATATTATTTCAAAGTTAGTGTGCATATACACTGTAGATACATATATATTTTTTTTTTGTAAAAAAAAAACAAAAAAAAAAAAAAACAAACTGAAAATACAACAAACCTTGTTAACAGGTTTCGGCCTAATTTGCCCAGTGTTATCCATTTTGTCATTATGTCTATTTCTCTCTTGATAATAACTGTGAACATATTTTTTTTTTTTTTTTTTTTTTGTGAAAACTGTTATTCTTAAACGGAATAGCATTAACAAAATTCTGTTGTCCAGAAAAGTTTTAATGTGCAGTGCTCTTCCTCATTTGATTTCTCTAGTGTTTCTTTACAGTATACAAAGTTACTTTTTTCAAAATTCTTTTGCTGCTAAAATCTAATAAATGTGCAATGTAAAAATTGCATTTGTACTCATAAATATGGGTTCTTGGTTTGATTAAAAGGCAATACATTGTGCCAAATGTTTGACACTAGCTGTAGGAAGGAAGTTCTTAGACTACCATTAAAGATTATATGAATACCTTGCATTGCACCCATCGGTTTTACATTTGTTCAAGTTTGCAAAAATTGTATGTGATTTTATACCTGCTACAACTGATTCAGCATCAATATCAGGAAAATTCTCATACAAAAAGATTACTTCTTCCTCAGAAACTGCTAGAAAACAGTCAAATTTTCAAAATAAGAAGCACTGTTCATTAAATGTGAAAATCCTCCAAATATGTGGCGTCAGTGAATAAACAAAGATGTCGCTCTTTCCAGGTTTTAGCAATTAAATGTCATGAAATCTATTCAGTCAAGAAATCTATTTATTAAATGTCATGAATAAAATCTATTCAGTCATGAAATGTTCATTAAATGTCATGGAAACTATTCAGTATCTAAATAATCATGGAAAATGTGCCTACCAAGTGGTAAAATACATAAAGAAGTTGTCCCTGTCTTGTCTTTCCTGGAACCACTCGCCCTAAATTAGGGACATGTGTCTGCTTATGGTGAATCGAGCTTCTACACATTCGGGAACAACTTTAGATGCTCATGGAGATCAACACACACACACACACACACACACCACTTCACTTCACGCATTTTTTTCCAGTTCTCAGTCCATTTCTTTGGATTTCTCATCTCCATTAAAAACTTGTACACAATAAATATCTGAAGTATTCTTTATCAAGTCTAAAACGCCTGAGGAGCTATCTTCGATATCATATCATTTTTTTTTTTTACATTTTAAATGCGCATTGGTGGAGTCTATCCTTAAAATTAAGGAAGTCAGCAGATTTAAAATATTTTTTTACAGTTTTGAACTCAAATGGGATATAACATTTAATGTTTCACTTATTAACACCAAAACAACACAAAAATAAGTACTGATTTCTCACCTCTAGTTATATTCAACTTGCTGTAGATGAGGGATTTTCTCTTTACATGCATATATATCACTAAGCTGTTCTCTAAGATCATAGGTTAGTTTCTTGATGAGAGCTTATCTGCTGGATTAAAGTTTAAAACTGATGGCAATACATTTTATTTACTCTTGATGTATCAAACATCTGCATTTACAGTGATCTCAGCTCACAACTTGAGCTTCACTGACATCCATCACACACAAGACCATTTGTACTTCACATTTATTCTCTTTTTTCTCATGCAGGAATTCCTGAATCTGGTCCTCCCTTGATCTTCTACATTTTCTTCCTGTCACTTGTGCAGAATAAATTCTCCTAGTAATCATCTCACCACTCATTCTCCAAACCACCAAAGAATATTTGTCCCCACCTTACAAACAATATTTTGCTTCACACTACTCATCTACAAAACATCTTCATTCCTCACATGATCAAAACATATCTTGCCCCCACCCCCATAAGTAACACATCTCTACAGCTCACAAATCACTCCTATGTTTCATCTGCAGTACTCCACCTTCACTGCTGCACATCAGAGTAGGAACAATTACTGTACTTTTTCACACACAACTATTAGGGACTTTTTGAGAACCTATCATTCATCATTTATTCAAAATCCTCCTGAAGCAGCTGTGACTTTCAAAGATGAATTTACTAGCCTACTAATTTCACCACCTAATTTGTTTCCTCTGTCAAACATGCTTCCTAAATATGTAAATTGATTTACCTGGTCAATTTCTTTGCCATTTAGACTGATCTGTTTGATTTAATACTAACAATTCATCTGTCAAAAACATAACTTTGGGTTTTTCCTTTCATATACTAAGTTTGAAATTCATACAAACTTCATACATGTGGGACAACATACGCTGCAACTCACTTTTGCTCTCTGCCAACAGGATTGTTTCATCAGCATGAGCAAACATAATTGAGTAACTACTCTCCACAGATAGCATTTACATAGTCTAATGACGACTCAACCATATGTGTTTCTTAAGACATAAAAATATTCTTTACCTTAAAAAATTGTTTTGGTAATAAGTAATAACTAATTATAATACACAAGCTTGGCAGTGAATGTGGGGAATAAATATCCTACCAGTTTTCTCAGATAATTTCTTAGAAACATCAGCTGAATTTTTTTTTTTTCAAGAGCTGCTTTCTCCTGCTAAAAGGGAGCAATTTTATTTGTCCTTTATTATTACATTTTATAGCTTAAAACTATCTTTATGCAAGATTGCAGCTCTCAAGCTGTATTTTTAGTGATATGAAAAACACATAAAATATTGTTTTTCAGATCCTAAAATAAAAAAAAATATATAGCAGAAAGTTTTGATGCAAAAATAAATAAAAAAATCATGCAACAGAAGTGAGCTTGTAATCTGCAGAAATGCTGAATATACTTTCCAAAACCCAAAAGGTGATTTTCTTGTTTCATGTGTGGGCATTGCTCGACGAGCAGGGATATGGTTTCTGCTAAGAAGTTTCCAAAAATCCCAGTTGCAAAGGAATGTTTTCATGAGTTTTTCATCAATGTGAGATTACGAGAAATATGTATTTCCAACATTTCGAGAAAAGGTAAGTTGAAGCTTCAGTATGGCATAAATGACAAAAAAACAAAAGTACTTATTAATCCCAGCAGACTGGAATCTTAACCATAAATTAACGTGGGAATAACTGAATTATAGAAAGAATAACTATTTTTGTTGGGATGCAAATGTCAAAGTTAACATTATATCAGCTTGCAAGGAAATGTTATGGAAAAAAATCTTTAAAAAAACTTTGTTATTGTAATTTTTAGAGCATTTTGTATACATTTATATTTTTCAGAAGGTGTGAACAATGTTTGCTATTTTTTTTATCGTTTAAGACAGAACACAATGTTAATGGAGTATACAGATATAATTACTTCTATGGTGTAAGCAAAAATAGTTCCCATGGCATAAGCAAAAAAATTAAAGTGCTTATAATATGTTTACAAGTGACATTTTTGTTAAAAACAGTAATTAGAGTACGAATAATTTGTGATGGCCTTTTCATAGAAAGCAATTATTTTTCCAGAAAGATATTTAAAAAAATGCTAACGATTATTAGTCCTCCATTAAAATATGATTATAAAAATAAAAACATAAAAAATATCGTAATCCAAATTAATCAAGTATATATATTTACTAATTAATTAATGAAAGCCATACTAATTAATGTATGAAAAACATAAAAAAAATATCATAATCCAAATTCATCAAGTATATATTTACTAATTAATGTATGAAAGCCTGTCTCTCCTAGATAACAAAAAAACGAATGGACAATCAGAGGAAATAACATGCTGTAAGTGTGGGAAAATCAGCAGATCAAGACGAAAGTTGTTATGCTCATATTTTTACCAGATTATATAATTACTTCAGGAAGTTTCACTATGTATTAACAAGATAATTGTCAAAGGATGATAAAAAAAATTACGTCTGATATATACATAGCCTGAATTACAACAAACTTTATACTACATAACTTGTAAGACATCAAGAAAACTCTCGAAAAGCTGTTTTGCATTTCCTTACCCAGCTGTTAAGATCTACATACTTTATCACTAACAAAAAAAAAAACAAAAAAAATGCTTCACTTCAAATTGTGTGTCATTGGTATGTATTTAATTTTGGTCAAAGTGCCAGTTTACTTCAAACATAATACTCATAGGCAAAAGAACAATCTGCTATCAACCGTTCGTTAAATTTGTTTTCTGGGTGCCTACTGTCAACTAATAGTTAAAATTTTCAACCATCGAGGTTTTCAACACAGCAGATATTTTTCCTTGTAAAGTTCTAGAAATCGGAAGGTGACATAATATCATGTGAATCTCGATAATGAGATCGCAGTTTGAAAGTCCTCAAGCAACATAATTTTCGTGACATGCCAGAGGGAAGAACACAGATTTCATTCCACAAATTAAATCACATCAGCCATGGGCTGATATATTGAATATCGCACCGATATAGTGATTTTCTGATATATCGTAACTTGGATATCAATACTATATATCGAAATATCGGACAAAAATATCGATATTTCGAGATATTGATAAATATCGCCCATCCCTAACTGACGAACACGAAGCCACGAACATGTGCAGGAAAGACGCCATGAAAACATGTGAGTAGACATTTTTTAAAATTAAGTTTATTATGATATGTAAAAGTAACGAAATCAATTACACACATTTTTGTTTGATATTAAGCTCACGAACTGTGTACGTATATATATATATATATACTTAAGAGCAAAACTGAAGACTAAGGAAAAAATTTTAGAATTTAAAACGAAGGGTGCAAAATAACCTGAAAATCAAAACGCGCAACGCAGCAGTTTTGAAAATTCAGAATTCACATTCTATAAAGAAGATACCTAAGCAAAAAAATACATATATAATTTTTGTATTAGGTGTGAGTCAAAATTATATATGTATTTTTTTGCTTAGGTATCTTCTTTATAGAATATATATATATATATATATATATATATATATACTTAAGAGCAAAACTGAAGACTAAGGAAAAAATTTTAGAATTTAAAACGAAGGGTGCAAAATAGCTAGTGGAGTAAGGAGTCATAAAAAGAAAATAGATCTTGCTTTTGAAGATGTCTTAAAGAAGGTTTTGAAACACATTAGAAACTGTTCTAACTTGATGTACAGAGATTTTTGGATAATTAATAATAATGCAGAAGTAATTTCTACTATACTCAAAGTGTGTCCCCTAGATATTAATAGTTATGATTTTGAAAACCTATATACTAATCTGCCTCTATCAGATATAATCACTACCTTTAAAGAGCTGTATGCAGAATTTAAACTTAACCAATTTGTTGATGTAGGAACTTGGAACTCTTATCTCAATTGCTGCATAAAAAATAACCATATCTTATATAATAATACTCTCTATAAGCAAGTGAACGGTATTCCAATGGGAACATCAACGTCCACGAATATCGCTAATCTATTCCTGTTCTTTAAGGAATATAAATTCATTAAAAATCACCCCACCTGCTCAGATAACTACCTTTACACTTTTAGATATATTGATGATCTGCTGTGTATCAATAATTCCGAAGTTATAGAGAGTGATTTTGATAATATCTATCCTAGCTCTCTTAACTTATGTAAAACCAACCACAGTAATCAGGAACTTGAGTTCCTAGACTTAAGCATTAAGCTCAACAGAGGTAACCCATCTATTAGCCTCTTTGATAAAAGAGTTAATTTTCCTTTCAAAGTAATTAAATATCTACACTGGAATAATAACATTTCAACCAAAGTAATTGAGAATGTACTAATTTCTCAGGTCCTAAGAATTTCAAGAATTTGCAGCAACAATTTGGACTTCAATTACCACATTAATATACTATTAGAAAGTTTTCTAGAGAACGAAATTCCTTCTTCTTTCATCAAAAGAACTTTAAGAAAAATTATTCTGAATAATAGAGTAAGGTTGGCAGATCTGCTTTAATTTTCTACACAGTTAATAATATGATTCTGACCAATCAAAGCCGTAAGGAAGTTGGCTAGAGGATGCCTATTAACTACCTAAAGGAACCTTAGTGCTATGGATATGACGGTCCTATTAAAACAAAAAAAAATTAAATAATATAAACAAAATCACAAAAAAAGCTTAAAAATCTGTTTATAAAAGAAAATAAAAACAAATAAAAAAAGAAAACCAGTTATTCATCACTAGGATAGCTATACTAAAAATAGTAAAACCAACATTAAAATTAATAAGATTCTGATTAATCTATAGAAGCTCACTAAGGTGATTTAATACATGCAAAGATTATTAAATAAACTGCTCGTGTATTTTATAATATTTCTCATGTATTCTGGAGAGTTAATTCTGCTCATTCTGATCATACAGATCCACAGTCTTTAGTTTATATATTTTTTTCTCTGGTTAAAATCTCCGCGCGTTGGTTTCTTGCTGTTTGAGGAGGCCATCAGCCCCACCCTCACTGCCCCCAGCGTCTAGGGAGTGGCGGAAGAGGTCAGCCATGTTCTCCTCTTGTGAGGAGAAAAGTTTTTGTAACTCAAGAGGTAAGCTCTCTTCCTTGTTTTTGGGTTCTAGGTTTTATAAGTTCAATGTTTGTACTTCATGTACCTTTCTCTGTCGTTTTTTAGCTTTTCAGCTTTTAAGCATTGGTTTGTCTGTTAACATTTATGCGGGTTTTAGCTCTTACTTTTCTTTGTAACTTTGAGCGTCTTTTGTGGTACCTAGGAACAGAAGATGGCTAAGCTTGTTCCTTTTCTATGCGCTGTCTATGCGCTGTTTTTTCAAAGTAGTTAAGTTCTTAATAACTAATTAATTATGCACTTAAAGCACTGCTGAAATACTTTGTACATATTGCAACTAACTGTTTAAGGTATATAACTTTCACAAAGTTTTCTTTAGTTAATTATTATCTTTAACTTATTCTCGTTTTCGTGCTGTCATAAGTTGTAGAGTAGGGGGTTTTAGACTCAAGTTTTCTTTCAAAAATCTGTTCGTTATAAATTAACATTTCCTTTTTTAATTGCAATGTAAAATTTGTTTTTCAGGTTTAAATTCTCTCTCAAACGAACTTGGAATTTCGTTATAGCTGAAAATCATTTCTATTTATTATGTCACTCTCACAGCTTGAGTTCTCTTTAATCTTCTTCTCTCTGTTTAATAGTAACAGATGAAGAGCATGGGTCGGGCCATGAAGGTTAATGGATGCAAGCGAAATTGTTAACTAGTGCTAGGTCATGCTACTCTACGGAGGACATGACTTATATATATATTTTTTAAACTATTTTAGGTGGGAATGTTACTTGCATCTATGGCCTTGCAGAAACCCATTTCCAACTAGGTCTTTGTGGAAGTGAGAAAATGCAGAGTTTTTGCTGGTCCTTGATAAAGCCAAGGCTCAGTATTCTCGACACCTTCTACATTCAGTTGTTTTATTTTCTTTTTTTCTTTTTCTCCTTTTACTCACGCAGGTAGATACATAACCTTTTCTATGTTGTACTAGGTGTGAGTCAAAATTATATATGTATTTTTTTGCTTAGGTATCTTTATAGTATATATATATATATATATATATGAGGAGACTGGCACAAGACAGACCGTTGTGGAGGAAACTTGGGGAGACCTTCGTCCAGCAGTGGATTGATAATGGTTGACAATGATGATGATGATATAATTTTAAAAGTTTCACCACCAAACGAGGGTGGCTGAAGCATTGTCACACAGGAAAATCTATGTAGTAGCTAAGATTTCATTTGACTGGGGTAGGGGCATAACTCTCACATCCATATTTGTTTTACCATCAATATGATACAGTGCTTTACTTCCTGTGCAAGTCTTTATCGCCAGGTATATACCTAGCGTTGACTAGGATGTCGAATAAATTCGATCTGTACATGCTGATTTGGGAATTACGTAGGGCAGCATTCTTCGTATGTTTGTAGTCTGAAATGAATTCCATTTTGCAATATAACACGTATAAATATTGTCTTATCGTTTTGTGCTTTTTTTTTTTTTACGGCATAGTGTTCAACTCCTGAATTTAGACAGAATTATTTCTAAAGCACAAACTGGCTGAACAATACTTTGGGTTTTTTTTAAGACTCCTTTTCATTTGCTCATGTACTTAAGAACTTGTGAAGTATTATATTTGCACCAATGAATACAAAGATTAGCTATGGAGTACAGATATGTACAGGCATATTCTTTAATGAAAAGTTTATTCCAGTGTGTTTATGTGGGTATAAAATATATAAAAAATACAAATACACAGGTATATTTGCTAAAATTACATACACTGATGTCACAGAAATTGCACAAATGGCTAAAAAAAAATCAAATAAAACTGGTCAAGTCATTTGTTTAGTATCAGTAAGATGTATGAGCTCATTTACTCTTGCAAAGTTCATCAATATTTTGAGTTTTCTTGCTTATGTACAAACAAGTTATCTTCAACATCCAGCTTATTTCAATATTTAGTTTTTATGGTGGTTAAGGATAAAACACTAGTTTCACATAAATATGTAGTTGTAAAAGGCAACAAATACTTAAGGCAGTGCTCGACAATGTTGAAAATTCTTTTTCCATTGGAATCCAAAAACTAGTCGCCGCCCCGGTGGCGCAGTGGTCTAAGGCACTGGCCTCTGATCATTCGTTCGTAAGGGGTCCGGGTTCGAATCCCGGTCCGACATGGATGTTGTGTTTGTCTTACGGCACTGGCTCTCTCCCTTCCCTGGAACCAGTGACCCTAAATTAGGGACGGGCGACTGCTTATAGCCCATTGAGTTGCTCACGGTGGTCGTTAAACCTCCAATAAAAAAAAAAAAACAAAAAAAAAACTAGTCAGTGATTTCAAAGAACAAATGCTTTTCAAACCAACCAGAGTTAAAAGATGTCTCATAAGTTTTTTATTTGGCAATAGAAGATTACACATTTCTGCATTGTATGTGAATGAGTAACTAGTTCATTCAGTGGGAATGGGAAATACTGCCTTGTAAATGTTTGGAGAGTGCAGAGATGGACGATTATTAGCTGTTTAACATCAAGTTTCCAATTGTTTGCTCATTTTCTGATGATAATGAATTCAGTTATGAAAATTGGTCAGAGCTGTTCCCTGTAATTTGGTTTTCTCATAAAGTTTTTTGGTCATTGCTTGTGTTTTGTTTTTTCAACATTGAACAGATTGTTTTCACCCTGTAATGAGAAGTTCCACTAGTTCATTTTTCAGAAATTTCAGCTAAATATGCTAAACTTCACCACACATCCTACCAGCACTAGCCATAAATTCAGATTAATTTTGTTTTGAAAATTGGTTCACTATGTGACTCGGTATGGTTGCTAACAAATCCGCATATGCCCCCCCCCTATTATTTTAGTGAAACCCACTTTGAGAACTATTGGTCTAGAGGATGTTCAAGCCGTTCTGGTATCAGAGTTATTTGTACATCAAGGTTTTTGGCTAGCAGTCACAATTTAACATATGGTTTGAGTCCCATATGAGGCATTAGTTTTGCCACCCTGGTGGTGCAGTGGTCTAAGCACCATCTTATGATTGTTTGTCCAAGTGGGTCCGGGTTTGAATCCCGGTATGGCATGGATGTTGTGTTTGTCTTACAGCACTGGCGTTTTCTCTTCCCTGGAACCAGTGACTCTTAAATTAGGGACGGGGACTGCTTATATCCCATTTAGTTCCTCACATTAGCCGTTAAAACCTTTAAAAAAGAAACCTGTTTTTTACATAACATAACAGCTTTGGCTTTCTCCTTCCCTAGAACCAGTGGCCTCAATTTAGAGGCGGGAAAAAAGTTTCATGTGATGGAATGTCACATTTTCGTTCAGGAAACACATTTGTGATTCTCCCTGACTGCTACATGGTTTTGATTGCTTTTAGGAATACCATTTCACTCACATTCCTTAGTATATAATTATCAATCATTTTGTGACTATGGTATATTCAGTTAACTCATAGGCATCCCTAGCTTAGTTTTCAGCAGGAAGAAGCAAACAATGGAAATCTGCATATATACAAACCCCATATGCCTCTCATTGAAAACAGCTTTTTTACCACTCAACACATAAATTACATAAATTTAATTGGAAACCAGAAGAGCCAAAAAATATATATTTTTTAATTATATCTATAATCACCTCATCATCACATGTATACAGTAATATTTCACATATATGTCAGCACAAACCAAAGCACGCATAAATAAGAGCGCAGCATAAGTAAAAGTTAGTGTAATTCCAGCCAAAATTAAGTTTAAAAAGTAATTAACATGAGAATAACATGCAAAATAGGAAAAATATCAATGATTGAATTTACTTAGTTAAATTTAACACTTTAAAGCTTAGATTACTCAAAAATGTAAATTACTTGATCTCAAAATTTTAATTACATACCTTTTTTATATTTATGGCTTTTTAAAGTTATGTAAAATTGAAGACTGTTTCTGCTGTTGCCTCTCATTGAAAACAACTTTTTCAAGTTTGTTTAAACAGGAATGTGTGGCAATTAGATGTATCGGTGAGTTGTATGTAGTGACAGTGTTTCCAAAGCTTCTACACTGCTTTCGTGACAGTCTGGGGATCTTTTGTTAATTCTTTGTTATGTCTCTTCATCATCATCCTGAATTTCATTGGCTATTTCTTGAATATCCCTCAATTCCCCAATAATGCATTTTCATTGATTTCTACAAACTCTTTAAAACTACTGAATCCACCTGAAATGGCACTCCAATCTTCATCATTGGCAGATTATTCGGTAAATGTGTAGATTAGCGTCCTAAATTATTTTGTCGGAAACTTGTAATATTGACTTGCGAGTGCGACGCTGTGGTAGGCCTAACACATCACTACGGCAACGATGTGAAGATTTGCTTTGTTGAAAGGAAGATTCGCTTCGCCGTGCAATTCACGTGCGGATGACTACAAGTCCAAGCAAGTACCTTCTTGCCAGGAGAGCGAACCATTTTATACTCATATGCTACACAATATAGTTTGTTCATGTTTTGTAATTGTTTTTAAAGCAGACGTGAAATTTTTCATTCTTTCGCATATGATTCCCTGATCCGAAATAGAAAGTTTGGTAAATGTGTACTTTAGCGTCTAAATTATTTCGTCGGAAAAATGTAACTGTGTGGGAAAAGTGTGACATACAATATTTTAAGCATGCAAAATAATGCGAAAAGGTGCAAAAATATAGTATTTTTAGATAAAAGGAAATAAGTTTTCGAAAGTATTTACCTGAGAGTGCGATGGTTTGGAAGAGTACGTGCGGTATAGGCATAGGACGAGAGAGCGGCAACGGCATCAAGGTGGAGTCCGGTGAATGGAAGCTTCGTTGAGAAGGGCAAGTAACGGGCGGAAGAATTAAGAAGGAAGCGGTTTAGCAGTACGTAGTCATCGAAAAGTCTTGTAGGCATATGCAGAAAGAAAGAGGTTGAATTTGTGCAGCATTGTAAGTTTTTTTTTTTTTTTAAGGGTAATTTTGAGAAAGCGGAAGTACAAAATCGTCAGTCATTTCGGATTTCGTCAGGGCTTAAAATTTCATTATCCGCCACAATACAAGAAGCTGTCTCCCTGCCATAGTGTGATATATGAATTGAAAAAAATTGCTTATTTTGAAAAATATCCATGTCACGAGGAAAAAAATGTGAGCTACGATGTACTGAATAACAGCAGAACTGCAAATGAAGTGCTTGAAGAAATCACCTACCTGTGCACATCTTCCAAACCAAAACTAAAACTTTGGGTTCAACCGGAACCAAAACGTCTTCCTCAAAACTTCTGTCTTACATAAATTATTTTACATTCCTTAATTTCTTTCCATTCGGAGACACTGTGAAACCACTAATAACGACATTCTGCACATATCTTTCTCAAAAATGAATAAAACAGGTTTGAACTACTTCTGCGCACAATTACACGATACTCTTCTGAAAAATATACCCTACTGCTGTCGTATTCTTCCACGCATTTGCTACCAACTCGTACTTCGCTCCGTCGCACAGCACCTTCACGTGGTGGCCGTTAGCATCGCTTCAGCCTCCCGCACCACCTGCTACAAACCATCGTACTCGCAGGTTAATACTTCAGAAAAAATTATTTCCTTTTTATTTAAAAATATAATTTTTCACCTTTCCCTATTATTTTGCATGCTTAAAAAAATGTGTGCATCGAACTTTTCACCCACAGTTAAATTTTTCCAACGAAATAGTTTAGGACGCTGAAGTACACATTTACCGAAAGTACTAATATGCTTTTCTATGTTGTACAGAAAACTGGGGAACTATAAATTTCGGTTTTGGTTTGAACAGATTTACTGTGTCTCTGCACTTTTGGTTCTTCTGTTAATAGCTTGTTCGCACGCGAGTTTCTATCTTACTCATATGTATCTTTTGCAAATCGAAAAGGTTTTATCCGGTTTTTCCTGCCAACAACGTACAGGATACAACAAAAGAAAGGGTGGCTGCTGTGGACCTATTTTCTGTAGCGTATCACTACAACATTTATTGCTCTTCTGCCAATAACGTAAGTCCTCTTTCTCTTGTACCCGTCATTTCCACACAGCAACAAACCTTCCTTTTAACGGACCAAAGCTTCACATCTTCGCTGGAGCGATGCATTATTCCTATCGCAGCTTCTCTTCACAGCGTCAGACTCACAGGTCCATATTACAATAAAAATCTTTAAAACACGTTTAAAATATGAAATATCTGAAAAAATATGAAATACATTAAAATATGAAAAATATGAAGTTTTTAACCCTTTGTCAATAAACACAAAAGGCTAGTTCCACCAGAGGCATGCATTCAGTCGCTGACTTTAAACATTTGGAGCAAAATTACATATGCTTCCAATTTATGGACCTAAAGCATAATAATTAAAGAAGGTGATATTCTTCTGTCCTTGGCACTGCGTAACTATAATACAACTTCCAGTGATTAGCAGGGAAAAGCAACATGACATGCGATGACTGTCTTTTTTCTTGTAGTAGAAAATTATATTCTGAACTTCATTTTTAGATTTAATTGCCCAGTCTGGCACCTAGGGCAACTAGATTATTTATTTACCTGCCCAGGTCAATGATTCACACGACTCAGGCATGGTATTTTTCAAACCCTGATATGTATAAGTAAAAATATATACAGTACATAATTTCATACATACATATTAATTAAAGCTTATATATTTCATTATTACTACTTTAGCAAAAACTTCCCATTACAAAAAATTAGCTTTGCTTGTCTCTGTGGGCACTATTTCACTTTTACAGCATTGCAATCTTATGCGTAATGAAAATTTCTGTAGTACATACTAACTTTTTAATGAAAAATTTGTAATGTTTTAAGAACAATACGTTGCTACAATTTTTTTTTTGTCCCCGTTGAATTTCATTATAACGAGTTTCGACGGTTATTCTTTTTTTACTGAATCTGGTAAATGCTGGCCAAGAAAATGACAGTGAAAATATATCATGAACAGTTTCTTTGCTTTGCAAATGTAGTAATTAAAGTTAAATGTAAAAAAGAATTGATTTCATTCTAAATTTCTGCGAGTGAAATCTTTCACCTGTGTCACTTTAAGCAGGGCTTGGAAAATATCCGAAATGTTACATGCGCAGCTGGGTATATACATAAATTATTTACCTACCCAGGTAGTAAAACCTGGATGCCCAGGAAAATTTATATTTTAAGATAAATCAGAAGCCACTTTTTTTTTAAGTTAAAAAATATGAAATTTTTTTTACACATTTTGTAATTCCTATTTTAAAGGTCTATTCAAAATGTTCAATATGCAAAGCATGTATTTCATGTTTTAAGATGATAGTGCTGAAATTGGTACAAAATGATGTGATGAAATTGTTTTTTGAGAAATTTAAAGATTCTGCCGTGTTCTTTTCCTTTGTCACTAAACACCTGATTTGCACATCAATAAAAATTGTTTCAGTATCTTCAGGTATTGCCAAGATATTATAAATACAACTATTTAATAGTTTTCCAAAAAAAAAATTTGTGCTCCAAAATGGTTTCCTTGTGGCAACACAACAATGAAAGAACAGGTTTAGTCACTGAAGTCATTTCTAAAACATTCCAAACAGGAAAATTTAATATTTTAGAAATATTGATATGCATTAATGTTCTACAATGACTCAGTTAGGATCAGGGTCTAAACAAGTGTTTCTTCTTTTGGGTGGGGGTCTGAGATTTGAAATTATGCCCTATCAAGTTCAAAAGCTCTCATTTCCATTCAAGTATTTTTTTTTTCTTTTCTTTCTGATACCTTAATTATGGGGAAGCAATGTGATCTTTCAAAAGCAGTACTTCCAGTTTTTGACATAATTTTACTAAACATGTGAAAAGTAGGTAAATATCCAAAAATTAGAGATAGGAAACAAGACAGTAAAAGTTCTGGGAACACTGACAACACAGTGCTCAGTAGAATGTAAAATGAACCAGCACACAAGGCAGTGAATGTGAAAACAAAAAAAGCATGATTCAACCCTATGTCAAATGTAATACTAGCCAAAACCTACATGAAAAACCAACTTTGACACCATTGTGGATTGAATACCCTTATAGACGCAATGTACTCGGATGCCAGTTCGTAGTTCTGTTTGTCATTGATATAACATATAAATACAAGAATATGCCTGTACATATCTTTACTACATAACTGCCCTTTGTATTCATTCATGCAAATACTACATAAGTACGTATGTGCAAATTAAAATGTCTAAAAGAAACTAAGTATTGTTCAACCAACTGTGCTTTAGAAATAATTCTCCAATTAAAACATGTCTAAAAGAAACGTAAGTATTGTTCAACCAACTGTGTGTACAGAGTTCGTAAAGCCTAATGTTAAACAAATCTGTGTGTAACTGATGTCATTATTTATCATATTGTAATAAACCTGATTTTAAGATATGAAAATATCATTACTCACATTTAGAACTGAATTGATTCAGTTATAATGTAAGTATCCAACAATTTCACACTCACACACTCTTCCACAAAAACATGCATTTACTTGCACACTCTTCCACAAAAAATGCATTTATGTAAAAGTCGGTGACTACTTGCCGTGAGGCTTAACCGAATATGGCCAAACTTCATATTTACAGGGATTGCATTTCAAATTACAGCTTAAGTTAATACGGTCAAACTTATTTTTTCGGGTATAGCCCTTCAAATTATGGCGTAGCTCAATACGGTCAAACTTATTTTTTTATGGGCAATGCCCTTCAAATTATGGCGTAGCTCAATACGGTCAAACTTATTTTTTTGTGGGCGTTGCTCTTCAGATTATGGGCTTAGTATTTAGGGTTCAGACCGTAATTTCATGGGCTTTCACAAAAATGGGCCAAGCTGTAGTTTTATGGGCAACGGCCGGGCCCCCAGTTGCCGGCCATTGCCCGTAATCTAACTGTGAAATTTTTAACAGTGTATGAAGATGAAAAATTCCTCACTAGTTGGTATAAAAAACCAATGAATACTAAAAGACTACTGGATTTCAATTCGTATCATCCAGTTTCTATTAAGAAAAATGTAGCAAGTCAGTTTTTAGAAAAAAATTAATAAAATAGTTTCTACTGCAGATAAAAAAGAAGCCCATAAAGAAGAGCTTAAAGTCATACTTGCAGAGAATAACTATCCTAAAGAAGAAATTGAGAAGCTTCTGAATTTTAATGGTACGAAGAACCCACAAAAGCAACAAGTAAAATTCACTAGAAAAATTTCTTATCACAAAGGTTTATTTGAGGCTTTAAAGAGAATTAGTAAAAAATACAATATTAGGCTAGCTCCAAGTTTACAGAACAAAGTTAAAAATTTTTTCCCTAAAATAGTTCAAAGAGAAGAAGATATTTTAAAAATGCAAGGAGTAGTTTATGAAGTAAATTGTAGTTGTGGACTATCTTACATAGGTGAAACAGGTCGCAGACTAGAAACTCGTATAGCTGAGCATAAAGCAGCTATAAAAAATTGCTCCAACAAGACTGGATTAGATAGGCATGTTAGAGAAACTGGGCACAGCATGGATTGGAATTCCCTTAAAGTAATCAGTTTCCAAAGCAATTTCCAAAAAGAAAACTGAAAGAAGGAATAGAGATTGAGAAAAATCAAAATTCCATCATCAATGACTGCAAAGGATTTTCCCTGCCTAACATCTGGCAGGATTTGTTGAAAAATAACCTAAACCGTCAAGGTTAACCGTAACCGTCAAGGTAAACCGTAACCGTGATAGTGACAAGTAAAAAGTGACAACAAGAAGACAGCCTGAAGAAGGAGAAGAGTTTTCTCCGAAAATTTGCTATTAATGAAAAAATTTCCTAGTAAAATTCCCATAAGTTGCTTTAGAGTATAATACATTGTTGTTACAAGTGCGACGAGATGTTTTTTCTCGTATTTTTTACCTGAAAAACTTTATCAGTTTATAAGATTCGCACTTCCTCCAGAGAAGGAAATCGCCTTCAAAAAAAAATATTATGCGTATTCATAAGAGACAGGATCTTCTTATTAAAAATAATAATAATAAACTTGTATTTACTGTTCGATGTAGATAAAAATCCTGTTTGGAAAAACAATGCTGAATTTCAAAACACAGTATGTTGGGATATTATTTATGACAATAAATTAATATTCACTAAAATATGCAAATTTTTTACAGTTCCTTCAGAAATTTATGACAAAATTTTGAACTTTACATTATATTCGTTTATAGATTTTTTTTTAAAGAGGGGAGGGGACGATAAAAATGGAAGTTTTTGAGATCCACCAGGGCACAGTAAAAGTTAAATGATGAATAAAACAAAAATGAATGCTTTTTTTTGTAATGTGGGTTGATGCGTTTTATTAAATTAAAACATGTTTTTCTAATATATGTCGCATTTTAAGAAGAAAATGAAACACATTTGGGAGCGGGAGCAAGGACCCTTTGGCTCCTCTATAAATAAACCCCTGACGGACCTATTAGCAGTGGTGTGCCGTGAACTTTATGTGTAGGCATGCAAAAAAAAAAAAAAAAAAAAAAAAAGTACGTCATTTGTAGCGGAAATCCATTCTCCGTTTTTTTTTATCCATCCTGCAAATTTTTTTATAAGCATAACAAAATCGCATGATGGATTTCCGCCACAAATGACGTAATTTTTTTTGTTACTTTGTCTTAAAACATAGGTTTCGACATCTAAATCTTCAGTAGAACTTTTTCAATTGTTATAATTTTTTTTTTTTTAGAGGATATATCTTGTCTTTGCTCATATTGAGTGGATAGGTTTTCATTCGCACAATTTAATGGCACAACGTATTAGTTCCCTCAAGCATTTATCCAAACCAAGCCGCAGTGGTCTAAGCGAAGGCTTCTGATCATTCGTCCGAGATGGGTCCGGGTTCGAATCCCGTGAGGCATGGATGTTGTGTTTGTCTTACGGCACTTTCTCTCTCCCTTCCCTGGAACCAGTGGTCCTAAATTTTGGACGGGCGACAACTTATAGCCCATTGAATTGCTCAAGGTGGTCGTTAACCCTCCCCCCCCCAAAAAAAACAAGTTCGGGCGAAGCTTTGTACAATTTTTTCATTGTTTTACCGCTTTATCCAGGAGTAAGAATAAAAAACGCTTAATTAAATTTTTTACCCGACGAAATCAAAACGAGTGGGATATGCTTCTTTGAGGGTACTCAGGCTCACTTCGGGAAACCCGAAGAAACCCGAAGTGATCCTGAGTACACATTATATGTTTTTGTATGTTGTTTTTTCGATTGGAGGTTTAACGACCACCGTGAGCAATCGTTGGCTAATAAGCAGTCGCTCGTCCCTAATTTATGGCTACTGGTTCCAGTTATGTTTATCCTGCATATTTAACAACGATGTTAACGACTCATGTTTGAGGTTGGTGTTTTATTGATTACGCATTCGGATTTTTCTATAAAACTTAGATAATCAAAAGACTTATTAATTTTGAATCATCCATTTCCTTATTCCCCTTTTGCAGTTTGCTTAAATTATCTTGAAACATTTCAGTGGTTCAGAAAGGCAAGGAATGTACAAAATCGTAGCCTTACAATTTTCCAATTGAATAAGAAGGATCCTTCTACGCACTAGATAGCAGTTACTCAGAAAACGACCTTTCCATTGGTTGATGCGACACTTTCGCATTTCGCGACGGCAGTTAGGAAGGCCCCAAGCCTAGTGGGAATAAAGCGTGGGGACTGAGGGAACGGACTCCTCTTTTTTTATTGGTTGACTGGCCAAGCCTTGAATGCCACAGAAATTTCGCATCAAATGTCATGCTCCTGCGTTGTGAATGAACCAACGTTCGTGTCGCGGATCATCACTGGGGACGAGACTTGGGTCTACGGTTACGACGCGGAGACCAAACAACAGTCGTCGCAGTGGAAGAGCCCGGCATCTCCACAACCGAACAAGGCCCGACAGGTCCGGAGCACCACCAAAAGCATGGTCATCGTGTTTTTCGACATTCACGTGGTTGTGCACCATGAATTCGTCCCCCAGGGTAGACCGTCACCTGCCTTTTTTACTGCGGTGTTCAACGGCGTCTTAGGGAGGACATTCGCCGCAAACGACCTGAAGTGTAGCGCAGCGGGGATTTCCTGCTCCATCACGACAATGCAGCAGCTCACAGAGCGTTAGCAACGCGCCAGTTTTGCAGCCGCAACAGCACGACTACCCTTCCTCACCCGCCGTACTCGCCGGATTTGGTCCCCTGCGACTTCTTTCTGTTCCCGAAGATGAAACTGAAGCTCAAGGGTCGCTGTTTTGAAACCGACAGTGTTTGACACGATTCTCGAACAGGACTTCCAGGGAGCGTTCCAACAGTGGCAAAAACGCTGACAGCTGTGTATCACTGTCATAGGAGACTACTTTGAGCGAGATCATAGCCAGGGTTAAGTAACGTAAGTACTTTGTTGTATATCAGCCTAGTCTCGGAACTTTTTGATCGAACCTCGTATTATAATTTCGAAACAGGGAGTGACTTATCAAACACCCTGTAGTTAGAGATTTTCTGTTCTGAATTTTCATTTCAAAGTATTATGTACTGTAAATGGCGTAGCTCAAAACTGCGCTCCCCCGCCAAAAAAAAAAAAAAAATGTTTTGGGCCCCTTTTCCCACCAAAAATTAGTTTTCGACACTTTCGGGTATCCCGAATAGATCGAGACAACGTTTAATCACACATCGGCAACTCGTGTCAGTATAACGAAAAATATGTAATGTTATACAAAGCATATTATTTTGTAAATTATATAAAACGCGGAAACTTAGGTGTGGAGAGAAGTCACGCCGACGAAAAGACTGAAATAGTAATGGTTAAGGGGGAAAGATCGATTGCTGAAAGAGAGTTTTGCTACTTAGAGCATGTTAGATGACCTTTCGGTTTTGGCTACCGATACGCTATGACAACTCAGAAACAATGGGCACTAGATGCCATGCCTGAGGGGCTCGTTCAGCTGATAAAGCAGTCAAAACATTAATTAAGAGCAGCACGTGTGTAGATAACATTTTCTTTCCTACCGGCGGCTTAGGAAGAAAGAAGAAAATCCTGTCCAGTATGTTCTGTGCGCAATGAAAATCTAAAACCTTTTGTTATGAAGCCTGCTTTAAGTAAACGGGATTGTTTTGTGTAAAGTAACCTTAAACTTTATCTGTTATACGATGACAAAAGGAAGCATTTCTTTAAAATTTTAAAGCATGTCAAAGAAAATATCACAATCAAATCAGTTTATATCGAACACGGATATATTGAATTATCCCCTTTGTTAAATTTCAGAAAGTCACAGTGAAAATTGCATTAAACAAGAAAGATGACACCGAATTTTTGATTGTAATGAGCAGTCTTTTGAATACCAAACAGAAGTAATCGCTCTTTCCACGTTGATAAGTGAGTAACTGGAAGACCCTGGGTTCGACTCCCGGTGGCGGCCGATGATAATTTTTCCGTGACTCACTCATTAACGTGGAAAGACTTCTGTTTGGTGTTCCTGATCCACGTCGAGTGTATGAATTAATTAGTCTTTTGAATCCTTTCTGATGCGAATTAAATTTATCAAAGTTATTCAAAGTCAATGCAACAGGTTAGGAAAAAATCCCACCCGGATTTCTACATTCGATAAAACATCCAGAAATAGTACCAGCTACTTACTTCCACCAGCGGCTAAAAAGAATGTAACAAAAATTAACAAATGGCGCACAAAATGTTTCTCATAGAAGAAGGAAGGCATCAGAGACAGACAGATTTCAAATCTAAGAAGAAATATAGTAGGAAAAGTGATATAACTTTAGGACTTCTAGAGGAAGAATTTTGCATAACGTGAAAGTTGAAAAATATGTTTCATGGAAAAATCTATGCTAAGGAAAAAGAACTTTTCTGGTACATCTCGCGGAAGTGGAGATAACGAGAAAAAGGTATTGACCTATACGCCCCCTAGCGGGAAACCTGTGCATTGTTCAAAGAAGATAATGCTCCACATCTCTTTTGTGGCGAATGGCATACTGTAAAAAAGAAATTTCTCTATAGGGTTTTTAGAAGCGGAGATACAGCTGCAAACAGAAGTACAGAAACACCACCTAGCGATAGAACTGTGAACCGCAAAACAGCTCAAATACTGACATTAAAGTGTTCTACAAGGTTAATGGCACCCAGTGTTGAAAGATTTTTTTAAATCGCACATTTAGAAACAGAGATATTAAAAAAAAAGAGATTAGAAGTTGGTGCCCCCAGCGGAGAAATTGTGCATTATTTTGGGAAGAAAATATACACAAAGAGTTTTCATAGTCCGTATTATCTGACCGAAAAATTATTTTTTTAATTGGGTTTTAGTCCCACAGATATTGCTGTAAACCGGAACATGAATTTATGCCCTCTATTGGCAAACATGGGCGTTAAGGAAAATTTGAAATTATAAAAGAAAGATTTCACAGCAGAAACGCTCTCCAACAAAGAAAGAATTTTTCAAATCGGACACTTACAAGTAGAGATATGGATAAAAATAAGATATACGTGTACGCTCCCTGGCTGGAAAACACTACGTTGTTTTAAGAATTAAGTGCTCTGAAAAGTTTTTCGAGATGAGCGCGGTATCGGTCCACGAAATATTTTTTGCAATCGAGTTTTCGGAAGCTTAGATTTTACTGCAAATACATCAGCAGCAGATATAAGCACTTAGGCCCCGTGGTGGCCAAGCCATTCCTTACCAAGTATTATAATTATAATTATAATTATAATTATAATATAATAACAAACATTTCCCATCAGGAACTGTATCCGATGCGGGAAGAATTTTTCAAATCGGAGTTTTAGAAGCAAAGATATCGAGGAAAACGCAATTTACTTTCATGCTCCCTATAGCGGAAAGTCTATGAATTACTTAAAATTTTGAAATTAAATGAAAAACATTTCGCACTGGAAACTCTACCGAACAACGAAGGAATTCTTCAAATCCATCTCTTAGAAGCAGAGATATCGACAAGAGTAAAATATCTACTACCCTGGCGGAGAAACCACGTGTTATTTAAAAAAATATTCCGAAAAGGTTTATCGACGTGAGTGGTATTGGTCCACGAATGAATTTTTTCATTCGAGATTTTAGAAGCTCAGATTTTGCTACAAATGTAACAGAAGCAGAAATTAACTCTTACGCCCCTTAGTGGCCAAACCGTTTTTTACCCAAAACGAGAAACTGTATGCAGAAGATTTCCTATCAGGAGCAGAAATTCCTATTCCTTCCTATCAGAGATTCCTCATCAGAAGGAAATCTTCCTATCAGAGATTTCCTATCAGAAGATTTCCTATCAGGAGCAGATTCGCTGCAGAAAGAATTTTTCATATCGGAGCTTTAGAAGCAGAGATATTGAGGAAAACTCAGTTTACTTTTACGGCCATTAGCGGAAAAATCTATGAATTACTTGAAAATTTTGAAACTGTATGAGAAATATTTCTCACCGAAAATGCTGTCCAACAAAACAAGAATTTTTCAAATCGGAGTTTTAGGAGCAGAGATATCGACAAAAATGAGATATACATCTACGCCTCCTGGCGGGAAAACTATGCGATATTTTAAGCTGGAACTATTCTCAAATGTTTTCCGAGGTGGGCGGTATAGGTCCACGAAATATTTTTTCAATCGAGTTTTCGAAAGCTTAGATTTTGCTGCAAATACATCCGGAACAGAAATAGACACTTACGCCCTCTGGTGGCTAAACAATTTCTTACTAAAAATCAGAAATTGTATGCAGAACATTTCCCTTAGGAGCTGTATCCGATGCACGAAGGATTTTTAAAATCGGACATTTAGAAGTAGAGATATCGGAGAAAATGCAATTTACCTTTATGTCCTCTAGCGGAAAATCTATACATTCCTTGAAAAAGAAACTGCCCAAAATAGTCTTCGTTATAAATGGCATCGAATGAAAGACATAATTTTTTCAATCGGGTATTTGGAATGTTTCCGAGGTGAGAGGTTTTCAATCGGGGGTTTTTTTTTTTTTTTGAGATTTAACGACTACTGTGAGCAACTCAATGGGCTATAAGCAGTCGCCCGTCCCTAATTTAGAGTCACTGGTTCCAGGGAAGGAGAGAGCCAGTGCCGTAAGACAAACACAACATCCATGCCTCACCGGGATTCGAACCCGGACCCCTTTCGACGAATGATCAGAGGCCAACGCCTTAGACCACTGCGCCACCGGGGCGGCATCGGGTATTTAGAAGCAAATATATGCAATGAAATGTATTTTGAATTCGATATCATCTGCATTTACGTCCTCTAGCGGCGAAGTTTTGCATCAAAAAGAACCAAGAAGGTAGGGATAATCATTCGTACATTTCATGCTTCCCAATGCAAAAAGAATTTTTAAAATGGGACTAATAGTTCCAAATATATGGTGTCCACAGACGGTCAAACCGATAACATGAGCATGATGTTTTTTACAAAAAATGTGCTAAAAATATAAAAAATAAACAAATACATCGCGCTTTCCGCGTTCCAGAAACATATAGCAACCGAAAAATTTTTATTCGGTCATCGCAGGGGAAACCACGGATCTCTCGATATCTAGCCTAGCGCGTTAGCACCACGGTAGCGAACAATCCACGGTGTTATGTGTGCCCTTTTAAGTCAGCTTCTGACATCATAAATCCGTAAGATGGGCTCAGCTACTGAGACGTCTCCATCTGTTGGGCATTAACGGCACTGGCTACATATTAATTATAGCAGTTAAATCCAAAGTGAAAATTCCCCGGCGGTGACCGAATAATAATTTTTCGGTTGCTATATGTTTCTGGAACGTGGAAAGAGTGATGTATTTGTTTATTTACTGACGCCACGTATTTGGAGGATTTTCGCTAAAAATATAGGAAGAAAAAAAAGGTTATATCGAACAAAATATAGCAGTTGTGACGTATATACCTGGGAGGTGACGCACATGCGAAAGCGGTTAATTTACAACGATAAGCTTCGTCGGTGCAGTTAAATAGGTAGAA
This sequence comes from Macrothele yani, assembly GCA_039090855.1. Lineage (NCBI taxonomy): Eukaryota > Metazoa > Arthropoda > Arachnida > Araneae > Macrothelidae > Macrothele > Macrothele yani. The sequence continues at coordinate 81,477,468 of CM077018.1, forward strand.
CAGTCGACTCCGGAGAAGGCAGATGTGGTTTCGAACTCCATCACCGGCAAAAGAACTTTATCATCTCATTGGCGCCAGAATGGGAAAATGGATCACCTGCCCGTGAGGGTCGAGAAAATTGTGTAATGATTCTTCCACACATCGTCTGGAATTTATTGAAATTCTTTCTGTAGTGAGCACGGTTTGCCGGCTGACCCGGAAACCTACGATTTTGTTCCGGCCCTTCCTCAAGAAGGGACCCATGTGACTTTTTCTACCAAAGAGGTGCCGCACATGCCAAGAAGGCAAAGTTGCAGCGATAAGCTTCGCTGGCGTAGCTCAGTCGGTAGAACAGAAGACTCCGGATAAAGCAGACAAGGGTCCGAATCCCATCACCGGCAAAAGTGCTTTATTTTCACACAGTCATAACGTACACTATATTGATAAAAGTCACCAAAAACCTAGAAGAGAAACACAACATAGCATTTATTGACATACATTAGTACGGCGTCCGTCCACCTTTGGCCTAAATGCATGCACTGACCCTTCGAGACATGCTTTCGACAAGGTTTTGGAACACAGCGATAGGTGTGCGCTTCCATTCAGTGCATAATGCTGCCGCTAACTGTTACCTAGTAGTAGGCCTTGGTTCCAAACTTCTTATGCGGTGCTCTAATTCATCCCATATGGGATTAAGATCAGGGCTCTGTGCTGGCCAGTCCACACACGATACGGAATTACACGCCGTAACAGTCCTTGCTTTATGGCTTTGTGCATTATCTTGCTCGTACCAACAAAGCTCGGTTCCATAGTATTGCCACAGAGTTGGTAGGGCATAATTCTCCAGAATATCGAGGTAGACGTGCTTATTAACAGGTTTGTCCACGATAACCAATGGGCCGGGAGCATACCACGAAAAACACTCCCACGCGAGTACACTGCCAGCTCCAAACTTGACAGTAGTAACAGTAAACTGTGGTAAATAGCGTTCCCCGGCTGCTGCCATACCCACACACGGCCATCAGACTGATGGATCGCGTATCTGGATTCATCAGTTCATAGGACTCGTTTCCATTGATCAACGGTCCACGATAAATGTTCTTTACACCATGCTAAACGACGAGTAGCATTCCGAGTGGAGATGAAAGGCTTATGAGCAGCCGCGCACGACCACGGTAACCCATGATTGAATGAAGTTATCTGCGAATGGTACGTATACATACCGAGGTTCCAGCATTTTTACTCACCTGTACACTGAGGTCTTGCGCATTGATCCGTCGATTAGCTGTAATGACTCTCCTGAGGTTTTCGACGTCCTCTCTCACTGATTTTCTTTGGTCTGCTGGTACGTTTTGCTGCTTCAGGCACGCCATGTGTCTTCCACTTATTCAGAGTACATCCAAAACAGTTGACTTGGGTGTGTTTAAACTCCTCTCGGTTTCTCTTATGGACAACCCACTAATATAACACCCAACAATCTTTCCTTTCTCAAACTCAGTTCTCTCCCGCCGCGATATTTTCACTCAACCTCACAGTGCGATATGATCGCAGACAGCTGCAGGCTTGTTTTTATACCGTTTCCAGCTTTACCCGGCATCTTAGTAGCGCAGCGGGTCCGTTCATTTGCTTTTGAAGGGGTGTCCGGCGACTTTTGTCAACATAGTGTATATGTTGTACATTTGATCGCCTCAATCCCGCTAAACATTGGCAGGTGTTCAACCGTAGCACAACCACCTAGTATCAAAATCTTGCTGCAGGAGCTTATTTAAAGTCATGAACAAATTATTTAAGATATGCAACTTAATAAACTGTCAAGAGCGAAGTAATGGCCAGAAAGAACCCTGCAACTACGAACTGGCGAGGATTCTATCTTTGAAAATGCTTTCTCTGGGACACTGAGAGGTTCCCCACATGATCTACAAGCATTTGTTCAGCTGTTGATGGTAGTGGACGAAGTTTGCTTAGTAAAATGTACGTAGAAATCATTATGCTATCAAATACAAAGAGCGGATAAAACTAATAGATTTATCTTCTGCATAAAAGAATAAAGTATTTTTTACGCTTTCCAACCGTAGGTTGAAGAAGCGTATATGCTCCAGCTTTATCCGTCTGTCTGTCCGTCTGCACGATAACTCGCGTAAAAATGGTTCGATTTCTATGAAAGTTTAGTATGTATTAGAGGACTACATGGGGACAAACCCTATTGAAAATGGGCGAAATGGGGTCAAAGGTCAGGACATGGGAGCGGGATCCATTCCATCGGCCTTATGCGTTAAAACTTACGTAAAAATGCTTTGATTGAGGCAAAACTTTATCATGTTGCTCCGGAAGTATACTTTACCGGTTCTGTTGAATATCATCGAAATGGGGTCAAAGGTCAGGTCATAGGAGCGAGATTTATTCTACAGCCATTATCCTCATAACTTGAGTAATGATTTCTGGTATGCTGGAAAGCGTATCATAATTTAATGCTTTGCATGATTTTACTAACTTGTTTCTAATTTAATGCAACTAAAGTCTTCCTCAAATATCACGTTAGGTGTGAATTAGTTAGCATTTTTGCAGAATATTTGAAATGCATGAAAATAAATAAGGCTCAACTTTTGAAAAATCTTAGAATCACGCACTGCGAAATACAGTGATCCTCGGTTATAGGTTTCTCAATAATACGCTTTTCATTTTTATACGTAATTCTGCGTTAGTTCCAATATCTTACTGTAGTTTCTATCGCTTTTCCAACTCGGTTATACGTAACTGATTAACATGCTTTTTTGCGTTTTTACGTTAAATTTTGAATTTGTGATTATCAAAAATACATGGTTGTTTGATTCTTTTACACTTATTCCGGTATATTACAATTTTGAGAGAACTGAGACGGCGTTGCTGTGCTCTTTCTTGGTGCAGCCAAAGTTGAACCTTGATCCCATCAGAGAAGCGTATGTTGTTTATTTTTGGTCTGGATGAAAAATTGGTTTCGTATTTCACAACCCACATATACGCGCTATTTTAGAAATTGATAACTCTCTGGGACTTAACTTTGTGGCACTACCATTTCGTGGCGTGGTTGAATAGAATTCTAAATGTATCACCAATATTCAGCATTCTGGATTTAAACGGATGCACTCAGAATCCGCAGGAAAAAAAAATCCTGTTAATTCATGAGTTCCATACTGAAACGCTGGTCTCCAATTCTTAGTTGTGAGGATTTCATTTAATCTAGAATCATGATTTTTATACACTGTTAAGAATTTTGTGCTAGGTTGCACCAAAAAGTGGTGTTACACCAACCTCACCACTTTTAAGAAAAAGATATACAATTCTGTGGTGCAAAATAAACCCCAAAACATGGTGCAACCTTATACCATAACTTGGTGAAAAGTTGAACCACGTTTTTAGGTTTTGTTGCAAAACACGATGGTGTATCTTTTCTCAGAAAGTGGTGCAGCGGGAGTGGCCCCACTGTTTGGTGCAAACTACTACAAAATTTTTAACAGTGTATTCAGGTATAGTCACCGTCAGGCCCCGCTGAGTTCAATCCACCACTAGGCTTTACTGATTCCGAATCTCTCAAACGGGCCTGACGTAGGTTCTTTTGAGTGTCATCGAGTTGAACTCGATCGCTGAAATACTGGAACGTGTAGTCAGCAATTACTTAAGATCTAAGACAACGAGTAACTCCAATAACGAGCCCTTTGTTATTCGTAACAAAATTTAATAGAAGAGAAAATAAGCTCTGTTTGATTAGCTATCTCCACGTGCCAACAGGCTTCCAGATGGCGAACACTTTCCTATCTCTCCGATATCGCCGAAGACCTTCCGCCACGTTTAACTTGAGTCGTTCCGTCTAGATCCCGGTCGACCTCTTATCGCCGAAAAATCCTGACCATTCCGTCAGCGAAAACGTAAATTCCCGAGAGGTCTAGCCGACACTCTCAGCTCGCACACGCTGTGCGACCACGTTGCAGGCGAAACACTAAAAGCGTTTCGAGCAGATCAGATCAGATCATATGTAGAGGATTTTAGGAAGGGAGTGTCTGACCACAGGTCTTAAACAACCCTTAGAAATAGGAAGCTAGGAGATTTGGGCTAGAGTGCACGATAGGAAAGTGACACGGAAGCGAGGTAGAAGACGCCCTTATTTACTACCGGGAGGCCAGTACCCGGGGTCCGACGGCTTAACGTGCCCATCCGACGCACGGCGGGTATTTATTGGTTCGAACGTTCGTACCTGCCCAGGATCAAACGTGAGGCTATCTCCATGGCAGTCACGAACGCTGCTCACTAGGCCACCCACCGTCTTGAGCGAACGTGTCACTCCCTTTTATATCCTTATTCTTCTTTCTCCCCTTCCGTCCTTCTTGAATCCTGTTTTCGTGGAGTTCGCCGCTCTCTGGAAGTGGTGACCTTTGACCGATATATCAGACTCAGTCGTCCAGGTCAAGGTCAACGGATGCTACTAGGCACATGCCTGGCTCGGCGCTCCCTAATCTGGCATACAAAAGAAATGCGCCACGTGTCTTACACTTGCGTTGGATTTTACATTACATTGCATTTGAAATGAGAAATTGTTACAGAAAACGTTGCTACATGAAAATAATTAGTGGCGGCTTGACTCCGTCCCCTTACAGTCACTAAAAGGCAAGTTTGATTTTCGTAGGATTTAGGAATTTTGCAGTGCCATAAAATATATTATAATTTGTAACGCTTTCATTCTTTCGCTGTCAATTCGATTTTAAGTAAATAATTATTAATGAGCATGTTTTACTTCTTTAAAACGTCGATTTTACGATAGTATTTAACATTTTGATATTTCGTTTATCACTTTTTACATTTATACGTTTTTAAGGGCCCTCCCGTAGAAAAACATATAACCAAGGTTTCATTGCAATTATTGTTCTGTAAATGCATGCAAAACTTTTGCATTAAGTTCTACTGTCCAACTATTTCGTATATATTGAACAATTACATGAGTTCAAGTGTATTTACGTGGATTTCAAGAAATCTCTCTTTGGCAGAGGCCACTGTTTCGCCATTGCCTGCCGTAAAATGCGTGAAGTTTAATAGATAGGCAAAACAAAATACAGGGTGTACGAGAATTATTGGACACATTACAAAGTTATGTACAAGAAAAACTATGGGCATTGTCTGTTTTTCTATGTCACGTATTACTAACACGTTTCTATATTTTTGTTTTGCAGAATTGTTATTCCCAGAATCCGATAGATGGCGCTAGGTGAGGCCTGATGAGGAATGTATGAGAAATGCGCAATCAGTAGTCATGTCATCCGTACAGCAGAAGGCGATGTGTGTGTTATGGCTTGTGGAATTAAAGTCTGTCATTAAAGTTAAAAGACGGTACGGTTTAGAGTATGGTTGTAATCCTCCGTCAACGAATTCAATTAAGTGATGGATGAAACAGTTTAAAAAAACTGGCAATGCGGAGCATCGTGGAGGAGCCGGTAGGCCTAGCGTCAGCGGTGAGACGGTTGACCAAGTTAATGAAAGTTTCCGACGAAGCCCCAGGAAATCCGTTCGTAAAGGAAGCAGAGAACTGTGCATTCCGAAATTGACAGTTCACGATATCTTGCACAAGAAATTAAAGTTTCATGCTTATAAAATTCAAATAGTGCAAAAGAAGCATGTAAATGATCACACTCTGCGATACGATTTCGCTGTGGACATGCTGAATCGAGTGGAAAACGACGAAAACTTTCTCAGTACTGTAATTTTTAGTGATGAATCCACATTTCATGTGTCAGGTATCGTGAATCGTCACAACTGCAGGATATGGGGCAGTAAACGGCCTCATGCTGCTATTGAACTGGAACGTGATTCTCCAAAAGTTAATGTGTGGTGCGCCCTATCAAAAATAAAAGTGATTGGCCCTTTCTTCTTCTGCGAAAAAAACCATAAATGGGGACATTTACTTGGATATGCTAGATAATTTCGCTATACCGCAGATCAAAAGATATGACAGCGTCGTTTTCCAACAAGACGGCGCCTCCGCATTGCTCAACGTGTGCTTAAATGAGCATTTCCCCAACAGATGGATTGGGCGTGGTCGTCCCATGCCGTGGCCTCCTCGCTCTCCAGATCTAACTCCATTGGATTATTTCATGTGGGGTTATGTGAAGGATCGTGTCTATCAGACGCCTTGTACTGATTTGCAGGAACTGAAGCAGCGTATCACAGCTGCTATTGATTCCATAACTCCTCAGATGCTTGCCAATGCATGGAATGAAATCGAGTATCGCTTGGACGTACTACGAGCAACCAAGGGATCTCACATCGAAATTTATTAACTTGGGCAGTTACATTGTAAGTTAGTACAGTCAGTTTCTTTCAATCTGTTTAATGTTTTGTTTTATATAATTTTGTAATGTGTCCAATAATTCTAAGACACCCTGTATATTCAAAGTGAAACTACATTTCTCAGCTATTTTTCAGCATAAGATCCGAGACTCTCGAGACATTTATCCCAGCGTGGTACCCGTTTTAGTATACTTTCTTCATAAAAGTCCGTTTACTGTACGTATAGCCACCTGCGAACAACCGATTTATCTTCGTCAGCCGAATCGAAGCGTTGGCTGCCCAGGAATCTTTTCAATTGGCCAAACAGATGAAAGTCCGAAGGTGCAAGGCCCGGACTGTACGGTGGGTGCTGGAGGACCTCCCCGCCAAATTTCACAATTTTGTCACGAACTTGTGCAACATTTAGGAGAGCATTGTCATGAAGCAGTCTGACATTTACAGCGTCTCTATTGGGTCTTTGTCACGAAAGGCACAACGAAACTTTGTCAATGTGTTAGCGTAGGTTTTGAGATTCACATTGGTTCCCGTTGAATGAAACTCCACCAGGTGAACGCCATCATGCATGTCCTAGAACACCGTCATGAGGACTTTTTGTGCAGATTGGGTTGCTCTGATTTTTTTGGTAGTGGGGAGTTGGAATGTTTCCACATCATACTAGCCTTCTTTGTTTCGGGAGTGTAGTGGTACCCCCAGGACTCATCACCCAGAAATTCATATCCTCTTTCTGGGTAACGCATCAAGTGGTCCAAGGATGACATCATTCTCTGTCGCTTCTGGTCGTTTGTCAAGTTCTTGGGCACCCATCGCGCACTGACCTTGCGAAACTGCAATTTTTCATGCACAATATCGTACGTTATACCGCACGAAATGTTGAACTTCTGTGCCAATGTGCACAGATGGATCCGCTGTCACTCAGAATTGCCTGCATCTTACAGTGGCAGGTGATGACGCGGTTACAGGCCGACCGGAACGTGGCGAATCGGTAAGGTTGTCACGGCCCTATGCAAAGAAACTGCACCATCTGGAGATGTTGCTGCAGTCCAGGCAATCACCACCATAAACTTCGACCATTTCTTTGCGAATTTCCGTCGGAGTTTTCCATTTAGTCCATAAAAATCGGACTACGCCGCGTTGTTCTTCATTCGTACACGAAGCTAACAAACGCGACATCTTTGTGCCGTCGTTCACACTGTCTTCCACTACGGCTACACCTGATCCATCCAAACCGGTCTATAGTGTGATACTCAAACTCGTTGTCTGCCTAACTGCAACCTGCTACTTGCAACCTGCAAAGAAAAAAATTGCAGTGCGTTACTTTTTGATCCCCCTTAGTATGTTTCTATTGCACAGAGTAAATATTCTTCATAACTGTATGAGAACATATAATCTAATTTTTCTATACAAAAACTTGAACCTTTATCCTGTTGAGATTCATATAGTCTAATTTTTCTATACAAAAATTTGAACCTTTATCCTGTTGAGATTCATGTCATTTTTCTATACAAAACTTGAACCTTTATCCTGTTGCTATTCATATAATCTAATTTTTCTATACAAAACTTGAACCTTTATCCTGTTGAGATTCATATAATCTAATTTTTCTATACAAAAACTTGAACCTTTATCCTGTTGAGATTCATATAGTCTAATTTTTCTATACAAAAATTTGAACCTTTATCCTGTTGAGATTCATGTCATTTTTCTATACAAAACTTGAACCTTTATCCTGTTGCTGTTCATATAATCTAATTTTTCTATACAAAACTTGAACCTTTATCCTGTTGAGATTCATATAGTCTAATTTTTCTATACAAAAATGTGAACCTTTTTCCTGTTGAGATTCATATGTCATTTTTCTATGCAAAACTTGAACCTTTATCCTGTTGCTATTCATATAATCTAATTTTTCTATACAAAACTTGAACCTTTATCCTGTTGAGATTCATATAATCTAATTTTTCTATACAAAAACTTGAACCTTTATCCTGTTGAGATTCATATAGTCTAATTTTTCTATACAAAAATTTGAACCTTTATCCTGTTGAGATTCATGTCATTTTTCTATACAAAACTTGAACCTTTATCCTGTTGCTGTTCATATAATCTAATTTTTCTATACAAAACTTGAACCTTTATCCTGTTGAGATTCATATAATCTAATTTTTCTATACAAAAACTGGAACCTTTATCCTGTTGAGATTCATATAGTCTAATTTTTCTATTCAAAAATGTGAACCTTTTTCCTGTTGAGATTCATATGTCATTTTTCAATACAAAACTTGAACCTTTATCCTGTTGAGATTCATATAATCTAATTTTTCTATACAAAAACTTTAACCTTAATCCTGTTGAGATTCATATAGTCTAATTTTTCTATACAAAAATTTGAACCTTTATCCTGTGAGATTCATATGTCATTTTTCTATACAAAACTTGAACCTTTATCCTGTTGAGATTCATATAATCTAATTTTTCTATACAAAAATTTGAACCTTTATCCTGTTGAGATTCATATGTTTGCAGTTTTATATATTTTTTAAAAAACGAAACATTATAATGTCATTTCTCTCAACACCAGGTATTGCATTGCACATGAAAAACAGCGCATTCTTCTTCTCAAATTCTCTTGGAGATGTTTATTATGTTACAATAGATGGAAAAGAAGTGCACCCTGTTCTGCAAGAGAGTCCTAATTTACCTACACTTTTGTCAGTTGATTGGCTGAATGAGAGGCTGTATATGGTTGAGAATGATCTGGTAAGTTAGAATTATTACAAACTTTTTTTGTTTTTTTTGTTTCTTTTTTCGCTTATTTATTACTTTGCAAGTGTAATGTAACTCGAATGCTTGAATGCAAGCGAAGTTTACAAATCGTTTGGTGCATCTGTGTCCCAAGAACAGTTATTAATCAATAGCAATCAGACACGTGTAATGCTCACTGACGTCTGCACCTACGATATTGAGATGGCTTTATAAACAGCCCACTGTACACCGTACGTAAATTTGAGCCGCGGATGGCTTAGTGGTTAGCGAGTCAGACTGTCCTGGGATGATCTTCCTGAGATGGTGCAATTTGCTTACAATCACTGCATATTCGCCGTGCATCGGACGAGTACGTTAAATGACGGCCCCCGGGTTGGACCTCCCGGTTACGTAAAGTATCTATTCCTACTTACCCCTCTATGAGCAGCATCGTACTTGTGCGGTGGCGCTATCTACTGTGCTCTCTCTCACTTACAAACTGTTCTGTCAAAGTCGCTGGACTTGCTCTCACTCGTTCTGTGCCCTGCCGAAAGGCGGGCCCGCTGTAGGGGCTTTGGGCCTAAACCTTCTCTGTGGACGGAAGTCCTGCATGAAAATGCCTGGCTGTCTCTCACCATACGTGGATTTCTTTCCACGCTCCACTCTTCTCCCCATGGTTGACTGATACATTGGTTCAGGGGGCAAGTCTCTTTTAAGCTGATTGGCTTTAAGGGACCCTTCCCCTTAAAGCCAACCAGCTTAATAAGGTAGCTATTACAAACAAACGTTTGTAATAGCTACCTTCTTAAGCTTTCCCGCGCATCCCGACAATTCCAATGTTCCTTTCTGGTACTCATCTTTTCTTTTCAGATCACACTAACAGAATTCTACTTGTTTTGCAAAAGGCAGCTCTAGAAGAAGTTACTCCAGGCAAAACCAGTGTCAGTCAAGTCCCATCCAGGATTTTGCTTTGCAGAGGGCAGCTCTTAAACATGAGATACCCAATGCTAATAAAGTATCATGTTTCTAACACTTCGTAATTAAAATTAATTCAGTTAAAACCACTCCTGGAAATTAATGATCACGCAAATTAATTACTTAAAGTACCAATTTAGAAACATACAAAAATCATTTAAATCAGAGAATGAAACTTCACTTTTCAACTACTAAGTACATTATTGACAAAAGTCACCGGCCACCTAGAAGAGAAACACAACATACAATTTATTGACATACATTAGTACGGTGTCGGTATGTAACGTATACTCTATATTCACTTTCCTTTTGATTTTACTATCTCTGGTTATTTTATTTTCCTATGTAAATTATCTTCTTACTGAACGAGATGTTATTTCTCCCGCTGAATGAGATCTGGCAATGAGTGTAAGTCATGACGTGGTGGTAGCCAGTATAAATAGGCGCGTTCAACGATACGTAAGGAGAGCGTTTGTTGTTGTGAGGAGAGCGTTTGTTGTTGTACGGAGAGCGTTGGTTTATGTGAAGGAGAGAGTTTGTTGTTGTATTGAGAGCTTCGTTCTGTGTGATTAGTTTGATTCTTCATTATTGCGAAACGAGTTGTGTGTGTGCGTTGGATGATTCCAGAGTTATATAATAAAAGAGCTTTGTTGTAAGTACGTCTTTCTCAATTCATAGTTTTTGTCAGATCTCTGTCTGGCTGTTAGGTTTATGTTATTAGTTGATTATCATTAACAACCAGCGTTAAGACTTTATTCATCCTAATTACTGCTACAACATTACTACCAGTTATAAGTTTGTTCAATACTATTACTACACTACTAGCAGGAGACTTTATTCATGATCTTAATTAACTAGTAACAACAACCATTTGAATTCACTATTAGAAGCTTAGTACAAGCATATAATTCAGTAGTAGAAGCATTATAAAACATTACTAGCTTAGTTAAAAGCTTTGTTCATTATAATTAGCTTAGCTTAGTTTAGCTGGTAAAAGAGTTTATTCATTATAGGTAGTAATGTATGTTAATAAATTGCCTTAATGCATGCACTGACCCTTCGAGACTGGCTTTCGACAAGGTTTTTGAACACAGCGATAGGTATGCGCTTCCATTCAGTACATAATGCTGCCGCTAACTGTTACCTAATAGTAGGCCTTGGCTTCAAACTTCTTATACAGCGCTCTAATTCATATATATATATATGAATTATACGCATTGGACTTTCAAAGTCAACCCGTCCTCACTCAGTTCTCTTTTCTTTCATCAAACTGCTATTTCAAGGGGAAATGTGTTTGAAACGTGTTTTTCCTTAGTCTCAGCTCGCCATTAAGCCACTAAATAATGGACTTTCTTTTCTCAAATTTGGCATTTTCTCTGTTTAACTATGGGATTCGAGTAATAAATGCTTCAATAAAGGGTAATGTGAATGCCTTCGTTTACTTTTAGCGCAATAATTTCCCTGAATACCGTGTAGCTGAATAGAAGAAATTCTAATTTGTCTCCCGAGATTTGAGTCACAGTTTAATACTATTAGCTCTTCCGTGAGTTTCCATTCGGAAGCAATTATCCAGAAGAATACTTAACTTCGAGCTCGAGACGCACTTTCAATTCGCATAGTTCCTTTGGGTATACCTTTAGGAAAATATGTTATCCAGGGAACTCGAGATGCGCAATTTTAAAGGTGATGGAACAGTTAGAAGTAGTTTCAACAACATATTTGGCAATGGGTAAAAATTGTGGAATTGTTATAGATTTTTGAGCTTACTTTGTTACAGATTCCTGCTAAAATTTATTTGCCCAGCCAGATGTTTTCTTAAATTAAAGAACTCGTATGAGGGATAACATTTTCTGAATTTAAGAGACGTTTTTCCTAAACAAAAAGGACACAAAAAGCAGATTAGAAATCTTGTTTTAGGAATATACACTGAAGAGCAATTGAATTAGAGACAGCTGGCGTTATGCAAATATGGCGCTGTGGGCTTCCCTGTAAACGGAAACAACATGACGTATGCAGCGATCCGACAATATAAGAAGTGATGCGACGGGAATCAGTAAGAGTCGGGCGCAGTATGGGTAAAACGAAGGATCTAAGTGCATTTGATCGTGGGCAAATTGTCGGGGTCCAACGAATGGGTCACTCTATCTCGAAAGTCGTGCAATTACTGGGATTTTCACGAGCCACTGTGTCACAGGTGCACCGTGAGTACAACGAATCCGGTAAAACCATCCCTGCAAGGGCCAACTGCCGTGGACAACAGCGTGTGGATGAGCGGGGTCATCGTCGGCTAGCTCGCAATGTAACAGCGGATAGACGGCCACAGTGCAATAAATCACTCGGCAATTTAACGCTGGTGCACAAAAACGTGTAAGCAGCCACACCATCCAGAACCATCTCCTCGCTATGGGGTACAGAAGCCATCGTCCGACGAGTGTACCGCTGCTGGCCGCACATCACAGGGTGCAAAGATTAGCATGGGCGCGGGAACATCGCCACTGAACCATAGACATGTGGGAAAATGTTGCCTGGACTGATGAGTCGAGATTCACGTTGGTACATGCGGATGGCAGGATACGAATACGGCGCAAACCACATGAAGCGATGGATCCTTCTTGCCAGCAGGGTACTCTTTAAGCTGGTGGGGGTGGCATTCTCGTCTGAGGACTGTTTACGTGGACTGAAATGGGACCCCTGGTACGTGTGACATCGTCCCTCATAGGTCAACGTTACCGCGATATCCTGGACGACCATTTGCTCCCGTTTGTGCGCCTTCAACATCCCACTGGGGACCTCATCCTGCAACAAGACAATGCACCGTGCCATCGCTCCCGAATTGTATCCGAATGGTTGGATGAACACTCCACCGACGTCACCTCACTTCCTTGGCCAGCTAGGTCACCTGGCCTCAATCCCATCGAGCACATCTGGGATGCCATCGAGAGAGATGTTCGAGGCTCTGACCCTCTCCATAAAATCTTCGTGAACTGTGGGAGCTTGTTCAGGGGTCGTGGATCCGTATGGCTTCCCAACGCTTCCGGTGTCTTGTCGAGTCCATGCTGAGATGAATCGCCGCCGTCATCAGGTCGAAAGGTGGTGCTACACGTTACTAAACAGGTATCTCTAATTCAATTGCTCTTCAGTGTACATGTGGTAAAACCTCATCCCCGTTTTACTGTTTCAGTTGTCATTATATCTTGTTAGGTTTTTTACAATTTTGCACGCTATTTTTTATTGAACATTTCCTTGCCTTTGTCTTTCGATACATCAGTAACCAAAAGTATAATCATTTTTTTAATTAGCATTTTCAATTAATTACAAAAATTGTCTTTCTTCACCTTTTATTCCAGATCAGTAGATGCAGATTTGATGGAGAAAACCGCGAAGTAGTGTTGACAGGACTGAGCTACGAGCCAACGGATCTACATGTTGATCCATACAATGGGTAAAACTAAGAATTTTTTTTTAATCAAATATTATTTCGCATTTCGAAGGTACTGAATCGCTATTCTTAACACAAACACTAGACCCCAGTAGTCTTTGATTGAATGAATTATAGTTTTAGAATTTTCTCACTTGTTAGTTCAGAATATATGATTTCTTATAAAATGGGAAAACAGTAAACCGTACATTAGCAGTTTTCTTGTGTACTAAAATTTCATTTTGATGATCATTTCGCCATTTATTCATAAGAAGTTTACTAGGATGACCGCCTTATTTTTGTTGGAGAACCCTTAATTATTACTTTTTACTACCACTTTCTTGGAAGGTCATGATAAACGTTTGGATTGGAGAGTCTAAAGTCTTGGTAAATGAAAATTTGTGACCTTGCTATTGCGACCCATCTGGTTCTCACGAGAAGAGCAAATTTTCTTCACATCCACACATTATTAATGAAAAATGTGCAATCCCTCATTCTAACGGAGGCGGTAAAACTGGAGAATGTTCTGGAACCGGATAGTGTTATAAATCAGAATAGTGTTATAAATAGAAATAAATCAGTGTTATAAATAGAAATAAATCAGTGTTGATGTGAAAACTGGAATATACTTGAACGATCAACAGCGAGCCCATTATGACTTTACGTTGTTGTTATATTTCAAAATTTAATAGCATAAATGTTATAATGAAGAATACAGATAGGAATGGTGTCAATATTATATTTAAAAATAAATTATATATGAATCAAGATGTTGCAATTAATAATATATGACCTAATGAAAACAAAAAGTCACATGTACATACGCTCCTAGACTTCCACATGTGATCGTTGTCAATAAAATATATATTATTAATAAAATGTCTGTCTGTATGCTTTGAATAACTTCAAAACTTATTTCTATAAGTTTTGAAGTTATTACATTTTTGAATTTAGGAGTGATTTTTAACCAACATCATGATTCAAAAAATGAAGCAAAGAATTATCATGCTATAGCAAATCTTTCAATTTTTGCCAAGATTCTTGAAAAATTAAATTATACTCGACTAATTTACTACCTTCAAAAATATAAGATACTCAGTCAGTATCAATTTAGATTTTTAGCAAATAAATCTACAGAATTAGCATTGCTATACCTTCAAAATGCTATACAAAATAATTTTACTCAAAAATATACAACAATAGCTTTATTTCTGGATTTATCAAATGCATTTGATACTTTAAATCATGATATTCTTTTTTATAAATTACAAAATATAGGAATCAGGGGTAATACTTATTCACTTTTCAAAAATTACTTGACTAACAGACAAACAATATACACAAATTGAACATTATCACTCCTCATTTCAAATTATGAGATCAGGAGTACCTCAGGGTTCTGTCCTCGGCCCTTTATTGTTTAATATATACATTAATGATTTATTTTCGCTGTCAACTCATATGGATCTTTTTTTTGTATGCTGATGATACAGCTGTTCTTATAAAAGCAAAAAACTTAGGTGAAATACTAACAAAATGTAATAAACAGTATTACAAACTATATCTGACTGGTTAAATTCTAATGAATTAATAATTAATGTTAATAAAACTAAAGCAGTTATTTTTTCTAATAAGTTATCTCCTTTAACACCAAATGCACAAATTTCCCTTAATAATAAAATAATTGATATAATAACTTCATTCAACTACCTAGGAACTACAATAAATTTTGACCTCAAATGGAATAAACATATCGATTTTCTTTTAATTAAACTATCTAGAAATATTGGTATAGTGAGTAATATCCTGATTGATCTAACAACTAAAACATTGATCTCATTGTATTACACATTATTTCAAACTCATATTAATTACTGCATACTATCATGGGGACAAATGACACAATACAATATTAATAAATTACAAATTCTACAAAATAAATTTATTAGACTAATTGATCTCAAGTCACATCCTAATACTCGACCTTTAATAAATTTTAGAACAAAAGTATATCCTAATAAATATAATATACTTACTATTACTCAACTATATTATTTTAATCTTGGTAAAATTATGTTCAAACGAATTAAATATAATTTATATTCAAACCTCATATTTCTTAATGCACATGCACATTCGTATGAAACAAGGAATAAATTACAATTACAGCCTATTTTTTCAAAAACGGAATCAATTAAACTTACTTTAAATTACAGAGGCCCTCAATACTGGAATTCTTTACCTAGCAACCTCACTAACTTAAACAATTTTAATTTATTTAAAAAAAATTCAAACTCTGTCTTCTTCAATAATTTAAAAAAAAAGGGAAAAGATTGGTAAAACGTCTTCTGATTGTCTGACTTGATGTGTCTATCTGTTGTTTCATTTGTTTCTTCTATGGGGAGTATAGGGGTATGTCAGGCCATTTTGGCCTTTTCCCTTGTCTTCCCTGTTGTTACAGTCTATGTTCATCATTTATGTACTGTCAATTTTTCTTTTCCCACTCTTTTTTTTTCTTCTTCCTAAGAGCATATAACAACAAAAATAAATAAATAAATAAATGAACTCCTAAACTCTTTGACCGATCTGGACTAAATGTTGCATAGTAACTCTCTAGGACCTTGCGGAAAATTATAAGCTGCCATTAAATCTGGATACTCCACTCCCTCCCCCTGATTTCATCCCCTTGATACTTTGTTCTAATGTTACAGGGCTTGACACTCAGTTATATTTCAGTTTCCAGTGAGAAGGGTTCGTTGCTGCTTCGCTTGCAGAGAGTTTTTGTATCGGGAGTTGAACCCGTAGTTTACCCGACTGGAGCAAATAATTAGAATATTAGCAAAAGTTATAACTCACTCTTGCAGTGAGGAAAGTATTTATTCAGATGCTACGGGGAAGGTCTCAAACTTTGTCCGGATTTTCATTCATTCTTTATCTTAGTAACCCGTTGTATCCCCTTCTCTTGAGGCCAGTATTCGCTTTCCTATTTTTCCATTCTCCCTTGATGATCAGCATTATCTCCGTTTCGCACTCCGGAGCAAAATCTCGACACCTCCCTCGCTCTTTGCCTTTCAACCGAATCCCCCAGTAAAGTGAAGTACCCGGCTAAGAAGCACCAAAGAGTGTCCCTCCTTTCCTAGAATGCGCGGACGTTTTTTTAATTGCCTTCCTCTTACCCATCAGAGATCATTATCCAGTTCCTCCCTCGCACTGCAACAAAACCCCCCAAAATGTTCCTTTCCCTCGGATGGGACGCTGAGAAAGTGAGAGCCATGCCCATTGGCCAGCTGCATCCAAATGGTGCAAAGAGGCACTGAGCAAAGGGAAGATTATTCTAATTCACTATACTCAAAATTGTTACCAAAATTCACTCCTGATTGATGCCCAGGTTACACTAAGCCCTTTTACCGATTTGGACCAAATTTTGCATAATTATTCTCTAGGACCCTGCAAAACGTATAGGCTACGATGAAACCTAGACACCCACCTTCCTCCCCCGATTTCATCCCCTTGACACTTTGTGATAATTTATGTTTAGTGCATGACAGGCACCAGTTAATTTTAAAATATTATATTTTGACACAATTACTCCATTAAAGGAACAAACGGATTTGTCTAACAACCAAATGAATTTCACTTAATTATTATAAACTTCTATGCTTTTTATGTAATTTTAACTTAAGTCAAAAAAGCGAAAATCTGTTGGACAAATCAATACAAAATCCAAGAAAGTGAAATTATTAAGAGAAACTGAGGCCTCTCAACAGCGTGAATTCCAGAATGCCTTCGAAAAAGCGAAAATCTGTTGGACAAATCAATCCAAAATTCAAGAAAGTGACATTATTAAGATAAACTGAGACCTCAACAGCGTGAATTCCAGAATGCCCCAGGAAAAGCGAAAATCTATTGGATAAATCAATCCAAATCATCCAAGAAAATGGTCGGGAAGCTCTGGCCCAGAAGGTGGCTCATGTATTTTTTGTTAAACCTGGGCAACGCAGGGTATCTTTGCTAGTTTTGTATAAACAAAACATTTAAAAGAGGGTGTCGCGTTGTGTTCACACTTTCTCCGTTACTGGTGCGGAGAGATAAGGGTGACACCCGTGAATAGTACTGAAAAAATGATTTGCAGTTGAAATTCTCTGTATTCTGTTATCATTCAGTCACGTTTGACCTTAAGAAAATACGATGTATACCTAAAAGTAACGTCATGACTCATGTTTTCAAGAAATAACTTTTTAATGTCAATTGTGGTAAAGATGAAACACTTAATTAATTATCAGTGGGTGAGACGAACATTGACTCATTATCTTGTTTCTAACAAGGATTACTCCTCGTTACTCGTATTACTCCTTAATCAACAATAAAATCAAGAATAAACAAAATGCGATTTCTATTATATCATAGAAAAATTACGTACAGCAACCGTTATAAACCTTTCACTTAATATAATCAAAATCCTGCGCGTGGTAACAATGTTTATGCTCTATTCTCAACTCTTGAATATTTTTGAATTACGTTAACAAATTATTTTTGGGTTTTATTTTATTTAAAAATCCAAATGTACCCAACTGGGATTCCACACTGTTTGTAATGATGAACCCACGCCTGCTAGTGATAATTGACGGAAAGATGGGTCATAGTACGTAACAACTTAGAAAGGGAAGTAAAATAAACTCCGCTCTTTTCCTTGGGGATTTGGGGATTCCAACGCTCCTTGGATTTGTTCCATGTGGTTATCACTCATTCATCAGCTCCTCGTACCCTTGCATACGTCCTAATTCTCACCGCAGTCATAGCATTTTGCATATAAATTCTAATCATCACGTTTCTTTAAAACCTTCTATATCTCTCTTAAGAGTTTAATACTTCTTAAATATCTTACTTCCTTTTCCTACATCTCAAGAACTTTTCGCTCCTCTGAAGCATGTTCCATTTTCCGTACAGGGTGGGGCGGGAAAATCTTTAGTTTATCAGCTGCCTTTGAACTCCGTCTCTATTTCTCGCATTGGTCCTAACCCATTGACGAAAGTAAACCGCCTTAAACGCGATTAGAGCATTAAGAAGTCCGCCACCTTGAACACAATACACAAATGGTCGAAACATCTAAGATCCTACAGCCAAAGGTCTGCAGCAGAATTCTGGGCACGACACAAATACGTATAAAGGAATTCGGGCTGGTATCTTTTGGTGAGAGACGTGGCCGGGCACGTCTGCGTCTTTGTAGGTGGCCAGGAAGTAACATGCATCTTCAAGATAAGGAGCCTGTAAAGCCCAATTTTTATAATGATATTATCGGGGTGTCTCTGGGCAAAAGAGTACAAACCGTGGGATGGAAACACTTTCTTGCAGCAGAGGATTTCATTTCTCATACACAAAAATTCAAATTCATGTTGTGCAAATTTATCTTAATAATTTTTCCATACACCATCGTTGTGGGTGGGAGTCACGAAAGCAGCATCGTAGACCATGTTACATATTTGAAGAATAAGATGTGGGAATAAAGATATGTGGAACCGAAATAGAGCATATATACTGCGACGAAGAAGAAGAGAGATTGAACTTTTGATTTTAATACTCAGGAAGGAGCAATGAAAAAGGCGTAATGCTGAAATAGCTTAGGTTACTATTGGTGGAAAATGGAAATTTAAAAGGAGAAATGAATAGCAGGGTGTAGGCTGGGCAGATTAACTTGTGGAAAACGTCTATTGGACTTTGATAGAAGAACGCTAAAAATCACACTTATTCACATTGCACTGAGATCTCACTGTTCGTGGAAGATTTGTCAATTCTAAGCCACACTCAGCATTTTAAAGTGCCAATCACGAGATGATCACAGATGAAATTATTTTTATTGATTTTCATGAAAAATATATTTTCAGAATATCTTATCTCTAATTTATTATTTTCACCTACTTTAGGTACATGTACTGGGTTTCGAATAACGAATCCAATGGTGGTTTGTATCGAATAGACTTGGATACTATACATGCTACCTCATCATCAGCAGAACACGCCCAACTTATATTGAAGGATGACAAACTCACTGCATTTTCAGTGGATTTCATTAACTTTCGCTTGCTCATACCCTTTGCAGAAGGGAATACCATCATTTCCACAGCATTAGATGGTAGTGATATCGTTGATATCAGGCGAAATTCTCAGACTTCCCAGTTTACTGGCGTCAAAAGCATTGCAGTACACAGAAATCTCTTTTACTGGACCACAGGACGCACGATTTTTGGAGAGGAATATCACCCTAAAGAAGACAGATATTATCACAACATTTATCTACTAGAAGATGGACCATTTTCGAATTTAAATATCTATCATCGTGACTCGCAGCCTCACCCAGGTAAATTAAAGATGTATTCGAAATTGTGTATTTATTAGTTTTTAAGTTCTTGTGTGTACTGTATACTCATATTTCAAAATAGTTTTCCAAAATACGGTACTCTTAGATTACCCTAAAAATCCTTTGACTAATCCAAAACAGAATGCGATTTAACGACTGGTAAAATTGGTTGTGTTCTATGACTTCGTATTAAAAGGAATGAAAACATTGTGAATATACGCTCACGAACAATGAAATTTGCGCATCTAGAAGAAACCTGCTACAACCGCGAAACTCTGCAAATAGCTAGAGTCCGTGCTGATATGCAAATGATCCACGTTTGATGTGGTTGCGCATGACCGCACACTCTGTGGTGGCACTGCAAGCACGAACCGGCAGCCTTATAAACTGGCGTGTAGTCGATGCCCCATGAAAGCGAAAAGCACTGGCCGACGCAAGCAAGAGTACAGAGTGACGAGAATGCCGGGTAGATGCCAGAGACTTTGATTTACGCCACTTACGGACTTTGAGAGAAGCCGGATTATTGGGCTGAAAACCTGCAGGGTTTAAGCCCGCCACGTGGATCGTTCTGGCTATACCGTCCGAAGTGTTGGGAGCAGTGGACACGTGACGACACTGCCACACGGCGGACCGGCTCCGGACGGACCAGGAGGGCCACCGGTAGCGAGGATCACAGGGACACAGGAACCCGGTCAATTATACATGCAGATGTAGCGACTCCTGTGTTCCCACGAACCATTTCCCGAAGCCTCGCGGAAGCGAATCTGCGTTCCCAGCGCACCTTACGTGTGCTGCCATTAACACCGGAACATCGCCGGCTCCGTGTGGTGTTTAGCGATGAGTGCTGATTCGTTTTGGGGACAGATGATAATCGTGTCCGGGTGTGGAGGTCCCCGGGTCATCGGCACAATCCCAATCTCGTTATCGAGCGCCACACCTCCCCTACTGCAGGCATTATGGTTTGGGGAACCATATCCTACGATAGCCGATCAGCTCTAGTAGTGGTACGTGGATCATTGACAGGCCAGCGGTATGTGGATGAGATCCTACGGCCCCATGTGCTCCCATTCCTGGCCGAGATACCAGGTGCGCTGTACCAGCAGGATAATGCCCGCCCGTACACAGTTCGGGTTGATCCAAGACTGTCTACGTCATGTCCAGACACTTCCATGGCCTGCCCGCTCCCCGGACATGTCCCCTATCGAGCATGTGTGAGACCAGTTGAAACGCCAGCTGCCACCGTGCCACAGTATCTGGGATTTGGAGCACACCGTTCAACATGTGTGGGCCAGTCTGCCGCAGGGCAACATCAGGAGTTTGTTCGCCTCCATGCCTGACCGTATTGAAGCATGTATAGTCTCACGAGGTGGTACGACGCGCTACTGAAGATGACCGGACTGCGTGCTACAGATCCCTCTGTAATTGTCCTGCAGCTTTGTTTTTGCCATCATGTGTATCATTACGTCCATAAAATTTCAGTTCAATCCGATGAGTCCTTCTTGGTGCGCAAATTTCATCGTCCGTGAGTGTATTTATTTATGTGTCATTAGTCTGACACGTGAGCGAGAAACATTTCACGTTCTAAGTCTTTAAACAGTATCAAGGGAGAATGATTTCATGTACTACGCAACCTAGCCAAGAGATAGCTTTATACGAGCGATTTAAATAAAAATAATACAGCCATGACTTTCGTGGTGCCTGTGGGAGGGAAAATATCCGGAACGGATGGATCCGTAATTCTCGAATTTGCTGATAAAATGGAGTTTTGTTCCCTCACCGCGAAAAAATGCATTGTTTATTTTTTTATAAAATTTTCTTCAGCGTTCGGCTTGATGGAAGAAAATTCTTTAAACGTATTAACCTCTAAAACATTTTACAGAAGCATCAATGTAAAACAAGGTTTGAGAAATTCTTAGGATTTTTTAGCGTTATTGAACAAAATCAGTTTGTGTGTAAACGTAGAGGCGTAGATCATTAATGGCTCTCAGCGTAATGTTCTGTCTTACAATTGGCTATTGTTAATTTTTATCTGATAATTGTTCAATTGTATCTCTGTAAACAATGTCTGCTACTGCTAAGGAGCTGTCAAGAGAATTCGCCATTCCAGTTCTCTAAATGTGATATTACATTAACGTCACGTAAAAGATGTCTGTTCGTAGTGTTGCATGCTAATATCTATGATCCTTTTTACATATGCCTTGATTTTCTTTTCATCAGCCACAATATACAGTATATTTAAGTTGATACTATCTCGTAATCTGGTCAATGCCACATGCAATTCTCCATGCGTAGCCAGTGATTTTGATTAAAGCATACTAATTAATCGAACATTTGTCGCTGATACTTATTCAAGTATCAGCAATAAATGTTCGATCAAGTATTCATTGCGATTTCAAATGTCATTCTCATATTGCCTTCTTTCCATCACAAATAGAAAGTTTCTTGTACTCGGAGCCAAATCATTTCCTAGAATGAACACGCGTCTCCATATATGATCATCTGTGCTTCACCAACCAGAATACTCTTTTAGGAATACAGGCGTGATATGAAAATGAATTAATATTAACATCTAGGACCAAGCAAGGCATTCTTCTGATAATAACTCAGCAGTACGTTCTTCGGATTCATATTTTTGGGAGTTGAATCCGAAGAACGTATTGCTGAGTCCTTATGTCTGTTCGAAATATGAATGCGAAGGAGAGGCTATCGAATAGGAGCAGGTTGACTGTAAGAAGAATTCATCAGTTCTGGATACATTGATGTTGATTGGACGTCATGGTAGAAAACTCTGGTTTACTTCCGTATTGATTAGGTTCCTATTTAGGAGCCTTGTTTTCATCGATTTTCAAATCCTATTTCATTTTCTCGACTGCCTACAATGAAATAAAATACATATTGTCCTCTTTCACTTGGATGAAAATGTAGATACCATAGTTTGGCGATTTATAAATTCGATCTCCTCTTCCATATAAGGGTTGACACGGTTTTTCAATTTCACTTTATTTTTTTTTTTTTTTTTGATTGAAGGTTTAACGACCACCGTGAGCAACTCAATGGGCTATTAAGCAGTCGCCCGTCCCTAATTTAGGGTCACTGGTTCCAGGGAAGGGAGAGAGCCAGTGCCGTAAGACAAACACAACATCCATGCCTCACCGGGATTCGAACCCGGACCCCTTACGGACGAATGATCAGAGGCGATCGCTTAGACCACTGCGCCACCGGGGCGGCCAATTTCACTTTAGATCTCCCTCTAGTTCGCTTTCCAGGTAGCTACATGTCTATAACTCTACATTCCACACATTTCTTGTCCCTTATCAAAACATGTTCCCACCAGCGCAGTCTTGCTTTTTAGACCCTCTTTGAAACCTCTGCCATTTTAACTATTGCCCTTAATCTCTCATTTGTAATTATGTGTTTTCTGTTAACACCGCACGTTCACTTTAGCATCTGTGACGTACCTGCCATCAGGACGCACACAACATAAAGGCAGATAGCAGTCAGAACGAACGTCCGCGTAGCTCAATTGGTAAAGTTACTTATTCCGGAATGAGGGGACCCGGGTTCGAGCCCTGGCGTGGACAAAAATGACGGAGAAATTTACTTCGTTATAATGGCGCCCGAACTTTCCGGATGACCCGGCCGTTCAAGATCTCGCAATGGTGTGATGTTCTTTCTACACCGCGAGAGAGGGAAAATAAGAGAATCCCTTCTCCAGCGCTTCAAAAAAAAAAAACGTGTGTGACGTTGCATTCCCCACACCAGATTGACTGGGAGTTTTCAAGTGCACGTGCTTCAGCGAATGGCTGCTTTCGAGGATTCATGGTCACGGCTGACTGACCCGTGGGCTATGCCCCCGTCCCTCTTTCCGGGGGGGGGGAGATGTGACGTACCTGCCAGCAGGATGCGGACGACATAAAGGCAGATAGCAGTCAGAACGAACGTCCGCGTAGCTCAATTGGTAGAGTGACTTCTTCCGGAATGAGGGGACCCGGGCTCGAGCGCCGGCGTGGACAAAAATGACGGAGAAATTTACTTCGTTATACATCTTCCTTTGAACTGTATCTTGCCATTGGGAAAGTCTCAGCACTGTATAGCATCGTTGGTCTTACCAAAACCTCGAAAACGACCTATTTTCGGCCTTATTGTTATTTTTCTGTCACACAGTACATCTGATGTTTTCCTCTGGCTATTCTATCCTGTTGCAATCTGCTGTTGAGTTCCCTTTTGGGACCTTCACTTCCCTTCAACATCCATCCCAGGTATTTGATACTTTTCACTCTTTCGATCGCTCTTTCCTGAATATCAACACTCCCATACTGATTTCCTTTTTCTTTGTTGCAGCAGATGTATTCTGTGAAAACACAAATTTACCGGTGGCGTGGATCGAAACTGCATCGTTCTGCTACGGAGCCGAATGTTCTCCCAATTATGCTACACCGACAGAATTTATCGCTGCAATTTTACCGTCTTGACATGTGCTGCTCTTGTGTAGTACGCCACATATATCCCCCTTAGGAAAGCCGGGAGCACGAAATCGCAGGTTTCGGGCCCGCGCCGCAATCCATGGTTGAAGTAACTTTCTGTAGAAGAAGAAATTCTCCTAAATTCCAGACGATGTGTGAAAGAAGCATCACACATTTTTTCGAAGCGGAGAAGGAATTCTCATGAATTCCAGACGATGGGTGGAACGAAACATCACACATTTTTCGAAGAACCCGACGGCCAGCAGATCTGTTTCCACAATCGGGCGACAATGTGAAAACAAAAATTTGTCGGTGACGAAGATCCTTCTGCTCCGGAGCCGAATGCTTTCCCAATTAAGCTACACCGACAGAATTTATCGGTGCAACTTTTGCTGTCTTGACACGTACGTCACCTCTGTAGTCCATCACAATTCTGTTTTGTATTATAAAGCTCTTTCCCAGATTTTCTTATGCTTTTCCTTTTCTCCTGGCACACATCACCGCATTGTCTGCAAACATAGCCCAAGGTGCTATTTCCCTCACTCGTGCTATTGCCAAATCTAAGACAGTATCAAATAACAAAGGGTTTAGGAATGATCCTTGGTGTTCTTCAAATTTCGTCTGACCTGGGCTACTTGTGACACGTACGAGAATCTCTGTACATTCCCTTTATCATCCGCGCATACTTTTCTGGCATCATTTTCTTTCTCAGGCAATTCCATATTTAACCGTAGAGTTTTCGCTTTAAAGTTATTATAATTTGGATTGGTTAAATGGCTTTTAAAATCACACAACAATTCTGGAGATCCTTGGTTTGCTGGCAGAATAACTTCTATTCATAACAATTCATAAACTTCATATTAGCTAATCTCTGTCACAGAATTCGGTGATTTTTAAGAAACTTGTGTATTCCATCGCACCACAGCTATTGAAGTACATGATTTCCATCAAGTGAACTGTTAGCAACCGTAAATTGAACCATTATCCTAATATTTAATATTAAATGTCGAGCTCTGTCTCGCCTTAAGTATTCATTTTATTTTTCATTTTCTGTATTTTCTACGGCAGGAAGCAACTCATTAAAATATACGTTCCATTTTGTTTTCACTAAGGGAACTTTAATATAAATTTGAAAATTCCTGTCTTCGGTATTTCTTTCTATCAGCAGGATGTGCAGATGTCCCAGATGTCCTTTGACTTGTTTTATTACTTTGCCGTATTATATTCCCTTTAGCATTTCTGTGGGCATTCGTTCCTCCAGTTTCCTCCTCGTCTACGTTGTGCGTCACTGTTCAACCCAAAAAGAAATAATTCCAACCTCGTTTCTTTCTGCGATTTTTTAGGTTTCTCAATCTCTGCAGTATTTCTTCTTACTTATGTAATATGACATCTTCCTTCAAGATGAATTTTTCGTGGTGCTGTGCTATTTTCCTTAAAGGTGAATTTTTTTTTCATGCTCCATTTCACTGAAAAATGAAGCAAAATGTGGGCAGTGATTAAACATTTCGTTTTATATGTCTGAACGGAAAATATAAATATAATTAGCCTGCGCGAAAAGACTTTGCAAAACCGCTAAACTTGTTTAAATGTATTTTATTATTAAAAATATTTACAGCAATGATATAATAGTTTTATATGTTGTCTAACTTATGATTTCACATCCATTTCATGATCTCAGACACCAATACAATGATATCAGCATTGTTTATAGATAAACTGGTCTTGTAATTGAAAATAGGTGAAAGGCCTGGAATATGGCCTATAAATACACATTGCGGCTATTAAGTAATTAGACAATTTTTTTTAAATGAAAAAGCAGAAAAACTTAGTTAAATATATTTTATTGGAAGTACATTCCTCCTGTGTTAATACAAGAAGTGGCACGATCAGCCAACGAAAGGAAGGACTTGAAGAGGTCATCTTTTGGTATGGATTGAAGAGCTGATGTCACAGTTCTTTGTATGCCTTTATATTTATTCGAAGTACATTCCTCCTGTGTTAATAGAAGAAGTGGCACGATCAGCCAACGAAAGGAAGGACTTGCAGAGGTCATCTTTTGGTATGGAGTGAAGAGCTGATGTCACAATTCTTTGTACGTCTTCATATTTATTCGAAAAACATTCCTCCTGTGTTAATACAAGAAGTGGCACGATCAGCCAACGAAAGGAAGGACTTGCAGAGGTCATCTTTTGGTATGGAGTGAAGAGCTGATGTCACAGTTCTTTGTATGTCTTCATATTTATTCGAAGTACATTCCTCCTGTGTTAATAGAAGAAGTGGCACGATCAGCCAACGAAAGGAAGGACTTGCAGAGGTCATCTTTTGGTATGGAGTGAAGAGCTGATGTCACAATTCTTTGTACGTCTTCATATTTATTCGAAAAACATTCCTCCTGTGTTAATACAAGAAGTGGCACGATCAGCCAACGAAAGGAAGGACTTGCAGAGGTCATCTTTTGGTATGGAGTGAAGAGCTGATGTCACAGTTCTTTGTATGTCTTCATATTTATTCTAAGTACATTCCTCCTGTGTTAATACAAGAAGTGGCACGATCAGCCAACGAAAGGAAGGACTTGCGGAGGTCATCTTTTGGTATGGAGTGAAGAGCTGATGTCACAGTTCTTTGTATGTCTTCATATTTATTCTAAGTACATTCCTCCTGTGTTAATACAAGAAGTGGCACGATCAGCCAACGAAACGAAGGACTTGCAGAGGTCATCTTTTGGTATGGAGTGAAGAGCTGATGTCACAGTTCTTTGTATGTCTTCATATTTATTCGAAGTACATTCCTCCTGTGTTAATACAAGAAGTGGCACGATCAGCCAACGAAAGGAAGGACTTGAAGAAGTAATCTTTTGGTAAGGAGTGAAGAGCTGATGTCACAGTTCTTTGTATGTCTTCATATTTATTCGAAGTACATTCCTCCTGTGTTAATACAAGAAGTGGCACGATCAGCCAACGAAAGGAAGGACTTGCAGAGGTCATCGTTTGGTATGGAGTGAAGAGCTGATGTCACAATTCTTTGTACGGCTTCATATTTATTTCGAAAACATTCCTCCTGTGTTAATACAAGAAGTGGCACGATCAGCCAACGAAAGGAAGGACTTGAAGAGGTCATCTTTTGGTATGGAGTGAAGAGCTGATGTCAAAGTTCTTTGTATGTCTTCATATTTATTCGAAGTACATTCCTCCTGTGTTAATACAAGAAGTGGCACGATCAGCCAACGAAAGGAAGGACTTGCAGAGGTCATCTTTTGGTATGGAGTGAAAAGTTGATGTCACACTTTTTTGTATGTCTTCATATTACATTCCTCCTGTGTTAATACAAGAAATGGCACGATCAGCCAACGAAAGGAAGAACTTGCAGAGGTCATCTTTTGGTATGGAGTGAAGAGCTGATGTCACAGTTCTTTGTATGTCTTCATATTTATTCGAAGTACATTCCTCTTGTGTTAATACAAGAAGTGGCACGATCAGCCAACGAAAGGAAGGACTTGCAGAGGTCATCTTTTGGTATGGAGTGAAGAGCTGATGCCACAGTTCTTTGTATGTCTTCAATGCCTGGAAAAGTTTTCCTTTTAAAGGTAGCTTTAATTTAGAGGAAAAAAGCAGTCACATGGTAGCAAATCTGTAGAATAAGGGGGATGGTTGAGTACACGCACTTGTTTTTGCGCCAGAAGTTGCTGTACACTGATTGCTCCGTGTAATCAAAGACGTTTATTTAAAATCCAGTGAGTATTCAACGTAATGACAATAATGTACATTAGAGAGAGAACTTGCATAAAAACTTTTGACAAACCAGGTAATGAGGACGTAGATAAAATTACCTGCACAAACAATATATAGTCTCATGTACAGAGAATGAAAGTCCTGGACTTACCTGGGACTTAAAAAATATACTAGGAGAACATTTTTCTCAAAGTGCAGAAAGTCCATATAGTGATGATTAAGTAGTAGCAATTCGATGAATATAAAATCATAGTGATACATAAGTAGAAACAATTCGATGAATATAAAATCCTGAACTGACAGGCGACGAAAAAAGAAATGGGGAGACAGTAGACTCCCGTGATGAACATTGGCGTCAAAAAATATGCATTTGAGGAGAAAAAGGTGAGTTCATATGAAAAAATTGCACGACACACAGGTGGAGCAGAAAAAAGAACACAGTCCTGAGATGCACGCTTCGTGTGCCGGTGCGTTATCATCAAGGTGGAGCCACTGCCCGTTTTTGTACTCAGGTCTGCCACGAACAATCCTCTTCGCAATCGTTCCAAAATGGATGTGAAAGCATTGCCAGTGAAAGTTGTACCTCCAGAAATGAACTCGTGATGCAGAATTCCCTTGCAGTCGTAAAAGTACAAAAGCTTTGTCTTGATTTTGGACTTCTATAACCTGATCTCCTTTCCTTTGGGTGACTGTGGCAGCTTCCACTGAGCACTTTGACGCTTCATTTTAGGTTCGTAACGAAAACAGCATGTGTTGTCACCTGCCACAATGCTTTGGAGAAAAATTTGCATTAGTTCTGCAGTCTCCACTCGCGCATGTTTCTGGTCGTCTGAAAAAGCATGCAGAACAGGGAGACCACAAAATCCCCCCCCCCCCAAAATATTGCATTGAAATTTGACGAATCGTCTCCTTATTAACACAAAGCTCATATTCCAGCATCCTCAAGGTCACACAACGATATTCAGGCATGCGCACTGAAGTCGGGGGCCCGGGCCTTTCGTCATTTTCCAAATCTTCCATCCCGTCCTTGAAGCGTGCGTATCATCGGAAAATTTGTGCACGAGATCCGTGACGCCTCATACACAGTACGCAGCAACTCAACTGTCTCAGATGCAGTTTTACCGATTTTTAAACAAAACTGGATATTTGTTCTCTGCTCCGTGACAGAGCCGTGACAATGTTTCTCCACCGAATGACGTCACTCGCAGCGTAAATAATCGTCTGAGCAATTCTCACACAAACGCTATTGCCACCGCATAGCTGATATATGACTTATCAAAAGACCATACCTTCCAACAACCGTGGAAATCCCTCATCGAAGGAACATTACAAGACACCATAATTGACGACGAGGACATCCCAATATTGCCATAGGAAGTGGATTTGCCCACTTCAATCTTTTAAGACTGTGACTCTTTGAGCATGCGCTTGGATGGCTTTTTTACGTCACCAACCAACAACCAACTGTATATAAGTCCCTGCTGTCTGTATACCTCCCTTGCATTTTACCGGAAGATGGGCACGTTTGACGGCCCGAAAGATCTAGTAGATTTTAACTTGTAAATAATATATTTTAATGTAATAAACCTTTAATGTGATCTTGTTGTATTGGATTTTAAATCGTGCATTGACAGCGTCGATTATTGTTGGATTATTCGAATGGTGCACGACAACTAAAACTGACTGAGTAAATGCATTGCAACAAGCGAAGAACCGAGCGATAGAAGTAAGAGCTGAAAAGCCGCTGAAGAAAAGTATGACCAAAATTAGAATTATATATTTTTTTAATGAAAAGTAAGTGAGAAGTTGATGAAAACCTTATTGAATTCCTCCAGTAGCATCTGTACGTTTTGCGACTGGAGTTATTTATTTGATATGATTTGAGTTCAGAAGTGTAACTCAGTTTAATGACTTAATCATATGTTCTTTGCTATGATTAGGTGTAATCCAGTACAGTTTTCCTCAAACTGAAAACAATAATTTCATTTGCGTGTGGGCTTCTGTTCTTAAAATTTTAAACTTTGGAACATTTTACAGTTTATACAGATTCATTTTTGCGTTCCGTTAGTCAGGTTGAAGAGAAATGTTGCATGGAAGCGGTATTTCAAAGCTTCCCAGATATGGTATATCAAATAGTGCATAATAAAGAGGGTAGTGAGTGAAAAAAAGAAACAAAATTTTTTGGATGATTTTAAAATGATTTTTTTTTGTCTTTTCATATATTCGTTTTACAACTTTATATTTGCATTAATGCAGTACTAATATACACTTTTTTATGTTTCAGTGCCACTGAATCCTGTGGAATCAGTACAAGCAGTATTTAAGCATGACATGACAAAGATTTCGTGGTCAAAGCCAAGACTTCTAGGTGGCCTTGGTTAGTATTGCTGTCAAGAATTTAAAATATCGTTCTTTAAACAGTTCTGCTTTTTCCTGAAGTGCGCAGATCGTACAGTGTTCATCAAATTAATCCCTGTCATCTTAATTACATGTCTTCCGGGAATCTCTTTATGCTAAAACCAAAAAATTGCTCGCATGTTCTTTCATTTAACATACTTTATCATTTAAATGATTAAAATACAAAACAAAAATGAAATTTTGAGAACTACTTTTTGAAATGTTAATAATAATAGAAGTTATAATAATATTAAAAATTTAAAGGGATTTTCTTTTCTTTTGATGAGCATTTATTTTTCGTTCCTAAAGCAGTAATCAACTATCAAACAAAGAGTGCCATGAAGAAACCGCGACTGTTAAAAATTCACTAATATGATGACTCCTGTCGGGGTGAGAATAGAGTGATAATTAACGGAAGAATCGGGTAGACATACACCAGTAATACTAAAAACGCTGAAATCCGTTTTATTGGTGTAGTATTAGAAACACTAGTACAAACACGCTAGCTTTCACCACTACGGGTGGCTTCTTCAGGCATAAGTATTCCAATGCAAAAACAAAAGCAAACAAAAAACAGAGTTCCAGTTATGAATTCAAAAATAGAAGTTTGCTATAGATATTATAGAACGTGCGCGTCATATTGTAGATGTGTGATCAGGAGCGTGCGTATTAATGATCGTGCACCATACATGTGGGAGGTCTATTGACGTTTCCTCGTTACATATCTCGTGACTGGATAGGATTTCTATAGTTTTTCTGAGGAGGGTGGCTCTGGCGGTTGTGTATCGTGCTATTTTCTTTATCTGTCCCCACAGAGGTGTTGCAAAGTTTTTGGCGACTTCACGCGTTAGTGCCGTAGTGAGAAGTCCTTTTTGACATCTCTTTGATGTTCGTGGAGTCTTAGTCTCAGAGACCTCTTGGTCATGCCCACATAGTTCTTGTTTTTTCCGTCCGGGTACAAGAGGGGTATAGTGTATACTCCCGCATCTTCCAGGTCCACGCCGGCGTTTTTTGTTGATGCAAGACAAGATGCTATTGTCCTAGGTGCGGTAATCCTTATGCCGAAACCAAGTTTTTTTAGGGAATTTTTTAAGAAATATGTGAAGCCTGGTACATACTGGCATGAGCCTATATATTGTAGTTTTTGGGTGGGGCATATGGTACCACGGGATGCGAGTTTAGACTTCGTCTGGTGTATGATCTGATCGACCATGCTGGGTGAGTGTCCTGCAGAAAAGGCTAAAGATCTTACGGTGTCAAGCTCGGCGTGGAGTGTGACGTTGTCTGATGAGTAGGTGAAAGCTCGCCTGGCCCTGTGTCGGAAAAGGGCAAGCTTTCTCTCCTTGGGGCACGATGAGGAAGGCAGTATGACATTAGGAACATAGGTAGGTTGTAACGTACCAGGAGATGTGACGTACCTGCCAGAAGGACGCACACGACATAAAGGCAGATAGGAATCAGAATAAAACGTCAGCGTAGCTCAATTGGTAGAGCAACTTATTCCGGAATGAGGGGATCCGGGTTCGAATCCTGGCGCGGATAAAAATGACGGAGAAATTTACTTCGTTATAATGGCGCCCGAACTATCCGGATGACCCGACCGTTCAAAATCTCGCATTGGTGTGATGTTATTTCCACACCGCGAGATAGGAAAAATCAGAGAATCCCTTCTCCAGCACCTCGAAAAAAAAAAAAAAAAAAAAAAGGGGGGAGATGATGTAACGTACCAGGAGATGTGACGTACCTGCCAGAAGGACGCACACGACATAAAGGCAGATGGGAATCAGAATAAAACGTCCGCGTAGCTCAATTGGTAGAGCAACTTATTCCGGAATGAGGGGATCCGAGTTCGAATCCTGGCGTGGACAGAAATGACGGAGAAATTTACTTCGTTATAAGGTTTGTAGTGGACACTAGTGCTGAGGTACCTGGATGAAGACTTCTTGACCAAAACATCCAGTTTTTAGAGTGATAATTTTTTTTTCGGTGAATAAAAGCTACTTTTAGCGCCCAGAAAGTTAGTTCAGGAATAGAATGAACATACTGAAATCAGTTTGATATTTCTTTCAAATTTCCGATCTTACTCAACCTAATTTAAGCGCCGAAACAGAAAAGATAAAAATATAAAAGTACCCAAAACATTGTTTGAATGGAGCTAAAGTAAAAGAATGAAAAAAATGAGCACATGTCAGCACAAACGTGTATTTTAGAAACAGCACTGCCTTCCCTGGTTGGCACGGATGTAAAAAAGAAAAGAAATGCCGAAATAAAAAATATAAACATATAAATGTACCCACAACATTATTTGAATGGAGCTAATGTAGAAGAATGAACCAAAACGAGCACATGTTAGCACAGCCCCGGTGGCGCAGTGGTCTAAGCGATGGCCTCTGATCATTCGTCCGAAAGGGGTCCGGGTTCGAATCCCGGTGAGGCATGGATGTTGTGTTTGTCTTACGGCACTGGCTCTCTCCCTTCCCTGGAACCAGTGACCCAAAATTAGGGACGGGGACTGCTTATAGCCCATTGAGTTGCTCACGGTGGTCGTTAAACCTCCAATCAAAAAAAAAAAAAAATGTTAGCACAAACGTGTATTTTAGAAACAGCACTCCCTTCCTTCGTTGGTGCAGATGTAAAAAAGAAAAGAAAAACTCTTTTCTTTTTTACATCCGTGCAACGAGGTTTTCGACTCTGCTGACACGGTACCCTCTTAAAGTGAGTGGCGGAGTTTACCTTGCACAACTCGGTTGTTGGGAATGTGATGTACTCCCTTCCTAGTGTTTTTCTATCAACATTCTTTCAATAACACACCAAGATTCCATGGCGCCATTGCAATTTCGTATGCCACCATTTCCGTACCTGTGCAGTGCACAACAGGTTTCCCCTGCCTCGCTAAATATGAAATTTTATTAAATTTCGGCTGCCCCGGTGGCGCAGTGGTCTAAGCGGTGGCTTCTCACCGTTCGACCTAGCCGGGTCCGGGTTCGAAACTCAATGAGGTATGGATGTTGTGTTTGTCTTACGACACTAGCTCTCTCCCTATCCTGTAGCCAGTGACATTGAATTAAGGACGGGAGACTGTTTATAGCCCATCGCGTTGTTCACGGTGGTCGTTCAACCCCGAAACACACAAATCAAAAAATTATTAAATTTGTTACTTCGCTTATTTTCTCCCTCGACAAATCTGGGAATTTCATTATATTTCGTTTGTTAGAAATGATCAAATTAGCTTTGAAATAACATTATACCAAATAAAATTTCCTGTTTTACTCGTTAAATCAGAGATGATAAATACTGGCTCGTTGTAAGCGGGTTTTATTCCAGCCCACCCCACCTCAAGAGAACGGAAAGATGCTCGGATACAGATACCTGAGAATTCAATTTAACATTAACTTCCATGAAAACCACGAGGCACCTTTGTAATACAAAACTATTACAAAGGAAAATAATAAAGATCTTGTAGAAAAAAAACCCTTTAATTTTTAAAAGTAGATAGTCACTTATGAGACTTGTTCTTGAGCTGCTGTTCTTTCTTTGACGCAGCATTGATATCTCATCAGATACTCAGGTATCGTGACAACATGCTTCCTGACGGATCAACAAAGTGAACTAAAAGCACATATGCACGCATCTATTTTACAAAAGACATGCTGAAAATGCGAATTCTAAAGGAAAACTCAATTTCTTTCGTAGTAGAAGCACGCAGCAGTCGTCTCTCTTGAACATGATCTTTCACTGGATTTTTCCCTTAATAGTAACGTTTACTAGGAGAGAGCCAGAAAGTGGGAGGGTCTTGACGTCATCCATCTGTGCCTTGAGTACAGTTGTATCTCTCATGCGGCACGGATAACAGGCTCGTTAAAAAAAGAAAGAAAGAAAGAAATACATGTCTGAAGAGCAGTACACCTGTAGCTCTCGATTTCGTTTGTCCCTGTGCATGAACACTTGCAGATTCCGGAGTATTCAATCCCTCCATCTGACTCATTCATCCCGGTTCCTGTATTTTAACATAAACTATCAAAAATGGGTTAGGGATATTAAAAAAAAATGATATGGACAGTAAAGCAACAGTATACCTTCCATTATGAACAACTATAATGTTTAATGTAAATTAAAAAAAGTCGCTTTAACTAATACGTTTACTTGAGCTACAGATGTATTCGAAACTGTGTATTTACTAGTTTTTAAGTTCTTGTGTGTACTGTATACTCATAATTCAAAATAGTTTTCCAAAATACGGTACTCTTAGATTACCCTAAAAATCCTTTGACTAATCCAAAACAGAATGCGATTAAACGACTGGTAAAATTGGTTGTGTTCTATGACTTCATATTAAAAGGAATGAAAACATTGTGAATATACGCTCACGAACAATGAAATTTGCGCACCTAGAAGAAACCTGCTACAACCGCGAAACTTTGCAAATAGCTAGAGTCCGTGCTGATATGCAAATGATCCACGTTTGATGTGGTTGCGCATGACCGCACACTCTGTGGTGGCACTGCAAGCACAAACCGGCAGCCTTATAAACTGGCGTGCAGTCGATGCCTCATGAAAGCGAAAAGCACTGGCCGACGCAAGCAAGAGTACAGAGTGACGAGAATGCCGGATAGACGCCAGAGACTTTGATTTACGCCACTTACGGACTTTGAGAGAAGTTGGATCATCGGGATGAAAACCGCAGGGTGGTTGGCGCGCCGCATAGCCGGCCACGTGGATCGTTCTGACCATACTGTCCGACTGTGCTGGAAGCAGTGGACAAGTGACGGCACTGCCACACGGCGGAGCGGCTCCGGACGCTCCAGGAGGACCATCGGTAGAGAAAATTGACGAATCGTGCGCCAGGCACGAACAGATCCCACAGGAACCCGGTCCACTATACAGGCAGATGTAGCGGCTCCCGTGAGCCAACGAACCATCTCCCAACGCCTCGTGGAAGCGAATCTGCGATCCCAGCGCCCCTTACGTGTTCTGCCCTTAACACCGGAACATCGCCGGCACCAGTTGCAGTGGTGCCAGGTCAAAGCGACGTGGAACGCCACAGACTAGCGACGTGTGGTGTTTAGCGATGAGTGCCGCTTCGTTTTGGGGGCAGATGATCATCGTGTCC
Source organism: Macrothele yani (assembly GCA_039090855.1). NCBI lineage: Eukaryota > Metazoa > Arthropoda > Arachnida > Araneae > Macrothelidae > Macrothele > Macrothele yani. The sequence continues at coordinate 81,512,947 of CM077018.1, forward strand.
GGGTGTGCTGGTCCCCGTGTCAACGGCACAATCCCAACCTCGCTATCGAGCGCCACACTTTCCCCACTGTAGGCGTTATGCTCTGGGTAGTCATTGCCTACGATAGCCGATCAGCTCTAGTAGTAGTACGTGGATCATTGACAGACCAGCGGTATATGGATGAGGTCCTACAGCCCCATGTGCTCCCATTCCTGGCCAGGATTCCAGGGGCGTTATACCAGAAGGAGAATGCCAGCTCGCACACGGCTCAGGTTGTTCAGGACTGCCTGCGTCATGTCCAGACACTTCCATGGCCTGCCCGCTCCCCGAAAATGTCCGCTATCGAGCATGTGTGGGACCAGTTGATACACCAGCTGCCGCCGTGCCGCACTATCCGGGATTTGGAGCACACCCCCCAAAACGAGTGGGCCAGTCTGCAGCAGGACAACATCAGGCGTCTGTTCGCCTCCATGCCGGACCGTATTGCAGCATGATGTATCAGCGCACGAGGCGGTACGACGCGCTATTGAAGATGAGCGGACTGCGTGCCACAGATCCCTATGTAATTGTCTTGCAGCTCTGTTTTTGCCATCATATGTATCATTCATCTATATCATTACGTCCATAAAATTTCTGTTCAATCCGATGCTTCGATCTTGGTGTGCAAATTTCATAGTCCGTGAGTGAATTAGTTTAACGGGCACTTCAACTACGCGTTAGTTTCAGTGCAGATTTAACTACACCGATGAGCTATTACATTATGACCACCTACCTAATATGCTGTAGGACCCCCTTTTAGCCCTCAAAACAGCGGCCACTCGGCGAGACATCGATTCGATGAGGTGGCGATAGGTATCCTGGGATATCTAGTACCATAATGTTAACAGAAGGTCCTCCAGTTCCAGTACATTTCGGGCTGGTGGTGAGTTAGCGCGAAACCGCTTTTCCAAGTCGAACCACAAATGCTCGTTTGGGTTCATGTGAGGTGAATTTGGAAGCCAGGGCATTAACAGAAAGTCACCAGCATGCTCCTGGAACCACTCCTTGACGATTTTGGCAGTGTGGCATGACTCATAATCCTATTGGTAATGGCCATCACCAGCACGGAACACAGTTGGCATGAAAGGGTGAGTTTAGTCCACAACGATATTCAGATATCTGACAGCTATCAGGGATTGTGCTATTGGGATAATGGGGCCTAAAGTGTCCCAAGAAAACATCACCCCCAACATAACACCGCCGCCGCCGGCCTGTTTCCACGCAACAGCGCATCCAGGTGACATAGACTCCGTTGGCAATTGGCGTATCCGCGCTCGGAGGTCTACGTGATGCACCAGGAATCTTGATTTGTCAGACCAAGCCACTTTCTTCCAATCATCCACTGTCCAATCTCGATGATCTTGGGCCCCTTTCCTGCGTTGTTGGCGATGACGTGCAGTGAGCATTGGGACCTCAAAAGTCTGTGAGGAAATGCGTGCTGTGGTAGATTGCCATGATCACCACTGTTGTAGCTGCGGGTGATTTATCACATTGTGGCTCTGCGGTCGCTGTGAACAATGTGCGACAGTCTCCGCTTCCCTCTGGCATCAATGAGCTGCGGACAACACACGGCCTGGACGACGGTTCGTCGTTTGGCCATCTATGCACCACTTTTGATACGTACTCACTACAGTGGCACGTGAACCACCCGCAAGACGCGCCCTTTCCGAGATTGTAGTTCCAAGGCGCCGTGCCAGAGCAATTTGTCCTTTATCAAACTCCGATAGATTGCCAGCTTTTCCCATTCTGACTCCGAACACTTTACTAACCGAAAGCCGGTCCTCGTGTTGTACAATACTGCTCTGCGAACTTCATCTGCGCCACCGTTCGGTCTCCAGGCGGGCTGATTTCCCTTGGCTGGGAGTGGTTATAGTACACTGCTGGACAATTGCTAAGGACGGATCATAAACGGCTATATAGCGCATAAAAAAGTAAGTGTGGTTGGATGCCAAGTGAAATAAAATAATGTCAGAATGCCAGGACATTACAAGAAAGACAATTTATTGTGCTCTGAAATCCAGAAGGCTTTGGAACGTGTTCAAGGGACAAACAGGCCATTTTGTGCAGAATACGTAAACGTGAAAAAAATGCAATTACCGTCCGCATGCGTTCCGGCGTAAGATGTCATTACGGGATATGGCCACCATGGAGGGCGATGCAAGATTCCACACGTCGTGTCATGCTTTGCACAACATTATCAAGCAGCTGTTGGGGTAATTTATCCCATTCCTCTGTCAGTGCACGGATGAGGGTGTCCTTGTTTATTGGAGGGCATTGGCGACCAGCAAGACTCCTTCCCAAAGCATTCCACACATTTTCAATGGGATTCAGATTTGGAGAATGTGCTGGCCATACGAGTCGTTGAATATCCTCGCTCTCAAGACACTCCTGGACAGCGACTGTTCGATGACATGTTGCGTTGTCGTCCATGAAAATGAATCTATCACCGACAGAACCACGGAACATGCGAACATGAGGTAGCAGAACATCATTAATGTATCGTTGGCCAGTCATAGAACCAGTTGGAAGCACATAGAGGGACGTACGGCCATTGATCATGATGCCAGCCCATACCATGACAATACATGTCGGATATCGGTCCCTTTCCTGTATGTTTGCTGGACAATATGCAGTACCACTATCAAGCCAGATCAGTTGTCGTCGACAATCAGACGATAGACTGTGTCCACTCTCATCTGAGAAGAGGACAGCAGACCAGTCGTTATCAGTCCAATTGCGATGTTGATGGCACCATTGCAAACGGGCGGTACGGTGACGTCTGGACAATGGGATGCACACAACAGGACGGCGGGCGTATAGTCCTCCTTCATGCAAACGTCTGGCGACAGTTTTTCGGGAGATCCGCTTGCCAGTAGCAGCCATAAACTGATTTGCTACCTCACTAGCTGTGCTGCGCCGATGTCGTTTTGTTGATAGCACTATGAACCGATCTTCTGCAGGTGTCGTACTGCGAACACGACCTCCCCCGTGACGTTTGCTACACTCTCCATTTGTTTCAAATGATTTCCAAAGCCTTGAAACAACACTGTGGCTGACGTCGAACTCCCTGGCAACATCTGTTATTTTTCGCCCTTCTTCAATCTTGCCAATAATACGGCCACGCGTAAAATCATCTAGGTGATGTCGGGAAGACATACTGAAAATTGCAAGTTCGTCAATTGATTCTTTCCCTTTCAACTTTGCGTTTGAACAACAACGGTCAATACGCGTCAAATCCTTTATATCTCTTATCAGCGCTATGACGTCACGAACAAGTTCGGCAATCCAAAATTTGCATACGCACAACACGTCTTACTGTATCCCGCACTTATGCTAATTTCCACATTTTCCTGCCTTCCATTTTATGGTTGCTATCGTTGCTATTGTCATCCGTCCTTAGCAATTGTCCGGCAGTGTATAATGGCTAATCGGTGTATCACTGTGTAACTAAAAGGTTGTTTCCCGGATGAACGCAGTTGTAGTAGCTGAAAATCTAATTATACACACATAAAACGCTTCGTAATAAACTACATATAGTGTAAGGGTTCTTAATGAGTTTAGGCCACTTTATCAATATGGTTTTTTACACAACACATCAATCAATCATCCGCATCAATGTCCTCTAGCCTCGTCACCATTTGAGTATTGCTTTAGCAAACAACATTAACAATGCTCCAAACACCACTCAAAGACATAGCGTGATCGCAAAACAGAGTCCTCATAGAATCGCCAGTCGTAAGCAAGTGCTATCAGAAAGAAGAGAGATCACCAAACACAGTGATTCTGATACACTCAAAACAGCAGCTCTTATCTCTAACTTGAGCATACGTCATTGATTTCTGATCTTTGTCAGGGTTGCCAAACTCAAATTCATGGGACAGGAATCATTGACGCTATGCTTAGAAAAAATCTTTAACGAGGTGAAATCATTTACATAAGAAGACAGGAACTAAAAAGGAAGGTTAAATCGGGGCATACGTCACACAAAACAGACCTGAAATGGTCAGACAAAATGTGTTGCATGACATTGTTTTCGTTCAAACGAGAGAACATCTTATTGATGAAGAAGGAATGGGAAGCAAATGGAGGCTTACATTGGTCAGTGGTTGTGACATCTCCTGGGTTGTTCTCATCCCTGTGATCCATCCGTGGCATACTTCAGATTAGATTATTCAGCTGGCTTTTGGGTAGTACCACCCACAGATTAGGCAAAAGGTTAAAAGTTTTGGAAGTGTCGTTGGGGGTAGGTGATGTCTGTACAAGCCCCATTGCAGTATATGCCAGACGTCCTCAAAGCTTCTAAGGTCAGGAGACCTTGGAGGTAAAGGTAAACGAGAAAAATCGCGATCTTCGAGTTCACTAACCACAATATGGGCTTGATGAGGTCGTGCATTATCATCCACAAAATGAGAACAATGGTCTACCGCTCCGTGAAAAATGGTGGCAGTAATCCTAATGATCGCCGCCCCGGTGGCGCAGTGGTCTAAGGCGTTGGCCTCTGATCATTCATCCGTAAGGGGTCCGGGTTCGAATCCCGGTGAGGCATGGATGTTGTGTTTGTCTTACGGCACTGGCTCTCTCCCTTCCCTGGAACCAGTGACCCTAAATTAGGGACGGGCGACTGCTTATAGCCCATTGAGTTGCTCACGGCGGTCGTTAAACCTCCAAACAAAAAAAAAAAAAAAATCCTAATGATCTCGTATTGGTACACGCTGGAGTTCTTGTGCCCTTGACAAGCATTCAGCTCTATGCGGCCATCGAAGTAGGTACGTTCCTAGAGCATAACGCAGCCACCGAGAAACAATTGCACAGATTGGTGCAATGCCGACTGCTACGTGTTTCACAGATTCTCCAAATACGAAGTAGCCGACTGTCGGAATGTAGGCCAAATCTGAACTCATCACAGAATAGAACGCTTTGTCACTCTCCTTTCCCACATTAGTGGACTGTTGGTATGAAGCGTTGGCTTTTAATCATTTGTCTGAGATGGGTCCGGGTTAGAAACTCGGGTGAGGTATGGCTGGTGTATTTGTCTTACGGCACTGGCTCCCTCCCTTCCCTGGAACCAGTGGTCCCAAATTAGTGACGGGTGACTGCTTGTAGCCGATTGAATTACTTATGGTGTCGTCAAACCCCCAAACAGAAACAACACTTATTACAACAATAGATCTTACCACGCCCGCTCACATCTTTCTTGCTGAGTTGCTGCAGAAAGTCCTAATCGACGCAACGGACGTCTCGACCACAGATCAGTCGATTACACACTGCTTAATCACGTACCGCGACGGCGGTGGCTTTTCTCAGAGCATCACGGATGACAGCTGGACACCTTGGGGCTCATGGGAGCATTTATTTTAAGAAACCGTTTTTGCCGGGCCGTAGTTGTCCTCGGACGACCACTTTCGTTCTGCGACATCGCCTTGAGCCCTGCAACATGCATGGAGTCTACTTATCACACTTTAGGATACACGATGAGCTGCTGCAACATATGCCTGCCTGAGCCTGGACAACAGTGTTCCAATGTCCCTATTGCGTTCGTTTACAGAACCGTACAGTTAACACACCTCAGAACATGACTCCGCAGAAGACGTGTCGTACGATTTCTTTTGTTGCACCTACGTGACATCAATAGCGAAATCGGAATTATCATACACCTGCATTTTGTGCTCTCCGAGCTACCAATCCGGCCTGACAATGACGTGCATGCGGCTGCCCCGCAGGACGCACATGAGATAAAAGCAGATAGCAGTGAGAGCACATGCCAGGGTAGTATAGTGGATAGCACTTGGAGATCCGGAGCCTAAATTGTGGCTTCGAATCCCGCCACTGGCATAAAAATGATGGATTAATTTATTTCGTCGTACAACCTTTACATAAGCATGCGTTTGGTTTTTGGCAGATTATTTTCCTTTTCTCCAGTATCAAAACTTTTACGTTTCGCAAGTTGCATTGCATCCTTATTCTATTGTCAGCTAGCTCTCATTTTTTTACCTCTTTGGTGCTATTTATGTATGTCTCTATTATTCACCCATTTGTAGCCTCAAATCATTTTTAATAACGGCAAAATGCTTTCTACCGGCGCTACTGAAAATGTACCATCTGCGGTGACTTCATCATCTGGGAGTTGTTCTCGTCAATTCTTACATTCCTTATCCCACGTTAATAAGATTTTATTACACGTTTTCTTAGAACCTCGGTGAAATTTCTTTTGCTTGTTTTCGTATTCCGAAGCTAAGCAGTCTCACATTAATATCTTGAAACCAAAATAAAGTGAGCTTCTTTGTAACAGTATCTGACACTCGAGACACTTTTATGTTTCTTTAGGCAACATGTTTTTATATAGATAAATGAGTGCAAAGCACTCAGAATTTCTTCATAACATCTGCAGACTTTGAAAACACACATCGTGGAACATTTGTTTTCTCTTCGAAAGTACCATGCTCTGAAAAAGTAAATGGACGATGTAATCACTCTTTCCACGTTATTTTTTAAACAACGCATAGCGACTGAAAAATTGTATTTCGGCACTGCTGGGATCGAACCCCAGAACTCTCGATAACTAGTCGAGTGCGTTCGAATTTACGCTACAGCGCCAACAATCCTCAGCGCATTGCGTGGTTTATCAGTCAGCATCTGACTATACGAATGCGTATTGATGGTCTCAGCAACTGAGATGTCGTCATCTGGTGGCATTTAACGCAATACGCATTCGTATAGTCAGATGCTGACTGATAAACCACGCAATGCGCTGAGGATTGTTGGCGCTGTAGCGTAAATTCGAACGCACTCGACTAGTTATCGAGAGTTCTGGGGTTCGATCCCAGCAGTGCCGAAATACAATTTTTCAGTCGCTATGCGTTGTTTAAAAAATAACGTGGAAAGAGTGATTACATCGTCCATTTACATTATCTCCACGTATTTGATATATATTAAACATTTCCATCGCCCTTTGAATTTATCAGCTACAATTAAAATAGCTGTTGCGTTAAATGCCACCAGATGACGACATCTCAGTTGCTGAGACCATCAATACGCATTCGTATAGTCAGATGCTGACTGATAAACCACGCAATGCGCTGAGGATTGTTGGCGCTGTAGCGTAAATTCGAACGCACTCGACTAGTTATCGAGAGTTCTGGGGTTCGATCCCAGCAGTGCCGAAATACAATTTTTCAGTCGCTATGCGTTGTTTAAAAAATAACGTGGAAAGAGTGATTACATCGTCCATTTACATTATCTCCACGTATTTGATATATATTAAACATTTCCATCGCCCTTTGAATTTATCAGCTACAATTAAAATAGCTGTTGCGTTAAATGCCACCAGATGACGACATCTCAGTTGCTGAGACCATCAATACGCATTCGTATAGTCAGATGCTGACTGATAAACCACGCAATGCGCTGAGGATTGTTGGCGCTGTAGCGTAAATTCGAACGCACTCGACTAGTTATCGAGAGTTCTGGGGTTCGATCCCAGCAGTGCCGAAATACAATTTTTCAGTCGCTATGCGTTGTTTAAAAAATAACGTGGAAAGAGTGATTACATCGTCCATTTACATTATCTCCACGTATTTGATATATATTAAACATTTCCATCGCCCTTTGAATTTATCAGCTACAATTAAAATAGCTGTTGCGTTAAATGCCACCAGATGACGACATCTCAGTTGCTGAGACCATCAATACGCATTCGTATAGTCAGATGCTGACTGATAAACCACGCAATGCGCTGAGGATTGTTGGCGCTGTAGCGTAAATTCGAACGCACTCGACTAGTTATCGAGAGTTCTGGGGTTCGATCCCAGCAGTGCCGAAATGCAATTTTTCAGTCGCTATGCGTTGTTTAAAAAATAACGTGGAAAGAGTGATTACATCGTCCATTTACATTATCTCCACGTATTTGATATATATTAAACATTTCCATCGCCCTTTGAATTTATCAGCTACAATTAAAATAGCTGTTGCGTTAAATGCCACCAGATGACGACATCTCAGTTGCTGAGACCATCAATACGCATTCGTATAGTCAGATGCTGACTGATAAACCACGCAATGCGCTGAGGATTGTTGGCGCTGTAGCGTAAATTCGAACGCACTCGACTAGTTATCGAGAGTTCTGGGGTTCGATCCCAGCAGTGCCGAAATACAATTTTTCAGTCGCTATGCGTTGTTTAAAAACTAACGTGGAAAGAGTGATTACATCGTCCATTTACATTATCTCCACGTATTTGATATATATTAAACATTTCCATCGCCCTTTGAATTTATCAGCTACAATTAAAATAGCTGTTGCGTTAAATGCCACCAGATGACGACATCTCAGTTGCTGAGACCATCAATACGCATTCGTATAGTCAGATGCTGACTGATAAACCACGCAATGCGCTGAGGATTGTTGGCGCTGTAGCGTAAATTCGAACGCACTCGACTAGTTATCGAGAGTTCTGGGGTTCGATCCCAGCAGTGCCGAAATACAATTTTTCAGTCGCTATGCGTTGTTTAAAAACTAACGTGGAAAGAGTGATTACATCGTCCATTTACATTATCTCCACGTATTTGATATATATTAAACATTTCCATCGCCCTTTGAATTTATCAGCTACAATTAAAATAGCTGTTGCGTTAAATGCCACCAGATGACGACATCTCAGTTGCTGAGACCATCAATACGCATTCGTATAGTCAGATGCTGACTGATAAACCACGCAATGCGCTGAGGATTGTTGGCGCTGTAGCGTAAATTCGAACGCACTCGACTAGTTATCGAGAGTTCTGGGGTTCGATCCCAGCAGTGCCGAAATACAATTTTTCAGTCGCTATGCGTTGTTTAAAAAATAACGTGGAAAGAGTGATTACATCGTCCATTTACATTATCTCCACGTATTTGATATATATTAAACATTTCCATCGCCCTTTGAATTTATCAGCTACAATTAAAATAGCTGTTGCGTTAAATGCCACCAGATGACGACATCTCAGTTGCTGAGACCATCAATACGCATTCGTATAGTCAGATGCTGACTGATAAACCACGCAATGCGCTGAGGATTGTTGGCGCTGTAGCGTAAATTCGAACGCACTCGACTAGTTATCGAGAGTTCTGGGGTTCGATCCCAGCAGTGCCGAAATACAATTTTTCAGTCGCTATGCGTTGTTTAAAAACTAACGTGGAAAGAGTGATTACATCGTCCATTTACATTATCTCCACGTATTTGATATATATTAAACATTTCCATCGCCCTTTGAATTTATCAGCTACAATTAAAATAGCTGTTGCGTTAAATGCCACCAGATGACGACATCTCAGTTGCTGAGACCATCAATACGCATTCGTATAGTCAGATGCTGACTGATAAACCACGCAATGCGCTGAGGATTGTTGGCGCTGTAGCGTAAATTCGAACGCACTCGACTAGTTATCGAGAGTTCTGGGGTTCGATCCCAGCAGTGCCGAAATACAATTTTTCAGTCGCTATGCGTTGTTTAAAAAATAACGTGGAAAGAGTGATTACATCGTCCATTTACATTATCTCCACGTATTTGATATATATTAAACATTTCCATCGCCCTTTGAATTTATCAGCTACAATTAAAATAGCTGTTGCGTTAAATGCCACCAGATGACGACATCTCAGTTGCTGAGACCATCAATACGCATTCGTATAGTCAGATGCTGACTGATAAACCACGCAATGCGCTGAGGATTGTTGGCGCTGTAGCGTAAATTCGAACGCACTCGACTAGTTATCGAGAGTTCTGGGGTCGATCCCAGCAGTGCCGAAATACAATTTTTCAGTCGCTATGCGTTGTTTAAAAACTAACGTGGAAAGAGTGATTACATCGTCCATTTACATTATCTCCACGTATTTGATATATATTAAACATTTCCATCGCCCTTTGAATTTATCAGCTACAATTAAAATAGCTGTTGCGTTAAATGCCACCAGATGACGACATCTCAGTTGCTGAGACCATCAATACGCATTCGTATAGTCAGATGCTGACTGATAAACCACGCAATGCGCTGAGGATTGTTGGCGCTGTAGCGTAAATTCGAACGCACTCGACTAGTTATCGAGAGTTTTGGGGTTCGATCCCAGCAGTGCCGAAATACAATTTTTCAGTCGCTATGCGTTGTTTAAAAAATAACGTGGAAAGAGTGATTACATCGTCCATTTACATTATCTCCACGTATTTGATATATATTAAACATTTCCATCGCCCTTTGAATTTATCAGCTACAATTAAAATAGCTGTTGCGTTAAATGCCACCAGATGACGACATCTCAGTTGCTGAGACCATCAATACGCATTCGTATAGTCAGATGCTGACTGATAAACCACGCAATGCGCTGAGGATTGTTGGCGCTGTAGCGTAAATTCGAACGCACTCGACTAGTTATCGAGAGTTCTGGGGTTCGATCCCAGCAGTGCCGAAATACAATTTTTCAGTCGCTATGCGTTGTTTAAAAAATAACGTGGAAAGAGTGATTACATCGTCCATTTACATTATCTCCACGTATTTGATATATATTAAATCTGAAAAAGTAAATTCCATATTTTATATCATTTTTGCCACTGGCGAAATGTGACAAATTTCATCAACTTGCTTTGAAGAAACTACTACCTGTAACTCCTACATTTCTGTATAGCTAAACTTTATTTTCGTTTTGGAATAGTAACTAAGAAACCTGAAAAATATCAGTGCATTCGAAGATTTTCACAGTAAGCTGTTTGTTTCCGACAGAAAATGTCAGATCCCATATCGTCAATGATTTTACGAACACCTCTGTGCGTTAACAAAACAACGTTGCAAACAAAAGAAATTGTTTGGGCATGTGCTTTTAAATTACATAAGTAATTAAGTAGAGAAACTGTTGTTTCACTGTCTGTAGCACAAAATATCACATAACCTGCGCCTTTGCAGTTTTTCCAGATTCTCGGCAATACATATTCATACAGTTTATCCTTTATGTATAATCCTGTTAACTTATCCCAGATTTATTTTGCTAATTTCTTTGGAAAACGAAATGTCAGAGAAATCTCCATGTGCAAGATTTAATACTAAGCTGGCAACATTTCAGTTTAAATACTCTAGCTAAAACTTTCGCCAACGTTGAAAATACACAAGCACTTTTCGATTAGTATTTGTTTCTTTTTGAACATTATCAGTGTTGATTATTTGAACCAGTTTAAAGGTTTTTCAATAGCGACGCCATGGTACTTTTTCAACCTTAAAAACTAACAAATTTTTGTCGCTTTTCAGTGTTTAAATTAAATGTACACACCTTTGCCTCAGTCTTCCTTGGTGGTAAGGGTTTATTTCTGTGATGGTTTATTTAAATTATAAAATCATTGGCACATATACACTATCTACCAACAAGTAATTGGACACCTGTGATAGCAAAAGAAAACGAAGTTTATTCACCTTCAATAGTTGGTGGAGCCTCCACGAGCGGCGATTACAGCTGCGACCCACCGGGGCATACTCTCAACCAGGCGTTGTACGACGGCTAGCGGTATTTTCTTCCACTCGGCTTGGAGAAGACAGGTTAGTTCCTTCACCGATTTCGGACGGTGGGGGCACCCCTTAAGTCGACACTCCAACTCGTCCCAGAGGTGCTCGATAGGGTTAAGGTCAGGTCTCTGCGCAGGCCAGTCCATTCGATTAACCCCATTGTCACCATACCAAGCCATGGTGGACCTCGCAACATGGCAGGTGGCATTGTCATCCTGAAAGTAACATGGGTCCACTCCGTAAAACTGCCACAACGTTGGAAGCGCATGGTCATCTAAAATGGTGCAGTAGGTCTCGGCGTTGAGTCTACCAGGAATTGCGACCAAGGGTCCCGTGCCATACCAGGCGAAACACCCCCATAGCATAATTCCACCGCCGCCGAACTTCACAGTTGGCACAATACATTCCGGTAGGAGGCGTTTTCCAGGCAGACGCCAAACCCAGACCCTGCCATGCGAACGGTAGAGGGTGAAACTTGATTCATCGCTCCAGAGAACCTGTTTCCACTGTTCAACGGTCCATTGTCGACGTTCTTTGCACCACGTTAGCCGAGCAGCGCTATTGGACTTCGTGAGCAAAGGCTTGTGGGCGGCAACACATCCATGATAACCAAGCAGATGGGCTTCCTTACGGATGGAATTCATCGAAAGAACACTCCCGGATGCCTGTTGAAACTTCTCGCGGATGTGGTCCATCGATTTGGTGCGATTCTTCCGAATTTCTCTGGCCAGCACCCGTCGATCTCTAACTCCCAGTTTTGTGGGTCTGCTGGGTCGGGGCACATTCCGACAGTCACCTCTCATCTTCCACTTGCCAATCACGTAGGCCACTGTCGATTTTGGGCACTTCAACTCGCTGGATATGTCACGTATGGATCGGCCATTTCTGTGATACCCGACGATTACACCTTTCTCGAAATCAGAGAGCTCCGAACTGCGTGGCATCTTACATGTGACTGGTTGCGTTGTTGTTTCCCACACGACATTTAATGGCGACGGCCGTGACGTGTATCAGGACCGCAGATATCGTCAATTGCAGGGGTGTCCAATTACTTGTTGGTAGATAGTGTACAAGGGCATCCTGAAAGTAATGCTTCCGTTTGAAGTTTTGAAGTGATTTTAATGAAACTGCACTGACGTGTACTGTGATATGTTACCAATGTGGAAACAAATTTTTTTCGGAATCGGAAATAATGATCATGAATGAATTCCTGGAAAAGGAGGGATGTGAGGCGCTAGAAATCCACTGAAGACTCTGGGCGGTGTATGGAGCTGCCACAAGCGATATCACTAATGTCCGAAGACGGATGACGTGGCTTCGAGAGGGAGAAAGTTCAGTGTCGGACAAACAACGGAGTGGAAGACCCGCAACTGCAGTGACAGATTCCAACAGGCAACGAGTGAAAGACCTCATCACAGCTGATCGTCGTGTCACGGTTCAGGAGTTGCAACAATAAACTGTGCTCACAATGTGCAGACATCGAAGAAGCTAAAGGAAGCTATCAGAAGGAAAAAACGCGCCATTCCACTTCATAGTGGCTTTTTTACACCATGATAACGCACGTCCCCAGACCGCAATGGAGACTTTACAGGCTATTGCCAAAATGGGGTAGACAGTGATGCCCTAACCCCCCTCCCCCTACAGTCCTGATATGGCTCCCTCAGACGTTTTCAGTTTGCCCCTTTGAAAAACACCCTTCGTGGGGACTCATGGATGAAACGATAGCCTCAGGAATTTTTCCAAAATGGATTTTACCAATGAGTTCAAAGATGGCGGAAATGTATAGAAAGTGTTGGACTTTGAATAGGCTAGCATTATTAACAATATGTCCAAGTATTTTGCCGCCAAGTTTCGCATTTTTGCTGCTACAAATAAAAATCTTATGAGGTACGAGGCATTACTTTCAGGATGCCCTTTGTATTTCCATTTCGTAGTTATTGAAGTTTTGTTTGAGTTCGATAATGACTTGATGCATGTTTTTCCGTGAAACAAAATATTCAAAATTCAAAATTTGCATGTGAAATAATTTCATTCCGTTGCAGTTCTTTTCTTTTCATAACAACTTCTCATTTGTGCATTTTAGTTCAAAGATTTTCATAAAATACTTCTGAATCTATTTATGTAGATATTGACGTTCTCGGGTATTCAGAAGGTTTTGCTAAAGGATTGTTAGAACAATGACAGAAAAAATTTATACAATTTATGGGCACTTCTTGTTTCAATTGTCGAAGTTTGTTTTAATTTTTTATTTTTTGTTATTTGTTTGTCGCTAACGCTTAGCATTTTACATGCTTGTGCTTCTGCCTTGACAAAACAGCTACTAAATAAGATTCAAGTATTAAGTGCTTTGTTGGAGATGATTGATCATGGAGATATCTTTGAAATCCACGAAGTGGCGATTTCTTTTCTGTGATACAGCTTACGAAGAGATGAGTACAAGGTCTCCTTTCGTAGGATGCATTGTCGTCTTCTACTAAAATGTTGGATAAAATCAGATTTCACCTTTTTGTTCCCAACTTCGTTTAAAATCTTTTTCCATAAGTAAATGGGTAAAGAAACACAAAATAAACAATCTGTTAAGTTCTTTCATTCGAAATTCCTTCTCCTGATCTTCCTAAGTTTCCAAATCGTAATTTTGACCTTCCCGAAATTGAATTCTTGTGTTTAATAAGTTCAGTACTTTTGCAATTTCTCCTGATGTTTATCATGGATGGGATTTTGTATTTGACAGATATGGTTTTTCTTTCGTCCTGAAAGATATTTAAAGGAGCCCATTTAACCATTTGCGATAATTTTGAATCGTGTTTTTCAGAAATACAGTTTTAGCCTCTTACTGCAATTCTATCGCTATTCAAGCAATACAAAGCGATCCGGAAAATGCACATAAATTCTGCTTATTTTAGTCCCTCAAGGCACAATTGAGTTCCGAAAATGATTTCCATGCATACTGCTTAATGCCCACTTATCGAACATTAATTTTATCTGGCATTTACAAAATTAATTATTTTGTAATTAGACGCTCTGTCAAACATACACATCGATATTTTAACTATTCAAAATATTTAATCTTTTGTTTCTCATAACGTGTAATATTTTTCGCGATTTAATTTAATTATTAGCCCATTATATAATGAAGGAACATGATACCGCAGCGTCCAGCAAAGGAAAATGCAATTGAAAACAACTTTATTAACTTTTCTAATACTTTCAGCTGCTATCGTTAATTTTGTTTGCCATTAATGCCTTTAGCTTAGTTAATCTTGTTGCTTTCATCTTGTTGTCAAATACACTATATGATCAAAAGTATCCAGACACTTGCTTATGCGCTAGCTCTTTGTAATATGAAAGGTATTAATATCGAGCTGGTCCACCTTTGCTGCTATCACGGCCTTCATTCTACTGGGAAGACCTCCCAGTAAAATTTGGTACGTTGCTGCTGGAACTGCCTTCAATTCTGCTACAAGAGCATTAGTCAGATGGGTCACCGACGTCTGGCTGTTCTGCCTGGCTCGCAGTCGGCGTTCCAGTTCATCCCAAAGGTGTTCTACAGGGTTGAGATCGGCAGCTGGCCAGTCAAGTTCTTCCACACCCATCTCATCAAACCATTCCTTCATGGGTCTCGCTTTGTGAACAGAGGCATTGTTTTGTTATAAAAGGATAGGGCCTTCTGTGGCGTATACTCTAAATTAGCATTCATTTTTAGTTGCTTTCTCTATGCAAATTTGAGTTCATTCTCTTTTAGCGTTTTCAAACTTAACGTTATATCTTCTTTCTCGCGGAATGAGGTTGGCCACAATTCTGAGGTCAGAGAGCGTGAAGTATGCATGTTGACAGATAAGAACTAGATATATATAATGTTGAAGCAGCAGCCAAAAGTGGTGTGATGTTATAATCGTGGAAGCTACGTTACCTGAAATTATGTCTATTTGAAGTTTGCATATTGGTATTGTTATATATTTAGCGTTTGGAGTTAAGGCTCTACGAGACCTGCCATCTTGTATTGCTGCTTTCTCTTGTTAACCAACGGGCAAGCGTATTTCACAAATTGCTCGGGCAATTTTGCACATTTTGGAACACCGTTTGGGGCTAACGCAAGATATATGATAAATAAAGAGTTCCCTGGTTTCAGATTTTCATTTTGGACTCTCTAAGTATTTTTTATTAATTAATAAAACTATGGCAGACGCCTTGGTACGACTTTCGCTGCAGATAAAAAATGAAGGGAAAGGTCAATAAAAATTCTGAAACCAGGGAACTCTTTATTTATCATATATCTTGCGTTAGCCACAAACGGTGTTCCAAAATGTGCAAAATTGCCCGAGCAATTTGTGAAATACGCTTGCCCGTTGGTTAACAAGAGAAAGCAGCAATACAAGATGGCGGGTCTCGTAGAGCCTTAATCAAGTTTTCTGCTTACTCATTTTAGTTAATTAGTTTTGAAGTATAACTACTATTGTAATTAGTTCCTCAAGTATTTTGAAATATGCAGGTATAGAGCCCATATACGATACTGATGGAATAAAAGAGTTACCAGTAAGTAAGACTTTTTGAAACCTTATTTGAGTGACTTTTGTTTCACTCCAAGAAATAGTAGATAAGAGGAAATCTTAAGTAATGTTCTCGAGACAACATACGTTTCAAATAGTTAAGAACGCTATACTTCACTGAACTGCTGCCATAACGTTGGGAGCACAGAATTGTCGAGAATGTCATTATAATTAGGTAGCAGTGTTTAGACTTCAGGGCACTGGAATTTGAGGGCCCAACCCAACCCATAAAAATCAACTCAAATGCACACAATACAATTGGTTGAGTAGGGCATGATCCCTCCTCAACTAAAATTCAAAGTTGGCACAACGCTTGGCGTTGCTCTTGCTGATGTTAGGCCTGTGTGTAGATGCTCTGCCATGGGAACCCATTCCCTTAAGCTCTCGACGAATCGTTATTGTGCTGGTGTTGCTTCCAATGGCATTTCCGAACTCGGTGATGAGTGTTGCAATCCAGGACAGGCGGTTTTGTTGAGCTACTCGCTTCAGCACTCGGCGATCCAGCTCTGTCATTTTACGTAGTCTACCAGCTCACGATTGCGCTGTTGTTGTTCCTAGGTGCTTTCAATTCACAATAACATTACTTGCGGTTTGTCGGGGTAGCTGCAGCAGGGCAGAAATTTCCAGAACTGACATGCTGCAGCGATGGCATCCTATGACCGTGCCACGTTGAAAGCCACTGAGCTCTGCCGTACGACCCATTCTACTGTTCATGCTTGTCTGTAAACTGACTTGTTGCTAAGATGGCATCCTATGACCGTGCCACGCTGAAAGTCGCTGAACTCTGCCGTACGGCCCATTCTGTTGTTCATGTTTGTCTGTGAACTGACTTCTTGCTAAAACGTCATCCTATGACCGTGCCACGTTGAAAGCCACTGAGCTCTGCCGTAATACCCATTCTACTGTTCATGCTTGTCTGTAAACTGAATTGTTGCTAAGATGGCATCCTATGACCGTGCCACGCTGAAAGTCGCTGAACTCTGCCGTACGGCCCATTCTGTTGTTCATGTTTGTCTGTGAACTGACTTCTTGCTAAAATGGCATCCTATGACCGTGCCACGTTGAAAGTCACTGAGCTCTGCGGTACGTCCCATTCTACTGTTCATGCTCGTCTGTGAACTGACTTGTTGCTAAAATGGCATTCTATGACCGTGCCACGCTGAAAGTCGCTGAACTCTGCCGTACGGCCCATTCTGTTGTTCATGTTTGTCTGCGAAAGCTAAAATGGCATCCTATGACCGTGCCACGTTGAAAGTCACTGAGCTCTCCCGTACGACCCATTCTACTGTTCATGCTTGTCTGTAAACTGACTTGTTGCTAAAATGGCATCCTATGACCGTGCCACGTTGAAAGTCACTGAGCTCTGCCGTACGACCCATTCTACTGTTCATGCTCGTCTGTGAACTGACTTGTTGCTAAAACGGCATCCTATGACCGTGCCACGTCGAAAGCCACTGAGCTCTGCCGTACGACCCATTCTACTGTTCATGCTTGTCTGTAAACTGACTTGTTGCTAAAATGGCATCCTATGACCGTGCCACGTTGAAAGTCACTGAGCTCTGCGGTACGACCCATTCTACTGTTCATGCTCGTCTGTGAACTGACTTGTTGCTAAGATGGCATCCTATGACCGTGCCACGCTGAAAGTCGCTGAACTCTTCCGTACGGCCCATTCTATTGTACATGTTTGTCTATGATGTTTGCCAGGCCACTACGTCATTTTTTATCTGTATGGGCCATAGATGTTATGTATATGGGCAAATCCACTATTAAAACGTGGTGCCCGGGTATTTTTTTATCATATAGTACATGTTTTGTTCATCGATATCCGTCCCTTTCAATAATGCCATCAAAAAACTGTCTTTGATCTCAGGTGGTACCACGATAAAGCTTTTGGGAATTTTGAGTTTTCTAAGAAATCGAGAACATTGTTCTAGCGGCTACTATTTGTCTTTTTATCTTTGAAGAAGAAATTTCTGGTTCACCACAGTGCCGTTGTCCGATTTTGGTTTTGCTTTTCTTTTTAAGGACTTTCTCTCACTACATTCCTGCTACGTACATTTTATGCATCAAAAGGTAAACAACGAAGGAGTGGGAATGTGTATACATCCAGCCACTAATTAACTGAAAATGTTTATATTACAGTTTTATTTAGATATTTCTAATATGATCTTTTTATGTTGTGAGCATTTTTTTCTGACAGCATGCCATGTTGATCAATACTGTAAGTTTCTGCTGTTGGTAGCTTAAATATTTAGGGATCAAGCAATAAATACGCAGAACTGTGAAAAGCCGTAGAAAATGGGATTCTTTAGAAAAGAACTTCGGCGTAAAAATCTACGTTTACCCTATTTACCCTATTGAATACGTGGAGGTTAGAACTTAAAGGTGATGCCTTGAACACAATTTTTGAAGCCGATCAAATGCGACATCCTTCACCGATCTTGCCTCCTTCACGACGTTGACTGCTCTCTAGAGTGCTTCCTACGAAAAAGCACTGGAAATTGATCTTTTGAAGCGGATATTTCTTCTTAAATTAATTTGCCAACGTAGATTCTTTTTGCGTGTTTCAGAAAGCACTTAAGGGTGTTCGTATTCAGCTTCCGTGTACATTTATTTTATATTTTACGCTTTCCATGAACATTTCATTTTCCATCTTCCAGGTTAGAATTGATAAGCTACTGGGGCACTCTTAACCACTCTGTCTGGAATTTCTAACATTCCTTTCGGAGCCGGATTCGTCGGGTTTTTACTCTTCCGCGGTGAATGTAGTACCTTTAGCAAGCAATACTTTAGCTTTTATTTGAAGCGCAGCCACGGGAAATGCCAACAGGGTTTGAGCCCCTCCAGGACCACTATTTTGCGCCCCTTTTCTTTCATAAAAGTGATCAAACTTCAAGCTGAGTGAAGCAACACAAAATTTACACAAATATATATGCTGTCAAACCCCGATTTAACGAACTTCGAGGGACCAACAGTCTTGTACGTAAAATCGCAGAATTCGTTAAATCGAGGAAGCCTTTCGAATGAAACATTCAAATTAAGCTAGTGTTAATAACAGAATATGTAAGCAGCTAAATTCTCTTTCTTTCAGTGATATTTAAATTATGTATAGTGCATTTAATTACGAATTTATTATCAAAAATGTTATAATACGCACACATTTGCTTTGTATATTAAATACATAATTCGTACTTTGATATGTAGCATCAAAATTTAAGCGTACTTTAAAATTGCGAGAAAAATACGATAGTTGATTTTTTCCCCGAGTATTTAGCTTCTCAAATAATGATTTCAGTATCTTAAACTGCATGAAACAGAACATCAGTTAGTAATAATTAACTTGTATAAACAGGATATGTGTTGATAACCTTTTTACACTGTAGAAAAGAAATGCTTTAGAGAAGATTGCTTGTGTTTTTTCTGAACGTTTAGCTTTATAAATTTCAGTCAGCTTCAATTTTATGAAGTGCAAGAAACACATCAACACTAATATCGAAGGGCATCAAGTACTTTTTAGCACATTCTACAGCATCACTAAAGCAGCTAACTTTCAATTCTGCTTCACCTTCATCAGAATCAGATGCATTTAGTCCGATCTGTCCATCCAAAACATCATCAAGGGATTGAATTTGGGCTAACTTTTAACGTGAAAATGCTTTTTAACATACGTAGTTTTGTGGTTTAAAAAATAAAAAAATGTTCGCTAAATTGAGGAAATGTGTTCGTTAAATCGGGAAACGCCAAGCATTAATTCCAATGTGGTTCCGTTCGGACCATAAAAAATGTACGCAAAATCGCGGAATTCGTTAAATCGCAGTTCGTTAAATTTGACTGTATTTGATAAATGGGCAACCTGTATTTATACGTAGTTTAAGGTTTGTACCCTTTCAAGCAGCTTTTTTGTCGTCCGTACCACCCCCCCCCCCCAGCGTTTGTGCTTATTGCTGTGGTGCCTTCACGCAGTTGTTTTACGTAGGTAAGGTAAGAATAAAAAATATAAAAGAAAGCTGTAAAATCTAGCTGTTATTCTATAGAAGTAATTACTTCCCCATTTGCAAGATAGTAAGTTGATAAGTGCCTGCAGGGTTCAGTTAGGGCTGAATACATTGATTGTCACATGTGTGGAGTGTGTCAGTTTACATCAGCAGATGAAAAATTCGGTTCAGCATTTATTGTTTTACGATCAACATATTTGCGCAAACAAGCCAAAAGCTTATGGCAACTTTGGAAGTTTTGGTTATTTCGCTCTGATGACCCGCGCCTTAGTTACATTGGGAACACGCAGGAGCAGTATAAGGGTGGTGTGAATTCTTCTTTTTCTTTGATTCTCGTGCTGCTTTTGAAAAGAAAGTATTCCTTTTTAAGCGCCAATTTTTTTTCATTTGCAGGGCGGCCTCCTGAACAGTGAAAAGTAAAACCTCAAATGAAATAATTACACCATGCTTTCGCAATGAAAATATTTTACTGTACACATCCTACGTGAGTTTTAAAATACAAGTGCGTAAAAGAGTGAAAAGTGGGGGGGGGTAAATTTAATATTATCATCATCATCATCATCATTGTCAACCATTATCAATCCACTGCTGGACGAAGGTCTCCCCAAGTTTCCTCCACAACGGTCTGTCTTGTGCCAGTCTCCTCCATGTCACTCCCGCATACTTTCGAATTTCATCCACCCATCTTCCACGTGGTCTTCTTCTGGGTCTTTTCCTGTCCCTTGGAATCCAATCTAAAATTTCAGCTGTCCATCGATGGTCTGTCCTTCTGGCAGTATGTCCAGCCCATTGCCATTTCAGGGATTTAACTCTGATCATGATGTCTTCCACTCTTGTCATTTTTCTGATCCACGTGTTCCTCTTCGTATCTCTCCTGGTTACACCAAGCATGCACCTCTTCATGCTGCTTTGAGTTGTCTGCAGCCTTTGTATGTCTCTTTTAGCTAAGGTCCACGTCTCTGCACCATACGTAAGCACTGGAAGGATGCATTGATCAAACACTTTCCTTTTAAGACATAATGGCATATTGCTCTTGAAAATTATGCTGTTTCTTCCAAAAGCTCTCCAGGCAAGTTTTGTACGCCGATTAATTTCTTCACCAATGTGACCCTCACTTAATATTTGCTGTCCAAGATAAACGTACGTGTCTGTTATCTCCAGCTTTTCTCCATCAATCGATAAATCTTCATTTCTTGTAAAAGCATTGTACATCCCTTTTGTCTTCTGAAAGTTCATTTTTAATCCCACTTCTTTACTCTTGTCAGCAAGTTCCTGGATCATACTCTGTAGCTCTGATGGGGTAGTTGCAAAAATGACTATGTCATCAGCAAAACGAAGGTGAGTTAGATAATCTCCATTAATCTTTATCCCTTTGTTTTCCCAGTTCAGTGATTGAAAGACATTTTCCAATGTGGCATTAAAGAGCTTCAGAGATATGGTGACACCTTGTCTCACTCCTTTTCCAATTTTTATGTGTGTTATATTTTCAAACAGCCGAATCTTTGCACTTGCATTTTCATAGATGTTATTAATAATATTAATGTATGCATCTTCAATACCGCAGGATTTCAGAGCCATTGCAACTGCTGATGGTTTCACCGAATCAAAGGCTTCTTCATAATCGATAAAAGCCATGCACAATGGAAGTTCATATTCCCTCGCTCTTTCAATTAGTTCTCTCAGTACGTGGATATGATCTATTGTGCTGTAGCCACTCCTGAATCCAGCTTGTTCTCTCGGTTGAGCCAGGTCCAGTGTCACCTTCAAGCGGTGTGAAAGAACTTTAGTGAAGATTTTATAAACCACTGATAGGAGGCTGATAGGTCTGTAGTTCCTGAGATCCTCAATGTCACCTTTTTTATGTAGCAAGATCATTGTTCCAATCCTCAGGAATTTTCCCTTCATTAAGGCATCGAGTGAAAATTTGGGCGAGTACTGTTTCGATTTCTCCACTTGCTTCTTGTATGATGTCTACAGTAATTCCATCTTCTCCTGGAGCTTTTCCCCGCTTCATGTTCTTGATTGCATGTGCAACTTCTGCTGGAAGGACTGGAAGAACTCTGGTACTGGTACCTTTCATGATGTCTGGAGTACATGTATCATCCCTTTCATATAATTTGGAGTAGAAATCTTTCACTCTTGTCAAAATTTCGCCTCTATTTCTTGTTACAGAACCATCTTCTTTTCTCAGTGCCATAATCTGTTTTTTCCCCTTACTGAGATGTCCCTTTGCTATCTTTAGGCTTTGGTTGTTTTCAATTGCTTTCCTTACTAGTTCACAGTTGAATTTCCTTACGTCTTCAGTGATACTTTTTCGTACTGTCTTGCATAGCTCTATATATTCCACTTTGGAAGTCACATCTCCTTTAGTTGTCCTCATCACTCTTCTTTTATGCATCAACATTTTGGTTTTTCCTGATAATTTGTTCACATGCAATTTGTTCTTAGACCCAGCTAATTTTGTTGCTGTTTCCATAAGAGCTTTGGTTACTTTTCTGTTAACTTCAGAAATATCCACTTCTTCCGATGTTAGGCCTTCTAAAGCAGAGAATCTGTTCTTCAGTTCCAATTTGAAGGTATTATGGTGTTTTTTAAGGTTGGTTATGTCAATACATTTTGTTTGTCTACTAAACCATATAATAATAATACATTTTGTTTGACAAACAAAATGTATTGACAAACAAAATGTATTAATATTATATGGTTTAGTATGTCTAAAATGAAATACAAAATATTTCAAGCTCTTTAAGATATTTAATCTTCGCTTCCAGTTTTAGCCATAAATTTTCTTTTAATAATAATAATGTGCCATTGTTTTGTTCTCTGCTTGGATTGGAATCGAGCGCCCCATCTAACACACTAGCCCCACCCCTCCTCCCACGAAACACCCTGGCTTTCACCACCAAAGAGTAAAAACCCATGAATCCGTCTTGTTGGCTTAGCATGGGAAAAGACAACTAATGGAAAGACAGCGTTTCCTCTAAATACCTACCGCCATCATTGAATATGATCTGTAAATACCCGGTCGTGTGAAAAAGTAACCACAAAATACTACTATAATTGCACCAGTGAAGATACGAATTCTCAAGCACGATATTAATTACGCATTAACTAATTGAAATTTATTACGCATTATATTAATTACTTATTAATTAATTGATATTTTTACGCGCTGATATTAATATTGACGTATCAAATAGAAGTCATTGCTCTTTCCACGTTTATAAGTGAGTCACGGAAAAATTTCTCATCGGCCGCCACCGGGAATCGAACCCAGGGTCTTAGACGGCAAACTGCCAAACCACATGGCAGGGTTGCTTCTTTGGAGCCCCGCACAATGCTGGGGATTCACCACAGATGAACAGCAGCAACTGAACAATGAACAGCAGCGTAACTGGAAGACCCTGGGTTCGATTCCCGGTGGCGGCCGATGATAAATTTTTCCGTGACTCACTTATAAACCTGGAAAGAGCGATGACTTCTTTTTGATATTTCTGGTCCACGTCAACCGTGTATTTATAATATTGACGTAAACGCACTCAAAATGTCTTACAAATGCGCGCCCTCGCATCTGATCATTCGCACGTGTTAATTTTTATGACGCACATAAAATTATGCTTATTTTAATTACTTCGTAATGCTGCTGGATATTTTCGCGCTTTAATAGCAACTATGCTTATCTAAAGCTAGAAGTAGTCACCAGTCCTTAATTTAGAACCAGTGCCAGAAACAGGAACACGAAATCCTTCTCTTGCTCTGAATTTGCGCTTATCCACAGAAATATGAGAAGCCTAGTAACATGTGGTAGGTTCCCAGGTAGCAATATTATGTTGGACCAACCGTGGGCTTTCAACGGTCGGCCCAGCGACGAGGCGACTCGGCGGCCAACAATTGGATATGTGTTGTTTTAGCGGTTGGACCCACGTTGGAAAACTGTTGCAAACAGTTTTCCATTGTGATCATGTGTTGTTGGACAACCATCGGACAACCGTTAAGTGGTCATTTGTTGATAAATGGTTGGTCATGTGTGGTTGGACAAACTCTTGGCCAATCTTCGATAAACAACGCAACTTTCGCCCAACGCTGCCGACGCAAAAATATCATTGGGCCAACCGTTGGCCAATGTCAGTGTGCTACTTGGGTTAGCGCTACAGTAGCCGTACAGCTAACTGCGAATGGTTTTTAAGTATGTAGCTTGAAAAATGAAGGAATTCCATTTGTGCATGGGGCAGACAAGGCAACTTTCTATGCTACATAATGAACTGAATGGAGCGGGTCGAATCCCTTAGGGAAACTAAGTTGATTTATTTATATCGAGGACTCTCGACACCGAGACCTACTGCCCGTGACTTCCGTACCACGGTGGGCGTTTGGTGACAACGAAAAATGAACCTGTGAACCTCCGGCCGTATGTCGTACCCGCTAACCCCTAGTCCACGTGAGGAGGACTAGGGGGTGTACGAGTGGAAGGTTATTATAGATTGCAGTGGCAGCAAGAACAAATATAAATAAACATTTAATGAAATATTATTTTCTACTTTACAGTGCAGAGAAGTGGTCTAAGGCCTGGCTTATGACCATTCGTCCGAGAAGGGTCCGGGTTCGAATCCCGGTGAGGCATGGATGCTGTGTTTGTAAGATTAAAGGCATTTCGTGCTAAGGTGTAGATAAGAAGAATTCAAATCTGTCGAAGCACGGTAAATTTTTCATGAATCAGCCAAAGCACACATACCACATTTTAAATATTCCTTCTAAAAACGTAGGATCTAAAAAACGTCTTTATTTACAATTTAAAAAATGATGGTAGATAAAAGCTCTGGCGAGCACTTTCGCGACCACTATATTAATAAACTTGGACGAAAATGCTGTAATGAAGACGTGCCTGTATACATTCTCTCTACCTGGAGGAATATGATTTTTCAGTACTCTCGGGAAGAAGAATCCGGATGATTACAAACGAACGTTTTCCGCCCCGGTGGAGCGGTGGTCTAAGCGATGGCTTATGATCATTCGTCCGGGAGAAGTCCGGGTTCGAATCCCGGAGAGGCATGGATGCTGTGTTTGTCTCACGGCACTGGCTCTATCTTTTCCATGAAACCAGTGGTTCTAAATTAGGGACGGACGATTGTTTATAGCCCATTGAGTTGCTCACGGTGGTCGTTAAACCTCCAATAAAATAAAAAAAATCGAACTTTTAACAATAATTTGTAGTGAATGGCAATGATTTATGTGTTCATTTATATAATGTGTATTACTTATGCTCCTGCCTGTTACTATTTAACCTTGTGCCGTTCTAATCTGATTTCATTGGGCCGCGGGTGGCCTAGTGGTTAACGTTCATGACTGCAGCGGAGAAGACCTCGGGTTCAATCCCAGCAGGTACGAACGATCGAACCACTAAATATCCGCCGTGCGTCGGATGGGAACGTTAAGCCGTCGGACCCCGGGTACTGGCCCCCGGTAGTAAATAAGGGCGTCTTCTACCTCGCTTCCGTGTGACTTTCCTATCGGGCACTCTAGCCCAAATCTCCTAGCTTCCTATTTCTAAGGGTTGTTTAAGACCTGGGGTCAGACACTCCCTTCCTAAAATCCTCTACATATGATCTGATCTGATCTACTAGAGCATTGAATGGGCACGTTAAGCCGTCGGACCCCGGGTACTGGCCCCCGGTAGTAAATAAGGGCGTCTTCTACCTCGCTTCCGTGTGACTTTCCTATCGGGTACTCTAGCCCAAATCTCCTAGCTTCCTATTTCTAAGGGTTGTTTAAGACCTGGGGTCAGACACTCCCTTCCTAAAATCCTCTACATATGATCTGATCTGATCTACTAGAGCATTGAATGGGCACGTTAAGCCGTCGGACCCCGGGTACTGGCCCCCGGTAGTAAATAAGGGCGTCTTCTACCTCGCTTCCGTGTGACTTTCCTATCGGGCACTCTAGCCCAAATCTCCTAGCTTCCTATTTCTAAGGGTTGTTTAAGACCTGGGGTCAGACACTCCCTTCCTAAAATCCTCTACATATGATCTGATCTGATCTACTAGAGCATTGAATGGGCACGTTAAGCCGTCGGACCCCGGGTACTGGCCCCCGGTAGTAAATAAGGGCGTCTTCTACTTCGCTTCCGTGTGACTTTCCTATCGGGCACTCTAGCCCAAATCTCCTAGCTTCCTATTTCTAAGGGTTGTTTAAGACCTGGGGTCAGACACTCCCTTCCTAAAATCCTCTACATATGATCTGATCTGATCTACTAGAGCATTGAATGGGCACGTTAAGCCGTCGGACCCCGGGTACTGGCCCCCGGTAGTAAATAAGGGCGTCTTCTACCTCGCTTCCGTGTGACTTTCCTATCGGGCACTCTAGCCCAAATCTCCTAGCTTCCTATTTCTAAGGGTTGTTTAAGACCTGGGGTCAGACACTCCCTTCCTAAAATCCTCTACATATGATCTGATCTGATCTACTAGAGCATTGAATGGGCACGTTAAGCCGTCGGACCCCGGGTACTGGCCCCCGGTAGTAAATAAGGGCGTCTTCTACCTCGCTTCCGTGTGACTTTCCTATCGGGCACTCTAGCCCAAATCTCCTAGCTTCCTATTTCTAAGGGTTGTTTAAGACCTGGGGTCAGACACTCCCTTCCTAAAATCCTCTACATATGATCTGATCTGATCTACTAGAGCATTGAATGGGCACGTTAAGCCGTCGGACCCCGGGTACTGGCCCCCGGTAGTAAATAAGGGCGTCTTCTACTTCGCTTCCGTGTGACTTTCCTATCGGGCACTCTAGCCCAAATCTCCTAGCTTCCTATTTCTAAGGGTTGTTTAAGACCTGGGGTCAGACACTCCCTTCCTAAAATCCTCTACATATGATCTGATCTGATCTACTAGAGCATTGAATGGGCACGTTAAGCCGTCGGACCCCGGGTACTGGCCGCCCGGTAGTAAATAAGGGCGTCTTCTACTTCGCTTCCGTGTGACTTTCCTATCTGGCACTCTAGCCCAAATCTCCTAGCTTCCTATTTCTAAGGGTTGTTTAAGACCTGGGGTCAGACACTCCCTTCCTAAAATCCTCTACATATGATCTGATCTGATCTGCTAGAGCATTGAATGGGCACGTTAAGCCGTCGGACCCCGGGTACTGGCCCCCTGTAGTAAATAAGGGCGTCTTCTACCTCGCTTCCGTGTGACTTTCCTATCTGGCACTCTAGCCCAAATCTCCTAGCTTCCTATTTCTAAGGGTTGTTTAAGACCTGGGGTCAGACACTCCCTTCCTAAAATCCTCTACATATGATCTGATCTGATCTGCTAGAGCATTGAATGGGCACGTTAAGCCGTCGGACCCCGGGTACTGGCCCCCGGTAGTAAATAAGGGCGTCTTCTACTTCGCTTCCGTGTGACTTTCCTATCGGGCACTCTAGCCCAAATCTCCTAGCTTCCTATTTCTAAGGGTTGTTTAAGACCTGGGGTCAGACACTCCCTTCCTAAAATCCTCTACATATGATCTGATCTGATCTGCTAGAGCATTGAATGGGCACGTTAAGCCGTCGGACCCCGGGTACTGGCCCCCGGTAGTAAATAAGGGCGTCTTCTACTTCGCTTCCGTGTGACTTTCCTATCGGGCACTCTAGCCCAAATCTCCTAGCTTCCTATTTCTAAGGGTTGTTTAAGACCTGGGGTCAGACACTCCCTTCCTAAAATCCTCTACATATGATCTGATCTGATCTACTAGAGCATTGAATGGGCACATTAAGCCGTCGGACCGGGGTACTGGATCCCCGGTAGTAAATAAGGGCGTCTTCTACCTCGCTTCCGTGTCACTTTCCTATCGGGCACTCTATCCCAAATCTCCTAGCTTCCTATTTCTAAGGGTTGTTTAAGACCTGGGGTCAGACACTCCCTTCCTAAAATCCTCTACATATGATCTGATCTGATCTACTAGAGCATTGAATGGGCACGTTAAGCCGTCGGACCCCGGGTAGTAAATAAGGGCGTCTTCTACTTCGCTTCCGTGTGACTTTCCTATCGGGCACTCTAGCCCAAATCTCCTAGCTTCCTATTTCTAAGGGTTGTTTAAGACCTGGGGTCAGACACTCCCTTCCTAAAATCCTCTACATATGATCTGATCTGATCTGATGGGCACATTAAGCCGTCGGACCCGGGTACTGGATCCCCGGTAGTAAATAAGGGCGTCTTCTACCTCGCTTCCGTGTCACTTTCCTATCGGGCACTCTATCCCAAATCTCCTAGCTTCCTATTTCTAAGGGTTGTTTAAGACCTGGGGTCAGACACTCCCTTCCTAAAATCCTCTACATATGATCTGATCTGATCTGCTAGAGCATTGAATGGGCACGTTAAGCCGTCGGACCCCGGGTACTGGCCCCCGGTAGTAAATAAGGGCGTCTTCTACCTTGCTTTCGTGTGACTTTCCTATCGGGCACTCTAGCCCAAATCTCCTAGCTTCCTATTTCTAAGGGTTGTTTAAGACCTGGGGTCAGACACTCCCTTCCTAAAATCCTCTACATATGATCTGATCTGATCTACTAGAGCATTGAATGGGCACGTTAAGCCGTCGGACCCCGGGTAGTAAATAAGGGCGTCTTCTACCTCGCTTCCGTGTGACTTTCCTATCGGGCACTCTAGCCCAAATCTCCTAGCTTCCTATTTCTAAGGGTTGTTTAAGACCTGGGGTCAGACACTCCCTTCCTAAAATCCTCTACATATAATCTGATCTGATCTGATCTACTAGAGCATTGAATGGGCACGTTAAGCCGTCGGGCCCCGGGTACTGGCCCCCGGTAGTAAATAAGGGCGTCTTCTACCTCGCTTCCGTGTGACTTTCCTATCGGGCACTCTAGCCCAAATCTCCTAGCTTCCTATTTCTAAGGGTTGTTTAAGACCTGGGGTCAGACACTCCCTTCCTAAAATCCTCTACATATGATCTGATCTGATCTGCTAGAGCATTGAATGGGCACGTTAAGCCGTCGGACCCCGGGTACTGGCCCCCTGTAGTAAATAAGGGCGTCTTCTACCTCGCTTCCGTGTGACTTTCCTATCTGGCACTCTAGCCCAAATCTCCTAGCTTCCTATTTCTAAGGGTTGTTTAAGACCTGGGGTCAGACACTCCCTTCCTAAAATCCTCTACATATGATCTGATCTGATCTGCTAGAGCATTGAATGGGCACGTTAAGCCGTCGGACCCCGGGTACTGGCCCCCGGTAGTAAATAAGGGCGTCTTCTACTTCGCTTCCGTGTGACTTTCCTATCGGGCACTCTAGCCCAAATCTCCTAGCTTCCTATTTCTAAGGGTTGTTTAAGACCTGGGGTCAGACACTCCCTTCCTAAAATCCTCTACATATGATCTGATCTGATCTGCTAGAGCATTGAATGGGCACGTTAAGCCGTCGGACCCCGGGTACTGGCCCCCCGGTAGTAAATAAGGGCGTCTTCTACTTCGCTTCCGTGTGACTTTCCTATCGGGCACTCTAGCCCAAATCTCCTAGCTTCCTATTTCTAAGGGTTGTTTAAGACCTGGGGTCAGACACTCCCTTCCTAAAATCCTCTACATATGATCTGATCTGATCTGCTAGAGCATTGAATGGGCACGTTAAGCCGTCGGACCCCGGGTACTGGCCCCCGGTAGTAAATAAGGGCGTCTTCTACCTCGCTTCCGTGTGACTTTCCTATCGGGCACTCTATCCCAAATCTCCTAGCTTCCTATTTCTAAGGGTTGTTTAAGACCTGGGGTCAGACACTCCCTTCCTAAAATCCTCTACATATGATCTGATCTGGTTTCATTCAATGACCTGATGATGCAGCCATAGTGGTCGCGAAAGTGCTCGCCAGAGCTTTTATGTACCACAATTTTTTTAATTTTAAATAAAAATCCTATAGTTTTAAAATATATCCTACGTTTTTAGAAGGAATATTTAAAATGTGGTATGTGTGCTTTGGCTGCTTCATGAAAAATTTACCGTGCTTCGACAGCTTTGAATTCTTCTTATCTGCTGTGTTTGTCTTACGTCACTCTCTCTCTCCCTTCTGTGACGTACCTGCCAGCAGGACGCACACGACATAAAGGCAGATAGGAATCAGACTAAACGTCTGCATAGCTCAGTTGGTAGAGCGACTTGTTCCGGAATAAGTGGATTCGGGTTCGAATCCCGGCGTAGACCAAAAATGACAGAGAAATTTACTTCGTTATAATGGCGCCCGAACTATCCGGATGACCCGACCGTTCAAAATCTCGCATTGGTGTGATGTTATTTCCACACCGCGAGACAGAAAAAGTCAGAGAATTCCTTCTCCAGCGCTTTGAAAAATAAAAATGTGTGATGTTGCATTCCACACAGCAGATTGACTGGGAGTTCTCAAGTGCACGTTATACAGTGGATGGCTGCCTGCAACGATTCATGGTCACGGCTGACCCGTGGGCCATGCCCCCGGCCCCCTTTCGGGGGGGGGGGGAGATGTGACGTACCTGCCAGCAGGAAGCACACGACATAAAGGCAGATAGGAATCAGAATAAACGTCTGCGTAGCTCAGTTGTTAGAGCGACTTGTTCCGGAATAAGCGGCCTCGGGTTCGAATCCCGGCGTAGACCAAAAATGACGGAGAAATTTACTTCGTTATACTTCCCTGGAACCAGTGACTCCATAAATTAGGGACGGGCGACTGCTTATAGCCCATTGAGATGGTCGTTAAACCTTCAATAAAAACAAAAACCTATGTCTCTGAAAAAATTATAAAAGGACAGTTCGCAGTTTTATCGAGAAGCTCCCATCCCATATAAAATATAAAATGAACGCGCCGTTTATAATGGACATAAAAATTTCTATTCTGTTGATTACGTTTCCTTGTAATCCACAAATTTCCGAACTAATTAGTTTATTGAGTCACTGGTTCTGAACAGTGCGTACTCAATTTGCAACTGAATGTGTAACAGATGCGTTTTTAGTTCCTCTTTAATTCTTTTTATGAATTCACTAGCTTAAAAAATACAGGAAAACGTTAATTTCTAACAAGCAGCAATCAACACATCTGGTTTGCATCTAATTTTTGTTATCTGGAAGCATGCATTTACCAGGAGTACATTTTCGATCACTATCTTCTGGCTCCGACTGAAAACTGTAGTCCATTCACAACCAGTCTAAGTCTTTACTTGATTTGGAATTCGTTTTCACTAATTTTATTTCTTCAATCATGCACGATCATAATGAGCGTAAAATAATGTAGAACTTGTAATGCTTTTTAAATTGGTTTATACTTGTACTTATTCTATGTACTCGGAGGTCTATACCCTTAAATCATTATTTATCGTACATCTGTTATACTTGTAATACTAAACGTTATATGCTCCGAATAACTAGCACAAAATCCTTAATTACACAATGAACAATATTAGGCTTTCTAACGGTTGTGACGTACCACAGAGGTAAAAGCACGTGTCAAGACGACAAATCTGCAGCGGTACATTCCGTCCGTCTAGCTTAGTTGGGAGAGCAACTTACTCCGAAGTGAGGGGGGGGGGGGCGAGTTCGATCCCCGTCACGGAGAAATTTGTGTTTTCACACTGCCAGAAGAGAGTAGTCTTTACTTTGGAACAAATGTCTTTATTTGGTCTTCAAGGCACATCACTTAGATAACTCATCAATATTTGGCACTTAGGAACAAATGTCTTTATTTGGTCTTCAAGGCACATCACTTAGATAAATCATCAATATTTGGCACTTAGGAACAAATGTCTTTATTTGGTCTTCAAGGCACATCACTTAGATAACTCATCAATATTTGGCACTTAGGAACAAATGTCTTTATTTGGTCTTCAAGGCACATCACTTAGATAACTCATCAATACTTGGCACTTAGGAACAAATGTCTTTATTTGGTCTTCAAGGCACATCACTTAGATAAATCATCAATATTTGGCACTTAGGAACAAATGTCTTTATTTGGTCTTCAAGGCACATCACTTAGATAACTCATCAATATTTGGCACTTAGGAACAAATGTCTTTATTTGGTCTTCAAGGCACATCACTTAGATAACTCATCAATATTTGGCACTTAGGAACAAATGTCTTTATTTGGTCTTCAAGGCACATCACTTAGATAACTCATCAATATTTGGCACTTAGGAACAAATGTCTTTATTTGGTCTTCAAGGCACATCACTTAGATAACTCATCAATATTTGGCACTTAGGAACAAATGTCTTTATTTGGTCTTCAAGGCACATCACTTAGATAACTCATCAATACTTGGCACTTAGGAACAAATGTCTTTATTTGGTCTTCAAGGCATATCACGTAGATAACTCATCAATATTTGGCACTTAGGAACAAATGTCTTTATTTGGTCTTCAAGGCACATCACTTAGATAACTCATCAATATTTGGCACTTAGGAACAAATGTCTTTATTTGGTCTTCAAGGCACATCACTTAGATAACTCATCAATATTTGGCACTTAGGAACAAATGTCTTTATTTGGTCTTCAAGGCACATCACTTAGATAACTCATCAATATTTGGCACTTAGGAACAAATGTCTTTATTTGGTCTTCAAGGCACATCACTTAGATAACTCATCAATATTTGGCACTTAGGAACAAATGTCTTTATTTGGTCTTCAAGGCACATCACTTAGATAACTCATCAATATTCGGCAGCCAACGGGTTACCTTAAAACAGTTAACAGCACTACGCTACAAACAAATGCAACAAAATGAACCTCTGTAATGTTAGGCTCAAAGTGTCACAATCCCAATTGATCAAATACAAATAGCTAGCCTTCAAGTGTACAACGTACGCAAGGCTGCATAATTTACCCACAACTTCTCGCTCCGTACATTGTATACGTCCTCTTATCTTGTCAAAACATACACAAGTCATTCAGACCTGACCTCGAGACTGCTGCCAAATAACATTCAGTGAGTGAGAAAATATAATGTTAAGGTTGAAACGCTTAAAGTGAATGGATTCAAAACTTACGTAGGAAAATAAATTAAAAATTAAAGTTAAATTAGAATATACACTAGATCATTACCTAAAGAATTTTCTTTTGCAGTTTAAAGTGTTTGTTTTGTTAAAAATTGTTTAATACGGAACAGTGCAAACACAATTGCATTTTATACTTCTGTGTTAATTGTTAACTGTAAAAGGTACAATTGTTTTATTGCTAATATATTTTGCATTTGTTACTATTCATCAGGAAATTACATTTATATGATTGCCTTTTTTTCTATTTTTTTTTCAGGTAAAGGAGCTTACCAGAAGTGGCTGTATGAGATGAATCTAATCATTCATAGTACACAATATGTATTTGAGGCGAGGAATATTACTCAGTGTCATTATGTCTTTCGTAATCTAAGTCCAAATACTACGTATTCCATCAAAGTCAGAGCATACAGTGTTGGCGGGAAAGGACCGTGGTCTTCAGACTTTATAGGAAAAACTTTAAAATCAGGTAAAGCTTTCCTATAAACTGGTTTAATTTCGCTAAAATAATGAACTTCAAGTTTTCTATGTTTGTTTTCCTAGTTTTAGCTTTCATATCGATTTTCAGAGCAGGAAAGGCAGGTTGTGCTGTTTAAGATCTCATGACCACCTACTCAAAAATTTTATTTATTTATTCAATGCAGTTCTTTAATGATGACTTCCAGACGACGATATTTTAGAATACCTTACTTGGAAAGGCATTCAAAAGCGACTAATACGTTTACGAAGCTGAAAAACATGCATCTGAAAATTGCCATTGTCTTGTAAAGCTTCGAACATTACAATGACTTTATAATATTTCCTCCGTTTACATTTTTGTGCTATTTCTTATTAAGAATGCCGTCGAAGTTTGAAAAAACAACAACATGTACCTTGGAATTTTCTATCTCTGTTAGATATCCATGATAAATGAAACAAGATATGTTACGGATTTCCTTACAGTATTTTCACAGTGGAAAACATCCACACCGAAGAAAAAAAGGAATGCAAAATATCCAAGCACTTCATACAATTTTTTAATAAGAGATGTATCATTTCAATAAAAAAGAGTGTTTTCTGTTCTTGATATCCCAGTACGTAATCTTAGATTATTATCAATTCACTAAACGACATAAATATGCAGATTTAGATAGACTTCTGCGTTTAAATAAAACAATAGCAAATGCTGCCATAATTTTGATCCATCTGAATCAGTAAAATTGTAATTTTCAGTATATGGTGAAAAGATATTTTCATTCATATTAAAACAACAACAACACTGCAGTATTGTTACATTTGTTGAAAAATGAGAAAATAGACGCTCGTGGCACATTATTGTGACCACCAGCTAATATCCAGAGTAACCGCCGTGTGCAGCGCGGACAGCAGCTGCAGCTAGACGGGCTAGGAGTGACTCAATAAGGTGCTGGATGGTGTTCACAGGTATGTGGAGCCATGCTGACAACAGTGCATCTGACAGCTGCTGGAGGGTGCGTGGTGGAGGATCCACAGAGCGAACAACACGATCGAGGTGGGCTCACAGATGCTCAATTGGGTTTAAATCTGGGAAATTAGGGGGCCAGGGAAGTACTTTGAAGTCTTCATCATACTCTTCCAACCACTCTCGGACATTTCTAACTGTGTGACATGTCGCATTGTCAAGTTGTAATATCTCATCTGCCCCAGGGAAGACAATCAGCACGTATGGGTGTACGTGGTCTGCAAGGATGGATTCATATAGTGCCTTTCACAGGTGTGAGTGGACCCAGAGAATGCCACGAAAACATTCCCCAGACCATAACGCAGCTCCCACCAGCTTGTGTACTTCCAGCAATGGTTAAAGAGCTTTGTTCTCCGATGTTTCTCGTCTTATACTCCAACGTCCATCCTTTCGATGTAGCAGAAAACGTGACTCATCGGAGAAGGCAATCCTTTGCTAATCAGCGGAGGTCCAATTCCAATACTGCCGTGCAAATGTAAGCCTTTTCTACCGATGCACCTTCGTTAGCATACGTGCACTGACCATCCGTCTGCATCGGAGCCCAATACGCAGCACAGTTCGCTGAACTGTCGTTTTAGACACACTTCCGGTAGCCCTCAGGTTCATTCGGCCCGTGTTGATCGTTCCTCTCGCACTTTTGCAGCCGACGTTCACCTCTCACATCAATGGCACGTAGTGCTCCGCAGTTTCCACCTCGCTTATTCGCAATGGTGCCATTTCTCCAATCGCGATACACTTTAACCACAGCAGCACGCGAACAGTTCACTAACTGCGCTGTTTCAGAAATAATGCTACCCTTAGGTCGAAAGCCGATAATCATCCCTTTTTGCAAATCTGATAAATCGTTCCTTTTATCCATGACAGCAACGAGTGATATGTTTTCAGATTGCCTACAGCATACCATATATAGCCTTAAAGCCAGCTTACGACACGTGCCTTCTTTCATTGGTTACGCGCTGTTGACGTCAAAAGTAGAAGGTGGTCACAATAATGTGACTCGACTCACGTGTACATATGAATAATTAAAATTCTGACAAAGATAAATTTTTCCGATAGTTGACGGGCAGCTTCATATGACGACATTTGTTTCGTCATTCTCCCAAATAACTATTTAATAAATGATTCTAGATCACTGATAATTCAATTTCTGGAGAAGTAAAGGTACCACATATCTAAAATAGTACAACTATACTAATAAGATCTCCGACATCTTTATATGCTATGCTTAAGCAAAATACTGACGAGCTCCCACTTTCCAACGAAGCAGGTGTTTATGCCAACCCTCTACAATATCCGGATGGCTCCTAGCGATACTACATTGGTATGACCAAATGTTCATTTAGAATCAGAGTCAACGAGCATAAGAGGGATATAAATTAACTACGGCCCTATCCAGAGAAGTCCAGTTCAAGTCAGCCGATCCTATGTAGGATTACATAAAGAAACTAGCTGCCTACTCTACTCCTAAATCTACTGCCATTCGGGAAACATTGGAGATCATTACCAACAATGAGGCCTGCAATGATAGCGTCTCGCTAGAATTACCACGAATTTGGAACGAATTCTTCAAATAATGAATGCCTTTCGTTTTCCTCCAAGGATTCCGCGTGCAAAATGAACATGATGCCTTGTGTTTATATTGAATAATTACGTTCGCATATCTTCGTTTATTGTCCAGTCAAGTCACCGCGTTCAAATTGTTGAAACGTTCTATTATCCAGTTTACAGTCTACCTTCCTTGAGAAAGCCATCTGGTTGATGTGCGAAAGCTTGGAAACCTTGATTTTATCTACGCCAATAAATTCGGATATCTAGTATTGTTGTACTATCTTATATATAGTTGGTGTACAGTTCCTTGCGTTACTATTTACCATATATCTTAAGGTTTACTGATGGCAAAAGTTTTGGAATCAATCTATCGTAATTTGTTGCAAGTACACTGCGGGCCATCCAAAATGCAACAACAAGAAGGAAGCATCCGATTGGCCTGAAATTCGCAGCATGCGTCGCCCGCGAGAGGACATGCAAACGATTAGCATTGCAGAGCATATGCAAATCATGTGTGCCCGGCACGCCACCGAGAAGCACTATAAGAATGGT
Organism: Macrothele yani; assembly: GCA_039090855.1. NCBI lineage: Eukaryota > Metazoa > Arthropoda > Arachnida > Araneae > Macrothelidae > Macrothele > Macrothele yani. The sequence goes on from CM077018.1 coordinate 81,549,597, forward strand.
TCACAGAAGGCGGGGTGTAAGTAGTGGAAGTGTGTTCTGCTGCCGAAACTGTGCGTGGGAAGCTTCCTGATGCCTCGTCGCAGAATATGTCAGTCATGCCAGCACGTTTCGGAGTTAGACAGAGGATGAATAGTGGCTTATCGCGACAGCAGTTTATCGTACCGAGACATCGGCGCCCGTGTGGGACGACATCCAGCCACAGTGAGGCGAGTATGGATTCGGTGGGTGCAGGAGGGACGGACGGACTGACGTGAGCGGTTGCCGTCGCCGCGGCACACCACCGAACGAGAGGACCGGCATGTTGTGCGGCGGGCATTGACGGCTCGCACCGCCACATCACGAACGTTAGCGCAGGAATTAGGGTGTGTTGGGCAACAACCTGTCTCAGCACGTACCGTTCGACGTCGTCTGCAGAAGCGGAGACTTGCCGCATGGCGCCCATTGCTCCGATTACCATTGACGTTACACCACCGGCGAGTGCGGCGGCAGTGGGCCGTTGAACGCTGCATCTGGACTACGGAATGACATGCTATTGTCTTCTTCAACGAATCCCTCTTCTGCCTGCAACACCACGATAATCGGATCCGGGTGTGGCGGCACCGCGGCGAGAGACTGTAGGACGCCTGTATTATGCATCGCCATACCGGTCCGTCGCCTGGCGTTAAGGTTTGGGGCGCAATTGAATATGACACCCGCACCCTTCTGGTACGCATCGCCGGAACACTTAACAGCCACCGCTACATCTCCGACGTTTTGGAGCCTGTAGTCCTCCATTACCTGCAGGACCTGCCAGCGGCCACGTTTCAACAGGACAATGCGCGCCCGCACGTGGCACGCATCGGCAACAATTCTTCTCTGCCCACCAGGCGTCACTGCTGCCGTGGCCCGCCTGTTCTCCCGATATGTCGCCCATCGAGCACGTCTGGTCGCTGATCGGCAACCGAGTGGCCCGGCAAGCACCACCATCGGCTACGCCTCATGAACTGTGGCAACGTGTGGACGCAGCCTGCACCGACATACCCCAAGCCCACATCCAAAGCCTCTTTCGTTCGATGCCGCGGCGTGTTGCGGCCGTTATTGCCAGCCGTAGGGGCCACACGAACTATTGATGTCTGCGTGTTTCGCAAGTCGCACGGGCCTATAAGCTCAATCGTTTCATCTTTATATCTGTTGTTATGTGTCCAGTAAATCTGGCTTTGCTATCACGTGTCCTTCTTGGTGTTGCATTTTGGGTGGACATCAGTGTATTTTAGAGTTACAATTATATATTTATTTAAAAACTATGGATAGAATGTTTTCTTTAGTTTCTATCTCCCTGCTTTGTGAAAATTGTGTTTTTATTATTTATTTCAGGCGGCACGTACGGCTTCCCTTACATACTTTGGAGTGCAAGAGAAGGTCTTCTGAAATCCAATATCGTAGGGGACAATATTGAACTACTTATTCACAAGATAAACCTTAACAATGCTCACATCACAGGTAAAAAAAATTGCTCTGTCTCTGTTCTTTTTACGTATATTAGAAGAATGTACAAAAGTTAGGAACTCTGATTTTATTGTGCATCTGTCTCTCCCAAAGACATTGGAAGAAAACAGACTGGCAAAGAGAATGCTACTTCTGGCATACATAGAAAGCCGCCATTGTAGCGAGTAACTACTGTGTTTGCCGGAGTACAATATTTCAGTTCTAAATCTTTAAGATTTTGATATATAGTGGCCTCATATTTTCCTGCTTACTAGCTTTGTTTGTTTTTCTCGGATATGAACACTTGATAATTACAATTTGATCTAGAAAGTTCTCGGGTCTTGCGCGACAATTATTTCTACGTGATTTCTGCAGTACGTTCTGAATTGAATCAAACATTCGTGCTATCCAATAAGCATCTGTTCTCTTCCAGCTCCCACCATTCATAGATGGCACTGCACGTTCAATGGGTCTCCACAAAACGTAGTCACTCGTACAATATAGCGTAAGGTAAATAAAATGCTGACGATGTAGGAAAAAATGAATTGGTCAAGTAAACCAAATAATACCACAAGAGTTATGTATCACCAGGTACTGACTTTAAAACTTTAAAATCTGAAATACACTGACGGAAAGTGAAAAAAGAACACAAAGAAGGAATTGGCGGACGATCATGAAATTTACATATGTTAATGGGGTCGAGTTTAAGTAGGTGTGATGTTAATTTCGGGACCAACCGGTGAGCGCTTACGCCACAGCACGGCACAATATTCAAATTATCGTCGGTGGTATTTAAGGAGTACGGCGAAGTGAATGTAATCAGTCGTCGCCTTACGGACACGTGCGAAGACCCCGAAGAAGCTGCAATGCCTGGACATGGAAGACGTGCACGATTTCAGCAGTTATCGGACTTTGAGCGAGGTCGTCTAGTCGGACTCCGGGAGGCCGGGTGGTAGTATCGTCGTATTGCTGAGCGAATTGCACGGGAAGTATCGGTGGTGGTACGTTGGTGGCGTAGATGGTCCGAGAAACATTCCCACACGAGAAGACGTGGAACCGGAAGTCACAGACGGACTGATGAGCGGACCTATCGACGCATAAGAAAAGCGGCGTTGTCAAGCATAACATCCACTGCGACGCAAATCCGAGCTGCCTTTGCACCTGAGGTGACTGTGCAAACAATCCGCAACCGTCTACTGGATGCAGGACTACGTGCACGTGTGCCTCTGGCATGTGTACCTCTGACTCCAGCCCACCATCAGGAACGGCTGCAGTGGTGTCGCCAACGTCTGCACTGGAGAACGCAATGGCAATCTGTCGTTTTCAGCGATGAAAGCAGATTCTGCTTGGGAGCCTCCGATGGCCGTTTGCGTGTTCGCAGACGCACAGGGGAGCGTCTCCACCTTTCTTGCATCCGCCAGCGACACACAGGGCCTACACCTGGTCTCCTGGTGTGGGGAACGATCAGCTATCACTCCCGTACACAACTAGCGTTTGTACCGGGTACGTTAAACAGCACCTCCTACATCAACAACATCATTCAGGCCGTTGTTCTGCCATTTGTAAGGTCGGTCCATCGTGGTGTTTTCCAGCAAGACAACGCACTCCCACACACGACACGTGCAACGCAACATGCACTTCAGGGTGTGAGACAACTTCCATGGCCTGCACGTTCACCGGATTTGTCCCCCATTGAGCACGTGTGGGATTTTATGGGACAACGACTTATCCAGTCTCCACGGCCAGCCACGACCAACCCCGATTTTCGCGTCCAGGTTGAGGATGCTTGGAACTCAATACCCCAAACTTACATCCAACATCTGTACGACAGACTCCTTGCCAGAATTGCACAGTGTGACGCAGTTCATGGCAGTTCAACCTCGTACTAACCATGTTACATGGAAATGTTATTTTTCTGTTTACCAGCAAATACAGCAGTATTTTGCCATAATGTTTTGATCACGTTATCCTCTGTATTCCGTTATTATGCTGTATAAATTTCGTTGGTATCAGACGGCTGTAGAATGATATCAGCACCTCGTTGAATTCATGTCACACCAAACTGAGGCTGTTTTGAATGCCAGGGTCATCCCAACACGTTAGTAGGCAGGTGTTTGATTTGCTACTTGTAAGTGAATGACTATTCACTTTTTATATGCAGGGATTGGCAGTTAGTTGATTTTAATAGCGATATAAAAAAAAAAAAAAAAAAAAAGGCCTCCTTTCAGACCATGCCAATCTGCTTCATATTTTCTCGCCTCATGCGGAATGTCTGACTTTATAATCGTGTCCTGCATGCGTTCTTTTTTTATAACTTAATCTTTTTGGATATAGTGGATGCAGTTCCGATCTCCAAGAAGGGTGAGAAATACGGAGCTCGGTAGTAGTTTAATGAAGTGCAGCAACTCATATCTCGTTCATCAAGTGCTTTAAATCCTGATGTTTAGAGTCACATTTATAACTATCTCATTTAGGGAATTATCATGTCCGTATACTTTCTTTTGTTCGTGGATTTAACGACCACCGTGAGAAACTCAATGGGCTAAAAGCAGTCGCCCGTCCCTAGATTTGAGACACTGGTTCCAGGAAAGGGAAACATTCTGTGTCGTAATGCACACACACACACACCAACCATTCCCAATGCGGGGCTCGATCCCGAACCACTCTCAGACGAATGGTCAGATACCAGCGCTTCGTATCACTCACCCACTGAGGAGTTCTCTCATTGTCTTTGTAGATAAACCATTGCATCCTGTTGTGTTCACAGCCAACGCTTTGCACCTTATTGTATGTATCCCCAACTACATGGCTGTCAAACCTCGATTTAACGAACTTCAAGGGACCAACAGTATTGTACGTAAAATTGCGGAATTCGCTAAATCGAGGAAACCTTTCGAATGAAACATTCAAATTAAGCTAGTGTTCATAATAGAATACGTAATCAGTTATGTTCTCTTTCTTTCAGTGACTAACATTTCTAGTGCTACCCGTATTCATCAAACCTTTGTCCGTAAACGAGCTGTGTTGTTTAATTGAGCTGTAGATTTAACACTTAGAAGAAAAGAAAAAAAAAGCACGATTTGGCGAAGAATTTCAGAGGTTCAGGAATGGGTACGTGCCATGTGTCTCCCTGACTTCACAGAGTGCTATTGTTCTGTCTGTAGCTGAAAACAAGAATCCCCAGGGTACTCTAGGTTTCCTTCCCCAGACCGCTTTTCTTTTTCCTGCTTCCCACCCATTCAAGAAAACGTTGCGCTGCTTTGAAACTTATAAGTCATTTGCTTCCCTCTGTAAGAAGCTTACGCTTGATAGTCGGAGGAAAGGCGAACTGATTTATGATTTCGTCGAGCTGTGTCGCAGATGGTGTTCTTTGAAACGCTGGTTAACTGCATGCGTAAAATTTTCCTGTTACGCGAAGCTCTCTTTCTAATAGTTGGCTTTTAACATGAAAATGCTGGTTATCATAGTTTGGTGGTTTAAAAAAAATGTTCGCTAAATTGAGGAAATGCGTTCGTTAAATCGGGAAACGACAAGCATTAACGGACCACAAAAGATTTACGTGAAACCGCGGAATTCGTTAAATCGCAGTCCGTTAAATAGGGGGTTGACTGTATTAACTGAGCAAATGGCTAAACAGTTTTCATCGTATTATTTCAAAACCTGATTGATTCTTGTCCAACTATATTATTATGTTTCAAAGTGGCGGATGTGCATGCCAAAACAAGCACCTATTCGTCTTGACGCCAGTATGAACTCACCGTTATTTTTTATTTTTTTTTTATTTTTACGTGCTTCGGTGTTTAATGACAATGTGAGCAACACGTTGAGGTATAAGCACATTCCTAATTTAGGGCCACTGTTTCCAGGTTAGGGAGAGAGAGACAGTGCCATAAGACAAACACACCATCTATGACCCACTTGATCCTCGAACCCAGATCAACTGGAACAAATGATCGGAAGCCACCGCCTCAAACAACTTGGCCGCTCGTGCGGCAAGTGAGCGTTAGTGGTAACTACTTACGAGGCATCTAAGAATGTAATTTTAATTGTGAGTGAACAAGAATTCATATTTATATTTATAGGCATTGCTTATGAATTTTCCTACTTCTTAATTATATAAAAACTAGCGACCCGGCCCAGCTTCACACGGTAGCAATTTAGAATTTACGGCTAATCTAAAGATTGACGATTATTGCGTTCAACAGCCGACTGTCTTTCTCTTTGTAAAGCCATTCCTTGTCTGTCATTTGCCAATCGAGATACAGTTTCTTGGAAAGTTTCATTATGAAGGGATAAACAAATTCTTTTAGCGTCCGATCTACTACGACTTATATTCAATTTTCGTATCGACATGATGTTAATACAATACGTAAATTTTAATTAAAGAGCTACTCAGAAAGATACATACGTGTGGACAAAAACAACTACGCATTTAGTCTGTGCGAGCGCCTATAAACCAATTCTCTTTCAGCGTCCGATGTAACTACGCATTTAGTCTGGCAAAGAATATCCTGTGGCCTTACACGCTGTCAGACCGGCCGCCGCGCATGCGCCTCGCGTCTTTTTCCCAACGGCCTCCGCGCGTGCGCCACGCGTCTTTTTCCCAACGGCCTCTGCGCATGGGCCTCGCGTCTTTTTCCCAACGGCCTCCGCGCATGCGACTCGCGTCTTTTTCCCAACGGCCGCAGTGCATGCGCCTCGCGTTTTTACCCCAATGAGCAAAAAAGTTTCGTAAACCAGTCGCCGCGCATTGTTGTTTAGGCAGTGGAAGCCACGAAAAAAATGCGAACAGCGGCTTTTTCTTTGACTTGTCACTAAAATCGTTACTGATTGGCTCCCTTTTGTCATAGATTATTGTTTCATATACCTAAACCTTCCTAGACAAATGCTCTATGGGACGGTGAAAACCGCATCAAAATCCGTCCAGCGATTCTCGAGATTAGCCCGAACAAACAGACAGACGCCTACCGGGGACTTTATTTTATGCTATGTATAGATTACTCATTAAGTATTTTATGTAATTATTTCTTTTAAGAGTAACGTTTGTCATGATTATGTGCAAATGTACTTTTCTCCTGTTGCTTTTCTTAAATTGAAATTTTAGGTAGTATATTCAAAAGTTGCTTCATGAAATGTTTTTACTGCTATTCTTGCATACGACGGAAACGTCTAATTATTTTTCTTTCAGATATTAGCTGGCATAACGAACTGCTCTTCCTAAATACAAATGCATCGTGGGTGTATGTCTACAACATTTCGGTTCATCATTCGTTGTCAAGGTTAGCCAATATAACTAATGCTGCTAGCATTGCAGTGGACTGGTTTGCACCGAAATTATACTGGTCTAGTCCTGTGCAGCAGATGGTAATTCACACTAATTTCTTTTAGTACAGTATGCATTCTACGTTTTCTGTACTATAAAAATATTTGCGGTATTTTTATCAAGTATTTGTAGTATGTAATGGTATTTCTGATTTTCATCATTATTTTGCTTTCAGTGGGATTTTATTTTATTTTATTTTATTTGATTTATTGAATATTCTGCCATACACCTCAGTAATACCATACATGACAAAGTTTAACACAGACAATACATCATTACAATAAGACTGTGCTAAGTAGCTAACCAAAAACAAAATACAATGTGAATATGCATCCTTAATATGTCATAACCCAATTACAATAAACATACCACTAACTACAATTAATGAACTTGCACAATTAAACCAAAATTTATAAAGTGTCAAACTTTGCATTGATTTTTTTTTAAGAAAACTCAAATGCCTACTAAGTTGAAGCTTTAACAAATAGGAAAATGAACTTTGCTGCTCATCAGATTTTTCTCTAATCTGCTCAGTTGCTAATGCTCCTGAAGATAAAGCTGATCTTTTTATCTTCTTTTTTTCCTGAGAGATACGGATAAATGTCTTCTTTGCTTTCATAAGCTTCTGTCCCCATGCCATAGTTGTATTCCACCATTGAAAGATGTGGATAATTCTCGAGGCTCTTGAAACCAATAACGATTCTTGTCTAGGTAGTGCTTTTCACTGTTCTGAAATTCTATGCAGCAGAACTTACAGCCTATTTGTTTTATCTGTGTCAGGTGTCATGTCCTACTGGGAGTTTTGCGTTACTTTTTTGAAGGGAACGGACTACAGGTTTATGTATATGTCCCTTCATCTTGATGATGCTCTTGTGCCTGAAAAATATGACTTAGACAAGGGACGGAGCCCTTTAAGTGGAAAAAGAAAGAGACAGTTAATAAATATTGCTGTTAAAGAGTATACAGTTACTAATTGAAGAAGGATGAGACAGTACGAAAAGTTTTCCAACAGGTTTGGGAGTTTATGATCAACCAATTCAAACAAGTAAAGACGTGCAATTATCTCATCCACCAAACCATTGGTGTTTAGCTTTGGAGTGGGTTTATCACAAAATTATGAGCAAGGAAATTAATGAACAGCTTTTGTGTTCTATGGAGCAATTTGAAGATTTTTAAGCCACCACGGTGGCGCAGTGGGGCTTATGACCATTCATCTGAGAAAGGTCCGGTTCGAATACCGGTGAGGCATGGATGTTGTGTTTGTCTTTTGGCCCTGGCTTCCTCCCTTCCCTGGAACCAGTGGCCCCAACATAGGGATGTATGACTGCTTATAGCCCATTCAGTTGCTCACGGTCCAGTTGAACCTTCAATAAAAAAAAAAAGAAATTTTTTAATGACCCTTGGTATGGCTTCTGTTACAGTCAAAGAACAGGTGGCATTTCAGCCTGCCTTAACTTTGTTTAGAATATCATTTTGCAAAGGTTCCCTGAAACTGAGGTTGCTGTATTTGCTATTACAAAGGTTTCTGACAAAATTCGACATCGAAATCTAAACTAATTTTATCTATATGATCCTGATCTTTTAGTGGCTTTATCACTACCGTAGCATGCGAGTAGTTGTTTGAGATAAATGTCTTAACGCATTGTTCTTTTACTCTCGAATGTTCTAATGCATCTCAGGAATAGTTTTGTCACTTACCCTCTTTCCTTTTTTTTTTTTTTTTTTTTTTTTGTGTGTCAGTGACCTCCTTTCCATCACAGTTAACAATCTACAGTTTTCATGGAAAATATCCCAGTGCATAAATTCCATACACTGATTGTTCACATGATTTTAAAGAACGTCAGCGATTGTGCTGTGATGTTATTGTCCTCATGAACTTTGATACTGAGTCCATATGTCGCCGGAATGATGAAAACTTTGTGGAGTTTAAATACTGCAAAATAAATAATTTTTTATCAGCAGTTAATGGGATAAAATTTTTCTTCCAGTTTTAATGCTAGGTTAGTTTTTCTAAACAGCGCGGTTTTTTCTGCTTGTTCTCGCCAGTCAATCCAACTTGTCTCGGTATGGGCACATTTCTTTCATCGTTAAATGTACTTCAAAAAACCTAAGATTTCTTTTCAAGAAAGACGACTGCAAAAGTGTAACCGCTATACAGGGTGATTGTAAACTCCTTCAGCAAAACAAGAGGAGTGATAGTACACATTAAGACGAACAATATTTGCAATGGAACCTAGGGCCGCATTCAACTCCTAGTGACAGAAGAGATCACGTTCGTAAAACGTCCAGCAGGCACACGGAGTTCCAACCAGTGCATGAGAAGCACAAGATGCAAATCAGGTGCGCTGAACACGTGCGTAGACGACGAGGAGCAAACATTTAAAAACGCTGCAGCCGAACCCGCTCAGAGATATTACCGTGCGAACATCACATAAGAATTGACGTATACGTCTGACCGGCGCATCGTACCGTGTGTTCCTGGAGCAAATGCTTCCCGGTCTGTTGCAGGATGTTCCTCTCACCACACGGAGGGACATGTGGTTTATGCATGATGGGACCCCAGCACACTTTGCCACCGAGGTCAGATGCTTCCTAAATGCGACAAATCCCGGGCGGTGGATTGGACGCGGTGGGCCTGTGGTTTGGCCTCCACGCTCCCCGGAACTTAATCCACTGGACTTCTTCTCCTTGGGGGCACATGAAAACATTGGTGTACGAGACACCTGTGGACTCCCTGGAAGATCTGGTTGCGCGAATCGCTGTTGCTACGAGGGGGTGAGACAGTCCTTCATTCGCCGGTGTGGGCTGTGCAATACCGCCCTAGGACGCCAGTTTGAGAAGCTCCTTTGAGTCTTTCTCTGATGCGATTGGAATTGTGCAACTCATAAATTAGGTATGTGTCTTTGTTTTCACTGTTAAAGGCTCGACGTGGATATGTAACTTTACCCTTTTCTGGCATAAGGAGTGGAATGCCTCCCTAGGTTTCATTGCAAATATTGTTCATCTTGATGTGTACTATCACCTCTCTTGTTTTGTTAAAGGAGTTTACAACACAATCACCTTGTATAGAACCTAGATGCTGTAACCGGGGCTTCCATATTTATCAGAAGCGAGATTATGCAGCCATTTTTAGAGATAGTGAATTGTAGTCCTTTTCTTTCATTCCAGCCATTTGGACGAAAGGCAAAGTATTTTCCTTTCCCACGCGTCGCAGCAGAGAGGGAAGCTAAGCAATTAAGAACAAGACTTTTGAGGGTGAAGGCGTGGATGCGCTTTCTTGGAATTAGACGGACCAAAGGGGTTTTTCTCTCTCCGGGCATGAGAGGGGAGATTCGGTGGCGAAGAATCGAGGGAGAAGGAAATATTTTTAGGAATCTCTAAAAACCTCGGGGGTGATTCGGAACGGATGAAGGAAGCGGTTTGGATGGCCGGGAAGGGATAAAGAGATTTTCGGCGAGGAGGATACCAAGGGAGAACTAAAAGAATGAAAGCAGGAAAATGACGGACAATTGCTTGATGACATTCCTCGTAACATCTGAATAAACGTTTTACTCAATGCAAAATTTAGCCTCAGTCGATTCACTTTTCTATGCTTTGTATTGTATTTATCTGCTCCAGTTGGGAGAATTACGGATTAAACCACCAATACTGAACTTACTGCAAAGGAAGCATCTAACGAACCCTCCACACAGGGCGCTGTAATAGAACTCAGCACCAAGCCCTGTAACAATGCATCCAACCCGGGAGTACTGTTTTCACTTTTGGGGGTAATGAACCCAAGTCAACCTTAAAAATATCTTACTGCGGGGAGAAATGAGCAGTTCGCCTCATGTGAGACATGGTATTCTCCGATTCTGCTTTATCCCATATCTACAAGTCGCCAGTTCCAACTAAACTACAGGCATATTTTTTTTCGGGAAGGGGGGGGGGGGGTTAACGACCACAGTGAGCTATAAGCACTCAGCCGTTCCTAATTTGGGGCCACTGGAACAAATTAGGGGGAGAGCCACGAAGACAAGCGCGAGAGCCGTAATGCTGGCACACCATCCATGCCTCATTCTGGGCTCGAACGCGGGTCTATTCGGACGAACGGTCAGAAGCCTTCCCCACCAGTGTGACACACGTGTAGCTTCAACTGGTGATATATTGGACGTTGCTGCAAAAATTGTTAAGTCCCTTTTCTACTTTCTTTTTTTACTGGATTTAACAGTCACCACGAGTAACGCTTAGGACTCTAAGCAGTCGCTAGTCATAATTCCGGGCATTTGGTTCCAAGGAAAGGAAAGAACCAGCTCGGGACTTTGGCCCAGTTGGGATAACTAGCCAGAAACTATCATTCTGCAAATTGGTGGCGCGTCCTACACCTTGCTGCATTCTGTCGCGCTACAGGAAGTGTGAGGTACCACAGAGGTAAAGCACGTGTCAACACGACAAATCTGCAGCAAGGCATTCGGTCCGTGTAGCTTAGTTGGGAGAGCAACTTACTCCGGAGTGATAGGTCGTGGATTCGATCCTCGTCACGGACAAATTTGTGTTTTCACATTGGCGCCCGAACGCAAAAGTGGGGGCACTGGCCGTTGGGTTCTTCGAAAAATGTGCGATGTTTGTTCCACGCATCGTCTAGAATTAATGAAAAATTCGTTCTTCGCCCCGAAAAAGAAACTTAAGAGGGAGATGGTATGACGTACTACAGAGGTACAGCACGTGTCAAGACGACAAATCTGTAGAGATACATTCCGTCCGTGTAGCTTGGTTGGAGAGCAACTTACTCCGGAGAGAAGGAGCTCGGACTTGATCTTCGTCACGGACAGATTTGTGCTTTCACAGAAGCACAATCACCCATTAGACTTTTTTTATTCTTAAAAAGTTGTCAATCAATCATTTTTCTGGTACACTCGTTTCCACTGCGTCGAAGCTTTGAATTTCACATTAAATTTTTAAGTTAGCCATTTAATTCGGCAATTTAGATGCCACTTTTGAGAAGCTTCACACTTTTGAATAGAAAAACAAAATATTATCGTTTTTCCCACTATAAACGTTTGCTTTTTATGGGTTTTCTGCATAAAAAGGAATGCAAATCAATACTCTAAATGAAAACAGGCATCCTGTTGGGTGAATGTTCCAATAGACAGAATTCTGGCTAATCGTCAAAGATGAACCCAGGCTCACCGTTCCGGATGTGGCATGCCCAGTGTGTTTGAATTGTGATGCTGTCACTTTCCTGGAACCAGCAACCCCAAATTAAAGAAGGACCACTTCTTATAATTTTAGATGCTAACGAAGGGTCGTTAAACCCCGAAAAAAGAGTTAGTAAATTCATGCAATGCATTGATTATGATACGCTTTCCAACATACCAAAAATCATTACTCAAGTTATTACTCAAGTCATGGGGATAATGGCTGTGGAATAAATATCGCTTCTGTGCCCTGACCTTTGATCCATTTCGATGATATTAAACAGAATTGGTTCAGTATACCTCCGGAACAGCATACTAAAGTTTTATCGCAATAGACGCATTTTTAGTCAAGTTATGAGGACAAGGGCTGTGGAATAAATTTCGCTCCTTTGCCCTGACCTATGATCCCATTTCGATGTTATTCAGCAGAACCAGGTCAGTATACTTCCGGAACAATATGATAAAGTTTTGTCGCAATCGAAGTATTTTTACGTAAGTTATGACACATAAGGGCGATGGAATGAATCCCGCTCCTATGTCCTGACCTTTGACCCCATTTCTTCCATTTTCAATAGGGTTCCTCCCCAGGTTGTTACATACCACATTGTAACATTTTATCGAAATCGAATCATTTTTATGCGTTATCGTGCGGACGAACGGACGGACAGACAGACAGACGGACAAAGCTGGAGCATATACGCTTCTTCAACCTACGGTTGGAAAGCTTAAATAATTAAAAGGACCAATGATAATTCTAAGATTTGCTTCCAAGTGGCTGTAAATCTGCATTCAGAGTAAAATACAGTATTAAGTAGATGGAAACTTTGGTAAGTGTAAGTCTGGATTGGTACTGAAACACTGGTTAGAGAAAGTTTGGAGGATTATGGTGAAACTTCTTCACCAATTCAAATTTGTTCAACAACTGGTATTCCGCTCACAGTTGCAACACAAAGTAACAAAATCAGATTTGATTGGAGGTTTAACGACCACCGTGAGCAACTCAGTTGGTTGTAAGCAGTCGCCCGTCCCTATTAAGTGCCACAGGTGGGAGACATCCAGTGCAGTGAACAAACGCACTACCCATGCTTCGTTCCGGACTCGAACTGGGCTCAGTCGAACGAATGATCAGAGGCCAGCGCTTAGACAATTGCGCCAGACGAACGCAAGTTTAACCTTTCAATATCAATATTGGAATGCATTGCTATAGGGCAAAATATGTGCCTGAATGCCTTAACCCTTTAACGACCATAACTCTAAAATCTAGTATCACTCTAAGTACCATAACGCCCGAAACTGTCTGTTGTTTCACTTCTTTGTTTAGTAACAACATTAGTGACTGACGGTGACTCCTGCTAATACTTCATAGGTCGTGCAAATTTAAAGAAGAGGTAAGGGTAGGAAATCTGATTCACTCTAGGCAGGCGTTTCGAGGGCTATGGTCGTTTGTATGTATGGGCTTTTTGGGCGTTATGGTCGTTTGTATGTACGGGCGTTTTGGGCGTTATGGTCGTTTAAGGGGTAAACGGTAGCATTAACTCCCGAACGAAAAGGAAAGCCTGCAAACACTAGTAGAACAGATATTAAATGAGACAATAAAGTTAGGTTAAAATTCCACGTAATAATATCCATGACAAGGAAAATGATATTTTTCTGCTTCACATTACAAGAAAGCGATTTCTACGCATATACGTACATTCTATTATCAAAAGTAATCGGGCACCACAATGTTTTGGGAGAAATGGCTGTATTATCGCAATTCGTAGTTACCCACACAGCACAGAATTTTTCGTATAGGTTACAAGTACGTAGCACTGAAACATTGAGACTTTTCAGATACGTTGCGCAATGTAACAGTAATGTTTCAGAAACCTTACGGTTACGTCAAAATGTCCTCAAACGTTGCATAACTTTAAAACATAGCCGATACGTTACAGTGAAAGGTCTTTATAACTTTAACATACCAACTTCATGTTACTGTTACGTATTTGAAAGTTATTTGTGACATCATCATATTACTGTTACGTATTTAGTACGCTGAACATTATAGTTTTAATAATTTTTGTAAAATCACAATAAAAAATATTACACTGTTTCAAAAGCAACAACAGTCGTATTACAAGTTGTTTACGTTTTCACAGGTTAAACGCAGTCCGCTGTCCATTGGGAACAGTGGCGGCGTTTATATATTGATAACAAAAGAAATAAAAATCGGTCCCAAATGAGGGTGCCGAATTTGTATTATACATGTGGAATAGACTATATTTCAGCGAAAAAAAGAAAGAAACTCAAATTCGTCATTTCTCTAAAGACCTACCAATATGAAATTTCTCAGCTTCAAGTAAAAAACATGCTGGTATAGTATACTAATACAACAACACAGCCATCTACTTAGATTTTATGAAATGCTTTTTAGAATTTAAAAGTTATGATAATCAAAACAATTACTTACTTTCAGATGATCCTGAATCACAAAAAAAAGAAAGGATGAAATATTAAACCCACTAACTCGAGTACGGCAGTATCACCAAAGAATATCCCAGTAGCACGTGGAAATACGACTAGGAGAGTGCTTCGGTGAAATGGCATAAATGCGCATGCGCATCCACGCCGTTGCCAAACCAAAAATTTTAAATATCGCCGGAATGTAACATGAAGGTAGCAATTATGTACAATGGAAACTATAAAACAGTAGTATCGGTGAATGCTATTTTTAACGTAACCGTAATGCACAAAGAGTTATGTTCCAAAATAGATGTTTTGCCGCCCCAGTGGCGCAGTGGTCTAAGCGATGGCCTCTGATCATTCGTCCGAAAGGGGTCTGGGTTCGAATCCCGTGAGGAATGGATTTTGTGTTTGTTTTACGGTACTGGCTCTCTCCCTTCCCTGGAACCAGTGACCCAAAATTAGGGACGGGCGACTGCTTATAGCCCACTGAGTTGCTCACGGTGGTCGTTAAACCTCCAATCAAAAAAAAAAAATTCGTTCTGCAAAGCTGCGACCAGAGTCAGAGTGAAAAGCGAAGACGGGCGTTGTAGTCGATTTCGTAGCCGTCTATGGGGCTAAGATCAAGGACTCTGAGTAGACCAGTCTAACAATCTCACCTCATTTTCAAGAAACCAGTCTGGCACATGCGGCGCAGTGTGGCACGGTTGGAAGAAACAATGGTCATTTCCATAATCCTGCCACATTGTTAGTAGAGCAGAATTTTCCAGAACTTCGAGATACACTTCAGAGTTACTGGTTTGTGGTATAATAGCGAACGGGCCGAGTCCCATCCACAAAAAAGCACTCCATACCATGATGGAGCCTCAACCAACCTTAACAATTGTAAGAGTACAGTCCAAGGAAAATCGTTCGCCGGGCTGTCGCCAAATCCAAACAGGCCCATCAGATTGGAAGAGTGAAAAGCGTGACTCATCGCTCCGAAGAACGGCTTCCTATTGCCTCACTATTCCAGGAACTACAGGAGACACACCACTCTAAACTGCGCTTCGCATTCTCGGTAGTAATGTGTGGCTTATGTGCCGCTGCTCTACCATAAGAACCCACACTGTGTAGCTACTCTCAGCGGAAAGTTATGGTACTATTCGAGCCATTACAAGCATTTCCTACTTCAGCAGCAATGGAAACGCCAGAGGAAGGACGGCATTTCTAAGCATTTCTTCTTACCATGGCTCTTTTGTCATGTTACGCATGTTTGTGCGGCCTCCCTGAAAATTTTTTCTGCGGTTGCACCGTCCTGCTTTCATCTCTTCGCGACATCATTTACATCGATTTTGGTATATTTAGTTTAGCTGCAACGCTCCATATGGAGATGTTACTCAAGTGATATCCTATGACCAGCCCACGCTGGAACTAGGAAAGTTCACATCCTCGCGACATATCCGCTTCAAAGTTACTGACAACACGACAAAACATCTCAGCTTTATATGAGTACCTCCCCACTCACAGCGCATCTTCCTGCGCAACCGTTCTTTGCATTTATGCAAATAGTTATTAGTGTCCGAATACTTTTGGTAATATAGTATATATCCTTATACAGAGATGATGTTTTCATTGTTTGCGGCAATAACTGAAGCACTGACAAAAACATTCTCCAAGAACTTTGTAAAACAACTCGGTCTGTAGGAACAGAAACCAGGAGAAAAAGAATTACAGGTAACTTGGATAATTCGAAGCTGAAGGGACCACAAATAATTCGAATTATCGACAAATTCGAATTAGGCAAGTTTGAATATGGGCACATTCAAGTACTGTAGAAAACAACATATTTATTCATAACATACAAAAAGAAAAGTACAGAACGGTAAATTTACATATTTTTTGATGAAATTTTGACCTGCTCCTTAGAATTTATGTTATGCGTAAGTGTAAATTCCTCAAGTTTATCGAGTGAATGAAATAGAGTCACTTACATTCTGCTGTCCCTCAACTAACTTCCTTAACTGTTGGAGGTGAACCAAGGCCTCTACTGAATTTGGAAGACGCTCTTCAGGAAATTCTGGCAGTTCCAGTTCTTCATCTGAAGATACACAGCAGGTCTTCCTATTCATAACATCAGCCAAGATCTGATCATCTGTGAGCTCACCACAAACAGCTAAATTGTCATCAACTCTCACAAAAGCCTCATACGGTACATCATGGCCTACGTCTTCCCAGTACTCCACAGTGGGTATGTTCTCCTCGCCACCATTATCTTGATGTAGTTGAGACTCATCATCGGGGTGCTGGAAGCCTGCTTTTCCGAAGCAGTTGGCTATAGTTTCACGTTTAACTTGTTGCTTCATCCAGAACTCGGAACTTCATCCAGAACAGTACGTACCCATTTTAAAAGGTAATTGTTGAAAATACGAGAATACGAAACTTGAGTTTTCTTCAAATTAAACAAAAAAAAGTTCGAATTAAAGGGTTTTTAAAAACATTATTCATAAAGAAAATTCAAGGGACCAAATGAAAAATTCGCATTAACCAAGAATTGAATTCAATTCATTTATTTTGCTGAGCCAACCCCCCCCCCCCCCCAAAAAAAAACCCAGTGTTATAGAAAAATCAGTTGAAACAATGCACAGCAAGGAAGCAGGGGAAAAAGGCCAGCCAGGCCTGACAGGGTCCCATGCTCCCCAAGCCAGTTTCACACTGAGGTCAGTAGTTGTAATTACAAACAAGAGTATCATAGTAACAAAACAAAAAACAAAAAAAAGGTAATGATATATGAGCAGATAATACCATTGAAAAAGCAATTTACATTATGCAATTTGCATAACAATTCGAATTAAAAA
This sequence comes from Macrothele yani, assembly GCA_039090855.1. Taxonomy (NCBI): domain Eukaryota; kingdom Metazoa; phylum Arthropoda; class Arachnida; order Araneae; family Macrothelidae; genus Macrothele; species Macrothele yani. The sequence goes on from CM077018.1 coordinate 81,566,840, forward strand.
CGTTCGAATTAGACAAGTTACACTGTATTAACAAATGTTTGTATGTATGTCAAAGAGACAAAATTAGAAATCATTTATGTAAGCATGATGAATAGAAACTGCAAACTAGAGCTGTATACCCATGTTGAACGTTCATTGCAAATGTATATAGCAGCGATTTTTATGGTAAATGCAATTCTTAGGTATTAACACTGTTCAGAGTAAGATATAAAAGAGATAGATATGAGCAACAATTTTTCACCCTTTAAACCGCATTTAAACAGCCTGATGAAGTTTCATTATTTGCTTGCGGAAAAAAAGTATATTCTGCGCAAGATTACACCATTCTTTTCTTGTGTTATTTTTTTCAGATATCTCGAGCAAACCTAGATGGTAGTCAGCCAGAACCTCTTCCAATACTAACGATGGCTAAAGAATTGGCTATTGATTCTCCTAATGGATACCTTTACTGGGCAACATCACACACAGTAGAATGCTCCCGATTAAATGGTGCCGATCATTTCGTATATATGAAAAATGACCTCTTTTCTGGAAAGCATGGTTAGTCGTGTGTACTTTTATTTATTCATTATTGTTAATTTTAATTCATAGCTAATTAAACCATTCTTTCAACTGATAATTATTTGCATCTGTCTTATACCCTTATACTTCTTTTGCATATACGTATAAATTCATATAGCAGATCATTATGACCATCCCTCTCTCTACGAGTGGACTCGTCCCACAGCACGTAACAGTGACATCACTGACCGGCAAGGAATATAGTATATAGACAGCACGTGCAGTGCGTGTCAGTGACACAGTGCGAAGGCCGTCCAATGAGGAAAGAGAAGGACTTGTCTGAGTTTGAAAGGGGAATGTTCATCGGCGTAAAGAAGACGGAGGCCAGCATCTGAGCAACCGCAGGTATTGTTGGATATTCGAGGGCTAGCATAGTGAAAGTGTAACAGCAATGTCCCGAAGAGGAACACACATCCACCCAACGTGCCTGAAAGAGGATATTATGACTGTTTGGCATTCGAGATGAACGCTGGTTTTCACGTGCTAAGAGGAGCACACATATACAGATGGCTCACGATCCCTCAATTAACAGCAGACCAGGACACATAGATAAACGTTTCCGAGAACAAAATCCAACAGACACTCTTGAAAATGGGCCAAAGGAGTCAGCGGCCAGTTTATGTGCATTGCTAACCGACCGTCATCGACCGCTCCGCATAAAGTTGGCATGAGATCACTGTGGCTTGATCTTGAATGACTAGGAAAGAGTCTCGTGGCTGCCCAAATTCCAGCTCTAACGTGACAACGGACTGGTCTGTATGCGACGCCGTCAGGGTGAACAGCTGAAACCAGACTGCTCGGTTGAACGGAAATAGCCCGTTGTAGCTGTATCACAGCACGAGGATTGTTCTCATGGACGTCACTGGGTCCGTTAATCCTTACTGAACGCACCCCTCACCACCAGATCCTATCCAGACATTGTTTTTGATCAAGTGCTGTAATACATAGTGACCGTATATTCGGATGGTACTGGATTCTTCCATAAAAACAACAGACTATGTCACAAGGCGTGCATTGTACAGGAATGGTTGAGGGATCATGTCCAAGCTCTCAGCATGCCTCTCTAGTCACCAAATTGTGCTGACTTTAACTCTATTTAACATTTATAGGAAATAGTGGAACACAGCAGTGGTTTGTCCATGCAAGTACCTCTCTCTGCCGTTGAACTCCAGGACGTCATTCTGTCCACTTGGTGCAGAATACCTAATGTACCTCTTGAGATCTAGAGAAGACAAATCCACGGCGCAGAGAGGCGGCTATCCCTGAAAGAGGCATCCCAATACACTATTAGGTAGGTGGCTATAGTTCTATAGCTCTTGAATGTGTTTTTCTAATTTTCATTTCGCTCTTCTTCAGGAGTAAGAAAGGTAAATTAAGGATTAAAGCAGGATAATTTCAGCTGCATGTTGAATAATTTTTTTTCCAAGTTAATTCAAATAACATCTGAGGGATGCAATCTTTTATCGTTTCAACGGAAACTTCCACAATTAGGCAGGTTCGTCTGACTTCATATGTGGGACAGTAGTGGATTTATAAAAGTGTGTGAGCAGCAGTAAGGGAAGTTATTTCTCGTCTGATGTTTTTTTTTTTTTTGCTGTACGAATAGTGCGATGCACAAGATGATATTTCGCACATTCCTGCATGATTAGCACCGTAGTAGAAAAGTTAAGACGCCAATCTATCTTTAGAATACTGGGTTAAATCAGTGCTGCGGCTTTTGTATTTATTTTTAGCTGGGGCCGACTGCTACAAATTACGAATGTTCATGTATAAAGAAGAGCCGGAAGAAAAGATATTCAAGCTGCTGTTACCTGGTAGAAAAATAGCTAGGGCTGTTTTACTGTTGACTGGAATTGATACTTTCGATCTATTCCAAGTGTTTCGCGTAGTGCCTAATGTTTTAGTTTATTTTAATTGCAAATTGTCTGTCTTAACCTTTATTTCAGCTACACGTTAGATTCACTGTAAACTTAAATTGTAACGTTAACTGAAAAGGTATTTGTTCCGGATGAGTCTTACTAGCAGAAAATTTAACTACGCACAAATAAAACATTTTTATAATAAACTATTAGAGTTCTTAAATGAATCAACCTGATTTACAGTTCAATCTTGTTTATTCAGTAGCATTTTCTCATGTCAGAACGTCCAATAACATCCATCAATTTATACGTTGAGGGTATAACGATCTTTCGCTTCTCATAAATACCACTCGTTCTTTCCAGAAATGGACTTAGCTCGCATAAAATTCAAAGAACGTAACTCAGTCGAAAACAAGATAGCCTTGTGCAGTCATAAACAAGAATGAACCTCGAGACAAGAAGGCACGCTTCAAATTGAACACCTGAGCTGTTATCTCTTGAGACTCATTACCTATTTGCACTCTGACCTATTGATTGCCACCCCGGTGGCGCAGTGGTCTAAACAATGGCTTCTGATTATTCGTCCGAAAGAGGTCCGGGTTCGAATCCCGGTGAGGCATAGATGCTGTGTTTGCCTTACGGCACTGGCTCTCTCCATTTGCTGGAACCAGTGGCCCTAAATTAAGGACGGGCGACGGCTTATTGCCCATTGAGTAGCTCACGGTGGTCGTTAAACCTCGAATAAAGAAAAAAAAGACCTATTGTCAGATTGTTGCCAAACTTAAATTTAGCGAGAAGGAATCCATGGCATTCAGACAGGAAAACGTTTAATGAGACTTAACCAAATTTACACAAGAATACAGGAACTCAAAAGGAAGATTAAATTAGAATATATGTCAGAAGTGGACAACTAAATAAATGACAGCCTTGTTTTACAACGAAATGCGATGGATTTTTGCAGAAATTCCAACATGATATCACAGCAGAAAATTCTTTTTGTCTATAGTAGGCATTATGTATAGAAGGTTTGCATCTGAAAAGTATGTTCTTCGTGCCAGAGAAACTAGATTCCCAGATCTCTTAAAAATATAGCCGAAGGAGATGTAATAGGACGGGTGATCCATGAGGGTTTCTGATTTACTGACCTAATTTTTTTAATGGGAGCAATTTCTCTTCGAACTAAGTTATCAGTTAGATAAAATCAGTTCGGGTCCTTATGAGTCTTGGGCCCTAGAGTAATTCCCTGGTAGCTCCTGCCTATTTAAATCACCTATTATTGCCTTCTCACGTAACGTTTACTACAAAGAAGAGAAAAAGCATGTGCTGTTTTGTTGTCTTTGACTGATAAGTCACAAGTGAAAAAAAATCCTTAAATGGCTACTGAATTTGTTTTTAAATATAATGTATCTCACAAATAAAAATTGTGGAGCATGCAATTATTTATTTTACTTCTGTAGTTTTATTCCAACTGAATTTAATATATGTTTCAAATTGTATTTCACTTGCATATGAATAAAGAACTATCCTACTTGAAAATAAGTTCCAATGAAAACCTTTTGCATATTTGTAATAAAACTCAGTGTTGCGAAAGCGTCTCTCATCTTTAAATACATACTACCGGTGAATTACAAATTAGATTTCATGTCGAATGCTCTTACTTCAAACTCGCATAATAAAGATGTACTGGATATTAGAAAACTAGAAGTAGTAATGAAATAAATTCCAGATTTAGTTCATGTGCTGAAAATAAAAATATCATGAATCTCCTTTTCAATTTTTCATTACTTTCTGTTTTATTATTTATATTTGCTGGTTGTAACTGTAATTCAGAATTGAGAGCGCTGATATTTTTCCTGACATTAAGGAAAGTAAAGGCAAGTTCATTTAATCTAGCAGGAAGAAAAATGGACGTTAGACGAGACAGTGTACAGTTCACATGCCTTGAAGAGGAACGTCATCATAAGGGCTGGATGGAAGGAAAGTAATTAAAGATACTCGAAAGTGCTGCTTAAGGAACCAGTGGGAAGAATAAAAAGAAACGAGGCGCCGTTGTAGAAATATTATCAAATATTGGAGTAACACCGGTCTCTAAAAATGAATGAGAAAATAATCTAATTCTCCCAACTGTGTCTTACCAAGGCCGTCTAGGAAATACAAAACCATGACATTGCAGAGATGGGTTCCCTCTTTTAGTGACGTCATGCGGAAACCAAAGATTACGATTTTTTTTTTTTTGGTTGGAGGTTTAACGACCACCGTGAGCAACTCAATGGGCTATAAGCAGTCGCCCGTCCCTAATTTAGGGTCACTGGTTCCAGGGAAGGGAGAGAGCCAGTGCTGTAAGACAAACACAACATCCATGCCAGACCGGGATTCTAACCCGGACCCCTTACGGACGAATGATCAGAGGCCAGCGCCTTAGACCACTGCGCCACCGGGGCGGCAAAAAGATTACGATTAGTTTCCAACGCTGTCGTGTATGACGTCAAACACGACACCAATATATCAGGCCGTGTAACGTGAGAATGACGTCCCAAACGGAGGAAACTTGTCTTTCTAATGTCATGGCCTTGTATTTTCTAGACGGCCTTGGTCTTACTCAGCATTTTTACACATCAGAAATACGTATAATGCCTTTACGCTAGTGTTTCTCAACAAACAACAAAGCAATAGAAGTACAAAACTCATCAGCGCATTAGTTTTCAATATTAATTATTCTTTTAAAAACATACATCTTTAGAAAGAAAACTGCTTTCGAGTGGGCGGCAGGCCATATATGATCCACCTCCAGTTCATGCCTCCGAAAGGAATCTGGCTTCTTAAAACATTTACGATAGGTCTAAACCTATAACAATCCAATTGAGCAAAACTGGGGCCATACGGTAGATGTAAAGACGAAATGTTTTGCAATTTTAAATGCATAGGTACGCGAATCATTTAATCATAACAGTTTTCTTTCCATAAAAACGAAAAGAAATAAAGCAAGACAAGAGTGTGTGTATGCAGTTTAGGAACTAAATTGGACTATTCCGTGTCTGTTCTTTAAATAAAGCGTATTCTGTAACAAGTGTTCGAAATTAGGAAACGTTTTCCCACCGTTTAAGACTATCCTATTTTCTTTTATGCCATTTGAATATTGGAATTCATAACATTTTTGCATATCTTTCACATACATCTATGAAAAGAGCCGCAAAAAATTATCTTTGTATTTTAAACATCCTGAATTTTAACAGAGAAACTTTGATCTAAGTTCAGCTATTTTATTTGCCAGAAAAATTAAATGAACAATGTTCAAGTGTAATAAAATTCTAATATTGGGGCTTTTGGGGAAACTAAAACTCTGTTATGATTAAATTGAGAAAAATCGTGAAGGAATCGTATAGAAAAAGGAAACACAAACATAACGTCAGGGGAATATTTTTAAAACACTGCTGTTTGATTCTTAAGGTATTACAATTTATGATTAGAATGCATGTGCGTTCTAATCATTAGAGCACACTGCAAGGAACTTTCGCTCGTTGTGACTAAAGGTAATCAGTAGCAACAATACCTGCAGTATTTTAACCATATCCTATTTTAATTAAATTAGTTATTTTACACTGTAAAATGTTCGCTTTGCTTTTTGCACGTAAAATACATTATCTGCTTTCCGCAATAGTAAATTACTGAAAAAAATTATCGAAACCAATATTATTATTTATTTTGATTTTAGTATCAGCAAAAGATGGCTCTTAGTTACATTTGAATAACGGAAAACAGATTGGGAATTGCTTTTTACCTGGAGCTCAAGGCATGATGTGCAACATTAACTCGTATTTCACACTAAACTGTATGCATCACTGCACTAAAGCTTGTTGAGAACCATTTACATTCGTGAAACACAGTTGGAAATTAATCGGAGGACATTTTAACGTCTATGTGGGGGCTGGAACAATAGCGTTTTCTGATTAATATTTTCGAGAAAATAGCAAAGTATCATCCTTCAAAATACTCTTCTTTTTTACAAAAGCATACTGTATGAGTGGTAAGATTGCATGTTCCCTGGTCAGATGTTTGGTTTGTATATCGATTTCCTTATATGGTACGTTCGTAAAATTTCTTTGATTTGGTTCCTATTTTTTCTGTTTAAAGTTTTTGTCTGGCTGGTATTGTGCTTAATAGCCTAGACAACATATCAGATTTACTAAATAGGTGACAAGACTGTTATTTAGCATAGTTTCTTTCCTTGGTTAAAAATCAATTCCTTTTAACGATGACAACTCAAGATAACATACAATAGTTTTATGTAATTGTTAAGTGACACCATATTTTTCTTAGCTTTATTTTATTTTACTTTCAGTTATGGGTTTGGCATTGGATTTCGATATGAACACTATTTACTGGATGGTGCGTAGTTATGAGGGATCCCTAATGTATAAAGCACCGCTATCCAGCTATAATTTTAGCTTCTCTTCAGAAATAGAATTTGAGTTGGTTGGACAGTTGCCCGAGGATGATGTGTAAGATATATGAGTGCATTATTTTTGCCATTTTTGTTAATAGTCTCTGAGTATTCCAGAATTAAACTGTGATTTGTTTTCAAGAGGTAAGTACATCATGTCAAACACATGCATTTACGACCTGTTCCAAAGAAAAGATTTTCAGATAAGCATTGGACTTGCATGCTGAAATTCTACATACTTATCTCAAGTACTCCTTTAATGCTGTCGCTGTCCTTCGAGCCTATACTCACCAATGGTGGACACGGAAATTCACATTCTGGAATATAAAAACTGAACCAAAACTTATGAAAATCGGTGACACAGTAAGAAATGCGCTGAAAGTTTAACGTATGGCGAAGAAACCGTGAAAAATCAAGATATTTCTATGTATAGCAGCAATTTTAATTTCAAGAATGTAGCGCTATCTACATTCTGAATTGTTTTTGGAAGAAAATGAAATATAAAGCTAAATGTTCAGCAAACACTTAATGCCATAGGTTATAGAGTAGCTGCTTTTCAACAGCCCAATTGAAATCTATAATTTTCCAAGATCTAAAAGTCTATGAGAATGTGAATTTTCAATATCGTGCCATTGGTTCTATGTGGTTGCTAAAAATTTAGATTTCTTTTGCCAACACCAGATGGCACTACTATTGTGTTTGCTATAGTTACGGTAACACGTATTTTCTGAACGATTAGTTTTATATTTTGTTTTCTTTTCTAGCCAGTTTTCAGAATGTAGATGGAACCACATACCGTTAAATTAAATTTATTATTGTACATATAAGCACCTTGCGTTTTTACGGTGTCTTTTCCAAGTGTTAAACTTTAGTGAATATCTTATCGTGTCAACAACGTTCTCAGCTTTTTGGTTCATGTGTTATATTCCAAAATGTAAAATTTCGTTTCCATAATTGGTGAATATGTGCTCAAAAGACATCTTAAAGGATTAAAAGTTGGATATAAAGTAAATAGGTATGATATTTTGAATATATCCAATTTAAAAGTAAAAATTTTAAAGTATTCTGAAAAGAACTGAAACAGTAATTTCGGCTCAATAATACCTTCTACTAAATATAAAGGAATTGATCAAAAAATATTGAACTTCAGAAAAGTAAATGATTTTTCAGCATATTGCCAAATACAAGAATAAAAAAAAAGCATTCCTTTCTCTGTGAAGGATTTTCTTGAAATCAAAATGCAAGAATTCCACTTAGAATGCATGGTAATTATTTACATACCAAAATGCTTTCCCGCGTACAGAGAAGCTTTCATGTACCGAAGGTTATTTCGTACAAACCCTTTCTCTATATCTCTTATAAAATTGTGCATCATTTCTCCTGTATGCAGCAAAGTATTCTGAATAAAAATACTCTGATAGCTTTATTCGATTCGTAGAAACATCCGTTTGTGCTTCTATGAACAGATGTCAGTAATAATATTGCCTCATTCCAGGTAAGTTTTAGTTACCATCGCTATGAGGTATTACTGCCCAAAAATAGTATATAAACGTGCATACACACACGTTATTGTGCATGTGCATAATCAGACCGTGATCCAGAAAAAAAGCAGCTTTGGAGTTATAAAGCATATCCTCGGTGGAAGAATGGTAAGCACTAGTTAAAAGTTCAGAAGTACTGATTAAAGATTAGGAAAAAGTAAAGGTAGGTGCATTTTTTAAATAACGGACCATTTTGATAATTAAGAACAATATAGAAGCTGTATCAAAGCGTTCACAGATGTCACTAATTACATTATTTTAATGCGAGGTAAGTTTTAACTAGGCAGCACATTCTTTCTGAAAAGGAGCTAAAGTGAATATGTTCTTATAATGCCTGCATAATCTGAATAAGAACTAAATTTTATAGATTAAAATTATGTTTAGCTTTAATTAGTCTGTAGTGCATGCAAAGACCCAGTTATTCTTTAAAATATGGTAATTGTATGGGTGTGTGTGGGGGCGCATAAAGAAAAAATAAAACATTTCGAATGCCAACGGATATTTTTAAGATAGTAGGATTTGTGTACTTTTAATTCCATTATGCAAAATCCATTTTTCTGATGCATTAAATATATAATATGATAGCAGCCTTAATTTTGCTTTCCACACACAAAGGCTGTTCGTGATGGTAGAAATCTAACACAACTCCTATTTGGATGTTAGGCTTTCTATGCTGAAGTTACACAGCATTCGTTTATGAAACTGCAGTTTGCTTCACCGATTTCTAATGCTTAACCATTAGAATAAGAATTTTATTATCTTATTTGGCAGATGGGTTTGGCGTTATCGCAGCATCCATTGTATTGAATATTCATTATTTTTTATGAGTTTTCAGTAGTGACGTTACTAAAACTGAGGTCTGTCGAATAGGATGATAAAATCAATATGTTCCGAGCAGTCGCTTTAGAAATTCTTAAAATTCGAAAGACCTTCAAGAACGTTTCATAGTTGGAGCTTCGTTTAGCCTATAAGCAAAATTTACGAATGAGTAATCTATATGAAAAGCAAAACATGCACGAAGAAATGCGGACATTTTAGTGCATCACAAGTTATTTCTTTGTAGATATTTGCAACTAATTTAATTTTCGTTTGCGTGCTATTTTAGGTGCGTAATGCATCTACGTGCACAATTATAATTTCTTTAATTGTCCATTATATTACATACACTCCGTAAAAGTTAATTGTTTTTCATCTTATTTGACGGTTGAAATGTGAAAAGCCATCATGTTTTAAAAAAATGCTTCATGGTTTATGTTTACGCTAGTAGACTAAATAAGTTTTTTCAAATCTTTGTTTGTTGAACGCTGATCTTTTCTTTACTGTGTTTAAAACTGCAATGGTAAACATTTTAGACATGATGTTAAGTACAAGTAAGCGCTGGATTTATTTTCATTAAGTTATTTTTTAACGCTTTCGGTTTTTTAATGGTACGTGAAACAAAGAAATTCGCAAAGAAAAATTCTTTTAGATTACCATTCTTAAATTAATCTAGTGTGCAAGCTATTTTGTTTTATAATTTGGCTTGCGCCAAGGGTAGGCAGTTTAAAACCATAGAAATAAAATCTTTGTGAAAGCTGCTCATGAAAAATTTCCTTTCAAACAATCTCAACGCAAATTAAATTCGGTGTATGTGAAACATCTATTACATCTTCCACGTGCAAAAATTTATCTTATTTACTGAAATACCGTTATTAAGGAATAGTATCCCTTTTGCGTTCATAATTCATAATATTTTTCCTTTATTTCCTTAACTTCGATTACTGACTGTTAACTTCGATTACTGACTGTATTAAAATAAGAAATAGTATTTTATTCAGAATCATTGAGCTGCATTATCGCGATTAAATATTTTCTTTAAAACAAAAAAAATGCTACTTACATTTCTATGTGTAACTCATCATAGAAAATGTGTCCCATAATTCATTATGAGTGGAGACGTAGATGCGAAAAGAAGTCTCGGTAAATCTTTAGATAAATATTCATTGAACATAATGGATCGCGCTGTTTACTTCTACCATTTTCTTTATTCCTGGCGTTTTCATAAATAAGCCTGTTTTCATCAAAGCAATGTGTTTGACATGATGTGCGTACTTAAATTCATGTGCTGTACCATGCCACAAAAAATCATAGTTTTTTTTATAAAGATAGTATGTTATATATAATGCTGCTTGATGAAATGTGTACATCATTTTTATATCTTTTTAGGAACAAATAATTGTGTCCTTAATGTTTTCTGCTCTCTACGTGCCATTTCCTATGCAACAGCAATGGAATTACAGTTTTCTCTTTTACTTGAAAGTATGCAGTAGCGTCACTGTTAGGAATTAAAATTAAATCTGTAAATGTTCGCATAGATTTATACAAACGACTACATTATTTAATATTTAAGCCATATCAAAAAAACGTGTGAGTCGTATGACATGAAGCACACGATGAACGCAGTGGAACATATGAAATATTTTAACGTTCACTTTTAACCAGGAGGAAACTAAGGCATCCATTCGGTGAACTCAATGGTCGTTCTGCATGTGGATATTGAATATACACAGTCGCATCAGAATAATATGACCACCATATGACGTGGTTTGGGTTGGCACGTCGATCGAAATAGTCCCACAAGTGCTCAGTGTGTGATTGAGGTCGGGTGATTTCGCCGGCCAAGGGAGAACGGTGACATCAGTGTCTTGTTCCTGGGACCAGTCACGCAACGCCGTGGCGACATGGCAGGGCTCAATGTCCTGTTGGTAGATACCATCACCACCAGAGTAAACGTCCAACATGAAGGGATGCACGTGGTCAGCGAGGATGAACAGGCAGCCATTGACGTTCGGGGACCCATCCAGTGGTACCAGCGGTCCCATATCATACCAGAGAAACACCCCCCCCCCAGACATGCACACTGCCACCGCCGAACTGTACTTAACCGACAAGCGTGTCCGGGTGTTAGTTCTCGTGTGTCTGACGCCGTATCCGTCACCGCCCGTCACTTCTGTGGAGTAGAAACCTCGATTAGTCGGAGAAAGCAACCTTTTCCCGCTCCTCCATTGTCCAATGACGGTAGTCCCATGCGAACTGCAGGCGTCGTTGCCGATAGACCTGGGTTAACATGGACGCCTTGACGCAGCGTCGACTCCGGAGACCCATGCGTACATGTACCTGGGTGCCCCAGAGTTCATTTGCGTGGTAACGAAGAACTCTGAAGAATGTACATGTACCTGGGTGCCCCACCGTTCATTTCATATTGCTAACGAAGAACATTGAAGAACTGGCCGAAGAAGTTGGGACAAACCACTTCGTCTTCTTACCCGTTTGTATGTTTTTCTTTTCTGCAGGTTTGGCCCCAAATCGTTTCACTATCGCGTGAAACGATTCTTGACAGCCGACGATGGCCACGCTCATCCAATGTCTTTTTACGGCCACACTGGTATCGTAGGTAGGAGGTTTTGTCGGAATTCTTGTAGTCACGGTACACCCTTGCAATGGTCGTCCGTAAAAATCCGAACTTCGTTTCTACCTCCGAAATACTGTGGCCTATCTCACGAGCGCCAACTATGACACCGCACTGAAAATCGCTTAAATCGTTATTACTTGTCCTTCTCATGCCGAAGACAGCTCTGACAGCTGGCAAGGATGTCTATCGCTTTATATACGCACTGACGGACGCAACCGAGTACGCGCATAGGTGACGTTGCTATGTATTTTGCATACCCTCGTCTGTACCAGTTTTTCTGGCACTTCATACATATCACTAAGCTCTTCTCTGTGATTCATAGGTTAGATCTTCAAAACATGATCATCTGTCAAGTCGAAGTCACGGATAGTGTTATGTTTTACCTACGGTTGTTGTACGCAACGCCCCCACGTACAGCGATCTTCGAACACACTGACATCCTTCATACGTCTCACACAATATCTTTTGAAGTTCTTACTTACTACCTATTTCTCTTGCAGCCATTCCTGAATCTGGTCCAACCACGATTTCCTCGGTCTTCCTTTACCTTTCTGTCCTTCCACTCGGGCTGAATAACTTATTTTAGTTGGCATCCTATTCTTCATTTTGCCTTATATTACACATCTGTAACACATCTTTGTTTTGCATTTGATCAAGACTACTCTTGCCACAAGCAGCCCTTCAGTAACGCATTTCTCTAGGAAACAAACGACTCCTGTTTATCTTTTGCAGTGCCCAGGTTTCACTACTGTGCATTTGAGTAGGAACAATTGTACTTTTATGCACAGCCATTCAGGACCTTTTTGAGAACCTATTAGTTCTGTAGATTCCTCTCAAATCCTCTATGACTTTCAAAGATGAATTCCCTTGCTTTCAAATTTCACCATCTAAACTGTTTTCTATGTCAAACACGTTACGTGAATACAAATTCTGTCACCTGATCTACATCTGTACTATTTAGACTGATCATGCATTTAGCATTAACATTCTGACGCTCAAAAACCATGACGGTGTTTTTCCATCATTCATGCTCAGTTTGGAATTCATACATACTTCGTGCATTCTGGACAACAACTTTGCAACTCATTTTTACTTTCAGACAACGGTACCGAGTCGTCAGCATACAGCAAAATTCCCAAGATGCAAACCGGTACCGTCTGTTTAGGCACCATGCATTTATGCATACATAAATATGTATATTGAAAATCCATGGCGATATTGCACGACCTTGTCGGGCTCCTGCACAAGTTTTATTTTATTTTTTGAATTTTCTTCATGTATCAAATTGCCGTGTGCAACTTGAAAAACATATGTAAGGAATCTTTTTCCTGCAGAACAATACGGCACTACGCTGGGTATACAGTGATATTGGCATGTCTTTTATGATACGAAAAGCGTTGGATGTTTGCCAAGTATTGTCGATAATTTTACTTCCGTTTCTCTTAGAAAAGTGTCGGCAATTCTTCACAATCAGCAGATCTCATAAATTGCTTGTTATCAGAAGACGTTGAGTTTCTATTTTGGTGAATTGAACATTTAGGCATGCAAGAAAGAAAATTAAAACTCCCGATGCGTTTGTTTTCTGATAAAACGCGTAAAATTTTAAAAAGTACGAAAAAGTACGTAAAGTCCTTCTCATTTAGGACTCAGGCTCTGGTCCACCTCAAACAATTAGCCAGAAACCCGTGCTTCTGACAGAACGTGTGTTTAATATACTAAATATGCATGGTACAGTTATATTGCGTTTTTTATGAAATAACTTTAAATGTTTGTGAACTGGATACATTTGAAATTTCGAAGATGACAATCCGATTTTTGGTGTAAATGTGACAAGGATGGCAAGTCAGATAATATCCGAAAACTTCATCGTCCTGGAGCGGAACTCGAACCCGTGTCTCCCAGATAGCGCCCGAGTATGCTAACCACTACACCACCCAGAATGACCAAGTCTAAAGTTTCCGATTAATTTGAATATAACCATCACAGGATTCGCTAGTCGAAGCAACCGGCGTTCGTGTTTAGCGAAACTGCAGGTTAAGAATCCTATCTCGCGATTTGCCCGGAGGAGCAATCACTACACCACCCAGAACTACTTGGTCGTTCTGGGTGGCGTAGTGGTTAGCATACCCGGGCGCTATCTGGGAGACGCGGTTTCGAGTCCCGCTCCAGGACGATGAAATTTTCAAGTTTTCGTATATTATCTGACTTACCATCCTTTTCACATTTACACCACAAATCGGATTGTCATCTTCAAAATTTCTATTATATGGTGTAATCACGTATTTCTTTCATGGATACATTTGTTTTGTGTCTTGTACAAGGTGAGTGAATGTGAGCATGTTCGTAATCTCTCATAGTTTCACAGATGCTTATTTTGTTATAAATTCATGTGAACTTTTCAGCCGAGGACCGTTGTGGTATTTTAGTGACAGACTGTTCTGGATTCATGAACACAAGGAGGCCCTCGTGAGTGATACTAATGGGCAAAATATTGCTGCTCTAAAGGGCTTTGGTTTGAACAGACTGAGAACTTTGGCTGTGGTGGACCCCACGTTGCAACCTTATCCTGGTATGTATACTGAAGAATTTTTGCATTCCCTTCATTGCACAGAAAATATTGTATTCTAGGACTTTTGAATTGTACTGCATCATGTGTGCGTAAATGCTTCACCATGATTTTTAATTTTTGATATCATCATCATCATCATCATTGTCAACCATTATCAATCCACTGCTGGACGAAGGTCTCCCCAAGCTTCCTCCACAACGGTCTGTCTTGTGCCAGTCTCCTCCATGTCACTCCCGCATACTTTCGAATTTTATCCACCCATCGCCAATGTGGTCTTCTTCTGGGTCTTTTCCTGTCCCTTGGAATCCAGTCTAAAATTTCGGCTGTCCATCGATGGTCTGTCCTTCTGGCAGTATGTCCAGCCCATTGCCATTTCAGGGATTTAACTCTGACCATGATGTCTTCCACTCTTGTCATTTTTCGGATCCACGAGTTCCTCTTCTTATCTCTCCTGGTTACACCAAGCATGCACCTCTGCATGCCTCTTTGAGTTGTCTGCAGTCTTTGTATGTCTCTTTTAGTTAAGGTCACGTCTCTGCACCATACGTAACCACTGGAAGGATGCATTGATCAAACCCTTTTCTTTTAAGACATAATGGCATATTGCTCTTGAAAAATTATGCTGTTTCTTCTAAAATCTCTCCAGGCAAGTTTTGTACGCCGATTAATTTCTTCATCAATGTGACCCTCACTTGATATCTGCTGTCCAAGATAAACGTACGTGTCTGTTTTCTCCAGCTTTTCTCCATCAATCGATAAATCTTCATTTCTTGTAAAAGCATTGAACATCACTTTTGTCTTCTGAAAGTTCATTGTTAATCCCACTTCTTTACTCTTGTCAGCAAGTTCCTGGATCATACTCTGCAGCTCTGGTGGGGTAGTTGCAAAAATGACTACTTCATCAGCAAAACGAAGGTGGGTTAGATAATCTCCATTAATCTTTATCCCTTTGTCTTCCCAGTTCAGTGATTGAAACACATTTTCCAATGTGGCATTAAAGAGCTTCGGAGATATGGTGTCACCTTGTCGCACTCCTTTTCCAATTTTTATGTGTGTTGTACTTTCAAACAGCCGAATCTTTGCACTTGCATTTTCATAGATGTTATTAATAATCATTAATTTTTGGTATAAAGATGGTGAAATAAGATTTCGCCACTGCATGGGTTTTAAATGCATGTTGCAATTAATTCTAAATAACAGTTTTGCTCTGCTTACCTCGCTTAAAATATCATTCTGTGTAGTGGTCTAATTTTCATTTTAATTACATTGATTGTTTACGGAACAATGCTTCTTAAAGTTAGTGAACGTCATGGCAATTAATTTGCATTGTCTAGCTGACGTGTTTCAATAAAGAATCAGTTTTGCCACTTTTGAAGTAAAAGTAGAATTTAGTTACCCTTACCATTTCTTATTTGGTATTTCGCAGCAACGATATTAAACTTCAATACTTATTAGTATCACCAGAAATTTGTTTACCACATTTTCTTTCTCAGTATTTTATGTCACAATCCGTAGTTTTTCCGATGGTAGTAGAATCCACATCGAGTATGTCTGCAAATTTGCCTTTCACGTGTCGTACTTGTGAGCACATTCTTTCTAGTTACTGTTCAAAGCATATAATTCATTGACGTACTTGTATATCACATGACGAGAATCTGAAAAGTAAGTGGAACTATTTAAATTTTGACTGACCAACGGGGTTCGTTTCCTTCGGAGTCGTCGGCATCAATATTTTGACGTTTGCAGATCGTTTTGGTCTTGACGAATTCACGAAAGGATGCTTATGTCAAAAAAAAAAAAAAAAAAAAAGGTCCACTCATAAAAAAAAGTCTAATAATAAGTCCTATACATCACTGCGGGGGATTGGCATACAGCTGACAGTTCCAGTTGGTCATTCCACGTAAGGATACTGGAACAAAACCCAGTGAGTTGGAGTTTTTTGGCCAATGTTACACACAACTAGCTGGTACCTTACCTAATTTAGGGCCAATGGTTCCAGAGGAGGGAGAGAGTCAGCGCCATAAGACAATGACACCACCCATAGTGTCATTGTCTTACACGACGAATGGTTACCATGGAACCCGGACCCATCTCGGACGAATGGTCAGAAGCCGGCGCTTAGACCACCGAGGTGGCGGTAATAGTTTTAAATGCAAGATAAACCTCATTGAATCAGATGCGTGGAAATCTTTTTAATAGTTAATATTTAACCATTTAAGCGGCCGATGTACCTTAACCAAATGATGCTCAAAACTTTCTGCGCTCGCTAAACAGAAATATTCATATAGCGGACTGGTTTTTCCTTCTGAACTGCACGTCAAATGTTTTGTTCTGCCAAAACTACAACTAAACAATTTATATCTCCTTCTCATCCCATCGGTATTGATAATAAACCTGCCACAAGCGCGATAATCCCTTCCTTCTAGTTCTTCATTCTCTGCTTCATTACCCAGGTTATAAAGGGTAAGGCCTAGTTCTGACATGGAAGTCATGCCACTTGGTAGAAACAAGTGACTTAAACATCTTCTCTCTTCTTTCTTAGATTCATCGCCATTGTTATAGCCCATTTTGGAGGTAATCAGTCAGTAAAGATTAGTGTTAATCCTCCTCCTAAACGACCACTTTGAAAAATGAAGCTAAATGGAAAGCAACGCCTTCTGACGGAGGAGGCTTATTCGTTCGACCCGCGTGTGACCAGTTTCTTAGACAGCGAATATATTCGTTCGAGCTGATTTGGGCCCATTTTACTAACCACGAGTTAATTCGTTTCAGCCGATTAAAGGGTTAATAGATTTCTATAAAACAGTCGGTAGAGGAAATACCACATGAGTATAATACTTTGCGATGCCAGGTTTTCCCTGAAAACACTCTTTCACGTTCTCATCTGGTCATCCAACCAGATAAGAACGTGAAAGAGTGTTAACAGCAAAGACGAAGACTTGCTGTTAACACACTTGTGAACTGGGTGTTAACAACAAAGACGAAGACTCCATCACAGTATAAAACACGGTTCAACACCATCTAGGAATGAATGAACGATGTCATATTGTGAACAGTCAATACTTTTACGTTTGCGAAGGAATAATGGCACTGTTCATAATAATCACGAACACATTTTTTTCGCAATAGTTTAGAATTCGCACTCCACTTTTTGAAATTTTCTAAACAATTTTGATATATTTGTCAAGAATAAAATGAGCAGCCTCGTTCGGCATAAGGGTGAAACTCCGCTTTTAGGCCAATCTCTTATGAGAAATTCACGTTGCAGTAAAGAATAAAAATTAGCACACAAAAAAAGAAACATGAAGAACGAAAGGAAAAACAATACAAAATAAAGAAAAAAATATGACCAGGAGAAGAAGAAATGTCAATTTGCAGAACAGAAACGCAAATGGTGGCTAACACTGTAGTACCATAATTAACTAAAGTAATGAACTACATAAGTAAGTGAAATGAGGAAATAACAATGCAAAACAGGCTACAATCAGCTTAATTTTTAAGGATGTCGTGGCAAAAGTGCTATTAAATTTCAAGCAGTTAGTGCGAGTGTTACAAAGTCAGAAGAATCTAGAAGATTTCCAAGAGGATTATCCTAGAAAATGTTTTCAATATTATGTCGGAAGGACTAAATGCGACCCGGAAACTTTGCAAAGGCTCCAGAGAGTTTTAAATCTTTGAATGATTTAGCAGTTACTCTGGTATATGCAGATAAATTTTCCTGAAGCAAAATAATTGTTAAGCAAAACACTACAAGATTTTTTCCCTTCCTCTCTTTCAGTCTTTTGCTGTAGATTTGAAACTACATAAGAAATTCCGATAAGGTTTGCAAAATTATTAAATTTAAAATTTTTACATTATTTTGCTAATTTTTCTGTATGGTGACAATTATTTTCTGTTGGAATATTTCCCATGTTCCTCTCTGCAACCGTATTTTTAAAAACTTTTTCAGATGGTATGAGCAAAGACAGTTTGAAGGTTGTTCCAAATGCTGTAAACGATAAATCTATTCGAGTTGTAGGCACTTGGGATAGCTTCAATGTGACCTGGGAGCAAACATTCATCAATTATGGCACATCTTTTTATGAAATGAAAATTAACGACGGAGAAGAAATTTATACAATGGTAAGTAATTTCGTTTTGTATTTTCTACCTTTTTAATGTTTCTTGAAATCAGTTGGGTATTGTTTTTCATTAAATATTATATTCGGATTAAATACAACATTTTGAATGAGTTATATTGTGTTTTATATAGAACTACATAGTGAAGACTGTTTGATTGTCGAAGATACCAATACTGAATCACAAGTAATAGGTGTTGGAACTGTATTTGAGAATACTACGCGAACATCAGTTCAGTCTTCTCTCATGCATTTATTTGCATAATGTTTTTCCCGTTTTAAGTTTAATGACCCTCGTAAACATTTAAAATTATAAGGTTCTCTTTTTTATTATTGTTGCATCGAATGCTAGAAGGATATCATCCCTAATTTAGAGCCACTAGTTTCAGGGAAGACGTACAACAAGCTCTTCATTATAAACATACCACCCGTATATCATTCGGTACTCTAGTTCTGTGGCCAGGGCCCAATACTGACCCAACCAGAGTATCGGATGAAGTACGAATTCCAACACGGACACTATCAGAATCCTGCGTCTTTGACCTCTTGGATACCGGGCACAGTATGCATCTGTACAGCACATTCTGTGCAAATCGAGATTTTTCAGCGCATCAAGATAACAACGCACTGCGAAATAAACTCTATTCCTCTTCGCATTCGAGTTACAATGAAATCTTTCTTTTTGAGTGACACTATGATGACGATATTTCACAGATGATTTAGATTTTCCTTGGTGCGGTTAACACTGTGTTATATTACTGTGATATGTGTATTTAGTCGCCATATGACGTACCACTGAGGGAACGTAGGAGACAAAATGGCATGTTGCAGCGATAAACCTCCGTCGGTGTAGTTCAAGTGGTAGAATATCCGACTCCAGAGAAGAGAGATATGGGTTCGAATCCCATCACGGGCAAATTGGTCTTCTTTTCACATTGGCGCCTCAAACGCAAAATTGAATCATCTGGCCACGACGATCGAGAACAATGTGTGATGCTTCTTCCACACATCGTCTGGAATTAATGAGAATTCCTTCTTCAACGCTTCGAAAATGTGTGATGCTTCTTCCACACATCGTCTGGAATTAATAAAAAGAAAAATTCCTTCTCCTACAGTGAGTTCCTTCACTCATGATTTTCGGGCTGACCCGGAAACCTACGATTTCGTCCCAGTCCTTTCTCAAGGAAGTAGGGTACATGTGACGTACCACTGAGGCGACACAACAGTCAAAACGCCAAGTTGTAGCAATAAGCCAAGGTCCGTGTAGTTCAGTCTAGAGAATAACTGTCTCCGGAGCTAAGAGGCGTGGCTTTCATTCATCTCATCACCGGCAAATAGGGCTTATTTTCACAGCCAGTAGTAGCTGTAATCTAGTTCCTGTTAAAAATTTCCCTATGGGATGAAAAGCACGTGAAAATAACTGGAAAAGTTGATGGACACGCCAGTTTAAAAACAGATACAGAAATCGGAAGAAAGCAATGCTGAAAGCCAAAACAAAAGAAGCGGCATTGACCTAAAGAAGTGAATAAAACCTGTCAACATTTTTTCTACTTTCATGCGAAACTAAATTGAGCTCATGCTGATCTTAAGTATCCTAAACGTCAATTGATGAATATTGAAAGAATCCAACTAAGGACATACCTTTATAGAGAAAATTGGCTCAAATTTGAAACAAACAACTAAAGCACAATTTTACACGTTTATTTCACTTTAACAAGATTCTAGATATACAATCAATCCGATGTGTTCATGTACGTAGTTTTGCTCTTGAAAAGCATGTTTTCCCGCTTCTGTTTTATATCACTTGGTATATCTGTAGACCTTTCTACGTATGATTATGTGTTGTATGCACATTACAATTGTAATGTGTGTTTCCATTGTTCAGCTAGTTTCGATTTATATCTTCAAACTTTAACACTGCATGTAATTTTAGGTGACGGAGGATCCTGTCTTCGAGTATCCATCGATGAGATTTTTGCCTCCATATACGCCTCTAACAATAGCTGTCAGATCCTATACGTACTGGGCTTCCTCGAAACAAACGATTGTTACTTTGTACTCTCCGATGTCTAGTAAGTATTTGATTTTCATGAGAATATTCGATCTGTTCTGTAGCAGTAACTACTATATGTCTTGCTATGAAGGAAATGTGTACTCTTACGATATAACTATAATTATTTACATAGCTGTAAGAATTTTTCAGAAAAAATAATGAATTCATATTAATGCAAGTACGAAGCTAAAGGGCTTACTGAAAGTTTTAGTAAAAAAATCAGGATTTTGAGATGGTAGTCCTTGTTTTTTAAACATTTGTTATTTTACTTTCAGAAATTGTGAAGACATAAAAAATGCAGTTTCAAGGTGTTTAAACATTTAACAAAACTGTTCATTAAATGAAGTGATTTAGAACTGTTTTTGTTTCTATTACATCTCAATTTCCTTATCACTTATTCGAAGTTCTACATTCATTGTTGCCAAATTTATTTGTTTTTGATAAGGGTAAGAAACAAATCTTATGTAAGGCAGAAAGGTACGTATTCTCTAGAAATGTTGCAAAAAAAAGTGACCTTCAATCGCTTTAGTAACTTTATAAGTCGTTTAGTGAGGTAATTATATTGGAATACGATGGAGAAAATAATTGGCGTATAAAACTTGATTGGAAAACTTTTTGGATGAAACTGTACAATTTTCAAGAGCAAATTGTCATTATTAGCTCTTAAAGTGTTTAATCAATGCATCCTTCCAGTGCTTACGTACGGAGCAGAGACATGGGCCTTAACTAAAAAAGACATACAAAGGCTGCCGGCAACTGAAAGAAGCATGGAGAGATGCATGCTTGGTATAACCAGGAAATGTAAGAAGAGGAACTCGTGGATCAGGAAAATCACAAGAGCGGAAGACATCATAATCAAAGTAAAATCCCTGAAGTGGCTATGGGCTGAACGTATTGCTGGAAGAACGGACCACGGATGGACAATCGTAATTTTACACTGGATACCAAAGGACAGGAAAATACCCAGAAGAATACCATGTGGGAGATGGATGGATGAAATCCGAAAGCATGCCAGTGTGACATGGAAGAGACTGGCTGAAGATAGACTGTTATGAAAAAAAACATGGGGAAGCCTTCATCCAGCAGTGGATTGATAATAGCTGACGACGGTGATGACATAGATCATGCACATTCACATACTACAGTGCATTTCAGTATTCACCCAGCAATGCGTAAACTGTTTTGTCATTTTGACAAGAACTTCCATTTGACATTCAAACTCACAAACACATTCTTTTCTGTCATAAAAACAAGAAGATGGATTGGCCGCCCCGGTGGCGCAGTGGTCTAAGGCGCTGGCCTCTGATCATTCGTCCGTAAGGGGTCCGAGTTCGAATCCCGGTGAGGCATAGATGTTGTGTTTGTCTTACGGCACTGGCTATCTCCCTTCCCTGGAACCAGTGACCCTAAATTAGGGACGGGCGACTGCTTATAGCCCATTGAGTTGCTCACGGTGGTCGTTAAACCTCCAATCAAAAAAAAAAAAGATGGATTGAATTACAATGTCCCAAAACGCTAAGATCAACTGAGACTCTGGGAAAATTTAAGTTCACAAGTGTGCAGCAGGTAATATGAGAAGATAGCACAAAAATGCGCTTTCGTCTTGACAGAAAAACGAAACAGTCGCTTGACTTTCCTCCTGTTTTCAGATTTTAAATCCCCGAACAGAATAACGTCATTCCGACCTGGATGATTCGACACATTTTGTACCTGTTGCCGAAAAGCTTGTATGAATGCTTACGGTATCTGCTAAAAAATGATAGTTTTTCTTTTCTTCAAGAAATTGAAAATTTCTTGTGTCATATTACTGCATACAGTCAAACCTCGATTTAACGAACTTCAAGGGACCACCAGGTACGTAAAATCGCGGAATTCGCTAAATCGAGGAAGTCTTTCGAATGCAATATTAAAATCAATCTAGTGTTCATAAAAGGGTATGCAAGCAGTTAAGTTCTCTTTCAGTGAAATTTAAATTATTTATATTATTTAGTACTTTTAATTACGAAATTTATTATCGAAAATGTTATAATACTTCCTTCTTTTTTTTTTTTTGAATATTAAATACATAATTCGTAGACATTTGATTTCAATATGTAGCATTAAAATTTAAGCGTACTTTAAAATTGCAAGAAATATACGATGGTTGATTTTTTCCGAACATTTAGCTTCTTAAATAACGATTTCAGTATTCTAAGCTGCATAACGAGATGTGTTGTTTAATTTAACCTGTAGATTAAACACTGAGAAGAAAAGAAGAAGCGCAATTTGGAGAAGAATTTCAGAGGTTCAGGAATGGGTACGTACAGTGTGTGTCCCCTGAGTTCACAGAAAGCTGTTGTTCTGTCTGTAACTGAAAACAAGAATCTTCCAGGGTACCCTAGATTTCCTCCCCCATACCGCCTTTCTTTTTCTTGCTTCCCACCCATGCAAGAAAATGTTGCCGCTCCTTTGAAACTTGTTGGTCATTTGCTTCTCTCTATAAGAAGCTTACTCTTGATAGTCGCAGAATAGGCGAACTGATTTATGATTCTGTCAAGCTGTGTCGCAGATAGTGTTCTTTGAAATGCTGATTAACTGCATGCGTAAAATTTTCTTGTCACGCGAGGCTCTCTTTCTAGCTAACGTTTAACGCAAAAATGCTGGTTAACATACCCAGGTAGCACAATTTTACCTAGTCCCAACACTGAGCATCCTGGACCGACGTCTTCTATTCCTAAAAGTCGGTGGCTCAATGTTGGGCCTACATTAAATTGCAAGGCTGTGCTACCTGGGTAGTTTGGTGGTTTAAAAAAATGTTCACTAAATTGAGGAAATGTGTTCGTTAAATCGGGAAACACCAAGCATTAATTTCAATGTGATTCCATCCGTACCATAAAAAATGTACGCACAATCGCGGAATTCGTTAAATCGCATTCCGTTAAATAGGGGTTTGACTGTATATAACACTATACACTGAGTAGACAAAACATTAGAGATAGAGGTGATGGGCAGTTAACATGGGCATCTCCCGCGCAGGGTGGAACAGACCCAAACCCAACACAGACGAAAAATAAGTGGACAGCAACGCTTCCCAACAGTGTATCGCAATAGACGAACATGAGTAAACGTGGTGATCTGAGCTACTTTGACCTTGAACGCGTTGTCGGATCAAAGCAGGTGGGTCATCCTATCGCCCAAGTGGTAAGATCACTAAGGTTCTCGAAGGCAATCGTATGAAGGGTGTATGGGGGGCATACCATCGACGGATATGCAGCGTCCAAACGGCAAGCGGTAGCCGACGACACGCTATTAATGACCGGGGTCGACGTAGACTATCCAGATTGTACAGACCAACCACTTCACATCCAAGCTAAATGTCTGAGGCCGAAACAGCGTCAGCGAGCGAACGATACAGCGCTCGTTGCCATACCCTTTGCTACGGGAGCCGACGCCCTACTCATGTACCACTGTTAACAGCTCGTCATCGGAAATTACGCCTCCCCTGGTGCCGAGAACATCAAAACCTGACCTATGCAGAGTGACGCTGCGTCGTATGGTCACACGAATCTCGTTTTCAGCTGTACCGAACTGACAGAAGAGTGCGGGTGTGACGTCAACAGCATGGGGCCATGACCCCGTTTTCCAGGTCGGCTCTGTTTAAAACGGTGATGGCTCTGTAATGCTTTTGGGAGCCTTCTCATGGGACACATTGGGTCCCTTAGCGTGTCTGGAGTTATCCTTAAACTCTGCGCGCTGCCAGCGTGTTCCGGCTGATCAACAACAGGCTTTCCTGGCCCACACACATTCTGTGGTCGTTTGTCTGTTCCAGCAGTACAATGCGCTACTCCACCGGGCTACAACCACCCAGGAATGGCTCGAGGAACACTCATCTGAATTTGGAACCATCCACTGATCCCCAAAGTCCCCGGATTAAAACCCTGTGGAAGCTCTCTGTGATGACATGGAGCGGAACATCTGATCCATGAAATCCTGGACCGACGTCACGGGAGGAGCTGTGGCCAATGTTGCAACAAGTATGGCTGGCATTACCTCCGTAAACCCTCCAGTATCTGGTGGAGTCTATGCTTCGGCTTATACAGGCTGCTATTTGGGCTAGAGGAGCACCAACAAGCTATTATGTAGGTATCTCTATTGTTTTGTCCTTTGAGTGCATAATGTACGCAAAGGAATTTGCGTTTACCAAAATTCTGGTGCACACTTACGGACTTTCCGCTGCACACCACTCTGTCGTTGCACGTGAGCTGGAGTCGTACAGAACAGAAAAGTCATGAGTTGAACGGGGAGCCTTCGCTAGAAATTCAGACTTGGATACACCTCTTCTGGATTTCCATAGATTCATGGGGTCTTATTGTTCAAGACGGAGGAAATCCATCTACCGAACAAAAAAATGGAAGCAGGCATCTTCTGTGGAATCGGTGCATACAGAGAATGATCAAAATTTTGCATTTTATGGATGAAGTTGTAGGACTGATCTGTTTTGCACACCATTCTGGATGGTCACAGTATAGGTTTTTCCAGTTTCAGTTACCATTTTCTGTTAAAGAATCATCCGACCAATAAGTTAGCTGGAGCTCAAGATGACAGCGTGACGCATATTTCATTCTTGTGGCAACTGCGATACTTTGCATCTGTAATCAAATTACAATTATAAATGCTGTACTTTTTTGCCATAATTTCTTTTGTACATCCTTTGTGATGTAAATCTGAAATATTTAAACCAACTAAAAATCATTCTCTTCAAATACCTCTGTTACTCTAGCGAGCTTAAATTGTTGAGCTGTTCTTATAAGTTGTATTTTGTTTTCCAGTTCCATCGAAGCCTCTGCATCCTCGAATATATATCTCATACAAGTCGCCTCCTATATATTCCAGCCAAGACATAATAGCAAACTTTCGTTGGTCTGCACCTGATCCTGCTAACGGTATGATCTTACGTTACAACGTAGAATGCTGGTATTTGGAAAATGAAAGCGTAATTTCCGTTTGCTCCGAGGTAGTCGACGGCAACAAACTGCAGTTCCAAATAAATCGCTTGAAGAATAATGAGACATATTATTTTCAGGTAAGGCTTTATTAAAAAAATTTTGGAGTAAATTTTAAAACTGTCTATTGATTGAACGTGAAGCCTGCGAAAATAACATTTAATCTTGTGTGCGTGTGCTTTAATTCAACAGTGTGATAGATAATGCAGGATCTTCCTGGAATCAACCATGAGCTCGAGGCTATTTAATGGTGCATCACACTTGGAATGTTTCTTTTTTTGCAATTACTTACTGGTTTAAGAAATCATGTGCTGAACTCCAGGAGCTGATATACAGTGGATGCCTCATAATTTTTATCCAGCAAAAATAACGCTATGAATTATGTTACGTATACCTCTGATTTAACCTTTCTTTTCAGTTTCTGGGCCCCTATGTAAATTTGGTTTCTTCTCGTTAAACATTTTCTGACTTAACGGGGCGTTATTTACCCCAAAGGGCTTCTCACGTTTGGCTGCATTGACAGTGCGTCAGAGGTCAATATAGCATCAGAACTGAATGTAGTAAGAGTGCATTTGTGATGACGATTTTGATAATAAGAAGTTCAATTGTGAGAACGGCTAATTAGAGGCAGATTATAAGAGCGACAAGGAGGTGTACTTCGATAAGAGCATTTGATATACCGACTTATTAGAAGTGAGTTTTGATATAGCGTCTTGTTAGAAACGCATACACATTGAATCTTACATGAAGCCAGCAAGTTCATATTCTGGCTAGTGTGGATTCACCTGTTATGAAGTGCCACAGACAAGAATGAATGTGGACTCATGTACGTGGTTTCAGTTGATTCATTACTTTGACCGTTATTGATTTCTGTATTTACTAGTGCTTGATATTTATGTTCACAAGTTTAGAAAAAACGTTCGTAGTAAGCATTTAATCTACGGTAAACCTTACAGCTACAGCTTCGACATTAAACCTACTGCTACTACAACCTTTAAATCTACAATTGCTACTATTACAAGCTTCTAAACATAACTAGTATTCTACAGTTACATCAGCTAAGCAGACCCCTGCTAAGAGAGTGCAACATTCAAGCGTTACTTCAGCATGGGCGGACTTACAATGTTGTAACCGTCTTTTGTACATTGATTTAGATAGCGCTCTTCACGTTAGTAACAATATTTTCTGTTGTTTTCCAAGCGCAAGATAACGAGTTTTAAGAGGAATTAGAGGGAAAATTAATGTAGTAAAAACTAGCAAGTCTAGGGCAACGTATCATTTGGCAAACTGTATTGGTAAATGAATAAACGTAGCAGAGGATTCATAACTCAAATATTCCTTTTCACTCACGTGTGGCCATTCATTTTACATTCTGTATTAGGCAACAAAAGCAGTTAATGGAAAAGCTGCATGTAGCTGCAAAGGAATATCAGATTTCGTCTCCTCTTCTAAAACATAGTGATGCAAATTTTTACCTTGATGTAAAATGAATTTTATTACGTAGTTGAGTGAAGAAGAAATCGTGTCATCCTGCTGAATGAACTCTGATGTGTGGCACTGAAGATTTCCGCAAAGGTTGAATTAATTTGTACGAATGACTTTAAACATTTTTACACGCATTTGTATAAGAAGTTTTTACTCCAATACCCTAAATACATTATTCTAAGAAATGTTGTACATCCTTTTTATTACATTGTCACATTTTCTTTCAACAGGTTAAGGCGTCAACAGAGATTGGTGAAGGACCACCAAGTGATGTCGTTCAAGCTCAAACTTCTCACCAATCCCCTGTTCCCCAGCTTCTGTTAGCAAAAACCGATGCAGTGAAAGTCGCTGACATTGATACACATGAAGAGAAGTTGCTCTCAAGCAAAGCTAATCATCCAGCTGCTATAGCATACCTGGCTTTAGAAAGAAAGGTGTTTTGGATCGAAGAAGACGGAGCTCTAATCATGTCATCTATGGACGGAATGAATGCATCTCTGGTGATTAATATTTTAAAATCCGTTTTGCATACTGAATCTGTTATGAAATACAAAGCCGCTAGGGTACACATAGAACCCTCATAACATTAATATGGTAAAGTAATACTGATTCCCCAAACAAGTTGAAGAGGGATACTGGTCACCTTCAAAGTTAGTTAAGGAAATGAACGTTACAAATTGGAAACTATAAGCCAGGAGCTAGTTACACCTA
Source organism: Macrothele yani (assembly GCA_039090855.1). NCBI lineage: Eukaryota > Metazoa > Arthropoda > Arachnida > Araneae > Macrothelidae > Macrothele > Macrothele yani. Next base: position 81,594,611 of record CM077018.1, read on the forward strand.
TTCTGGGATTTGGGCGAACTGGTGCGTGAAAGTGCGTCCAATTTGTAATCAGAAATTGTTATAGTGATGATGACACTTGCTAATGAAGAAGCGGATTAATAAACGACTCGAAGACAAGGTCACAGCCAGCGAGCTCAAACAGAGCTGCGTGAAGTGTTTGGGGTAGAGCAAGGCTTGACCCCTGTGAGATAAAAACTTCTCTTATTTTTATCGTGATCATTTCCTATGAAAAGTAGCTCGGCCCTCAACCTGATGTAGTTATTACCCCAATTGGGGAACGAGCGCCTTCCCATTATGGAACTTCCAGCTCATTTTTCGGATTATTCATGTACACACACACACACAAACACACTCACACTCATACACCTAAGTGTGTACACCAAAATGTTTCGTAAAAAGATTTTATGGCGATTTTTAGCCTGTCTTTTGTAAAAAAAGTACATGCTTATAGATAATATCGCTTTGTCCGATTGTCTGTGGACATCATATCTCTGCAATCTTCTTACGTTGGAAAGCTTGAAATGTGAGAACAATAATCCTTGCTGTCCGGTTATCTTCCGACGCACAACTTCGCCGCTAGACCGCGTAAACGCAGATGCATCGGATTCAAAATACATTTTATTCCATATATTTGCTTCTAAATAACATAACATAACCATAATATTCTCATAACAAAACTACATAATATAGGTATAAGTGGTATTTCAGCTAAACTAATTAAAATTATCTAACTAACAGATTACAGTTTACGCAAATTAACCACTATAAATCCCCAATGGAACAAATTATCATGGGAGTACCACAGGGTTCCATACTTGGACCCATGCTGTTCAATATTTACATTAACGGTATTTTTACAGTATCAAAAAACATGCACCTTACACTTTATGCTGACGATATTACAATTTTGTTCACAGGACGTGACAGCACCCAAATAATCAACCTTTACAATAACCAAATAAACAAATATTACGACTGGCTGAGCTCCAATGAACTTATTGTAAATACAGTTAAAACTAAGGCTATGTTTTTTACAAGACAAAACCTAAACCAATATCAAAATATAACTATTTATTATAATAATAATAAAATTATCATAGTGAATTCTTTCACCTATCTGGGTGTAATACTACAGCATAATTTTAAATGGGATCGACATATAGAACATACTATTAATAAAATCTCTAGAAACATAGGAGTAGTTAGCCGAGTGATTAATAATCTAACTTATAAAACCCTTAAATTATTATACTACACCCTTGTGCATACACACTTTAGCTATTGTCTATCCTGTTGGGGACAAACAACACAAACTAATACAAAAAAACTCCAAGTGCTCCAGATTAAATTTATTAGATTATTAGAGTTTAAACTACACCCCAATATTAATAATATACATTTTCCAAATATTTATAATTTTTTGTGAGTAGATGTTAATCAACATAGCATTTTGAATATCAAACAACCATATCATTATATGTTTTGGGATTAAATATATTTAAAGGATTAAACAAAATATCAATATAGATATCATAGATATAAATGTTGATATCCATAACTATGAAACTAGAAATAGATTTCAAATAAAGTCATGCTTGCCTGGAATCCAAGGAATGAAACAAAGTATCAACTATCAGGGACCAACTTTTTGGAATCTTTTACCTGAAGAACTAAAATACATTAACAATTATAATTTGTTAAAAAAACTAAAAACATATCTGCTGAACTTATTAAAAAAAAGCCCTTAAATTTATATATAACATTTCAATCCTTTTTAAATTGCTAGTAATATCTACTAACAACTAACTGATCTACTGCATGACCCACCTACTACTTACCTTCATTCTTTGACAATTTTTATATGACTTAGATTTATTACATAGGGAGATCAGGGCGTTTAGTTAGGCCATGTAGGCCTAAATACCTTTTCCCTGATTTTCCTGGCTGTTATAATAATTGCTTTTTACACTCAAATGTAAATACAAACTTGATGAAGGTATAATGTAACAGCTAAAACAATAAAATTATTATTATTATTATTAAATATCCGATTGAAAATATTCTTACTTGCCTTCGATGACACTTATAACGAATAGTATTCTATGTATAGTTTCTTTTTTCAAGCAACGCATAGATTTTTCAGTAGGTACGTAACGTCAAGTTGCGGTTTCCCCGATATATCTGCTTCTAAAAGTCATATTTGAAAAGTTCTTTCTGCATCGGATAGAGCTCCTGGTGGGAAATGTTCTACATATAATTTCTAATTTCGGTAAAGAATGGTTTAGCCACAAGCAAACGTAAGGGCTTTTTTCTGTTCCTGATGTATTTGCAGCCAAAATCTGCGCTTCTGAAAACCCGGTTTAAAAAAAAAATCGTGGACCGATACAATTCTCACCTCGGAAATAGTTTTCAGAATAATTTCTGCTTGAAATAATTCATATGTTTTTCCACCAGGGGGCGTAGATGTATATCGTATTTTTGACGATATCTCTGCTTCTAAGGGTCCGATTTTTAAATGTCTTTTTTATCGGAGAGCTTTCGGGTGGGAAATGTTTCTCATATAAATTTTTCTTAACGCGCAAGTGTGTCACTAGAGGGCGTAAGTTCACGTTTCCGTTTACAGTAATATCTGCGGGACTAAAAACCTGATTGAAAAAATTCTTTTTCGATCAGATACTACTGGCTATGAAAACGTTTTGTGTGCATTTCTTTCCCACAATAATAAGCAACTAGACGAAACCTGTCGGAATCGACGGTAAGTTTTTTTTTTTTTTTTTTTTGTAAAGAATAAACTGATATGAAACAACAAATGTAAACTTTATTTGATTGACAAATTCATTCAACCAACTCAGTAAAGGCAATAGTCCAGGTTCGTGATTTTTTTTTTTTTTTGTTGCTGAAGATTTAACGACCATCGTGAGCAACTCAATGGGCTATAAGCAGTCGCCCGTCCCGAATTTAGGGTCAGTGGTTCCAGGGAAGGGAGACAGCCAGTGGCGTAAAACAAACACAACATCCATGCCTCACCGGGATTCGAACCCGGTAGACGAAACCCTTCGGAAACGACGATAACTATTTTTTTTTCTCATATGAAACGTTTAGTAACATCTTTACATAATGGGAAACGTCTTACCTACGTGAATAAACTGGATCGAATGAATGTTAAATTGTATGTATACATCACACAGTCCAATGGCACAACGCAATCAGGTCTTCGAGTGTTCGCTGTTCCGATAAGAACTTTCAAACAAATTCCTGCTAGCGTTGTTTTGCACAACGGTTCGCTGAGAAGAGAGACTTCGGACTACGCGCTATGTCTCACAGTTGACTCACGCGCTGTTGAAGGCGCGTGAGTCAACCGCACGCTTCTCCCATTGACTTTACATGGGAACTTTGCCGCCTCACAACGCCCGAACCGTTGCCCCAATCTCATTTTTCTCTTCGACTGGCACATTTTCATGGTAAGACCTTTATTTTTATACCTCAACCATATGTTTATGTTCAGCCGTTCCCTCACAACTTTTCTTACAGTAAAAAAACCTTATATAATTAATATATAGATTTCTCTGCAAAGGGAAGCAAATGTTTAATACGTTATGAGGATAATTTGGGAAGCAAATGTTTAATTTAATATGTTTTTGTCTCATATTCTTACATCTTGGGGATCTTATGGTATGATTTGAGTCGATGTGGAGCACTTCTGCACAACGTTACATTCGAAAAACCGTCTCGTCCTTAATTTTTGCACGCCAGTGTATCATGTTTCCTTCTTCGTTTCCTCTTTTAACTGTTTGATTTGAAAATCTCTTTGTCTCTCATACCTTCCTGCTTCTATGAGAAACTATATGTGCCTCATTTGTTAATTTTCGTAACATATTATTATTTAGCCGCTGGTGGAAGTAAGTAGCTGTTTCTATTTATGAATGTACTATCGATTGTAAAAAATCCAGTTGATATTTTCTTTCTAACCTGTTCCATTGACTATGAAAAACTTTCATAAATTTTATTTGCGTCGGAAAGGACTCAAAAGACGTGCATATAACAACCGAAAATTGGGTGCCATCTGTCCTGCTTATTTGCGCATAATATCCATATAATATAGTATCAAGAAGATAAATCAGGAATTATGTTTTCTCATGGTCATTTTGATTAAACGTAATCAGGTTTTTGAGATATATAACACTCACATAGCTACATATTTCTGTAAACAATGCACTAATATTTTTCACATACTTACGGTTTTGGTCTTCAAATATGCATAATTGGATTTTGCACATCCACCGTGTGTTTTATACAAATTTGATGCATCCAAAGAGTACGCATTTGGGTTATAATTTTCAGGCCTGTTCCATAGGAATACTCATCTTCGTCGCGTGACCCCTTACGTCGTGCAATAAAAAGAGAAAGAGAAGAGAAGGCCTTCAGAATGTGGCGGCTTTTGTAAACTTATTGCGAATACTAATGCAAAAAATTATTTGGGTTTTTAACGCTTTCCAACCATAGGTTGAAGAAGCGTATATGCTCCAGCTTTGTCCGTCTCTCTGTCTATCCGTCCGCACGATAACTCGCGTAAAAATGCTTCGATTTCGATGAAATTTTAGTATGTGGTAGGGAACTACATGGGGACGAACCCTATTGAAAATGAGCGAAATGGGATCAAAGGTCAGGACATAGGAGCTGGATCCATTCCAGTGCCCTTATGCGTCATAACTTGCGTGAAAATGGTTCGATTTCGATGAAATTTTAGTATGTGATAGGGGACCACTGGGAACGAACCCTATTGAAAATGGACGAAATGGGGTCAAAGGTCAGGACATAGGAGCTGGATCCATTCCAGTGCCCTTATGCGTCATAACTTGCGTGAAAATGGTTCGATTTCGATGAAATTTTAGTATGTGATAGAAGACCACTGGGAACGAACCCTATTGAAAATGGACGAAATGGGGTCAAAGGTCAGGACATAAGAGCGGGATCCCTTCCAACGCCCTTATGCGTCATAACGTGCGTAAAAATGCTTCGATTGCGATAAAACTTTAGTATGTTGTTCCGAACGTTTGCTGAACCGGTTCTGTTGAATACCATCGAAATTAGGTTAAAGGTCAGGGCTCAGGAGTGATGTTTATTCCACAGCCATTATCCTCATAACGTGACTAAAAATGTTTCTATTGCGCCAAAACTTCAGTATGTTGCCCCGGATGTATACTCAACTAATTCTGTTTAATATAATCGAAATGGGGTCAAATATCAAGGCGCAGGAGCGAGATTTATTCCACAGCCATTATCCTCATAACTTGACTAAAAATGCTTCTGTTGCGACAAAACTTTAATATGTTCTTCCGGAGGTATACTGAACCAAGTCTGTTGAATATCATCGAAATGGGGTCAAAGGTCAGGGCACAGGAGCGAGATTTATTCCACAGCCATTATCCTCATAACTTGAGTAATGATTTCTGGTATGTTGGAAAGCGTATCATAATCAATGCATTGCATGATTTTACTAACTTGTTTTTATTTTCAGATAAAAACTCTGACTTCTCAAGGCACGAGTTTAGCCGTTGACTGGATTGGAAGGCATCTCTACTGGGTTGAGGTTGATAAAGAGAAAGAATACAGCACAGTCTCGTCTATGGATTTAACGTGCAGTGGTTATTCCCGATCAATAATCAATCAGTCTGCGATCATTAACTCTCTAGAAGTTGAACCATTTTCAAGGTAAATTTCATTTATCTGCTTTCATTCTGCTGTGCTTTCAGAAACTTATATGGTGTACATGCAGTATCGAAATTTCATTAGTTTTGGTTCAATACCTGTTCGATCATCTTTCCATTCAGTAGCGCGAACCATTCATAAAGCGGTGGGCCAAAGTAATTGGCAAAAGTACTCGACTTTATTTATTTATTTCGTTGTTTTAATATACAAAGACAAAGAGAAAAAGATTAATGGAGATTATCTAACTCACCCTCGTTTTGCTGATGACGTAGTCATTTTTGCAAATACCCCATCAGAGCTGCAGAGTATGATCCAGGAACTTGCTGACAAGAGTAAAGAAGTGGGATTAAAAATGAACTTATAGAAGACAAAAGTAATGTGCAATGCTTTTACAAGAAATGAAGATTTATCGATTGATGGGGAAAAGCTGGAGATAACCGATACCTACATTTATCTTGGACAGCAGATATCGAGTGAGGGTCACATTGATGAAGAAATTAATCGGCGTATAAAACTTGCCTGGAGAGCGTTTGGAAGAAACAGTATAATTTTCAAGAGCAATATGCCATTATGTCTGAAAAGAAAAGTGTTTGATCAATACATCCTTCCAGTGCTTATATATGGTGCAGATACGTGGACCTTAACTAAAAGAGACATACAAAGACTGCGGACAACTGAAAGAAGCATGGAGAGATGCATGCTTGGTGTAACCAAGAGAGATAAGAAGATTATTGAGAGCACGTACTTATATTCGTTCTTGTAGTTATGCTTTGTAATGAATCTAACTTTGTGTTCACCTAAAATCCCATTTTGTCTTTCTTATGTGACTTTCTAGTTACACAAAGTTGAAACACTTTTGTCCGTATTTTCACCTGCGGAAACTCTGTTCCTCTCATAATAAAAACAATATGATTACCTGCCCCTTTTGTTTAGAGATACAAAAACTGAGTAATTTGGCTTGAACCGCCGCACAATTTTTTTGTACTTGAGAAAGCCTAAAAAATAAGGGTGAAGTGGCCATGTCACCGTTGGATCCATTCACCGGACCGTGCAGACTGGGGGGCCTGCTGAGTGCCAAGTCCTCAACAGTTATTTAAATTAAATTAATAATTGTATTGTACAGAAGGTCAAATAAAATTTCCCAAAAACGTTGGTTGTGGAAAATTATGTCTCAGCTTGCAAATAGGATTCGTAAAGCGCCAACGGCGTATGCCGTATAATAGTATTGTTACTCAAATTCAATCGTAACTATGTCGATAATGGCCAGCCGACAAAGTATCATATTGTTTCACTATTTATTCCCGATATTCAAGTGTATATTAGCATTTAAATCAATTCTATCTGTTAAATAATGAAAACGCTGTACTAAAGAACACTGTAAGTCATTACAACAGTTCAGTATTGCCATTCAAATTGCCCGCAGTGAACTAAGTGCATAACAACACTAAAACTCAATATCCTTAATGTCTATCACACTGTTAAACAAAAGTCTGCCTACAGTAAAGTGTCGAAATTATTACAATGCACATATAGTCATTAATTGTTCCTTATCCACTAAGTTCAAAAAGATACTTAATCAACCGTAGCTTGCGTTCACTATTCCACCTCGCGACAATAAGTTGAAATGTAGACACAGTGCAAGCAGTACTCTTCACTAAAGCCAATTCCACACAGTAAACAGTTGAAAGGTCAAATGGAAAATATTTACACTTTAAAATTCTTATAATGCAAAATATTATTTTTTAATTAAACCTTGTCAACCAGCCACCATCAGCCTCAGTCTTCGGTACATGTTCCAGAACACATATCTATGTCCATTCTCAACGGAATATTCGCTTCCTTGGTTGTGAAGTTCCCGATTGTAATCACCGAGCGATTACTTCAATTAAAGTCGGGAACTTCACAAATAAGGAAGCGAATATTCCGTTGAGAATGGACGTAGATATGTGTTCTGGAACATGTACCGAAGACTGAGGCTGATGGTGACTAGTTGACAAGGTTTAATTAAAAAAAATATATTTTGCATTATAAGAATTTTAAAGTTTAAATATTTTCTATTTGACCTTTCAACTGTTTACTGTGTGGAATTGGCTTTAGTGAAGCACTGCTTGCACTGTGTCTACATTTCAACTTATTGTCGCGAGGTGGAATAGTGAACGCAAACTACAGTTGATTAAGTATCTTTTTGAACTTAGTGGATAAGAAACAATTAATGACTACACTGACGGGAAAAAAATCCCAACACCACGAAAAAATAGTTGTAGAGGAATGAAATGACGGCAATACATTTGTATAGGTAACATATTTAATCGATTAAGGTTTCAAGATCACAGCTTATTGTAAGCGCGAGAAGAGCCATTTTAAATGTGAAATGCTGTTACATTAATAACCGGTGTAACCGCCAGAATGTTAAATGCAAGCACGCAAACGTTCATGCATTGTGTCGTACAGGTGCTGGATGTCAGTTTGTAGGATGGAGTTCCATGCCTGTTGCACTTGGTCGGTCAATACAGGGACGGTTAATGCTGGTTGGGGGTGACACTGGAGTTGTCGTCCAATGATGTCCCATACGTGCTCGATTGGTGAAAGATCTGGTGATCTAGCAGGCCACGGCAACATGTCGACACTCTGTAGAGCATGTTGGGTTACAACAGCGGTATGCGGGCGAGCGTTATCCTGTTGGAAAACACCCCTGGAATGCCGTTCATGAATGGCAGCACAGCAGGTTGAATCACCAGACCGACTTACAACTGTGCCGTCAGGGTGCGTGGGATAACCACGAGAGTGCTCCTGTTGTCATAGGAAATTGCTCCCCAGACCATAACTCCAGGTGTAAGTCCAGTGTGTCTCGGCCGCAGACAGGTTGGTTGCAGGAGCTCACCTGGCCTCCTTCTAACCAACACACGGCCATCACTGCCACCCAGGCAGAACCGGATTTCATCAGAAAACTCAACAGATCTCCACTCCGTCCTCCAATGAGCTCTAGCTTGACACCACTGACGTCGCAAACGGCAATGGTTTGGAGTAAGTGGAATGCACGGTACAGGGCGCCTGGCTCGGAGCTGTTCTTCAAGTAACCGATTTGTAACAGTTCGTTGTGTCACTGTGGTGGCAACTGCAGCTCGAATTGCTGCCGCAGACGCGGTACGATGCGCCACGGCCATACACCGTACACGGCGGTCTTCCCTCTCAGTAGTGCCACGTGGCCGGCCGGAACCCGGTCTTCTTGAGGCAGTACCTTCCCTTGACCACCGCTGCCAACAATCATGCACAGTGGCTACATTCCTGCTAAGTCGTTCTGCAATATTGCGGAAAGAAAATCCACCTTCTCGTAGCCCTATTACACGACCTCGTTCAAACTCCGTGAGCTGTTGATAATGGCTTCTTCGTCTTCTTAAAGGCATTCTTGACTAACATCAACACACTACGTCAAATCTCAACGATAACTAAAGCTCACGAACGTTACAGCGCGTATTTACAGCAAACCTGTTTTGCATGTTCCGAGGGGCGCTACTAGCGCCACACGTAGGCACCGAGCGCGAAATTTGCATGGACGTCATCTTACAGATGTACTCTCACCGCCTACCAACTGTCGTTTATCTAACACAACCCCTTTTTGGTGTTGGGATTTTTTTCCGTCAGTGTATATGTGCATAGTAATAATTTCGACACATTAGTGTAGGCAGACTTTCGTTTAACAGTGTGATACACATTAAGGATATTGAGTTTTAGTGTTGTTATGTAAGTGCATAACATTTCAACTTATTGTCGCGAGGTGGAATAGTGAACTCAAACTACGGTTGATTAAGTATCTTTTTGAACTTAGTGGATAAGGAACAATTAATGACTATATGTGCATTGTAATAATTTCGACACTTTACTGTAGGCAGACTTTTGTTTAACAGTGTGATAGACATTAAGGATATTGAGTTTTAGTGTTGTTATGCACTTAGTTCACTGCGGGCAATTTGAATGGCAATACTGAACTGTTGTAATGACTTACAGTGTTCTTTAGTACAGCGTTTTCATTATTTAACAGATAGAATTTATTTAAATGCGAATATACACTTGAATATCAGGAATAAATAGTGAAACAATATGATACTTTGTCTGCTGGTCATAATCGACACAGTTGCGAATCAATGTGAGTAACAGTATTATTATACAGCATACGCCGTTGAAGCTATGAATAAGTCACCACGTATGTATATACTTTCATGTGTTTGCCTTATTCTGTGATAGACTTTATGAAATGTAAATGAGGATTGGTAAATATAAAAATACCTCTGTTCCTGCAGCTGACACCAAATTGTTATATGAAAATTTTTCTAACACCAAATAATACACTATAGGTATAATTTGCACCTAACTAAACGTCAAGTTTCGGTGACAGGAAGATCCGCGCTATTATACAGTATCAAAAGCCGAAAAGTACTAGCAATTCAACTAGAAAGTCAGTACGGTACACGTAACTTAAATAATTGAGATGTACGAATTTCAGCATAAACACTTTAATATGCAACCAGGGCCAACCACAAGTTTCTATGAATGAACATTAATAATCCCAATGCACAATAATAAACATTGCGTCGACTTTACTACTAATAATTCATCAATATATTACTACTAATATTACTTCCTGCAAAGCATTAATATACATGAATATACCAAAAACTTCCCAAAATATCCTCTTCCCCTTTTTCTATTGTGCTACTTGCAGTGCCAGACCAATTCTTTTATTTTTTTAAATAATAAATTCAGCTATTTTACTTTCTGAAATTGGGCATCGTAACAATATTATCAGTCGCAAGCAAAGAATACTTTCATATTTTATGATATAAATATCTTACATGTTGGTGATTTTTATATACACGCCGGTCACTATATTAAAAATCTTTATACAGATGTACGTAATCGTAACTTTCGCAGCGTATATGCAAAATACGCGGTCATGTACGTCACCAAGGGATCTAAGCAACTGTATGAGACTGCTGTCCTCAGTAATCGTCAATAGTGTTGATTACAATGGAAAAAACAAAAGGTCTTTTGGAGTTCCATAAAGGGTTTATCGAGGATGTCCGCCTGGCTGGAGCGACGATTTTGAAAACAGCAGAACTGACTGATTTCTGAAAAGGTGAGATATTCTGGGTCTTTAATTAGTGAAAAAATAACCCACAATGCTTGCCTAAGAGGCGTAATTGTGGCGCTATAATAATCCGGCAGGATCGAGATGGCTGCATTTATTCGACACTGCATTCGTTACGAATTTAATGAAGGAAAAAGTGCTGCAAAAGCATGTGCATCGATTTGTTCTGTTCTGGGGGAGAATATTGTATCGAAAAGCACGTGTGAGTTTTGGTTTAGACACTTTAAAGCAGGTGATTTTGATGCTAGCGATCGAGAACGTAGCGGAAGGTTGCACATGAGGAACTGCAAGCATTGCTGGATGAAGATTCGTCTCAAACGCAAAAAGAACTAGCTGAACAACTCGGGGTAACTCAACGAACCATTTCCAATCGTTTACGCGCAATGGGAAATATTCAGAAGGAAGGAAAATGGGTGCCACATGACCTGAGCCAGAAAAACAAGGACGTGCGTGTCAAAAGTGTTTGAATCTGTTGAATAAACAACACAGGAAGTATTTCCTGTGAAAAATCGTTACATCGTTACAGGTGATGAGAAATGAATATGATTCGGCAATCCTAAATGCAAAAAACACTGGGTAGACCCCTGTGAAGCAACGACTTCGACACCGAAACGCAATATTCACTCAAAGAAAGTTCTGCTGCGCATCTCGTGGGATATGAAAGGTGTGCTCTATTATGAAGTATTGAAACAGGGTCGAACTGTTACTGCTGATCGCTACAAGCAACAATTGCTGCGATTGAACCAAGAAATGTGTCGGAAACGTCCATTCACAGGCAAAGGATTGCGTCCCGTGAAATTACTGCACGGCAACGCTAGGCCGCATGTCGCGAAATCGGTCAAGGAAACGTTATTGACGTTTGGCTGGGAAGTTTTGGAGCACTCTGCGTATAGTCCCGACATAGCCCTTTCAGACTATCATTTCTTCCGATCGATGCAACATGATTTTTCTGCTATACGGTTCCGGATATGTGACGAAGTGCAAAAATGGGTTGACGACTTCATCGCGTCCCACGACCAAATATTATTCATGCCTGGAATCTGTCAGCGGCCCGACCGGTGACGGAAGGTATAGATAATGGCGGCGCATATTTTGATTCTTAACAGTATTGTTGTTTTCTCTCAAATTACATATTGCGTTCTCTTAAAACGCTTTAGAACTTATTTGTATACCTAATAGAATCTATGCCAAACAGCATACGCGCTGCAATTTGGGCTAAAGGAGATTCAACCCGAATATTGAATAAACGTTTCTAATTCAGTGGCCGGTAGGTGTAGATATTTTGGGTAATAAAATAATATTAAGGTATTTCTTGCAGCCCAGTCACTCTAGTATATAACAGAAATACCAGGGCCGGTACAAATAAAAAACAATGGACCCATTTGATTATTCCTAGTCAGCCCCTGGGAAATAATTTACATAAATTTCCAAAACTGACGAGTAACACAGTTCACTTTTTATCCGGTAAAAAGTATTCGAATCTATTGTTTAGGTCATTATACAATCAAAAAATTCTAAAACTTATCCTGCGTAGCTTTGCAGAGTTACCCATGCGTGATTTTTCACCTCATTTGGTTGATCGGGTTGGACTTTTTGCATATGTGTGCAACGCAGCTTTAATAAAATGCAATCACAACATTGATGGCTGTTTTTATTCTCATTTCAGATCTCTTCTGTGGACAGTGAGTAGCGGAAAGCATTGTCAGCTTATGATATGTGACAACGACGGGAAAAGCATGAGGACATTTTTCTTGCAACCAACTGATTACCAAGTGAGCTCGAATAAATTAAAGGTGAAAAGAACTGCAGAAAATAAGACATGCAATTGTTCTCCTCTTCCTTTGGTGGGGACAGCTTTTACTGTTGACAGCACAACTCCAACACAGCCACGCGTACTATGGGTTGATGGAAGATATGGACATATTTGGTCTTCTGATATTCATGGATGTTCTTGTCAACTTATGGTTAATGCATCGGAACCTGTCGAAAATGGTAACAGTTGCACATTATTTTAATTTGCTGATGTTGTAATGCATTTCAATTGTTTCTAAAACTCTGATTCTTCTCCGTTTACTCATTCGTACAATATGTTTGGAATTTGTAACCATTTAGGAGTTTATATGGCATTGTATAAAGTACGAAATGAAGCAGAATATCAACGTTTAGTATTTTACAAGCCGTTAAGAAACAGGTTTGTAGTGTTCGTCTGTCTTGATAAAATTCATTGGATCTTTTATTTGAATCTTTTTCATTCATAATAATTGACTGCACTTAGTAAAACTGAAAACAATTTTTTTTTGTCCACTTCGAAGTTTTTGTGAATAGGCAGAGGCGACTATGATGAAGAAAATGAGGCATAAATTTAAACAATTGTCTATTTGTGATCAACAGAAGAATTCATCTGGTGAAATTGTAAAAGTTAAAGATTTTCAATGCTGTCTGGAAAATTCGAAAGCTTATATTCTCATTGCTTCTGAATTTAATTTCCGATATATAAGTTAAACGAAATGTTGCATGTTCATTTCGATCAGTATTTGTCATTTTCTTGTAGGACTTCCGTCCACAGTGAGTAGAGTTTAGGTCCCAGCCACCTACAGCGAGATCGCCTTTTGGGCAGGACATAGAAACGGAAGAAATGAGAGCAAGTCTAGCGACTTTGACAGAACAGTTTTTGGTGAGATTAGAGTACAGTAGATGGCGCCACCGTACAAGTATGATGTTGCACATAGAGAGGTGAGAGAATTTCAGAGGGGGCATAGGAAAGGATACCCATTTAGCCAGTGGGTCCAGCCTGGGGGCCGTCACTTAACGTGCTCGTCCGATGCACGGCGGATATTCAGCGATTGTTAGTAAATCACACCATCTCTGAAAGATCAGCCCAGGCTCGAACCTGAGGACCTTGCATTGATAGTCTGACTCGCCAACCACTAACCCATTCGCGGCTCTTCATTTCGATCATTAGTAATAACCCCTTAAGTAAGATAAGGACTCAGAAAGTTTTACGCTTTTCTTTCTGTCTATTTTTCTCTTTAAGAATTAACAAGATGAAATAGTTCGGGTTAATGTACAGACCCAGGTAGAATTGGATATTGTAGTGCGGCCCACAAACACAAAATGTGAACGGAATGGATTTTTAGAATTTTAAAAATGTAGGTGAATAAGATAACTCAGTTATAGAATGTATGAATCTTAGAGCTGTTAAATGAGAGTTAGACTGTTAAGATGTCAGTCAATCTGTCAGCCTTGTCGGAAATATCTGCTTGGACAAGCTAGTAAACCAATTCTGGGAAATATGAATTGTTTTCAGAGGCAGCAAAAGTATACCAAATGTACAAAAATTTTCTAAGTATTATACACAAAGGCAAAGAAGCGCATTTCGAAACAATTTGCTCTAACTTTGGATTTTGGTCACTAAATTATTTATCTAATTCCCTTCATTTACGTGAGGGTAAACCGCTTCTCCGACTTCTGTTACTCGTCAAGAACACATATGCCAAGTCATGTTTTGCAGTGTGGAGGAACTTCCAAATGCGACGTCATTAACACTTATGCATTTATACGTTATTGTCTTGAAATTTTTTTTTTTGCAGTGTGGTAGAACTTACAAGTGGTGTCATTGATAATAACTGTATATACTCTGAGTGGCCAAATTATTATGATCACCTGGTTAGTACGTTGTTGGGCCACCTTCTGCCTTCAATACTGCTTGGATTTGTCTAGGTATGGACTCGGTAAGCGGCTGGGCATATAAAATGCGATTAATTGCATCCTCCAACTCTTAAAGATTTGATGGTAGTGGATCCAGTTGTCTGATCCTCCTTTCAACTTCATTCCATAAATGTTCCATTGGATTGAGATCCGGTGATTGAGGAGGCTAATAAAGCGGGACAAGTGTCCGTAATGCTCGTCAAGCCATTCGCCTACCATGTGAACACTATGATATGTAACATTGTCCTGTTGAAAGCATCCATCTCCACTGGAATAAACCATCAACCTAACTGTGTGGACTTTGTCAGCAACGATATTTAAATACCTTGAGACGGTAAGACATGCAACGTATATTCTATTTTAATTTTCCTTTTGAGTTTCATTTTCTATATAAGTTTGAGTTCGTTCTCTTAGACATTTTCAAACCTTAACGTTATGTCTTTTCCCTCAAACGAGAATGATGTTGGCAACACACTGAGGTCGGAAAAAGTGACGTACGTGTAGCTGGATAAGAACGATAGATAAAAAAGCAATGCAGCGGTTGTGTGACGTACTGCAGAAGTGAAAACATGTATGAAGACGACAAACATGCAGCGAGACATGCTGTCCGCGTAGCTCAGTTGGAAGAACGACTAACTCCGGAGTGAGGGAATACGGATTCAATGCCCGTCGCAGACAAACTTTTGTTCTCACATTGACGCCCGATTGTGGAAAATGGATCCACTGGCCTTTGGGTTCTTCAAAAAATGTGTGATGTTTGTTCTACACATTGTTCGGAATTAATGAAGAATTCCTACTTCGCTTCAAAGACAAAAAAAAAAAAAAAAAGAAAAAAATTAAGAGAGAGATGATGTGACGTACTACATAAGTAAAAACATGTATCAAGACTGCAAATCTGCTGCGAGACATTCTGCCCGCATAGCTCAGTTGGGAGAACGACTTACTCCGGAGTCGTTCTCCCAACTTGTGCTTTCACAGTTATTTAAGGGAGATTGATGTTATTGATGATAGACGTGCTGTTATACTGCGATTGGATGTTAAATAACTGATACTGTATTTAGTACGCCAATAAACCGGATGTGAGTGTGGAGTACAAACCATGCAAGCAAAATAAACGTATTTGTAAGTACTACAATTGACCTCTTTCTTGTAATGCGTATGGGTACCTTCTAATATTACATTGACTTTAGCTCACATAACGTGATTACTCACGTAAGGACTAAGTTACAGCGGAAAAACAATTACGTTGTAGACGTTGATCCACACGAATCAAGGGGCCCAAACACTCCCACGAAAACGTGACCCACACCGTGACGTCGTCTCCTCCGCCAGCTTTAAGAGTAGTGACGATGCAAGATATTATGTCCATGCTTTCGTGCTGCTAAATCCGTATCCTCACCCTTCCATCCGCATGTAACTGAAAACGTGATTCGTCGGACCACATTCCACTTTTCCACTCATTCACTGTCCAATTCTTGTGTTTCTGAGCGAACTGGAGGCGTTTCTTCTTGTTCGCTACAGACACAAATGGCTTACGGACAGGCCGTCTGCTTCTGTATCCCATACGATGTAAGGTGCGGTGAACTGTATGTTGAGAGGCCATGGGACTTGGTCCCTGATTCAGATTATCTGTAATCTGACGAATTGTTGCTTGTCTATTGGATTGAACAAGTCTACCTACTCTCGGCTCTGCCCGAGTATCTAGTTGCCGTTGACGACCACACGTCTTACGCTCAGACCCGGTTTTTGACTGCTGGTCCACATTCTGTAAACTTTAACAGCTGCTGCCCTCGAACATTTCACAAGTGCAGCCATTTTGCTAATGCTCGCACCAATGCTTCCAGAACCCACGATCATTTCACGTTCAATGCCCTTCAAATCGCTTTTTTTGCCCATTATTTCTTGAGCAATGCAGTTCCAGACCTGCCAACTGTTACGATTTTATCGTATTTAGTACGATAAATCATGCTGCAGTATGTTAATACGATTTTGCAGCCCAAAATACGATTTTTTTAAATAGTCATGTTTTCCCCCATTTTTTCCCTTTTCGGACAGAAGCCTTATAGCAGAATCGCGGCGACGGGGGACGTACGTCGCAGATTTAGTTTGGTCCTGCAGACAAAAACGACATCCGCAGAATCTTATTGAACCATCTTGCAAGTTTTCCGCCTTTCAAAATTTCCGAAAATGGAAGTTAGGCGTAGTGAGGATTTCTTCCATAATCGTAATTTTTTTTCTCGCGAAAGACGATATACGTCGCAGAACTATTTTGTACTCATCCCTGTAGAAGAATCGAGGCGAAGTACTCGCAGGTTTATTTTGTACTCATCCCCGTAGAAGAATCGCGGCGACGGCCGACGTACATCGCAGATTTATTTTGCGCTCATCCCCGTAGAAGAATCGCGGTGACGTACATCGCTGGTTTATTTTGTACTCATCCCCGTAGAAGAATCACGGCGACGGCCGACGTACATCGCAAATTTATTTTGCGCTCATCCGCGTAGATCCTCATCCCCGCAGATTTATTTTGCATTCATCCCCGTAGAAGAATCGCGGTGACGTACATCGCAGGTTTATTTTGTACTCATCCCCGTAGAAGAATCGCGGCAACGGCCGACGTACATCGGAGATTTATTTTGTACTCATCCCCGTAGAAGAATCGCGGCGACGTACATCGCAGGTTTATTTTGTACTCATCCCCGTAGCAGAATAGCCGCGTTGTACATCACAGGTTTATTTTGTACTCATCCCCGTAGCTGAATCGCGGCGATGGCCGACGTACATCGCAGATTTATTTTGTACCCATCCCCGTAGAAGAATCGGAGCGACGGCCGATATACATCGAAGATTCATTTTCTACTAATCCTCGTGGCAGAATAGCTGAAATAGGCTTCAAAAATTATCAGAATGCGTCGTGTTACGATTTTTCTATCCGAGTGTTAAGTGTTTTGGTTCTGAGAGGTTGGCAGGTCTGCACCTCATTTGTCTCTGCGCGCCTGCAGCGTTACTTTTTTTTTTTATACCGATTCAGCCATTTTGCGTCAGCAGCTTCTGCAGGATAGCTACTTTGCATTAAATGGTCTAGAGTCATAATAATTTGGCCACTCAGTGTATTCTTTCATACCTTGATTTTTCAGAAAAATGTTCCTACATATATTTCTTATATATATTTTTCAAAATTATTCATTCAATCTTCTTCTTAAAAAAATTTCTTTAGCAAAGTGTTCCATTTCTCATGTTCTTAAAAAAATTTCTTTCGTTTACAGGATTGCCACCAACGTCAATAACTGTCGACAACTCTCGTATTTATTGGTCCAATAAAGCCCTGGGTAAAATATATAGCGTTAAGAAGGAGAGTCAAACGCCTAAAATGTCAGCAAATTATGAAAGCAGCGACAAGTTGTGGCCAGCATCTCGCTTGCATAAATTGATATTTTCGGAAAATGTAAGGGGTGTGAGAGGCATTAGAGCTATTGGAGATCATTTGCAGCCATATCCAGGTGAGTTCAGGATTTTTTTATATTTTGCAACAATAATATAAAATAGTAATTTCGTTTATTTCACAGTCTATTATTCAGCAGTATGCCCTTTAAATAAATGAGATTTATTTCTAAAATATTCTATTTACTGAGGTAGTATTTCAGTCATCAACAGCGATAACATCTCTCTACTTTTATCCGTTCCTAAAATTTTGTTGAATTTCTTCATCGCAATTTTACTGATAATCTAACTACCTTTCTGCACCTTAAATTAAATCTAATGAAGTGTCAATTACTTCCGAGAATTTTCGTTCGCAATCATATCGTTTATCACCAAACTAGGCAGGTCCTACTTTTCAGTCTTTCAGGGTTAGGTGTACACCATGTAGCGGAAGCATATCCGGAGCATAACTGGAAGACCCTGGGTTCGACTCCCGGTGGCGGCCAATGAGAAATGTTCCCTGACTCACTTATAAACGTGGAAAGAGCGAAAATCTTTGTTTGATGTTCTTGGTCCACGTAAAATGTCTGTATTAATTATTCATTCGCCTTCTAATTATTTCTTCAACTCCTGCTTACCATCTTTGGTGAATCCCCAGCATTGTGCGGGGCTTCAAGAAGCAACCTGCCAAGTTGGCTTGGCAGTTAGCGTGTGTGAGTCTGGAGGAATTCGAGGCCGCTGTGGTGTAGCGGAAGCATATCCGGCGCGTAACTGGAAGACCCTGGGTTCGACTCCCGGTGGCGGCCAATGAGAAATGTTCCCTGACTCACTTATAAACGTGGAAAGAGCGAAGATCTTTGTTTGATGTTCCTGGTCCACGTAAAATGTCTGTATTAATTATTCATTCGCCTTCTAATTATTTCTTCAACTCCTGCTTACCATCTTTGGTGAATCCCCAGCATTGTGCGGGGCTCCAAGAAGCAACCTGCCAAGTTGGCTTGGCAGTTAGCGTGTGTGAGTCTGGAGGAATTCGAGGCCGCTGTGGTGTAGCGGAAGCATATCCGGCGCGTAACTGGAAGACCCTGGGTTCGACTCCCGGTGGCGGCCAATGAGAAATGTTCCCTGACTCACTTATAAACGTGGAAAGAGCGAAGATCTTTGTTTGATGTTCCTGGTCCACGTAAAATGTCTGTATTAATTATTCATTCGCCTTCTAATTATTTCTTCAACTCCTGCTTACCATCTTTGGTGAATCCCCAGCATTGTGCGGGGCTCCAAGAAGCAACCTGCCAAGTTGGCTTGGCAGTTAGCGTGTGTGAGTCTGGAGGAATTCGAGGCCGCTGTGGTGTAGCGGAAGCATATCCGGCGCGTAACTGGAAGACCCTGGGTTCGACTCCCGGTGGCGGCCAATGAGAAATGTTCCCTGACTCACTTATAAACGTGGAAAGAGCGAAGATCTTTGTTTGATGTTCCTGGTCCACGTAAAATGTCTGTATTAATTATTCATTCGCCTTCTAATTATTTCTTCAACTCCTGCTTACCATCTTTGGTGAATCCCAGCATTGTGCGGGGCTCCAAGAAGCAACCTGCCAAATTGGCTTGGCAGTTAGCGTGTGTGAGTCTGGAGGAATTCGACGCCGCTGTGGTGTAGCGGAAGCATATCCGGCGCGTAACTGGAAGACCTTGGGCTCGACTCCCGGTGGCGGCTAATGAGAAATTTTCCGCGACTCACTTATAAACGTGGAAAGAGCGAAGATCTATGTTTGATGTTCATATTTACTAACTTTCATACCTTGATTATTTAGTAAAATGTACTAAATTGTTAACGAATTCATTAAGTATCTGTGACTGTTTCTTATTCAAGTTAAGTATACAGAAAACCGTAAAATACGTATAGGGAAAATATGTGGCCTTGAAGAGCTGAGTAAACAATCCATTCATTTGTTAGCTGATTATATGCTGTAAGTGAACCCCTTCAACATTAGAAACGAGTGCATCAAATACTGTGTAAAATAATACTAATGTGTATGTCTCCATTTTTATTTTTCGAAAAGTTCAGTGAAATATTTTTGGGGTACAGATTAATTACATTGTATGTATAGTATTTCGCAGAATGCCGGCTTTGTTGAAGACTTTTACTGAATTGTAGGCTCTTCTGGAGCAAGTGGTACCTTTTTACAAAGAAAACTAAACTAACAATTCACTTTTTCCCACACTAAACTAAGTGAAAAATGAATGGATTGATGTACACTGAGTGCTCACTAAATTATGATCACCGCTATGAAATGTAAGTTGCAGCCGATAGTAGCGTAACGAAGAGTTGGGCTTGGCCTGCGGCTGCTTAGGAGGATTTTACAGGACTTATGGGTTCTCTAAAAGGTTCAGAATAGCTGTGAATGAAAGTGTAATTGTTCCTACTCTGATGTATTGCAGTGAAAATAAGGCAATGAAACCGTATTAATGCTTGCGATAGCTAGTAAAATACCCCCTGACAATATATTTCGTAATTTATTTATTTCAGGTAACCACTGTCTGTTCCCGGACGCATATGAAGAAACTGCAAAGCTTGTTACCAGATCACCGACAAGTTTGACTTTGTATCTACCTCCTGCCACACGTCAACCTGAGTGCAAAAAAATATCCATGGCATCCGTGCTATTTACCGTATTCTACACCATTTCAGACGTGGATGAAATATATGCATGCCCTTCCTACGTAATAGAGAATATCTTCTGCAAAAATGTGGTATGTTGCGTGATATTATGAAAACGTTATACTCTCATCTGCATTGTTAAAACGTTTGTGGTAGGTTGCACCAAAAAGTTGTGCTACATCAGTTGCACCACTTTCTGAGAAAAGATGTACCACCGTGTGGTGCAAACAAACCCCAACAACATGGTTAAACTTTGCACCACGGTGGTACAAGGTTGCGCCATGTTGTTGGGTTTAGTTTGCACCACATAGTGGTGTATCTTTTCTCAGTAGGGTGGCACCACTTTTTGGTGCAACCTACCATAAAGGTTTCAACAGTGTATCTGTATTTTGTCATTGCCTTCATTTAGCAAGTTAGTTCCTTGTAAATTCCCCTGCAGACATGCTGAGTAACACCGACACCACAGTGGTTCGTTCTATCAAATTGCAACAATCAACGACAGAAAACAGCAGGGAAGTTTCCGAACAGCCCCGGTGGCGCAGTGGTCTAAGCCCTGCCTTCTGACCATTCGTCCGATATGGGTTCGGGTTCGAATCCCCGGTAAGGCATGGATGCTGTGTGTTGTCTCACGGCACTGGTTCTCTTCCTTCCTTGGGACCCGTGGCACAAACTCAAGGATGGCGACTGATTATAACCCATCAAGCTTCTCACGATGGTCGTTACCACTCCCCACCACCAGGGGAGAGGAGGACTTATTTCAGGCCTTACGGCCTTTTCCCTCCTTTTCGTAGTTGCTGCAGTGGCACCTGAAGGAATAAATAAATGAAATGAAATAAAAGAAATTCCGAAATGCTCAGCATAGCATTGTCTCTAAAACTACGGTTTCCATGGAAACTTTACCGGGAAAAATGTTTATTCATTGTGCGATTTATCCATGCAACCACTATGGAGAGAATAAAATATTTCAAAAAAAAAAATATTAACATCGAAAGGTGAGAAGGCCGCCCCGGTGGCGCAGTGGTCTAAGCGATGGCCTCTGATCATTCGTCCGAACGGGGTCCGCGTTCGAATCCCGGTGAGGCATGGATGTTGTGTTTGTCTTACCGCACTGGCTCTTCCCCTTCCCTGGAACCAGTGACCCTAAATTAGGGACGGGCGACTGCTTATAACCCATTGAGTTGCTCACGGAGGTCGTTAAAACTCCAATAAAAAAAAAAAAAAAAAAAAAAGGTGAGAAGTAATTCATGAAATTCCACTATCTCAACCAATCTCCTTTCAGCACCTGTCAAGTTTCAGGTTACAGCACCTATAGGCATCAAATCAAAAAAATATTCTCTTTGGATAAACAAATTGTTGGCCACCGTGGTGTAAAGCCAACGCGCTCGGCTAGATATCGAGAGATCTGGAATTCGATTCCCCAGCGATAACCGAATAAAAAAATTTTGGTTGCTGTTTCTGTTGCTAAAACGTGGAAAGAGCGATGTCTTTGTTTTCACTGACGTCACGTATTTGGAAGATTTTCACTTTGGATCTCGCCCTTTGGATTTAACTGCTATGATTAATACAGAGCCAGTGCCGTTAATGCCCACCAGATAGAGACGTCTCAGTAGCTGAGGCCATCTTACGGATTTATGATGTCAGAAGCTGACAGAAAAACACAAATAGCGCCGTGAATTGTTGGCCACCGTCGTGTAACACGCTCGGCTAGATATCGAGAGATCTGGGATTCGGATCCCCAGCGGTGGCCGAATAACAATTTTTCGGTTGCTGTGTGTTGCTAAAACATAGAAAGAGCGATGTCCTTGTTTATTCTCTTTCTAGTGGTTGTGATATTTCATTTCTTAGAACTGGAAAATATTTCATTTTCTACAACAGAGTATCGAAAACGTTGACTCAGTGGTAAGCTAAGCATATCAGTTGAAATCTGTATTTCCAGTTTTTTCGAATGTTATGAACTGGATCTTTAAGACAGAATGGGCTTAGGAGAACATTGGGTTGGGTCTACATTTTGAAATGCGTAGTATTTTCTGGGTTAAGGTTCTTTGCGTTTCGAGAAAGATAGAGTGATTCCAGAAGCCATACAAATTTATGAATCAAGAAGTAGGAAGAATTTTGTACAGGTGTTAGTATCAGAGTATTAAACAAGCGCAACTGAAGGTGACGGAAGGGGATGATACTCTTTACGACATTGATCTTAAATTATAGCGGCGGATTTCCAAGCGATGACAAAATTTGGTTTTTCGTTGTCGGTTGACTTTTCCTGTTGCGCGGTAGTGAGTCCATGGAAGACTATCAGTTCTCAGCTTTCTCTCTGGCTATCATAAGTCAAGCATTTTTAGGGCTGTACTTGATTTTTCGTCCGTCTGCAGCAGATGACAGCCACAATTGCAGGGCACTTAATTAAGAGGCTTCCCTCCTCTGAATCTAACCCCAGACTGCTGAACTGATTTTTGTATTTTGTTCCAAACAGAATGCAGGAGACAAAGCTTTAACCACTCGAAAATGGACATCTTTATACGAGTAGCTATAAGCTTTTAGAGAAATTCATAGTTGTTTATTTCTGCTGATGTACTGCTGCTGTGCTGTAATAGGAATTGCTTTACTTAGAAGGTTTGGCATTAAGCTGAAAGACGTCCCGCGTCACAAAGCCCGAACTGAGTTATGTGGCTCAAGGCTTCTATTGGGTTGTCGGAAAAGTCATGACGTATTTTGGCACCCGATGGCGGTTGGGCGGTTTTGGAAGTACTAGAGGCATGCGCAGCTCTGTTATCGCTATGGCATTCGACAGGTGCCAGTTCTAGCTGTAGTCTCAAAGGAATAATTAGCGATTTGGTTAATTTGACATCGAGTTGAAGATGGAAGACCAAACTGTGTATTTTTGCCATATTTTACTGTTTTACTTCCGTAAAGGAAAACACGCGCGTCAAGCTTGTGAAAAGTTGCGTAAAGTGTACGGTGATAATGTTCTACAAGAACGTCAGTGCCAGCGATGTTTCGCAAAATTCCATGCTGGTGATTTTGACCTCAACTAAGCTCCTCGGTCGGGGAGGCCCACCGAGGTTGATGACGGCTAAATCAAGGCATTGACTGAGTCAAACCCACGTTACACGACACGAGAGATTGCAGACACATTGCACATCCATCATTCAAGCGTTCACGACCACCTGAAGAAGCTGGGATACGTAAGCAAGCTCGATGTGTGGGTTCCTCATGGACTCAAAGAAGCTCAATTGACGGCGCGTACAAACATCTGCGATATGCTAATCAAATGTGAGGAAAATGATCCTTTTTTGAAGCGACTGATAACTGGTGACGAAAAGTGGATTGTGTTCAACAATGTGCTGCGCAAACGGTCTTGGTATCGACGTGCTGCTTCGCCCCAAACGAGTTTCAAGGCAGACATTCATCAGAGGAAGGTTCTGGTCTCAGTGTGGTGGGATTTTAAAGGTGTCGTGTTTTTCGAGGTCCTACCACGGAACCAAACAATCAGTTCGAATGTGTACTGTCGGCAATTGGACGGTTTGAATGAATCCATCATCCAGAAACGACGTCCAGAGCTCGTTCATCGTAAAGGTGTTGTGTTCCATCACGACAACGCGAGACCATACACAAGTTTGATCACCCGCCAAAAACTATTGGAGCTTGGGTGGGATGTGTTGCCACACCCAGCATACTCGCCTGACCTTGCGCCGTCAGACTTCCACTTGTTTCGCTCTCTTCAACAGTCCTTGCGTGGTGTAACGTTCAATTCAGATGAGGCTGTAAAACAGCACCTTGTACAGTTTTTTGCCGCGAAGGACATGTCCTTCTATGAACGAGGCATTCTGCAGCTTACTGACAGATGGCAAAAGGTCATCGAACAAAGCGGGCATTATTTCATTGATTGACCTTTTTTCTTCCTATCAATAAATTACCTTTGCAAAACATGGCTAAAATACGTCATGACTTTTCCGACAACCCAATAACTTCCTCTGACACGGTGACCCAAAGTTTGCAAGTTCTTCGTTTCAAAGTTTCTGCAGACAAATTTTAAACACTTAAAAATCGCGAGTACCAATTTTGTATTCTAATCACTTAATTTGCACAGAGTTTGTTAAAATATTTTCATGAAAGGATTGCACTCAAGAAGCTGCATGGAAACGAATAAAACCTACCCGAAGTATTGAAATGGACAGCAATCATCCAACAACCTTTTTACTGTTCAAAAAGTTAGAAACTCACATGCTTTACTTTCAGTATTATAAAAGACAAAGCGTTTACTGTAATAAATGCTTTATTTACTCGATTTTGTGTCAGTATGCTATTGTAACATAACAAATATATGGAAATCAGTTGAAGTATTTTTTACAAATTTTGAAGATGACAATCCGATTTTTGGTGTAAATGTGACAAGGATGGAAAGTCAGATAATATCCGAAACTTGAAAATTTTCATCGTCCTGGAGCGGGACTCGAATTCGCGTCTCCAAGATAGCGAACCAGGTATGCTAACCCCTACACCGCACCCAGAACGACCATCAAGTTTCCAATTAATTTGAATATAACCATCACAGGATTCGCTAGTGGAAGACTTGGTCGTTCTGGGTGGTGTGGTGGCTAGCATACCCGGGCGCTATCTGGGAGACGCGAATTCGAGTCCCGCTCCAGGACAATTTTCTAGTTTTCGGATATTACCTGGCTTTTCATCCTTTTCACATTTACACCAAAAATCGGATTGTCATCTTCAAAATTTATATTATATGGTGTAATCCCGTATTTCTCTGATGAAGTATTTTTAGCTTAGGTTTGTTAATAAAAATGCTATTTTGAAAATATTCTGCTGTATGAGTGTAACTTAACAGACGAATAGCTTCAAACTTGCAGATATAAAGTCAAATTCTGTTAGAAAAGCACAATTTGATTTTTTTTTTTTTGCAAATTTCTGTTATTAGTAACACATCTTTATATTTTAGTAGATTTCAATATATGACAATTCTGAATACATTTTTAAATGCAGAATCTGTCATGGTGATTTTTTCTACTTGCTATTACTTATCTTTTTTTTTATATTTTTTTTATTTAGAGCACGCAAAATCAGACTCTGGTTCTTCATAATTTAACCCCCTTCACAAATTATACCATTAGAGTTTCTACCAGCAATTTCTACAGCCGGGATATTCCTACTGCAGGTCCTGCTCTCATGTACCAAACACGAGAAGGAGGTATGTCCTTATACTTCATAAATACATTTTTGTATTATTTTTTAAATTTGTTATGTGCATTAGTGGATGGTTTCGACTTGCTTAAACTATAATATCTTTGATGGACAACGGGTGTAATTATTTGGTATAAAATGTAAATGCCGAATCCAAAACTTTTGCATTAACAGATCAACCTTAGTTTCATTATTGGAAAGCTTAGTGGAAAATGGTAAAGTGAAAGATCACCTGCCTGAAGTGCTCAGAGCTTGCCAAAATTAATTATTATTCCAGCAGAACTGGGAATTTAAAGATGCGACAGCAATGCTTCATGTATTTGCTATGTCTACGTTTGAATGAACAAATGGGATGTAAACTGGCCAATTGCTACTCAAAAGAATCCGGCAAACTTTGAATATTTCATCAGATATTTTAAACAAAATCTTCCTCAGGAATTCAAATTAGTATCAGCTACAAGCATTTAACTCGCGAACAATTAGGAAAATTCGAATTTATTCTGAAATCAGTTAATTATAAGGAATTATGTTTCAACATTCAGCTAAAATGGGAAAGAAAACTAGTCAGTTGCTGCTTAAAGAACTCTCAATATTCAAGCCTCGAATTTGCAATTTATCAGTTTACTCAAAGCACAGAAATCCTTACGAAGAAGAAAACGACTTAGCATGTTTGAGATTTCATTTTTGGATTGCTTAGATAGAATTTTGTCAAATTCAGTTTCGGCTTCATTTATGTTTTTCGCAAAACTTTAAGTTTTCTGAGAGTTAAAATTTTATTTTTTTTGAGAGTGTTCTCCTGGTTATTGGACATGAGTGTATAATGAATTAGCTTTATATTCTTTTTGCTAAGCTAATTATTATGAATGAATAATGCTCTAAGCTTCAAAATAATGAATTCCCAAAAGGGTGTTGTTACTCGTTAATTATGAACTTAAACAAAGTCTCAACGCTGGTTATTTATATTAAGTAATCAAAGTCGTAAACCTAACAGCCAGACAGAGGTCTGACAAAACTAAGAATTGAGAAAGACTGAACTTACTGAACAACTGTTTATTTCCGAGACTCTTGGTCAACTAAGGCACTCATATATCTTGTACATAATAATGAATAAACTTTCCTCTTATAGTACGCACACAACCAACACAACTCCAACACAACGCAACAACAACCTCACAACACCAACACATCAACCAACGCTCTCGCCAACGCTACAATCAACACACCTCCAACCTCGATGAACGCGCCTATATACTAGCTACCACCACGTCATGACTTACACTCATTGCCAGATCTCATTCAGCGGGTGAAATAATATTTCGTTCAGTAGGAAGATAATTTACATAGTAAAATAAAATAACCAGAGATAGTAAAATCAAAAGGAAAGTGAATATAGAGTATACGTTACAAGTGCTCTTTTTCCGTTCTCACTATAGAACGAAAGATTCTAAGCCAGGGGGATATATTGGCATACATCAGCTACACTATCTACCAACAAGTAATTGGACACCCCTGCAATCGACGATATCTACGGTCCTGATACACGTCACGGCCGCCGCCGTTAAATATCTTCTGGGAAACAACAACGCAACCAGTCGTATGCAAGATGCCAAGCAGTTCGGAGCTCTCCGATTTCGAGAAAGGTGTAATCATCGGGTATCACAGAAATGGCCGATCCATATGTGACATATCCAGCGAGTTGAAGTACCCAAAATCGACAGTGGCCTACGTTATTGGGAAGTGGAAGATGAGAGGTCTCATCTTCCACTTCCCAATCACAATTGGGAACTGTCGGAATGTGCCCCGATCCGGCAGACCCACAAAACTGGGAGTTACACACCGACGGGTGCTGGCCAGAGAAATTCGAAAGAACCGCACCAAATCGATGGGCCACATCCGCGAGGAGTTTCAACAGGCACCCGGGAGTGTTCTTCTGATAAATACCATCCGTAAGGAAGCCCATCTGCTTGGTTATCATGGACGTGCTGCCGCCCACAAGCCTTTAATCAACAAGTCAAATAGCGCTGCTCGGCTAACGTGGTGCAAAGAATGTCGACAGTGGACCGTTGAACAATGGAAACAGGTTCTCTGGAGCGACGAATCTAGGTTCATCCTCTACCGTTTGGATGACAGGGTCTGAGTTTGGCGTCTGCCTGAAAAACGCCTCCTGCCGGAATGTATTGTGCCAACTGTGAAGTTCGGCGGCGGGGGAATTATGCTATGGAGGTGTTTCTCCTGGTATGGCACGGGGCCTTTGGTCGCAATTCCTGGTAGACTCAACGCCGAGACCTACTGCACCATTTTGGATGACCATGCGCTTCCTACGTTGTGGCAGTTTTACAGGGTGTACCCATGTTACCTTCAGATGACAATGCCAGATATCATGTTGCGAGGTCCACCATGGCTTGGTATGGTGACAATGGGGTTAATCGAATGGACTGGCCTGCGCAGAGCCCGGACCTTAACCCTATCGAGCACCTCTGGGACGAGTTGGAGTGTCGACTTAAGGGGTGTCTCCACCGTCCGAAATCGGTGAAGGAACTGACCTGCTAGCCGTCGTACAACGCCTGGTTGAGAGTATGCCCCGGAGGGCCGCAGCTGTAATCGCCGCTCGTGGGGGCTCCACCAACTATTGAAGGTGAATAAATTTCGTTTTGCTTTGCTATCACAGGTGTCCAATTACTTGTTGGTAGATAGTGTATTATCTATAGCGACTGCATTTCAAAATTGCCTTTATTCTTCAGTAAAATAACATTTCTATGTACATGACAATGGAATTCTGCCAATAAATACAGCGGTATATACATCAGCTGGAAAGTTCCAGTGAAACGTAAAAAAAAAAAAAAAAAATTATTTCGCCACGTAGGGCGAAGGAGAGGCAGACAATAAAGCACGAGCGATACAAACGAAAATGTTTACCTACAGTATTGTAGACAGGGCAAGACATGATTCTATACTATGCACAAATTCCAATTAAGCATTACTACCATACTAAAGATTAAACATTAGGTACTAATTCACAGAAATGCATCAGTGATGCTACATTCAAAATTTACAACATATGTACAGAAGTATTCAGTGACAAGGGGAAATAACGCTAAATGTACTCAGAAGGGCATCTTGTTACATTATATTATACACACAGTGACTAATATTTTAAAAAAATATTCAACATAATGAAGGGGACATTGCGTGGGCAGTAAACTGTGCAGAAGGAAGAATTATATACAACAACATAAAACCCAACATTATCGAAGAGAACATGGGAAACATATTGAGCTATCTTCAATGGCACATTAAAACAGAAAAATCACAAATAGCGAAGCACCAAAATTAATACGTAAAAACATGATTTGTTACAGTGAACGTGGGCGACAACAAAAATCCCACTTATAGGTTGAGATGTAACTGCAAATTGTGGATATGGAACCACCCAGCCGATTGGGCCCAAGTGGATTGAAAAACGCTATCGGTGTTTGTTGAGGCAGCACGAGAGTGCTCCATTTGGAGGCGAGTGGTTAACCGTGCTAGGAAGCGTCTCCGAATGATAGCACTTGCCTCCTGAGGAGGTGGAATAAGAGCGGGGAAGCGTTGTTGAAGATGGAAAGCATAGACAGTGAACTTCACAAGAAGAAAAATATAACGGCACACAGGAGGCAAGTGAGTAGGTGGATGCTTTGTTTGGAGTAGCCAAGCATATGCAAGAAATGGTAACGATCGAGCACAAATTCGATCAGCAAGACGAAATGCTGTGTTTAGGACTGGCAGGAGAACGGGGCAGAATAGGTATTGATGTTGGACGTCGCTGACTTCAGGGCAAAAGGAGCACTGCGGAGAGGTGAGAAGGGTCATGCGAAACAGTACTGATGGGGCTGGGAGACGAAGGTGAAGAAATTGCCAATGGACATTGAGTTCAAGAGGGGAGGAAAGGGGGGAGGTAGATGCTGTCCAGATGGCGGGGAGAAGAGAAGGAGGAGCAGAATGAACAGAAAGTGGAAGTGCGGGAGGGGAAAGAAGAAGCCAATAAAGAGAAGAGGAGGAGAGAGAAGTAACTAGAACCGGGGAGCTACGAATGAGGAGAAAGAACGGTAGGGAAAGAGGAGCAGAGGGGACCGAGAAGAGACCATCAGGTGAAGCGAGGAGTGGAAAGAGGCTCCAAAGCGCTGTGTGAAGAAGAAGATATTCGTTAGCAAGAGTAATGGTTGGAGATAGAAACAGGGAAGAAAGAGGTCTCCAGGTTAGATCAGAAGTTACGAGAGAACGGACAGTTATCACACCAGAGCGGATCCAATGAGGAAAGTAAAAGTAAGGGAGGTTAGGAGGGTGAATAAGAGAAGAGAAGAAGAGAGGTTCATCTAGGAGATCAAGAGTTGAAGAAGGAAATGAACGGAGAAGAGGAAGCGAACGAAAGAGAGAAAGGCCCTCTCGCAGGACAGGAGGGAGGTGGGACGGGAGAAGAGAGTATGCATCCATCTTCAGAAACAGTAGGAAGGTGAAAGATGGGTCACGGAAAGAAGCTAGAACATTCAAGGTAGTGGTAAGGGACGGAACAGTTGAAGTGGCAAGGCGAATGAAATGAATAATGCGATGAGTTTTATAAAGGAAAGCTGGAGCTTTCTATGAGTTATTAAAGATACAAAATGAATAAAAAAAGTGGGACGATTTAAACATCTTGTGCAAAATAAGGAGTTGTAAAAGCAATGGTTTCATTCATCTTTGATTCTAAGATTTAACATAGAATAATGAGTAAATCATCTTTTCTGAGTTAAACGGGAAAAATACGATACAAAATACCATGCTATTGATAATTACTTTCTGGACGGAGCTTTAATAACTCACTTTGAAATGACTGCCTTAGAAAAACGTGTGATTCGCTCCCTTTTTGTTTACAGTAAAATATTCGATGACGCAAGTAAAAACACGGTCTAAAAACATAGACATCAACAATTAGCTCATGATTACTTGATGGTTACTATATTTAATAACTGGTTAAAAACTCTTGACTAGCTAAAGTGATGGTATTTGCAATGGCAAGAACGTTCGACCTTACTAAAGGTCATTTTCAGGCCAACAACCTCCATAAGAACACTGGGCTAACATTGAATACTTGTGTCAGATGACGTAGATTGATACATGCGCAGATCAACAAAATGACATACGTTACAAAGTTCGAAAAAGGTTAAAGAAGACAGGGGCTGGGAGGCAAGGGAGGGGGATCGA
This sequence comes from Macrothele yani, assembly GCA_039090855.1. Taxonomy (NCBI): domain Eukaryota; kingdom Metazoa; phylum Arthropoda; class Arachnida; order Araneae; family Macrothelidae; genus Macrothele; species Macrothele yani. The sequence goes on from CM077018.1 coordinate 81,625,657, forward strand.
AAGTAATTTCGCAACACGATTAAGGTATGGGAGTAAATCATTTAATAAATTTAACCAAGCAGTGGGAATATCTGAATGTAACTCATCATTACAACATACCTTTCGATTTAAATTGATACATAAACCACAAGAAGAGTCGCAGTCTTAGAGTTTGGTGAAGCCAGTATCCGAAACGCGTTCCACTGAGGAATGTGTAGACCTTTGTGCACACAGCATTCCACTGAATGTGTAAACCTTTGTGCACACATCGTATTACAGGGGTTGTACAAAATAATGGAAACACCTTGAAACAATAGGTGTTACGCACTTGATATGGTGTGGGAGCACCCTTGGCATTTAAAACTGCTTGAATACTCCTTGGAATGGACGCATACAGGTTCTGGATGGTGGTAAGTGATATGTTGTACCATTCGTCCTGCAGAAACTGCTCCAATTCCTTGAGAAACGCCGAAGGAGGATAACGGGACCGCACTCTGTTTTCCAACACAGACCACAGGGGCTCAATGATGTTTAAGTCCGGTGATTGTGCAGGCCAGGGAAGGTGTGCAACTTCATCCTCACGTTCCTCAAACCATGACTGAACAGTTCAACTTCTGTGAATCGGGGCATTATCATCTTGAAAGGTGAAATACCCTGACGTAAACAATGTCTGCGCCATTGAATGCACATGGTCGGCCACCGCTAGTGATCCGTCTGTGTAAGGTGATAATGGGACCTGCTGGAAACCACGTGATCATGGCCCAAACCATTACGGAACCGCTCCCATGCTTTACTGTAGGAAGGAGACAGTCTGGGTTGTAGGCTTCTGCGGGGGTTCTCCACATGTAAACCCGTCCTGTGGTGGGGAATAGTGAGAAACGTGATTCATCAAAAAACAAGATATGTTTCCAGTGATCCTCAGTCCACGTTTTATGTTCCTGGCACCACTGTAGTCTCCGTTTCATATTCACGTGTGACACCAGAGGTTTAGCAATCGCAGCTCTGCCGTAAATATTGTGCTTATACAATTCCCTTCGCACGGTATGGGTCGACACTGGGTTTTGGAGATGTGCATTAAGCTCAGCAGTCACTTTCGTCGCCGGGATCTTCCTCCTTGCGGTCACAATCCTTTTTGATGTCCTCCTGTCTCTCGCAGTGAGTTTGGTTTTCCTTCCACAGTTGTGTCTCGCAGATTATGTTGTGCCGTGAGCACTGTATGCTGTCATGACCTTCGACACGGTACCTCTCGATACTCCCAATACCTGTGCCACTGCGGTCACCAACGCACCAACCAGACGGGCTCCTACAATCTGTCCTCTTTGGAACTCCGACATGTCGCTCATTGTGTCTTCACCTTAAACGAAATTATGCAAACACCGATTTACAATGCAATCACACAGACCTTTGAAACTATAAGCAACACTATTTTACAAAACAAATTGTAGCTACATGCTCGTTTTATTCAAAAAGCAGCACATACCAAAGTCACTGTTTTCAGCGAGATGTTTCCATTATTTTGGACAACCCCTGCATGTTCAGATAAACGTGTCCGATCTGTCCTTAACGTGAAACCGATATAATAACAGTCTGCATTAGTAGGAGAAACTGCTTTAAAAAGTACACAAACAATATCTGCCATGTTGAAACCCTTTTTATTTATTATAGAAGTTTTTTTACTGAAACGTAAAGTTTTTGTGGGGATTCCACCTTGTAATGACCGCTACTATATGCAAGTCGTTGCAGAAACTGGCCTGGAAAAGTGGAATACCATCTCGCATTGCTTATAAAGCGACTTTCAAGAGAGGCATTATGACGTTTTATAAATCTGAGAAAGACATAGCAGGTTTGCAATCGTTATTTAAAATTTCATAAAGAAGATGAAATTAAAAACAATCGCAGTTTTGCCGCTAGTTACGCGACTGTAATTCAAATGGCTGATCCGTTAATTCCTTTTTAAAGTCATTGATATGTATCAAGAATTTTTGGAAACTGCGGGTTTTAAGATTCCTCATAGAAAGGTTTCGTAACGCCTCGGTGACGCAGTGGTGGCTTCTGACAATTTGTCCGGGATGAGTCTGCGTTCAAATCCCGGTGAGGCATGGATGTTGTTTTTGTCTTACGGTTCTGGTTCGTTCCCTTCCCTGGAACTAGTGGCGCAGTGGTGGCTTCTGACAATTCGTCCGGAATGGGTCTGGATTCAAATCCCGGTGAGGCATGGATGTTGTTTTTGTCTTACGGTTCTGGTTCGTTCCCTTCCCTGGAACTAGTGGCGCAGTGCTGGCTTCCGACAATTCGTCCGGGATGGGTCTGGGTTCAAATCCCGGTCAGACATGGATGTTGTTTTTGTTTTACGGTTCTGGTTCGTTCCCTTCCCTGGAACTAGTGACGCAGTGGTGGCTTCTGACAATTCACCCAGGATGGGTCTGGGTTCAAATCTCGGTGAGGCATGGATGTTGTTTTCGTCTTACGGTTCTGGATAGTTCCCTCCCCTGGAACAAGTGGCGCAGTGGTGGCTTCTGACAATTCGTCCGGGATGGGTCTCGGTTCAAATTCCGGTGAGGCATGGATGTTGGTTTTGTCTTACGGTTCTGGTTCGTTCCCTTCCCTGGAACTAGTGGCCCTAAATTAAGGATAGGTGACTGCTTATAGCTCGTCGAGATGCTCACAGGGGTCGTTAAGCCCCCAATAAAAAAAAGAGAGAGAGAGGGAGAGAGGTGGTTTTGCTAGCAACTAAGATGAAAAAATCCCCAATAAAACTCCTCAGGAGGGTTTCTTTCTAAAAATATTTCCAAATAGTAGTAATGATCTATCGTGGGAATAATATATAAAAAATATTGTGTTTCATACGATGACAGATTTGCATGTTAAACATTTATTGTTAAAAACAAGTCATTGCATTTGAGAAGTTTTTAGATCAACTACAGATTATAACACCAGTTATAGAGTTCCAGAAGAAAATATCTTGAACTAGCTAGAGTTTCGATCTTCGAAATCCCAATTTCTTTTCTTTTAGATATCATTGTGTATAACTTTCTCTTCATTGGGTGTAGAACTACCAATTTTTTGAAGCCCCTGGCGACAGTTTTATGACAGTTAAATTCTCATTCTTATGGTACCGTCGCAGAATTTGGAGACAACTCTTCTGAATTCTGTGACCGCACCGTAAAAATGGAAATTGAACCGTCAAAAAAAGTATACCGCCAGAAGTCTCAGGAGACTGGCCTATCTGGAAATCTCCTGCGCACAAAAACTGGCAGGAGTTAAGTGGGGCTTTTCTGCTGGCTCAGGCAAATGTGATTGTGGCAAGGTACAGACCATGTTGATAAGTTCTGGTAGAGACCATGACCTGCCGCCCCGGTGGCGCAGTGGTCTAAGGCAATGGCCTCTGATCATTCGTCCGAAAGGGGTCCGGGTTCGAATCCCGGTGAGGCATGGATGTTGTGTTTGTCTTACGGCACTGGCTCTCTCCCTTCCCTGGAACCAGTGACCCTAAATTAGGGACGGACGACTGCTTATAGCCCATTGAGTTGCTCACGGTGGTCGTTAAACCTCCAATCAAAAAAAAAAAAAAAAAAAAAAAAGACCATGACCATGTACAGACCATGTTGATAAGGGACCATGGTACAGACCATGTTGCAATCTGTTGATGTGCTCAACACTGGACTCACGTTTCACTGATAAGGACTTATCAGTAGTAGCAATTCTGTGTGCAACTAGATGAAAAGCATATGTAAAATTCTTAATTTGTATTACTTCCTGTGCTAATTAAAATAATTGTTTGAATTTGTTGTTTGTGCTACTTTGGTTATTGCAATTTCACTTGTACACAAAAAATAATAATCACATTAAGTCCATTTTCGGCTTTTTTGGAAGAACAAACGTGGTTTGAAAAAGAAACAGATATTTATAATTGTTACTTTTACATATTGCCGTATGTTGTGATGTACAAAAACCGAAACTTATTCTTCTCCAAGCTATACATATAGTATATATGCCTTTAGTTCCCAAATTTAGCTTTCTTTGCTAAAATTGTTTCTAAAGGTAACAAAAATTTGTCATTGAAAGTTGCATATTTACTTTTATAGTACCTATGGCATATTAAATCTTAAATTTAGACCTGGATTTAAAATGTTCCTTTTGCCTTTATCTCCTGACCTTTTTCGTACCATGTACACAGTGTATCCGTTAAGTACTGAGACTTATCTTTTACAGGAGAGCCCTTTGAATAAAAGCATGACAAACGTATTTATCGTTTTGACCGATAGAATGTGCTGTAATCTCAGGTGCAACTTTCGAGTCGAGTGACGCAGCAGTTTTCGTGTGGCCACCGTTGAAGTAAAACTGTACGAGTGGAGGGTGTCTGAAGTTGCTTAATGGAACAAAGAGCTGTGATAAAATTGAGCTGTAAATTAGGGGAAACTGCCACGAAAGTGTACCAAGACCTAAAAAAAGCTTACGGCGATGGCTGTCTGAGCCGTGCACAGGTGTTCCGCTGGTTTTCAACGCTTAACACTTTCACTGCCACGTGACGCCGAACGGCGTCATACAATACTTAGCCCAAGTGCGGACGACGTCGAATGGCGTCGTGATTGTAGCTTCATATTTCACTTCCTAAATCTTCGGCACTTGAAGAGAGGTATCTGTTTTGTTACTGGCACTGAGAATGAGTATCCAACTGTTTAAAAATGACAGCGGTTTGGGGATGGCGGATTTTTTCCCCACATGATTTAGGGAAGGGAAAGTAAGTTGACTCCCCATAGACTTCACAACTTCACACGGCGTGCGCTTTTCACTGCAATGTATATTTTCCTGTGAACGTCACTGGTTTTGCGGTGAAGAGAACTATCAATAAATAAGTGCTTGAGTGGCAATAAAAAGCATTTGCCGCTTAGAGTTCATACGTATGAGGGCGGTCTATTGAGGACGCTAAAGGGATTTCAAGGAAACCCGTATTGACTGCAATACTTAGTTTTGTGGAAGCAACGGATATATTCAGACAGGTCCGGCCCCTTTCCACCAAACGTTCCTCGGGGTTACATCCTGCGTGGAAGCAGATGATTCCGATAGTTTGTCATCATATACAGAAACGTATTCTTTTAGTAGCTGTAGTACGACCAGCAGTGAAAGTGAAAATGAAGAATGCGCCGTTCTCTTTCATACTCCACCTCAAGAGCTTTTCGTATGATCTTTCCGACGTCACGAGAACAATTCTGTTCACTAGGACTGAAAATTAATATGACAGATATTGAAACAGTTGAATTTGTCAGTCTTTTTGCGACTGAAGAACTTTACAATTTATTAGTTACCGTTTACAGGATATGAACTTCTATAGCATATGCATTGCAAAGCAATGCATGTGCTGTAGACGTTGTTTATATGAATCCCTGGAGTTGCTGAAGGTTGTAATTATGAATGTCAATTATGAATAACTTTTCTCGTACTTTAGAATACCGGAGTCATGAGATCCGAACACGGTTAAGTTGATCCGAATGCATATAAGCTCATCTGTGGAGCCGCGTGACTCTTTGTAGCGTCTCGGGAGATTTGCCCGTGTCTCTTACCAGCACCTCGTACTTCCCGTTAAATTAGCACAGCGGCAGCGAACCTCTTAAAGATGGGAGAGAGTCCCTCAAGGATGAGCCACGCATGTCAAGTTTCTGCACGGGCAAATGAAAACGTGGTGAAGGCTAGCGAAATTGTTGCCTATAACAGGTGAATAACTACTAGGCTACTCACTCAACTGCGTGGTATCGGTAAGGAAACAGCCAGAGTAATCTTAGAAAAAGATCTGCATATTAGGAAGAGTTGTTCGTGGTTTGTGCCGCACACGTTGACACACAAGCAAAGAGAGTACCCGGTTGCATGTTGTCAAAATATCATCCACGCAGTTGGTCAAGATAATGATGGTTTGCAAAGAATTATCACCAGTGATGAAACTTGGTGTGGTGCGTTCAGTTTGATCCCGAAACAAAACGCCAGTGGCATGGAAGCGCCTTCTGCCCGGCAGAAGAAAGTCCGGTTTCAAAAATCAAATGCCAAGGCAATGGTCATTGTTTTTTAGGACTATGCTGGGATTATCCAACTGCGAATTTGTTCCAGAGGGCACCACAGTGAGCGGTATTATTTAGGAGAAATGCAACGTCTGTACACCCACATGCGACATGCAACGAAAGAACTGTTCCACAAAAACAATTGGTTTCTGGTGCACAACAACGCGCCCCCACACTATGAGCTGCCTGTGAAGCAGTTTCTGGCTTCTAAGTCGATTTGTGTGATCGAATATCCACTCTGTTCGCCAGATTTGACTCCCTCAGACTTTTTTCTCTTCCCAAAGATGAAGTGTGCCTTGAAAGGGGAGAGCTTCAGTGACATTAAGGACACCCAACGAGGTGTGACCAACTGACTGAAGGAACATCAAACAGAAATGATCGTTCTTTCCACGTTAATAAATGAGTCACGGAAATATTCTCATCGGCCGTCACCGGTAATCGAACTCAGGGTCTTCCAGTTAAGCGCCGGACATGCTACCACTGCACCACAATGCTGGGGATTCACCTTTGTGAATCCCCAGCATTGTGCGGGGCTCCATGAAGCAACCTGCTATGTAGTTTGGCAGTTAATCACATATGAGTTTGGAGAATTCGAGGCCGCTGTGGTGCAGTGGTGGCATGTCCGGCGCATGACTGGAAGACCCTGGGTTCGATTCCCGGTGGCGGCCGATGAGAATTTTTCCGAGACTCACTTCTTAACGTGGAAAGAGCGATGATATCTGTTTGTTGTTCCTGATCCACGTCAAGTGTTTTGAATTAATTATCCATTCGCCTCCTAGTTATTTGTTCAGTTGCTGCTTTCCATCTTTGGTGAATCCTCAGCATTGTGCGGGGCTCCATGAAACAACCTGCCATGCATTTTGGCAGTTAATCACATGTGAGTCTAGAGAATTCGAGGCCACTGTGGTGCAGTGGTAGCACGTCCGGCGCGTGACTGGAAGACCCGGGGTTCGGTTCCCGGTGGCGGTCGATGAGAATTTTTCCGTGACTCACTTCTTGGCGTGGAAAGAGCGATGATTTCTGTTTGGTGTTCTTGATCCACGTCAAGTGTTTGACTGAAGGAAGTTACGCTCCAGGACTTCCACCGTGCCTTCAAACACCTGTAAGAAAGATCTCACCGTTGTATGGAGATGGAGGGAGACTATTTTGAATCTGTGAAAATGAAAATTCAAAATATAGTTTGTTGTTGTGATATAATATTTTTTGTCTGTTTACTTAACAGGCAGACAGTGTATGTTTTTCATTTTTAAATGCCCTGTATATTTAATAAATATCAAAACTTTCCTGCTCAAGTAATATATACTGTGTAGGATGAGTGACTGCATAACTAGATGCACATTCATATCACATAAGTGCGGAAAAAACACTGGTAGGTAGTGTGATTATAAAAATAACTGCGAATATGTAAAAACTTCTGTGTTTACCGAATGTAGAACCAGATGAAATCTACGTGAAGCATTAATTTTTATCATTACTTATTCATCGTATTTCAAGAGCATGGCAACCAAAACTAACTGAATAAAGTTTCTTGTCTCAAAGATTCTGTTCGCGTATTTAATTTAAATGACACAACGATAGTAGTTTCATTGGCTTGATTAATTCAATGCATCTAAAAGTCTCGGTGGGCAGCATTTCGTTTCCAACTTTGCAAAGAGTCTGGAAGAGACTACATTTTCTAGAATAATTGGTATTTAAAGTTCGAACTCAAATTTCCTCATGCGATATTTTGGTTCTTATGCTTCGATCAGCCTGTTCTCAGTTCAATCCTTGTCGCGAAAATGTTATTTAAACTATTAACCTGACTGTGAGGGTTCCGCTTCGTAGACGTAATGCCAGACTGTTTGTTATGAAGTGCCCATTAGTGCGATGGCTGTTGTTTCTTTCCTTTGGGATACATGACGTGAATGCATACCATTTAAGTACAATACTCGTCGCAGAACTTTGAACGCAAGGCTAATGCTGATTATTTAATTTTTGATGGCAATGTCTCAGGGAGGATGAAATTTGATATTTAACTTGAGGATTAAATTTGCTCATTAAAAGTGCGCATCCTGAGTTCAGGAAACTAGTAAAATCAAAATGTTTACTGCTGGGCATTTGATCAAAGTATCTTATTACCTGAGCTAAGAAAATGAATAGGATTAGAGGCCTTGCATCATGTTACTTGAAGTACGAAAATGAGTAGGTGGGATGCTGATTTTTTGCACACTTTGTTTTATTAGGTATGCGTGATGCTCTTTACCCGAAATTTCTCAGTTGAACCCTATGGGGCGTTATGTAACACATTACGTAAGCTTTCAGCGAATAAAGTTAATTAGTAGTGAAGGTAACTTTCAAGTTATGCAATAATGGGTTCGATATGCGAACTACAAAAATCTCTTTTGGAAACAAAAGATTCTGTGAGAATAATGTTCTGCCGTAACGAAATAATCATGTTACTTTAAAATCTTTTGTATGCATCAAAATATTTTTATGAATATTCGAAAACCCATAATCAAACTTTTGTCCTATTTTTAGCGCCGTCACCACCGGTCAACGTATCAGCTAAAACAGTCACACCATTTAGAATAGACGTTTATTGAAACCTCCAATCACACCAAATGGTCATCCTGTTTGGTATGAAGTCCGTTGGAGAACTGATAATTCTCACAAAATTGGAGAAACTTCTCGGGTTTACACAAAGAAACCTAAATCTTCAGAAGATGTGCTTATGATGTCAATCAATTCTACTGAATCTCCCGGAACAACCTTTCACATTACAGTAAGTATTTTGACAGTATCAGTTAAACTTACGAACACATCAGTAATTTGCTATTCTGCAAAATAAACAAATAGTTCATTGTTGTCATATGTTTTTAAAAATCTAGCATAAGCTATAATAAAGAAAGCTTCGTAAAACTACTGGTAGCTAAAAACAGTATTTATTTTTTTAAAGTGGTAAGAAATGTGTATGGAATTCTTAAGATAGAATGCTTGCCGAAAAATAAGTACAAGGTGTATGAATGAAAGATGATTTTAACTTCATAAGTTAGGAATCATCGCAGCAAGAATTTCACGGAGGGTTGATGTAATATGCAGAAATCGCAAATATGAGTCTTTTGGAAAATTTTGAGCCCTATGTACAAAGTCATGTAATTGCTCCTTCTTTCAATAAAAAATATGCATTATTTTTGGAGATCTTCCAAACCTGAGTTGAGGCTACAAATTTACGAGCCGTAGGGCATGTGCTTACCTGGTTCTGGGAAAGACACAATGCTGTTTACTGACAAAAAAAGAGAAACATGTGCTTATCTTTGAATGTTAAAATCCAACGTTTGGTTACGCTTGTTTTCTAACATTCTGGAAAAAAATTTGAGAATTGAGTGCAAATTGTCGGGCCCGACGAATGGGTCACTCCATCTCGGAAGTCGTGCAGACACTGGGATTTTCACGAGCCACTGTGTCACGGGTGCACCGTGAGTACATCGAATCCGGTAAAACCATCCCTGCAAGGGTCAACTGCCGTGGACAACAGCGTGTGGATGAGCGGGATCATCGTCGGCTAGCTCGCATTGTAACAGCGGATAGACGGGCCACAGTGCAAGAAATCACTCGGCAATTTAACTCTGGTGCACAAAAACGTGTAAGCAGCCACACCATCTAGAACCATCACCTCGCTATGGGGTACAGAATCCATCGTCCCACGAGGGTACCGATGCTGACCGCACATCACAGGGTGCAAAGATTAGCATGGGCGCGGGAACATCGCCACTGGACCCTAGACATGTGGAAAAATGTTGCCTGGACTAATGAGTCGAGATTCACGTTGGTACATGCGGATGGCAGGATACGAGTACGGAGCAAACCACATGAAGCGATGGATCCTTCTTGCCAGCAGGGTACTCTTCAAGCTGGTGGGGGTGGCATTATCGTCTGGGGACTGTTTACGTGGACTGAAATGGGACCCCTGGTACGTGTGACATCGTCCCTCACAGGTCAACGTTACCGGGATATCCTGGACGACCATTTGCTCCCGTTTGTGCGTCTTCAACATCCCACTGGGGACCTCATCCTGCAACAAGACAATGCACCGTGCCATCGCTCCCGAATTGTATCCGAATGGTTGGATGAACATTCCACCGACGTAACCTTGCTTCCTTGGCCAGCTAGGCCACCTGACCTCAATCCCATCGAGCACATCTGGGATGCCATCGAGAGAGATGACCCCCTCCATCAAATCTTCTTGAACTGTGGGAGCTTGTTCAGGGGTCGTGGATCCGTATGGCTTCCGGTGTCTTGTCGAGTCCATGCTGAGACGAATCGCCGCCGTCATCAGGGCGAAAGGTGGTGCTACACGTTACTAGAGAGGTATCTCTAATTCAATTACTTTTCAGTGTATATATACAGTGGAAGCTGGATATATATAACGCCGTCGGTTATACCGCGGAATCGGATATAACGCGGGTCTGATCGTGTGCCCCCCCAAATACATACACAGACAAATACGTACTCCGATTTGGATATACCGCGAGGTTCTCTATAACGAGGTTATCGCCTTGTCCACCTATACCCGCGTTATAAATAACAGGCTTCTTCTGTATGTATACGTATGTATAAAGTTCACAGTTCAGTTCATAAGTTTCCAAAAAAATTAAATGTGGAATTTTAGTAAAATTATTCAGAGACAATGTAGGACATAGCAAGGATACAATTATATTGCTTAACAATGTATTTTAAAATTACCTTGTATCTATTCTAAGTTTTCCATATTTTTGTAATTATGTTGATGATTAATATTCTTTAACCTACGAGCATGTTGCGTATTTATGTTGCGTATTTTAGAATTGCCGTTGTTGATTATTTTTTCATATGTTACAAACTGTGACTAAATTATTTTTAACTTCACAGGTCCGAGCTTATTCTTCTGGAGGAGACAAGTATAATGACAGTGAGGAAGTTGTAGCTGCCACGTATTTTCTCCCTAATAATTTGACAGTAGTGAAAGTAACATCACACTCTCTCTTCCTCATTTGGCAGTCACCTAACGACACCAGCATCTCCTACTATGGCTTGCAATATTCAGTGGTAGGTCTTTCTTTCTGACGTGTTTCAACTCGTGACAAGAATTAGTGATATTCCTCATTTCATTAGACAACTTTATATAACACAAAGACTAATAATAAAAAAAAAAACATGATTTTTAACTCATCGGTGTTGTACTCAGTATTTATTAAGTACTTAACACAGCAATGAAGTATTTTATACGGTAGTGTGCTAAGGATTATTATTTAGTACTAAAATAGTATGATGAGATTTTAATATTTCACTACATTGCGCCGCTTTCATACCCTTTTACTGAATGAATGACTAATTTAATGCCATCCTTTTCTAACTAGAAAACGAATATCAGAAATTTTCAAGGGACATTCTTCTCATTGTATGTAACATACAATGAGAAGAATGTTCCTTGTTTACTTTTTAAATTTTGCACCTTTCCCGATTTTATGGAACATTTTGTGGCAACATTTGTGTGTGTTCCTTAATCTGTTCATCTATCGTACAGAAGGGATTTCGATTAGTAAAAATATTATATTCATTTTAGGGACTTTCTGTTTCCTTTTAACCTTTGTTCAAATGTGGGTAATAGAAAGTGTGTGCTAACAATTTGGCAATTTCTGCTTTTTAAAATTGAAGTACTTTTTTTCTCTTTAGCACTTTTTTAAAGAATTCACAAATCATGTATCTCCAACCAGAATCACTGGATTCAGAAATAGGGCTTGGTTGCATATACATTGTCTATTCAAGAGTATCTGGATCAAACTTGATATTAGTTCAGTTTTGTCTGTGTCCATATACTGTCCAGGTATTCTTAGGTAATGCTGCTATTACAGCCTCCAGACAGGATAGTGTGATAGTAGCATTACCTACGTTTGAACAAAGAACAAAAGTTAAAAAGAAGGCTTTCTACTTGACCTTGATACTTTGCTGCAGAAATCTCCTTCCATTCTTCCACAAGAGCATTAGTCAGGTCGGTCACCGATATCGATCGGTTTGACCTGGCTTGCAGTCGGAATTCAATTCATCCCAAAGGTGCTTCGAGGTCCTGTGTTCATCCCAAAGGAGCTCTGTGTAGGCCAGTCAAATATTTTTACTATCATCTTATTGAACCATTCCTGCACGAACCTTGGTTTGTGGGCAAAAGGATTGTTTGTTGGTAAACGAAAAGGCTTTCACTGAACTGTTGCCGTAATGTTGAGAGCAAAGAATTGTCGAGAATGTCATTATAGGCCTCAGCATGAAGAATGCCGGGCACTGGAACTAGGGGACCCAGCCCAAACCTTGAACAGTCTTAGATTATGATGCCTCCTCCACCAAACTTCACAGTTGACACAGCACAGTAAGGCCGGCAACGTTCATCTGGTATCTTCCACACCCAGACTCGCCCATGAATTGCCAGATGGCGAATCGTGGTTCAAAAGTCTAAAGGACGCGTTTCCGCTGCTCCAGAGTCCACTGGAGCCAAGCTTTACACCACTTTTTTCGATGTTTGGCGTTGATCTTGCTGATGTTTGGATAGTGTGCGTCTTCTCAGCCCTGGAAACCCATTCCATTACTACTCAAACAGTGTATGGGAATACTTTTGATAATATAGTGTACATAAAAATTGAACTGAACTACATGATAAAATGAAATGAAATAACAGGTGCCCATCTAGCTTATTCTCAAGAACTGAAGGAAACCAAAATGTAATTTTCCCCATTAAATATGAGATGATTGATATAGGTGCAAGACAGTACGTGCGTAATCTTAGAACCATCATGATCTGGATAATCCACACAGCAATGCCCTTCAAACAGTATGACACCGTACAAAAAATGAAAGCACGTCACAACTTAGTGCGTTTTCCTGAAACTGATACACTGACATGAAGATGTGCCACAGCAATCACGAAACTGACCGTGGATTGTATTCACACGAACGTCAGAAGAACATAGAAAGTTAGGACACTCTATAAAAAGCTGTCATCTACCACGTTAGTATTTCTGACAAATGAACACAGTATCACAGCGTCCATTAAGTGACTGATATTTTTTATTATAGTTGTCTATAAAGTGACTATTTAAATAAATGGTGAAAGTCCGGTAGTAAAAGGTTTATAGAGGACGCTGGTAAAAAAGGAAGGCCCGTATTACTTCTTTTTTTTTCTGGTTTAAGGTGGATGTCAAGTAAATTTGCTTCCTATACTTCCAATGGAAAAACTTCTGTACACATTTTCTTCACAATTAATGCGTTCCCAGGATGAAAATTTGAACATCGATTAAAATAACTTCATATTATAACTTGGAATACTTAATATTTTTTAAAACATAACCATAATTACATTAAAAATCAATAACTTTTCCTTTGGTGGTGTTGAAACTAGAAAAAAGATGGCACGACCTGTACTTTGATGACGTCAGTAGACAAACAAATGTTGGATTGCATAATTATGGTTATGTTGTTTTAGAAAATATTAAGTATTCCAAGTTATAAAATGAAGCTATTTTAATTGATGTCCAAATTTTCGTCCTTGGGAACGCATTAATTGTTAAGAAAAGGTGTACAGAAGTTTTTCCATTGGAAGTATAGGAAGCAAAATTACTTGACGTCCACCTTAACGACCACCGTGAGCAACTCAGTGGGCTATAAGTAGTCGCTCATCCTTAATTTAGGGGCACTGGTTCCAGGAAAGGGAGAGAGCCAGTGCCGTAAGACAAACACAACATCCATGCCTCACCGGGAGTCGAATCCGCACTCATCTCAAATGAATGGTCACAAACCAGCTTTTAGACCATTGCCCCACCGGGGTTGCTATTATTTTTTTGATCAGTATATAAGTCGAACGTCTTTCTTCACTGTTGGAAAAACAACTCTGCATAAGAGTTGCCATAACAGATCCAATTTGTGTTTATCGGAAGAACATTTTGAATTTGAGTTTTGTTTTGCGTAGGATTCAACTGAGGAGGTAGAGATCACTCTGTGCACAACAAGGATCACTGCTTTCACACACAGAGGCATGTTCCAAAATACTTCTACCGAAATAACGCTTCTGTTTGTAGGATTCACACTATCCCTGAAAAAGCATCCGGACACCTTGTTATCGTGCTTATAACGAAGTAAATTTCTCCGTCATTTTTGTCCACGCGGGGTTCGAACCCGGGTCCCCTCATTCCGGAATAAGTCACTCTACCAATTGAGCTACGCGGACGATCGTAATCGCTGCTATCTGCCTTTATGTCGTGTGCGTCCTGCTGGGCAGACACGTCACATGCTCCATCATACCTTCCAATGGAAACATGTCATTCGATCTTGTATTTAAAGAAGACGCGCGTCAATGATAAATGCGTGGCAATCGTCGTTGTATGTAGAGCCTACTGACGGATTTTGCGAAGGATGTTAATGTCAGAAGTCACATCGCTGGTTTGTCGATTCGTGCAAATATGCACAGTTCTTATTTCTCGCTTAAGTATCTCAATTTTTTCTGGAAAAAAGGCCCTATGAATTTTGAGACTCTTTATTTACCATGCTTTCTTAGAGATCATTTGTGTGGGATGCCCCGGTGACAAAGTGGCCAAAGGCGCGGCCCTCTGGCTAATTGCTCGTGCTGGGCCCGAGTGCCAGTTGGCCCCATGGTACCATTGGTCCCAAATTAGGGATAGGCAACACATTATATCATTGATGCTCGCGGGGATTTCTAAACCACGATATACACACACCCACATACAAAATCATTTGCGGAACTTCATGTATGTAGTGAAGTATCAGTGTTCCAGTCTTGCGACCTTACTTCCGTATGTTCCATTTTGCCATTTTGAAGAACAAGTAGGAAGTTTCATAAAATTCCAAATAAAGTTATTATGCGGAAAAGTATAAATGTAATATTGATATATGAACATTGCTCAAACATTTGTTATTTCCAGGTTCCTGCACATTAAAACGGAAGATACGTAAATATACTATTCGTTTTTCTTCTGCTGTGACGTACTACAGAGGTGAAAACATGTGTCAAGAAGACAAAGCTGTAGCGAGACATTCTGTCTGCGTAGCTCAGTTGGGAGAGCAACTTACTCCGGAGTGAGGGGACACGCCTTCGACGTCCGTAGCGGACAAACTTGTGTTTTCACATTGGCGCCCGATTGTGGGAAATGGATCCACTGGCCGTTGGGTTCTTTGAAAAATGTGTGATGTTTGTTCCACACATTGTTTGGAATTAATGAAAAAATCCCACCTCGCTTCAAATAAAAAAAAATTAAGAGGCAGATGATGTGACGTACTACAGAGGTGAAAACATGTGTCAAGACGACAAATGAAGGTAAGACGATCACGCTAGTTACGTTAAGATTAGAACTTTTACAAAAAAAGTTCGTACGTTGGGAGCTTTCAACCTTGTCTTAGGTCTTCATCAAGCCAATGCAGGACTAAGATTCTTTCAAGATTCTGCATTTTAATTTTTGTTATTTTCGTTGGCAGATCTTAGAATCGATCATCGGGATGTAGAGAGGAGATTCGGAATTGCAAGTCTTGGGGTTGAAAAGAATTTCCAGGCTTTCACGGTAACAGATTGCATCTCTACAAGCTCGCAGCATTGAAGTCTTACATCCATAGGGCTCATATCATTTGCAACAACCAACTATCTCTTCAAGAAGAATTCTCCAGAATTTCTACAATAGCCCTCTTTCATGGTTTCCCTGCTCTTACAGTCAACACTCTCATAAAGAAATATGAAAACAAGTTGAAAATTGAATGCCTCCATCCTCAAAAGAAAGAAAACCTGAAATTTTCCGGTTCTGTTCCTTACCATCCTTTCTATGCTTATAAGTTACGAATTCTTTTCAGAAGTTTTGGTTACCATCGTACTATTAAATCCACCCCAAGCATCTTGAAACTTCTACAAAGTGATAGGGACAAAGTTGAAAATCTGGATCTTCCAGTAGTTTACTGCATTCCTATTTCTACTTCAACAGGTGATAACTTATACATTGGAAGCACATACAGAAGCATTAACCACAGAATTTTGGAACACAAGACAGTCGTTTTGAAAGCCAACCGAAATACAGCCTTGTCTATTTTGACAATGGAAGACACCTCTGCAATTCCCTGCTGGAACGAAGCAAAACGTATTGTTTCTTTTGACAATCGTTTTGCCCTCCGTTACCGTGAAAGCCTGGAAAATCTTTTCAACCCAAAGACTTGTAACATTCCCATGATCTGGAGATCGATTCTAAGATCTGGCAACAAAAATAACAAAATTTCAAATGTAGAATCTGGAAACAATCTTAGTCCTCCATTGGTGTGATGAAGACCTATGACAAGGTCGAAAGCTCCCAACTTACGAACGTTTTTGTAAAAGTTCTAATTTTAACGTAACTAGCGTGATCGTCTTACCTTTATTTGTTATTCTTGTTACGTGTTTTGCCCATCATCGTCGTGCCAAGACGACAAATCTGCAACGATACATTCTGTCCGCGTAGCTCAGTTGGGAGAGCGACTTACTCCGGAGTGAGGGGACACGGTTTCGATCACCGTAGCGGACTGATTTGTGTTTTCACACTGCATTTTGAAAAATACACTGTTTCATGTTAAAAATTTATTCATTTTGATTTTAGTTGAGTTTAGTTTTGCTTGTGAATTGTTGGCGTTGCGAATTTATTCTAGGTAATTCTTGTATGGGATATAACTGTAATTAACAATGTGACTGTCTCATTTCAGGTCAATTCCGGAAAACGAAAATTAGTTGTAGTAAACCAAACTACAAGCCCGAACGAAATTTATAACTTTACTATAGAAAATTTATCACCGAAAACTGACTACTGCTTTCAATTGCTGTTAGCTTACCAGCTATTAGAAAAGCCCATTGTTTGGCCACAAGAAAACTATTTCATCTTCCAGACTCAAGGGGACAAACCAGGTTTACCTGGAGAGCCACTGGTACGAAGTGTAGGCAGGGATGCTTACCAAGTTATCTGGGACGCAGCAGAAAGCAATGGAGGGGAAGAACTTATCTATGAACTGCAAATGAGGTAAGCCAAAATTCAATGCATATTTATTTAATGTTAAAAAACTATATTTCAAAATGCGATAGAATTATGTTTTTTTTTTAATTTATCATGCTCTCGTGGCAATAAAAATAATTTTCTGATATTTGCTCCCATAAAGGTTGATTTTATTTTCCTCCCTTGAAACACAAAGTTAAATATTAGGTGTACAAATAAGTTTTAAAGCGTTTTTTGTGAGACGTATACCGCTAATTTACATATCCGACATTCCCCTGCCTTGTTGTCATGTGACCGTAACTGGTCCAGAGTATAAAATGTGACACAGAAGTTTGCCCACCAGTCAAACGCACTTACAAATCGGTAGGTGAAGCAAGCGATACTGCATTTATTCGACACTGCATTCGTTATACACAGTGCGTCAAAGAATTTTTAAGACTGGGTCTGTAAAATGAAATAGAAACAAGAAATTATAATTTGTTTTGGTTTGTTATTCAAAATAATCCCTCCGGCTGCAATACACTTGTTACAGCGATTTAATAATGATTCGAATGCCTGCTCCAGTTCACTTTGCGGAATTGCCTCCAAAGCACGCGTCGAAGCTGTTGGTATGGTCGAAATATCATCAAAATAACATCCTTTTAACGTCATTTTAAGTTTTGGGAACAAAGAAAAGTCGCAGGGTGCTAAATCAGGCGAATACGGTGGATGATTCAACACACAGACGCTATTTTTCGCCAAAAATCTACGAACAAGAAGTGAGGTGTGACTGGGTGCATTATCGTGCAACAAACACCAACTGTTTTCAACTCGACATTCTGGACGAATGCGACGAATTCTGCCCATCAAACGCCTCAAAACATTTAAATAAAACTCACCAGCAATTGTTGTCCCCTTGGAACAAATTCTTTGTGGATACCCTTACATCGAAGAATATAATAAGCATTGTTTTGATTTTCGATGGAACTTTTCTTGTTTTTTTGGCTTGTGGCGAGTTTTTTGATTTCCATTCCGCACTTTGTCGCTTTGTTTTAGGATCATATTGAAAACACCATGTTTCATCACCAGTAACAATCGATTTTAAGAAATTTGGATCATTTTCAGCGGCTGAAATGATGTCTCTGCAATGCGCACTTCTCCTTGATTTTTGTTCATTGGTTAACGTGTGTGGAACAAATTTAGCACAGACTTTTGTTTTGCCCAAATCTTCATGCAGGATGGTTCGAATCCGTTTCTTTGTTGATGTTTAAAGACTTTTCCATCATTCTTAGTGACGCACATCGATTGTTTGCCACGAAATCACGCAATTTTTCAATAATCTCAGGTTTCCTAGATGAACTTGGTTTTCCGGTATGCTTATCATCTTCTAGCGTCTCTCTTCCGTCCAAAAAACGTTTGTGCCACAGGAAAACATTTGAACTACTTAAACAAAACTCTCCGTAAACTTGTTTCATCATTTGGTACGTTTCCGAGGCACTTTTACCAAGTTTTGCGTTAAATTTAGTAACAGCCCTTTGCTCCATCTTAATAATTGAACATGAAAAAGTTTAACTTCTCTAATGAACGCCCGTTTCGTTTGAGTTACTTTAACAACTGCGCAGTACTTTTGGCAGAAAGCAAGCAGATTGTCATGGTTTATAACGCATTCGCGATTACACCGGTGGCGCCACCGTAGGCTGAAATCTAACGCCGGTCTTAAAAATTCTTTGACACACTGTGTAAATTTCATCAAAAAAAGTGCTGCAAAAGCATGTGCATCGATCTGTTCTGTTCTTGGGGAGAATAATGTATCGAAAACCACGCGTGAGTTTTGGTTTAGACGGTTTAAAGCAAGTGATTTTGATGATGTTAGCGATCGGGAACGTAGCGGCGCCCCGCAGAAGGTTGCACATGAGGAACTGCAAGCATTGCTGGCTGAAGATTCATCTCAAAGGAAAAAAGAACTAGCTGAACAACTGGGGGTAACTCAGCAAACCATTTCCAATCGTTTACGCGCAATGGGAAAGATTCAGAAGGAAGGAAAATGGGTGTCACATGACTTGAGCAAGAGATACAAGCATGAGTGTGGCATGAAGTGTTTGAATCTGTTAAATAAACAACACAAAAAGTATTTCCTGTGGAAAATCAAATCGTTACGGGTGATGAAAAGTGGATATGGTACGACAATCCGAAACGCAAAAAACACTGGGCAGACCCTGGGGAAGCGACGACTTCGACATCGAAACACAATATTCACTGCAAGAAAGTTCTGCTGTGCATCTAGTGGGATATGAAGAATGTGCTCTATTATGAACTATTGGAACAGGATGAAACTGTTACTGCTGATCGCTACAAGCAAAAAATGTTGCGATTGAACCAAGAAATCTGTCGGAAACGTCCATTCACAGGCAAAGGATTGCGTCCCGTGAAATCACTGCATGACAATGCTAGGCCGCAAGTCGCGAAATCTGTCAATAAAACGTTATTGTCGCTTGGCTGGGAAGTTTTGAAGCACCCAGCGTATAGTCCCGACATAGCGCCATTAGACTATCAATTGGTACGATTGATGCAACAAGATTTGGCTGCTGTACGGTTCCGGACATGTGACGAAGTGCAAAAATGGGTTGACGACTTCATCGCGTCACACGACGAAATATTCTTCATGGCTGGAATCCGTCAGCTGCCCGACAGATGGAAGAAGGTGATACATAATGACGGCGCATATTTTGGTTCGTGAAGGTATTGTTGTTTTCTCTCAAATTACATGTTGCGTTGTCTTAAAACGCTTTAAAACTTATTAGTACATCTAATACATACGAAGTAAAAATTTAGAATTTTAGTCTCATACGTTTCCTACTATCGAAAATAAAACATAGACTTAAATGTCTTTATATTTACTTACCTAAAACTAAGATATGTTTTCTTATAATTTTTAGTATATAATTATATATTTTTTTTATATAATTATATATTTTTTAGTATATAATTACATATTTTTTTGTATATAATTATATATTTTTAGTATTTAATTTTAATAATTTACCATCAATTAAGAATTCAATGCTTTGTAAGGATACATTTGCTGTTAAGTATCTCGTTAAAAAAGAATATGTTTTAGTTGTCTCTTTTCTTTCATCAAGGTAAAATCCAAGATTCTGTAATGTATTATTTTCTTTACATAGATACAAAAAAGATGTCTTATGGGATTGGATAACGGTATCCAATGACTCTCAAACACGATGGGATGTTGAAGACATGTCAGTGAATACAAATTACGAATTCAGAGTCAGAGCTTTGAACGAGTATGGCGTCAGCAACTTCAGTTTTTCTGTTGAGCCATTTTCCTTGCCTGAACCAGGAGGTAAATATTGATTTTTATTTATACGAGATTTTAGAAAGAGTGCTTGTTTGTTCTACCGTATACTCAAAGGAATTGTAATTTTTACGTAATAAATGCAGAGCAGGGACGTCGCTAGATTTCGGAAACAGGATGGGCGAGTATTATTTTTACTGGGGCAAGCATGAAAGAAACTTTATTTACCAAACTCTGAAGGGAAGAATTCTCAATGCTTTTTACTACCGGCTACAAAGGAATTCGTGCAATGCCCCCTGCCCCCAAGATAAACTCATTTAGTTTGGAGCTGTCTTGAAGATTTTGCAATTTTTGAAGTACAAAAAATATAAAATGGGTGTCTTTCATTGTTAATGTTCCGTCCATCCACTTTTAATAAAAATTAGCAAAACCTGAAGAGTTACATACACATAAAACAAACCTGACACACTGCCACCAGACCAGCATCAGTGGCACTCACTGATTAAAAGAAAATGTTATGCTTAGAAGGGTCCGAAAGCAAATGTTTTCGTGGATTAGGGATGGAAAGAAATAAGAACACGCAGACATAATACCTTCCCCCTCCTTTACTCCCTTCCTTCAAGCTAGTAGCCTTATCTTGCACACATCTTCTTCAAAGCAGTAGTCAGCCACGTCTATAACTGCCCCGGGGCAGGCTTGTGTAGCTTCAGACTCCATTTTCCGTGTTGGAATCCCATTCTTACAAGGGAAGTCTTTCAACTGTCACTCTCCAAAATTGAAGAAACTTGGCCAGGAGATATTACTAAGGGCAAAAACCAATGGGTGTATTTCCGTTTTGGCCTAAATGAAATGACAGAATTGAACGAGTGGTCTGAAAATGGCCTTAGAGCATATGTGGGGAAAATCATCTAACTTGTGTTGTGGTGCGTGATATGTAACCCCAAATATCAGTTATGTCCCCATGATTCAAAATAAGCTCAGGTCATACAAAAAGCAACAAAAACATTTATTACAGGTGTTAATGAACATTTGTGGCATTGAACGCATGACCGAAGCAAAGTAATTTGGAACAACGTGAACAACGCAAGATCCCAAAGTTATCACAGTACTGACAATTGTCATTGATTTCTGAAAAACAAATACGTTGAACATTATCAAACGAAGCGTCATCACTTTAACAGTATCCAATTTTTATCCACGGATATACCAACATGTTGCTGAATTTTTCTGACTGCCATTGATTGCTCATTGATACGTTCAATGATTTTCAGACCACCCGTTCCCCTTTGTCAGTTCATTTGGGCCAAAACGGAAACACACCCATTGGTTTTTGCCCTTAATACTATCTCCTGGCCACGTTTCTTTAATTTTGGAGAGTGACAGTTGAAAGCCTCCCCTCGTTAGTAGCACAAAAACACAGCAGAGCAATTAGCAATGAATTCCTTTCAGTTCTCTTCATTCGCTCCTGGCCATACTAACATGACAAAAAGGCACAAACTAAGGATTTGGAAGAGTGGAGAACAACTGAATTTTCATGGCCCTGTGGATGCTATTTTGGTAACTTTTCTACGGAGAAGTAAACAACGCACTTTCTAGGGAAATACGTACAGCTACACGACGGTAAACACGAGACTCATTATTACTTGGCAAAATCCAGATTATAATATAGAGTTAAAATAATTAAAAAATGACACATATTGAACTAGGTGGGCAGCAGGGTGGGCAAGAGAAATTTCTAGGCGAGCTTCTACCCACCCTCGCTTTCCCGTCGCGACGTCCCTCATGCAGAAACTCCCACCCTGATTGGAAATTTTCAGTTGTAAACACTGGAAAAATCCGTAGTTTTTAGCATTTTGCGGTAGTGAATACTACAAAAACCAGTAGTTTTCAGCTTTTTCCAACACTGATTAAAAATTTTCAGTTGTAAACATTGGAAAAATCCGTAGTTTTTAGCTTTTTGCGGTAGTGAATACTACAAAAACCAGTAGTTTTCAGCTTTTTCCAACCCTGATTGGAAATTTTCAGTTGTAAACACTGGAAAAATCCGTAGTTTTTAGCATTTTGCGGTAGTAAATACTGCAAAAACCAGTAGTTTTCAGCTTTTACCGGTAGTAATGAATAAAACTGTATTACACGCTCGGTAAAAAACAAATTACCCGAGCAGCAAAATAACAATGTGAATTCATAAAAACAAGGCGAATTTTTGCTTAAAAAATTGTCCATAAATTGAAGACATTTTGTGAGAAAACACTAAATGGCTCCAATATTAATTCTTTTTTTGTTTACTTCAAAAATCACTCACACGCGCGCGCGTACTCACACACACACACAATGTATGTTCCAATAAGAACCTTATAGGAAACAAACTAGGTGCCTACACAGACTGAAAGTTGTTCATGGTCGTTCTCAAGCCCCCCCCCCCCAAAAAAAAAGTAATTTTTTTCCTGCAATGAACAAATAATTTTGTTCATTGCAGGAAAGAATTCTAGTACTACTCCAGGACTTTACGCAAAAATGCAAAAAATTAAGGACCTTCCAAGCTCAGGAAAGGTAACTAAAATTTCAGAATGCTTCCGGGATTCTGGGCCGTGACAACTCTACACGTGGCCACAGATACTTAGATATCCAAAACATGTAGCAATAAAATGGTATTGTATTTGTTTTAGTCACGTGTCTGGTTTGAGGCATAAGTTCTGATCCACTTTCTGTGTCGTCCCTGCTTGTCAAACCGTGAGCCGCAACTACGTCAATCTCGAGGCTTTCGGTTTGGCCTGTTAAGAATACGTTTCAAACAGATAAACGTCGTACCGTATACTTTAATATAATTTTTCCTATTAGTTCCTGTATCTACGTAAATTTTGGTTTATCCGAGAACAAATCTGGCCCTCTTTTTAAAAGTTGGTAAAGTTGACTTGCTTTATTCCGTGATATTCTGTCACTCTAGAGGGCCAAAGAAAAATATATTGGTTCCACAGGACCGACTGCTGCCGGTTCCGGCATGAGAATTAACTCCTCTTCAAAATTTAGGGCGAACTGAGATGACTTAATAAAATCAAGTTCTAGAAAACATTTGACTGGTAGGTCACTAATGAGCAAAAGGTATGAATAGTCTCCACTTTACACAATTTAACGGGCAGAGTAATTGCTCCCGATGCAGAAAATATCTCATTATGGGGCCCCTTGCAGGCTGTGCGTCGTGGGCCCATTAGAAACATTATTAAAATTTTCATTGGAATAACCGAGATTGAGAGCTGAAATATCTTACCCGGAACCAAACTTCGTTGCGACCACAACATGACCCAATGTCAGCAACACACCCGGTAACAGTGGAGCATGAATTGTCAAAAAATATTAGTCTTAAGTTCTGAGAAGTGGAAGGAGGTAGTGACGACCTTTCTTCTACCTCTAACGATAGTTTAAAGAATTACTTCAATTTTGAATATAGAAATTATTTCCTGTTGCTTTTTGGTATAGTTGGCCATGGACCATGGTATCTTGAGAATAAGTAGTGAGAATTGTGATTTAACGCTGCTATTTGCCGTCATGGCATGTGTGTCACCATTGAAGTAGGTGCGTCACAAGGTAAGATAATTAAAGCATTCCTTGTTATTCGTTTCTTAGAAATAAACGATAGCATTATAAAATCCACTGAGATGCCAGTGTATTAGGAACGTATGCCCTCATTACATAAATGGCTCACTCCAGCATGTAAAATGACCTGTGACGTATATTCTAAATTAACTTTCCTTTTTAGTTTCTTTCCCTATGTAAATCTTGAGTTTATTCTGAGTTATACTTCACTCTTAACGTGATATCTTTTCTCTCAAACGAATACTGTTGGCAACATAATTGAGGTTGAATGAACGTGACGTATGCCTGTTTTGATAAGAACGAGAGATATAAACTACGAGTAAACTGTTGCTTAAGAGCGTTGTGAAAAGAGCGTTATGTTGGAGAGTGATTAATGTGGAGCGTAGCGTTCTTGGTGTGTGGTGTGTTTAATGTTGATACCGACTTGTTATGGAAGTGCTACATCCTGAATAAAGCATCTTTTACGTAAGTTTGACTGTTGTTGTTTACATGTTTCGTCTGGCCGTTAAGGTTTAATTTAGGAACTATTTCATCTTATGGTTATGTCTTTAAAATAACGTAGAAGTACGAAAAGACTTCTACGTCATAGACCTGTTAGCTTTGTGTGCGGTACAAATCAGACATACCATCTTGTCGAGCATTAGTTAGCTTTAGAGTGAGGATTAGAATGGGCAAAACGCGTCATCTGAGCAGCTTTGAAAGTAGCATGACAAATAGAGCCAGGCGTGCTTGTTTGAGCATCTTCCAAAATGCCGTATTCCTGGGCTTTCACCCTCAACCTTAGCAGGGGTTTACTGTCTATCGTGTGAAGCGCTGAAAACTTGCAACAATCGGCAATCCTGTGGATGGAAACTACTGATGGATCAGAAGGGTCAAAGGATCTACTGATGGGGCAGAGGGGTCAAAGGATCTACTGATAGATCAGAGTGGTCAAAGGATCTACTGATGGATCAGAAGGGTTATAGCGAAACAGAAATTCGCCGGTGGCGAGGATCGAATCAGCTTGCTTCTGCTCTGGAGCCAAATGCTTTCCAAATTAAGCTACTCCGACGGAGTTCGTAGCTGTAACTTTGCCGCCTTGACATGTGCGTCAGCTCTGACGTAGGTACATCACAACTGACGAGAATCGTTCAAGCGAACAGACAGGCCCTGTAAATAACTGTAGAGAACATTGGTATGCCGAAGGTCATCTCTGAATGCACCACGTATAAAAAATTCCACGAATGCGCTACAACAACCGGCGACAATGTTGAATGCCGATGTTGTCAGACTTAATGAACCGTTAAAGACTGGGTAAAATCACCTGGACTGATAAAACCAGGTTCCTTCCGCATCATACGAATGGCAGATACGAATTCGACCCAAGCAACAGGAGGCCATAGACCTATCCTCTCTGGTTTCAGTAGCATGGGCCACAAGCGGAGGTGAGCTAGCGTGTGGAATGTTTTCGTAGCATGCATTAGGCCTCCTGATTGCTATCGAAGGACATACGAAATTCTTAGAGTATCTGAAAATCGTTGCTGGACAAATTCATCCCTTGGTTTATCTTCATGAAATGTGACACGTCCAGCAAGATAACACAACCTCTCACAAGGCTAGTACCGTTACCGAATGGTTCCAAGAACACGGTGAAGAGTTTTCCTCGCTTCAGTGGCCTGCATAGTTTACGGTATAAAACCCCATCGAGCACCTATAGGGTGATATAAAAGCTGCTGTTCTCTTTAATATTATGTCTCCGTTCAATGCAACCCCTGCGCGACTCAATCGTTTGCACGTGGTACAGTATTCCTGCATGACGCTTACAGAATCTGGCATGCTTCATGGCCGACGAGCTGTTCTGAAGGACAAGAAAGGCGCAACACGCAACTAGGCAGGTGTAGCCAATAAACTGGCATCTCAGTGTATGTGAACAGGCGTATATAAAAAAATTTCTACAGCATTTTGCTCTTTATGATGAAATGTTCGTTGTTTTAATTTGTTTCTTGTATTTTACAGCATTCATCGAATCTGATGACAATCATCTGAGTGTAATTATCGCTGCAAGCATATCCATGGCTCTTCTACTTTTGATCTTTCTTTCTGCCATGTATATTGGTGAGTTAATCTTTTTAATGACACACTTAAAAACTTAATTTTAAAATATTTATTAGGTGCATACAAAAAAAATGTAAGCCTTTTAAAAATATGTAGCAGCAAGTGTTAAATAATGTGTGCTATGGGAGGTAAACTAAATTTTTTTTTCGGTGGATTCCAGCTCATAAACGCTGTGGAAAAGAAAAGAAAATCTTGCAGGAAAATATCGCTCAAAATGCTCTGGCTCCAGACCTGGAGCTTGCTACTTTACAAGAATTGCCTAGACATGGGAATTTCGTTCACCAAACAAATGCACTTTATAACCTTGGGTAAGTAATTTTCATTTTTGTTTCAACCTGCTTATTCCAGATATCTTATTCCAGCAAACCTACCACTTCATTTATGTGTTGCTGTACATTGAGTTTTAACTAATGTTTTACTATTCCTTTTCGCTGTAGCTCCCTTACAGATGAAAGCAACATTGACATAAAACCAATACAAAAATCAATATAAGGGGAATAAAATAATGAGGCTGTGCCGTACTGTGATTTGACTTACGGGCACCCATGGATGTATTTAATAAATTGAGCATTGAACGTTATGGACTTTATAGAGATAAATTTAATCCAAAGCTAATATTTAAACAGCTCAACTAAAATATTAAAGCCGATACTGTACAGGGTGACCTTTAACTTTGCTAGTACTTCATTGACGTACTATTTTTCCCATTCTTCAATATTATCTTAACCCTTCAGGTGGCAAGAACGCATATATACGTTCGGAGATTTCTATGCCCAAAGCAGCGACGACGCAATAATACGTTCATCGAAAACCTGTTCAAAAGCGGCGATAACGCATATATGCGCGTCTTAAAAACTACGAATACTACAGAAAGACAGGATATTTTTAGGGGAGTCTCCTGTTATACATGTGGCACATTTTCGCATTGCCTCTTCCAAACCTCCTGCCACCTGATGGGTTAAATAACAATTATTTACGCCTATTCATTTTGTATATAAATATATTTCAGTATTCCATAATCGTACTTTAGATTGCATCGCTCTGTCACAATCATATTTGAAAATAACCGGCAAAGTACAGTGCTCGATATAGAAAATACCACACCATAAAGGAATGTATAAAGTGAGGCGAAACTTTCCACACATGCACACGAGCAGGTGGAAAAGAAGTGCGATGGGAGGAGACAGTAGAACGTGGTTTGAGTCAGCAGGTCGTATTACCGCCATGCTGGGCTATACATTAAGAAATTTGGCGTGGCATCGAGTGGAAAAGCTCCCGGATGGTGTCCTGAAGTATCGCTGACCATGCGTCGTTGACCTGAGTCCACAATTCATCGACATTGCAAGGGGGTCGTGCAGAGGCCTTAAGTCGACAGGCTGCAGCACCTCAACGACATGTCGTCGTGCTATATTGTACCCACTATGCGAACGAATCGTGAACGGCTGTTGAAACTAATAGGGCCCCAAACCAAGACACCAGACTAAAGATCCATATGAAACTCACGGATGGCAGCAAGACTAACCAGGTGACCATGTCGCGTTCAGACCACTAAATCACCAATCGCCGATGCTGAGACAGAAGCGTGGCTCATCGCTGAATACGACACGGCTTCATTCGACCCGCCACGCGTATGTTGTACAGCACCACTGCAACCTTGCGCGACGATGCGCTGCGGTGAGTGGCAGTGGTCTCAATGGCTGGTGAGAGCACAAACCTGCCTCAGACAATCTGAGGTTCACAGTCCCCGTCAATACAGGGATGTCCATAGCTGCCTCTACACCTCGTCGAATGAAATCCACTGTGGATCGCGGGGCTTCTACGGCTTGTCGCCAAATGCGGAGATCAAGTGGTTTGACATGCGCCTACGTGCACCAGTCGTACTACGATGATACTTGTTATCTTTCTCAAACCAGTGTAGCCACATTTGGCAGAAAGTTATTGCATCCCAACGCATCCCCGCCGCGATGAGACGCAGGAACAAACGAGTCGTGTGTATCCCTGTGACGTAGCATCTGGTAAAGATGTCAGTGTGATGGTATGTTTCCGTGCTTTCTCAAAGAAGATCACTCCGATGCAGTTATCCACATGCCCAGGTGGAGACGACCAAATTTAGATACGGTGATTATTTACACTCCTTACACATGGTTTTGCCACCTAGATCCCTCCGATGCAGTGGTCCACATGCCCAGGTTGCGACGACCAAATTTAGATACGCTGATTATTTACACTCCTTACACGTGCTTTTGCCACCGAGATCACTCCGAGGCAGTTGTCCAGATGCCCAGGTGGGGACGACCACATTTAGATATGCTGATTATTTACCCTTCTTACACGTGCTTTTGCTACCGAGATCACTCCGAAGCAGTGGTCCACAGGCTCAGGTGGGGGCGACCAAATTTAGATACGCTGATTATTTACACTCCTAACACGCGCTTTTGCTACCGAGATCCCTCCGATGCAGTGGTCCACATGCCCAGGTGAGGACGACCAAACTTTGATGCGTTGATTATTTACGCTCCTTACACGCGCTTTCGCCACCGAGATCAGTCCGATGCAGTGGTTCACAGGCCCAGGTGGGGCGACCAAATTTAGATACGCTGAGTATTTACACTGCTTACACGTGCTTTTGCCACCGAAATCACTCCGATGCAGTAGTCCACAGGCCTAGGTGGGGTAGTCCAAATTTAGATACGCTGGTTATTTACGCCCCTTACACGCGCTTTCGCCACCGAGATCATTCCGATGCAGTAGTCCGCCCGCCCAGGTGGGGGTGACCAAACTTAGTTACGTTGAGCCGTTTTTGTCTTTTATCTCCGTCACTGATCACGTGATTGGTTCGCAACTGCAATCATTTACATAACCCAACTGTTGATACACACACACACACCAATTTGCATGGCGCACCGACAAATAGATCCTTGTAGGGCATTTTCAATGTCGAACGATGCATGAAAATCCCTAAAGGATGAAATTAAAGAAGTTTTGTTCACAAATAGTAATTTAGCCACTTCTTTTAGTAGATACATTTTATCTATTTCTGAAATGATATATCCTTGTAATCATAAAAAGATTCTAAAGTGAAATGACATAAAAAAGATTATGTTTATCATAAAAATATTTTGCGGTCATGAAATATCCCTCAACTGAAACTAACTGTGGAGTCTCGGGATAATGTGCAAAGAATACATCATCTGCATTATTCAGGCCTTCAGAAGGAGGCTTTAGTTCAGAAATAGCTGAATTTAAACATGAGACTCTTTCTTTGCGGTTTAACGATCTCCCATGTGCCTTTAAGAAACCTCGTGTCACTAATTAAGAGCTTCTGGTTTCAGGCCACCTAGAGAACTAGATCCATAAGGATAAAAACACCACCTAAGTTTACGAAAAGTCCACGCTCTAGACCATTCGACCACCTCAAGCATCGCTCATTAGTAGCAAACTGGAAGTAAAACGTTTCTGTAAGGAAAACTATGACGGCAGAATGCTGTAGAATGAATTTGCAAGACACGCTGCGATATAATTTCGCATCAATCACTCTGACTTATTTGCAGCCAGAGTTCATGTATTGCACAACAACGAGAGACCATGCGAAAAAGTTGCTCATATTACGAGAAGATACATTAAATTTCTAGGTTCTTCAGTAATCCAAATAAATGTTCTATTAATATTAAAAAAATAGAACAAAGGAAGTCCCACCTGAAATGGCCCTAGTTATCCAAAATTGGCGTTGGAAATGATCTGCTGCTGCTGGATGTACAAGGGGCATCCTAAAAATAATGCCTCATCCTTAATAACTTTTGAAGTGATTTTAATGAAACTTCACTCACATGTACTATGATATGTTACCCATGTGGGAACAATTTTTTTAAGAGTCTGAAAGAAAGATCATGAATGACAGAGAAAAGCAGCGAGCCGTAATTAAATTCCTGGAAAAAGAAGGGTGTGAGGCTCTAGAAATCCACAGAAGACTCTGGGCGGTGTATGGAGCTGCCACAATCGATATCAGTAATGACCAAAGGTGGGCGAAGAGGTTTCGAGAGGGAGAAAGTTCAGTGACGGACAAACAACGGAGTTAAAGATCCGCAATCGCAGTAACAGATCCAACAGGCAACGAGTGAATGACCTCATCATAGCTGATCAGCGAGTCACCACCCAGGAGTTGCAACAATAAACAGTGCTCACTATGTGCAGACATTGAAGAAGCTAAAGGAAGCTATCAGAAGGAAAACACGTGACATTCCACTTCATAGTGTTGTTTTACACCATGATAACGCACGCCCCCCTACCTCAGTGGAGACTTCATAGGTTATTGCCAAAATGGGGTGGACGGTGATCCCTACAGTCCTGATTTGGCTCCCTCAGGATTTTTCCTGTTTACTCCTTTGAAAAACAACCTTCGTGGGGAACGTTTCGACGATGTGACAGACGTTAAACTGGCTGTGAACTCATGGGTGAAGCAACAGTCCCAACAATTTTTCCAAAATGGATTTTACCAATGGGTTCAAAGATGGCGGAAATGTATAGAAAGTGATGAACAATACTTTGAATAGGCTAGCATTATTAACAATGTGTCCAAGTATTTTGCCACCAAGTTTCGCATTTTTGCTGCTACAAGTAGAAGCTTATGAGGGACGAGGCGTTACTTTCAGGATGCCCTTTGTATAAGATGTTTCGAAGCATTGGAGAATGGTAATATACGTATTACACAGTGGTTATTTCAGAGGGTTTAGAAGACAATTATAATTGCACTGTGGGGACAAAACTGATTAGTTAAATATTGATATTCCGGCGCAAGCACGACGAAGGAGTGTAAGAATGGTTTTGAAATGACCTACATTCACTGTGTGTGTGTGTATGTGTGTGTGTGTGTCATGCTAGTTAATTACGTACACCTACCCTCGTCACATACATGGTTCACTCCAACTCGTAAGACTCCAAGTGATTTCCGTTAGGTAGATCAGGTCTTCGAGCATCAGTTAGTGTTCGATTGATGACCTGAATAGGCAAAACGAGTGATCTGAGTGACTCTGAATGTAGCACGATAGTAAGAGTCAGGCGTGCCTGTTCGAGCAACTCCCAAACTGCCGTCCTCCTGGGCATTTCCCGCACAAGAGTAGAAAGGGTTTATCGTAAGTGGTGCGGCATGCTAAAAAATTTGCAGGAATTAGCGATCCCGTGGACGAAAACAAATGGTTGATCAGAGAGCTTGTGACGTATATTCCAGATTAACTTTCCTTTTTAGTTTCTTTCCCTATGTTAATCTTCAGTTTATTCTGTTATTCTTCACTCTTAACGTTAAATCTTTTCTCTCAAATGAATACGTTTGGCAACACAATTGAGGTTGAATGCATGTGACGTATGCCTGATATAAGATAGGAACAAGAGATAAAAAAGGACGACTAAGTTCTTGTAAGCGAGGGTTGCTTGAGAGCGTTGTAAGAGAAAGCGTTGGGTGTAAACTGATTATTGATAGGAGTGTTGTGATAATGTGTGGTGTGTGGAGCGTTCACTACAATATGCTATGCTACGATGTGTGTGCTACATCCTGAATAAAGCATCTTTTTCGTAAGTTGACTTCTGTTATTTACATGTTTCGTCTGGCCGTTAAGGTTTCTTTCATTTAGGAACTATTTCTTAGTATGTTGATGTGTTAAAACAACGTAGAAGTAGAAAAGACTTTTACGCTATAAGCTCAAATCGAACATACGGGCCGCAGCCTGAAAGATCACTGCATAATTGAACACTGGTGTGCAGAGAGTCATCTTTGAACATACCTGGCATCGCAACATGTAGTGAATGGGCTAAAACAGAAGACGACCCTGTCGAGTGCCGTTGCTGTCAGCGCAGAACACGAAAGTGTACCTGCAGTTGGTCTGAGGAGCATCGACACTGGATCGTTGAGGACTGCAAAACGTCGCCTCGATGGAAGAAACAAGGCTCCTTCTGCATCATATGGGTAGCAGAATCCGAATTTCGCACAAGCAACATGAAGCCATTCTGCCAGATGTCAACAGTACAGGCAGGCGGCAGGGATGTGATGTTGTAGGAAATGTCTTCTTGGCTCGCATTAGGCTCTACCCATCGAAGGATACATGAACGTCATGGCATATCTGAACATCGTTGCCGACCAGATTCATCCCTTCATGGCTGCGGTTTATCTTCAAGCAGATGGACATGCCCAGAAGGCTAACGCACCTGCTCACAAGGTTCGTATCGGTGCCGATTGGTTCCAGGAGAATGACGACGAGTTTTTCTTGGTTTAGTGGCCTGCACAATCCCCGGGTTTAAATCCCGTTAAGCATCTCTGGAATGACTGTTCCCTGCTAGACGGTGCCGCCGTCCAATTTGCACCAAATGCGCAACTCAATAATTTTCTCATGGCACAACATTCCCACTCGTCACTTTGGGTAACTGGTATGTTTTATGCCCTAACCAATTTGGGGCTGTTCCACTGGCCAGGGCGGCCGAACACGTTACTAGGTAGGTGTTCCTAGTAAAGTGGTATCTCAGTGTACATTTGCTAATTGGCCCTTTACGCACATATTTATCATTTTATAACTACTTTGTTATTATTTCAGGGATATTCCAGTAGACGAAGAGCTTATAGCTTTGCCACAAATTCAGCGCGATCAGATAATTCTAACGAAATTCTTAGGAAGAGGGGCTTTCGGTGAAGTGTTCGAAGGTGTTGCTCATGAATTAGAAGAAGACTGTCCTCCGATGAAGGTGGCTATTAAAGTAAGTGTCATATTATAATCAAAATTCCATTTATATATTGCGTTAAGTGCTTTATTTTTTAGAAGTGCTTCACGTTTTCTGTTTGTATTGCACGCGGATTCATTCACAGCTGTTAAACACGTTCCTTTGTTCCAGCCTAGGTCTATCCTTGAAATGAAAAAAGACATTTTAGTTAAAACGAAATTATATGAGAATTCCGATGCTTTTATGTATGAATTTAATTACCGTCTTTCAATAGCGAGAAAGAAGCTTTTGATTGAAGTGCGTTCATGAAATCTCTTCTAAGTGGGAAAATATTGTGTTTGGGAACAGGGCCCGGAACAAAATTTCATTGCGAGCCCTAGAAAATAAATCGCATATTTAAAGAATATCGTTAAGCGGAAAATGTCGTCCGTAAAGAGCACACGCGAAAATCATCATGAAGACAAAATTATTATCTCAAAGAAGTACTTGCTTTAAGCTTAAGAAAAAGAACATAATATGGATTGAAAGTTGAGAGAGAGAGAGAGAGAGAGAGAGAGTAAAAAGGTATTAATATCTGCGATTTTCTTTCCCGGGAGAAGGGGTTGAGGATTGTTATAAATATTCGGTTGTCGGAAAAGTCATGACGTATTTTGGCACACGATGGCGGTTGGGCGGTTTTGGAAGTACTAGAGACATATGCCCTAACGTTATCGCTATGCACTGTAAAAAAAAATTGTAGATTTTACGGTTTTAAACCGTTTTCCAGGGTGCCAACACAAAACCGTAAAATCTACAGTTTTATGCCGTGTTGGAGCAAAGCTATAGCTTTGCTCCAACACCGCATTTAATGTAGAAAACAGCACAGAATTTGGCTGGAGCGAGTCACAGTCCAAATAATCACGAAAACACAAAAATGTTGATTCTGTTGGAGCAAAACTATAGCTTTGCTCCAACACGGCATAAAACTGTATATTTTACGGTTTGTGTTGGCACCCTGGAAAACGGTTTAAAACCGTAAAACCTACAGTAATTTTTTTACAGTGTGGCATTCGACAGGTGCTAGTTCTAGCTGCAGTCTAAAAGGAATAGTGAACGATTTGGTTGATTTGCGGCGATTTGACATCAAGTTAAAGATGGAAGACCAAACTGTGCATTTTCGTCATATTTTACTGTTTTACTTCCGTAAAGGGAAGAACGCGCGTCAAGCTTGTGAAAAGTTGCGTAAAGTGTACGGTGATAATGCTCTACAAGAACGTCAGTGTCAGCGGTGGTTCGCAAAATTCCGTGCTGGTGATTTTGACCTCAACGATGCTCCTCGGTCTGGGAGGCCAACTGAGGTTGATGACGACCAAATCAAGGCATTGATCGAGTCAAACCCACATTACACGACACAAGAGATTGCAGACACATTGCACATCCATCATTCAAGCTTCACGACCACCTGAAGAAGCTCAAATACATAAGCAAGCTCGATGTGTGGATTCCTCATGAACTCAAAGAAGCTCAATTGATGGCGCGTATAAACATCTGCGATATGCTCATCAAATGTGAGGGAAATGATCCTTTTTTGAAGCGACTGATAACTGGTGGCGAAAAGTGGATAGTGTACAACAATGTGCTGCGCAAACGGTCTTGGTCCTGACGTGCTGCTTCGCCTCAAACGACACCCAAAGCAGACATTCATCAGCGGAAGATTCTGGTTTCAGTGTGGTGCGATTTTAAAGGTGTCGTTTTTTTCGAGCTCCTACCACGGAACCAAACAATCAATTCGAATGTGTACTGTCGGCAATTGGACACTTTGAACGAATCCATCATCCAGAAACGTCCAGAGCTCGTTCATCGTAAAGGTGTTGTGTTCCATCACGACAACGCGAGACCACACACAAGTCTGATCACCCGCCAAAAACTATTGGAGCTTGGGTGGGATGTGTTGCCACACCCAACATACTCGCCTGACCTTGCGCCGTCAGACTTCCACTCGTTTCGCTCTCTTCAACAGTCCTTGCGTGGTATAACGTTCAATTCAGATGAGGCTGTAAATCAGCACCTTGTACAGTTTTTCGCCCCGAAAGATAGGTCCTTCTATGAACGAGGTATTCTGCAGCTCCCTGAAAGATGGCAAAAGGTTATCGAACAAAACGGGCATTATATCATTGATTGATCTTTGTTCTTTCTATCAATAAATGACCTTTGCAAAACATGGCTAAAATACGCCATGACTTTTCCGACAACCCAATATTACTCAAAAATTATAAAAAATACCTTCAAATAGCCTGCGTAGCGAATAATAATGTATAATAATACTTTTTCGCAACGAATAACTTTCATCAGGAAAAATCATCGTTTTGACAGGATTTATAAGGTTCCCTCTACAATAAGTATGTATAAAAATAGTATTTATCTCCTGATACATATTTTAGTGATTGAAGTTTGATGCAAGGTAAAATAACTGAAATATTATTGACTTATATTTAACATTTTATACAAGCTCACATATGAATTTTTTTTTATTTCCAGTACTGTTTTTTAAAGTCGCTGAACAATTGGTCTCACATAAAGCGCGAAAACGACTTTCATGATGTCCTTTTTGTTTTCTAAAATTTAAGTATGTGGTTTACCCACAAGCTATTGAATATATGAAAGTAGGGGCCACAAAATGATAAGATTTAAAATAGTAAAACTATACTAATAATCCGAATTTATTAGCATAAAACAGAACTCGAAGTTTCCAAACTTTCTCCCATCAGCCAGATGGTTTTTTTTCAAGATACGTAGACAGCAAACTGAATAATAAACCGCTTCAATAATTTGAACGCAGTGACTTGACTTGACAAGAAACGAACAAATGCGAATGTAATTATTCATTCAAGTCACGAGGCGTCATGTTCGTTTAGCAGGCGGAATCCTGGAAGGAAAATAAAAGGCATTCACTATTTGAAGAACTGGTTCCATATTCGTGGCACCTCTAGTGAGACGCTATCATTGCAGGACTCGCGTTTAGTAATGATGTCCAAGGTTTATCGAATGGCAGTAGATCTGCGGGTGGAGTAAAAAGCTAAGTTATTTATGTCAACACATATGGGCGCAGCGGGCTTGAACCTGACTTCTCTGGATAGGGCCGTGGTTACTTTAATTCTATATGAACGCTTCGTCATTCCAAATATAGTAACGCTTCGTCATTCCAAATGTAGTAACGCTTTGTCATTCCAAATGTAGTAACGCTTCGTCATTCCAAATTTAGTAACGCTTCGTCATTCCAAATTTAGTAACGCTTCGTCATTCCAAATGTAGTAACGCTTGGAGACCTCCGGATACTGTAGAGAGATAGCATAAACATCTGCTTCATTGGAAAATGGGGCTTATCAGTATTTCCGTTAAGCATGGCATGCAAAGATCTCGGAGACCTTATGCCGACACCGAGATTTATCTTGAGTGCGTTCTGGAGTTGATATGAAACATTTATTGTTGATATGAAACATTTGTGGTTGATATGAAACATTTATTTAGGGATGTAAGGTCAGGTGATGCGTAACATCACAGCCTCTCCTTGACAAATGTCAACCCCGCCTTCTCGTGGTACATCCTGTTCCCACTAAAGGGGCTCTGACGACCGCCAATAGCGGTATAACTATACCATCGGGATTAGAGGAAATGCTATCCCACACTCACCAACCCGCTTGTACAGCGTGGTGAGTTATGGCCAAACCCCTCCAAAATGATTCCACAACTTAAATCTTGGCCCTCAGTCTCCGGCAGCTGGAATGTACCTGGCCAAGGCAGCGGCCAGTGCGACATGAAGGCAGAGGGTGCTAAGAATCCCCGGAGGACCGGACTAGGCTGCCATCTGATGCTGACCTTGGCTACGTATAATGGACGCTCTCTATCTTCTGATTCAAGGCTTCTTGAATTGGAAGAGGAACTACAAAGGATCAAGTGGGACATCGTCGGGCTAAGTGAGGTAAGGAGAAAAGGAGAAGATCTCATTGAACTGAAAAGTGGACATCTCTTCTACTATCGTGGGACTGATACTGGCAGAACTAGTGGTGTTGGATTTATAATAAACAAGAAACTGAAGGATAAAGTTGTAGAAGTTGAAAGTTCCTCTGACAGAGCTGCACGACTTGTTATCCAACTCTCGAGAAGATACCAGGCTCAGATTATTCAAACTTATGCACCCACCACAAGTCATCCTGAAGAAGAAATTGAAGAATTTTATGAGGAAATTCGTCATTTAAATAATAAAGGTAAGCAGCACTTAAAGATAATTATGGGAGATTTCAATGCAAAAATAGGGCAACGACAACAGAATGAAACTTCAGTAGCTAAATTTGGCCACGGCAACAGAAACCAGCGTGGAAATACTCTCGTAGAGTTTGCAGAGGCAGAAGGGTTTTTTCATCTTGAACTCATTTTTCAAGAAAAAGCCACACAGGAAATGGACATGGAGATATCCAAATGGGACGACAAGTGAAATTGATTTTATTATGTGTAACAAAAAATTCGTCATAGAAGACTGCTGTGTGCTAAACAAGTTCAACACAGGTAGCGACCATAGATTGGTGTGATGTAAGATGCACCTCAACACTAAACTCGAACGTAGCAAGCTCATAAGACAAACAAAATGTATTGACATAACCAACCTTAAAAAACACCACAAAACCTTCAAGTTGGAACTGAAGAACAGATTCTCTGCTTTAGAAGGCCTAACATCGGAAGAAGTGGATATTTCGGAAGTTAACAGAAAAATAACCAAAGCTCTTATGGAAACAGCAACAAAATTACCTAGGTCTAAGAACAAGTTGCATGTGAACAAATTATCAGGAAAAACCAAGATGCTGATGCAAAAAAAAGAGAGATGAGGACAACTAAAGAAGATGTGACTTCCAAAGTGGAATATATAGAGCTATGCAAGACAGTACGAAAAAGTATCACTGAAGACGTAAGGAAATTCAACTGTGAACTAGTAAGGAAAGCAATTGAAAACAACCAAAGCCTAAAGATAGCAAAGGGACATCTCAGTAAGGGAAGAAAACAGATTATAGCACTGAGAAAATAAGATGGTTCTGTAACAAGAAATAGAGGCGAAATTTTGACAAGAGTAAAATATTTCTACTCCAAATTATATGAAAGGGATGATACATGTACTCCAGACATCATGAAAGGTACCAGTACCAGAGTTCTTCCAGTCCTCCCAGCAGAACTTACACATACAATCAAGAACATGAAGCGGGGAAAAGCTCCAGGAGAAGATGGAGTTACTGTAGACATCATACAAGAAGCAAGTGGAGAAATCAAAACAGTACTCGCCCAAATTTTCACTCGATGCCTTAATGAAGAGGAGATTCCTGAGGATTGGAACAACGCTGCAATGATCTTGCTACATAAAAAAGGTGACATTGAGGATCTCGGGAACTACAGACCTATCAGCCTCCTATCAGTGGTTTATAAAATCTTCACTAAAGTTCTTTCACACCGCTTGAAGGTAACACTGGATATGGCTCAACCGAGAGAACAAGCTGGATTCAGGAGTGGCTACAGCACAATAGATCATATCCACGAACTGAGAGAACTAATTGAAAGAGCGAGGGAATATGAACTTCCATTGTGCATGGCTTTTATCGATTATGAAAAAGCCTTTGATTCGGTGAAACCATCAGCAGTTACAATGGCCCTGAAATCCTGCGGTATTGAAGATGCATACATTAATATTATTAATAACATCTATGAAAATGCAAGTGCAAAGATTCGGCTGTTTTTTTTTTGTGTGTTTTTTTTTGGTTGGAGGTTTAACGACCACCGTGAGGAACTCAATGGGCAGTCGCCCGTCCCTAATTTAGGGTCACTGGTTCTAGGGAAGGGAAAGAGCCAGTACCGTAAGACAAACACAACATCCATGCCTCACCGGGATTCGAACCCGGACCCCGTTCGGACGAATGATCAGAGGCCATCGCTTAGACCACTGCGCCACCGGGGCGGCGATTCGGCTGTTTGAAAATACAACACACATAAAAATTGGAAAAGGAGTGAGACAATGTGACACCATATCTCCCAAGCTCTTTAATGCCACATTGGAAAATGTCTTTCAATCACTGAACTGGGAAAACAAAGGGATAAAAATTAATGAAGATTATCTAACCCACCTTCATTTTGATGATGACGTAGTCATTTTTGCAACTACCCCATCAGAGCTGCAGAGTATGATCCAGGAACTTGCTGACAAGAGTAAAGAAGTGGGATTAAAAGTGAACTTTCAGAAGACAAAAGTGATGTTCAATGCTTTTACAAGAAATGAAGATTTATCGATTGATGGAGAAAAGCTGGAGATAACAGACACGTACGTTTATCTTGGACAGCAGATATCAAGTGAGGGTCACATTTCTGAAGAAATTAATCGGCGTACAAAACTTTTCTGGAGAGCTTTTGGAAGAAACAGCATAATTTTAAAGAGCAATATGCCATTATGTCTTAAAAGAAAAGTGTTTGATCAATGCATCCTTCCAGTGCTTACGTATGGTGCAGAGACGTGGACCTTAACTAAAAGAGACATACAAACGCTGCAGACAACTCAAAGCAGCATGGAGAGGTGCATGCTTGGTGTAACCAGGAGAGATAAGAAGAGGAACTCGTGGATCCGAAGAATGACAAGAGTGGAAGACATCATGATCAGAGTTAAATCCCTGAAATGGCAATGGGCTGGACATACTGCCAGAAGGACAGACCATCGATGGACAGCCGAAATTTTAGATTGGATTCCAAAGGACAGGAAAAGACCCAGAAGAAGACCACATGGGAGATGGGTGGATGAAATTCGAAAGTATGCGGGAGTGACATGGAGGAGACTGGCACAAGACAGGCCGTTGTGGAGGAAACTTGGGGAGACCTTCGTCCAGCAGTGGATTGATAATGGTTGACAATGATGATGAAACATTTGTGTAAGCAGTCATCTTTCCTTCATTTGGAGCCATCGGTTTCAGGAAAGTTAGCCCCGTAGCATAACATTTCTTAATGCTGTATGACAAAGAACGTATGTCAGTGGTTTTGTTCTAGGTGTGCGCGAATTTATACATGATGTACCCGTTCAACACAGTGTTTCAGAAAATGAAAATCCTCCAAATACGTGGCGTCAGTAAATAAACAAAGCCATCGCTCTTTCCACGTTTTAGCAACACACAGCAACCAAAAAATTGTTATTCGGCAGCTGCCGGGGAATTGAATCCCAGATATTTTGATATCCAGCCGAGTGCGTTAGCCTTACACCGCGAAGGCCAACAATCCAACGGCGCTATGTGTGTTTTTCTGTCAGCTTCTGACATCATAAATCCGTAACATGGGTTCAGCTGCAGATACGTCTCCATCTGATGGGCATTAACGGCACTGGTTATATATTAATTATAGCAGTTAAATCCAAAGGGCGAGACCCAAAGTGAAAATCCTGGAAATACGTGGCGTCGGGGAATAAACAAAGACATCGCTCTTTCTACGTTTTAGCAACACATAGCAACCGAAAAGAAAAACGATATACCGTATAATGATCATGCCAAGAAAGATTCCATAGTATGTGTTCACTAATCTAGAGAATGGATTGGGGTCAAAACATTTTCCACATATAATAATGCTGTGGGTTTTCCGCGTTTCATGACTTAGATCGTTAAGAAAAGATACTTAGACACTCCAAAAATGATTGGGGGTTGTTTGAAGTTATACAACGTTAGTTTTTGAGCTATGTGTGTTAGACGATGCGTGTTTTGATATGTATTTGGTAGACGAAAGATATTTTTACTCCAGACGTTTCCAGGCGCAAATATTACTTCTGAAGCCAGAGAAATAGAGACATCCTTACTGAAGATGATATTATATAATTACTCCTCTTGACAACTCTGCCAACACCAGCACACTAACTGAGAACGACGCAGACAGTTGCAAACTAGGCAATGAACCCACTGAGTGAAATCCTGCGGTTCGAGTCATATGTCGATTATATTTAGTGTTACTGTAAGTTTTTCCATATTGTCTTTCATCTGTAGCGCTGTTAGTGTTGCAGATCCTCGATCTAGTCTCTCAGAAATAAAGATTGGGATCAGTTACTGGATTATGCGATCACCCAGTGATTTTTGCTGATCGCTTTAGACATGCTGTTGCCGTTCTACCAAGATATTTGAAGATATTAATAAAATGGCTCGTCTATATGATGCACCATATTTTGATAGATTGAGTACCCATCTTCACTTCATTGATTTTCAAGTCTCGATCCTCAATCTCATTCAGCTGAGGATTTTCGTAATGTGAAAATGATAGACATCTGATGTGGAATGCCCGTCTATTCTGATCAGTAATATCCTCTTGATAGAGTTTTTTCTCGCTGCTGCATTCACCGTGTTTCTTTCTTTTCTTTTTTTTTTTCGGAGTTTAAGGATCCCCATGAACATCGAAGATAACGAAGAGTTACCCGTCCCTCATTTGGGGTCACTGCTTCTAGAAAGGGATAGAACCAGAGTTGTAGGACAAACACACTACGTATGGTTCGCTCGAGACTGAAGTCCGGTCACACTTCGGACTATTTTCCAGAAACACGTTCTTCAAACAACTCAGCTACTAAGGCGACATTCCATGTCATTTGGCTTTCTTCAGTAAATGTTAATGTTTTTTTCATGAAGTATCCGCAAACTCTCTATACATAGTTTCAAGTTATATAGCTTGAGTGCCTTTTGCGCATACGGTGTGCCGTTTACTTCCTTAAAATGCAATGATTTTCATAAAATCAAGGCCGATATCGATTTTCAAATTATTTAATATACACTGAAGTGCCAGAAAAACTGGTACAGACGAGCTTATACAAAATACATAGCAACGTCACCTATGCGCGTACTCTGTTGCGTCATCCAGTGCGTATATAAAGCGATAGACATCCTTACCAGCTGTCAGAGAGCCGCGGGTGGCTTAGTGGTTAGCGAGTCAGACTATCGATGCAGGGTCCTCAGGTTCGAACCTGTGCTGATCTTTCAGAGATGGTGTGATTTACTAACAATCGCTGAATATCCGCCGTGCATCGGACGAGCACGTTAAGTGACGGCTCCCAGGCTGGAACCACTGGTTAAATGGGTATCTTTTCCTATGCCCCCCCCTGAAATTCTCTCACCCCTCTGTGTGCAGCATCGTACTTGTACGGTGGCGCCATCTACTGTCCTCTAATCTCACTACAAACTGTTCTGTCAAAGTCGCTAGACTTGCTCTCGTTCCTTCCGTTTCTGTGTCCTGCCCAAAAGGCGATCTCGCTTTAGGTGGCTGGGACCTAAACTCTACTCACTGTGTATAACGAAGTAAATTTCGCCGTCATTTCTGTCCACGCCAGGATTCGAACCCGGATCCCCTCATTCCGGAATAGGTCACTCTACCAATTGAGCTACGCGGACGTTTGTTCTGACTACCATCTGCCTTTATGTCGTGTGCGTCCTGCTGGCAGGTACGTCACATCTCCCCCCCCGAAAGAGGGCCGGGGGCATGGCCCACGAATCAGCCGTGACCATGAATCGTTGCAGGCATCCATCCACTGTAGAACGTGCACTTGAGAACTCCCAGTCAATCTGGTGTGTGGAATGCAACATCACACATTTTCATTTGTCGAAACGCTGGAGAAGGGATTCTCTGATTTTTCCTATCTCGCGGTGTGGAAAGATCATCACACCAATGCGAGATTTTGAACGGCGGAGTCATCCGGAAAGTTCGGGAGCCATTATAACGAAGTAAATTTCTGTCCACGCCAGGATCCGAACCCGGATCCCTTCATTCCGGAATAAGTCACTCTACCAATTGAGCTACGCGGACGTTTGTCCTGACTACTATCTGCCTTTATGTCGTGTGCGTCCTGCTGGCAGGTACGTCACATGTGGACGGAAGTCCTACAAGAAAATGACAAATACTATAAGACTACCAGCTGTCAGAGCTGTTTTCGGCATGAGAATGACAAGTAATAACGATTTAAGCGATTTTCAACGCGATGTCATAATTGGCGCTCGTGAGATGGGCCATAGTATTTCGGAGGTAGAAACGAAGTTCGGATTTTCACGGGCAACCCAAGCAAGGGTGTATTGTGACTACAAGAATTTCGGCAAAACCTCCAACCTACGATACCAGTGTGGCCGTAAAAAGGCATTGGGTGAACGTGACCATCGTCGGTTGTCAAGAATCGTTTCATGCGATAGGCGTGCAACACTATCGCAGGTATAATCGGAATTTAATCCTGGAGCCTCAACAAGCATCAGCGTCCGGACTGTGCAACGTGCCCTGCACGATATGGGCTTTGAGAGCCGACGCCCAACTCGAGTCCCCTTGATGGGTGCACGACACAGAGCTATGCGCCTCGCTTTGGCACGGCAACACCGCCACTGGACACTTGATGACTGGAAACACGTAGTGTTTCCAACTGTATCGGGCAGATGGAAGGATTCGAGTGTGGCGCAAACCCCATGAAACCATGGATCCCGCCTGTCAACAGGGAACTGTAACGGCTGGTAGGGGGTCCGTAATGGTACGGGGTGTGTTTAGCTAGACTTCACTGGGACCCCTGGTACGTCTACAAACATCTCTGACCGGCCAATGCTATGTGCGCATCCTTTCTGACGAAGTACAGCCGCTCATGTCCTGCATTCATGCTGATGGGTTGGGCCTGTTCCAACAGGACAATGCACCTCCACACAAGTGTCGGGGCGCCACATTATGGTTAGAGGAGCATTCGTCTGTGTTTGGGGCGTTGCCATTCAAACCCAAATCCCAGATCTGAACGTGATATAACACATTTAGGATGCCATGCAACGCGCTATCGAACACAGGAATCCGAGACCTCGGAATACACCCGAATTGTGGAACGCTCTGCAGAAAGTATGGTGTGCATTGCCTACAGCATATTTCCAGAAGCTAGTGGAGTCCATGCCCCGTCGTATTTCTGCAGTCCTGCGTTCCCGTGGGGGGCCTACCAAGTATTAGACTGGTGTACCAATTTTTCTGGCACTTTAGTGTATTCCTGTGTATGACTGTTTTCAATGTAACAAAACAAAATTCGCCAAATAATTTATTATTCTGGTTATTTATATCGGTATGCTGTGCAGACAGACTTTATGATATACTCTTTAATGTTGTATGTATGGATTTTCATTTTAGACTTTGAGGAAAGGTGCAACAGATCACGAAAAAGAGGAATTCTTGAAAGAAGCAAAATTAATGAGGTAAGTCAGAAAGCTTTTGCATCATTAAACGCTAATTTTATGCATATCTGTGTTCACTACAAGTG
This sequence comes from Macrothele yani, assembly GCA_039090855.1. Taxonomy (NCBI): domain Eukaryota; kingdom Metazoa; phylum Arthropoda; class Arachnida; order Araneae; family Macrothelidae; genus Macrothele; species Macrothele yani. Next base: position 81,669,661 of record CM077018.1, read on the forward strand.
TGTCAAGAACAATGTGATTAAATTACAAAACATCTTCTGAGAACGGTTCTGATCAGGGAACCGTTTTGTTTGTTGATTTCATCATCATCATCATTGTCAACCATTATCAATCCACTGCTGGACGAAGGTCTCCCCAAGTTTCCTCCACAACGGTCTGTCTTGTGCCAGTCTCCTCCATGTCACTCCCGCATATTTTCGAATTTCATCCACCCATCTCCCATGTGGTCTTCTTCTGGGTCTTTTCCTGTCCCTTGGAATCCAATCTAAAATTTCGGCTGTCCATCGATGGTCTGTCCTTCTGGCAGTATGTCCAGCCCATTGCCATTTCAGGGATTTAACTCTGATCATGATGGCTTCCACTCTCGTCATTTTTCGGATCCACGAGTTCCTCTTCTTATCTCTCCTGGTTACACCAAGCATGCACCTCTCCATGCTGCTTTGAGTTGTCTGCAGCCTTTGTATGTCTCTTTTAGTTAAGGTCCACGTCTCTGCACCATACGTAAGCACTGGAAGGATGCATTGATAAAACACTTTTCTTCTAAGACATAATGGCATATTGCTCTTGAAAATTATGCTGTTTCTTCCAAAAGCTCTCCAGGCAAGTTTTGTACGCCGATTAATTTCTTTATCAATGTGACCCTCACTTGATATCTGCTGTCCAAGATAAACATACGTATCTGTTATCTCCAGTTTTTCTCCATCAATCGATGAATCTTCATTTCGTGTAAAAGCATTGAACATCACTTTTGTCTTCTGAAAGTTCATTTTTAATCCCACTTCTTTACTCGTGTCAGCAAGTTCCTGGATCATACTCTGCAGCTCTGATGGGGTAGTTGCAAAAATGACTACGTCATCATCAAAATGAAGGTGGGTTAGATAATTTCCATTAATCTTTATTCCTTTGTTTTCCCAGTTCAGTGATTGAAAGACATTTTCCAATGTGGCATTAAAGAGCTTCGGAGATATGGTATCACCTCGTCTCACTCCCTTTCCAATTTTTATGTGTGTGTATTTTCAAACAGCCGAATCTTTGCACTTGCATTTTCATAGATGTTATTAATAATATTAATGTATGCATCTTCAATACCGCAGGATTTCAGAGCCATTGTAACTGCTGATGGTTTCACCGAATCAAAGGCTTTTTCATGATCGATAAAAGCCATGCACAATGGAAGTTCATATTCCCTCGCTCTTTCAATTAGTTCTCTCAGTTCGTGGATATGATCTATTGTGCTGTAGCCACTCCTGAATCCAGCTTGTTCTCTCGGTTGAGCCATATCCAGTGTTACCTTCAAGCGGTGTGAAAGAACTTTAGTGAAGATTTTATAAATCACTGATAGGAGGCTGATAGGTCTGTAGTTCTTGAGATCCTCAATGTCACCTTTTTTATGTAGCAGGATTATTGTAGCATTGTTCCAAACCTCAGGAATCTTCCCTTCATTAAGGCATCGAGTGAAAATTTGGGCGAGTACTGTTTCAATTTCTCCACTTGCTTCTTGTATGATGTCTACAGTAATTCCATCTTCTCCTGGAGCTTTCCCCCGCTTCATGTTCTTGAGTGCATGTGCAACTTCTGCTGGGAGGACTGGAAGAACTCTGGTACCTTTCATGATGTCTGGAGTACATGTATCATCCCTTTCATATAATTTGGAGTAGAAATCTTTCACTCTTGTCAAAATTTCGCCTCTATTTCTTGTTACAGAACCATCTTCTTTTCTCAGAGCCATAATCTGTTTTCTTCCCTTACTGAGATGTCCCTTTGCTATCTTTAGGCTTTGGTTGTTTTCAATTGCTTTCCTCACTAGTTCACAGTTGAATTTCCTTACGTCTTCAGCAATACTTTTTCGTACTGTCTTGCATAGCTCTATGAATTCCACTTTGGAAGTCACATCTTCTTTAGTTGTCCTCATCTCTCTTCTTTTTTGCATCAACATTTTGGTTTTTGCTGATAATTTGTTCACATGCAACTTGTTCTTAGACCCAGCTAATTTTGTTGCTGTTTCCATAAGAGCTTTGGTTACTTTTCTGTTAACTTCCGAAATATCCACTTCTTCCGATGTTAGGCCTTCTAAAGCAGAGAATCTGTTCTCTGCTTTAGAAGGCCTAACATCGGAAGAAGTTCCAACTTGAAAGTATTATGGTGTTTTTTAAGGTTGGTTATGTCAATACATTTTGTTTGTCTTATGAGCTTGCCAAGTTCGAGTTTGTTGATTTACAGCATATTATTTTGTGCAAAAATTGTAACATTAAAACAAACAAAAATAGGTAATTCCTAAAAAGTCCCATACAGATTTCCGAAACTGAGTTCAGGATCTGGATGAGCGCATTCAGTGATATAATTGAACACCATGAATGGTGTATGACCTATGAACATATTTCACTGTCATGCATGGAGAGCTCCAAGACGTGTATTTGTCATGTTTTGAACGGATAACTTCAAAAACGCATCTGCAGTGTATTTTCTTTTGTCAATCCTGGTAAACACGCGTACAGAAAGTAAAGAAATCCAAAACATGCTTAAAACCAACTTTGATGAAAAGAAATGTGTTCCTATTGTCAATATTTAACCCTTTAGCCGGGTTGAACGAATTAAGTCGCAGTTAGCAAAATTAGGTGAAATCAGATTGAACGAATGCATTTGCTGTCTGAGATGTGGGGCGAACGCTGCTGGAACGAAAGAACCTGCACATCAGAAAGCGTTGCTTTTCCCTTAGCTTTTTAATTCCAAGTGGTCATTTAGGTGGAAGACAGACGCTAATCCTTTCTCAATCTTACCTGGTAAAAGTGCTATAAAAATACTGATGAACCCGAGACAATAGAGAGACGATTTTTGAGTCAATTGTTTCTATCCAGTACATGCAGTTCATGTCAGAAGGACTAACTCTTCTCCATCATGCCTTGTGTTATGGAGCACAGAATAACGCAACAAAAGAAACGCTTATCATCTGTGGCAGCTTTCTTGTTCATATTGCTGATATGAGAGGAGAAAAAGAATTGTTTTACCATAATTTTCGGAAAACAGGCCGAGAGGTGAACATTTTTGTTTGGGGAGCACAGAAAATTTTAGGCACCATTTGGTTCAGGTGCATCGGCCGTTTAAAATTCAGTTTTCAAAACATTATCTAGAATTTCCTACTTTTCTAACAAAAATAGAATTAACTTTCGATATAAGATCGATTACTTCAACAAAACACTTTTGCTGTAAATGATAAAATTGGACAGGGAAACCTTTTTTTTTTCTCTTTCAACGTTGAAAGCTTTGCATGTTACATACACTATATTGACAAACGTCACCGGACACCTAGAAGAGAAACACAACACAGCATTTATTGACATATATTAGTACGGTGTCGGTCCACCTTTGTCCTTAATGCATTCACTGACCCTTTCAGACATGCTTTCGACAAGGTTTTGGAACACAGCGATAGGTATGCGCTTCCATTCAGTACATAATGCTGCCGCGAACTGTTGCTTAGTAGTAGGCCTTGCTTCCAAACTTCTTATGCGGCGCTCCGATTCATCCCATATGGGATTAAGATCATGGCTCTGTGCTGGACAGTCCACACACGATACGAGATTATCGCCAAACCACGCCGTAACAGTCCTTGCTTTATGCCTCGGTGCATTATCCTGCTGGTATCCACAAGGCTCGGTTCCATAGTATTGCCACAGAGTTGGTAGGGCATAATTGTCCAGAATATCCAGGTACATTTGCTGGTCAACAGGTTTGTCCATGATAACAAATGGGCCGGGACTATACCACGAAAAATACCCCACACGAATACACTGCCAGCTCCAAACATGACCGTAGGAACAGTACACTGTTATAAATAGCGTTCCCCCGGCTGCCGCCATACCCATACACGGGCATCAGACTGATGGATCGTGTATCTGCATTCATCAGTCTATAAGACCCGTTTCCATTGATCTACGGCCCACGATAAATGTTCTTTACACCATACTAAACGACGAGTTGAATTCCGAGTGGAGATGAAAGGCTTATGAGCAGCCGCACGACCACGGTAACCCATGCAATGACGTTCCCTGCTGATGGCACGTGTACATACCGAGGTTCCAGCATTGTTACTCACCTGTACACTGAGGTCTTGTGCAGTACTCCGTCAATTAGCTGTAACGACTCTCCTGAGGCTTCGCCGGCCTCTTTCACTGATTTTCTTTGGTCTGCTGGTAGGTTTTGCTGCTTCAGGCACGCCATGTGTCTTCCATTTATTCAGTACATCCAAAACAGTTGACTTTGTTATGTTTAACCGCCTCTCGGTTTCTCTTATGGACAACCGACTAATATAACACCCAAAAATCTTTCCTTTCTCAAAGTCAGTTCTCTGCCGCCGCGACATTTTCACTCAACCTCACAGTGCGATATGATCGCGGTCAGCTGTAGGCTTGTTTTTATACCGTTTGCAGTTGTACCGTTCATCTTAACAACGCAGCGGATCCGTTCATTTGCTTTTGAAGGGGTGTCTGGTGACTTTTGTTAATATAGTGTCTCATGTGCTGCATGATTTACCATTTTGATTACATGTTATTTTACGTTGTGACAGTTTTTGATTTTGAAGCAGTTTACTGTAATTTTTTCCTTTCGTTTGTGTTAAAGTTTTGTTTTCTTTGCAATGCTTACTAGGTACTACAGAAACCCACATTTGAATGGCTTTTTTTTATTTTTAGCAATTTCAAGCATGACCATATACTAAAATTACTAGGTGTGTGTTTTGACAACAACCCAAACTTCATTATTTTGGAATTAATGGAAGGCGGTGACCTCCTTTCTTTCCTCAGAGCTAACAGACCTACAATTGTAAGTATATACATGCATTTACATATTTTCTTTTGATAACCTATATATTGAACACTTAAAGTTGCAAATCTTTTCCCATGAATACTATTAAGGATCAAAGCACGGAAGTAGTTGCACAGCGAAGCTAGCTATTGTTCAGCGATTTTGGATTTAGGTGTGTTCTTCATCTTCTCCTTCCGAGTTGCTACATACGTGAACCAATGAAAATGTTTCTTACATTATTTGGTCATTTTTGTAGCACTGAGCTTTGATAATGAAAGGAACCACTTTTCAACCAGTGTAGGCCTGTGAAACTTTCATTTATACCTGCCATTCTTCTGGCGCAGACATGGCAGGTACAATATCATTGCTTTCGCATTACAAATCTTCGCGGAGTAATATTTGCATGCGTCACCGGACGATCCAGTTACGGTTGGGTATATACAGTCAGGAAAGTAATCACACCCTAAGAGCAGAAAACTATATCAGTAGTGAAGAGAGCATCAGTTATACGAGTTTGAATAGTGGTAAATTCTGCCCATTCTTGGAATATTAATCATCAATGTCTGTGGGGACTTAAGTCTGCAAGTTGTTTGAAAAACATCCTGTTTAGGTATTGGAGATTCTCAGATGAAAAGCGTCCTGGTAGGCCACCAAAGCTTGAGAGACCTGCTGAACGCCAACTTATCGGTGGAAGCCGTTCAAGCCGCCCCGGGCCGCCCCGGTGGCGCAGTGGTCTGAGGCGCTGGCCTCTGATCATTCGTCCGTAAGGGGTCCGGGTTCGAATCCCGGTCAGGCATGGATGTTGTATTTGTCTTACGGCACTGGCTCTCTCCCTTCCCTGGAACCAGTGACCCTAAATTAGGGACGGGCGACTGCTTATAGCCCATTGAGTTGCTCACGGTGGTCGTTAAACCTCCAATCAAAAAAAAAAAAAAAAAAAAGCCGCCCCGGTGGCGCAGTGGTCTAAGGCGTTGGCCTATGATCATTCGTCCGAAGGGGTCCGGGTTCGAATCCCGGTGAGGCATGGATGTTGTGTTTGTCTTACGGCACTGGCTCTCTCCCTTCCCTGGAACCAGTGACCCTAAATTAGGGACGGGCGACTGCTTATAGCCCATTGAGTTTGTAACGTACCAGGAGATGTGACGTACCTGCCAGAAGGACGCACACGACATAAAGGCAGATAGGAATCAGAATAAAATGTCCGCGTAGCTCAACTGGTAGAGCAACTTATTCCGGAATGAGTGGACCCGGGTTCGAATCCTGGCGCGGATAAAAATGACGGAGAAATTTACTTCGTTATAATGGCGCCCGAACTATCCGGATGACCCGACCGTTTACAATCTCGCAATAGTGTGATGTTATTTCCACACCGCGAGATAGGAAAAATAAGAGCAGCACTTCGAAAAAAAAAAAAAAAATAAGGGGGAGATGATGTAACGTACCAGGAGATGATGTAACGTACCAGGAGATGTGACGTACCTGCCAGAAGGACGCACACGACAGAAAGGCAGATAGGAATCAGAATAAAATGTCCGCGTAGCTCAACTGGTAGAGCAACTTATTCCGGAATGAGTGGACCCGGGTTCGAATCCTGGCGCGGATAAAAATGACGGAGAAATTCACTTCGTTATAAGTTGCTCACGGTGGTCGTTAAACCTCCAATAAAAAAAAAGAAGCCGTTCAACTCGCGTCGCCTTATTCAACCGTCCATCGTTATCTTTAGGCAAATGGTAAGAACATTCCAATTTGTGCGAACATCAGCCTTTTGTTACAAAACTACCTACGTAATGAGCCGATTTTTGCCTACGTTTTTACTAAGGAGAAAAAGTGGCACCTCAACGTCAATGGTAAGCATAAACGACAGTGAACTGACCGGAACAATTCAAGCAGTACACAAGCCAGATAAGTTGCACCTCTCGGAAATTCATGTTGGGGGTTTGGTGGGATATCCAAGGAATTGTTTGATTTGAGTTGGCACCTCCTCATCATATGAATCCATTCTGCTGGTATTCATTGTTTGAGACGTAGTTGCCATCAACTACTGAATAGAAGCTAATTCGTGCTTCTCCAGGAAAACATTCGTTTCAATACGGAAAGGAGGACAACCCAAAAAATCAAGAGCTTTGGCCCGGAACTATTACTCCACCAAATGTATTTACCCGTAACTTGCTCTATTAGCCTCTTACCTATTATCAGCGTTGCAGCACAGTACTGACAGTCCAACATGTCCAACATTTTAGTAAGCAAAATACCTCCAGGAAGGTATCCGTTAGTTTTTATCTTCTTAAATTTTTATCAAGAGGAAATCGAAAAATTTGCTGTTGATGGCCAGATGTTGTGGATTCTGATAATGCATTCATTCAAGATTATGTTACAGGGCTTGGAGCTGAATTCTATAACAGCACCCTGTGTGGAGGATTCGTTTGTGCTTCCTTTGCTGTAAGTTCGGTATCGGTGGTTCAATCCGTAATTCTTCCAACTGGAGCAGATAAAAGCAATACAAACCGTAAAAAAGTGAATCGACTGAAGCTAAATTTTGCAGTGAGGAAAACGTTTATTCAGATCATACGGGGAATGTCACCAAGCTTCTGTCCTTTTCGTGCTTTCATTCTTTCCGTTCTCCCTCAGTATTCTACACCGCCGAAAATCCTTCTCTCTCTTTCCGGCCACTCAAAAACTATTCCTTCCTCCGTCCCTTTCGACCCGAAGCATACTGCACCCCTGCTAAAAACTATATTGCTTCGTCGACCCATTGCCACCGCGTTCCCTCCGGCTACACCCTAAGATGTCTCTTCTCCGAAAATCGCAAGATTCCCTAATTGCCATCTGCTGCGTCGCGTGGAAAGGAAATACTCATTTGCCTTTCGTCCAAATGGCGGGAATTGAAAGGAAATGATTCCAATTCAGTATCACAAAAATGGCTACAGAATCTCGCTTCTGATAAATATGTAAGCCCCGGTTACAAAATCTCCCCCGCCAAAATAAAAAATGAGGGTGGTGCTAGACAGCCTAATTTTTTTTGCCTACATTAACCAACGCGATTGATTCGAATCAGGACAAGCTTGTGACAATACAATATTGGGCGGGCAATTTTACATGATTTTGAAGAGGTACCTGCATGCTAAGGTTTACATTTAGTAATTCTCCTTGATTTCTTTGGTAAACATATATATATCCATACACTTCACGATGATGACCTAATGGCAAAATAATTTAAAACATAGTTGACGATAAAATTGACGAAAGATTTCCAGCAAGCACATTGAAATATAACTAGCATGATGGGTTCCAGAACATTTTCTGATATTACATATATACAAACATGGTTACTAATCACACTTCTCCTGAAAAATACATGTACAGATACCTAACACAAATAATACTTTACACTTGATACTTTCATCGCTATCTCCATTCCACTTCATTCCTACATTACAATTTTACTATTGATCTCTACAGGAATTTAACTTCACGGTGCAATTAATTCTCAAAATTTACCTCTGTACAACCATTCTTGTCCAGTTTGTATTAACCCCTCATTTTAGTTTATAATGCTGATCTACGCTGAAAATTTCCGAAAAATGTACGACAAAATATGCATAAATTTTCTTTCAGTTGAAACATGAAATGCAGAAAAATTTAAATTTTGACAATGCTGATAAGTTACCTATTGAACACTTGAATAATTTTCTCAAACCTTATATACACTTACACTGCAATTTTCTACCGATTGAACACTTGAATAATTTTCGCAAAATCTTATATACACTTTACACTGCAATTAATCAATGCATTTCTTCAGTCTTTGAATGACTCGCTTAAAGTTCAATAAGATCATAGATCATCATTGTCCATCTAACCACTTAAAAGGAGCAGCGTAAATTAATGTCCGTGACAGCATATAAAAAATCACTTTAGTGCAAATTATCAATTTGATGCACAAAAACTTAAATTGTCTTTTGGGAAATGTTCATGTAAACACAAAATGTTCGTATGTACACGTTTCACAAACTGAAAATTATTTTTATCACTGAAATACAAATGGAAAAAAAAATGCGTTTGGTGTGAATAGTTTATCACAAAATCTGAATGATTACGCAACATATTGCATGCACGTTATTTGCAGTCGATGACTCAACATGTCGAAAAGTTTCAACAGCACTGATGAATCACACTCGTTGTCTGTTTAGGTGTCGCACCCTTCCGAAGATATCGCGTTCTCTAAGATTGTAACCACGATCTGCTGCTTCCATATCGATGACGACATGGTTCAGCTGTAACTCGTTCCACGTTTTGGGGGTTGATAACCTTTTCCCATGTAAGTCTCCATGGTTGCATCAGGTATATTCCCACGCCGGTAAGGAAAATGTCTTTCTTGTTCGTTGGATGAATCTCGCCGTGCTGTTTGAGTTTTTGTTGTCATTTCCGTCTGTCTGGATGTCCCGGTAGGGCATCGGTGTAGCTGATCAAAATGAGCGATTGTCTTCTTTCTCGGATTGCAAACTAATCGCAAATTCTCACTGACGTCATCCATCATGCTTATGATACGACATGGACCTTCAGACAAATGATCGAATTTCTTACTCTGCCCAATATCTGCCTTCGGAGAGCTAAGTTTTTTAATGATGGAACAGGTGCCGACATGTTCAGTCTTGAGCGGCTGCTCATCTCTGAAGTGCACAGAATTCCTCAGCGGTGATTTATCTTTCCGACCGATTTCGACTCTCCAGTTCTCTCTTTGGGCACTCTGAACAGTGTCCGACGGCGCGCAGTTTTCGCTTCTCTGCCACCGCGGTCGGTCATCTCTAGGCGGTGACCTGGGTTGAGGCCTGTAATAACGCCTACCGAAGAAATTTGAGGGAGGCTTTTCCCTGCAATGCCGCCGCAGGTGAAAATGTGAACCACAGGTCCAACAAGATTTCTTCCTATTTTGATACCTGTTTTGAATATAAGGGTCTCGGTATCCCATTGTTTCACGGCGTTTCTCTTTCTGTAATTGCATTTTCAACGCGATCACTTCGTCCATCAGTGCTTTAATAGCTTTATCACTAGCCTCAAGTTTTTTCATCATTAGTTGCAACATGCTCCCTTCTTGAGTATCTAATTGGGGCTGTACATCCCTGCTATAAGGCTCTGTGGCGTTAAAACATTCCGAAGTGGAATTCTCGGCATTGAGTTTCATGCAATACATGATGCTGCAGAAAATACCAAAAAATGTTTGTTATATACTTGCCGAAAATACTTGTTATATCATGGCTAAAAATGTGTTTTTATATCACACTTGTCTCTTACGAGTATCATGTGCACTGTAAAGAATCAATGAAAAATATTTTTCATGGAAAGCTCTGTGTTAACGAATCTTAACGTTCAGCAATTATGATGCATAAAAATGTTTTGACTACCAGCGGCGGGTGGTGTGGGATTTTACAGAAAGAGTGGGTGACTTTAAAAATGGAAGAAAATATTTTTTTGTACTTACAGCACGTCGCTTGACTTCGTAATCCAGAATGTTTTTTGGACACACACAGTTTTGATTGTCCCGCAAAGTCTAGTAGCACTATCACTGGTCCATCCAAAATGTCCCAGATTGTAGGAAAATTCGAACAGGAACAGGTCTCCACGATGAGGAATAAAATACACTCAGGCCCCACGCCGGTGACTTGAAGACTCCACGTTGCTGCACTGAAAAACCAAATACCGAAGAACCGCTCAGCTTTTCATCGGCGATGCTCGAGTTCCATGCTGCTTAATAAAGATGCTCGGGTTCCGTACCGGTGAATGGAAGATCTAGAGAGCCCCTGTTCGGGCGCCATTTAAATGTTACAGGGCTTGGAGCTGAATTCTATAACAGCACCCTGTGTGGAGGATTCGTTTGTGCTTCCTTTGCTGTAAGTTCGGTATCGGTGGTTCAATCCGTAATTCTTCCAACTGGAGCAGATAAAAGCAATACAAACCGTAAAAAAGTGAATCGACTGAAGCTAAATTTTGCAGTGAGGAAAACGTTTATTCAGATCATACGGGGAATGTCACCAAGCTTCTGTCCTTTTCGTGCTTTCATTCTTTCCGTTCTCCCTCAGTATTCTACACCGCCGAAAATCCTTCTCTCTCTTTCCGGCCACTCAAAAACTATTCCTTCCTCCGTCCCTTTCGACCCGAAGCATACTGCACCCCTGCTAAAAACTATATTGCTTCGTCGACCCATTGCCACCGCGTTCCCTCCGGCTACACCCTAAGATGTCTCTTCTCCGAAAATCGCAAGATTCCCTAATTGCCATCTGCTGCGTCGCGTGGGAAAGGAAATACTCATTTGCCTTTCGTCCAAATGGCGGGAATTGAAAGGAAATGATTCCAATTCAGTATCACAAAAATGGCTACAGAATCTCGCTTCTGATAAATATGTAAGCCCCGGTTACAATTAATCATTTGTGTCTTTTGTATATGATCAGCTGTACACGGTTCAAAAATGGCTGCTGTTTTGGAGACGGGTGGTATAAGTGATGTTCCGTATGTATTACTTGAAGTTGTGCAACACTAGTGAAGTTTTGCCTAAAAGTCCTTTCTAAATGCAGTGTTGGTTTCTATGTGTTACGAGGGTTGTACCGAAAGTAATGCAAAAGCGGGCATAACTTTTTTATTAACTGACAGAGGTCGTTCAAATTGCACATGTTGGTAGAGTAACTCTTTCTCTATACAAAGGTACTACTCAACATAGTCTCCATCACAAGCGATGCATTTGCGCCATCGTTGAACACAACTCTCGAATCCTCTTTGAAAAAATTCAGGTGTGGACTGTCGTACCCACTTCTTCACAGCCATTTTCACCTCGTCTGTGTCCTCAAATCGTTGTCCCCGGAGACTGTCCTTTATTGGACCGAACAGGTGAAAGTTGGAGGACGCTAGATCTGGGCTGTACGGCGGATGAGGGGGGGGGCACCGAAGCCTAATTTTCTGCTCGCCTGATTTGTTCCCCCAAAGAGGTGTGTGGTCTCGCATTGCCATGGTTAATTTGGATCCTTTTCAGATTCTTGTTTGGTCTCTTCCTTCCTATGGCTTCTCTAAGCTTCTTGAGTGTCTCAATGTACCGCTCGCTGGTCACGGTAGCGCCGTGTTCCAGAACATCAAGGAGAATGACACCCCTGTCATCCCAAAAAACAATCACCATGAACTTTCTGTGCTGGGCACTAGCTCTTGGACTTCTTAGGCCTTGGTGAAGAGGTGTAACGCCATTCCATGGATTGATTCTTCTTTTCCGGATGGTAAAGATACGCTCACGTTTCATCCCCTGTCACCAGATCGAAAGAAAATGTGTCTTCATTGGTTTCAAACACTTCCAGCAGATCACAACAGACTTCCACCCTTCTCTCCTTCAAACCGGATGTCAACTGCCGAAGTAACCACTTTGCACACACTTTCCGATACCCTAAGTCTTCCGTCATCTTCTGTATGGCCTTGTGACCACAGTCATGTTGTGCAACAAGCTCACGGATTGTGACTCGTCTCTCCGCGCGAATCAATTCATCCACTCGCTGACGATTCGTGTCAGTGGTCGCAGGTGATGGTCCCCCACTGCGTGGTTTGTCTTCAATGCTGGTTTCTTCTTCTTTGAATTTTTTCTTCCATCTGTGCACATTGCTGTTGTCAACAGTGTCATCTCCGTAAACATTCTGTAGTCTTCTGTGGATGTCAGACAGCCTGCACCCTTCCTTCGTCAAAAACTCAACGACACGTTGCTTCTGCTTGAAATCCTTTATTTATCTGCAATGGAGAAGAAGGGTTACTATAGAGGAAGACTTACTCTACCAACATGTGCAATTTGAACGACTTCTGTCAGCTAATAAAAAGTTATGTCCGCTTATGCATCACTTTCGGTACAACCCTCGCATATTTACCAACTCAAAATTGAAAGTCGATATCAAGACTGAAAGTCGAAGGTAACAAGGTAACGTTGTCTTCACAGAATAAAACCTGCAACACAACTTTCTCTGAATGGAAAAAATATAGTTTGAGTAACTAAGTGAATTACAAGAATCTGCCGCATTTAATTACAAAAGCATAAAACGAAGATCCTATTTAAACGAAGACCATTTCGGCATAGTACTTTCTGCAGTTATTTTGCTGAAATCTCTCTCAAATTAAGCAGTTAATCATTAATATTTCGTAATATACCGTTGAAAACCAACATAATTTCTATGTATATCTCCAACAAACATTTTTTCTTTTAAATAGTTTACTAATTCCTACATGTCTGCAAATGTATATATTTTGTAAGTTCAGTGGCGTCAATATATGTTCATCGAATTTACTTGCCATATGATCTAATGGATTTAATCATTTTTATTTAGTTTCAGCCTAGCGCACTCACTTTAGATGACTTACTAGGCATATGTGTTGATGTAGCAGAAGGATGCAAGTACCTGGAAGAAATGCATTTTGTCCACAGGTTTGTATTCACACTTTATTTGAAGGCTGATCAAATTTTTCGTGCTAAGAATAGCTTTTTATTGTTTAAAAGATTATGGTCTTTGTAGATGAAGAGTCGTCTTGATTCTGACTGCTGATTGAATCTTGATTCATACCAAATGTAGCCTTTTGTTCGTTTACAGGAAGGAATTTGTCTCCATCATATCACATTTGCACATTCCTATGTGGAAGTAAGGGGAATGTTCCCACAACTTGTCATCTTGTCTGGTTTGAAGATCATGCTCAGGAAACCACCTGCACGCGTTATACCTAATCACGTCCCTTTCTCTGTCTAGAACAAGTTACAATTTTCTGCGCAGTGTTAAGTCTGTTCCACCTTGCTATAGGAACAAGATATCGATCTTATATTGCAGTAATAACCTTCGTTCACCTGAGACGTCTCTTCGAGAGAAGGCCTTTACCGGTATTCTGTTAGTTCTCCAGTCTGCAATTGATATTCAACCATCGGGTAATTTTCGCCTTACTGCAATTTGCCAATTTGCCTGTGTTGCACCTACTGCCTTTTGTTGCAAATGCTGTCCAAACCATTTTTATGGTGGCCATGCGTCTCTCTGTTAACCATCCCTAAATTCATGTCATAAGCTTTATATCTCACTATAGGAACAGACACCCAGATCTTTTCTGCTTTTCTGATCTGCATACAGCACAGTGTTGTATGTAAGCTCTTTCGTGTGTCACACACATCGTTTCTGCTGCCATACATGGTACCAAAATTAATGCACCTTCGGAGATTTGTCCAGCGGTTGTGTCTTTTGGTTCTTTTCCGTTCTTCTTCCTCAACTTCTGATCATCAGTATGTTATTTCCCTCACTGTTTCGCTAACGAAAAAATTGAAATCTTGTCGTTAGTTTTACCGAATCAAGAAAACGCTGTCAGTGTCTTTTGATTTCGTTAGGAAATCAATGAACCACTGAATCAGAATGTTGTCAGAAATTACCGTAGCTGTTTCTAGCCAATTTGCGAGAAAAAGGGAGAATCATTGCAACATTGGGAATTAATTTCCCCCCTATTCATCCATCCCCAAAACGGAAGGGCTAAATCTTCCGTCTTGTTCTACGCAATTTTCTGGAGAAAAGAAAAAGATTTTGTCTCATGTTAAGCCAATACAAAAGGAATAATTAGTTTATTCAAAAGATTGTAAGCTTGTGAATTGTACATTAAGCTCTCTATGGCTTTTTTACTGTTTAGGGATTTAACTTCCCTCTCTATCTTCGTAACAGCTTTTGTAGTTTAACACAGTTGTAGGCTTTGTGCTTCTTATCTAGTGCATCAAAAACTGCGAATTTAAATACAAATCATAGCAACTTATCTTCAATAGTCACCTTAATTAAAGATTTATTTTGCGTTTTAACTTCAGCATAATTGGAGACACAGCGATTTATAACAACCCCGAAGTACGCAGTGACTCTTGAGATCTAAAACACACTCAGACTGCAATAGTGATATAACTCATAAACAAGCTTTGTTTGGAACAATTTTTATTGAGATATTCTTAAGAATAGCAGAAGTTTCTGGTAGAAGAATACTGATTTGATGTCTTAATATTTCTCAGAATATCTTTCGTCTTGTGAGTACGGCACCATTCCGCTAAAGAAAGCATTTCTTTTTCTCCCAACACTTCCACATTCTGTTTATTTAACACTGGCAACATTCATGCAAATGACTGAAACTTTGTTTGATGAATAGCTTCTTGATTTGTAGTTAGTTTCATTATTCCTAACTTAATGCTATGCAATTTTCATGCATTTCTGTAGAATTTGCATAAGGAGTTTTACTGTTACATCGCTATCACCAGCAACACCCAAATAAAAAAATAAAAAGGGCATCAGTGTGGAATGCTGTTTGTTAGGAAATGAGATTGGTTTGTATTTATTCTTATGCTCCGATAAATACATTTGTTATTCTGTCACATAAATAATGTTTTGGCTTTTAATATTTAACACAGAATTACACTTGATTCCCGAATGTTTGGCTTTGCAAACTGAAAACGTAGGGGGTTATTTATTTCTCTGAAAGGAATTTTAAGGCGTCGTAATTGGTTCTTAATCCAGATGTGATTGTTACAAGTCAACATCATATGAAAATCTAAACTTTATTTACGTTTAATTTGAAGACCTTTCTTTCTTAATTTGAAGACCTTTCTTTCTGTGTGGCTGGTTATTGAGACAATGAATTTATTAGTAGTGAAAGAATGGATATAAAATAATTTGTCGTAATAAATGCAAAAATGTGGCTAATACTGGGAAATAATTTAAAAAGTAACTTGAACTCTTCATCAAAAGCTTTGTGAATGACATGCAAATAATCAATTCGTAGTTGTATGAGGGTCATTTATATACACTAAAATTAAACGATTCGGAAATAAATCAATGGACATGAATGCGTCGATGCAAAGTTAGAAATATGCTGCACCATTCAGGGATTGACTGTCCCACGAGAAAGTTTGTGTCCATGCACTGCTACTTCATCTTCATAAAAATCAACTGTATTATCACATTCACGCTGGCATTTGTGACTGATACTGATTCAGATGAATTCTTTATATTCATAATCGTTTTTGTGCGAAAGAACTGTAATGAGAGATCTGTCTGTCTATTTCTCCGATACGCCTTTCCACTTTTAATTGGAACACGCATACTTTGTGATATTTGAATTGCAGTACCCAGACGTTTCCATTCATATGCAAAATTAGATGGTGACAGCTTCTTGTCAGGATGTGCAAATGACACCAGTATAAGACCTGCTTGTGGCAGCGGTGGTGGCCAGTATAAGCGCAGATGCGTCGACCTCACGCTTAAATGTACCACGGATTTGTACTCGGTATAAGAATTCCAACTTCCAATGGTCGATAACGGAACCCATAGATATTTTCTTCGTAACAAGGTTTCCAACCGCCATCTTTCAGCAAAACAGCGACTGTCCACATATTCCAAACGTCTTCCGAAAATGTCTGTGTGGTGACATGGCTAGCCAGGTTATCGACTTTAGAGTCTCCATTTCTAGGCTGAGCTGCAATCACCAGCACCAGGGAAAGACCAGGTGCAGGAATAATGTTGGGGAGACGACTATTCGACGGCTTTATAACTCTGCTCTATGGAGCATATAACTGAGTGTTGATTGAATGGAGAGGATTTTGCGTTGCACTGATGCGCCCCATGTATCTGCTTGTCGTGTTAAAGGCGTTAATTTGCTAGGAAAATGCTTGTATGTCCTCCTCACCTCCTAAGTTGTCTGTGAGCTTGTCGTACTGCTTCCGGAATATGCAACTGCAATATTGCAGAGTTTATGTATAATATAAATAAACTAGCCGGTATTTCCTCCGGTAAATATTCATGGAATCGCCAAGTTCAGCGGGTGAAATTTTATGAATGAAAAATATATTCCTGTAATTTTCCCGTTAACACCAAATTTGGTAGTTCTAAATTGAAAACTGTAGAACTTTTTAGAAAATTTTGTATGGGGGGCCCCTTCACCCCCGGCTCCGACCCCTTTCAAGAACTGTCTACGGTCTAAGTCAGAGTATTATGAGATACTATACCAAATTCGGTGGTTGTAAATTGAAAACTGTAGAACTTTTTACGAAAATTTTGTATGGGCGCCCTTTGACCCCTTTCAAAAACTGTGTACGGTCTAAGTTAGAGTCATCATCATTGTCAACCATTATCAATCCACTGCTGGACGAAGGTCTCCCCAAGTTTCCTCCACAACGGTCTGTCTTGTGCCAGTCTCCTCCATGTCACTCCCGCATACTTTCGAATTTCATCCACCCATCTCCCATGTGGTCTTCTTCTGGGTCTTTTCCTGTCCCTTGGAATCCAATCTAAAATTTCGGCTGTCCATCGATGGTCTGTTCTTCTGGCAGTATGTCCAGCCCATTGCCATTTCAGGGATTTAACTCTGATCATGATGTCTTCCACTCTTGTCATTTTTCGGATCCACGAGTTCCTCTTCTTATCTCTCCTGGTTACACCAAGCATGCACCTCTCCATGCTGCTTTGAGTTGTCTGCAGCCTTTGTATGTCTCTTTTAGTTAAGGTCCACGTCTCTGCACCATACGTAAGCACTGGAAAGATGCATTGATCACACATTTTTCTTTTAAGACATAATGGCATATTGCTCTTGAAAATTATGCTGTTTCTTCCAAAAGCTCTCCAGGCAAGTTTTGTACGCCGATTAATTTCTTCAGAAATGTGACCCTCACTTGATATCTGCTGTCCAAGATAAACGTACGTGTCCGTTATCTCCAGCTTTTCTCCATCAATCGATAAATCTTCATACCATGAGATAAATACCAAATTTGGTTGTTTTAAATTGAAAACTGTAGAACTTTTTACGAAACTTTTGTATGGGGGTCCTTTGGCCCCTGGGCTCCGATCGCTTCCAAAACCCTTCTACGGTCTAAGTTAGAGTACCATGAGATGGTATACCAAATTTGGTGGTTCTAATTTGAAAACTGTAGATTTTTATAGCGGACAAACAAACAAACAGATATACAAACTTTCACTTTTATATATATAGATTACCAGATTTTTCTCTCAATTTTTCTAAGTCTTGGAAATCGCGTCCCAGAGCATAGAAAAACACTTTTTATTGAAGAGTTACTAATTGCTCACTAATTAGTTATCTCACTAAATTGCCATGTAAAAGAATATGCCCGATGAGGAATTGTTATATGCTTCAAGAATTTTACATGATTCTAATGCCTCTAACTGTTGTATGGTAATGGCCCTTCAACCAAAGACGAAGTAATAGAAAATATTTACTATTTGCACTTCTGGAAAACTTTTCGCGTCCCCTTCGAAGATACTTACATTCAGCACATAAGGATCTTTTCCTTCAATCTATCTCATTAATTTTTTCCAAATACCGCATTTTGTACTCGAAAGTTAAACTTTCAAAGTAAGACACCATCATTTCAACGGAGATTGGTTGTCCTTCACTTACGTTACTAAAGCTCGTTGCCATGAAGAAAGTCACGTGTCTGCTGCATCCTCATAAGCAGTGGAAGCCACGAAAGAATGCGAACGGCGGTTTTTTCTTTGACTTGTCACTAAAATCGTTACTGCTCGGCTCCCCTTTGTCATAGATTAATGTTTCATACACCTAAACCTTCCTCGACAAATGCTCTATGGAATGATAAAAACCGCATCAAAATCTGTCCAGCGATTCTTGAGATTAGCCCGAACAAAACAGACAGACGCCTACCGGGGACTTTATTTTATACTATGTATAGATGTACTATCACAATAAGTGGGCTATATTGTTAAAGTTTTCCGACAACACAGGGAGCTGTGACAAATATAGCACCCCGTGTTGTTGGGATTGTGGGTATGGTATAAGCAGGGTTTTCTTCGGCAACACAATTGAATGAGACAAACTTTAAAGTTAGTTTCTTATTCTTACATGTACGATTCCAGAGCAAAATTGATATTCTGATGTAACCTATTTTGACGACATTGCCTCAAAATTAGATGTCCTTGACTTGGGTATATAACATGAAAAAAATCATAACACCTAGAGACAAATGAATGCGTCGTCCAAAAATGCTTTCCGAAGTAATTTTCTAAATGCAGTGACATGTAAAATCTGCATATAAATCCAACTTATCTGTTAATTTGCCAGCAGTTATGTATGCTCAAAAAACTGGTGGAAAAGCTAATTTTCTTTTATTACTTTTACTGTTATTTATAATGACTAAATTTTTTCAGCGATGTGTGAATTTTAAACGATCTTTCTAAGTTACCTGATATATTTTTCTTTCATCTGTAGAGATCTAGCGGCAAGGAATTGCCTTGTATCCAGTTACGACAGAGAATCACGAATAGTGAAAATTGGGGATTTCGGGCTCGCACGCGACATTTATAAGAACGATTACTATCGAAAAGAAGGTGAAGGACTTCTGCCAGTCAGGTGGATGGCGCCTGAGTCTCTAGTTTATGGTGTATTTACTAGTCAATCTGATGTCTGGTGAGTACAAATTTACATATTTAACAAAATGATGCTCTACTCTTATTCTTTAAAAAAAAAAAAACTTTATGCCTCTAAAATCTTAGTGGACTAAAACATATCTGTTTTATTCAAAATTTAGGTAACAATTTGGGATACATACCTCTAATTTAACCTTCCTTTTGAGTTTCTATGTTCTCGTGAAAGTTTACCTTCTCCTTGTTAAATATTTTCTTACTTAACGGCACATTTTTTCTCTCGAAGAGATCTTCACAGTTGGCAACCTGACAGTGGATCGAAAGCTAAATAAAGCGTTTATGAAAGGTTGGGTGTTCTGAGTATAGAAAGACATATTTTAGAGTATGTCCACTCATATATGTCCTATATACTAGATATTTTCCGCGTTCCGAGTACGATATGCTATCAGAGGATTACGATATACTATGTGAATTACATTTAAAGACGGCGAGCTGTAACTGTTAATAGGCTTGTTAAGGAACAGTAGCTTGAAGTATCTTCATTTTGCTATTATATAGCGAAATATTATTAATGTGCTGTAACCCTGACGTGATTGAATAAAAGGACATTGAGCTTGTAAGTATAGAATTCTGTGATTATAGAATCCTAGACCGTGATGACCTTAAATGCCTATGACAGTGTTTAATTAAGTTTGCAGCATCACCTATACAGAAGCGATATGAATTAGAGAATAAGTGTTCTTGAATTATCTTTATTCATTAAATAACCTTAAACATTACAGTTCTAAACGCATCAAACCCTTATTATTTTATAAGTTTTAAGAAATGTTTTCCGAAATAAGTTGAAATAGTTAGATTGTAGTGTATGAAAATGAGAAGATGATGTGTTCATGAAAAGGTACATGTGCACATTTTAAAATGTATTTCGTTAATTACATTTATAACTGTAATTCAAATGTTTAGTTACAATAAAATTCACATTTCCAGGGTTTGAATGTCAAATTTCATAGATTCCAAGTTATTAAGGGTTCCCACTCAACCTGGAAAACAGGGAAAACCTGGAATTCTCAGGGAATTTGAAAATGGTTCCAAAAATCAGGGAAAACTCAGGGAAAATTACCCTTTTTTGTAAAAATCAGGGAAAATTACCCCTTTTTTGTAAAAATCAGGGAAAATTACCCTTTTTTGTAAAAATCAGAGAAAATTACCCCCTTTTTTTTGTAAAAATCAATGGATACTTTATTTTGCCAAAAAAAACCCTATTTTTTCATGATTTCAAACTTTTGCTAGCAATTACTGCCTGCCTAGAATTTGGTAGATCTTACTTAAGTATTTCCTTTATTTCTGTAAAAAAAGATGCAAAATTGAATTTTTAAAATTGCCAGTTATTAAGCTTTTGTTCAATTTCTGCAGGCAGTTGTTATAACATGGTACAATTAGGCACAATGGCTCCTGCTTGAAGAAACACTTCACAAGAGAACCAACCAAACGATGGATCAAAGTCCTTTGTCTGTTGGTTCTCTTGAAATATGTTTCTTTGAACAGAGCCATTCCATCATTAAGCTTAGCTGCATTGTGTTATAGAAAAACTGAAACTATTCAACTGACAGATTTTTTCTTACAAATCACCTGTTTCTATGGGAATGCATTTACAAATTCCGTGTGGGTAGTATTCACAGTTATAACATGGAACAATTAGGCACAATGGCTCCTGCTTGAAGAAACACTTCACAAGAGAACCAACCAAATGATGGATCAAAGTCCTTTGTCTGTTGGTTCTCTTGAAACATGTTTCTTTGAACAGAGCCATTCCATCATTAAGCTTAGCTGCATTGTGTTATAGAAAAACTGAAACTATTCAACTGACAGATTTTTTCTTACAAATCACCTGTTTCTATGGGAATGCATTTACAAATTCCGTGTGGGTAGTATTAACAAAAGTTCACAGAACTCTGGTACAGAAAATAATGTGCACAGTTAGTTGTTATTAATGAAAAGCAGGTAATTTTATAAAGACAAATTACTTAAAGAATTTACAAATGTGTGCTTTGGTGAGAAAAATGAATGGGATGGAATGAAATGTAACACTTCTTTGCAACATGCCACTCTGGAAAACTTTAAAAACCACCTGGAGAACCTGGAAAAGTCAGGGAATTTTTTTATTACTTTTGAGTGGGAACCCTGTTATTGAATTAAGCATAGGTTTAAGGTGCTTCACTGTTAAAACAAATCTGCGATGTTTTCCACATTGCGCATAATATCAACTATTATTACATGGAAGGCCGAGGAGGCAATGCAAATGAATATTTATGTAATAGATGTTTCATTTCTTGCGGTTTTCATTAAATGGTTCCTGCAAAGAGACTTTAGATGCTCATATACGTAATTCGCGTACGGTTATCCTTTCTTTTGACCAGCGTCGGATTGGCCCACCGGGACACCGGGACATTTCTCAGTGGACCACTCGAGAAATGGCCCACTTTTACGTATTCTTCTGTCTGAATTTTTTGGAAGGAACGAATAATTATTTTGTTACCTGTGAGTAATAATCGTTAACTTCCTTTGAGCTTTATTTCTGTCTGAAACGTTATTTCCTTGAAAGAAAAATTAAAAATGAAATGTTTCCTTGTATCTGTGTTGGGCGTTTTCCCTGAAATGACACAACAAACTCCTAATTTTTTATATGAAAAATGCTTGAATGACATAGCAAAATTCTCGGTTCTTATGTTAGCAATTCTTTACCTCGGTACATATAGATGTGGAAAGGCGTTTCTTTCACGAAGGAAATCAAAAGTTCCATTGCATAGTTGTTCTGAGTCCTTGCCCTTCCGACGTTAAGTCGCTGAACCGAATTTGCAGAGTATCATCAACCTTGAGTATATCTCGGGGACGACTAAATCCGATGGAAGTACAGCAGGAACAGAAGAGGAGTGCGTTGTACCAGCTCCGCAAAGGAGAGGGTGGTGGTGGGCAAAATGTATTTTAATGGCATCGTTGAGGACAGAGTCCGTGAGCCAAAAGGAGAAGAAGAGGTGTTCTCATTTACATATGTAGCAAGAGGCGCAGACTTCGTGGAACGCAAGCTGGAGGCAGAGAAATTTGCAGAGGTTCGCGCTTCCGCTAGAGTCACGTTAGAGTTAACATCTTCGAAAGTCTCCATTATTCAAAAGTAAACAAGCAGGCTGTTAACATAATTTGTAACATCCAAAATAAACAAAATAGTCACTCACCCCTTTCGAGGATGATGAAAAAGTGTATCCCAAACCTTTATGGAACTGAGCACGGGGTTGTTCACATGCCGCTGTAGTGAGTGCGTATCAAAAGTGGTGCACAGGTGGCCAAACAACAAACCGTCTCCAGCTGTGTGTCGTTCGAAACTCATTGATGCCAGAGGGGGTGGAGATTGTCGCGCATTGTTCACGGCGACCGCAGGGCCACAGTGCGACAAATCACCCGCAGCTACAACAGTAGTAATAAGGGCATCGTGTCACAGCACACAGTTCATCGCAATCTTCTGCGCATAAGCCGGGGTAGCCGAAGACCCAGTCGGTTCCCCATTCTCACTGCACGTTATCGCCAACAACGCATGGAATGGGCTCAAGATCATCGAGATTGGACCGTGGATGATTGGAAGAAAGTGGCGTGATCTGAAGAATCAAGATTCCTGGTGCATCACGTAGACGGCCGAGAGCGGATACGCCGATTACCAACGGAGGCTATATCACCGAGATGAACTGTTGGGCGGAAACAGACCGGCGGCGGCGGTGTTATGCTAGGCCCCATTATCCCAATAGCACAATTCTTGACAGCTGTCAGGTACCTGAACACCGTTGCGGACCAAGTTCACCCATTTATAGCAACTGTGTTTCCTTCTGGAGATGGTCATTACGAACAGGATAATGCGCCATGCCACACGGCCAGAATTGTCAAACAGTGATTTGAGGAACATGCTGGTGACTTTCTGTTAATGCCCTGGCCTCCAAATTCACTTGACGTGAACCCAATCGAACATTTGTAGTTCGACTTGGAAAAGCGAGTTCGCACCACCTTGAAATGTGCGGGGACTGGGGACCTGCTGTTAACATTATGGTACCAGATACCTCAGGATATCTATTGCCACCTCATCGAATCGAAGCCTCGCCGATAGGCTGCTGTTTTGCAGGCTAAAGGGGGTCCTATACAGCAAATTAGGTAGGTGATCACAATGTAATGGCTCAGGGGGGTATGTAGATCGCGTATCGCTTTTTGTTTCAAACTTCGACGTAATAGTTTCCCACTGTGTCAGCCCAAGGGAAGGGAAGCCCGGCTCTATCTGCGCTACCCGTGGGTGCGCCACTGGGTAAACCAAAAAAACTAAAACTCCCGACCTGCTTTTGTTCCCCAATCCGACTCTGCTTTTGACTGTCGTGCAAAAGGTATCCAGTCTGAGGCGCAGCTAATAACTGTATGTAAGTATCTATTTATTTATTGATAGATCGATGAAGTGAGGCCAAGCCGCCCCGGTGGCGCAGTGGTCTAAGGCGCTGGCCTATGATCATTCGTCCGTAAGGGGTCCGGGTTCGAATCCCGGTGAGGCATGGATGTTGTGTTTGTCTTACGGCACTGGCTCTCTCCCTTCCCTGGAACCAGTGACCCTAAATTAGGGACGGGCGACTGCTTATAGCCCATTGAGTTGCTCACGGTGGTCGTTAAACCTCCAATCAAAAAAAAAAAAAAAAAAAAAAAGTGAGGCCAAAAAGTTTTATTAGAATTATATGGCGTGACTAGCGCACAGGAGGCTACGAATCAAATGATGCATTACCCAATAATTTTTCAAAGAAAGCAAAACTTTGCACGTAATTGTGAACATAAACTGATTGATATGGTGACCATTGCGCAAACAGAAGACGCTGAAAATTGTTTTCCCTCGTGTGAGGACGGGAAGTTCTTTATTCTGGAATGCTTTAGCCAGGGTTTGGTTCATTTGCCCAACGTTTACTTCACCGAAGGGTCAGTTGACCGAAAAGCTCTCCCCCGAAAAGATTGTTTCACCGAAAGATCACTTGATCGAAAAGTTCACTTCACCGAAGGGTCACTTGATCGAAAAGTTCATTTCACCGAAAGATCTTTTTACCTAAATGTTCATTTCATCGAAAGATCATTTTACCGAAGGGTCAGTTTATTGAAAACTTTGGATATCATTACAGGATCTGTTGAAGCATGGTACAAGTTCGGCAGACGGACCACCGAAACGTTAGGGGATTACACTCAAATCGCACTTTTGATTTCTCCGTGTCACAGAGAACGCAAAGATTTAGTTTTAAGACAAATCTTTTTTTTTTAAGACAATCGTCCTCGGCTTCAGCCTTTTTAGCAAATTTTAATCATGTTTATAATTTTAATCCTTGTCATATTTACACCAATAAAACGGATTGTCATCTTCAAAATTTGTATTGTAAGGTGTAATCCTGTATTACATTCATGTTCATAAGGTTTACATAAAAGCCATGTTCAGTGCTCATGTCCATAAGATTTACATAAAATGTATTAATGATGTTGCACATTTTTTCAAGCAAAAATAATCAATTTTAGGACCTTAAGTCTCGGCTTAGGCCTTTTTTGCAAATTTTAACCGTGCGTGCTCATGTTTATAAGGTTTACATAAAAAGTTACTTTACATCTTTCGTAAGGCTTATACATATGAGTAGGGTTAAAATCTGTTAAAATGGTCTGTATCTAGCAAGCCTTCCGGTCAAAAAATTAATGTTCTGTGGTTGAGTAAAAGTCGAACATTAATTACTTGATTTGCTATGGAACCCTTATGAATATGAGCTCGGAGGATTGAAATTTGACAAAAGGGCCTTATAATTAATGTTAAATTTTGAAAACCCTACACGTGGGGAGGTATTTCATAGAAATTAAGAGTGTATTTTTTATACAGTCCGATAATGTTTGGGTGGCCCGTTTTTCAAAAACCCGCACCACACTCCAACAGATCTCTAACAACAAAATTCTAAGTTTTCGGTAAACTGACTATTCGGTGAAACGATCTTTCGATATAATGAACTTTTAGGTAAAGTAATCCTTCGGTGAAATGTACATTTCGATCAAATATCCTTCCGATGAAATGAATATTGTTATTTAGGCCTTTTTAGCAAATTTTAAATACATTTATGAAAGTACTAGTTTTTTAATACCTAGAGCGCGTACTAATTTATTATTTAATAATATTAACTTGACCTGCCCCAGGTTCTGAAATGGGTTGCTGCTTCGAATCAAGACGATTACACACTTTACGGTATTCAAAAAACAGCTAAAGACCTTCAAAATTAATGGTTGATTAACGTTTGGTTATATATTACGTATTATTACTTTAGTTTTCTGCATGCATAATGGTTAAAATGTTCTTTGGCTTGACTATTTAGATTGGGGGGGACTATTTAGATTGGGGGGACTGTTAGCCTTTTTCCTTGGTTCCCTTGCCACAATCACAGTGCACTACACTGATTTTTTTAAGAACCTGTAGTGGTGTTTCAATTTACTCAAACTAAAAACAAAATTATTCATGTTATCATACGTGTTTTTGTATTTCCTATTACTTCATTTATACTTTTCAATATATGTATAATATTACTGTATAATATTTGTATTTGCATGTTTTTTTATATAGAAATTGTATCTGTGATTTGATTGTGTGGTAAATGGTGTAGTGTGGCAAAAAAAATAAAAAAAAAAGAAAAAAAAAGACTTTTAGGTGAAGTGACCTTTTGGTGAAATGAACTTTTCGGTCAAGTGACCCTTCGGTGAAATGTACCTTTCGATCAAGTGATTTTCGGTCAAGTGACCTTTCGGTGAAATGAACTTTTCGGTCAAGTGACCCTTCGGTAAAATGTACCTTTCGGTGAAATGAACTTTTCGGTGAAGTGACCCTTCGGTGAAATGCACATTTCGATCAAGTGATTTTCGGTCAAGGGACCTTTCGGTGAAATGAACTTTTCGGTCAAGTGACCCTTCGGTTAAATGTACCTTTCGATCAAGGGATTTTCGGTCAAGTGACCTTTCGGTGAAATGAACTTTTCGGTCAAATGACCTTTCGGTGAAATGAACTTTTCGGTCAAGTGACCCTTCGGTGAAATTTACCTTTCGATCAAGTGATTTTCGGTCAAGTGACCTTTCGATCAAATGAACGATACCCCTTTAGCCTACATGGCAATGGGAATAGCAGCAGTTAAGTTTTGGATATGTACTTTTTGTTTTGCTACTGTGAGGTTTTCTGATGCTATGCATCTTTCCTGACAGTAGTAAAGTAAATCCTAAGTAAAAAAATTTGATGTCACGAAAGTGGGTAACGGTGCGACAATGTCAAAACCACTGTTGAAATCTGATTGTGCTGTATGCTGTCGCATGAAGTGACGCAACAATCGGAAATTTCATAGGAACTCAACAATATATTTTACTAAACTATCGACGAACATTATTTCATCATGTTTTACATAAACGTAACAATATCTCATTGCCATATACGTAAAGTACGGGAACCTCATGCTAAATGTGATAAAAGCCATTACAAAAATGCATTTTGATGCTATGCATCCTTCCCGACAGCAGTAAAGTACGCATCGTAGCGAAATTTGGCTCTAACCTGCTATTGATGAGAGCTTTAAAATGAAGTATAACACGATGGACTGCAACCTGTAGATAACCTAGACCAACAGTTACCAATTTCCCTCACTAACGCACTTGCGATTCAGCTTTTCTTTCTATCTTGAGGTCAGATTTTAGCTTGCGCATGCGCAGATGGACTTTTGTAGCCACATTACATTTCATCGGTGTCAGCGTCGTATTTTACGTTTGTCCAAATCTGAATAATACATAATAATAATAATAATAGATATTAATAATTTTGAAGATGTGAATCCGTTTTTTTACGCTTTCCAAATGTAGGTTGAAGAAACGTACATGCTCCAACTTTGTCCGTCTGTCCGCACGATAACTCGCGTAAAAATGGTTCGATTTTGATGAAATTTTAGTATGTGTTAGGGGATCCACCTGGGGACGAACCCTATTGAAAATGGGCGAAATGGGGTCAAAGGTCAGGACATAGGAGCGGAATCCATTCAATCGCCCTTATGCGTCATAACGTACTTAAAAATGCTTCAAATGAGACAAAACTTTAACATGTTGTTCCGGAGTTCCTGAACCGGTTCTGTGGAATACCATCGAAATGGGGTCAAAGGTCAGGACACAGGAGCGAGATTTATTCCACAGCCATTATTCTCATAACTTGATTAAAAATGTCTCTATTGCGACCAAACTTTAGTATGCTGTTCCGGTGGTATACTGAACCAGTTCTGTTGAATATCATCGAAATGGGGTCAAAGGTCAGGACACAGGAGCGAGATTTATTCCACAGCCATTGTCCTTATAACTTGAGTAAGATTTCTGGTACGTTGGAAAGCGTATCATAATCACTGCATTGCATGATTTTATTAACTTGTTGGTGTAAACATGACATGGATGGTAAGTCAGATAATATCCGAAAACTTGAAAATTTCGTCATACTGGAGCGGAAAACTAAGCGCATCTCTCGGATAGCGCCCGGGTATGCTAACCACTGCACTACCCAGAACGACCAAGTTTCAAGTTTCCAATTAATTTGAATAAAAATGACTTACCATCCATGTCCTGTTTACACCAAAAAAAAACAGATTCACGTCTTCAAAATTTGTATTGTATGGTGTAATCCCGTATTCCATTCATGATAATAGATATTGTTTTGAAAACTAAACAGTCGAAATACTTACTATTGCCACCGCTATGGTTCAGCGAATATTTACTTTTATGGCTGACATGTCTTCTTTCATTAGTTTTACGACAATAACCTTCATTAATCCACCTACGTTTAATGTCAGGAATTAGTAAACCTTATTGTTGGCTGTTATTATTTAATTCCACTTAGTATGTACCGGACTGTAGCTCGATGTGGTCGTGAGTGAGGCGAATGTGTTGTTATTGTTTGTTGTTATGATTTAATTCCACTTAGTATGTACCGGACTGTGGCTTGGTGTGGTCGTGAGTGAGGCGAATGTGTTGTTATTGTTTGTTGTTATTATTTAATTCCACTTAGTATGTACCGGACTGTGGCTTGGTGTGGTCGTGAGTGAGGCGAATGTGTTGTTATTGTTTGTTGTTATTATTTAATTCCACTTAGTATGTACCGGACTGTGGCTTGGTGTGGTCGTGAGTGAGGCGAATGTGTTGTTATTGTTTGTTGTTATGATTTAATTCCTGCCGCCCCAGTGGCGCAGTGGTCTAAGGCGCTGGCCTCTGATCATTCGTCCGTAAGGGGTCCGGGTTCGAATCCCGGTCAGGCATGGATGTTGTGTTTGTCTTACGGCGCTGGCTCTCTCCCTTCCCTGGAACCAGTGACCCTAAATTAGGGACGGGCGACTGCTTATAGCCCATTGAGTTGCTCACGGTGGTCGTTAAACCTCCAATCAAAAAAAAAAAAAATGATTTAATTCCACTTAGTATGTACCGGACTGTGGCTACAGTGTGGTCGTGAGTGAGGCGAACATGTTGTTATTGTTTGTTGTTATGATTTAATTCCACTTAGTATGTACCGGACTGTGGCTCGGAATGGTCGTGAGTGGCGAGAATAAATGCAACGTGTTGTATGTAAATAAAATGTATACTTTCGAATCATCCGATTTATTTCACACCCACAAAGATCTTGGCATGAGAAAGATACGTAGCATAAATTATGTATATACAAGGAGTGCCAGAGTACTCTCCAAAATATTAAAAACGCTTACCCCTTTGGTAAACACCTACGGAAAACGTCCAGTATACATATATACTACTGTTGAGATAATATGAGGAATGTTCCAATTTATCACTAAAGCGTAGCTTCCACTACGCTTTTGTGGCATACTTGAAGATTCCTCTTGAGCAAGCTAATTTGTAAAGCTATTTTGATTATCCGATAGGTCCATTAGCGCTCAAAAATCCTTTATTAAGGATTTCACAGCTGTTCTGATAAGATTTATTTTTAAATCTGTATTTGCATTTTTCGTTACATTAATATTTGTGTTAAATGTTACATTACTAGTTTTAGTATAGCTACATAACAATTATTTGTTTTTATCATTCTTTTCAAACGATGTACATATATTTTGCTATTCTTTTGTTCGTAACAGGGCTTTTGGGGTCCTGCTTTGGGAGGTTATGACTCTAGGCCAGCAACCTTATCCAGCAAGAGCGAATATGGAAGTGCTGCATTATGTTAAGGCTGGTGGACGATTGGACAAACCAGAGAATTGCCCTGATGATCTGTAAGACATTTTTACAGTTAAATGTTGAAAACTGTTTTCTGATATGCTGGTATATTGATTATTTACATTAAAAATACAATGATGTTTTGCTGAATTTAAAACATAACCTTCACATTTTATAAACTGGTGTCCAAAATTAACGGGACAAATAGAAATTCGAGAATATGTCCAAAGCGAGACGACCGTTGTAAAGATTTTTCAGAGACATGTGCAAGAGGAAACGCTAAGTCGAAGTAACCAAGCAACATTGTGATAGATAATATGGAAATACGCAGATGACGACAGTACGTATCATCGAACCGGCAGGCACGTGACCTTGATAAACGTTATTCTGAGTTAGGTGCGGCGATTGAAGTTTGTCTTAGACTTTTAAAGGAAGAATGGCTCCGCACCATCACTTAGAAGATTCTTTACGGTTGTTTGGAAGCAACGCAATCGCAAGCTGAGGTAGTAAGATGGCTGAATATGTTGACGCAAGTGGTCTCCAATCTCTGGAGACAGTTCCAGGAAACCGGAACAATAACCACAAGGTCGGGACAACAAGACAAGACAAGATGACTGGAATGTATCTCTTACAGCTCGCCGCCATAGAGAATCCACAGCCAAGCAACTCTAGCAGGAGCTCATTTCTGCTACAGGAACCCCGATATCGAGGCAAAAAATTAACATAAGACTCCAGAAGAGAAGTCTGTATACAAGAAGGCCAATGGTCTGTAACCCACTCTCCACATCGCACAGAAGGATCCATCTGAATTGGGACCGTCAAACAGAAGTCATCGCTTTTTCCACGTTTATAAGTGAGTCACGAAAAAATTATCTCAGAATATTTCTTTCCACGTTTGTAAGTGAGTCACATAAAAATTCTCTCAGAATTTTCCCGTGACGCACTTATGAACGTAGAAAGAAAAATGACTTATGCTTGATGTTCCTAATCCACGTCAATTGTGTGTATTAATTATTCATTCGCCTCCTAGTTATTTGTTCAGTTGCTGCTTACCATCTTTGGTGCATCCCCAGCATTGTGCGGGGCTCCAAGAAGTAACCTGCCATGTGATTTAGAAGTTAGTCGTATGAGAGTCTGGAAGAATTCGAGGTAGCTGTGGCGATGTGGTAGCATGTCCGGCAGTGGCTGCCCCCTAAACTTGATTCTTTTTGCTTGAAAAAAATGTGCAACATTATTAATTTTACTTTTTATGTAAACCTTATGAACATGAGCACTGAACATGACTTTTATGTAAACCTTATGAACATGATTAAAATTTGCTAAAAAGGCCTAAGCCGAGGCCTATTGTCTTAATAAAAAAGACAAATCTTTTTTTTTTTTGGAGTTTTAACGACCACCGTGAGCAACTCAATGGGCTATAAGCAGTCACCCGTCCGTTATTAGGATCACTGGTTCCAGGGAAGAGAGAGAGCCAGTGTCGTAAGACAAACACAGCATCCATTCCTCACCGGGATTCGAACCCGGACCCTTTCCAGACGAATGATCAGAGGCCATCGCTTAGATTACTGCGCCACTGGGGCGGCAAACCCATATTCCAATTATTGCGTTACATACGTGCAGAGATATAGCAAGTGCGATATTGAAGTCACTGAAACCATTCGGTATGATCTTCAGATTTATTTCTCAAACCATTTAAAGATATGAGGAACTTGGGGCGCACTGAGTGACGGAGATAGATTGGAGCAAGTCCCCCTGCTTGAATCCCAGCAGTTGTTAACAAGACCATGGCTCGAATTTAGTTAGGAAATATCCTATCTGTAGACAAAAAATAATGTCCCAACAGATGGAAATCTCAAAAATGAGCATGTTTGTGGAGTTTAATGAAGACCTAGGACTGCGAGTTGACCGTCTGAATACAGGCTATTCGCTAAACATAAGATTTGACCTCCTTCGTTGTTATGACAACAATGAGCATCGTTCCATGCTTTGCACCCATAAGAGAATGATCACCATTGAGAAACTCAACAGCTATAATGACATGGTCAGGGGCGGATTTCCGTCTTGGCGCACTAGGAGCGCCTAGGGCCTCGCTATTTCAGGGGCCCCGAAAACATATAATTGGATTTTCAGTTTTTGGTTTCAATCCAAAACTGAAAATTAAAGCGACTACTTTGTATTGTCAATTGATATTTTACTTTCTCATATTAATAGTAACATATTTTTTTCTTGCTATTGCTGATATTCCGAATGTTCGAGTTCTTATCGATGTACTTATTTTGAAAGGAACGGTTAAAATAATTTCGAGTTCCTTGTAGTGGTTGGTAAAGAAGGTATTCACGCTTCCCACACGTTTTATTGTTTAAGGCGAATTCTTAACTGGCCTGCTGTGCTATAAATTGCGTTCATGGTACTTCCAGCCAAGGGAACACATCTGTGATGGAACCTTCCCACCTTCTTCCCGAGTAGCGATGAGGAGCACTTGTAAAAAATTTCCTGATGATCGGGCGTGTTTGCTGTTAATAGTTTTTTCCTTTCGTGTTAGGATAATCAATGAAGAGAAAAATATTCTTCACAGGATAACTCTTCTTAGGACAATCAAGTTCTTTCTCGGCCCTAATCCCACTAAACCATCTTAAACGAAAAGAGTTATTAATATTTAGGCTGGAAAAATAAAGAAATTTGAGAATATCACACTATCTTATTTAATAGTGTTAAAAGTAACTTATATGATCTTGCAACAACATTTTCTCATTCCTTTCTGCTCCCTTGGTTTAATACTGATAATTATCCAGTATTCTCACCTCTTCTATTCCCTTAAATCAACTTAAAACTAGTTTTTGAAAAAGCAATAAAAAGTTTCAATGACACTCTTACTCAAAAACCTGCAGTTCCTACTTTTCCCTTTTCAAACCGGATCTTTTGCATTTAATTTGTATGCTTCTGCTTCTGATAACTGCAGTGCAGTTATAAATGGGATACTGGTATTTAAAGTGACAAACCTAACATCCATTGATTCCCTATTAGCCTCAAAATTCTGTTTATGATAACTGCAGTGCATGAAGTATATGGGATATTAAAAGTGCCAAACTTAATATCTATTGATTTCCTATTTACTGCAAAAATAATTTTTGAAATATCTCTGAAATCAAAAAGTTCGATGTGCACGGACAGACAAAACTATTACGCTAGCACTGTTTGCACTGTTTCTTACAGAACGTTCTAATAATAGGAAGCGACGGCATTTTTAAAAAGTGGAGAAACCTTTTTCTTGACTACCCCCCCCCCCTTTTTTTTGTTAATCTGACGGATGAAAATTTCTGAAGGGATAAGAAGGGGGAGGGGGCCCCTGAACCTTTTAGCGCCTAGGGCCCCAAAAGATCTAAAGTCTCCTCTGGACATGGTATATGCCAACAGTAGTTAGAAAGCTAGCCACATAGTCCTCCGTGTCCATTGTGGTCATCACCTGGCCTCAGTGATGGTTTATTGGAGGGGAAGGGTCGTATCATGGTTCAGCGGAAGTGCAGTTTTGTGGAAAGGGTACAAAGACCACCGAGTAAGTCTTCAGAAAAAATAATTTTGGGGAAAGTTGCAAAATTCCTCATTCAGGTAATGCTCGGTAAACAACAATGGATCTACCAGCAGAATTCGACCCCGGCTCACAAGGCCAGAATCATCCAATCGTGCCTTCAGGACAACTCACCAGAGTTTATTCCCCATCATGATTGGTCATCCTCAAGTCCATATCACAACCCTCTTGACTACAAATTGTGGATAATTTCGAAGAGCAAGGTCTGGTGTTCTAGGCATGCCGGTATTGACTGCGTGTAGTGAAGTTAGAAAATTTAGATTTACTGTAATTTGTGCAGCTATAGATCATCTGCCGCGTCGTGTGAAGGGTAAATGAGCCATTTTGAATAATTGGTGTTACCGGTGTACCTCATAAACTGTCCAAATGAATGATATTGAAGATGAGCCCTAATGCTTTCCTGTTTTTCTACAAGTACTGTTTTCATTATGGCAGAATTCATAATATGACTAGGCACACCTCTACCAATCAGTATTTCCCCAATGTCAGCTCTTATCCTGGTTGTATTAGCAGACATGATGCGCAATTAGGGCCACAATATAATATGTTTCTCCAATTGACTCTGAATTTGGCATTGAATTCTACAACTTTTCTTCCAAAATTTACTGGCTCTCTTTTGATTTCCTGAAAGTCACTGAATGTTGCAGAAGCTTATCACAAAAAGCACCTGGTCGCCCAGTAGTGTGGCACACTGAAAGTTTGCTTCCTGATAAGGACGCTAGTTTTAAGGCTGGTTTCAAGACTCGGTGAGATTCTGTTTCCGGTATTCCTGCATTTGGAAAATGAAACTCATACTAGCATTGGGAGACACCAGGTAGCTTTCAATGGCCACTGGGTTGTTAAGCTACAAAACAAAACATCAAGATAGGTTCCCTTCAGTGTTGCGTCTCAGATTGCTTCAGCCTCAGAAAAATCTTCAAAAACTCCCTATATTCTTTTTTTTGTGTGTTCATTATATACGAAGGCGAATCAAAAAGTTAGTTGAACTGTTGAATAAAAAACAAAACAAATAAAGAGATATGATCAGCAGATGTATTTTGGTTTAAAGGTACAACATTTATTCATTTTTCGACATACTAAGGACTGTAAACATTTATCGGAACGTGTGATTAAAGTTTCCATACCGGTACAGAGAAAGTCTCCTCCATTTTTTTTTTTTTTGATTGGAGGTTTAACGACCACCATGAGCAACTCAATGGGCTATAAGCAGTCGCCCGTCCCTAATTTAAGGCCACTGGTTCCAGGGAAGGGAGAGACGCCAGTGCCGTAAGACAAACACAACATCCATGCCTCACCAGGATTCGAACCCGAACCGCTTTCGGACGAATGATCAGAAGCCATCGCTTAGACCACTGCGCCACCGGGGCGGCTCCTCCAGTTTGGTGCAACCAGTCAAGGACAGCAGTTGTTACATCCTCATCGGTTTGGAATCGTTGTCCACTAAGGTACTGTTTCATTTTACCGAACAAATGGTTATCGCACGGGGATAATTTGGGGCTGTAAGCTGCATGTTGCCACATCTCCCACTTGAATGACTGCAGCAGTTCCTTTGTTTTTCATGCTGTGTGGTGTGTGGCGTTGTCGTGCAGCCGAATGACACCTTCGCCCGGCGTCTGTCTCAATTGCCTTTCGCAAATTTCGTAGTGTTTGGCAAAATGAGTCAGCCTTGATAGTCGTCCCCTTTGGCAGAAATTCTGTGTAAACAACACCTTCACAGTAAAAAAAACGATCGCCATGACTGCACAGTCCCGTACGAAATGTCTAACGTACTTGAAATTTCCTTGATTTGTGATACGCCTATTATTCCGTATCATGTTGTCAACGGCGGCAACATGCCCCGGAGAGCTGGATATTGATGGTCAGCCTTCGCGGTATTCGTCCGTCAGATTTGTGCGACCCTTTTCAAATTGTTGTCACCACTTTACAATATCGGGGCGAGACATGGCATTTCCCCCGTATACAGCACAGATTTCACGATGGATGTCAGTGCAATTTAGGCGCTTAGCGTACAAAAATGGAATGGTTCCTCGCACTTCCAGTTTGGAGTAAGAATGCAGTTGACGCGTCATTACTAACGGCTTCCTATGCACGTTTTACGCAATTACTGACCTAAAACGACTCCCGTCGGCAGCTCTGACGTACTGTTAACTTCCCTCCCAAGCACACACGATCTGATTGCAATCCCACTCCAGATGGCGCTAAGTGTAACTTACTTTTTCATTCACCTACGTACAAGGTGATTTTTGTTCCAGGTTTACTCGTATTAGTATCTCCACGTGTTGTGTCTCTGGTTAGGGCTGCTACGATACGGAACATGTTAACCTGAACTGCATACGTATAACAACATATAGCATCCAATAGTGTTTTCATCAACTTTGAAAAAGCAGGTGGTGTTTAAAGTAGACAAGATAAGAATAACCAATGACATTAGGTAAAACTGTCCAAGGCATTAGCCAGTGTGTGACGTTCTTATAGCTCGATGAAATCCTTTCTTCGTCGCTCTTTCTTTTTCTTTGTTTCGGGGTTTAACGACCACCGCGAGCAACTCTAAGAGTTATACGCCGTCGCCCATCCGTGATGTAGGGACACCGGTTTCAGGAAAGGAAGAAAGCAAACGCAATCAGACAAACACAATAACTATCCCTCACCCGGGTCTCGAACCCGGACCCACTCAGGCGAACGGTTGGAAGCCCAGCGCTTAGACCACTGCGCCCCTGGGCGTCGCCGTAGTTTGCTCTTGCAGCCCAAAATCAGCAATGGTATGCAAAGGACTTTGCATGCAAGCACACAAAATCCTACTCGTACAACCTATTAACCGGGGAGGGGGATGTGTGCAATTTGCCAACTTCATTTTGAACTTCATCGATAATGAAACAAGTTAGTAAAATCATGCAATGCATTGATTGTTATGATACGCTTTCCAACATACCAGAAATCATTACTCCAGCTATTACTCAAGTTATGAGGATAATAGCTGTGGAATAAATCTCGCTCCTGTGCCCTAATCTTTGACCCCATTTCGGTGATATTCAACAGAATTGGTCTAGTATACCTCCGGAACAACATACTAAAGTTTTGTCGCAATAGAAGCATTTTTACGCACGTTATGACGCATAAGGGCAATGGAATGGATCCCGCTCCTATGTCGGAACTTTTGACACCATTTCACCCATTTTCAATAGATTTCGTCCCCAGGTGGTCCCCTACTACATACTAAAATTTCATCGAAATCGAACCATTTTTACGCACGTTATGAAGCATAAGGGCAGTGGAATGTGTCCCGCTCCTATGTCGTGACCTTTAACCTCATTTCACCCATTTCCAATAGGGTTCGTCCCCCCTCTGAACCCTTACCACGTATTAAAATGTCATCGAAATCGAACCATTTTTACGCATGTTATGACGCATAACAGCAATATAATGGATCCCGCTCATATGTCGTGACCTTTGACCCCATTTCGTCCATTTTCAATAGGGTTCGTCACCAGGTGGTCCCCTACCACATACCAAAATGTTATCTAAATCGAACCATTTTTACGGGAGTAATCGGGACGACGGGCGGACAGACGGACAAAGCTGGAGCACATACGCGTTTTCAACCAACGGTTGGAAAACGTAAAAAACGTTTTTTTAAACACCATCCTGTTTAGTGATGAATCCGCGTTTCAAATCAGTAGGCATGTAAGCTGTCACAATTGTCAAAATGAGGGGCAGCAAATCCTCACCCGTTTCAAGAACATATGGGGACACAGTTGAAAGTGAGGTGCGGTGTCCTGTTTCAAGAACACAGGTTAAAGTGACTTGCGGTTTAACGCATGATATTTTCTTTGGGTGATTGCTTTTCACACACACAACAATAAAAGACATGCTTACCAGTTTTGCTCTTTCCAAAGTTAAAAGAAAACAGCTTCGTAAGCAGCATAATTTTCTAGCAGGACGGCGCACTGTCACATTTCTCCCGAGATGTTACAAAATTCTTAGTGCAACATTTCATGACGGATGGATTCGCTGGAGGTGACCCAGTTATGCAGACACTAAGGAATCTTAATCTGATGCCCCTTGATTTTTTCAATTGCTAAATATGTTATGTTTTAAGTGGAAGAGATTCGACACCCGAATGCTCTGCTCGATATTGGAAGTGTCCCACCGTGAACTAGATGAGAAGAGACTTACTACACACGTAGACAAGTAGGTGAGAAGGAAGTGATTTAATTAAGAAAATCCCTTGATTTGGGTCTGGCTTCTTGTACACTTGACAAAAAAGGTATTGCTTAAGACATATTAAGGGCTACGATAGCCCAGTGGTAAGAGCAGTCGGCTGGCGTTCACTTTGTCGAGGGGCTTGATCCCGGCTTGATTGCTGCAGACACTAAATACTGACCGTGTTAAGGAGGGCACGTTCACCCCGCGGTCCTGGAATATTGGAACCCCGTTTAAAATAAGCTCATGCGTTCCTTCTATCTCGAAGTGCATAGTCTGCTCTGGCATCGTGTGGCATTCTGCCACGATGCCAATTCTCTCTTCCCTGTCTGGTACTCGTAACCATTTCTTCCTATTTCCCCATTTTCCTATCAGGGCCTTTAGACCATCACTTTGGCTTCTAGTACACGGCGCCTGGGGCCAAGGTAGCTGCGTCTAAACCTTCCATAGGTGGAAACCGTACGAGACATAGTTGCCTACTTGAATTGAAATGTTAGAGACATATTAATACACATGCGTGCACAAACGTCTATACATTACAGGAAAATCTGTATTTTTTTCGTGCTGATGTGAACAATCTGAACAAAACAACTTCCATTTTTGCACGATATTCAATAAGACATTATTTAAAACCACTGACTTACTAAAATCTTTAATTTACAATTAAAAGACATGATACTATCGTAGTTTAAAACCATAAGACCTTTCAAGCTCGTTACAAGCTCATCCTCAGATGGGGGAACTACAAACTAATGGAACTGGTGTTTAAATATCAAATTATCCGTCACATGTTAGGATGCGCGACAAATATGCGTGTCAACAATCAATGAAAACTGCAAAAATGTTCTAGTGTGAGTTGTCACTTGAGTTCGAATGGTCACTCCAGACAGCTGGTATCCACGAGTCTGGGATATAGCAAGGGGTTTCTTCATTGCAACAGGACAGGCAACAATCCGTGGATATATCCTGTCCTGTTGTAATGAAGAAACCCCTTGCTATTTGCTATATCCCAGACTCGTGGATACCAGCTGTCTGGAGTGACCATTCGAACTCAAGTGACAACTCACACTAGAACATTTTTGCAGTTTTCATTGATTGTTTACACGCATATTTGTCGCGCATCCTTCAATCATGTGACGGAGAATTTGATATTAAAACACCAGTTCCATTAATATGTAGTTCCCCATCTGAAGATGAGCTCGTAGCGACCTTGAAAAGTCTTATGGTTTTAAACTACGATATTATTATGTCTTTTAATTGTAAATTAAAGATTTCAGTAAATCAGTGGTTTTAAATAATGTCTTATTGAATATCGTGCAAAAACGGAAGTTGTTTTGTTCAGATTGTCGATAAATTACGAATATACACTATCTACCAACAAGTAATTGGACACCCCTGCAATCGACGATATCTGCGGTCTTGATACGCGTCACAGCCGCCGCCGTTAAATATCGTGTGGGAAACAACAACGCAACCATTTGCATGCAAGATACCATGCAGTTCGGAGCTCTTTGATTTCGAGAAAGATGTAATCGTCGGGTATCACAGAAATGGCCGATCCATACGTGACATATTCAGCGAGTTGAAGTACCCTAAATTGACAGTGGCATACGTGATTGGCAAGTGGAGGATGAGAGGTGACTGTCGGAATGTGCCCCGACCAAATCGATGGGCCACATCCTCGAGGAGTTTCAACAGGCATGCGGAAGTGTTCTTTCGATGGATACCATCCGTAAAGAATCACATCTGCTTGGTTATCATGGACGTGCGGCCGCCCACAAGCCTTTGATCACCAAGTCCACTAGCGCTGCTCGGATAACGTGGTGCAAAGAACGTCGACACTGGACCGTCGAACAGTGGAAATAGGTTCTCAGGAGCGACGAATCAAGGTTCACCCTCTACCGTTCGGGTGGCAGGGTCTGGGTTTGGCGTCTGCCTGGAGAACGCCTCCTGCCGGAATGTATTGTGCCAACTGTGAA
Organism: Macrothele yani; assembly: GCA_039090855.1. Lineage (NCBI taxonomy): Eukaryota > Metazoa > Arthropoda > Arachnida > Araneae > Macrothelidae > Macrothele > Macrothele yani. The sequence continues at coordinate 81,708,886 of CM077018.1, forward strand.
GTTCGGCGGCGCTGGAATTATGCTACGGGGGTATTTCTCCTGGTATGGCACGGGACCCTTGGTCGCAATTTTTGGTAGACTCAACGCCGAGACCTACTGCACCATTTTGGATGACCATGCGCTTCCTACGTTTTGGCAGTTTTACGGGGTTGATCCATGTTACTTTCAGGATGACAATGCCACCTGTCATGTTGCGAGGTCCCCCATGGCTTGGTATGGTGACAATGGGGTTAATCGAATGGACTGGCCTGCGCAGAGCCCAGACCTTAACCCTATCGAGCACCTCTGGGACGAGTTAGAGCGTCGACTTAAGGGGTGCCCCCACCGTCCGAAATCAGTGAAGGAACTGACCTGTCTTCTCCAAGCCGAGTGGAAGAAAATACCGCTAGCCGTCGTACAACGCCTGGTTGAGAGTATGCCCCGGAGGGTCGCAGCTGTAATTGCCGCTCGTGGAGGCTCCACCAACTATTGATGGTGAATAAACTTCGTTTTCCTTTGCTATCACAGGTGTCCAATTACTTGTTGGTAGATAGTGTATATTCGTTTCTGATGTTTTTAATAATACTTATTGCAATGAAATTACTTTATATTCGTGTTATTTTATGCGTAATATCATGCATTTCACTTCTCATTTAGGCATCAGGTAATGACGCGTTGCTGGTGCTATGACCCTGACGGGCGTCCGTCGTTTTATTATTGTTTGGATGCTCTTGAAGATTTGAGGCGAAAATCTACTTCTTCGCCTATGCCTATCATTGCAGCACCTCATCATCATATATACCAAAGTCAATCATACAGTGGTAAGCACAAAAAGACTCTTACAACCATACACGTTTTTTGTTTTTAAATAACAATTTTATTTTGATAAATGACCAATAGAAAGCCTGATCACATTAAGCATTTTATATCTTGTGATAGCAAGTGAGAAGTTATAGTATTTTTTCCCACTGACTTTTAGACAAAGAAAACCTTTTTTTGCTCTAGTAAAATATCGAATATGAGATTCTGTTCGTTACGCTTAGTGCAGAATTCCTTTGAAATGCAATAGTGCAGAGGTTGATTTATTTCTGTGTTTGATCCCGGTGTAAATTTACTTTGTGGGGTTAAACATCATCAATCCTACCTTGCATTCTTATCTGTGATACATAAGAAACTGCACTGTCTGTTAGATGATATCACAAAATATAACTCGGTTACCGTACAAATAAGTGTCAGATTTAAGTGCTTGTGGATCTGACCAAGGCCGTCTAGAAATTTCAAGGCCATGACATTAGGGAGTTGAGTTCCCTCCGTTTTTGACGCCTTTCTCATGTTACACGCCTGGTTTGTCGGTGCCGTGTTTGAAGTCTCACACGACACACGACAGCGTTGGAAACCAATCGGAAGCCTTGGTTTCCCCTTGACGTCAGTAAAAGTGGGAACTCGTCTCTCTAATGTAATGGCCTTGTATTTTCTTCACGGCCTTGTATTTTCTTCATGGCCTTGTATTTTCTTCACGGCCTTCATCTAACATTATTAATTCAGTTTGTGCGATGAACTGCCAAACACGAAAAGAAACCTTCAATATATAAAAGTTAAAGGAAAGGTTCTGACGCATTTTTAAATGCTTCTCTTCTTCAGGTGACATGTTTGTACATGGCAGCTCGGCGATTCATCACCATGATTTGCACGCAGTCATGGGTACGGGCGTCGTGTGTAATGAGGGTATCAATGAAGTGGTTCCCATTGCTTTCTCCATCAAGTATAGGGGGCAGGCTCCAGAAATGACTTGATCTGTCCATAGCCGATTTTGGGAATCCATCCACGCTTTCGCGTTCCATTTGAGCCTATTTGGAAAATCCATTCACGCATCATGGACTCGCTGCAGTCGTTCGACATAGAGTCTCCCGCCCACAGCCTGATCAGCTGGCACGAGTTCACAGTTCACAGGACGTTCACAATTCCACCACAGGCACAGTATGACTTTCTTCTTCTTTGCACCACTGGCTGTGCTTCCTCGCGTATGGTTTCCAGTGGTAGGATAACATAAGAATATCCACTTTTCATCACTTGTGACGATTTAATGCCAAAATCTACCATCTTATGAGTTTGACAGTGATCTGCGATAGAGAGTGGCACGTTGTTCCGTTTTCTGGAGAGATAATTCATGGTAAACCATTCGATGGCAGTTGGTGGGGAAACAAACCTGATGCAGATGACGAACGATGGTGGATTGAGAAGCCCCACCTCAACTGCCAGTTTCTTGTAGTGGGACTGGGGTTCGCTCTCACAGCTTCGACCAGAGTTCACTGCTTCAGCTTCAACTAGGGTTCTCTGCTTGCTTCTACCAGGATGTCAGTATTGGTGGTCTTGGACGTCCTGACCTTGGCTTGTCTTCGAGACCGGTGCTCCCAGCATTGTAATGCCGAAATCATTATCTTGCAGTGCTGCTGTTAACTGTTTCCTCTTCTTCAACTGCACAAATTTCTCCCGATGCTGCTGCCGCGTTTAATACTTTTCCCAATAATGGCGTAGGAGCACCCGAATAGCAGGTTTATCGACCTCCATCCTCTACTCACCAGATAAATGCACGTCATCAGCCTCGTGTGTTCCACGTCATCGTGGTGCCCATTCGACGTTGGCTAGCGTTTCGCACAGGAAGAAAGGCCCAATATTATGTGTAGCTCAAAACGGGACGAGTGTTTGACTCAGCCTGGAAAGAAATGTACAAACTCGTGCAGCGAATGTGCAGTCTCTTGTTTTTCAACAAAAGTATTTTCTACGGAGGATAATCATATTCTTTTGCACTCCGACATTCCTGTGATATTTCCCACTTTTCCAGAATTATAAATTTTAAACAGTTTCTTCAAGCTTCTTCTTTTTGTTTATACAATTCAAATTATGTTTTGTTCACACATTGATAGCAAAGTGTTCCTTACGACGTAATCAATCAGTTAACTCAATTTCGTAAGGATTTCACTCTAGAATTCGGATAATTTGTATGTCCCTTACCTATTATTATATACTCATGATATGCATTCACAATTACTTTTATGAATTATGATTTCATGATGTGATCGTGTACAGTTCTGTAAATTATGATTCAATTTCTAGTTAAGTAATTGTAGGCAAATTTGCTGTTACAATTATAAAGGAAAATAATAATTTGAACTCATGATGGAATGAATTACAAAAGTTTCATTGTTTCAAACATTTTAATAATAACGATGAAAGAAGCCGAGATTGATTTTGAACAAGCTTTTCAGTCATCGCTCTTTTCTGTCTCATCGAAAACAACGTCCGTAAGGCATTCCTGCAACATATAAACTTATAGTTACTTCAATAATATTTGAATAACTAAGGAATACTCATACTATGTAATAATGTAAAAGAGCAAATATTTGGTCGATTACTTTATATAAACTCATGGGGTAGATCATTATGACAGCACTGTCTCCATGAGTGGATGCGCCCTACCGTACGTAATTGAGACATCACTGACCGGTGCGGACGTATATATAAGGAATGTCTGTTCGCCACAACGAAGCCCGTGCAATGAGTCAAGAGGACTTTTCTAAATTGGTACGGGGAGTGAATATCTGCTGCGGGCCCTAGAATCGCATCAACCTCAGTTCTTACTGGCAGTTCGAGGGCCGCCGCAGTGTAGGTGCGACAGGAATGGTCCGAAGTGGACCACACATCCACCTAACGTACAGGAGAGGCGAGACCACCACTAGTTCATAGTCGATGTGAAAGCCGGTTTGCACGTGCTATCCGAGACAACAGATGGCTCACAATTCTTCAACTAACGGAGTACTACAATCAGAGCCCACAATTTAGCTGACGCTCTTGCAGATGAACCTAAAGAGTCGGTGGCCAGTTTATGTGCCTATGTCGACCGCCCGTCATCTACAGCTTTGTATGCAGTGAGCACTGAAGTACTGTGATCTGACACTGAACAAGAGCAACAGAGTCGTCTGGTCCAGTTTCTAGGTCTATCATGGTGATGCACGAGTTCGTATTGGACTCCGCGCGGATTAACAGCTGCAACCAGATTGCATGTAGGGACGGAAACAGAGTTACAGTGGCAGTATCTCTATATGGTGCTTTCTATATATTTCTGATCTTGATGGTGCTCTCATTGAAATCACTGTGTCCTCTCGCCCCCGTTGAACATAGCCTCTTCTCATATCTTACCAAGGTGTTGTTTCGGATCAAGTGCTGCCCGACGTGGTGACCGTGCATCTGGATGGACTCTTTCAGAAAGGAAACGTTCAGTACCACAAGACTGTTATGCGGATATATCATTTGAATATTTCTAAATATTATGAAACAGTGGCTTTAATCGCGCAACTTAAGGAAGCGGAGAGAATTTTAACATCCGAGAAGCACTTAAGAGCGAACTTCCTTGTTGGGAAAGGAAACCTTTGCACAGCCACCCACACATGATTGGAAGAAAACGACACTTCCCCTCACCCTCACAGAAAACAGGGACAGGCTTCCGTCCTGCATACAGCATGGATGAGCTATTATTTACGCCCTGCATGAGAAGATATTTACCTGTTAACGGTCACTTACGACTTTAATGGGCAGATGTCTACGTGAGGAAAAACTTTCTTTAGCGGTGTGAAAACTGATTCCTATTCCATGCAATGCTTGCCAGTTAACGAGCTCCTTGCGTCGACGATCATAAAATGGACTCACGGAAAGAGAGAAAAAGAAAAAAGGCAGTTGAAGTGTAACGTACCAGGAGATGTGACAGAACACACGTCCGCGTAGCTCAATTGGTAGAGCGACTTATTCCGGAATGAGGGGATCCGGGTTCGAATCCTGGCGTGGACAGAAATGACGGAGAAATTCACTTCGTTATAATGGCGCCCGAACTATCCGGATGACCCGACCGTTCAAAATCTCGCATTGGTGTGATGTTATTTCCACACCGCGAGATAGGAAAAATAAGAGAATCCTTTCTCCAGCACTTCGAAAAAAAAAAAAGGGGGGGGAGATGATGTACATACCAGGAGATGTGACGTACCTGCCAGAATGACGCACACGACATAAAGGCAGATAGGAATCAGAATAAAACGTCCGCCTAGCTCAATTGGTAGAGCAACTTATTCCGGAATGAGGGAACCTGGGTTCGAATCCTGGCGCGGATAAAAATGACGGAGAAATTTACTTCGTTATAGAAGTTAGTAGCGCGTCGAAGGAGAACACATTTTTCCTGGGATATAAGTAAAAGAGATAAGGCGTGAAACTTTACGTGAAGACAAAGTTCTGAACACCTCACGCCCGGATGGAAGCTTTAAGAAATATAAATACTTTCCCTCAGTAGAAAAATAAAGGTTTTACGTGAGACTTAAGTAGTTTGTTTTCTTCCATGAGATAGAGAACCTGCAATCTTCGTTCAAACTCCTGGGGTCCCTGCAATCCAGTGTTGAACAAACATATCAACAAGGTTGGAAACCGCGCCAACAAGACCTGCAATGTGCAGGGGTGGTTTTAGAGGTCATGTCTAAGAACATCATGTGCTTCCTTGGAGGTTAAATCTATTGACCTTAATCCTATTGAACCTGTGTGGAATGTATTGTAGTAGAACACAGTATTGGCGGTCCACGCCAGTCCTCACTGAACTCCGGGATATCATTTTGTCCAGCTGGTGGTCATAATGTTATAGCTTACGAATGTACAACTTGTATTCACTATTGTAGTGATATTACGGTTTTTACATTACTTATGGTTTAACTTCTTTTTGGACGATTTTAAAATGATATTTCCATTGGACGAAGTGTCATAAGAGATCGAAATCAGGTGGGGAAATCTAACGAAATTACCCACAGTCGAAAATTTCTTTGTCCAATTTCGGGAAAATGGAGTGTATAGATTTTGTTTCCCCCCTCAAATCCTCACCATTTTCCCTGTTTTTTTTTATTTATCCCAATTTATTAAAAAAAACAAAACATGGAACCGGAAAACAAGATTAGAGATTTTGCGCAAAATACACTGGCGGAAAGTGAAAAGCGAACACCAAGAAAGAATTGGCGGACGATCATGAAATTTACATATGTCAATGGGGTCAAGTTTACGTAGGTGTGATGCTAATTTCGGGACCAACCGGTGAGCACTTACGCCACAGCACGGCATGATATGCAAATTATCGTCGGTGGTATTTAAGGAATACGGCGAAGTGAATGTAATCAGTCGCCGGCGTACGGACACGTGCGAAGACCCTGAAGAAGCTGCAATGCCTGGACATGGAAGACGTGTACGATTTCAGCAGTTATCGGACTTTGAGCGAGGTCGTCTAGTCGGACTCCGCGAGGCTGGGTGATCGTATTGTCGTATTGCGGAGCGAATTGGATGGGAAATATCGGTGGTGGTACGATGGTGGCGTAGATGGTCCGAGGAACATTCCCACACGAGAAGGCGTGGAACCGGGAGTCACAGACGGACTGATGAGAGGACCGATCGACGCATAAGAAGAGCGGCGTTGTCAAGCATAACATCCACTGCGACGCAAATCCGAGCTGCCGTTGCACCTGAGGTGACTGTGCGAACAATCCGCAACCGTCTACTGGATGCAGGACTACCTGCACGTGTACCTCTGGCATGTTTACCTCTCACTCCAGCCCACCGTCAGGAACGGCTGCAGTGGTGTCACCAACGGCTGCACTGAAGAACGCAATGACGATCTGTCGTGTTCAGCAATTAAAGCAGATTCTGCTTAGGAGCCTCCGATGGCCGTATGCGTGTTCGTCGACGCACAGGGGAGCGTCTCCACCGTTCTTGCATTCGCCAGCTACACACAGATCGTACACCTGGTCTCCTGGTGTGGGGAGCGATCAGCTATCTTTCCCGTACACAACTAGTGTTTGTACCGGGTACGTTAAACAGCACCTCCTACACCAACAAAATCATTCAGCCCGTTGTTGTGCCATTTGTAAGATCGGTACATCGTGGTGTTTTCCAGCAAGATAACGCACGCCCATACATGGCACGTGCAACGCAACATGCACTTTAGGGTGTGAGACAATTTCCATGGCCTGCACGTTCACCGGATTTGTCCCCCATTGAGTACGTGTGGGATTTTATGGGTCAACGATTTATCCGGTCTCCACGGCCAGCCACGACCATCCCCGATTTACGCGTCCAGGTTGAGGATGCTTGGAACTCAATACCCCAAACTTACATCCAACATCTGTACGACAGACTCCATGCCAGAATTGTACAGTGTGACGCAGTTCATGGCGGTTCAACCTCGTACTAACCATGTTACATGGAAATGTTATTTTTCAGTTTACCAGCAAATACAGCTGTATTTTGCCATACGCACAGGGGAACGTCTCTGTATTTTACAGCTGTATTTTGCCATACGCACAGGGGAGCCTCTGTATTCCGTTATCAGACGTCTCCTTGGTGTTCTTTTTTCACTTTCCGCCAGTGTATATGAAAGAAATATCTTTTGTGGATGAAATGCCTGATGATGAAGGTTTTAAGACCATAAAACGAATTATATAAGATTTTAAAATATGCAAGACATAAATTACGAAAACACGTAAATCAGATATTATTTCTTTTAACAATGCAAATATTTCCACGATTCAACTTTGTTAATTTCTGATCTTGATGGTGCTGGGATTAAGAGTAACATTTTTACGAAATTAACAACTTACAAATACCGAAACAAACATATATTTAACAAGAATAATTAAACTGTGATCAAGAAAGGTGCTGTTACTAGCAGCAATGTTTCAGCCATGCCGTCATTTGTTTTGTTAAATGTTTTAGTTCAGTGTTTGACATCTGAATACCACGATAGTTTAATTAAAATTAGTTGATCTCCTCGTTCTTCTCTTCAACTCTGTGTGTGTGCACTGCTTTTCTTAAAAGTATATTCTCAGTTACTGAATTCATTTGCTGTGTTGAATTAAGATAGTGCCTGCATAAGCAAGATATTGTGTTGCTTTTTTTTTTTTTTTTTTTTTACTTTCTTTTCTGGCTATATTACAAAGCCTGTGTATTCCTCGCCTTATTATTTATCTAACATGGCATATCCTTAAGTTTTGTTTTTTAATTCCTGGTTTATTTTCTATCCTGTAAGCAATCTGTAACTTTATGAGAATTATTATTTGGAGCTGTAATTTTTTGTGCTGTACATATTGTAGTGTCCGGAAAAAATTGCGTTTTGCATTGGGTAATTTTGTATCACTTATTTGAATAGTTCTAGAGGGATAGACAAAGATAATGCTGAAGATAGTATAAAAGCTCGTTGTGTTGTGAAGAGAGTTATGTTTGGTACAAGTGTTTTGAAACGTGGGTTGAACATTTATCGCGCTGTACATAATGTCCACAAAGCGATAGTTTAAGCGGCTTTAGCAGTCCAAAAATAAACGAAGACGAAGGTGTTGCGATCACTCCAACAGAGCAAATCTAGTTCTAGAAGTTTGTGGTTAACAACATGGGCTTAGGGAGAAAAAAAGCTCTGGAACACCCGCTGCAGTTAATTCGAACACCCTGCTAGCCGCTATTGAAGCAAATCCAAAAACCCAACACCCGCAAATGCTAACTGAGAGTTTCCAAATCTACCATCTTTGACAATATGCACGAGCTCGGAAAGCAAAATACGCTTCAATATTTGACAATCTGCATGAGCTAGGAACAAGCAAAATACGCTTTAATATCTTTGACAATCTGCACAAGCTCGGAACAAGGAAGATTCGCTTTAATATTTACTTGGATAACCACAGTAACAAAGTGCACCTTGGCATGCCACTAATGAGCTACTCTAGTTGTCTATTGGTGCTAACACGGTATCATACGGCCCTTACAGACTCAATTAATGCTGTTTTCGATGTGGATCCTTGTTGACGGGTCTTTTGCTTCAATGTTACTCACAGATTCTCTAAGAGATTAAGATCCGGTGACTGTGCCAGCCACTGAAGTTTTCTTATAACTTTCGATTGAACCACTCTTCAACCAATTTTGACCGATGACATGGCGCGTTATCGTCCTGAAAAGTAAAATGTCGTAAACCCATGTCTTGTGCAGATGGTAGCTCTTTGGACTCCAAAATATCCACATATTTCGATCCATTCAATGTGCCATCAGGAATGTGCAAACGACCAACACCACTGACTGAAATACAGGACCATAACATCAACGAATGTGGGTGCTTGATTGCTGGCTGGGTGCAGCATGCCTTATGTCTTTCACCTCCAAAATATCCACATATTTCGATCCATTCAATGTGCCATCAGGAATGTGCAAACGACCAACACCACTGACTGAAATACAGGACCATAACATCAACGAATGTGGGTGCTTGATTGCTGGCTGGGTGCAGCATGCCTTATGTCTTTCACCTCCAAAATATCCACATATTTCGATCCATTCAATGTGCCATCAGGAATGTGCAAACGACCAACACCACTGACTGAAATACAGGACCATAACATCAACGAATGTGGGTGCTTGATTGCTGGCTGGGTGCAGCATGCCTTATGTCTTTCACCAGCACGACGGCGTACAGAATTATTTCAATTATTAACGGAAATATTAGGAGTTGTTTCATCATTGAAAATAACATTTCCCCATTCATCAACAGTCCAATTCTTGTGTGCCGTGGCCCAAGCAATTCTTTTAAGCCGTTGTTGTTCAGTAAGGAAAGGTTTTTCCTGCAGTCAGTCCATTTTCTTGTAGCCTACGACGAACTGTACGTGCAGACGCAACAATACCTAATTCCTTCTCCCACTCATTTCTTAAATGAGTGGCTGTTTTAAACCTTGATTTTAAGGAACGACGTTTAGTCGCGAGGTGCTCATGAATTGACGCCAGATCATACTTAACGACGCATTGTGGACTGTAAGGAGACGGTGTGTGTGTGTGGTGGTATTACGAGGGTGTAATCCACTTGGAGCACGTTCTGAATTGCCAAGATGTCAAAGAGGAACTGTATTCCGAGCAGCTTAGAACGTATGACAAATTCGGGAAACAGTGCCCTGCTTTAGGTAACTGAAAGCGGGCACTCCAACACCAAATCTTATACTGCCATTAAGAGATAGATAAGCTACTGAAACACACAGCCTGCCCGTTGCGCATATTTTTTGTGGTAGGCACTTTGCTGATTCGGACGACATCGTATTCGGGTGTGAAGATCTCTTCGCCTCTATGAACACCTGTCCTTTCTGGTGCTCAAACCCGACAGGGTACCGCGCCGGGATTCAACATCTTACACAAAGATGGGTACAAACTTTTCAACATGATGGTGCATACTTTGAATTATAAACACTGATTATTACAAGGTTATGAGTGTATATATATATATATATATATATATATATATAAGTACATTTCTATATCATAAACTCAATTTTCTTTCCGGACACTCCATTATCAAAAAAGCTGGTTTAGAATTTTAAATCAAAATGCATGGCATTTGCTTTTCTGCCAGGTTTTGACAACCTGGGATACAGTGGAGAAGAACTCATAGAAGTATTTGCTCCTGAAAATATACAGGCAGCGATGCCAGGTAGCAAGTTTTTGTATTTCACTGAGCACAGTTCCTTGTGTATGGAACGATCTTCTGTTCACTGCACACAAAATCTGAAATGTATGCTTTGCACTGTGAGCTAAGCACAGCCTCTATTGCACTACTGTAAGCTAAGTCATTATTGCACTTCTGTTTTTGTGGTGTTAGGATGCATGAGCACTTTACCCATTCACATAAAAATGGTAACGGTAGCACTAATGCATGGTGATATTAAAAACTCAAATGGTTTCAATGAATGAAATACGGAATTACACCATTATACATTGTACAATACAAATTTGGAAGATGTGAATCCGTTCATTGGTGTAAATATGACATAGATGTTAAGTCCTCTATGTCATATTTACAACCAAGTTTTCGTTCTGGGAGGTGTAGTGGTTAGCATACTCGGGCGCTATCCGGGAGACGTGGGTTCGATTCCCGCTCCAGGACAACGACATTTTCAAGTTTTCGGATATTATCTGACTTAAAATCCATGTCATATTTACACCAAGAAAGGGATTCACATCTTCCGAATTTGTATTACTCAAGTGCTTTCATTTCACTTGCTGTATTTTTTAATTTAAAAATGTATTAAATTCTTTTATTGTGGGTGGGGGTGAGGGGGAGAGCATGCGTTCGCGTAGCTCAGTTGGGAGAGCGACTAATTCCGGAATGAGGGGACCCGGGTTTAATGCCCGGCGGGGACAAAAATGACGGAGAAATTCTCTCCTTTATAACCCTGAATGTAATACAGGATTACACCATACAATTCAAATTTTGAAAATGACAATCCGTTTTTTGGTGTAAATATGACAAGGATAGTAATTCAGATAATATCCGAAAATTTGAAAATTTCGTCGTCCTGGAGGGCGCGCTGTCTGGGAGACGTGGGTTCCATTCTCGCTCCAGAACAACGAAATTTTCAAGTTCTCGGATATTATTGGACTTACTATCCTTGTCATATTTACACCAAAAAACGGATTGTCATCTTCAAAATTTGAATTATTTTGTACCCTGATAATTCTGCGGTTTAAAATGATTCAACGTCAAGGATAGCGTCGTTATCTTTTCTTTAATAGGTTTCGGTTTGCACACTGTGACGTGTCTGCATCGCAGGACGCACACGAAATAAAGGCAGATAACAGCCAGATCATATGTCTGCGTAGCTCAGTTGGGAGAGCGACTTACTCCGGAGTGAGGGAACCCGAGTTCTTTGCCCGCGAGGACAAAGATGATAGAGAAATTCACTTCGTCATCTTGGCGGCTGAACTTCCCGGACGACCCGGCTGTCAGATTTCTCGTAATGGTGTGACGTTCTTTCCACACCGCGAGATAGGAAAAATGAGAATCCCTTCTTCAGCGCTTCGAAAAATAAATATGTGTGATGTTACGTTCCACACACCAAATTGACTGGGATATCTCAAATGCACGTTCTTCATGGGATGACTGCCTACAGCAACACATGGTCCCGCCTGACCCGTGGGCCATGCTCCCGGCCTTCTTTCGGGGAGGGGGAGATGTGACGTGCCTGCACCGCAGGACGCACATGAGATAAAGGCAGATAACAGTATGTCCGCGTAGCTCAGTTGGGGGAGCGACGTACTCCGGAGTAAGGGGACCTGAGTTCGTTGCCCGGCGTGGTCAAAGTGATGGAGAAATTTACTTCGTCATAACACACAAAACGTGTATATAAATTCTTGTTATTCTAAAGGATGGTACACGACACTTATATCATGGTCACATGCCTGTTGGTAGAAACAATTTCACTTTTGATTGTATCCTAAGAATCACAATTTTCTTGATGATATAACTTTATGTAGTAGGACGGGTTACTACATCATGCCCCACCACCATGCAGAAAACTTGGACAGGATATGAGAATATTTCTTAAAATTTGTTCGCAGGTGTAGTTTCTTCGTCCGCGAACTTTCGCTTCTCTCATGAGATACAGGATTGTACAGAAACGTTAGCCAAATTACAAGTTACAGTCTGATCAAAGTAGTAAGCAAATCTTGACATAACAAACAACGCCAAGAAGCCAAATTGCCGTGTAACTTCTACTAATTTTCTGGCAAATGAAACATGCAACATCTGATAGGAAGGCCGAGACATTGAAAATATGGCAACTGTTCGTATGCATACGTACGATACCCCGTAAACGTAAAATAGGCCAGCAGCAAGTTTCAGCACTCAAAATTGTACAATAATAGATGCTTAGTGTAGCAGCAGTTTTAGTTCAGCCTCACAACAGGGTTCTTCAGGACCTGAAACTCTGTAGTACGGACGGATCTCTAGGTCTATTGTAGGAGAACGTTTATGTACTTTAGATGCATTTTCGAATGCAACCGATTAGATAAATTAGTACAAGCCCCAAGATTTCTCCGAGGATTGCCCAAGTAGGTAAACCCTAAAATCTTTGACAATACCTGTGAATTATCGAGTAATTAGTCTTCCTACCGCACTTTCCACTGCCCAGTGGATAGTTTTGAATCTACAGCTAACATAAATGGAGAATCTGCTTATATTCACGTTTGGAAGCTGACGATTGGTTTATGGTTAAGAACTGAATCCTGATCTTCAACATGAGTCATAGATACTACTACATTTTTCGGATTTATTCTGAAATATCGCTGCCGATATTGTACCCCTGCCGCCCGGTGGCGCAGTGGTCTAAGCGATGGCTTTTGATCATTCGTCCGAAAGGGGTCCGAGTTCGAATCCCGGTGAGGCATGGATGTTGTGTTTGTCTTACGGCACTGGATCTCTCCCTTCCCTGGAACCAGTGACCCTGAATTAGGGACGGGCGACTGCTTATAGCCTATCGAGTTTGTAACGTACCAGGAGATGTGACGTACCTGCCAGAAGGACGCACACGACATAAAGGCAGATAGGAATCAGAATAAAACGTCCGCGTAGCTCAATTGGTAGAGCAACTTATTCCGGAATGAGGGAATCCGGGTTCGAATCCTGGCGTGGACAGAGATGACGGAGAAATTTACTTCGTTATAATGGCGCCCGAACTATCCGGATGACCCGACCGTTCAAAATCTCGCATTGGTGTGATGTTCTTTCCACACCGCGAGATAGGAAAAATAAGAGAATCCCTTCTCCAGCACTTCGAAAAAAAAAAAAAAAGAAATAAGGGGGAGATGATGTAACGTACCAGGAGATGTGACGTACCTGCCAGAAGGACGCACACGACATAAAGGCAGATAGGAATCAGAATAAAACGTCCGCCTAGCTCAATTGGTAGAGCGACTTATTCCGGAATGAGGGGATCCGGGTTCGAATCCTGGCGTGGACAGAGATGACGGAGAAATTTACTTCGTTATAATGGCGCCCGAACTATCCGGATGACCCGACCGTTCAAAATCTCGCATTGGTGTGATGTTATTTCCACACCGCGAGATAGGAAAAATAAGAGAATCCCTTCTCCAGCACTTCGAAAAAAAAAAAAAAAAAAAAAAAAAAATAAGGGGGAGATGATGTAACGTACCAGGAGATGTGACGTACCTGCCAGAAGGACGCACACGACATAAAGGCAGATAGGAATCAGAATAAAACGTCCGCGTAGCTCAATTGGTAGAGCAACTTATTCCGGAATGAGGGGATCCGGGTTCGAATCCTGGCGTGGACAGAGATGACGGAGAAATTTACTTCGTTATAAGTTGCTCACGGCAGTCGTTAAACCTTGACTCAAAAAAATAAATAAATTGTAATCCATACCAAGTGTGTACCCGTTTTCTTCGATGACGACGAAACCATTCCTGACAATCGCCCACACATTCAAGGAAAGAATATGTTCTGCTTCCGGAGGCCAATACCACTCCTTTGCTCATCAAACATCAGAACATACACATAGAGGGAAAATGCAATCCAACTTCTTTGCTCGTAACGCTAGGGGTGAACATGTACATGAAGCGAGACGGTTTGCCACTTGTGTTCTTTACATTTCAAGGCATTTAGCTGCAGATCATTATTTCCGAGCGTACAGTTGATAAGGCACTATAGTTATTTCAGATTCTTAGGAAAGTCCATAAAGGTGATTGAAATTTATGTGTTTTACATGCTAATTAGTCGGGCCACCTTGTTACATTCTGCAAGTGGTCTTTGATGTGAACCCAACTGCAAGTAGATCTTTTACTACAGCGCGTATAACAAAGAAATTTATTTTTCTCCACAGAAATGTCAAGCCAAACATTCTTCAGTGATATCCCATGATGCTGCTGTCGAAGATCTATTTGAATTAAGTTGTGCATGTGAAGGACTTCTAATATTATGAAATCGTACCCTTTAATTTCCACAGTTGTGTTTACTCTTCTATGAATAGTATAGCTTGTAATTTTTAGATTGGTCCCGGTTCAAGTGTTGAAATATACAGTTTAAAATGGTCTTGGGCATTTCATTTTATATTATGTTACAAACATTCGTTTTATCGGATTTATCTGTCACGTAAATTCATGTTTTTAAATTTCAGCATTTAATTAAACATGCTTGATGCGCTTTCTCTTTAACAAAATCTCCTACACGTTTAGATATTTCAAGTACTTTTTATAGCAGTGTCTGATCTGATTACTTGATTGCCGACGTTCTGTGGATGAAGCGAGGGCCAAGTGTTTTCAGATGTCTAAGAAATACAAGATAAAAAAAACGCGCACATAAAGCAGTGGAACTTCCCTTAAAAGAATTGACCCGTGGGCCAGGTCTTTATTGCAGAAGAGTTAAAATTCTGAGCAAATACTGAAGTTGTGCTTGTGTTTGTGACAGGTCATGTACGAAGATGAGACAATGTTTCGCAATATTAACGAGAGAGCTATATTTTAGACATTACGTATTTAATAAAATAACAACCAAAACTTAAAGCTTCAAAGTTACCTGGAATCCTGTGTGATTATCACTGCTGAATTCGTCGTGAGGTCGGAAATCAATAATCAGGTTTTAGCTTTCAATAGCAAGTTTTCTAGAGAGAGCATCTTTTATGCCAGTTACAGCATCATTATTCTAAGCATTTTTCCTCTGCGGATACAAAGGTCTCTGTCTTCCTGAAACGATTCTGAAAATCATTTCGTCTGAAGCCGGTCTGTAAAAATGGTGATCAAAGAAGAAATGCAATTGTTAAATGCAGAGTAAAATAATCATGGCATCAACTCAATCGCAAAGATTTAGAGACTTAATCAACCAAGACAACTGAACGAATTTTGGAAAAAACAACATGAAAAAGATAAATATAGTGTATATTTTTCCTGTGCATTTTTGGAGAATGTGTAATAACATGCATGCGAGAAAAACTCAAAATTTCATCGTAACATGGTTAAACCTGAAATAGCCTCAGGGGTCGCGCTGCCGATAGTCATCTTTGCAATTTTCGAAAAAAAATCGTTTTGGCGATGGAAAAAGAACTTTGGCGATTACCTTTTTTGCACTGTTATAACACTTTGGCGATAAAAAGTTGAATTTGGCGAATAAATTGGCGAAAAGTTTAAAAAGGCCAGCGCGACCCCTAAATAGCCTTATTATTGATATCTCAAAATAACATAAAATTCACTGCGTTGTAACATCATCCGGTTTGCTGAGAATTGTGTTTTAGATAAGTATGACTTGAGTGTGATTTTTTTTTTGTTATTAGAAAAATGCCATTAATTAATTTTTCCTTATATTTTCTTCATCAAAACAGGTGCTTACATCATTACAAATGATGAAAGAAACAGAGACCAAGACAAGATATTAAACATTCATGCCGTAAACGGCCTCAATTCTACCAATGATCCTACCAGAACTACAGAAATGGTATGTAATCTCGTAATTAAAGATTTATTCCCCCCGTTTTGCAAAATATAAAACCACTAATACTGTATTAGCGAAAAAAAGAAAGCACGACAATACTTTAATTTTATCCTTTGCTTTCGGATAATACAGTACTACATAGATATTTTGTGTTATTTTGATAGTGCTTTTAAGAAATATTACCATCGAGAAAACTTGTCCATAGCGATATTAATTAGCATTTTATTATTTTTTATGCTATGGATCTTTTCCGACTGCAGTTAAGTAAATCCCATGCAAACAATTTCGATGTAATGAAACTGGGTAACGGAAGCAATCAAAACCATTGTTGAAGTCTGATTTTTGAATTCTGCCCTATGAACAATAATTCTGCACTCAACAATACATTTTACTAAACCATTTCCGAGCATTATTTCATCACGTTTTACATAAACATAACAATACTTCTTTGAAATATGCGTAAATTACGACAACCTGATGATAAATGTGATAAAAGCCCCAGAGATGCATTTAGATGTTATACATCTTTCCCGACAGTAGAATGTATGTGTCGGTCTAGGGAAATTTGGCTTTCTCTCGACCCTACCCTCAGGGTGAATTACCTGTCATTGACGGGAGTTTTAAAATGATGTATAAACGATGGGGTGTAACCAGTAGATGTCCTAGACCAAACGTTACCAGTACCCCTCACTAACGCACTTGCGATACAGATTTTAGCTTGCGCATGCGCAGATGGACTTTCGTAGCTACATCACATTTTATCGGTGTCAGGGTCGTTTCTTATGTTCGCCTAAATCTGAATAATAATAATATTGTTTTTGCAAAACTAAACAGTCCAAATACTTTCCATTGCCGCCGCCATAGCTTTGTAAATACATCGCTTTTCTGGCCCACATATCTTCTTTCATTGGTTTTAAGAAAATAACATTCATTAATCTAAGTACCTCTCAATGTCTGGAATTAGAAAACTTTATTGTTTGTTGTTTACGCTTTCCAACAGTAGGATGAAGGAGCGTATATGCTCCAGCTTTGTCTGTCTGTCCGCACAATAACTCGCGTAAAAATGGTTCGATTTCGATGAAATTTTAGTATGTGGTAGGGGACAACCTGGGGACGAACCCTATTAAAATGGGCGATGGAATGGATGCCGCTCCTAGGTCAGGACATAGGAGCGGGATCCATTCCATCGCCCTTATGCGTCGTAACTTACGTAAAAATGCTTCTATTGCGACAAAACTTTATCATGTTGTTTCGGAGGTATACTGAAAGAATTCTGTTTAATATAATCGAAATGGGGTCAAAGGTCAGGACACAAGAGCCAGATTTATTCCACAGCCATTATCCTCATAACTTGAGTAAAAATGCTTCTATTGCGACACAACTTTAGTATGTTGTTCCGGTGGTACAGTCAACCAATTCTGTTGAATATCATTGAAATGGGGTCAAAGGTCAAAGCGCAGGAGCGAGATTTATTTCATAGCTATTATTATCATAACTTGAGTAATGATTTCTGGTATGTTGGAAAGCGTATCATAATCAATACTTTGCATGATTTTACTAACTTGTTATGATTTAATTCCACTTAGTATGAACCGGACTGGGGCTCAGTGGGGTAGCGAGTGACACAAATAAATGCAATATGTTGCACGTAAGTAAATGTATACTCTCGAATTACTCATTTCATTTCACACCAACAAAAAACCAGGCATGCGAACGATGCATAGCATAAATTATCCACAAAGAGTACCATGGTACTCTGGATTTTTTTGTACCTGCAAAAAATGAACTGTTTTTTAGGAATGATTCCAGAGATTGCTGTCCTGCAAGGTGTACTCTGAAAACGAGTTTGCTAATTTAAACAAAAATTTATTGGGTGCTTACTCTTTAGATGTGAATTAATAATGAACAAATTCATGGGCACGAAACAGGTAAATAAGTTAAACCTCCGAATAGCGGCCACTGTTTGACCCAGAAAAAATGTACTGTTGTTCGGAGGTTAGATCTGTTTTAACAATGCTGGCCCGTTGCGTTTGTGTAAAAGCAGAAGACGCATATGAAGCTTATGCACAAAAATACAGCTGCAGTGCTTTCCCCAAATGCTGAATGCCGAATTAAACTCAATATAATAATTAAATAAATATAACATAGAGTAGATGATTTTAGGAAAGCAAATCTGGAAAGAAAACTAAGTTAGTAAAATCATGCAATGCATTGATTATGACACGCTTTCCAACATACCAGAAATCATTACTCAAGTTATGAGGATGATGGCTGTGAATTAAATCTCGCTCCTGTGTCCTGACCTTTGACCCCATTTCGATGATATTAAACAGAAGTGGTTCAGTATACCTCCGGAAGAACCTACTAAAGTTTTGTCGCAATCGAAGCATTTTTAGTCAAGTTATGAGGATAATGGCTGTGAATAAATCTCGCTCCTGAGCCCTGACCTTTGACCCAATTTCCATGATATTCAAAAGAATCGGTTCAGTATACCTCCGGAAGAACATACTTACGTTTTGTCGTAATCGAAGCATTTTTAGTCAAGTTATGAGGATAATGGCTGTGGAATAAATCTCGCTCCTGTGCCCTGACCTTTAACCCCATTTCGATGATATTCAACAGAACTGATTCAGTATATTTCCGGAACAACATGATAAAGTTTTGTCGCAATCGAAGTATTTTAAGTACGTTATGATGCGTAAGGGCGATGGAATGGATCCTGCACCTGTGTCCTGACCTTTGACCCCATTTCGTCCATTTTCAATACGGTTCGTCCCCTAGTTGTCGCTTACCACATACTATAATTTCATTGAAATCGAATAATTTTTACACGATTTATCGTGCTGACAGACAGACGGACAAACCTGGAGCATATACGCTTCTTCAACCTACGGTTGGAAAGCGTAAAAAAGAAGATAGTTGGACAGTAAAGAGTAACTGCACATTTACCTGGCCGCGGTCTGGAAAGCTGGAACAGAACCCACATGGACCGAACCAGGAAACACCTCTGTCATCGGGCAACATTCCAGGCACCATTCTGCCCCAGGCACAGTTGCTTTTGCAATATTCTTTGTCCCTATCTTGTTCCTCTTTCCGAAGTACCGAACGAACAACGTAAAATCCTAAGGAATAAGTTGTCCGTTAGATCTCCCTCACGTCTGGCTGGGGTGGCCGTTGACCGCTTTTTAGAGGTTTCATTGTTCGGAGGTTATCGCTAGTGTTAATCCTACGGCAGTTGTTCTGTACCAACGAAAACCTGCCGTTGTTCGGATTAATGTAGCAGACACTACAAATATGAATAATTTTTACTTCCGTTTGTGTGGCATTGCTTTGGTCGTGATATTGTATGTAATTTGGAGCTTTATCAATCGTCATTTTGGCTTTTATGATACAGTTTGTGACATTCACATAAATTCTTTAATGCATCAGGTCTTCTTTATCTTAAGACAAACATACCAAGAAGCGGCCCAGCTATGCCACAGACAGTTTATTTAGTTGCGCCATTTAGCAAGAGCATGGTCGTTGTATTAATATGACGTACTTCACCATGCCTTTTTAATTCCAGTGCAACATTCCAACAAGCAACTAGAAAATATACCTGTTCTTCATGTAAGCGGATGAAAATTACTTCACTAGCAATGAACATGAAGACAAAAATTGTCAACTCGGGGCCGAATGTTCAGAGGCGATGGTTTCCGGGCCCGATTTGAGTTTTAGAGGAGGTATAATTGGTATGTTTGTCTTACAGCGTTGGTCTTGACATTTCTATTCCACCAGTAACCCAAAATTAGGGATCGGTTGATCCGTATAGTCTTAGATACTTATGGGGGTCATTTAATCCCTAAAAAAGATATAAAACTTAAATAGTTTATAGTTTAAATAAATATTTTTATATAAAATATATATAAAATATGTATTTATACTTATATTTTTAGTTTATTCTTTGCCACGTTTGCGCCACCTTATCGCTAAGTCTAATAATATACAAGCAGCAAAAAACTTGTTTCTTTTCTCAGTATTTAAAAATTTATTGGGTCTCATGTAAAACCAAGAGTAAACAGTCCCCGTAGTTATTGATTCTGGACAGCATGAAGCAAACAATATTAACAAATTTCTCTTTCTCTTTTTGTGGCAGTAGTATACGTTATGTTTTTATAGAAAGCTGCATCATTTTGCACCGTGTAGCATGAATTTACTGAAATAAATATGAATGTTTTGTTTATTTCATAGGTGGATCAGAACAACAGCTTCGGAAACAACTCTTCATTGCTAGGTCAAGGTACCATTCTTAGTGAAGAGCCGACGACTTCCGCGTCACCCAGAATCACTGCGAACAACTCTAATGCATTCCAACCTATTCAGGGGAAAAATAAGTATCTAGAGCTGCTAGCAGATAGCGAAGATTTGGATGGGTATGAAATACCCTTACGCGCAGTATCTTCAGCAAGAAAACCAAGCAATCAAATAAGGACAACCAGTGAAGAACAAACATCGACACAAGCACCACTGTTTTGTTTGAATAAAACTACACTGTCACATTCTACAACTCCTGAGCAAAATAATACGCCATCAAAGTTACCTTTGGAGTATTCACATGTTTTACCGATGGTGCTGAGGCTGAATGGTTTCAGAAATAATCTGAACATTCCCTTTGCAGATTCTACAAATTTAGATGGAAGTATGAGTTGGAGATACAACCCTTCAGAGATAGAAGACTTAAATGAACCTTTCCAAGAAGGAAGGGCAAGAGACTGTGCAATGAAACTTGTAAATATGACTCAGTGCAATGGAATATCTAATTTGATTAGTGTGACATCCAACGAGAAGCCTATAGACAATAGAAGTGAATCAGATGGCAGCGAGGAATCCGTGGAGAACGACCACTGGTCAATTTCCACTGCATCCACTGCTCCGTGTGATGCCGACTCGGCTTCATCAAGTCAAAGAAACAGTGGCATTTCCACTATATCAGCAGTCTCAGGGATTGACATAAACTATGTACCTAAATCATCATGGTGTTGAGAAGGATTCGATGAATGTAACTTTGTAATTATTCTGTAAAGTTCACTAAATTTATTTTCCTCTGTTTCATGGACACATTACGGAAATATGATAGATCATCGCTATTTTGGAATAACTGTCTGTCATTGTCATATATTGTTGGAGAATTTCATTACTCAAATTTGTTTTTACACATCATTGTATTCTTTAATTGAAATCATTCTTCCGATAGCTGCACGATTACTGATAGACGAGAAGACTTTCTGTCGACTACCAGAATTTCACACATTTCCATTACTGAAGTAAAAATCATCTCCTAGGTAATTACGCTTCATTGTTAATACATTTAGTTTATACACTTTGCCGTAGTGTAAAATGTTTCATACAAAGCGAAAGGTTACATATTACTTAAAGTTATACTTTGTGGTCTGTTATTTATTACAAAGTAATTCCGTTTATGGTACACAACTATCATACCGCACTCGTATTGTGTCTTTGGTTTTAACAGGTATGCATCTCAGTTTTATAAGACTGTCATTAATTCACGACATAAAGCATAAATCACATCATAGTCATCATTTTCGTAATGCATAATCATGAGCAGCTAATAAACCAAGTGCTATGAAAGTACTTCCATCTATATGCACATGCATTTCATGTTTCATTGATCTGCCATTTTCATTAAAACCATTCACGCAAGGTGAGAGATTCCTATCTTCGGCAGCAATGTGAATTCTGTAAATATTCAAATGTATGTATGCATATTTTAGTATGAAATTATATTCATTTCACATGTCTTGATGTAAGTCAGCACGTATTGTACTACGTAAAAATAAACAAAAATCTAAAAATTTTGTTTATGAAAAATTCCTGGTTGAAAGTTATTCTTTCATTGAAAGCTATATAATGTTTAAGGATTCACACACACACACACACACACACACACACACGCAGTAGAACCCACGTATATCGACGAGCTCGGGGCGACGGAAATCTTGGCTAAATCCGGACGCCAGATGAATCCATTTTTTGGGTGGAAATTGCCAGCATACAAAAATATGCATATACGTTTATATTATACTAGCAGTCATGCCCGTTATCCGAACGGGAATCTATAAAATCATTTTTTGAACATAACATTAAAGAAAGGGAAAATTAATTAAGGTGAAGGAAAGTAATTTAAGCTTCATAACTTCTTTACGATTTAGAACAGGGTCGTGACGTCAATGCATACGGTTTGACGTATAACGGTAACAGGCTTTGGAGCCCCCTTGATTTTAAATAAAAAAATTCACGGAATTTTTACAGAATTTCAACGTTTCTAACATAATTATCTTCAAACCTATCAGCATTTTGATCAGTAAAGCTAAGCCACCCATTTGAATTTTTTGGTTTTCAGACTTTTCTAGGTGTAATATTGTCTGCTTGAGGAAAATTCAAGAAGACAATATCTCAAAGCCGCCATTTTGATTTTTTTGTTTTTCGGACTTTTCCAGGTATCTGGACCTTAAGATCTATCAGCATGCCAATTTTCAGATCTCTAGGTTATTTAGAAGTGGTCGAACAATTGCGAAAAATTCAAGCAGACAATGTTCCAAAGCCACCATTTTGATTTTTTGGTTTTCGTACTTTTCTAGGTATACTGACGTTAAGACCTATCAGCATACCAATTCCCAGATTTCTAGGTCATTTAGAAATGGTCGAACAATTTGCGGACGGAAACACTCTCATTTTCCCATTTTCCCATTTTTATACATTTGTATACAGGGTGATTCAGAACTCATTGGACAAACTTTAAGGGATGGTAGAACACACTGCAACAAACATTTTTTGTATAGGAATGTATGGGCGCAAGTGGCGGTTGAGGCACAAACATAAGAAATTCCCAGCTCATGTGCTATTCATAGATGAGGCGATTTTTCCACACCAAGGTTTTTTCAATGTGCACAATTGTTATGTGTGGGCAGCCTCTAACCCACACGCTACACGTCCACATGCGTACCAAGAACGATTGTCTGTGAATGTGTGGGTGGGTATTGTGAACGACTTCCTGCTTGGCCCATATCTACTACCAACCAGACTCGATGGCAGATGTTATCGTATTTTTTTGGAAGAGGTTTTACCAGAATTGCTTCAAGATGTATCACTGGCCGTGCGACAAGGACTGTGGTTTCAGCATGATGACACGCCAGTCCATTTCGGCATTAATGTGCGCAATTAGCTGGATGATACTTTTGGGGCGCGATGGATTGGCCGTGGTGGACCAGTCCGTTGGCCACCCCGATCTCCCGATCTATCGAGCCTCAATTACTTCTTATGGGGACATCTGAAGGCCCTTGTTTACGAGACTCCAGTTGACTCTGTTGAGGACCTCGTTGCTCGATTATCCGCTGCTTCTGCACGTGTGCGAGAAATACCTGGCATCTTTGAAACTATAAGCCAATCACTCCGTCGACGCTGCCACGCATGTATTACTGTTGGTGGACGCAAGTTTGAGCAATTATTGTAAACATTGCTGTAAAGAAGCACTTGTCAACGATGCTGTAAGTAAACAATTTATGTTTCCTTTCATGTCTATTTCTTGTGTTTGTGCATCAACGCGTCACTTGCGCCCATACATTCCTACACAAAAAATGTTTGTTGCAGTGTGCTCTACCACCCTTTAAAGTTTGTCCCATGAGTTCTGAATCACCCTGTATATAGATAACGACAACAATTGGATATACTTAAAAGATTTAAGTAATGAACTACATTAGCATTATAGTCAATTAATTAAATATTTCAAGTATATTCAACTTGACGGCCACGTGAGACTGGTCGCTGTTTAACTACACAGCACACATGGAGCAAATGCAGCACCGATTTTCTTAATGCAACACACCCTTGAAGGGAAAAAGGGCAACAGACGCAATTCCAGGAATTGTTATTTCCTGACTCCCTTAAGGCTCCCCTATTCCTCTCCGCAATTATCGCCCAAAAATTCACTTACATGTGCGTGAGCCTTACCCACCTCCTTTTTGAGTAGGATTAGGTAACCTGTTTTGAACTCATTTAATACCCTGCCGGACAATTGCTAAGGACGGATGACAATAGCAACGATAGCAACCATAAAATGGAAGGCAGGAAAATGTGGAAATTAGAATAAGTGCGGGATACAGTAAGACGTGTTGTGCGTATGCAAATTTTGGATTGCCGAACTTGTTCGTGACGTCATAGCGCTGAATAGAGATATAAAGGATTTGACGCTTATTGACCGTTGTTGTTCAAACGCAAAGTTGAAAGGGAAAGAATCAATTGACGAACTTGCAATTTTCAGTATGTCTTCCCGACATCACCTAGGTGATTTTACGCGTGGCCGTATTATTGGCAAGATTGAAGAAGGGCGAAAAATAACAGATGTTGCCAGGGAGTTCGACGTCAGCCACAGTGTTGTTTCAAGGCTTTGGAAATCATTTCAAACAAATGGAGAGTGTAGCAAACGTCACGGGGGAGGTCGTGTTCGCAGTACGACACCTGCAGAAGATCGGTACATAGTGCTATCAACAAAACGACACCGGCGCAGCACAGCTAGTGAGGTAGCAAATCAGTTTATGGCTGCTACTGGCAAGCGGATCTCCCGAAAAACTGTTGCCAGACGTTTGCATGAAGGAGGACTATACGCCCCCCGTCCTGTTGTGTGCATCCCATTGTCCAGACGTCA
Source organism: Macrothele yani (assembly GCA_039090855.1). Classification (NCBI taxonomy): domain Eukaryota; kingdom Metazoa; phylum Arthropoda; class Arachnida; order Araneae; family Macrothelidae; genus Macrothele; species Macrothele yani. The sequence goes on from CM077018.1 coordinate 81,733,881, forward strand.
CCGTACCGCCCGTTTGCAATGGTGCCATCAACATCGCAATTGGACTGATAACGACTGGTCTGCTGTTCTCTTCTCAGATGAGAGTAGATACAGTCTATCGTCTGATTGTCGACGACAACTGATCTGGCGTGATAGTGGTACTGCATATTGTCCAGCAAACATACAGGAAAGGGACCGATATCCGACATGTAGTGCCATGGTATGGGCTGGCATCATGATCAATGGCCGTACGTCCCTCTATGTGCTTCCAACTGGGACTATGACTGGCCAACGATACATTAATGATGTTCTGCTACCTCATGTTTGCATGTTCCGTGGTGCTGTCGGTGATAGATTCATTTTCATGGACGACAACGCAACATGTCATCGAAGAGTCGCTGTCCAGGAGTGTCTTGAGAGCGAGGACATTCAACGCCTCGTATGGCCAGCACGTTCTCCAGATCTGAATCCCATTGAAAATGTGTGGGATGCTTTGGGGAGGAGTCTTGCTGGTCGCCAATGCCCTCCAATAAACAAGGACACCCTCATCCGTGCACTGACAGAGGAATGGGATAAATTACCCCAACAGCTGCTTGATAATGTTGTGCAAAGCATGACACGACGTGTGGAATCTTGCATCGCCCTCCATGGTGGCCATATCCCGTATTGACATCTTACGCCGGAACGCCTGCGGACGGTAATTGCATTTTTTTCACGTTTACGTATTCTGCACAAAATGGCCTGTTTGTCCCTTGAACACGTTCCAAAGCCTTCTGGATTTCAGAGCCCAATAAATTGTCTTTCTTGTAATGTCCTGGCATTCTGACATTATTTTATTTCACTTGGCATCCAACCACACTTACTTTTTTATGCGCTATATAGCCGTTTATGATCCGTCCTTAGCAATTGTCCAGCAGTGTATTTTCGGCAAATAGCATTTTCGCATCCAATTTACATTTAGAATAACACCAATATCTTTCAACGAATTTTTCAAGTAATTTTTTAATGTAGGGTTACCGGTTTGGGAAGTGGTATATGAGCTGTACAAAAGGCGCCAGTTAATTTCGAAAGTTCGGTTGAGCGATGCTATTCTTGTTCTGTTCTTTTCTCGATTGATTCAGCAGCACAGTTCTGCCTTATTTTTGGTTGACTGTTCATACACAAGTTTTTTATGCAGCTTGCTTGCTAAATGCTTTTCATAACTGTCCTTTCTTGAAAAATCCACTGGTATTTTGCAACACAAACAGAACAATAGATTTTTGTTCACATGAAACGTTCCTTCGCTGCACTGCTTGCATCTTTTAGATGCACTCATTTTACTAATGTGGCTCATTCTCAAAAGTTACATACAATATCTAGAGACTTCATAAACTAAATACTCAAACAAAAGCACAAATGTTTTCTAAGCTAAGCATCTACGAATCTCAAACACTCTTTTATGTGAGCTGCTTTTCCCAGAAAACACTACTAATGATACTGACGACATCCGGTTTACGGTTTACAAGTGCGGCAAGGCGCCAAGGTCATTCAACAGTAGCGGGGGGTAGAAATCACGAAAGACCACACGTGCGTTCTTCAGCACAGTGCATGTGACCTGGAATTACCCGTCAAGCTTGTTCGATTAGAGTCTCTTCGTAACGAACAATCGTGAGTAGTAATTCATGGTTTAAAGTTCTGCTTTGGACTTTGGAGTAGGATTACGGACCGCGGGTGGCCTAGTGGTCAACGTTCGTGCTGCCACGGAGAAGACCTCGGGTTCGATCGCAGGCAGGTACAAACGCTTGAACCACTTAATATCTGTCATGCGTCGGATGGGCACGTTAAGCCGTCGGGCCTGGGTACTGCCCCCCCCCCGGTAATAAATAAGGGCGTCTTCCTCCCCCTTTCTACCTCGCTTCCGTGTCACTTTCCTATCGGGCACTCTAGTCTAAATCTCCTAGCTTCCTATTTCTAAGGGTTGTTTAAGACCTGGGGTCAGACACTCCCTTCCTAAAATCCTTTGCATATGAACTGATCTGATCTGGAGTAGGATTACTTTGCGGTATATTTTTTGTGTAAATTCTAGTGAAGGCAGTAATAAAATTATTTAAACGTGAAAAATAATCTAAAAATTGTAATAAAAATTCGGCGAAAATAGGAAAAAAATCTGAAATTCGCGGATATATAAATTCGCGCAGCGAAACAATCACTAGCCTAACCATAATTATATTAAAAATCAATAATTTTTTCGAATTCCAACATCAGGAAATCGCACATCAGATTAGGAAAAGTAATATGAAAGTGCTTCTAATATGAAAGAAGCACTTTCGTTATTGTTATTTAATTTTTATTTTATTAAAAGCATCACTTTATTTTTGCTAGAAGCACTTTTATTATTTATTATTTTATTTGTAATTTATTAGAGGCATCATTTTGTTTTTATTAGAGACACTTTCATAATATGAAAGTGCTCCTAATAAAGCGGCCAGACAGGATACTTTTTGAGCTTATTCATGCAGCGGTAAACGTATGCATGAAAATGCATCCCACGGCTGTTTAAGAGTTCTTTCACGTTCTCCCCTGAGTAGCTCCTACGAGGGAGCTGCTAGAAACAATTTTCTGGTTGTCAAGACGACAAGCTCGACTTTGAATTGACTGTCACGTAATCTTTTAGACGAGATCTTCTTCGAATATAATAGGAGAATGAAATATGTTTGAGGATGTATCAATATCGAGAACATTATATATCTCGGGAAGTGTGAAAGTTTTACATTTAGCTTTTGTGTAATTCTGTGAAACGGCTTTTAAAGAGACTTTTAGGCAATGACGAATAACTAAAAGACGAAAAGCAAATTCGCGAAGGAACAAAAGTCTTACAATTGTATGATGACGAAAGACGAGGAAAATCTTGACAAACCAAAATCGAAAGATTACACCATTTTGCAATGTGAAGAAAGAGATAAAAGTTATATTCTTCGTATTCGACAAACCAGTTTACTTACGCATTTCCGTATGAATTATTTTAAAAATAAAAATGTAGTTTGATAAATAAATAAATACACAGGCGACGTGGATTAGGAACATCAAATAGAAGTCATCGCTCTTTCCACGTTTTTGAGTGAGTCACGGAAAAATTCTCATCGGCCGCCACCGAAATCGAACCCAGGATCTTCCAGTTATGCGCCGTGCATGCTACTATTGCACCACAGCGGCCTCGGAATTCTTCAGACTCACATACGACAAACTGCCAAGCCACACGGCAGGTTGCTTTATTGGAGCCCCGCACAATGCCGACGATTCACCAAAGATGATAAGCAGTAACTGAACAAATAACTAGGAGCCGAATGAATATACAGACAAGTGACGTGGACCAGAAACATCAAACAGAAGTCATTCTCTTTCCACGTTTTTATAAGTGAGTCCCAGGGTCTTCCAGTTACGCGAACTGGAAAACCCTGGGTTCGATTCCCGGTGGCGGACGACGATAATTTTTCCGTGACTCTCTTAAAAACATGGAAAGAGCGATGATTTCTATTTGATGTACACTGGTGTGCAAAAATTAAGGAAGAAGAAGAGAAATTAGCATGACAGCGGAACGAGCAGGCAAAACGGACCGAAAGACCACTCAGGAGATAGACTAGGGTCCAGTACGGTAGGGCATGCGCATATATGCAGCATGACGGGGTGGGGGGTATCGGAAGGGTATAAAGCACACGGGCGGTGTACGCTCAGCAATTCGGTGAAAGCTATTGCGCGGTGTACATCGGTTTGAACGACGTCGAGTTGCTGCCACCGTGTGATATGGCCAACAGGCAATCCAGTAAACGACATCTGGATGACATTACCCAAGGTCGCGTCATTGGGAAGTTGGAATAAGGTCGAAGTGTGGCCGAGGAGTTCGGGATCGCTCACAGCATCGTTTCACGAGCTTGGAGAACATTTCAAACGACAGGAACAGCTGTCCGAGAGTTTAGCAGTGGTCGTCCATGAGCCACCACGGCGGCGGACGACCGACATATTGTCCTACAGGCGAGAAGAGACAGACGGCAGACAGCGAGAGAAATCGCAAGGCACATGCAACAAACAACAGGACGTCCGTTATCGCGTTTTACCGTGGCCAGAAGGCTGCACAAAGGTTATCTATTTGCACGACGACCAGTATGGTGTGTGCCATTAACGCCTGCTCACCGGAGACGGCCGTCTCTGTGTTGCCAGGAACACAAGAACTGGACACATCAGCAATGGGGTCGAGTTCTCTTTACGGATGAGAGCCGATTTAGTCTGACGAGCGATTCTGGACGTATACACATCTGGAGAGAGCAGGGAACACGCAATCACACCTTCAACATCCCCGAAAGGGACCGGTTTGGAGGTGGCGGAGTTCTCGTTTGGGGCGGTATCATGCTTGGTAGCCGTACTGACCTCCACATCTTCCAAAGAGTTTCAGTCATTGGTGTCCGCTATTGTACCGAGGTTATCCTGACTCACGTGCGTCTGTTTGGAGGTGCTGTGGATCCTGAGTTCCTCTTCATGGACGACAACGCTACACCTCATCGTAAAGTGGCCACCAACGATTCCGCAGCTGCGATTGGCGCTACAAGAGGAATGGGCCGCGATGCCTCAACAGCTGCTTGACAACCTCGTCCTCAGCATGGAAAGACGTTGTAAATCCTGCAACGCAGTCAGGGGTGATCATATCCCCTACTAAAGACTGGATTTTTCTTGGCAGCCACATGTCACATGGACGTTTCTGTCTTCTGTCCAGTTGTGCTCGAAGCTACCTTTTCAATAAAGTGCCTTTGTATCCTTTGGATTCCCTGTTTGGACGGTTTTGCTCACTTGTCCCATATTCTTATATCTTGGGGATCTTATGGTATGATTTGAGTCGATGTGGAGCACTTCTGCACGACTTTACATTTGAAAAACCGTCTCGTCCTTAATTGTTGCACGCCAGTGTAGTTTGATAAAGCCCTTGTACAAAGAAAATATCAGAGCTCAGTACCGCACAAAGTCAGGGAACATGAAATCCAATTACATGATTTCAGTTACGCGCCGACAGCATATCCGGCGCGTCACTGGAAGACCCATGGTTCGATTCCCGGTGGCAGCCGATGATAATTTTTCCGTGACTCACTTAAAAACGTGGAAAGAGCGATGATTTCTATTTGATGTAGTTTGATAATGCCCTTATACAAAGAAAATATGAGAGCACAGTACCACACAAAGTCAGGGAAGATGAAATCAAAAAACTATTGAACCTTTTTCTCTCTTTTTTTCCTTCTTTAGAGAACAAAGATTATTCCATAAACTTCCTCTTCTGTCAGTGAAATAGCTTCTTGATAAATTTAAAGAAAGGATGAATGCCGAAATCTTACAAGAAAATAAATTTTGACTTAAAAGTTTGGCTTCCGTTAGGAGAAATGCAAAAACATGTTAACAACGCACTAGTCCTCGTGCATTCTGAATGCTATGAGTATTTCTCGGAGAAAGAATGCAACGAAAATTTTATCTCAATCCACTGATTTAAATAAAACCTAAATAATACACAACGTCTGTTCCTAACGCTTTGACGTCCTTCAGTACTCGCAGCGCCATCTGCTTTTATCCGCTGGCCGATATCGGAACTAAGCTCACCGCTATCGTCTGATGCGTAAAATCAAGGAGGAATACCGGAAAATAAAGTTGGTAAGACAAACGACTTCATCGGTAGCAACACGCACGTGCTCGAACAACTGCCTGCGGTGTTTGTTCTGTTACGTAGGTGTTATGTCCAGCTTTATTTCATTTTCTTCGCATTGCAGAGTAATTTCATAAAAAGGAATAAAGTGGCAGAGCAATTTCAAAAAAAGGAATCGGCGTTTTTTATTTCATAAAAAGGAAAAAGGAAAATTGTAAGAAAGTAACTGCAGGCACAGTTTTGATTCACTGTGATGGAAATTTAAAAAAGCTATTGGTTCCGTGGAATTTTTTCTTTGTAGTACAAGAAGGAAGAAAATAAAGCTAAAAGAAAACGTCGCTTAAATAGAGAATGACAACGGCAATGGCGTGCAAAGAAGATCAATAAAAACAAAGTACATGAAAGTTTTTGTCATATGCAATGAACTGCAAGGAGCCGCCCCGGTGGCGCAGTGGTCTAAGGCGCTGGCCTCTGATCATTCGTCCGTAAGGGGTCCGGGTTCGAATCCCGGTCAGGCATGGATGTTGTGTTTGTCTTACGGCACTGGCTCTCTCCCTTCCCTGGAACCAGTGACCCTAAATTAGGGACGGGCGACTGCTTATAGCCCATTGAGTTGCTCACGGTGGTCGTTAAACCTCCAATCAAAAAAAAAACTGCAAGGAAATCTTTTGAACAGTCAAATGACAGTATTACAAAATATTGTATATCAAGAAGTCCTTCATGACCTTTAATCAACATCATTTTTATTACCTAATTTTTTTACATTATATGATTTTTAACGTGCTGTGACCGTCATATGACGGGTTAAAATCTATTAATCTACACTATATCGACAAACGTCACCGGACATCTAGAAGAGAAACACAACATAGCATTTAGTGACATACATTAGTACGGTATAGGTCCACCTTTGGCCTTAATGCATGCACTGGCCCTTCGAGACATACTTTCGAGAAGGTTTTGGAACACAGCGATAGGTATGCGCTTCCATTCAGTACATAATGCTGCCGCGAACTGTTGCTTAGTAGTAGGCCTTGGTTCCAAACTTCTTATGCGGCGCTCCGATTCATCCCATATGAGATTAAGATCATGGCTCTGTGCTGGGCAGTCCACACACGATACGGAATTATCATCAAACCATGACGTAACAGTCCATGCTTCATGGCGCGGTGCATTATCCTACTGGTACCAACAAGGCTCGGTCCCATAGTATTGCCACAACGGTGGTAGGGCATAATTGTCTACAATATAGAGGTAGACGTGCTGGTTAACAGGTTTGTCCACGATAACCAATGGGCTGGGACCATATCACGGAAAACACCCCCGCACGAGTACACTGGTAGTTCCAAACTTGACCGTAAGAACAGAAGACTGTGGTAAATAGCGTCCCCCCCCCCGGCGACCGCCATACCCACACACGGCCATCAAACTCATGGATCATGTATCTGGATTCATCCGTCCATTGGACCCGTTTCCATTGATCTACAGTCTACGATAAAAGTTCTTTACACCATGATAAACGACGAGTAGCATTCCGAGTGGAGATGAAAGGCTTACGAGCAGTCGCACGACCACGGTAACCCATGGAATGAAGTTCTCTGCGAATGGTACGTGTACATACCGAGGTTCCAGCATTTTTACTCACCTGTACACTGAGGTCTTGTGCAGTACTCCGTTGATTAGCTGTAACGAATCTCCTGAGGCCTCGACGTCCTCTATCACCGGTTTTCTTTGGTCTGCCGGTACGTTTTGTTGCTTCAGGCACGCCATGTGTCTTCCACGTATTCAATACATCCAAAACAGTAGACTTGGGTATGTTTAAATGCCTCTCGGTTTTTCTTATGGACAACCCACTAATATAATACCTAACAATTTTTCCTTTCTCAAAGTCAGTTCAAAGACATTTTCACTCAACCTCACAGTGCGATATGATTGAGTTCAGCTGCAGGCTTGTTTTTATACCGTTTGCAGCTGTACCGCGCATCTTAAGAACGCAGCAGATCCGTCCATTTGCTTTTGAAGGGGTGTCCAGTGACCTTTGTCAATATAGTGTATATAATATGCTTCTGTCGTGGTAATATTACGAAAATTTTGTTGTTGTTGACTTATCTGCTAGACTATTCCGAAGTCTTGGATTCGTGTGTTCGATAGCGCGTTGCATGGCATCCCAAATGTGTTCTATCACGTTCAGATGATCTGGTGACTTCGGTAGGAATGGCAGCATCCCAAACTCAGATGAATGCTCCTCTAACCATAATGTGGCGTCCCGATACTTGTGTGGAGGTGCATTGTCCTGTTGGAACAGGCCCGACCCATCAGCATGAATGCAGGACATGAACGGGTGTACCTCGTCAGAAAGGATGCGCACATAGCGTTGGCCGGTCACAGATGTTTGTAGACTTACCAGGGGTCCCAGTGATGTCCAGCGAAACACACCCCATACCATTACGGACCCCCACCCACTCATTAGCTGGTACAGTTTCCTATTGACAGGCGGGATCCATGGCTTCATGGGGTTTGCGCCACACACGAATCCTTCCATCTGTCCGATACAGTTGGAAACGCGCAGACCAGGCTACATGTTTCCAGTCATCAAGTGTCCAGTGGCGGCGTTACCGTGCCCAAGCGAGGCGCATAGCTCTGTGTCGTGCACCCATCAAGGGGATTCGAGTTGGACGTCGGCTCCTAAAGCCCATATCGTGCAGGGTACGTTGCACAGTCCGGACGCTGATGCTTGTTGAGGCTCCAGCATTGAATTCCGATGTTACCTGCTAGAGTGTTGCACGCCTATCGCGTGAAACGATTCTTGACAGCCGACGATGGTCACGTTCACCCAATGCCTTTTTACGGCCACACTGGTATCGTAGGGTGGAGGTTTCGCCGGAATTCTTGTAGTCCCTTGCAATGGTCGTCCGTGAAAATCCGAACTTCATTTCTACCTTCGAAATACTATGGTCCATCTCACGAGCGCCAACTATGATACCGCGTTGAAAATCGCTTAAATCGTTATTACTTGTCATTCTCATGCCGAAAACAGCTCTGACAGCTGGCAAGGATGTCTATCGCTTTATATACGCACTGGCGGACGTAACCGAGTACGCACATAGATGACGTTGCTATGTATTTTGCATAAGCTCGTCTGTACCAATTTTTTGGCACTTCAATGTATGTTCAACGAATGAATTAAGTACATTAGTTTGATTCATCCATGAAAAAGTTTAGTTAAAAACTTCAGCTAAAATCAACAGTTGTGAAAACACAAATTTGTCCGTGACGCGGATCGAAACCACGCCCCTCACTCAGAAGTACGTTTTTTGTTTTTGTTTTTTTTTTTGTTTTTATTGGAGGTTTAACGACCACCGTGAGCAACTCAATGGGCTATAAGCAGTCGCCCGTCCCTAATTTAGGGTCACTGGTTCCAGGGAAGGGAGAGAGCCAGTACCGTAAGACAAACACAACACCCATGCCTCACCGGGATTCGAACCCGGACCCCTTTCGGACGAATGATCAGAGGCCATCGCTTAGACCACTGCGCCACCGGGGCGGCAGAAGTAAGTTTCTCTCCCAACTAAACTACACGGACGGAATGTGTCGCTGCAGATTTGTCGTCTTGACACGTGCTTTACCTCTGTCGTACGTCACACAGTCAACTAATAAAGACAATACTCTTTTTCGTTTTATTTTTTCACCCTCATTCAGCGGGCTAATAACAAAATGCTACAGTCGTACTGTAGTGCAAATGTAAAGTTACTAAGAGTTTTTACCTAACGTTTTTTTTTTTTTTTTTTTTTGGAGGTTTAACGACCACCGTGAGCAACTCAATGGGCTATAAGCAGTCGCCCGTCCCTAATTTAGGGTCACTGGTTCCAGGGAAGGGAGAGAGCCAGTGCCATAAGACAAACACAACATCCATGCCTGACCGGGATTCGAACCCGGACCCCTTACGGACGAATGATCAGAGGCCAGCGCATTAGACCACTGCGCCACCGGGGCGGCTTTACCTAACGTTTGTCAATACATACTGAATTAATAAACGAAAATCGTGTTTAATATGCCCTACTTTCTTCGAATATCCAAATTTGTTCATTTTTTTGATTGGGGGTTTCTTTCTTTCTTTTCTTTGATTGGAGGTTTAACGACCACCGTGAGCAACTCAATGGGCTATAAGCAGTCGCCCGTCCCTAATTTAGGGTCACTGGTTCCAGGGAAGGGAGAGAGCCAGTGCCGTAAGACAAACACAACATCCATGCCTCACCGGGTTTCGAACCCGGACCCCGTTCGGACGAATGATCAGAGGCCATCGCTTAGACCACTGCGCCACCGGGGCGGCTGATTGGGGGTTTAACGACCACCGTGAGAAACTAAATGGGCAATAAGCAGTCGCCCGTCACTAATTTAGGGTCACTGGTTCCAGGGAAGGGAAAGAGCCAGTGCCGTGAGAAGGCAAACACAACATCCATGCCTCACCGGGATTCGAACCCAGACCCATCTCGTGCGAATGAACAGGGCTTAAACCACTGCGCCATCGGGGCGGCGAATATGCAGATCAGCCATAAAGCGAGTGCCGCCCCGGTGGCGCAGTGGTCTAAGCGATGGCCTCTGATCATTCGTCCTTAGTTCGAATCCCGTGAGGCATGGATGTTGTGTCTGTCTTACGGCACTGGCTCTCTCCCTTCCCTGGAACCAGTGACCCTAAATTAGGGACGGGCGACTGCTTATAGCCCATTGAGTTGCTCACGGTGGTCGTTAAAACTTCAATCAAAAAAAAAAAAAAAAAAGCGAGTGCCGAGCATGTGTGACAGAAACTCTCTAATACATAAAAAAACAAGGCTTCGTTAAATGCAATTCAAAGGTTAGTCCTGAATGTTTTAGGAGATCATTGGTTAAATTGTTTTCGCAGAATCCTACGAATAGCATTGCGAATGTTTTACAAAATAATCGATTTTTTTACGGAAGATTCATTACGATGCGGTCTATGGGAAGGATGGTAGCTGGTCAGTGTCAATCTGAAAAACCACTGTGGTTAGAAGACCTTCTTCGTGAAACTACTGTGCTCAGAAGGTTTCACGAAGGTCTTTGCGCTAGGCGAGCAGCACTGTGATTTGCCTTTATCTCCGGTCACAGGGAGAACGTTAATACTTCGCATCAATTTAACTGAAAACCAATGAATCGTTCTGCAAAGCAAATTTGGACTCTTCACAGATGAGTCCAGATTTGCTTTGCAGAACGATTGCAGGAGTGTTCTGATCTAGAGAGAAAGAGGGATACGCTATCATCCCTCCATGACCAGTGAAAGAGGCACTTACGATGGTGGTAGCGTGCTGGTTTGAGGTGGCATCGGGTTAGGTGGACGCACTATATGCTTCGAAGAGGAACCGTGAATGCTTGACGCTAGGAATTGTTAGAATTACCAAGATGTGTCTGTCGCAGTTAGAGGACAATAGATGGCGTTACTGCACTGGGCGAAGCTCTCTCCCTCTCTCGCTTCTCTCCAAGCGAAGTGAAGCATCTGACTTCTTCCTCTCTTGTCGGCAACGAAGAAAAAAATGGCGTTGTGTGCTTGTGTCTTGTCATAAAACAATATCAACTTATGTGGTGTGTGTTAAATCAATCTGCAGTTATCAGTGAGTGAGTATCAGTGTCATTATGATGTTATGATTCAAATCAATATGAATAATAAAATTTGGATTACTTATGCATAGTGGTAAGTACTCTTCTCAGTCTTTCCTTTCAGTGAGTTAAAGAATTCTAGTTCTTTTGTTGGTCGTGATTTAAGATCAATGCGTAAACTGTTATTGAGTGAACATTATAGAGTATATAATCACTAACACGCATGACGTCCTGGACCCTTATGTTTGCCCTAATGCAGGTGCCATATCAGATATACACTGACGGAAAAATAAATCCCAACACCAAGAAGGGGTTGTGTTAGATAAACGACAGTTGGTAGGCGGTGAGAGTACATCTGTAAGATGACGTCTATGCAAATTTCGCGCTCGGCGCATACGTGTGGCGCTAGTAGTGCCCCTCGGAACATGCAAAGCAGGTTTGTTGTAAATACGCGCTATAACGTTCGTGAGCGTTAGTTATCGTTGAGATTCGACGTAGTGTGTTGATGTTAGTCAAGAATGCCTTTAAGAAGACGAAGAAGCCATTATCAACAGCTCACGGAGTTTGGACCAAGAAGCCATTATCAACAGCTCACGGAGTTCTGCAATATTGCAGAACGACTTGGCAGGAATGTAGCCACTGTGCATGATTGTTGGCAGCGGTGGTCAAGGGAAGGTACTGCCTCAAGAAGACCGGGTTCCGGCCGACCACGTGGCACTACTGAGAGGGAAGACCGCCGTGTACGGCGTATGGCCGTGGCGCATCGTACCGGTCTGCGGCAGCAATTCGAGCTGCAGTTGCCACCACAGTGACACAACGAACTGTTACAAATCGGTTACTTGAAGGACAGCTCCGAGCCAGACGCCCTGTAGCGTGCATTCCACTTACTCCAAACCACTGCCGTTTGCGACGTCAGTTGTGTCAAGCTAGAGCTCGTTGGAGGACGGAGTGGAGATCTGTTGAGTTTTCTGATGAAAGCCGGTTCTGCCTGGGTGGCAGTGATGGCCGTGTGTTGGTTAGAAGGAGGCCAGGTGAGCGCCTGCAATCAACCTGTCTGCGGCCGAGACACACTGGACCTACACCTGGAGTTATGGTCCGGGGAGCAATTTCCTATGACAGCAGGAGCACTCTCGTAGTTATCCCACGCACCCTGACGGCACAGTTGTACGTCGGTCTGGTGATTCAACCTGTTGTGCTGCTATTCATGAACAGCATTCCAGAGGGTGTTTTCCAACAGGATAACGCTCGCCCGCATACCGCTGTTGTAACCCAACATGCTCTACAGAGTGCCGACCTGTTGCCGTGGCCTGCTAGATCACCAGATCTTTCTCCAATCGAGCACGTATGGGACATCATTGGACGACAACTCCAGCGTCACCCCCAACCAGTATTAACCGTCCTTGTATTGACCGACCAAGTGCAACAGGCATGGAACTCCATCCCACAAACTGACATCCAGCACCTGTACGACACAATGCATGAACGTTTGCATGCTTGCATTCAACATTCTGGCGGTTACGCCGGTTATTAATGTACCAGCATTTCACATTTAAAATGGCTCTTCTCGCGCTTACATTAAGCTGTGATCTTGAAACCTTAATCGATTACAAATGTTACCTATACAAATGTATTGCCGCCATTTCATTCCTCTACAACTATTTTTTCGTGGTGTTGGGATTTTTTTTCCGTCAGTGTATTTCTCCTACAAGACGATAACGCCTGTCCCCAAGGAGGCAATATTGCAGGACAATGGTCGTTGCTACCTACTAAGCTCTTAGACACCGTCATCAACATAAAGCATCTATGTGAGGCCTGCATAGCTGTGAGGGGTGATTATACTCCCTATTGAGGTACTTTGGGTATTTCATTTTGACACCTTATGTTTCATCTAATTCTGTATGTGGTCATATTTTTCGCAATAAAGTGTTTCTTAAAAAGTATTGGGTTGGAAAGAAAGTAATGTCTGCAAATGCAAGACAAGTGTTAATTAATGTATATATTAGGTGTAAAAATAAGTATCAAAGCGTTTTAAGACAACGCAACATGTCATTTGAGAGAAAACAACAATACCTTTACAAATCAAAATATGCGCCGTCATTTATTGATCACCTTCCGCCACCGATCGGCCAGCTGACGGATTCCAGCCGTGAAGAATACTTCGTCGTGTGACGCGATTAAGTCGTCAACCCATTTTTGCACTTCGTCACATGTCCGGAACCGTACAGCAGACAAACCATGTTGCATCGATCGGAACAAATGTGATGTGACGCACTCTATGCTTTCAAGAGGAACCGCCTCTGAAGAGGCTATCTCGGGACTATACCACGGGTGCTCCAAAACTTCCCAGCTAGGCGTCAATAACGTCTCCTTGGCCGATTTCGCGACAAGCGTTGTCATGCAGTTATTTCACGGTACGCAATCCTTTGCCTGTGAATGGACGTTTCCGACAGATTTCCTGGTTCAATCGCAGCAACTGTTGCTTGTAGCGATCAGCAGTAACAGTTTGATCCTGTTCCAAGAGTTCATAATAGAGCACGCCCTTCATATCGCACCAGATGCACAGCAGAACTTTCTTGGAGTGAATATTGCGTTTCGGTGTCGAAGTCGTTGCTTCACCTGGGCATACCCAGTGTGTTTTGCATTTGGGATTGTCGTACCATATCCGCCTCTCATCACCCGTAACGATTTTCCACAGGAGTGACTTTCTGTTTTGTTTATTCAAGAGATTCAAACACTTCATGACACGCTCATACTTGTTTCTCTGGCTCATGTCATGTGGCACCCATTTTCCTTCCTTTTGAATCTTTCCCATTGCGCGTAAACGATTAGAAATGTTTGGTTGAGTTACCCCCAGTTGTTCAGCTAGTTCTTTTTGCGTTTGAGACGAATCTTCATCCAGCAATGCTTGCAGTTCCTCATGTGCAACCTTCCGCTACGTTCTCGATCGCTGATATCAAAATCACCTTATTTAAACCGTCTGAACCAATACTCACACGTGCGTTTCAATACAATATTCTCCCCCAGAACAGAACAGATCGATGCACATGGCACTTTTACCTTGATGAAATTCGTAACGCATGCAGTGTCGAATAAATGCAGTATCGCTTGCCATTTTTCACCTACCGATGTGCAAATGCGTTTGCAAACTTCTGTGTGACATTTTATACTGGGGACAAATTACGGTCACATGACAACAACGCGGGGGAATGTTGGATATGTAAATTAGTGGTATACGTCACACAAAAAACGCTTTAAGACTTATTTGTACACATAATGCAAGTACAAATTAGTCCAAAATGTAGTCGCCATCGTTTGCTATGACCTACTTCCATCGTCTGGGCAGCTATTGAATACCGTGCCTGCAAAGTTGTGGCGGCTTGGAATCAAAGAAGTGAGTTAGTCCGCGTTCGACATTGTCCCCGTTGATGAACCGTTGTCCATCCATAAAATGCTGCAACAACCGGAAAAGGTGGTAGTCGCATGGGGCAATGTCAGAGGCATAATTAGGGTGTGGCTCAGGTTCCTGATCTTGTGGAAGCTCACCCGTGTTGTGTGAGGTCTCGCTCAATCATGCTGTAGGAGGACGCCCTTGCGGTTCAGCCGTGCTGGTCGTTTCGACGTAACCGATGCGTGCAGATCGTAGAGCTCACGGCAGTACACCTCGGCGGTGGTAGTGATGTTGTTCGGCAAAAGCTCAAAAAACACGACACCCCGAATATCCCACCAAACAGACAGCAGGACTTTACGTGGGTATAAGCCGGCTTTGAATGTCGGCATGGGTTTCTGTTTTAGGTCCAACCAGTGTTTCCGGACGCTGACATTGTCATACAGGACCCATTTCTCGAACGGTCCAACTTGGTCACGTGGAAGCAGGGAAACGTATGCACTCATGCGACTTGCTCTCTGCTCAACTGTGAGTTGATGGGTATACAAACTGCTCTCTTGTCCATCTTCCCAAGTTGACGCAGGTGTTTGATAATGCTTGGCCGCCCCGCTGGCGCAGTGGTCTAAGGCGCTGGTCTCTGATCATTCGTCCGTAAGGGGTCCGGGTTCGAATCCCGGTGAGGCATGGATGTTGTGTTTGTCTTACGACACTGGCTCTCTCCCTTCCCTGGAACCAGTGACCCTAAATTAGGGACGGGCGACTACTTATAGCCCATTGAGTTGCTCACGGTGGTCGTTAAACCTCCAATCAAAAAAAAAATAATGCTCGTGTGGGTAGTCCCCAGATATCCGGCCAACTCCCGGGTGGTCACACGTGGGTCGATCCCCTCTAAGGTCTTCAGCATGTCCATATCCACGGTTGCGGATCTTCCGGCTTTGGGACAGTCTGACAGGTCGAAATTTCCCTCTCGAAACCGTTCGAACCAACGACAGCACTGACGATGTGATATGGCATTGGGGTACACATTGGTAATGTTCCTTGCGGCACGGTCCAAGAACGGTTCGACTTGGTCACGTGCAAGCAGGAGGGAAGCGTATGCACTCATGCAGTTTGCTTTCTGCTCAACTGTGAGTTGATGGGTATACAAACTGCTCTCTTGTCCATCTTCCCAAGTTGACGCAGGTGTGTGATAATGCTCTTGTGGGTAGTCCCCAGATGTCCGGCCAACTCCCGGGTGGTCACACGTTGGTCTATTCCCTCTAAGGTCTTCAGCATGTCCATATCCACTGTTGCGGACCTTCCGGCTTTGGGACAGTCTGACAGGTCGAAATTTCCCTTTCGAAACCGTTCGAACCAACGACAGCACTGACGATGTGATATGGCATTGGGGTACACATTGGTAATGTTCCTTGCGGCACGGTCCAAGAACGGTTCGACTTGGTCACGTGCAAGCAGGAGGGAAGCGTATGCACTCATGCAGTTTGCTTTCTGCTCAACTGTGAGTTGATGGGTATACAAACTGCTCTCTTGTCCATCTTCCCAAGTTGACGCAGGTGTGTTATAATGCTCTTGTGGATAGTCCCCAGATGTCCGGCCAACTCCCGGGTGGTCAAACGTTGGTCTATTCCCTCTAAGGTCTTCAGCATGTCCATATCCACTGTTGCGGACCTTCCGGCTTTGGGACAGTCTGACAGGTCGAAATTTCGCTCTCGAAACCGTTCGAACCAACGACAGCACTGATGATGTGATATGGCATTGGAGTTCACACTGGTAATGTTCCTCACAGCACTTGCGGGTGTGCTACCGCGACGAAACTCATACAGCATACAGTGGTGGATGTAATCATTGTCCACTTCCACGATGACTTGCGTTTATACTCTTCGCCTTCTAACGGCTAACTGTCACTGACGTAAGCCATCTACTTGCTGATGGTGTGCTGTGCAATCTCAGTGGCCAATGTGCGCCGTGGGCGGGGCATCGACTTCGGGTACCTCGTCATCTGACATTACTTTCTTTCCATCCCAATAATTTAGGGCCTTTCTCTAACGTACGATATGATATAGGTTTTCACCAAATTTCATAGCATTTTATCTTGTATTTTTTGAGTTATTGCGACTTTTCTGGGTTTTTTTCTTATTTTCGGAAACCGATGTGGATAAGAGGCATGCAGACCATATGAGTGCTAAATATATTTATCTGTGCTTTCAACCAATATTTTTAAGTTTCGAGGCAGAATACTATATATTTATAAGTCTTTCTTTATGCGGCATTGTTAATTATTTATGCGGATTTTCAGAAAACTGTGGCTTTAATTCTTTGCATAAGAATCGCATGCGTGTCCTCTTCTTTAATGCAATGCATCCTTGGTTACCATAGGTACAAACGCAATCATGAAAAGCTTTCTCGTGACGATTACACATTCAATTTAAGTTTTATGAGAAGGGATCTTTGCTCTTTTCTATGTTTCATGTAAATCAGAAAAATAATCTACGGATGCCGTTCGTTTTAAAGTACTTGACATAAGTATCACGTAATGAAATTTTGCGCTAACACAACGTTAATAGGTATCTATATTTCAATGCTTAGTTAAAGTGAAATTCCGCTATATTTGGCTCGACTGTATCACATTTTTCCCTCAGGTTCTTCGTCATAAGCCCTGATGAAGAACAGGAAACGCAGCTTTAAAAATGACTTTAGACATTTATTGAAAATATTAGTTTAAAACAACTATTAAAAGCATAGACCAGGTACAAGTAGACCAGTAAAATTGCCATGCGTCGTAGTACTTCACCCTTCCTTGAAAGCAAACCAGTCAAAAGAAATGATGTTTATTAAAATGAGAGTTTACGCCATTTTTAATGTGATATATACTGCCAGACAAAGAAAATGCCACACCAGGAAGTATTTATCGGAGTGCCATGCAAATTAGTGGCTATGTGTCAGCAGCTGGGTTTGCGACGTACTGAAGAGGTAAAGCACGTGTCAAGACGACAAACCTGCAGCGATACATTATGTCCGTGTAGCTTAATTGGGAGAGCAACGTACTACGGAGTGAAGGGACAAACTCTCACTCCGGAGTATCCAGAGTATCACAAGTATCCCCGTCACGGACAAACTTGTGTTTTCACAGGTTATGTAAATGATTGCAGTTGAGGACCAATCATTGCAGTTGAGAACCAATTACGTGATTAGTGAGAGAGACAAGAGGGAAAAACAGCTCGGTGTTGCTAAGTTTTGCCGTCCTCACCTGGTCGTACTGACCACTGCACCGGAGTGATCTCGGTGATTAAAGCGCGTGTAAAGAGTGAGAACGCCTGGACGAAGTCATCGGAATCCTACCATCATACGGGCATCTTTACCGTAGACGTCATCATACAGTAGGTAAATGCATGGCTGGTTGGTGTTTGCGTCGCATCGTGGCGGAAACGCATCAGGATGCAACAGCTGTCGGCCAGATGTGGCAACAGGTATTACAGGAAGATAACGTGCGTCGCTGTAGTGGGACTGGTGCATGTAGGCGTACATCCGAACGCTTCGATCGCCGCATTCAACGCCAAGCCGTCGCAGCCCTACAATTTACGGCGGAAGACGTTCGACGAGGTGCACAGGTTGCTATGGACATCTCCGTATTACACGAACTGTAAATCGAAGATTGGCCGAGGCGGTTTAACGGTCTCGCCAGCGATTGGGACGATTACTACACACCGCACTACATAGTCGCGCAAGGATGCTGTGGCACAGTACCAGACACTCATGCCGGAATGAATGAAACCATGTCATAGTCAGCGACGAGCCTCACTTCTGTCTCAACGCCGATTGGCAGCCTGGAAACTATGTGGTCACCGAGACGTTCTTGCTGCCATCCGTGAGCGTCATATGTCTCTTCAGGCTGGTGTCTTGGTTTGAGGCGCTACCTATTTCAAAAGCCGTTCACCGCTCATACGCAATAAGGGCACACTATCGTAACAACTAATGGTTGATGAGGTTCTTCAGCCCCCTTTTGTTGCCGCATCTCTTGTACACCTGATGCCTAGTTTCAACAAGATAACGCTCGCTCGCACACTGCCAACATCAGCAGACAGTGTCTACAAGATGCTCAGGTGCTGCCCTCTCCAGATCACTTCACAATAGAGAGCATATGGGACGTCATTCGCAGACGACTTAACGTTGCAATGTCGGGCGATTCTGGACATAGGTCAACGACGCATGGTTAGATATACCTCATACATTAGCAATACCCTATACCTGTGTGGGACGTCAATCGCAGACGACCCCATGGCAATGTTGCGCGATTCTGGACATAGGTCAACGACGCATGGTTAGCTATACCTCAGGATACCATCTGAGCACTTTTTCACTCGATGTCACGCCGGGTTGTCTTATACTCCAATTGGCGGTCATTCGGCGTATTGACTCAGGCTACGTTCAACACTCTCCTAGCCCATCGCATTTATGAGATCGGAAATTATATCAATTCTTTCCCACCTACTTGCCTACACGGGTGGTAAGTTTCGCCTTATTTCTTTCATTCTTTCTTAACGCTGCATTTTTTATGTCGATCAGTGTACAATATATTGACAAAAGTCACCGGACACCTAGAAGAGAAACACAACATAGCATTTATTGGCATACATTAGTACAGTGCCGGTCCACAATTGGCCTTAGCGCATGCACTGACCCTTCGAGACATGCTTTCGACAGGGTTTTAGAACACAGCGAGAGGTATGCGCTTCCATTCAGTACATAATGCTGCCGCTAACTGTTGCTTAGTAGTAGGTCTTGGTTCCAAACTTCTTATACGGCGCTCTAATTCATCCCATAGGTGCTCTACGGGATTAAGATCAGGGCTCTGTGATGGCCAGTCCACACACGATACGGAATTACACGCCGTAACAGTTCTTTCTTTATGGCTCGGTGCATTATCCTGCTGGTACCAACAAGGTTCGGTTCCATAGTATTGCCATGCAGTTGGTAGGGCATAATTGTCCAGAATATTGAGATAGACGTGCTGGTTAACAGGTTTGTCCACGATAACCAATGGCCCGGGACCTTACCACGAAAAACACTCCTACACGAGTACACTTCCAGCTCCAAACTTGATCGTAAGAACAGAAGACTGTGGTAAATAGCGTTGCCCCGGCTACCGCCATACCCACACACGGCCATCAGACTGATGGATCGTGTATCTGGATTCATCAGTCCATAGAACCCGTTTCCATTAATCTACGGTCCACGATGAATGTTCTTTACACCATGCTAAACGACGAGTAGCATTCCGAGTGGATATGAAAAGCTTATGAGCAGCTGCACGACCACAGTAACCCACGGAATGAAGTTCTCTGCGAATGGTACGTGTACATAAGGTTCCAGCACTTCTACTCACCTCTACACTGAGGTCTTGTGCAGCACTCCGTCGATTAGCTGTAACGACTCTCCTGAGGCCTCGACGTCCTCTCACTGATTTTCTTTGCTTTGCCGGTACGTTTTGATGAATCAGGCACGACATGTGTCTTCCACTTATTCAGTACATTCAAAACAGTTGGCTTGGGTATGTTTAAAGGCCTCTCGGTTTCTCCTATGAACAACCCACTAATATAAGATCCAACAATCTTTCCTTTGTCAAAGTCAGTTCAGCGACATTTTCACTCAACCTCACAGTGCGATGTGATCGTGGTGAGCTGGAGGCTCGTTTTTATACCGTTTGCAGCTGTACCCCGCGCATCTTAATAACTCAGCGGATCCGTTCATTTGCCTTTGAAGGGGTGTCCGGTTACTTTTGTCAATATAGTGTATATTGATATCATATTTCAGCATGTCATTCCTAATATCGTTACCTGTCTTCTTAGGATCTAACTTACTGATTCTTCGTAACATTTTGTCATCTTTGTCAGTGGTAGAACGTTTTCTTCCACCTTTTTCCTTGTCGATTAGACTAAAGCGAACGAATCTGTTGGAATTGCTTCAAAATTTTAGTGATAAGACCCACACCGACTTTGCAGGCCACTGCTGTTTCATTTTGTCACCGACTTTGCAGGCCACTGCAGTTTTCATTTTATCTTTTCAAAATACGCTTTCCTCTCCTCTTTTTTGTAATTGGTGGTTTAACGACCACCGTGAGCACCTTAGGGACGGGCGACTGCTTATAGCCTATTGAGTTGCTCAAGGTGGTCGTTAAACCACCAATTACAAAAAAAAAAAAAAAAAAAAAAAGAGGAGAGGAAAGCTTATTTTGGCTAAATTGTCCCCCAGTCTACAGAGCCTAACGCAATTGACCCCCAGTCTACAGACCCTAACGCAATTGTCCCGCAGTGTACAGACCCTAACGCAATTGAGCGACCCTGGGATGAGTTTGAGAGAGCCATTCGTAATAGAGATCCAGCGAACATTCAGCAATTGACAGACGCCATGATTTCCGCTAGGCTGAACGTACCTATCTCGTTGAATCCTTGCCACATTGAATCGAGGCTTTTTGGAAAGCCAAGGGCGGCCCAACAAGTTATTGGGCACGTGTTCCTAATACTGTAATTTGGTACTTCAGTGTATAATTGTGCTTTTATAAGCATTGCTGTACTTTAGTGTGGTAGTTAGAATTTTTTAGGGAAGATTGATGGATACTTTGTTGTGGATATACGAATGTTGTCTTGCAAAATACTCTTTGAGAGTCACACAGGGGAATTCGTATATCCACAACAAAGTCTCCATCAATCTTCCCTAAAAATTCTAACTACCACACTAAAGTACAGCAATGCTTATAAAAGCACAATTATACACTGAAGTACCAAATTACAGTATTAGGAACACGTGCCCAATAACGTGCTGGGTCGCCCTTGGCTTTCCAAAAAGCCTCGATTCAATGTGGCAAGGATTCAACGAGATAGTGTTCTACACGTACGTTCAGCCTAGCGGAAGTCATGGCGTCTGTCAATTGCTGAATGTTCGCTGGATCTCTATTACGAATGGCTCTCTCAAACTCATCCCACAGGCGCTCAATTGCGTTAGGGTATGTAGACTGGGGGACAATTTAGCACTTAGAGGTAACTTTCGTGTTCCTGCAGCCACTGTGTGACGATTCGAGCCTTGTGGCACGGTGCATTATCTTACTGCAGGTAGCCCTCTCCATCAGGAAACACCATTCACATGTACGGGTGTGCCTGGTTCGAAATGATGTTAAGATACCTCGTGGCATCCAAATGCTGTGCCAGAGGCATTAAATAACCCAATATCCTCCATCAAATCACCCCCAGATCATTACACCGCCTCCACCAGTTTGCACAGTTAACGTTAGGTAGCTGGAATCTATCGATTCGTGCTGTTGACTCCATATTCTGAGAAATCCAACGGCGTGTATTAACTGAAAACGCGAGTCGATGGACCAGTTGACATTTTTCCAGTCGTCGAGATTCCAGTAGTCCCGTGTCCACTGCAGGAAAAGTTGTCCGTTTCCAGCAGAGATGAGTGGTACATGAAAGGGGCATCTGCTGCTATAGCCCATTCATGCCAACGCGCGGCGGACTGCGTATGCTAAAATGTTTACTTCGATACTGCTCACGTATTGCGTGGTTACTTGACGCAATGGACCTACTTTTTACACTCTCCAATCTTCTCCAGCCATGACAGTCCTCGAACATTGACCAGTTTTTTTTTCATCCCGGGAAGATCGCTGATTGCATTTTCAGCATGTCTTTTGTAAAAAACATCGTGCATATGTTACCGGTTTGTCCGTCTGTCTTTCCTCCTGTAGACACCATATCTCTGCAACTATTAGTCCTATTTAAAATTTTTTTTGCATTGAGAAGCCTAAAATGTGCGAATGATGATCCTTCATTTTGCCTTTTTTCACAATGCACAATTCTTCCGCTAGATGGCGTAAATGCAGATTATATGGAACTCAATATGCATTTTATTCCATATATCTGCTTCTAAACATCCAATCGAAAAAATATTCCTACCTTTCGATTCCATTTATGTCGAAGACTATTTTACGTATAGTCACTTTTTCAACTTAGATTTTCTGCTAGGGGACGTAAAAGTAAACTGCGTTACCCCCAATATCTTTGCTTCTAAAAGTCGGATTTAAAAAATTCCTTGTGCAGCGGATACAGTACCTGATGGGAAATCTTTTGCATATAACTTCTAATTTTTGGTAAAAAAGTTGCTTGGCCACCAGGGGGCGTAAATGTTAATTTCCGCTTCTGATGTATTTGCAGCAAAATATGAGCTTCTAAAATCTCGACTGAAAAAATTCGTTCGTGGACCGATACCACTCACGTCGATAAACCTTTTCGGAATATTTTCTTCTCAAAATAGTCATGGTTTCTCCGCCAGGGGGCGTAGATATATGTATCATATTTTTGTCAACATCACTACTTCTAAGAGTCTTATTTGAAAAATTACTTCTTTGTTGGATAGCGTTTCCGATGCGAAATGGTTTTATGTAATTTAGTCGTAAAACGTAATTTCTGCTTCTGATGTATTTGCAGCAAAATCTGAGCTCCTGAAAAGTCGATTAAAAAAATTCTTTCGACCGATACCGCTCACACGGAAAAAGCCTTTTGAGAATATTTTCTTCTTAAAATAATGCGTGGCTTTCCCGCCAGGATGCGTAGACGAATATCTTATATTTGTCGGTATCTCTGCTTCTAAGAGTCCGATTTGAAAAAAATATTTCGTGGCTTTCCCGCCGGGTTGCGTAGATGCATATCTTATATTTGTCGGTATCTCTGCTTCTAAGAGTCCGATTTGAAAAAATAATTCGTGGCTTTCCCGCCGGGTTGCGTATATGCATATCTTATATTTGTCGGTATCTCTGCTTCTAAGAGTCCGATTTGAAAAATAATAATTCGTGGCTTTCCCGCCTTGTTGCGTAGATGCATATCTTATATTTGTCGGTATCTCTGCTTCTAAGAGTCAGATTTGAAAAAAATAATGCGTGGCTTTCCCGCAGGGTTGCGTAGATGCATATCTTATATTTGTCGGTATCTCTGCTTCTAAGAGTCCGATTTGAAAAAATAATTCGTGGTTTTCCCGCCGGGTTGCGTAGATGCATATCTTATATTTGTCGGTATCTCTGCTTCTAAGAGTCCGATTTGAAAAAATAATTCGTGGCTTTCCCGCCGGGTTGCGTAGATGCATATCTTATATTTGTCGGTATCTCTGCTTCTAAGAGTCCGATTTGAAAAAAAATAATTCGTGGCTTTCCCGCCGGGTTACGTAGATGCATATCTTATATTTGTCGGTATCTCTGCTTCTAAGAGTCCGATTTGAAAAAAATAATTCGTGGCTTTCCTGCCGGGTTGTGTAGATGCATATCTTATATTTGTCGGTATCTCTGCTTTCTAAGAGTCCGATTTGAAAAAAATAATTCGTGGTTTTCCCGCCGAGTTGCGTAGATGCATATCTTATATTTGTCGGTATCTCTGCTTCTAAGAGTCCGATTTGAAAATAATAATTCGCGGCTTTGCTGCCGGGTTGCGTAGAT
Organism: Macrothele yani; assembly: GCA_039090855.1. Classification (NCBI taxonomy): domain Eukaryota; kingdom Metazoa; phylum Arthropoda; class Arachnida; order Araneae; family Macrothelidae; genus Macrothele; species Macrothele yani. The sequence continues at coordinate 81,757,989 of CM077018.1, forward strand.
GCATATCTTATATTTGTCGGTATCTCTGCTTCTAAGAGTCCGATTTGAAAAAAAAATAATTCGTGGCTTTCCCGCCGGGTTGCGTAGATGCATATCTTATATTTGTCGGTATCTCTGCTTTTAAGAGTCCGATTTGAAAATAATAATTCGTGGCTTTCCCGCCGGGTTGCGTAGATGCGTATCTTATATTTGTCGGTATCTCTGCTTCTAAGAGTCCGATTTGAAAATAATAATTCGTGGCTTTCCCGCCGGGTTGCGTAGATGCATATCTTATATTTGTCTGTATCTCTGCTTCTAAGAGTCCGGTTTGAAAAATTCATTCTTTGTTGAAGAGCGTTTCTTCCGCGAAATGTGTTTATATAATTTCACATTTTTTTAACGCCCAAGTCTGCCAGTAGAGGGCGTAAGCTCACGTTTCCATTTACAGCAATATCTGCGGGATTAAAAACCCGATTGAAAAAGTTCTTTCTTCGGTGAGATACTATTGTTTTCCATACAGGTTCCATTCACTTTGAATAATTTTGATAAATTTAATTCCTTCAGAACGGATTCAAAAGACATGCTCATTACAACCGAAAATTCGGTGTAATCTTTCTGGTTTTGTTGTTTGTGCAACACTCATGGTACACCCTCGATACAGTTGTTTTTTCTTAGCCGAGAAAGTTTGCAGTTCCTCAGATTCTTGTGTCTGTCAACCTAGCCCTCATTATTATGTCCCTTTCAAAGTTGCTTACGTCACGAGTCTTTCTGATATTGCCGCTATCTACGCTTCGTAAATGGCTGAAACTTTTGCAGCGAGCTACACTGAAGAGCAATTGAATTAGAGACAGCTGGCGTTATGCAAATGTTGCGCTGTGGGCGGCCCTGTAAACGGAAACGACATGACGTATGCAGCGATCCGAAAATATAAGAAGTGATGCAACGGGAATCAGTAAGAGTCGGACGCAGTATAGGTAAGACGAAGGATCTAAGCGCATTTGATCGTAGGATCGGGTTAACATGAGCGCCTTGACGCAACGTAGACTCCGGAGACCCATGCACTAACAAGGTTCGCTCTACTGGTATCGTGGATACGTACCTGGGTACAGCAGCGTGGTCAATTGCTACACTGTAACGCATCGTTTGCCCTTTACCAGTCGACGGAGGCAACGTTCTCCTCTGGGGTCGATGGCCTTTGGGGCTCTACAGTTATGACGTCGGGAAGTACTCGGTGTGCCAGCGGTCTATTCTTGGTACACCCTTTATACAGCACCTCGCGAACAGCTCACGAAGTCTGCTGTTTCTGAGATGCTTCCACCCATGGCGCGGTAGCCGATGATTCTTTGAACGTCCGTCAAATCACTACCTCTGCCATTGTGCTCACAAGACGCACTAGGGCTCATCTATCCTGGACGGCCGCTTATATCTCCGTGTTGTCGAGCTTGTCACGTGCACTCCGTGACGCACCTGGGCGGGTACACTGCATTTCCGGGGGTGGTCATATTATTCTGATACGACCGTGTATGTGTTAAGGGAAAGGAACAATGATACTAAATGATGATGATCTAGCATTTTTTTAAATCCACGCGCTTTATCGTAAGGGAAACATTTAGAAACGCGGATCGTCAATTTGTAGAATCTGCTTCCACCGTTTTCGGAAATCAAAACGATGGCCTTAGGTACACTAAAGCAGCAAATTATTAGGAACACACAAGAGTAATCGAACACGTGTCATCTTAACTTACGTACGCAAGTATAACGTTGAAATGGTTTTATAAATACACTATTTTTACAGAAGTCACCGGATACCCGTTCCGAAGCAAATGAACGGATCCGCTGCGTTGTTAAGATGCGCGGTACAGCTGCAAACGGTATAAAAACAAGCCTGCAGCTGACCACGATCATATCGTACTGTGAGGTTGAGTAAAAATGTCGCGGCGGGAGAGAACTGACTTTGAGAAAGGAAAGATTGTTGGGTGTTATGTTAGTGGAATGTCCATAAGAGAAACCGTGAGGCGTTTAAACATACCCAAGTCAACTGTTTTGGATGTACTGAATAAATGGAAGACACGTGGAGTGCCTGAAGCAGCAAAACGCACCGGCAGACCAAAGAAAATCAGTGACAGAGGACGTCGAAGACTCAGGAGAGTCGTTACTGCTAATCGACGGAGTACTTCACAAGACCTCAGTGTACAGGTGAGTAGAAATGCTGGAACCTTATGTACACGCACTATTCGCAGAGAACTTCATTCCATGGGTTACCGTGGTCGTGCGGCTGCTCATAAGTCTTTCATCTCCACTTGGAATGCTACTCGTCGTTTAGTATGGTGTAAAGAACATTTATCGTGGGCCGTAGATAAATGGAAACGGGTCCTATGGACTGATGAATTTAGATACACGATTCATCAGTCTGACAACTGTATGTGGGTATGGCGGCAGCCGAGGGAACGCTATTTACCACAGTGTATTGTTCCTACGGTCAAGTTTGGAGCTGGCAGTGTACTCTTGTGGGGGCGTTTTTCGTGGTATGGTCCCGGCCCATTGGTTATCGTAGACAAACCTGTTGACCAGCACGTCTACCTCGATATTCTGGACAATTATGCCCTACCAACTCTGTGGCAATACTATGGAACCGAGACTTATTGGTACCAGCAGGATAATGCACCGAGCCATAAAGCAAGGTTTCAAAATCGCTTTATTCTAATTTATCATAAGAAAACATAAGAGGGAGACGTACAGTATTGGGCATCTCACTGGGAAATAATACAAAACTGTTAAAAACATGATGGTATATACACTGCAATGACAATGGGGATGAATAACAAAATGCTGCAAGCAAAGCTTATTGAATAAAAAAATTGCAGAAGTGACAAAGAGAAACACATCGTGTCACATGACATTGGCTGGGCATGATTTACAGGATAACACAGGCGAAACAATAGTACACAATTAGAAAAAGAACAGCACAAACACCGCCGTGAAGGTAAAACATTACATACATGAGATAAAAACACAGCGTGCACAATTGTGCAAGTTATTTAACGAGGGCACCAAAGCAACATAATACAGGCGGGGTGAAAGTAAGTAATGTACACGAGTAAGCATGAAAATACACTGAGATGGCATTAGCATTCACAATTCAACGGTAGTGTGGATTGCACGAGTCGTAGAGTGGAGGAGGGCCACCAGGGTGCCACGGAACTCAGCAAAGGAGGTGTAGAATGTCCTAGGGTTCTGATAGGTGTAGCAGTCCAGAATCAATCGCAAACCATGGAGCGGCCGGCGCCCAGGTAGCATAGAAGGTGGCTTCTCGACGACTGGAAGAAGCCGACTGGTACTCCAGGCGGAGTCGAGAAAGCAATCGATCTTGAAAATGGCACAAAAGTGCTGCGCTGGCCTGGTGTAAAGAGGACCGGCGAGGAAATGCTGCGGAGTTGTTGAAGGTATACGTAAATAACGTGTTTAACCAGCACGAAAAGATAGGCACATACTGAAGGAAGAGTTGTAGGTGGATGAGCCCGCAGAAGAAGATGTCTGTAGGCAGTGAACGGAAGATCTTGAGAACAAGAGCGACTGGCAATCCGGAAAGCCTGGTGGAGGAGAGGCATCAGGATGGGACAGTAAAGGTAGACGTGAGAAACGTCTGCCTCCTGTGCGCAGAAGGAGCAGAGAGGGGAGGAGAGAAGAGACATGCGAAAGAGAAAATACGGAACAGGGAGGCGATTATGCAAAAAGAGCCAGTGGGTATTAATTTCAAGAGGGGCAGATAAGGGTGAGCGGGCAGCGGCCCAGACAAGAGGAAGAGAAGCAGGGGGAACCTCCAGAATAGAAAACGGTGAAGGGGTGGCAAGGTGCACTAGAAAACGATAAAGAGATTTAGAGAGAGAGAGAGGAGAGAGGAAGAACCGAGTTTGTGAGTCGGAGGAAAAACGGCAGCGGAAGAGGGGAAGAGGGGCAGAAAAGACAGAGACGAGACCGGTGGGGGAGACAAGATCAGGGAAAAGCGAAAGAAGTGCAGTTAGCAGAGAGTCATAGACCAAATGGGCGGATGGGGACGAGAGAATAGCAGGGGGGAGGCCAGAGAGAGGGCGCCAGGATAGATCCGAGTTAGTGAGGTCTTGTACAGTTACTACACCTGCTCGGAGCCAAGAGGGGAATGAAAAACAGGGGAGATGGGGGGGATGAACAAGGGAGTTGAAGAAGAGGGGTTCAGAAAGAAGCTCTAGAGTTGAAGAGGGAGGGGAGCGAATGAGGGGGAGAGAGCGAAGGTGAGTGAGGGCTTCAGAATATGCAGGTGGGAGTTTGGAGGGGGGAAAGGACAGCAATCCATGAGAACTAAAGAAAGAAAAGAAAAATGTGGGTTACGCAAGGAGGCAAGAACGTCACGTACCTGAACTGCGGAAGCCACTGGAGCCGTGAAAAGGTGAATGAAGTTGATCACTCGGCTTGCTTTGTAGCACAGCGGGACATCAGGTAGGCCAGCACCACCATAGGAGGGAGGAGCACAGAGCTTGTGGACGTTAATCCAGTGATGACCCGCCCCCATTACTCGAGTAAGGCAGCGTGTAACCTCCTGGAGACAGAAAAGCGGGGTCGTAGATGCAATCCAAGAATGCTTGCAGATGGACAGAAGGTATGTCCTGGTGAGATTTGCACGCTGGTAGTAGGACGTACAGAACTGCGCACGACACCAGAATGCAGCTGTGCGGAGGAGGCGAGGATGGAGTTCCGAGCGAGTTGCACTGGATGTAGCTTGTGGTGCGCCTAAGTGCACACCCAGGAAGCGTTGGGTAGTGGATGACCATGTGGCCCCCCATGGAGCATCCAAGCGATTGGACCACGACCCGCACCACAATCCAGTGCTCTTAGAAGTATTCAGTTCAGCTGCAGAACATGAAGCATATGTGGAGAACAAACGACGAAGCAGTTGGAACTGTGAGTCGCTACGAATGCAGACGGTGATGTCATCTGCATAAGCAGAGTAAATGACTGAGTGATGCCGTGAGCTGGCAACTGGTGGTGGAAGTTGTGCTAGAAGAGATGTCTGCAGAGAGCGTAGAAAAGGCTCGACGGCAATCGCAAACAGTTGACCAGAAAGCGGGCAGCCCTGACGAACTCCCCGCTTGAAGGGAACATGTGCTGTGAGAAAAGATGCCGTCCTGACATGGAAAACGGCGTCCCGGTAGAGGGAGAGAAGAACGGAGACAAATTGTGGAGGAAAGCCAAAGTGTAGCAGGGTTTGTGTTAAATAGGCGTGTGAGATATTATCGAAAGCGGAACGGAGGTCTAAGGAAAGGAGAGCAAGAGGTTCAGAATGAGTCTTGGCAAGATGAATGAGATCGCGAAGAAGTTGAACATTGGAGGAAAGAGAACGGCCAGGAACAGTATAGGTTTGAGAGTCAGCAAGGATGTGAGGGAGGATAGAGTTTAGTAGACGGGAAAGAAGCTTAGTATAGAGTTTATAATCTTGATTGAGAAGAGAAATGGGGCGCCAATTTCCCAAGTCAAGAGGGTCACCCTTCTTGGGAAATAGGACCACATGTGCGTCCGTGAAACTCCTCGGGAGGGGGGAGCAGTTAAATGCAGCAGAAAAAGCGGAGAGGAGAAAAGGCAACAAAAGAGGCAAGAACGCACGGTAAAAAGGAAAAGAGAGGCCGTCCGGACCCGGAGCGGCATGGGGGTTAAGGGAAGAGAAGGTGTCTGACACCTCCGTGGATGTGGGTGCAAGAGACAGGGTGTGAGCAAGATGAGACGGAACTTGTGGTAGGTTATTGAGAAGATGGGGGAGAGCAGAGGGAGAAGGGGAGGAGTTTCACTGAACTTGGTGGTATAGAACTGACGAACGTGAGAGCAAATCGCTGCCGAATCGGATGTGATTTCGCCAGAGGGGAGGCGAAGATGACGAAGCGAGGTAGAAGACTTACGTGCAGATTCCATTGATGTTAGAAAATCATAGGTGCATTCCTCCGGATTGAGATGTTTAATGCGCAGACGTAAAAGTGCTTGCTGCGCAAGAGGTTTCAGCAAAGCCTGGAGCTCCGCCTGATATGCTGGAAAAAGCGGATCTGATAACCCAATCAGTGTGAGCATCTGCCTGGCGTGATCGAGGCGCATCTGACTAGAAGTCTTCATGGTGAAGGAAAGTTGCTTGATATGTAAGAGGAGCTGATGCTTGACACGAAGCCAATACGTCAAGGTACAGGGTGCGGAATGCAACCCTGCGCGACGAGCAGCGAGAAAAGAACGGACAGAGGCACAAAATTCAGGATCAGTGAGGAGATTGGAGTCAAATGTCCACGGACGAACAGTCCGAGGGAGTGACGCCGCAACAAACACTGTGAGGGTGACCGTGCAGTGGTCTGAGGAAGCAGTAGGTTGATGTTGCAACTCGGTAATAGACGCAAGAAGCGGTGTGGAAACGTAAACCCGATCCAAGCGTGCAGTTGATGGAAGCTGACTCCCAGACGAGCGCCACGTGTGTGAGGTCTCTTGTGGATGAAGGCGCCTATAAGCATCGGTGAAGGAGAAATCAGCAACAAGGTCATGGAGTAGTGCGACGAGATCCGTCCGACGCTCTCGTGACGAAGGAGAGCGATCCAGAGCCGGGTCAAGGGTGCAATTGAAGTCTCCACCCAAGAGCACACGATCCGAAGGTGAGACTTTCGAGAGAGCTTTACGGAGTTTGGTGAACAAGATGGATAAATGAATAGAGGTGCATGGAATATACACATTAAAGATGTGAAATCGAGCTCCGCCAACTGTGAAGGAGACTTGCTGGAGTAAATCTCGGCATAAGTTCTGCACTGAGAGTGCAGTGAGGGTGGATCGGAAATGTTGATGTATTCCGATAGCAAGTCCACCATGAGATGAGTAGCGGAAAGCATGATGGAACACATAATCGCTAGCACGCCAGCGAGTAAACAGAGTGGAGGAATGGCAGTTTGTTTCTTGTAGTAGTAACAGATCGGCCCCGAGGGGCGAGAGGTCTTCCATAACAAGAGCATTCGCTAGGGGGCTAGCGAACCCTCTGCAATTAAGGGTCGTGACCTTGAATGGACTGATCAGTCGTTGGTTGGAGGAGTCGCGGAGCAACTTTCAGGAGTTGTTGTAATCGGTTTACGCAGCCAAGGGTCCATGAGTGGTGCATGGGGTCATGAACAAACCCACGAAGGTACTTAGCAATGCATCCGGCTTGCAGGAGCAGCGCGGGAAGAATGTCTTCGCGCTCTCGGAGGTAGTCATACGTCGACTATAGGTTCGTGGTGTGGGTGCAAAACTGATAGTAATCTCCAAGATTGAGAGGTTCTGAAGGAGCACCACATTTGGAGAGAACACTTGAAAAGACCTCAAACGAAGGTGGAGACCCATCATCATCAGTGTCCCTTTCAATTTCTGTTGGCGCAGGAGAGGGAGAGATATCTCCTGAAGATTTGGTAGTACGGAACGGTTGCCCATCCGCAGAGGAAGATTTCTTCTTCTTCCTCTTACGGCGGGTACCTGTACGAGTGCCAGAAATTCGTTTTCCAGGGAGCGACGATGCTCGGGAAGCTGACGCAGAGTCAGAGGAGTTATCGGCACCGCCGTCACACTCGGAGACACCAACAGTGAAGACTGGTGGGAAACCAGCGGCGAAGTCTCCCGATGTTGCCACGGGATGAGGAGTAATAGGTGAGGTGAGCACTGGAAATTGAAGGTGGGAGGTGAGATCAGCATCAAAAGACGCTCGTGGACGAGAGGCTGTAGATATACTTTGTGTAACTCGGCCCTGGGGCAGTTGGCACATTTGAAGACGGTGCAGGTCGAGAGCGAGATGTAGCAGGATGCTGCTTAGAGGCGGTAGGCACTGTAGAAGCCGTGGGAGCTGGATACTGGTTGTTGGGGCATCGAGCACGCTGATGCCCAAGTTCTTTGCAATTAGCACAGTGTTCTGATGTTAGCATGTCAATTCTGTAGGAGAGCTGCCCACATCGGACGTTTAGAATCCGTGGGAACTTACGGAGATGCTCCTCTGATGGAAAGATGAGTCGAACACTCCGGCGAAAACTACGAACATTCTTATTTGCAGGATCCTTGGGCGCAGCTGAATGTGTGATAACAGGACCAACAATCTTACCACACTTACTAAGTGCAGTACATATCATCGCATCCGAGATTTCGGGGGGCACCGGATGCAAGGAGACCTGAACAGGGCGCCTGGAAATCGGTTCAGCTTCCAGGTGGTGGTCTCCCAGGTCAAGACCAAAGTTTAGAAGCGTGTCTGCATGCTCTTTGGATGTGAAATAAACAATCACCGTCCGCGGCCGGCGGGTGAGGTGAGTAATGGCTCCGGCTGGAAGAAAAGCAAGGAGCGTATCACAATAGACTTTCAGCGGTGTATTCGGAAGAGCATCTAGGCACACTCCCAACTCGCGGGTGGAGTGAAGTTCCTGCGCAGCGGGTGAGAAGTGCGGAACGTCCAATTGAAGTGAGTCACCATGTATCTGGACATGGGCATCTGCAAGGGGAAGGCGAGTCGATTGCGTCGGTAGGGACGCACCTGAGGTAACGCTAGAATAAGAGCGGGAAGGCAATCCTCCATTGGAAGGCAGAGGTGCAGCGCTGGATGAAGGAGCTGACACAACGCTGGGCAAGGCTACCGAGGGCAGAGAAGCAACGCCCTCAGAGATATCCATTACGTCATCGGTAGCATTAGGAACGAACGTCATAGCCTCACCACCAGGAGGGGTGGTGGAGTCAGAGAGTTGAAGCGTAGAAGAAGAAGAGCAATAGGCATCAGGAGGAGGACGATATTCCCTATCATCAAGGACGGACGCTGATTGGTTTGCTCCGTCAGAGATAAGGATCGACGTAGTAGGAGAAGCTGTGACGAGAGCGGGAATTCTGCTCTTATCAGCAGTCGCCATCGCCGATGGCGAGGCCTAACTTAGTAAAAACGACCAACTGGTCGAGAAAATAAAGTGCTGATAGCTAATTGAAAATAGTACTCACCGACTCGGGAGATGTCTTAAATGAAAGATACAACCTTCGTCTTGAAGGCACGCACAAAAGTTAAACGACAGAGCACACAAAACACACTCAGTAGACGGCGAAACACGGAGCTCAAAACAGACACGACTTACGTCCCATAAAGCAAGGGCTGTTACGGCGTGGAATGCTACTCGTCCACTTGGAATGCTACTCGTCGTTTAGTATGGTGTAAAGAACATTTATCGTGGGCCGTAGATCAATGGAAACGCGTCCTATGGACTGATGAATCCAGATACACGATTCATCAGTCTGATAGCCGTGTGTGGGTATGGCGGCAGCCGTGTTACCGTGGTCGTTACCGCACGACCACGGTAACCGTATCGTGTGTGGAATGGCCAGCACAGAGCCCTGATCTTAATCCCATAGACAACCAATGGGATGAATTAGAGGGCCGCGTAAGAAGTTTCGAACCAAGGCCTACTACTAAGCAACAGTTAGCGGCAGCATTATGTACTGAATGGAAGCGCATACCTATCGCTGTGTTACAAAACCTTGTCGAAAGCATGTCTCGAAGGATCAGTGCATACATTAAGGCCGAAGGTGGACCGACATCGTACTAATGTATGTCAATAAGTGCTATGTTGTGTTTCTCTTCTAGGTGTCCGACGACTTTTGTTAATATAGTGTAGCTCACTGCAAATGATTAAGACGTATAGGAAGCGTAAGTAGAAGCAAAATGAGGAAGACTCCTGATTTAAACGACTTTGAAAGAGGGATGATAGTAGGCGCTGTGAGTGCAGGTGCCTTCTGAGAAAGGGTAAAAAAAAGGTAAGAAATGTGCCTTCTTAGAATGGGTAAATTTCAACTGTGCAAGAATAACTCTATCGAGGCTGTAACAATGAGTAGTACTTCAGCTGTTTTCGTAATTTCTTTTCGAATTATTTATGCAATGCATAAAAAAATCGTGAATATCGAACACAAGCGTAAATTGTTAATTGTGTGATGGTAAGCTATGCTTATTCATTTTTGTTTTTATACCTTTAACATGTGTTCATATCTACACTGCTGGACAATTGCTAAGGACGGATCATAAACGGCTATATAGTGCATAAAAAAGTAAGTGTGGTTGGATGCCAAGTGAAATAAAATAATGTCAGAATGCCAGGACATTACAAGAAAGACAATTTATTGTGCTCTGAAATCCAGAAGGCTTTGGAACGTGTTCAAGGGACAAACAGGCCATTTTGTGCAGAATACGTAAACGTGAAAAAAATGCAATTACCGTCCGCAGGCGTTCCGGCGTAAGATGTCGATACGGGATATGGCCACCAGGGAGGGCGATGCAAGATTCCACACGTCGTGTCATGCTTTGCACAACATTATCAAGCAGCTGTTGGGGTAATTTATCCCATTCCTCTGTCAGTGCACGGATGAGGGTGTCCTTGTTTATTGGAGGGCATTGGCGACCAGCAAGACTCCTCCCCAAAGCATCCCACACATTTTCAATGGGATTCAGATCTGGAGAACGTGCTGGCCATACGAGGCGTTGAACATCCTCGCTCTCAAGACACTCCTGTACAGTGACTGTTCGATGACATGTTGCGTTGTCGTCCATGAAAATGAATCTATCACCGACAGCACCACGGAACATGAGGTAGCAGAACATAATTAATCTATCGTTGGCCAGTCATAGTCCCAGTTGGAAGCACATAGAGGGACGTACGGCCATTGATCATGATGCCAGCCCATACCATGACTCTACATGTCGGATATCGGTCCCTTTCCTGTATGTTTGCTGGACAATATGCAGTACCACTATCACGCCAGATCAGTTGTCGTCGACAATCAGACGATAGACTGTATCTACTCTCATCTGAGAAGAGGACAGCAGACCAGTCGTTATCAGTCCAATTGCGATGTTGATGGCACCATTGCAAACGGGCGGTACGGTGACGTCCGGACAATGGGATGCACACAACAGGACGGCGGTCGTATAGTCCTCCTTCATGCAAACGTCTGGCGACAGTTTTTCGGGTGATCCGCTTGCCAGTAGCAGCCATAAACTGATTTGCTACCTCACTAGCTGTGCTGCGCCGGTGTCGTTTTGTTGATAGCACTATGTACCGATCTTCTGCAGGTGTCGTACTGCGAACACGACCTCCCCCGTGACGTTTGCAACACTCTCCATTTGTTTGAAATGATTTCCAAAGCCTTGAAACAACACTGTGGCTGACGTCGAACTCCCTGGCAACATCTGTTATTTTTCGCCCTTCTTCAATCTTGCCAATAATACGTCCACGTGTAAAATCATCTAGGTGATGTCGGGAAGACATACTGAAAATTGCAAGTTCGTCAATCGATTCATCCCTATTCAACTTTGCGTTTGAACAATAATGGTCAATACGCGTCAAACCCTTTACATCTCTTATCAGCGCTATGACGTCACGAACAAGTTCGGCAATCCAAAATTTGCATACGCACAACACGTCATGGTTGCTATCGTTGGTATTGTCACCCGTCCTTAGCAATTGTCCGGCAGTGTATATGTGTATGAGAGTGTGATAAAAATAGTGAGTAATAAGAAAATTGAGTTACAGTAATGGATATAAGGAGTAAGGGTTGTAGCGCACAATATTCTTCGGTCCCTTTGATATCGTTATAACCAAGTTTCACTTAAATAAAACACATAAAATAAATTTAAATTATAATAATCAAAACCAAAGTGGCGGAGGCTCGACATGCGATATACTGGGAAAGGAAGAGAAGATATTCATTAAACATGTAGCAGCTTCTAGGAACCGAAAAAGGACAGTGGGAGAAGCCATTTTAAATAACCATAGACCTACTGAGTCCTGTCAGTCAGATCCTCAAGAAAAATTGATAATCTAATCTAATCGACTTCTCGGCTCATCGAAAGCAAAGTACCATCCAGTCTGAATATTTTAATTGTATCATATGGACTGTCAGTCCTGAGAATGTGGAGTTGCGATTTGTCAGGTAGACAATGAATCTGATATTTTTGGTAGGGTGCGAATTAACGACTCACGTGACCATCTAAAGCCGTAAGAAGTTTCCCGCCTCTAAATTAGGGCCACTCTTTCCAGGGAAAAGGAAAAACCAGCGTAGCAGGAAGAACACTTTACCCATAATTCAAGACTAAAACTGTAAGGCCCATCTCTGAATATTATCCAGAAGTTTGCACCTCTAACCGCTCGCCCGCTAGGAAGGCAATCTGATTTGGTACGTTGTTGTGGGTATTGCCTTCCATTCTACCACAAGAGATTTAGTCAGGGCCGCCCCGGGGGCGCAGAGGTCTAAGGCGTTGGCCTCTGATCATTCGTCCGAAGGGGTCCGGGTTCGAATCCCGGTGAGGCATGGATGTTGTGTTTGTCTTACGGCACTGGCTCTCTCCCTTCCCTGGAACCAGTGACCCTAAATTAGGGACGGGCGACTGCTTATAGCCCATTGAGTTGCTCACGGTGGTCGTTAAACCTCCAATCAAAAAAAAAAAAAAAATTTAGTCAGGTCGGTCATTGATGTCAGGTGGTTTAGCGTGGCCGGAAGTCGGTGTTCCAATTCATTCCATAGGTGCTTCATGGATTGAGATTGGGTCTCTGTCGAGGCCAGTCATGTTCTTCCACACCCAGCTCATCAAACCATTCCTGCTCGCTCCTGGCTTTGTGGACTGAGGCATGGTTCTCTAGGTAAAGAAAAAGGCCTTCACCGAACTGAATTGCTGGGTGCACAGTATTTTCGAGAATGTCATTATAGGCTGCAGCGTTAAGATTAGCAGGCACTAGAACTGTGGCCCCCAGCCCAAACCATGAAGGGTATGATGCCTCCTCCACCGAACTTTACAGTTGGCACAACACACTAGGGTAGGTGACGTTCTCCTGGCATTCTCCATACCCAGACTCGTCCGGACTGCCAGATAGTAAATGGTGATTCATCACTCTACGGAACGTTTTTCCACTGCTTCAGAATCCACTGGCACCGGGATTCACACCACTCCAACCGACCCTTGGGGTTGATCTTCCTGATGTTAGGCTCGTGGGCTGCTGCTCGGCTATGGAAACGCCTTCCCTTCTGCTCTCGAGGAACGGTTATTGTGCTGGCATTGCTTCCAGAAGCATTTTGGATCTCGGCAGTGAGCGTTCCAAATGATAACAGGCGATTTGCCTCATCATCCGTTTCAGTACTCGACGGTCATTTTCTGCCATTTTACGTAGCCTATCAGGTCGCGATCGCGCTGTTGTTGCACCTAGGTGTTTCAACTTCACTATAACATCACTTGTAATTGAATGGAACGGCTGCATCAGGACATAAATTTTTTTTTTTTTTTTTTTTGATTGGAAGTTTAACGACCACCGTGAGCAACTCAATGGGCTATAAGCAGTCGCCCGTCCCTAATTTAGGGTCACTGGTTCCAGGGAAGGGAGAGAGCCAGTGCCGTAAGACAAACACAACATCCATGCCTCACCGGGATTCGAACCCGGACCCCTTCGGACGAATGATCAGAGGCCAACGCCTTAGACCACTGCGCCACCGGGGCGGCATAAATTTCCCGTTAATAATATGGCATCCTATCATTGTGCCACTTTGAAAGTCACTGAGCTCCGCAGTATGGTCCATTCTAATGTTCTTGCTTGTCTATGATGTAAAGCAGGACACGGCCGCCCCGGTGGCGCAGTGGTCTAACCGATGGCCTCTGATCACTCGTCCGTAAGGGGTCCGGGTTCGAATCCCGGTGAGGCATGGGTGTTGTGTTTGTCTTACGGCACTGGCTCTCTCCCTTCCCTGGAACCAGTGACCCTAAATTAGGGAAGCGCGACTGCTTATAGCCCATTGAGTTGCTCACGGTAGTCGTTAAACCTCCAATAAAGAAACAGGACACGTCCGTCTTTTTATACCTGTTTAGGCCATGGCTGTGACGTATATGGCCAAATCCATTATTCAAAAGGGGCGCCCGGAAACTTTTAAAATAAGGTGTATTTTGGAATATACGCAGCAGAAATTAAAGGAGAGCAGTTCCACATAAAAAATGAAAGAACTGCTAAATCTTCAGGAAAGGTCCTCGGGTAGATTCTCCGTATGTCCTCGCCATATTCCGCGCTACTGAGAACCTCAAAGACAACTTCTCAGCTGCTAGAAAATCTCTTTGAGTGAGGTTAACTTCGTCAAAAAATAGTATATTGTACAAAGAGGTTTGCACTTGAAAGCAAAAATGCGAAAGCTTCTGTCTAGGGGATGACACCTGTGCAATGAAACAATAAGAAAATAATTAATTATTGACAGTCGACTGCTTTTATGGTTCTTCTGACGGTATAAAATAAAATATACCGGATGAACCTGACCAGTTCCATACGAAACTACAGTAGACCATGAAGTTACTAAAAATGTCATTTATAAATATTATTACATCGTATTAAAAATGAAAAATAAAATAAAACCGAGTGTTCTTTCTTTCGGAGTTTAATGCCCACCGTGAGCAATTTGGAGAGCTCTAAATTGTCTTCCGCTCCCTGATATAAGGCCATCGGTTTTGCGGGGGAAAGAATCTCAGCTCCGTAAGACAAAGAGGGAAAGAATCTCAGCTCCTACGACACTGAACACTAGGTGATAAGAGCGGCACCGAGTGTGTAGAAAGTATGATGCTGTCAGAGGTACGAAAAATGATTTCTTTTCCTATCTCCACGTGTGCATTACCGGCACTCGCTCTTTGCTAAAGGTTGAATTCATTCCTGAATACAACACGAGATCCCATCTCGCACCTTAGGGAGATCAAGGCCAAGTCAGGTCTCTTCGAGGCCTTTCCCTTGTTCTTCCCTGCTGTTATTTATATGTTTGCGCGCAGCTGTTCAGAATTATTAACTTTAATATGTAACAGCAAGACAAATAAATGAAATGACCTTTTCAGACGCTGTTCTGTAATGAGTCCGAAGAAGCCGAACAGATGTCATACGCAGTGCGTCAAAGAGTTTTTAAGACTGGCGCTAGATTTCAGCCTACATTGGCACCACCAGTGTAATCGCGAATGCGTTAAAAACAGTGACCATCTGCTTGCTTTCTGCCAAAAGTACTGCGCAGTTGTTAAAGTACCTCAAACGAAACGGCCGTTCATTAGAGAAGTAAAATATTTTTCATGTTGAATTATTAAGATGGAACAAAGGGCTGTTATTAAATTTAACGCAAAACTTGGTAAAAGTGCCTCGGAAACGTACCAAATGATGAAACAAGTTTACGGAGAGTTTTGTTTAAGTAGATCAAATGTTTTCCTGTGGTACAAACATTTTTTGGACGGAAGAGAGACGCTAGAAGATGATAAGCATACCGGAAGACCAAGTTCATCTAGGACACCTGGGATTATTGAAAAAGTGCGTGATTTCGGGGCAAACAATCGATGTGCGTCACTAAGAATGATGGAAAAGTCTTTAAACATCAACAAAAAAAAAAGGATTCGAACCATCCTGCATGAAGATTTGGGCAAAACAAAAGTCTGTGCTAAATTTGTCCCACACACGTTAACCAATGAACAAAAATCAAGGAGAAGTGCACATTGCAGAGACATCATTTCAGCCGCTGAAAATGATCCAAACTTCTTAAAATCGATTGTTACAGGTGATGAAACATGATGTTTTCAATATGATCCTAAAACAAAGCGACAAAGTGCGGAATGGAAGTCAAAAAACTCGGCACAAGCCAAAAAAACAAGAAAAGTTCCATCGAAAATCAAAACAATGCTCATTACATTCTTCGATAGTAAGGGTATTATCCACAAAGAATTTGTTCCAAGTGGACAAACAATTACTGGTGAGTTTTATTTAAATGTTTTGAGGCGTTTGATGGGCAGAATTCGTCGCATTCGTCCAGAATATCGAGATGAAAACAGTTGGTGTTTGTTGCACGATAATGCACCCAGTCACACCTCACTTCTTGTTCGTAGATTTTTAGCGAAAAAGAACGTCTGTGTGTTGAATCATCCACCGTAAGCGCCTGATGTAGCACCCTGCGAATGTTCTTTATTCCCAAAACTTAAAATGACGTTAAAAGGGTGTTATTTTGATGATATTTCGACCATACAAACAGTTTCGACGCGTGCTTTGGTGGCAATTCCGCAAAGTGAGCTGGAGCAGGCATTCGAATCATTATTAAATCGCTGTAACAAGTGTATTGAAGCCGGAGGGACTTATTTTGAATAACAAACCAAAACAAATTATAATTTCTTGTTTCTATTTCATTTTACAGACCCAGTCTTAAAAATTCTTTGCCACACTGTGTAGTCGAACTCCATCTGTCATCATCATTTATAAATGATTCCTTATGTTATCACCCCTTTAGAAATGGAATTATTATGCCTCTGATTATGCTTTCCCTGAAAAATATTTTCCTTCTGATTAGTAGGTTTAGCGGTTTTAAGAGTTTTAAATAATTAACGGCTTACCCTGCATTTTGTGAAAATTAATTACGTTCTGTACAATAAAAGCATGATTTAGTTTTGTATGAATGTGCAACGCTGACTAGCTGCATCGCAATCCAGCATTGAATAATTAGATATGATGGATTTTTAGGAAAGTCTGTAATTTGTGTTCACGAGTAGATGTAGAAAAAATGAGCTTTTTACACGTAAAGTAAAGCCACATGATTCATTTAACACTCACACCGTAACACTTTTATTCACATTCAAACAAAATTTTAAGGCAGAATGAGATAAAATCACATAAAAAGCATTACAAATGGATTAGACTTACCTCTAGACATCATTCTTTGCCTGTGCGCCAATACGTCTTTAGTAACGAGTTATATCTTACATTTCATCTTGGAGTTTTTCTTATTCAATTGGACTTTAGGCATTAAAAATAATTAACTTTGTAATTTTTGAATAATACACTGGTCAGAGTAATTAGGAAATAATACTTATATTTATGGGAAAACATATGTATATGAAGGACAATAACGGATGAAACAACACTTTGGAGAAGAAAATATTAAGCAAAAGTTGTTAGTAGCAAGATATCTAAGTAAAATACCAAAATTTCAAATAAGTATTAGACACTAATAACAAGTAGTTTTGGTGCATCGCAACTGCCGTCGATAAGATATATAACTTTCTAAATGGTCTTAAAATACTAGAAACGTAAGGCAGGAAAAACGTCGTCGATAAATATACCAAACATTGATGTACGTGCGTTTAAGAATTGGTCGCGTTTCTACCTAATTTAGCACATCAAAGGAGAATAACCACAAATATCGAAGCTTTCACGTTACTAGTATTTGATACAGAACTAATATTGAATCTGCGAGTTTTGGGTTGATTTCTCTGGAAACGGATTTATACTCAGTGAATATCTTCTAACGCTATTTTAAGAATAACTGCAGTTTGAGTGCAGAAGCCTTTCCAATAGTCATGGAGATTACTGCTCAGATGTGTACATCAGTACGCTTCGTGTTAAATTAGTGGAACAGATTAAACGTAGTTTAAGACCTGTGGTGGTGATTTTTGTTTCCAAGGAATTCTCAAAATGTTAAATGAATTACTCTGGCCTTGATTAAAATATCTATAATCCTCTATAATCGATGAAAGACTTTCATGCTAAATCGTTGTTTGTAATCATTGATTGAAAACTGGGTTTTAAATTTCAATCCCAGTTAAAAGCCGGAAGTGGTAAATATCAATCGTGCAGAAGGGGGAAAAGAAAAATGGGAAAGCGATATCCCCAGTAAAAATTAGTATAAAGATATAAAAACATGTGAAAATTCAGAATAAACTTTGCGACAGAATCTTCAAGCCAAAACTTCAGTCAGAAAGTTGGCTATTTCCTATCAAGTTAAACCCACTACTCTAACTGTTTCTACAAAATTTAAAACCTAAAAAATAGCATTCCCATTCTTCATTAAAAAAAAGGCAGAGTGAAATACTTTTAAAGAAGAGGTCAACACATAACAGGCACCAAAACTACATAACAAGACTAGCTACATGTCAAATTTGACTATAAATTGTTACTGAAATGAACTACTGTTTATCATGAGGGAGAAGTGTCGCCTTTTTTAGCTCACCTGGAGTGTGGAAGAACCAAAAGTTTGATTTACATAAAAGGGAAGTGAAAAATAACTTTACGTTCTTCCAGGATCATTAAAAACTAATACAGACTTTATCGAAAAGTGATACTTTTCTGAATTGATTGATTTATGTAAAAGGGAAGTGAAAATGCCACTTTATGCTGAAAGGAACTCAGGATTTAGTAAAATATAGATCTGAAAAGTAACTTAGGATTTAGTGAATAAGTAGTATTTCTCTAAATTTTCCTATCTAAAGAAATTTCAGGAAACGATACTAAGCAATAAAGAGCTGATATCATATTTTTGATCTTAATGTATTTTAAATATGAGAAGACATTGGTCGTATTTAAACTTAAAACACTCCGTGGTATTAAAACTGGAATATCCGAATGCGGGCAGATTCGTAGGTAACTTAACAGATTAAAGCGTCCAGCCAGAAAATTCAAAGGGTTCTAGCATGGGACCAATTAGGCATCATCGTTGACTAATATAATCGCGGATTCCCGGACTTCTGAGTCACGTATACCACGAATTTGTGGCCGATAAGAGTCTCCTTACTCTCATGACTGAACAGCAGTTTGCACAGAATGGAGACACGCTTGCCAGCCGTATGAACTGCTAAGCATCTTCGAGTGGAACGAATAATTTTTCTCCGATAAAACTGATGATCAACTTCCCGTATAAAGGAACATGTGGGTCGAAAAAATATCACAGCCCATAGATACTGGCAACAGTGACGGTAAGAAAAAATGCGCAGCAGTATGGTTGAGACTGGTCCATGCCAGGGATGGCTGCATCACAGACGGAAAGCTTGATTTGTCTGCAGAGAGACACAGCACCTATATCCACTCCAGCTTCTAACATCAGATTAGTGATGCCAGCCATTAGTGACTCTAATCATACGGCCAAATACACTGGCGGAAAGTGAAAAAATAACACCAAGAAGGAGACGTCTGATACCAACGAAATTTATACAGCATAATAACGGAATACAGAGGATAACGTGATCAAAACATTATGGCAAAATACAGCTGTATTTGCTGGTAAACTGAAAAATTAACATTTCCATGTAACATGGTTAGTACGAGGTTGAACCGCCATGAACTGCGTCACACTGTGCAATTCTGGCATGGAGTCTGTCGTACAGATGTTGGATGTAAGTTTGGGGTATTGAGTTCCAAGCATCCTCAACCTGGACGCGTAAATCGGGGATGGTCGTGGCTGGCCGTGGAGACCGGATAAGTCGTTGTCCCACAAAATCCCACGCGTGCTCAATGGGGGACAAATCCGGTGGCCATGGAAGTTGTCTGACACCCTGAAGTGCATGTTGCGTTGCACGTTCCGTGTGTGGGCGTGCGTTATCTTGTTGGAAAACACCACGATGGACCGACCTTACAAATGGCACAACAAGGGCTGAATGATTTTGTTAATGTAGGAGGTGCTGTTTAACGTACCTGGTACAAATACTACTTGAGTACGGGAGTGATAGCTGATCGCTCCCCACACCAGGAGACCAGGTGTAGGCCCTGTGTGTCGCTGGCGGATGCAAGAAGGGTGAAGACGCTCCCCTGTGCGTCTGCGAACACGCATACGGCCATCGGAGGCTCCCAAGCAGAATCTGCTTTCATCGCTAAACACGACAGGTCGCCATTGCGTTCTCCAGTGCAGGCGTTGGCGACACCACTGCAGCCGTTCCTGACGGTAGGCTGGAGTCAGAGGTACACATGCCATTATGGCAAAATACGTGCACGTAGTCCTGCATCCATTAGACGGTTGCGGATTGTTCGCACAGTCACCTCAGGTGCAACGGCAGTTCGGATTTGCGTCGCAGTGGATGTTCTGCTTGACAACGCCGCTCTTCTTATGCGTCGATCGGTTCGCTCATCAATCCGTCTGTGACTCCCGGTTCCACGTCTTCTCGTGTGGGAATGTTCCTTGGACCATCTACGCCACCATCGTACCACCACCAATACTTTCCGTCCAATTCGCTCCACAATACGACGTTACGACCAGCCGGCCTCGCAGAGTCCGACTAGACGACCTCACTCAAAGTCCGATAACTGCTGAAATCGTACACGTCTTCCATGTCCAGGCATTGCAGCTTCTTCAGGGTCTTCGCAAGTGTCCGTACGCCGACGACTGATTACATTCACTTCGCCGTACTCCTGAAATACCACCGACGATAATTTGCATATTATGCCGTGCTGAGGCGTAAGCGCTCACCGGTTAGTCCCGAAATTAACATCACACCTACGTAAACTCGACCCCATTAACATATGTAAATTTCATGATCGTCCGCCAATTCCTTCTTGGTGTTCTTTTTTCACTTTCCGCCAGTGTATTTCAGCAAACTGCCTGCCGCTGATCGATGCCCAGCATTACTAGCTTAGAGGCCAGTGCAACTCACGAGTCAACTGGATACAAAATGGTTTCGCAAGTTTTAAATTGTTGAATCCTGCTTCAGCCTGGGGGTCGATAATCGTCGAATAGACATGAGGAAGCAACGTGGTCAACGCAGTGATAAAGAGCCATTGTCTAACGACATGTACAAAAAACGACAGGGGTTGCTGTAACCAATAATCCGTGGTACGTGTCACAGGAAATTTGCCAGCTCCGTTCTATGTAGCAGACATCGTAGAACCTATAGCGATCGTCTTCGTAATAGGAACTCTTAGCGCTTTTTTTAGGACACAAGATTGCAAGACTCTTCCAGGCTGAATCGAGCCCAGAGGAGACAACAGCAGCTCTGCAAGACCAGGTGAAGGAAGCGTAGTGGGTAGTGCAACTGGCCACAACGCGATGAATCTGTGATCGAATTCCAGCATGGGTCGATGAGTGTCCTGATATTCTTCATATAACCATTTGTTGCTCTGAGAATATTAACACATCTTCCTCACTTCCTATCCTTTGTCGCCTGTGAATTTTCGTCTAATTGTGCTATCGCTTTTTGGTGCTGTGCACAGAGTGCGTTTTGTTGGTTTACACACATTTCATCAGTTTGAAAATTCCTCCAGAGGAGTTCCTTCCTGCAGGCGCTACAAATAAAACTAAATCTTCGATGAGTGTGCCTTCTCTTTGATAAGTGCAACAAAGTGATCGAACACTGACTTAGATGAACGACTTTCTCGTGATAACTTTATTTTTGATACATTCAGCTCACTGCTAACTACTCATCTCACTGATCAACCTGGCTTTACAGAGGATCACTGTGAAGCCTAGACTGCTGGACCACGTCCGAATTGAACCCAGGCTGTAGTCCAGAATGAGACATGGGGCCCTGCTTGTCTTATAGAGCCACCTCTCTCCCATCCCTGCTACCAGTGGCCCCAAAGTAGGGACGAGCGACTGCTCACAGCCCAACGAGCAGCTCATGGCTGTCGGTAAATCACAAAAGAAAAAATTCTTGCATTTGACAATATGATATTCATGAAGAATTTCTTTCATGATAAGCATGTTTCACCAAAAATTTCTTTTGTTGAAACTTTCGTCTTGTCAGAACGTCATGTGACGAAATGGTCCCGCTATGCAAGTTAACATTTCCTTGAAAAAAATCTGAAGGACAACATCAACATGCATGCTGTATGATGAAGATATCATACGTATTATAAGAAGTTTACTACTTTCTTGTTATCTTTATGCTTGGCCCGATGGTTTAGCAAAGGCAAATATTTTCCAGAAAATTTTAAGAAACCATATATTTTTTTCTGAACAGGTTACATACAAGGTATTGTTTGGACCCTAAAACGTTGATAAACGAAATTCTTGATCTCAACAGATTCCTTTTGACAACACCTTTTCCTTTTCCCTGAAGCTTACGTTTTACGAAGCCGCTTTTTCTCTATACATAGGTATATCTCGAATAGTCACTTAAGAGATAAAATCAGAAGTAAATTTTCATGAATTGCAAAGACGAAATATGACAACATTTATAAAAAAAACAAAGCGATAAAATTCGTTGTTTTACGATTTAAGTAACTCTAATAAGACAATTTTAAGTTCCTAAACATCAATTAAAATAGTTCGAATTCAAAACCTTTTTTCAGTACTACCTGATACGCCACCTGAGGGTGTAAATTAGGTTATGAAACCTAATTTACACCCTTTCTTTCTCAAAATAAATGTGTTGAGGTACAATAGAAAGCTATATGTTGAGGTACAGTAAAAATCTCCATTCTAAATGTGTTCTGCATAAATAAAATGAAATCTCCAAAATAAACGTGTTGAGGCACAAAAGAAATCTCCATTAACGTGCTGTGCAAACACAGATAAAAACTCAGCTCTCAATTCGGAATGCAGGAATGCCATTATGTACCAAAACATATGCTCAACCGGATGACCTAATGAGGAGCATCTGAATGGGAACAGGTCGATGTAATTTTTCTAAGAGACATCTGAATGCATACCGGCGCTTGTGTGAAGAATACATGTTTGAAACATTCCACCCACTCAGCAAAGAAATAGAAGAGGTTAATTCTTATTTCTGGGATTTCATTATCTGCCGTGTACAGTGCAAAAGTGTTCCCTTCCCCAAACTTATTGTTCCATTTATTATGTCATAATAAAAAATCCAATTCACCTGCTTTATCATGATTTTAGTCAAATAGGGGGTTTCGAACATGGCAACTGTCTGGACGAAAGCACTACTCCGTTAATAAGCCGCCCCGGTGGCGCAGTGGTCTAAGCGATGGCCTCTGATCATTCGTCCGAAAGGGGTCCGGGTTCGAATCCCGGTGAGGCATGGATGTTGTGTTTGTCTTACGGCACTGGTTCTCTCCCTTCCCTGGAACCAGTGACCCTAAATTAGGGACGGGCGACTGCTTATAGCCCATTGAGTTGCTCAAGGTGGTCGTTAAAACTCCAACCAAAAAAAAAAAAAAAAAAAAAAAAACTCCGTTAATAAAATGTCATTGAAAGTATTTTCACCCCAGCACATCAAATTCTTCTCCTAACTGGAACTTTTGGCCAGTCATCCTAACTACAGCCTTTTTCATGAATAACCCCCTCAAAAGGTTTATACTATCGAATTCAACTTTCCATCAGCACAGTTATTTGTGCTTTGTATTGATATCTCAGCGACCCGAGAGTTAACTAATTTTCTAAATCTAACCATGTCTATCCTGAAGAATGACGCGCCGAGGTTCTTGCCATTTATTGTGATTTAATTTTTATGAGGGAGGTTTAAAGACCACCGTGAGCAACGCAATGGGCTATAAGCAGTCTCCCGTCCCTAATTTAAGGCCATTTGTTCCAGGGAAGGGAGAGAGCCAGTGCCGTAAGGCAAACACAACATCCATGCCTCACCGGGATTCGAACCAGGATCCCTTGTGACGTATATTCTAAATTAACTTTCCCTTTTAGCTTCTTTCCCTATGTAAACGTTGGGTTTATTCTGTTATTCTTCACTCTTAACGTCATATCTTTCTCTCAAACGAATACGTTTGGCAACACAATTGAGGCTGAATGAACGTGACGTATGCCTGAGTTTTGATAAGAACAAGAGATAAAAACGACGACTAATCTATTGCTTGAGAGCGTTGGATTGTAAACTGATTGTTGAAAGGAGCGTTGTGAAAAGAGCGTTGTTTCGTGTGTGGAGAGTTTAGTGCAATATGCTATGCTACGATGTGTTTGCTACATCCTGAATAAAGCATCTTTTTCCGTAAGTTGACTTCTGTTGTTTACATGTTTCGTCTGGCCGTTAAGGTTTCTTTCATTTAGGAACTATTTATTAGTATGTTGATGTTTTAAGTTAACGTAGAAGTAAGACAATACTTCTTCGTCATACCCTTTCTGACGAATGATCAGAAGCCATCGCTTAGAGCACTGCGCCACCGGGGCGGCATTGTGATTTAATGCAACCCAGGATTTCTGATGTGTCTACTGCAAATTTTATGCTTGACCAGTTTCTCACTAGTGAATCCTTCATCTATGAGCTTTCTCCGCGTTACTTCTATAGTATCTAATAATTTCGTTGACAAGGGTGTGTTCTTTAGGGATGATATCCAGTTCACGTTTCACCGGACAACATTCAGTATGGCATTATAAATCGGCCTAGTCTGATGATCTGAGGCATTTTTCAAGACCTCCATGGTCAGTGTTTTATTTTAATGATTAATCTACCTATGCCACGTAGTCACATGTTCATTATTTGCTTCCACAGAGACTTTCATTTCCTTCTATGAAATTTTCAAAAAAATTGAGATCTGTCCATTTATTCAATACAACCGAAGTATGTTCAAATAAACACAGTTTTTCATAACTGAGAATAATGACTAGTATCCACGGAATTACGACCACCTACATAATACAGGGTGATTCGTAAAGAAGTATACAGTTTCCAGATGCTGTTAAAACAGTAACAGTTGAAGACACGGACCACAACTGCAAACCGTTAGGTAGATGTACTCATAAAGTTTGTCTCCCACTACTGAGGAAAGTGACGTAGGCGATAGAGCGCATGTCACGTGACTAGTCAGTCAAAATGGCAGCGTGTGCAGTGGAGAAGGCGTTTTGTGTTCTTGAATTGAGCAAAACGGAATCTGTAGCTGTTATGCAACAGCATTTTCGATCACGATTCGGAAAAAGAACCTCCAACCAGAAAATCTATCTACGATTGTCATAAAAAATTTGAAACTACGGGCTGTTTGTGCAAACTTAAGAGTCCTGGACGACCACGGCGTGTATCGGAAGAAGTCGTCGATAGTGTTTGCCCCGCCATTCAACAAAGCCCGGGAAAATCAACGCGGATGGTGAGTCGTGAAGCGCATATTTCACAGCCCACTGTCTGGAGAAAGAAGATGAAAATGATTCCACACAAAGTGTAGATGTTGCAAAATCTCACTGACCTTGACAAGACAAAGCGCTTTGAATTTTGTGCCGAAATGCAGCACCGCTTTGAAATTGACGATTTTGCCGATCACTTAGTTTTCACCGATGAAGGACAAGGTATTCGCCCTCCCCTTCCTGTTGATCTAGCGGAGCTGAAACAGCGTATCACTGCACTTGATTCAGATATCTTACCTTGCGTCTGGGCGGAAATGGATTACCGGCTCGATGTGTGTCGTGTGACTAAGGCTACACATATAGACCATCTGTGACTGTCTCTAAAAATCCTTGAAACATTTCCCTACAATTGTGTTTCAGGTAACATAAAATATCTTACATTGTTCTTGTTTTATAGTGCGTTGAAACTGTATACTTCTTTGTGAATCACCCTGTACTTCGCGGGCCTTTCTTTTGCCAGAAGAACGGCTGCCACGCTGCGTGGCTCGACTCCACGAGGTATATGTACAGTTGCATGGGAATCTGCAAGCAAGTTTCTTGTATTGCAGTCCCCACTGGAGCAGCAATTCAAGCAACTTGGTTGCAGATTCCGGGGTGGTGTGCCTAACTCCCTCCCATGACGTTCCACAACACCCTACAGATGTTCAATTGGGATGAGATTACGTGAGTTTGTGGAAAGCACTGTGTTCGTCGAAGCATTCCTGCACGGATCATTATTATCCTCTAAGAACCCATCCTGCTCTGGTTGGAATTACAACATTATAGGGTGTAAATGGTCTGAAAGCAGTCTCACGTGGTGGTCTACAACCGTGTTCATAGGTTGGTCTACAAGGTCAAAACTCATGCCAGCAAAACATGCCCTTTATCATACAACAGCCTCCACCATCCTGGATAGCCTGTGCCATGCATGAAGGATTATGCTACAGAAGCCAAGTACGGACTCAACCATCGGGAGAATGAAGCACTTATCGTGATTCTTCGGACCAGAACATCTGCTTCCAATCCATATACTGTTGACACCAGAAAAGTTATTTACGTCAATGGACTGTTGTTAGGAGAGTTTGGCATGTAGGGAGTCTCCCCTTTTAGCCCACCCGTGCCATCGTGCGACGCATGGTCGCGCGGGATATTCTTTCTAGTTGACTCATATTGTGTTGGGCCTTCAGCTGCTGCGCCGATTGCCAACCTGTTTTAAACCTCTGGAATCCATCTTTAGCCACCAATTACAGTTGTGTCGCCAGTTCGTTGCCAGTTTGGCATCATTCTTTCTAGACTGAAGACCTCGAAACAACCCGGAAGTGTCACCGTTTCGGAAGTGGACGCACCAATCCTTCGCGTACCCTCAGTTTTGCCTTTCGTAAACTCCGACAAATCCTTAGGTTTGTCTATTACGTCCGTAACTTCGCTTTAAACTGAACCACCAACTTCTTATGTACACTCTTTTAGACTACAGGTTACACCGATTTCCTCGTAATGACAGGATCGAGAGTAACTTATTTTGCAATGGGGTAGTCGAAATTTCTTAAGCACTCAGTGCAAGTAACTTCTATTCTTGCATTACTAATTTTACAATTCCTGGTGTCGCCAAAAGATGAACTTAACAGCTGTTTTTGGAAACTATTAGTTAATTCTCCATACGTCTAGTAAATAGCCATTTTCCAGTACTGAATGCAATTCCTGGTGTTAGATCAGTCTTAAAACAAGCGTAATTGAATAGTTTTCGACAAAACCCATAAATATCAATGTAACATCAAGAATTCAAAATGAACGATCGTACATAGGTAGATATGTTATCGAAAACAAGAACTGAATAAATATCTGACAGGAACATAAATTGCAAACAATTAACACGAGGAAGCGCCACAACTCAAGATATGAACCTGTAACAAACGGTTATGGAATTTGAAATAATAATTATACAAGCACGTCTTCTTTAGAACGGCCAAAGCCCTCATAAGAAGCAAAGGCTACTGACGATATGCCAAAGCAGGGGAAATATATAACAGAAAATAAAGATATTTGCATCGCTAATTCAGAATGTGGATAGTACGGTATCTCTATAAGAGTTGAGGCCTTATGCGGAGAACTTGCGTCTAATAATGTTCTCCGATGACTACCGTTTCTGTTTTGATGCAGAGGATGATCGTATAATGGTAAAGCGTTACCTAAAGGAGGATACAGAATACATTGCAGCTAGCCGTAGTGCCTGCACGATCGAAATTATGGAGTCGGGCAACACAAACTATGACATCCGGTAGCTTTTTGTGTTCATCAAAAGAAAGGTGATAGTACTATGATACATGGGTAATGCTCTGAAAGACCATTGCGTTCTATTCTTCGCGTTATCACTAATGTTGTTTTTTAAACAAGATACCACACATTGGCACCGTAGGACGCTTCGCCTTACACTGTCTACTTGATGTCAACACCTTTCCTAAGCCAGCCATGTTCCGGGATTTTCCTCCTGTCGAGGATGACTGAGATATTCTCTCACCAAGAGCGTTAATGTCTGACACTGACACTCAACACGTATTAGGAAAAAGAGTGGTGAAATGTGTCACAGGGCACTGCTCGGACATGCACGCACCGTTGCGATGGCGATTTGTTGCGTGTATCACCAACACCTGGGAAAACCGTGTATTGCCAACACTTACTGAAAGACCCAGGAAACAGCTTCACAGAATCCGTTACGATCTGTCATTGTAAATTCTGTATGCCAAATTCGAACACACTGAATGCATAATTTACTATACAGCCCGCACCCATCCACAAATCTACTCTACCAAGCCACAACAATACTGTCGACAGAACCCCCCTGCGGACTATAATTAGGTCAGATACAGTAACTACTTTCTCTGTAGCGTACCAGCGACTGCAATGACGAGTAAACATGGGACAGACAGGCGGTGCAAGGAAGATGGGGTGTTATATCTCCCCGAGTGCAGAACGTCTGGGATTTCAGCGTACGACAGCCGCACGGTTGTACTAGGACTATATGAAAAATGACAGCCGCCAGAAAAAACGTGGCGGTAGTTGGGTCGCTCATTTTCGAAGTGAGTGACGCCTCTTAGCTATTGTAAGGTTCCAACGCAAAGCCATGAGGATAACGGAGGAGAGATAACGGTGGCATTCTCCGAAGAGGTACGTATGAAAGGTCGTGCAAAGATCATTCGACGTATGATGGCACGACTCTGTTTCGGCAACCTACGATCACATCGAATACCCTTGCTAAAAGCATGTAACTAGGATATACGGCTGCAGAGGGCGAACGAACACAGTCACTCGGGCGCGAATGAATAGAAAAGCGTAGTTTAGTACGACGAACCGAGTTTCCAACTACAACATGACGACGACGGGAAGGTATGTATTTGGCGTGGGACACACAAGGCCATACACTATATTGACAAAAGTCATCAGACAGGTAGAAGAGAAACACAATATATATATATATACGTACATTAGTACGGTGTCGGTCCACCTTTGGTCTTAATGCATGCACTGATCCTTCGAGACATGCTTTCGACAAGATTTTGGACCACAGCGGTAGGTATGCGTTTACATTCAGTACATAATGCTGCCGCTAAATGTTTCTTAGCAGTAGGCCTTGGTTCCAAGCTTCTTATGCGGCGCTCTAATTCATACCATAGGTGCTCTATGGGTTTAAAATCAGGGCTCTGTGCTGGACAGTCCACACACGATACGGAATTACACGCCGTAACAGTCCTCTCTTTATGGTTTGGTGCATTATCCTGCTGGTACCAACATGGCTCGGTTCCATAGTATTGCCACAGTTAGTAGGGCATAATCGTCCAGAATATCGAGGTAGATGTGCTGGTTAACAGGTTTGTCAATGATAATCAATGGGACGGGACCATACCACGAAAAACACCCCCACACGAGTACACTACCAGCTCCAAACTTGACCGTAGGAACAGTACACTGTGGTAAATAGCGTTCTCCCGGCTGTCGCCATACCCACACACGGCCATCAGACTGATGGATCGTGTATCTAGGGCGATATGTTCGCTGTCAGCTGCAGGCTTGTTTTTATACCGTTTGGAGATGTACCGTGCATCTTAACAACGCAGCCGATCTATTCATTTGCTTTTGAAGGGGAGTGCGGTGGCTTTTGTGAATATAGTGTATAGCCCAAGTCTTACGTTGTCCATTGGACCCGTTTCCATCGATTTACGCTCCACGATAAATGTTCTTTACACCATGCTAAACGAAGAGTAGCATTCTGAGTGGAGATGAAAGGCTTATGAGCAGCCGCACGACCACGGTAACCATGGAATGTAGTTCTCTGCGAATGGTACGTGTACATACCGAGGTTCCAGCATTTTTACTCACCTGTACACTGAGGTCTTGTGTAGTACTTCGTCGATTATCTGTAACGACACTCCTGATGCTTCGAGGTCTTTTTTCACTGATTTTCTTTGGTCTGCCGATACGTGTTGCTGCCTCAGGCACGCCATGTGTCTTCCATGTATTCAGTACATCCAAAACAGTTAGTT
Organism: Macrothele yani; assembly: GCA_039090855.1. Classification (NCBI taxonomy): domain Eukaryota; kingdom Metazoa; phylum Arthropoda; class Arachnida; order Araneae; family Macrothelidae; genus Macrothele; species Macrothele yani. Next base: position 81,787,289 of record CM077018.1, read on the forward strand.
GACTTGGGTATGTTTAAACGCTTATCGGTTTCTCTTATGGATAACCCACTAATATAACACCCAACAATCTTTCCTTTCTCAAAGTCAGTTCAGCGATATTTTCACTCAACCTCACAGTGCGATATGATCGCCGTCAGCTGCAGGCTTGTTTTTATACCGTTTGCAGATGTACCGTGCATCTTAACAACGCAGCCGATCTATTCATTTGCTTTTGAAGGGGAGTGTGGTGGCTTTTGTGAACATTGTGTATAGCCCAATTCTTACGTTGGGGTATTACAGGTCGGTGAAGGTGGGGTAATCTTCTACGAAGTGTTCCTTACCTATTGAAACTACCATAACCACACAAGTAGGGAGCTTTCTTTCAAAAATACAACAGCCCGTCTCATCGCTCCCGTTTGGCAACGAACTGATTGGAGAATCATTCTGGTAAGTACTTAACAATCGGATGGTCCTCTCACTCACCGGACGTGAACCCAATTGAGCATCTGTGGGGCGATGCATTGGAGCCAGAAAACCACCACTGGCAACTGTCGGCGCTTTATGAACGCTATCTAGGAATTATGGACCGCAGTACCATCGGAACGTTTCCAACACGAGGTAGGGCCCATTCGACAATGCACTGCAATCTTTGAGTCCATGAATGTGATTTACGTCGATATCCTCTTTAAGTGCTGCTTAAAATTTCCTTTGTTTCACTTTGTGACCTTTGCACTAATTATTCATTTATTACCATTGGAACAGAAATGTTAATCTTATCACCATTAGTCGCGGTGAAACTACACTGAATGGACAAATTTTTTTAACCACCCCTTAACCAATATGCAGAGCAAAAGTATCGTTCTACTCGCGTAGGACTCTGAAACTGGTAATGCCCGTGAATACAACAGGTCTCTTCTCATTGGAAACCAGTCGCAGAAAAGTAATAAGGGGCTGTGAGGAAGTTTGGTTGTGCAGTCACCGCAACTGCTGAACTGTTGGGATTTCCACGTCAGACAGTCACGCGTGTATACCAAGACTATATGAAATACGGCAAAACTTCCAACCGACAGGAGAAGTGTGGCCATAAACGTGCAATTGACTCTCACGGTGAACGCAGACTGTCCCGCATCGTTACAAGGAATCTCACGGCTACCGCGGAGTACATACCGTCGGTATTTAATAAGGGATCGTCCACTAGCTTACTCTGTAAAAACGTTTCTGAAATTCACGATCCACTTTCCGTCATTTCTTTCGTGAATTAACGAATCATATTTCTGATACAACCTTTTTCGTCAAATGACAGAAAAAAAACCGGAATTTCATGGATTGTTCGTGCTACGGGAAAATTCTGAATTTTCAGAAACTTTTCCGCAGTTTCTTTCTTATATTGACTGTAAATTACCGTTTTAGAGATGTGTTAAACGAAAATTCAGAATTTTCAGAAACCTTTACGCAGCTTCTTTCTTATATTGACGGTAAATTACCGTTTTCGAGATGTGTTAATGGAAAATTCTGAATTTTCAGAAACCTTTCCACAGCTTCTTTCTTATATTGACGGTAAATTACCGTTTTAGAGATGTGTTAATGGAAAATTCTGAATTTTCAGAAACCTTTCCGCAGTTTCTTTCTTATATTGACGGTAAATTACCGTTTTAGAGATGTGTTAATGGAAAATTCTGAGTTTTCAGAAACATTTCCGCAGCTTCTTTCTTATATTGACGGTAAATTACCGTTTTAGAGATGTGTTAATGGAAAATTCTGAATTTTCAGAAACCTTTCCGCAGCTTCTTTCTTATATTGACGGTAAATTACCGTTTTAGAGATGTGTTAATGGAAAATTCTGAATTTTCAGAAACCATTCTGCAGTTTCGTTCTTATATTGACGGTAAATTACCGTTTTAACGATGTGTTAATGGAAAATTCTGAATTTTCAGAAACCTTTCCGCAGTTTCTTTCTTATATTGACGGTAAATTACCGTTTTAGAGATGTGTTAATGGAAAATTCTGCATTTTCAGAAACCTTTCCGCAATTCTTTTCGTATATTAACGGAAAATCTCCGTTTTCATTTTCTCCGTATCCGTACGATGAGAAATTACCGGTAATAGGAGCGACTCGTCAGAAAATTTGAAATTCGATTAACTTTTAAATTTCAATCGTCTGTCGAATTTCAAAGTTCCGTAGCCAGATCGGATATTGTGGATAGCATAACGCATGGATTTCGTTTATTGTGGCACAAGATATTTCTTCTCCTCTTCCCTATTTTGTGCACCAGCTATTTATTATACAGGGTGATTCATAAAGAAGTATACAGTTTCAACGCACTATAAAACAAGAACAATGTAAGATATTTTATGTTACCTGTAACAGAATTGTAGGGGAATGTTTCAAGTTTTTTTAGAGACAGTCACAGATGTTCTATGTGTGCACCCTTAGTCACACGACACACATCGAGCCGGTAATCCATTTCCACCCAAACACGAGGTAAAATATCTGATTCAAGTGCAGTGATAGTGGCTGAGATACGCTGTTTTAGTTCCGCTAGATCAACAGGAAGGGGAGGGGCGAATACCTTTTCCTTTACGTACCCCCACAAGAAAAAGTAACAAGGTCAGGACTTCTGGGTGGCCATTGGGTCAGTGGCATGTTATAGTCCGCGGCTTGTCCAATCCATCGGACAGACGCTGCCATTTTGACTGACTAGAAACGTGACACCAACGCTATCGCCTACGTCACTTCCCTCAGTAGCGCGACACAAACTTTATGAGTACATCTACCTAACGGGTCGTAGTTGTGGTCCGTGTCTTCAACTGTTACTATTTAACAGCATCTGGAAACCGTATACTTCTTTACAAATCATCCTGTATATTGCGTTACTATAAGAAACCGGGTACTTATTGAATAGATGATTATACGATGTCTATGTATCCGTCTTTGAGCAATTTAAGACAAAAGCTATTATAGTTATCAAGAGTAAATTTTATATTCAGGAGGGCTTTTTTGTGAACTAATACTATAAAAATGAAGTTGCAAAGCGTTTTGTTGCTTGGAAAAATCACGAAGAAAAATGCTTAATTTGTGAATTGTCCTCCTGCAAAGAAAATAACATTACAAACCTATTCAGAAAAAAATAAGAACAGAAAATCAAATGACTAAATCACTCGCATTAATGACAAAAAAATGCATCGTCGTGCAATTTGTTTTACAATGTAACTTGGGTTTCCGAGTGTTTGCGGCTCAGTGGTTAAAAGCGTGCGTTGCTTGTTGAACCAACCTAAATGACGGAGGTTCGATCCTGACTGAACCGGAAGGATTATCTGTGGTAAGCGTTGAAAAATGCAGCGTCGTCGATTTTGCGGAATTTCAGTTTAAATACAGAAACAACCTGAAACTTTTTTTTTTTCTGAAATAAATGGAATTTCTGAGTACGGAAAATCCGTGAAAATACGGAAGTTAAAAATCCTCCAAATACGTGGCGTCAGTAAATAAATAAATACATCGCTCTTTTTCGGTTGTTATCTGTGGCAACCGAAAAAGCAACACATAGCACCCGAAAAAAGCTAAGCCCATCTCACGGATTTATGATGTCAGAAGCTGACTTAAAAATACACATAGCACCGTGGATTGTTGGCCACCGTGGTGCAAAGCTAACGCGCTCGGCTAGATATCGAGAGATCCGTGAGTTCAATTCCCTGGCGGCGGCTGAAAACAATTTCTCTGTTGCTATGTGTTTCCGGAACGTGGATAGAGCGATGTATTTATTTCTACGGAAGTTAAATAGAACTTTTTAAAAACGGAAATTTCTGAAAAAGACGACATTTACAGGCAACGTTACTGCACGTTATTTTTAGAAACTTTCTGTGAATTCACACCACTTATTTTTAAAAGTGTATTCAAAAAGACCTTCTGTCGTCCCATGAAAAAATAGGCTGTATCAGTCGATCTCCTTGTGGACTTCAAGGCACGTTAAAATCAGGCTGCAGTTTACAAAGGCCAATCTCAACTGGACTGCGGAGGACTGGAAATACATCATCTGATCAGACGAATCACGGTTTAAACTCTATCACGCCGATGGGAGGGTGCAGGTGTGGCGTAAACCACACGAAGCAATGAGCTCAGCTTGACAAGTTGGGGTTATACAGGCAGGTGAAAGCGGCGTAACAGCTTGGGGTGCGTTTACATGCACTTCCTTAAGACCCTCGTACCCGTCGAGACTTTCATCACAGGTCCAAGGTATGTGACCATTCTCCTAGACCATCTACACCCATTTGTAACGATTCCCTTTCCACACCAGGACGTCATCTCTCAACAGGACAACGCCACACCGCATACTTCCCGAGTGGCAGCCAAATGGCTCCAAGCTTATTCAAGTAAGCTTACCACACCCGGACCTCAGCCCTATTGAGAATTTATGGGACGAACTGAAAAGTTTGTTCGAGCTCGCCAATCCCCATAGGCAATTTTGGGTGCTCTGCGACAGGCAATCCTCTCTTCATTGGAAGCAATACCACTTCCTCGAGCTCTTGCCAAGACATATGGCTGTTGCTTTAAGAGCAAAAGGCGGAGCAACACGTTATTAGGTAGGTGTATATAATAGTTTGTCGATTTAGTTTAGTTGAACCAGTGTGCTCTGTGTTGTGCTTGTTAAACTTTTTGCTGCAGTGTGATCTTACCATGTTTGAAATAAGTGAACAGTGACTGACCGCATTTGTTTTCAACAGAATAAATACTGAGTTACCCCAAAGCTGATAATTGATTTGAAGATAGAGAAATACTGTTCTTCGGATTTCCTACCTAGTGAAAGATATTGGCAAATATATCCAGCGTATATGTCACAATGGGCGGTACTAAGTTTAAATGATTCCCTAGCACTAGCCATGCCTGCAATTATAATGCACCCTTTACGAGGATCTCCGCTGGGTTCACCCGTTTCCCACAAGGCATCTGGTATGCGTTCTCCATTGCTGAACCTCCAGAGGGATCCGACAAATCCTGTTAGTTGAAGCCGAACGTAAAATGCTTGAACAAGGAGATCCTGTTCGATGATCCTCAAGAACAAATGATGGTCAATGTGATTCTTCACGGGCATCAGGACTGCACCTTCCGCACGGCATGTTGAAGAAGCGACTATCCAAGAAGTGGAATATTCTGAAACTCTGAGGCAGATGTTGCCGAAATTTACGTAGCCTCCAGTGCAGCCTAGAATGCAAAGAACAAATTGAAAATCACTCACCGAAAAAAAAACAGCAACAGCAAATTATGATGTTTTTTGCTCTTTATTTTAAGAATACTTAAAAAAAAAAGGAAGTTCTTCAGATCAGTGATGCGCTCTATTTTTTCTGGGAAACTTACGTTTTGAAGAAATAGTGAATTTTCAACCGATTTTGAGTTGCGCTTTTGAAACCATACCTTAATTTCCAAATATAGCATAAATACAAAAGCATTGACGAAAATTCTGCAGTTTAGGGAAGAAATGTCTTCAGGCCGATCCGATGGCGCAATGGTCTAAGAGCTGGCTTTTGACCACTCGTCCAAGATAAGTCCGGGTTCCAATCCTGGTCAAGCATGGATGTTGCATTTGTCTTAAGGTACTGGCTATCTCCCTTCCTTGGAACCAGTGGCCCTAAATTGCGGACAGGCGACTGCTTTTAGCCCACAGTGGTTGTTAAAACTCCCAAACAAATCCAAATTCCTTCAGTAGATTTTTCTTTTCTTTTTTTTGAGGGGTCGGGAGGTCACAACCCTTTTTATATGATGGCTGTTGATGTTTTCGTTCATTTCAGATTGGAGAAACAATATTTATAAGATGTATTTTATGCTGGTTTTTTATTCAGGCGATTTCATTCCGCGCATGTCCAGCAGACCGTGATATGCTCAGCTGGAAAGTCAATATCCAGTTTTTTTTTTGTACTAAAATTTAAACCATTGACTGTCATACGGACAATTATCATGCATAGCTACTCCACCACATAACGGGGGGATACACGGTTGTGATATAACTGCCGAAAGGTCACAAAACTGTGATGCAGTTTGCATTTTGACTGATTCGGACTCGTTTCATTATTAGGAGTCGTTAAGCCTAACCGAAGGCTTAGCAGCAACAGCAAACTATGAAGAACAACAACAGCAAACTATGAAGAACAACAACAGCAAACTATGATGTTTTTGCTTTTGATTTTAAGAGTACCTCGAAGGCTTAGCGACTCTTGACAATGTATTTTTTTTAGAAAAAATCTCTACTTATCCGAAAGCTATGACATAGTTTTGTGAAGTTTCGCTCGTTACACTGGAGCTGCGTCATCCCCGTAAAGCGGCATAGTTATGAATGATAACTTTCAGTAATGATAATTGGTGGTTTCTATGGCCCTACAAGCGCAAACTAAGTGAATATTACCGCATCCCAAAATGAGCCCATGTGAGTTGCGCCGTATATCTCTGTGTTCTTATGCAAATTTGGTTTCTCCTCGTTAAAGATTTTTCTGTCTTAACGCCACAAAGTTCCTCCCGATGAATTTGAAGTTACTAATTCCAGACATCGGGTCAAAGGGCAAGCTACGTAGCAAGACTGCTGAGATAAGAGCTCTGGGTGCAATGTTTTCAGAGCACTGTTATACACTGAAGAGCAATTGAATTAGAGACAGCTGGCGTTTTGCAAATGTGGCGCTGTGGGCGGTCCTGTAAACGGAAACGACATGACGTATGCAGCGATCCGTTAATATAAGGAGTGATGCGATGGGAATAAGTAAGAGTCGGAAGCAGTATGGGTAAGACAAATGATCTCAGCGCATTTGACCGTGGGCAAATTGTCGGGGCCCGACGAATGGGACACTCCATCTCGGAAGTTGTGTAGGCACTGGGATTTTCCCGAGCCACTGTGTCACGGGTGCACCGTGAGTACATCGAATCCAGTAAAACCATCCCTGCAAGAGCCAACTGCCGTGGACAACAGCGTGTGGATGAGCGGGGTTATCGTCGGCTAGCTTGCATTGTAACAGCGGATAGACGGGCCACAGTGTAAGAAATCACTCGGCAATTTAACGCTGTTGCACAAAAACGTGTAAGCAGTCACACCATCCAGAACCATCTCCTCGCTATGGGGTACAGAAGCCATCGTCCCACGAGGGTACCGCTGCTGACCGCACATCACAAGGTGCAAAGATTAGCATGGGCGCGGGAACATCACCACTGGACCCTAGACATGTGGAAAAATGTTGTCTGGACTGATGAGTCGAGATTCATGTTGGTACATGCGGATGGCAGGATACGAGTACGGCGCAAACCACATGAAGCGATGGATCCTTCTTGCCTGCAGGGTACTCTTCAAGGGGTGGCATTCTCGTCTGTAGACTGTTTGCGTGTACTGAAATTGGACCCCTGGTACGTGTGAGGGACATCGTCCCTCACAGGTCAACGTTACCGGGATATCCTGGACGACCATTTGCTCCCGTTTGTGCGTCTTCAACATCCCACTGGGGACCTCATCCTGCAACAAGACAATGCAGCTCCCGAATTGTATCGGAATGGTTGGATGAACACTTCACCGACGTGACCTAGTTTCCTTGGCCAGCTAAGTCACATGACCTCAGTCCCATCGAGTACATCTGGGATGCCATCGAGAGAGATGTTCGAGGCTCTGACCTCCCTCCATCAAATCTTCATGAACTGTGGGAGCTTGTTCAGGGGTCGTGGATCCGTATGGCTTTCCAACGCTTCCGGTGTCTTGTCGAGTCCATGCCGAGACGAATCGCCGCCGTCATCAGGGCGAAAGGTGGTGCTACACGTTACTAGACAGGCATCTCTAATTCAATTGCTCTTCAGGGTATACACGATTGTCAAACACTGTGGATCAGGATATTGTAAAGCACGGTTCTGTACAATGTGAAATACAAAGCACTGTTGATTCGATTATGCTAATACAATGTTCTATGTTTTCGTGAGCTAATTAACGAAGGATTAAAAGGCGAGAGAAATTTTTGTGAGCTCAAGATTCTTCCGAGCAGAGGGGATAATTATAAATGAATGTCAATTGGACCACGTAGTCTTGGTATTTTGATTCGATACTAACTAATGTTCTGACTAAGTAGTGTGAGTGTGATGATGTGTTATAACCACCAATAAAAGTAGAATAAAACGTAAACCACTTGATTCATTTCTAACTCTTGGATATATTCTGAAGTTTATTTTATGTTTATATAAGCCCTTTTCAGCTACAACGAAAAGTTCGATATCCGAGTCAACGAAAACCAAATTCAATAAGCTTTAAGTCTACAAGAGTATTAAGTTAAGATGAACTTCGGTTACCTTACAGTAAATTAACATAAAGATAAGCTCTAAGCTTTAGTGTGTTTAAATGATGCTAAACATAACGTTAAAAAAATTCAAGTCAACAATCCGATTTAAGTTATAACATTATACAGTAGAAAAACACGCTAAACATTGCTTCTCCACCCTGAAATCAAAAGAAAAATTTATCCAAGGCCATCATCAAAGGGGCTTTGATGAAAAGCAAATCGTTATATTAATCAATATACGAATTACGTCTCTAAATTGCGAAATTACCATTTTCCTATGTCGGTATTGGTATATTGCTGTACTGGAAGACTTGGTATTTTTTGAAGAATACTGTCAGTGCTACTCAGAATCATTGAAAATTTGTTATTTAATTGAAACATAAGTTTCCCAAGCGGAAAATGCCAATGAACAGCGTGCGTTACTAATCTGAAGAATTACAGAAAAATACCCTGGTGGAAATGGAAAGTGATACACCCAGAAGGAATTGGTGGAATTGCATGGCACTTGGACAAAAGTATGTCTGTAGGACGGGTATTGAATGATTAAAAAGTGGAAGCAGTACATGCGGTGATATATAAAATACGTGCCGATTTGTTATGCAAAATTGCTATGTTGTTTCGTTCGTAAGTCGTTAACTGTGTGATGTCACAATGTCGTTTTTTGTCCTCATGTTGCCGGTAACCAGCTATTCCACGTCGTAGAGTGAGAACTCCATACACCCACATGTCGGACTTGGAGCGAGATTGCATCATTGGCATGCCTGAAATGGGTGCTTCGTATCGTGAAATAGGCCGAGGGAAGGGCTGTAGTGCCATGTTAGTACGGAGAGTGGAGACACAGTGGACGCTGGAAGGCGTGAGTACTCGCAGATCTGGCACAGGTCCTCGAAGGAGAACGACACCACGTGACGACCGTCATATTGTCCGGCTGGCAGTTGCTGACAGAGGGACGACCGCAGCACAGATCCGAGTAGTGGTGACAGCCAGTGTGACCCTATGGACAATTGTCAACCGATTGTTCGAAGCTGGGTTACATTGTCGTACCGCCATGCAGTGTATTCCGTTAACCCGATTCCACTGTCAACAACGGCTCACCTGGTGTAATGCTAGACGCAACTGGACACGTGAATGGCGTGCAGTTGTGTTCAGCGACGAGTTCCGATTCTGTCTGGGCCAAAGTGATAATCGACAACATATCCGGTGGCGTTGTGGAGAAAGGGCCAACCCTGCTGGGATTTCAGAGCGCAACAGCCCGCCAATATGTGGACAGGGTGATACAACCTGTTGTCATACTCTTCATGGCCACCATTCCAAATGGTCTTTTCCAACAGGGCCCGTCCACACACTGCGGCAATAAAACGACAATCCTTGCAAGGTGTCACGATCATGGATTGGCCTCCACGCACCCCATATCTGTCCCCCATAGAGCATGTCTGGGACGCCATGGGTGGACGCATTACGATACGTCGCCAACCACCGCAAACGGTACAAGAACTGACTGAACGCGTTATGCAAGCTCGGAGAGACATACCCCGAGACTAAATCCGCAGACTTAGTGATTCCATGCAGGCAAGGATGCAAGAGTGTAGAGCTGCTCATGGTGGGTACACTTCGTACTGAAACATTTACCGAACAGCAATAAAATCGAGCTGATTCACATCAGTTTGGTTTCATTTATTGTGGTTAGGACTCTGTACCTATCTACCAAGTTTCATGCAATTGCACCAATTCTTTCCGGGTGTATCACTTTCCATTTCCACCAGTGTATTTAAATATCACTTAATTGTTCTAGTTACCAGGATTTGTGCGTTCCATCCATAAAGCAAAGTGATTTCAGATGCGGCTATGGTTTAATGAAATCAAAATTGCGTGTCTTGTGGTATATGGTTCCAACACAATATACCACAAGACACCTTAAAGTGTGGGATGCTCAGAGTGGTTTTATGCCTGGTAAAGGCTGTACTAAACAAATTTTTGCATTACGCATGATGATTGAAAATTATTTGGCTGTTGGTAAGAAAGTTTTTGCTGCCTTCATAGATTTAGAAAAAGCTTACGACCGACTAAATAGGATACTTTTGTGGAAGGTATTGAATAAATATGGTGTTACTGGGAATCTACTTAATAGTGTAGGAGCAATGTATGCTGCCGGTAAAGCTTGTGCACGAGTGAATGGTGTTGTATCAAAATGGTTGTCTATTGGTGCAGGAGTCAGACAAGATAGTGTAATGTCACCATGCATGTTTGATATATTTATGAACGCGTGCATGCGTGATGCCAAGATGGACAATACTGGTTTATGTCTTGGTAATATATGTGTAATCAAATATGTTTATTAAAAGCCAATGAGTACATAATAGAATTACAGCCTTTTACATCCGTCAGGGAACCTGTATAAAAACTGGGTATAAACAGGTAATGAGTAAGATGAAAAAAAAGACATGGACAAACACAAAATAAGTACATATACATAGAATGAAAGTCCGGAAATTACCTGTGACTTTAAAATGAAACTAAGAGAGCATAGGTCCTAATGTACAGAAAATCCATGTCTGTATAATGAGGAAAAAATAACAGTAGGCACAATTCGATGAAAGTGCAGTCCTGAACTTACAGATGATGAAAAAAGTGAGTTCTAATGACGAAGGGGCACTATACACAGGTAGTGAATAGATAATCCACAGTCCGACGATCTACGTTAGGTGACGGCCAGGCGTCGGAGACCGTGAAGAATAAAGATGAATACGCTGAGCAGGTGATGAGATATCAGCTGGGTGAGAAAAAAGCTGGAATCAGTAGCCGAACACAAGCAAGGAGAGGTGAAGTAGGCACCAGAAAGGGAATGAAGAACAATGGGGATATAGGAATTTCGGATGACAGTGCGGAACACAGGCAATGATCAGTAGAAGAGGTGGCAGAATAGAAAAGAACTTCAACGTACTCGGAGGCGGATACGTTTCTGGTGCACCGACACCCAGCCGGTAGAGTTGCGCCAGGTAGCGTGAAAACGGCTAAGAGATTGAGAAGAACGAGCAGCAGAAAATTCAAGACGAAGACGTGAAGTGATATTCGATCTATATGTCAGATACAAACGACGGCGAGCAGCAGAAACGGAGGGGGAAAGGGCAGTTGCAACATCGAGGAAAAAATGATAGATCACGGATTTGGCGAGAATGAAGAAAAAAGAACGAAGCGGGCTATGGCAAGAGAAAAGAGGTTCGTGGTTAGCAGTGAACATGTAATCGCGTAATGAATGGGGAACTGGGCAAACGACAGAAGTGGCAGAAAACATAGCTGAGAAGAGTCGAAAGAATGGAATATTGTGAATAAACGTGAAGAACGGAACCAAAGACAGAGCAAAACCGACATAAACCAGCCAAAACAGTGTGATGGGCCAGCACTCAAGCCAGCAGTAGTCCAGCACTATGTTGATGCAGCCCAATCGTCAATAAAATGTCCCGGTGGTCCCCACATGGGCCAGTAGTTCAGGCCAGAAATTGGCCAACAGTTGGCACCCCATCAGTTATCATATGCCAGAAGAGGGCCATCAGCTATCCATCACTGGCAGTGGCCGCCACAAGCGGCCCTGAAAGCACGTGTAATAAATGATGGCTAGCCTAATGTTGTCCGCTAGTTTACCGGCAGTAGGAGCCGGCAATCACATGACGTAACTGATGGCTTGCCGGATCTTGCCTGCCAATTTCCCAGTAGTAGCCATAAAAAAAGTGATAACCGCACTTCCCCAAAGGCACAACTACTTGCGCTTCATGTGTTTCAGATCATCCCTTCTATACTGCGCATGTGCAGAAGCACGTGTTGCTTCTGCACATGCGCAGTATCGTTGCTTCCACTTCGTGTTGAGGTTGCTTCGGTTGCCAGCTACGGGCCACTAGTGGCACTTCCTCGGAGGCCCGCAATTCCCGGCGATGCTGCAGGGCCATCAATGGCTGCCAACTAATGGCGCTGCCACCAACGGACCACTACCGTGCCGTGAGCTGCAGATTTCAGCCAGCACAGTGACCCATCACTGCCAGCTGGTGGCCAGCAGTTTTTCAACACTTGCGTTTTTGCTGGGGAAGAAGGGATGATCTGAAACACATGAAGTATTGTAAAAGAAAGCAGACGGTTATGAAGGAAAAGCCATTGATGATCACGAGACTTCGGTGAAGAAAGGGAACCGGAAACGGCAGACATGTGAAAAAGTTGGCATGTCATGAATCGGTGTTGGAGAAGTATCGGAAGTAAGCAAAAAACGGTAGAGTTGTTTTTCGGTAAGGCTGGAAGCACAGATGATCGAGGTAGCAGTCTGAAGAAAAAAGGAAAGAAAGTGAAGCAGATGGAAGAAAGTGAAGTCCATGGATATCAGCAAGAGCAGGAAACTGAGAGATGATGGCATCGTGGATGAGTTGAAGTTTGCAACGGTTGGTGCGAGAATCGGGAATCAAAGGAAAAAGATCATCAGCGGTGAGCCAAGTGGGGTCAGGATAAACAAGATGACGGGCAGTCATGATGCCAACCTGCATCCAAGAAGGGAAATAAAAATCAGGGCGATGCGGAGGATGAATGAAAAATTTATAAAGTAAAGGTTCTTGCAAGAAATCGGTCGTGGAAGTTAAGACGAAACGTTGAAACGGGAGATCATGAAAAAAAAAAAAGTAAACATTTACGGTAGAACTGAGGAAGGCGTCTGGGAATCAGAGAGTACTGGTGCGTAGAAAGAAACAAACGAAGCGTAAGAGATGGACGAAAAGGACTCAGTACGGAATTGAAAACAATGGTAGGCGGCGAGGGAGTGCAAGATAGATGAAGAAAGAAGAAAAGGCCGCCCCGGTGGCGCAGTGGTCTAAGGCGTTGGCCTCTGATCATTCGTCCGTAAGGGGTCCGGGTTCGAATCCCGGTCAGGCATGGATGTTGTGTTTGTCTTACGGCATTGGCTCTCTCCCTTCCCTGGAACCAGTGACCCTAAATTAGGGACGGGCGACTGGTTATAGCCCATTGAGTTGCTCACGGCGGTCGTTACACCTCCAACCAAAAAAAAAAAAAAAAAAAAAAAAGAAGAAAAGGTGAAAGAAAGACTTATAACGGAGGGTAAGGAACGAAAGATTAATGCCTCCAAGTGAAAGCGGTAGTGTGAGGACTGAGGCACGACCATGATGATGACGATTCCAAATGGAGTTTGTGAAAGAGAGCTGGAGCGAATTATGGAAAGACTTCAGAGGGGCAGAAAGAATCCAGAGATGAAAAAGACTGGGCATGATGAAAAGATTTGCCTTTTGGGAGAACGAAAGAAAAGGGGAAAATCGTGACCAAGAATGAATGCGACGTTGCAAACGGTGAAGAGTGGGATGCAAAACACGATCAGCTACAATGACAGATTTTCCGAACCACAGGCCAAGGAATTTGAAACAATCAGACCACTTGTTTTGGAATGATTCCATAAAATTATAAATCAATGGAAAGATAATTTCATCAAGAATATAATGCATCAACGTTTGTTCAATTATCTGTATTCTATGAAACGTTATAGCCAAATAACCAGAAAAAGGAAGCACGACTTGCTTAGATTGATATGAAGTAGCTTTCCTTCATTTGAATGTAGCCAATGAGCATGAGTGCTTAGAGAGCCAATGATGGGTTCTCAAAAGAGTCCTGCATGGCTGTGTTTGAATGCGAAATTTTTCCTACTCTGATGTATGACAGTGAAACCTGGGCACTAAAGAAGAAACATAGGAGTCGCTCGAGTGCTGGAGAAATGCGTTACTTACGAAGGGTTTGCGGCAAGACACGTTCTGGTCGTGTGAGGAATCAAGATGTGTTGCTGTTGTGTAATGTGAAGCAAAATGTTGTTAGTAAGGTGGAGACTAATATTCTTCGGTGGTTTGGCCATGTTGAAAGAATGAGTGATGAGATGCATACTAAGAAAAGTTTTCCAGCCCAAGTGGCAGGAAAGAAAGGCAGAGGAAGGCCAAGAAAGTCATGGGAGGATCAGATTCAGGGGTGTCTGCATGAGAAAAGATTATGAGTATGAAGTATAGAAGGTCTTGTGAACTGTGACGTGCCTGTCAGCAGGACGCACACGACATGAAGGCAGATAGCAGTCAGAACGAACGTCCGCGTAGCTCAATTGGTAGAGTGACTTATTCCGGAATGAGTGGAATCGGGTTCGAGCCCGGCGTGGACAAAAATGACGGCGAAATTTACTTCGTTATAATGGCGCCCGAACTTTCCGGATGACCCGGCCGTTCAAAATCTCGCAATGGTGTGATGTTATTTCCACACCGCGAGAGAGGAAAAATCAGAGAATCACTTCTCCAGCGCTTCGAACAATAAAAGAAAATTGACCGGGAGTTCTCAAGTGCACGTTCTACAGCGGATGGCTGCCTGTGACGATTCATGGTCACGGATGACCCGTGGGCCATGTCCCCGGCCCTCTTTCGGGGGGGTGTGACGTGCCTGCCAGCAGGACGCACACGACATAAAGGCAGATAGCAGTCAGAACGAATGTCCGCGTAGCTCAATTGGTAGAGTGACTTATTCCGGAATGAGGGGTCGTGTGATGGATGCCAGTGAAGACCGAGATGTGTGTCAAGATCGCTGTAAATGGAGAAGTTTTATACGGCAACAGTAAGTAAATAATGTTATACATTTTTCTGGTAGTTTGTCTCTGTGGAGCTAACCTCTGAATCTCAGAGAACAGCTTAGTGACATGATATGATATGATCCCAATGTTTGGGCTATTCGGTGTAAATACCCTGAGTTTTCGCGGTTTCAATGCCATACGTTAAACTTTAGTGCGTTTCCTATCGTGTCACCAATTTTGAGAGCTTTTGGTTTGTTTGTTATACACTGCTGGACAATTGCTAAGGACGGATCATAAACGGCAATACAGAACATAAAAAAGTAAGTGTGGTTGGATGCCAAGTGAAATAAAATAATGTCAGAATGCCAGAACATTACAAGAAAGACAATTTATTGTGGTCTGAAATCCAGAAGGCTTTGGAACGTGTTTAAGGGACAAACAGGCCATTTTGTGCAGAATACGTAAACGTGAAAAAATGCAATTACCGTCCGCAGGCGTTCCGGCGTAAGATGTCAATACGGGATATGGCCACCATGGAGGGCGATGCAAGATTCCACACGTCGTGTCATGCTTTGCACAACATTATCAAGCAGCTGTTGGGGTAATTTATCCCATTCCTCTGTCAGTGCACGGATGGGGGTGTCCTTGTTTATTGTAGGGCATTGGCGACCAGCAAGGCCCCCAAAGCATCCCACACATTTTCACTGGGATTCAGATCTGCAGAACGTGCTGGACATACGAGGCGTTGAATATCCTCGCTCTCAAGACATTCCTGGACAGCGACTGTTCGATGACATGTTGCGTTGTCGTCCTTGAAAATGAATCTATCACCGGCTGCACCACGGAACATGCGAACATGAGGTAGCAGAATATCATTGATGTATCGTTGGCCAGTCATAGTCCCAGTTGGAAGCACATAGAGTGACGTACGGCCATTGATCATAATGCCAGCCCATACCATGACACTACATGTCGGACATCTGTCCCTTTCCTGTATGTTTGCTGGACAATATGCAGTACCACTATCACGCCAGATCAGTTGTCGTCGACAATCAGACGATAGACTGTATCTACTCTCATCTGAGAAGAGGATGTAACGTACCAGGAGATGTGACGTACCTGCCAGAAGGACGCACACGACATAAAGGCAGATAGGAATCAGAATAAAATGTCCGCGTAGCTTAATTGGTAGAGCAACTTATTCCGGAATGAGGGGACCCGTTTTCGAATCCTGGCGCGGATAAAAATGACGGAGAAATTTACTTCGTTATAAGGACAGCAGACCAGTCGTTATCAGTCCAATTGCGATGTTGATGGCACCATTGCAAACGGGCGGTACGGTGACGTCTGGACAATGGGATGCACATAACAGGACGGCTGGCGTATAGTCCTCCTTCATGCAAACGTCTGGCGACAGTTTTTCGGGAGATCCGCTTGCCAGTAGCAGCCATAAACTGATTTGCTACCTTACTAGCTGTGCTGCGCCGGTGTCTTTTTGTTGATAGCCCTATGTACCGATCTTCTGCAGGTGTCGTACTGCGGACACGACCTCCCCGTGACGTTTGCTACACTCTCCATTTGTTTGAAATGATTTCCAAAGCCTTGAAACAACACTGTGGCTGACGTCGAACTCCCTGGCAACATCTGTTATTTTTCGCCCTTCTTCAATCTTGCCAATAATACGACCACGCGTAAAATCATCTAGGTGATGTCGGGAAGACATACTGAAAATTGCAAGTTCGTCAATTGATTCTTTCCTTTTCAACTTTGCGTTTGAACAACAACGGTCAATATGCGTCAAATCCTTTATATCTCTTATCAGCGCTATGACGTCACGAACAAGTTCGGCAATCCAAAATTTGCATACGCACAAGATTCTTTCCTTTTCAACTTTGCGTTTGAACAACAACGGTCAATATGCGTCAAATCCTTTATATCTCTTATCAGCGCTATGACGTCACGAACAAGTTCGGCAATCCAAAATTTGCATACGCACAAGACGTCTTACTGTATCCCGCACTTATGCTAATTTCCATATTTTCCTGCCTTCCATTTTATTGTTGCTATCGTTGCTATTGTCATCCGTCCTTAGCAATTGTCCGGCAGTGTATTTGAGAATGTGAATTTTCCTTTACACCATTGGTAAATGTAGGGTCGAAAGACAGCCTTAGAGAGGACTAACTAAGGGATCACCGATTTTTCTTATCTTAGCGTAATCGAAATTTTTCCCTGTTGAAAACGGCATTTCCAATTATTCATTATGAAACCCTCAATTTATCTCACATTTTCAAAGGGCGTGTTATTTACTTGGCTTCCAAGAGACGAATAACTAAAAACGTTCTTCAAAGTTGCTGTTTCCGTACACAACTCTATTTCACGATGGTAACTGACGAAATGGAATTCTTGTCTTTCTTTGATATTCTGCTCCCAAAACAAAGAGCAACCCATTAGGCAAACAGGTTTATTGTAAGCCAATTTCCCAAATTTTAACTTATCGTAATCCTGTTGGCTTAAATGCCACGATTTCGCTGTTTTTAGCGTAAGATTACTTAACACTTACCCAATCTGCTTCAATGGAAAAATTGAAGATCTGAGACACCTTAAATAAAGACATTTGTGGAAGCTTTTTTTTTTGTGTAAAGATCTATGCTAAGTGCCTGACAGGATAGAATCTTATAAATCAGGAATCCTAGAAGAACTGTAAGGGTAACCAAAGTAGAAGAAGCTTCTTCGCGTTTATATCTGCGTTCTTGTTTGCTTTTGGGAACATTTTAAGTATCAGCTCGCAAAATCGTAGATAAATAATAGAGATCATTTCAAGGAGTACTAAAAATGTTAAGCAGGATTACAAACTGAAGCACAGGAAGTTATGCATTTCTGAAAATCTGTGCGAAGGTTGAATATGTAAAACTCAAATAATGGAATACAGTTCTCAATTTTTAAAAGTGAAAAATAAATCCCCGTTTACAGTCAACAAATAAATTTTGCAACAGTAATTAAAATAATTATATGAAATCAAAGAAATTATTTGCAACACACCAGCGAGTCACTGACACATTTTCAAAGATTGCAGAAGTAACGAACAGAATTCACGCGCACAAGACATTCGTTATCTTAACTTGTGAAAGCATTCACTATCTGATTAAAAGTATCCGGACATTTACAAATCCACAAACGTCCTGTAATGGGAAAGAAATTAATATCAGCTTGGTCCAAACTTGACTGCTATCAAAGCCTCTACTCTGCTAGGAAGGCTTTCCACCAGATTGTGGTACATTGTTGTAGTTATTGTCTTCTACTCTGTCACAAGAGCATTTGACCGGTTGATCAGAGATTAAGCCTGGCTCGTAGACCGCGTTCCAATTCATTACAAAGGTGTTCCATCGGATTGAAATTGGGACCCTGTGCAAGCCAGTCAGTTCTTCCACACATATCTCATCACACCATTCCTGCACAGACCTCGCTTTGTGGACTGAAGAATTGTGCTGATGGTAAAGAAAAGGTCTTTCACCAAATTTTTGTAATGACGTTGGAATCACAGAACTTTCGCAAATATCATTATAGGCCGCAGCGTTAAGATTCCTGGTCACTGGAACTAGAGAGCCAACCCCAAACCATGAAAAACAGCCCCAGAGCGCGATGTCTCCTCCACCAAACTTCACAGTTGGCACAACACAGTCGGGAAGGTAGCTTTGTTTGGCATCTTCCACATCCAGACTCGTCCAACAGCATACCAGATGGTGATGCGTGATTCATCACTACACAGAACGCGTTTACACCTTTCCTGAGTCCACTGGCGCCGAGTTTTACACCACATCAACCTACGCCTGGTGTTGATCTGGCTGATCTTGTATGCGGCTGGTCGGCCATGAAGTATTTAGTTTGGATTTAAGTACTGAAATTATTGATACAACTGTTTCATCTGTTACCCGTAAATTATGATTTTCATATACTAACAGGGAACGGAATCCCTCCTTTTAATAATATAAGTCTACCACTTGATGTATGTTGATTCAGCTTTCTTACAGAATTTCAGGAATGCATTATGATCCAGTGTAGGGGAGACTCTATACTTAAAACTTACTTTGGTGTATTTCATTTATTGTTATTATAGTGCACTAGGTTAAAATGTACTTAAAATATTTACTTTACAAAAATTCAGTATAGGTAAACCCTGCATATGTTTTGTTATCACCAACGTGAATCTTCACGCAAAAGCAATCAATTATATATTTCGAACTTCCATTATGTGAATCAAGATTTTACCTTCTTCTGTGTGCTTCATACAGATGAATTTATAATTTTTCCTACAGTCTTCACTCGCAGCATAGTATCTCTTTCGTCTTTGAAGTGTCACGCATCCCACAACTCCATTGCTTGGGCCATCTGACCATAAAGGATATGCTCCACTCGGCACATAAATCCCATCGGAAAATCTCCAGAGTCGGAGTGAAGGATCGTAGTTCAAGCCGTTCCAAAAGTCTTCGTCTTCATTCACAATGAGTTTGGAGATAGCACTCATGGTTCGAGGATCCAGCTGCACGACGTTTCCGTAGTATCTGGCACAAGCTGTCTGGGCACGGCGAAATGTACCTTTTTCATTTGATATCTTTAAGCATACATTACTGATATTGAGGTAGTGTGGTGGACATCCTAAAAAGAAAAGGATAATTAAATCATTGCCTTTAGATCGCAATTGCAGTATTTCGTAATTTAAACAAGAGCATGAAACGGAATGCATTCAATATGTTCCAACCAAAAGTATGATGCAACCACGAATGGATGTTGACAGTTGTTATCAGTATTGGAACATCCTTTGGAAGTAAAACGCCCTGAGGCAGACATTAAGTAATATCCGTGACTTATCCTTTTACCAGTAGCCAGGAACATGTTTCCTTAGCTACATTAGCGAGTATAACGAAATAAATTTCTCCGTCATTTCTGTCCACGCCAGGATTCGAACCCGGATCCCCTCATTCCGGAATAAGTCACTCTACCAATTGAGCTACGCAGACGTTTGTTCTTACTACTATCTGCCTTTATGTCGTGTGCGTCCTACTGGCAGGTACGTCACATCTCCCCCACCCCGAAAGAGGGTCGGGGGCATGGCCCATGGGTCAGCCGTGACCATGAATCGTTGCAGGCAGCCATCCGCTGTAGAACGTGCACTCGAGAACCCCCAGTCAATCTAGTGTGTTGAATGCAACATCACACATTTTTTATTTTTCGAAGCGCTGAAGAAGAGATTCTCTGATTTTTCCTATCTTGCGATAAGGAAAGAACATCACACCAATACGAGATTTTGAACGGCCGGGTCATCCAAAAAGTTCGGGCGCCATTATAACGAAGTAAATTTCTCCGTTATTTCTGTCCACGCCAGGATTCGAACCCGGATCCCCTCATTCCGGAATAAGTCACTCTACCAATTGAGCTACGCCGACGTTTGTTCTGACTGCTATCTGCCTTTATGTCGTGTGCGTCCTTCTGGCAGGTACGTCACATCTCCTGGTACGTTACAAACTCGATAGGCTATAAGCAGTCGCCCGTCCCTAATTCAGGGTCACTGGTTCCAGGGAAGGGAGAGATCCAGTGCCGTAAGACAAACACAACATCCATGCCTCACCGGGATTCGAACTCGGACCCCTTTCGGACGAATGATCAAAAGCCATCGCTTAGACCACTGCGCCACCGGGGCGGCAGGGGTACAATTAGCATCCATTCAGATAGCCAACTTCTTTTCTGGCTCCACTCTTTCGAAGATATCACAGTAATCCTAGACATCATCTTTGAAATAAAATGTTGAACTTCTACGCAAGCAAGTGTTTAGCAAAGAGAAATGGTCTTGTATCATCTGCGTCTACGCTACAGAAGCGTAATTGGTTTTTGGTTTGTCAGCAGAGCTAGAAGATACAGACAATCTGAGGACACATTCCAATCCATTCTGGTTTATCGACTACAGGAGGTGCTTACATACTATACTGACAAAAGTCACCGGACACCCCTTCAAAAGCAAATGAACGGATCTGCTGCGTTGTTAACATGCGCGGTACAGTTGCAAACGGTATAAAAACAAGCCTGCAGCTGACCGCGATCATATCGCACTGTGAGGTTGAGTGATAATGTCGCAGCGGGAGAGAACTGGCTTTGAGAAAGAAAAAATAGTTGGGTGTTATATTAGTGTGTTGTCCATAAGAGAAACCGAGAAGCGTTTAAACATACCCAAGTCAACTGTTTTGGGTGCAATTAATACGTGGAAGAAACATGGCGTGCCTGAAGCAGCAAAATGTACCGGCAGACCAAAGAACATCAGTTATAGAGGACGTCGAAGCCTCAGGAGAGTCGTTACAGCTACGACGGAGTACTGCACAAGACCTCAGTGTACAGGTGAATATAAATGCTGGAACCTCGGTATGTACACGTACCATTCGCTTAGAACTTCATCCCATGGGTTACCGTGGTCGTGCGGCTGCTCATAAGCCTTTATCTCCACTCGGAATGCTACTCGTCGTTTAGCATGGTGTAAAGAACATTTATCGTGGAGCGTAAATCAATGGAAACGGGTCCTATGGACTGATGAATCCAGATACACGATCCATCAGTCTGATGGCCGGGTGTGGGTATGGCAGCAGCCGGGGGAACGCAATTTGCCACAGTGTACTGTTACTACGGTCAAGTTTGGAGCTGGCAGTGTACTCGCGTGGGAGTGTTTTTCGTGGTATGCTCCGGACCCATTGGTTATCGTGGACAAAACTGTTAACCAGCACGTCTACCTCGATATTCTGGACAATTATGCCCTACCAACTGTGTGGCAATACTACGGAACAGAGCCTTGTTGGTACCAGCAGGATAATGCACCGAGCCATAAAGCAAGGACTGTTATGGCGTGGTTTGACGATAATTCCGTATCGTGTGTAGACTGGTCATCACAGAGCCCTGATCCATGGAGCACCTATGGGATGAATTAGAGCGCCGCATAAGAAGTTTGGAATCAAGGCCTACTACTAAGCAACAGTTAGCGGCAGAATTATGTACTGAATGGAAGCGCATGCCTATCGCTCTGTTCCAAAACCTTGTCGAAAGCGTGTCTCGAAGGGTCAGCGCATGCATTAAGGCCAAAGGTGGACCGATACCGTACCAATGTATGTCAATAAATGCTATTTGTGTTTCTCTTCTAGGTATCCGGTGACTTTTGTCAATATAGTGTATATCCAGCAAGTACGAGTAACTACGTTTCCTTGCTCCTCTATAAGGACGCATCTTTAGGAAAGCCCTCTTTTTTCCAAGACACAGGAATTTGAAGATCTTGTCACTGAATCTCTACCCTGTCAGACCCAGACAGTGGTCTGACAGGGTAGACCACTGTCTGGGTCGTGCGGCTGCTCATAAGCCTTTATCTCCACTCGGAATGCTACTCGTCGTTTAGCATGGTGTAAAGAACATTTATCGTGGAGCGTAAATCAATGGAAACGGGTCCTATGGACTGATGAATCCAGATACACGATCCATCAGTCTGATGGCCGGGTGTGGGTATGGCAGCAGCCGGGGGAACGCAATTTGCCACAGTGTACTGTTACTACGGTCAAGTTTGGAGCTGGCAGTGTACTCGCGTGGGAGTGTTTTTCGTGGTATGCTCCGGACCCATTGGTTATCGTGGACAAAACTGTTAACCAGCACGTCTACCTCGATATTCTGGACAATTATGCCCTACCAACTGTGTGGCAATACTACGGAACAGAGCCTTGTTGGTACCAGCAGGATAATGCACCGAGCCATAAAGCAAGGACTGTTATGGCGTGGTTTGACGATAATTCCGTATCGTGTGTAGACTGGTCATCACAGAGCCCTGATCCATGGAGCACCTATGGGATGAATTAGAGCGCCGCATAAGAAGTTTGGAATCAAGGCCTACTACTAAGCAACAGTTAGCGGCAGAATTATGTACTGAATGGAAGCGCATGCCTATCGCTCTGTTCCAAAACCTTGTCGAAAGCGTGTCTCGAAGGGTCAGCGCATGCATTAAGGCCAAAGGTGGACCGATACCGTACCAATGTATGTCAATAAATGCTATTTGTGTTTCTCTTCTAGGTATCCGGTGACTTTTGTCAATATAGTGTATATCCAGCAAGTACGAGTAACTACGTTTCCTTGCTCCTCTATAAGGACGCATCTTTAGGAAAGCCCTCTTTTTCCAAGACACAGGAATTTGAAGATCTTGTCACTGAATCTCTACCCTGTCAGACCCAGACAGTCATTACCCCAGACTTCGTCAGGGACATGATTCCCTCTCTCCTTTAAATTCTCTCTCAGGGTCTTAAATCGTCGGCCACTTCGGACAATTTGCCTTCTACCAGTTCAACTTCACAAAAGGCTTGTTTCTACTTCGAGTTCTTCCAAGGCTATTAAAGAAAGAAGAAGTTTTCTCAAAGCGATGCCAGAACCAGTTAAACTGCATCTCAGTATTCCAAAATATCTGTTAGGACGACTGCTTCTACTTCCACTACTCGCTCTTTGGAGCCTTCTAATGAAGCGTCAAAAAGTATTTTCAATATCATGACATATTCTGTAGGTTTTTACTCAGTGGGCTTCTTCCCCATCTGTTTCCGATGAGAAATACCATGATTCTCTGAAAGCGCTCTAAAGTGCATCGGTCTAAAGCGTTTGGAATGAGATACTCAGTCAGCCGAGGTCTTACGGGACTACGGGGAGATGTGACGTACCTGCCAGCAGGACGCACACGACATAAAGTCAGAACGAACGTCCTCGTAGCTCAATTGGTAGAGCGACTTATTCCGGAATGGGAGGACCCGGGTTCGAGCCCCGCCGTGGACAAAAATGACGGAGAAATTCACTTCGTTATACTGCCTAAAATCATGGTGGAATCAAAGGATGACAATTAGATAAACACCGGGTGAGAATAGTGTTACATTGTTACAGGGAATTATTTGTTACCGAGGTTTAATATTCAATAGTAGGTATTTTTGTCACCATCTTACAGTCAACAAAAAAGGGAAGTTTACACGGTCTACACGGGCAAATCAGCAACGGTAATAATCATTGGTGACGGCTCTAGAGCGTTTCTCACTGAGCAATCGAGCATCGTAGGTTAAGGGAGCCGTTTCAATACGTTTTATTGCCGTTACACCTTCAGCTAACAGTAATTCGGTGAACGAAAGTGATCGCAGACTACGTAGTTAGTTTAGAACTCTTGCGACGCCAACTAGTTTTTCCTTAAAAGCAAGGGGATAAAGATGGCGAAACAAAGACGAAGTAACGGAAGTCTGACACAGAAGATTTTGAGTTGAGAGAGATAGCGGACATGACGTTTTGAGTCTTCGGGACTCAAAATGTGCAAGATAATGAAGTGATGCCGTGGAAATAGTGAAATACAAGAGTGCGATGATTAGGAAAGAGAATTTGAAGTGAGATAAATGGAAGTTATAATGAATATCGCTTCTAACTAAGCTACTAATAATGCTTCCTTCAATTATAATGTAATGAATTCAGCTTCTTCTAAGCTAACGCTTCTTCTAATGGTTGTTGTGTTATTAATTATGAATAAACTTTCCTGCTAGTAGTGTAGTAATAATAATAATCAAGCTTATAACTGGTAGTAATGTTGTAGTAGTAATTAAGATGAATAAAGTCTTATGCTGGTTGTTACTAATAACACTAAATGAAATAAACCTAACAGCCAGACAGAGGTCTGACAGTACTATGAACTGAGAAAGACGTACTTACGACAACAATCTTTTATTTGGTCAACTTCTCGCTCTCACATAAACGAACTCTATTTATACAGCACCAGCTTTCTGACACATAAACCACAGCTCACTTCGTACAACAACAAACGCTCTCTCTATACAACAACAAACGCTCTCCTTCACATAAACCAACGCTCTCTTTAGGTATCGTTGAACGCGCCTATTTATACTGACTACCACCACGTCATGACTTACACTCATTGCCAGATCTCATTCAGCGGGTGAAATAACATCTCGTTCAGTAAGAAGATAATTTACATAGTAAAATAAAATAACCAGAGATAGTAAAAATCAAAAGGAAAGTGAATATAGAGTATACGTTACAAAGTGTAAACAAAAAACTAAAATAACTCCAGGACAAAACGAGTTCAATATAATAGTGAACCTTAACTGATAATAAACGCGTTGAAGATGAAATTATTCCTATTTGCTTCTTTGTGCTGTGTTTTTCGAGTTATAAAAATTGCAGTAGTAATCGAACCCAAAGCGGAGAGTAAAAATCCCCCGACAATAGCATTTTACGTAAACGCTGCATGGGAAAAGGAAAAGCTCGTGGTGCTTTGGAAATCACAGCCACAAGATGTTTCAAAAGCTTTTATTTGTTTCAGCTAGGAGTGACGTGGAGGGAAAACTCTAAAATGTGGGTAACATTTTCAATTTCCGAAGACCAGCTGATGAAATTGCTATGAAGATTGCAATGGTCGTCGAAACGTTCTTTTTCTAGACAATGCATCATTCCATGTGCGTATAACTCCTCTAAAGAGCATTAAGCTTCATATTTTGCAGCAGAACACAACAGTCAAGCTGCAGCCCTTACATTAAGGAATCATTCAGTCTTTTAAAGCTAGATTACGGTCGTTTAGTTTTGCGTTCTGTGATCCTCTACAGTGAATGACTCAGAAATTACATCTCAGTTGGCCGAACAATTTACCGTAAATGACATGGTTTCCTGGATAAAGTTAGCACGGAATAGAGTAAATTCTGATACAAT
Organism: Macrothele yani; assembly: GCA_039090855.1. Taxonomy (NCBI): domain Eukaryota; kingdom Metazoa; phylum Arthropoda; class Arachnida; order Araneae; family Macrothelidae; genus Macrothele; species Macrothele yani. The sequence goes on from CM077018.1 coordinate 81,812,889, forward strand.
CGTAAAATGTTTCAACGCCTGTGAATTTACAACCACCCAGCCATAAAATCAGTCTACTGAAACTGATGATGGAATCAGTACGCTCATTCATACTTCCCGGATACAGTGCCATTCAAACGCTCTAAAAGAAGCCTGAAATGTCGAGCGTAATGATGAACTGAAAGAGATTTGGGAAGAACACTTGCATTTTATGCTTTCATATTCCTTCTCAGGAACTTATCCTGAACTCGCTAAGGGAGACTCAGATGGTGAAACGGAAAATTATCCCAAATTCACTGCACAAAAAAAAGGAAGAAGTAAAAAGATTAATGAGATCATATGACTGTTCTGAAGGAAACGTAATAACAACGCTGTTCCATGAGTCAAAAGACAGATCAGAAAAAAAGGCGTGACGGAAACACCAGCTAATCTTCATCAGACGGTATTACATTCATTAAATAACTTAAATTTTAGAAATGACTTCAAATCGTACTGTATGTGTATTAAAATGCATAGTATATACACTGGTGGAAAGTGAAAAAAGAACACCAAGAAAGAGAGGTCTGATACCAACGAAATTTATACAGCATAATAACGGAATACCGAGGATAACGTGATCAAAACATTATGGCAAAATACAGCTGTATTTGCTGGTAAACTGAAAAATTAACATTTCCATGTAACATGGTTAGTACGAGGTTGAACCGCCATGAACTGCGTCACACTGGGCAATTCTGGCATGGAGTCTGTCGTACAGATGTTGGATGTAAGTTTGGGGTATTGAGTTCCAAGCATCCTCAACCTGGACGTGTAAATCGGAGATGGTCGTGGCTGGCCGTGGAGACCGGAGAAGTTGTTGTCCCATAAAATCCCACACGTGCTCAATGGGGGAAAAATCCGGTGAAAGTGCAGGCCATGGAAGTTGTCTCACACCTTAAGTGCATGTTGCGTTGCACGTGCCGTGTGTGGGCGTGCGTTATCTTGCTGGAAAACGCCACGATGGACCGACCTTACAAATGACACAACAACGGGCTGAATGATGTTGTTGATGTAGGAGGTGCTGTTTAACGTACCCGGTACAACCACTAGTTGTGTACGGGAGTGATAGTTGATCGCTCCCCACACCAGGAGACCAAGTGTAGGCCCTGTGTGGCGCTGGCGGATGCAAGAAGGGTGAAGACGCTCCCCAGTGCGTCTGCGAACACGCATACAGCCATCGGAGGCTCCCAAGGAGAATCTGCTTTCATCGCTGAACACGACAGATCGCCATTGCGTTCTCCAGTGCAGATGTTGGCGACACCACTGCAGCCGTTCCTGACGGTGGGCTGGAGTTAGAGATACACATGCCAGAGGCACACGTGCACGTAGTCCTGCATCCAGTAGACGGTTGAGGATTGTTCGCACAGTCACCTCAGGTGCAACGGTAGCTCGGATTTGCGTCGCAGTGGATGTTCTGCTTGACAACGCCGCTCTTCTTATGCGTCGATCGGTCCGCTCATCAGTCCGTCTGTGACTCCCGGTTCCACGTCTTCTCGTGTGGGAATGTTCCTCGGACCATCTACGCCACCATCGTACCACCACCGATACTTCCCGTCCAATTCGCTCCGCAATACGACGATACGACCACCCGGCCTCGTGGAGTCCGACTAGACGACCTCGCTCAAAGTCCGATAACTGCTGAAATCGTACACGTCTTCCATGTCCAGGCATTGCAGCTTCTTCAGGGTCTTCGCACGTATTCGTACGCCGACGACTGATTACATTCACTTCGCCGTACTCCTTAAATACCACCGACGATAATTTGCATATTATGCCGTGCTGTGGCGTAAGCGCTCACCGGTTGGTCCCGGAATTAACATCACACGTACGTAAACTCGACCCCATTAACATATGTAAATTTCATGATCGTCCGCCAATTCCTTCTTGGTGTTCTTTTTTCACTTTCCGCCAGTGTATATAAAACTGATTACTCACTGACTCACTGACTCATCACCGAATCTCAGAAACTACTGAGATTAGAACTTTCTTATTTGGCAAGAATGTTCCTTTTGCAACATAGAAGCGCACTAAGAAAGGATTTTTTCCTATGATAACTTTAAGTGGGTCGAAACGGATTTTTTAAATAACTCAGCTTTGATAACGCTAGGACGTTTTGCAATGATCGAGAGTAGTGTATAAAAGATCGGTTCTACATCAGTGGAGGATCAATGTTAATCTATGGGATCCTCCACTTTGGTGGGTGGAGGATCATGTAGTAGCGGAGGATTCCATTTTACGACATCTTGGGTGATTGCGTGGGACTGATAACGTCATGGGGGTGCCGCATGGGGGCCCAGAGATAAGACTGCATCGTCTTAACATGACATCATAGGGGTTGTGGAGTTGGCGTTATAGTTAAATTAGTATTCCGCACTACCAACTCGGTACGCAGGGTGGATGCCTTTACAAATGTTTCATTTTTTTTTTTTAAATCTAACACGTGTTTGTGGAAACTTTTCTTTTAATCCTTAATCTTGTCAAGTCATTTTATTTCCTTCGGGTAATTTCTAAATCTTGAATGGTCTCTTTTTCAAGAATTTGTTTTTTCTCATGGGTTTTTAATATTCTTTAGAATTCTTCGAAAAATGGTTATATACGTTCTGGTGGATGACATGTTTCCCCGACCAGCTTCATTTCCCTCTCAGGAAATTTTACTGAGTGTGTGTGTGTTTGCAAATTCTTCTTGTTTTATTATACCAAACCTTTTCGTAGATGATTCTTTATTTTTCCCACTTAAAGATTTTTATTTAACGACGTTCAGAGGCTTTGGTTTAATACATGTTAGCGAAGGAATATTCGAAGCTGCTTGTATTCGTATTTCGATCGAGAATTATTTCTTGGCCTGCGATTTATTTTTGAATGTAATTTTCGCTCATGATTCGTGCATTTCTCTTTTGTCTCAGTCCTCTACTATGGAATTTTATTGTTTTATTTTTACTTAAACAGTTCTTTTTTCTTTATTTCATAATTATTTTTCCATTTAGCGAAGTTTTTCATATCAACATTTTTTCTAAAATATCGCTTTTAAGAATCGTTTTTATTTCTTCTTTTTCCTTCTCAAATCATTTTTCTTACTTGATTTTAATGTATTCTTATATAACTGAAACCATTTTTCTATCTTGCTTTTCATGTAAGTGCACGTAAATTATACAGATCTTCATTGATTATACGAAACTTCGGTTTAACAGTATTTTTTTTTCCAACCAAGGTCTCTTTACTATTACTTTTTGTCCCTATTTAACTTAAACTATTTTCCAAAATGCTATTCTATACTAGTATTCATTAAGTTTTACGATATATCGGCCATTACTTTTTCAAACTTCTCGATGTATCTGCATTAGTCTACTTCTACTTTTATTAAAAATTAATTTTTCCATTTCTTTCCAAAAAACGTTTCTACATTGTTATTCCTTTTCCCTATGTAACTTAATTATTTTTTAAAAATGCTATTCTATGTAATGCATGTCATTAAACTTCTCGATGTATCTGATTTATTTTTTCAAACTTCCGTCCACTTTTATTCTAACTTTATTTTTCGATTTCTTTTCAGCAAATATTTCTTAACGACTAGATAATGCACGATGTATTAAAACTTCAAATTTTTGTTTCCCTACATAGCTTAAATTATTTTTCTTACTTCCTAAAAGCTTGCATGTACGTGAAATATGCATTTTTTTAATACTATTTCCTGCTTGCAGTAAGGTACAGTTTTGTCGTTATTTCCTTCTATATCTTCTAGAAACTTCTGGAAATCCACAAATCTCTGTCTCTGCAATCAATATATATATCATCATCATCATCATCATCATCATTGTCAACCATTATCAATCCACTGCTGGACGAAGGTCTCCCCAAGTTTCCTCCACAACGGTCTGTCTTGTGCCAGTCTCCTCCATGTCCCTCCCGCATACTTTCGAATTTCATCCACCCATCTTCCATGTGGTCTTCTTCTGGGTCTTTTCCTGTCCCTTGGAATCCAATCTAAAATTTCGGCTGTCCATCGATGGTCTGTTCTTCTGGCAGTATCTCCAGCCCATTGCCATTTCAGGGATTTAACTCTGATCATGATGTCTTCCACTCTTGTCATTTTTCTGATCCATGAGTTCCTCTTCTTATCTCTCCTGGTTACACCAAGCATGCACCTCTCCATGCTTCTTTGAGTTGTCTGCAGCCTTTGTATGTCTCTTTTAGTTAAGGTCCACGTCTCTGCACCATACGTAAGCACTGGAAGGATGCATTGATCAAACACTTTTCTTTTAAGACATAATGGCATATTGCTCTTGAAAATTATGCTGTTTCTTCCAAAAGCTCTCCAGGCAAGTTTTGTACGCCGATTAATTTCTTCACTAATGTGACCCTCACTTGATATCACCTGTCCAAGATAAACGTACGTGTCTGTTATCTCCAGCTTTTCTCCATCAATCGATAAATCTTCATTTCTTGTAAAAGCATTGAACATCTCTTTTGTCTTCTGAAAGTTCATTTTTAATTCCCACTTCTTTACTCTTGTCAGCAAGTTCCTGGATCATACTCTGTAGCAGTTCTGATGGGGTAGTTGCAAAAATGACTACGTCATCAGCAAAACGAAGGTGGGTTAGATAATCTGCATTAATCTTTATCCCTTTGTTTTCCCAGTTCAGTGATTGAAAGACATTTTCCAATGTGGCATTAAAGAGCTTCGGAGATATGGTGTCACCTTGTCTCACTCCGTTTCCAATTTATATATATATATATATGGAGTGTACAATACCACGACGCAAAAAAAACCAAACACATAATCAAAGAACAAATAATGAAACATAAAATGATGTACCATGAACTGTCGTCATCAGGAGAGTACCAGTACATGGCGAGAGCAGCTTTTCTGATGTCCGTGAAAGGTAGGTAGAAAACCAAAGTACCCACGGACGGTACTCTCTAAGCTGCAAACTCTGATGCGAGACTGAACGCAGAAACGAAAAGAAGGAGAGACGTCGAACAGCATATACATAAGCATAGGTGTGATGCGTATGGGGACGTAGTATGGGGGAGAAAATAGTGCACGAAATCTTAAACAAAAAAAAAAGGAAGAAAAAGAAAAAAACTAGGGGGAAGGAAAGGAAGTTAGTGTAGGCAGCTGTTAGTGATCCATCAAACAGCATTTTGAAAGCCCTGCAAATTAACATTGTGGGATCATGGGTTAATAATGGTGTGAAGGTTGAAACCTGTGTATATGGCTGTATTGTAGGTAGTAAGAAACTGTTGAAAATATTTTTTGAGGAAATGAATTGGAAGTCGATTGTTACGCAATTGAAAATACAGAATTCGGAAATTTTTTATGACATTAACTGGACTAATTTTTTTATGACATTAGCTTTATAGTTTTGACTTGTTTTGTTAAGAAACGTTCATATTTCAAATTTAAAGACAACATTTATCAACAGTTGGAGGGTTCCCCCTGTCTGCTGTTCTAGCTGGAATTTTGTTACAGCACATTGAAAATCAGGTCCTTAGTTCCTTCCCTCACCGCCCGTTGCTTTATTTAAGGTACGTTGACGACGTCCTGGATGCATGGCCTCACAACCGCGATGATTTATACTTATTCGCCAACGAACTATCATCCATGTTCCCAACTATCAGGCTCACGATAGAATTTGAAGCTAATAACTGCTTACCTTACTTGGATATTCTTTTTCGTAAGGACTATAGCCTTAATTGCATTACCACTTGTGTATATAGAAAACCATGTCATACACCTGTTTTAATACCTTATTATTCATCACACCCTAAACAACATAAGTTGACAGCATTATTCTATTTGTTTAGAAGAGCTCATTCACATTCATCAACTACTGAATCATTTCAGCCAGAAGTTAACTACATTTTTGGTTTGGCTGAGCAATATGAGTTCCTTAAATATCTGATTAGGCAGATGTTTGGCAAAGTCAAATATGCCCTACATACTACCCTGTTAAGAAACTCCAACTGCAATTCCACATATGTTGGCTCTATGCAATACAATCCACATTTAACGAGAGCCTTAACACAGCTATGTAAACCATATAGCGCCGCCCCGGTGGCGCAGTGGTCTAAGCGATGGCCTCTGATCATTCGTCCGAACGGGGTTCGGGTTCGAATCCCGGTGAGGCATGGATGTTGTGTTTGTCTTACGGCACTGGTTCTCTCCCTTCCCTGGAACCAGTGACCCTAAATTAGGGACGGGCGACTGCTTATAGCCCATTGAGTTGCTCACGGTGGTCGTTAAACCTCCAATCAAAAAAAAAAAAAAAACCATATAGCTTGAAATTTGGTTCGCGAACACAAAACTTATTTTCAGTAGTTCGTAAGGATCGTGAACAGAACAGCAAAATGGGACAGTGGGGTACTTACAATATCCCTCTGGTTAAGGCAACTACAGGACAAACAGCATCTAATTATGTGAATTCTACAAAACGCAATATTGCATTACGAATTAAAGAACACAAATACAATATTAAAACAGGCATGTATTATGCATCCCTAGCCAAATCTGTTATACAAGATGATCTTAATCCCGACTGGAGCAATGTAAGAATAATTAATACTCCTAGTAAACCTGGTGACCTTTTAATTGCAGAAAGTGTGTATATAGAGGCCTCCGGTGAGCAATTTTGTAATGAACATGCCCCCTATGAGTTACATAACGTTTGGAAATCCCTTATTAAAACAGTAAATTATAAATTGTAATATACACTTAAAATTGAATGTTCACCCCACCCTACGCCATTTATTTCTATAATATATTTCCATGTTTTCTTCAGACCATTGGGCCAACAGTATACGCAACATTTTGGCGCATGTAGATTACTATTGGCTAATAACTTACCTTGCTTCCCACAATGCAAATATCTATATTATATATAGATTAAATGTGTATCTATTTATTACATCTGAAGAAGAGGCAGCCGCTGCCTCGAAAGTGCTCATGGTTTTAATTGTATATATTTCTCATCTTTTAATCATTAAATCGTGCTAAAGACGGAAATCTTTCATCGTTTCAGTCAGTACTTACAGATATGCAGCTTTTCTTCGGTGTCCAATGGAGAGGGGAGTCGAACCCCATCTCCCATTTACTCTCGTGCACACACCTTGGTTCATTCACCTGCATGAAGCCAGGTACGCATTTATGCGCACCAATGTCGAGGTGGAACGAGGCCGCTGACGTGATAATAGGATCTGTCCGTCTGTCCAAAGGTGATTCTCCTTACATCACCGGTCGTGCACCTCAGTCATTCGAGGCTGCAATTCCAACACTTTGTCTGACCCCCGGGATACTGCTGGTTCTCTCTGTAGAAACTTGCGTGGAATCTAGCACCAGGAAAAGAGGTATCTTCCTTCCTCCTATTTTTCCTCGCGGTAACGTCAACCGCCTGGCCGCTCTTTGTTTAGCTGGCAGACTTCGGGAAGAAGCATTTCTTCCACCGCAAAAATACTGCGCTGCGAGATCTCCTTGGTCCCGCACGAGTCCAGCTCCCTTCACGAGCTTGCTCCTTACTAATCTTTTTCGCTTGTTCACATTTCGTCAACAAATTCCCTGCTCTGTCGTTAGGGGTCTGTTTTAACTATCTTGTCAGTCTGATTGTTTCCTAAAAGCATTCGGCATGGTGAAGAAGTAACAAATGCATGTCTCTGCATTCGGAATATGTGGTGGGTCCGCTCACCTATAAGTACGGAATCACATAACTTAATTAACACTTCTTTGTCCTGCCAAGTTTCGGATTAGAAAACGCCATAACTTTCCGATCTGGTGACACTCTTAACGGTTTCTCCAAACCTCCCACCATCTCACACATTTACACGGCCACCCAACTTGACCGACACGCACTTAGAGTGTGACACATCGTGTTCCCCACCCCGAACGACACATATTCCACTTCAGATTTCTCCCTTCCAAGAAAAGGGACTCTTATCTGTTCTCTTCTTTTGCAATGCGGGAAACCACTAGCTGTTAATTTTCAACCAATAATAAACGCTGTTCCTGCCTCTTGCAAAACCTGCTAATCGAATTCATTACCGTACCCCAAAGTCGTAACAATATGTATGTAAGATTTTTAAAGGTAGCTGTATTATCTGCAGAAACACATATCAATGAATGACGACAGCAAGAAATACATGCATAATGGATATTTGTGGTGATGTTTTTAACTAGTATTATGTATGTGAATCTAGAATGGAATAAAGAAAGATAGCACTTACAGATCCATAATGAATTTTCCTAGGACATGTCTTGGGGTTTACATCTACTATGGGAATATAATATGGATAGTTACACCGAGAATGTGCTAAAAATCTAATATGGGTTAAAGGTACGTTGCGTATCAGTTATTATTCTTAACCTTGAAAAGGTTATGGTCTGTTTCATCGGGTGTGTACCTGACATTCAAATATTAGGTGGATAAGTGATGTATGCAAAACGATTGGAGATTTATAGATATGTGGAAAATAAAAAAATGAACACTCTTTTTAGTCTTTGAGATGCTTTGAATCTACCAAATGTTTTGTACTCTCATTCAGACTCATTCTGTTTTACACATAGGATTTCAACCAAACTATGGAAAAAGCAGAGAAGAAAAGTTTACTTTTCGCACAGATTTGACAAAGAAATATGGCTACCTTAAAAATTCCTACTAACAATGGCTGGTGGACTGCTCTTCAGTGGCGTCACACTTAGCAATGTGTCTGCCAGTAAGGCGCACTACTGCTGGCTGTCGGACTGCTCCTCAGTGGAGTCAGAGTTTGCAATGTGTCTGCCAGTAAGGCGCACTATTGCTGGCTGGCGGACTGCTCCTCAGTGGCGTCACACTTAGCAATGTGTCTACCAGTAAGGCGCACTACTGCTGGCTGGCGGACTGCTCCTCAGTGGCGTCACAATTAGCAATGTGTTCTGCCACTAAGCCGCACTACTGCTGGCTGGTGGAGTGCTGCTCAGTGGCGTCACACTTAGCAATGTGTCTGCCAGTAATGCGCACTACTGATGGCTGGCGGACTGCTCCTCAGTGGCGTCACAATTAGCAATGTGTCTGCCACTAAGCCGCACTACTGCTGGCTGGTCTAGTGCTGCTCAGTGGCGTCACACTTAGCAATGTGTCTGCCAGTAAAGCGCACTACTGCTGGCTGGCGGACTGCTCCTCAGTGGCGTCACAGTTAGCAATGTGTCTGCTACTAAGCCGCCCTACTGCTGGCTGGCGGACTGCTCCTCAGTGGCGTCACACTTAGCAATGTGTCTGCCAGTAAGGCGCACTACTGCTGGCTGGCGGACTGCTCCTCAGTGGCGTTACAGTTAGCAATGTGTCTGCCATTAAGCGGCACTACTGCTGGCTGGCGGACTGCTCCTCAGTGGCGTCACACTTAGCAATGTGTCTGCCAGTAGGGCACACTACTGCTGGCTGGCGGACTGCTCCTCAGTGGCGTCACAATTAGCAATGTGTCTGCCACTAAGCCGCACTACTGCTGGCTGGTGGAGTGCTGCTCAGTGGCGTCACACTTAGCAATGTGATTGCCAGTAAAGCGCACTACTGCTGGCTGGCGGACTGCTCCTCAGAGGCGTCACAGTTAGCAATGTGTCTGCCACTAAGCTGCACTACTGCTGGCTGGCGGACAGCTCCTCAGTGGCATCACACTTAGCAATGTGTCTGCCAGTAATGCGCACTACTGCTGGCTGGCGGACTGCTCCTCAGTGGCGTCACAATTAGCAATGTGTCTGCCACTAAGCCGCACTACTGCTGGCTGGTGGAGTGCTGCTCAGTGGCGTCACACTTAGCAATGTGTCTGCCAGTAAAGCGCACTACTGCTGGCTGGCGGACTGCTCCTCAGTGGCGTCACAGTTAGCAATGTGTCTGCTACTAAGCCGCCCTACTGCTGGCTGGCGGACTGCTCCTCAGTGGCGTCACACTTAGCAATGTGTCTGCCAGTAAGGCGCACTACTGCTGGCTGGCGGACTGCTCCTCAGTGGCGTTACAGTTAGCAATGTGTCTGCCATTAAGCGGCACTACTGCTGGCTGGCGGACTGCTCCTCAGTGGCGTCACACTTAGCAATGTGTCTGCCAGTAGGGCACACTACTGCTGGCTGGCGGACTGCTCCTCAGTGGCATCACAATTAGCAATGTGTCTGCCACTAAGCCGCACTACTGCTGGCTGGTGGAGTGCTGCTCAGTGGCGTCACACTTAGCAATGTGATTGCCAGTAAAGCGCACTACTGCTGGCTGGCGGACTGCTCCTCAGAGGCGTCACAGTTAGCAATGTGTCTGCCACTAAGCTGCACTACTGCTGGCTGGCGGACTGCTCCTCAGTGGCGTCACACTTAGCAATGTGTCTGCCAGTAAGGCGCACTACTGCTGGCTGGCGGACTGCTCCTCAGTGGCGTCACAATTAGCAATGTGTCTGCCACTAAGCTGCACTACTGCTGGCTGGCGGAGTGCTGCTCAGTGGCATCACACTTAGCAATGTGTCTGCCAGTAAGGCGCACTACTGCTGGCTGGTGTAGTGCTCCTCAGTGGCGTCACAGTTAGCAATGTGTCTGCCACTAAGCCGCCCTACTGCTGGCTGGCGGACTGCTCCTCAGTGGCGTCACACTTAACAATGTGTCTGCCACTAAGCCGCACTACTGCTGGCTTGTGGACTGCTCCTCAGTGGCGTCACACTTGGCAAAGTGTCTGCCACTAAGTGGCACACTGGCTGGCTGGCGGACAGCGCCGGGTTCAATGTTGTCTGGACGCAAATTGTGGCCACTTCCAGCACATGTTGTGATGTCATCCCATTTCGCACGAAATGAGGTAAGTCCACTTTAAATTTCGTAGCAATATCTTCATTGGTGTTAATATTATTAAAGAAATGCCGGGTTCGGTAGTGAGTGGGACACCCCGTACTATATATCACAATTAAACAAATGTCCAGTGACGTCAAAAGAATAACAGTCCAAACACAAAATAATCGTAATCTATCTAACTCTAACACATAACACAATATAATTTCCTTTGTCTGAACTTCGAACCTTTGTCTCACTTTGGTGCCGTATCGGAAAGAAAACTTGCCTATTTTAATTGCCGAATTCCTGCCTCAAGCAGTACACTTTTTATAGTTGTGATGTTAATTGCTGTAATGTTCATGAAGCGTACTTTCACATTTGGACATCGCAAACAAAAAATACCTAGTTATTAAAAAATTGCTGTACATTTCTTAGTTTTAACACTCATTATTGACGGGTTTTCACCTAGTACATTAGCTAATTATTTAAACAACTGCGTCAAAAAGTAAAAACTCTTCATGTGTTTCAAAATCAGTTGCCTTAAAAGTTGCAGGTCGTTCTGCTCATCCTTAATATCACATACTCTTTTTCAGTTCGTTAAAATTGTGTTAATAGATGGAAGAAGAAACATGAAGAAGAGGCTACGCATAATATTGGGTTGTCGGAAAAAACATGACGTATTTTAGCCATGTTTTGCAAAGGTCATTTATTGATAGAAAGAACAAAGATCAATCAATGATATAATGCCCGTTTTGTTCAATAACCTTTTGCCATCTTTCAGTGAGCTGCAGAATGCCTCGTTCATAGAAGGGCCTGTCTTTCGTGGCGAAAAACTGTACAAGTTGCTGATTTACAGCCTCATCTGAATTGAACGTTATACCACGCAAGGACTGTTGAAGAGCGAAACAAGTGGAAGTCTGACGGCGCAAGGTCAGGCGAGTATGCTGGGTGTGGCACCACATTCCACCCAAGCTCCAATAATTTTTGGCGGGTGATCAAACTTATGTGTGGTCTCGCGTTGTCGTGATGGAACACAACACCTTTACGATGAACGAGCTCTGGACGTTTCTGGATGATGGATGCGTTCAAATTGTCCAATTGCGTACAGTACATATTCGAATTGATTGTTTGGTTCCGTGGTAGGAGCTCGAAAAACACGACACCTTTAATATCCCACCACACTGAGACCAGAACCTTCTGCTGATGAATGTCTGTTTTGAATGTCGTTTGAGGCGAAGCAGCACGTCGGGACCAAGACCGTTTGCGCATCACATTGTTGAACACAATCCACTTTTCGTCCCCAGTTATCAGTCGCTTCAAAAAAGGATCGTTTTCCTCACGTTTAAGTAGCATATCACAAATGTTTACATGCGGCTTCAATTGAGCTTCTTTGAGTTCATGAGCTTGCTTACGTATCCCAGCTTCTTCAGGTGGTCCTGAATGCTTGAATGATAGATGTGCAATGTGTCTGCAATCTCTCGTGTCGTGTAACGTCGGTTTGACTCGATCAATGCTTTGATTCGGTTGTCATCAGCCTCGCTGGGACTCCCGAACCGAAGAGCATCGTTGAGGTCAAAATCCCCAGCACGGAATTTTGCGAACCACCGCTGGCACTGACGTTCTTGTAAAGCATTATCACCGTACACTTTACGCAACTTTTCACAAGCTTGACGCGCGTTCTTCGCTTTACGGAAGTAAAACAGTAAAATATGGCGAAAATGCACAGTTTGGTCTTCCATCTTCAACTTGATGTCAAATCTCCGCAAATCAACCAAATCTCTTACTATTCCTTTTAGACTGCAGCTTAAACTGGCATGCCTCTAGTACTTCCAAAACCGCCCAACCATCATCGGGTGCCAAAATACGTCATGACTTTTCCGACAACCCAATATTTATAACATTCGGAGTCCTATTTTTGACTTATTTTCCACAATAGATCATGAAATAGTGATAGACAAATGAATATTGGGCGACTACTTAAATATCCTTGGGAGAATATTTTTTTTGTTGTTGTTGTTATTGACCTTAATATTGCGTTTTTATTCTGTACTGTGGAGTATACCTCTAATTTAACCTTCATTTTGAGTTTATGTGTTTTTATGTAAATTTAGTTTCTTCTCGTTAAATGTTTTCAGACTTAATGACACATTATTTTCTCCCACGAGCTTTCTAAGTTTGCCCGCAGTGGCAGTGGATCAGTGGTCAATAACAAATAATCACTGAATACAGTAAGAGAACAGTTTGAGATAAAAATTTGTTAAGAGAGCAGTTTACGATAACAATTTGTTTAAAATGTAGTTTGTGATAACCATTAGATAGGAGACAAATGTTGAAGATGACAATTCGGTTTTTGGTGTAAATATGACAAGGATGGTAAGTCAGATGATATCCGAAAACTTGAAAATTTTGTCGTCCTGGAGCGGGACTCGAATCCGCGTCTCCCAGATAGTGCTCGGGTATGCTAACCACTACATTACCCAGAACGACCAAAACTCAAGTTTCCGATTAATTTGAATAAAACCATCACAGGATTTGCTAGCCGAAGCAACCGGCATTCATGTTTAGAGGATCTGGAGGTTAAGAATCCTATCCCGTGATTGCCCGGAGAAGCAGAAAAGAGAAGTAGATAAAAGAGAATAAAAAATATAGGAGGTTCATTTTTATGAGAGCGACTTGTTAGAAGTGAGCTGTAAAGTGACGGGGTATAAACGCATGTTAAGAAGTTTTGTGACTAACAGATTACTTCAAGCCAGCAAGTTGTATTCTGGCTAGTAGTGGTCTACCCATGCTGAAGTACAATAGAAGAGAATAAGAAAGAGGATTAAATGGTACGTTCATGTTGACTCATTCCTGACCTATGTCCCTTAGTGTTTTCTATATTACAACGTAACACTTTTACGTAATGCGAGACTTTTTGTTATGCTAAGTTCCAAATGTTGTTGAAATAAATGTAAATATGATGCCCTATTTGCACCGGATAGCTCACTTTAAATTAAGGCTTTTAGGGCCAGACGAAACATATACGTGTAATTCAAATCGCTTACGTCAACTTTTTATTGGTACAGCAACTTTAGACGAAATCACATAACGTTGCATATTTACTAAATCCAAAACATATCACAGTGAGGCACACCACACACACATCTGCTGCTTAGTCATTTTATATCTCTCGTACCGTCAATAAGTTCAGCAAATTTTTAACATCTCCAACATCAAACAACTGCGTCACCAAATATATATCTTTTCTCGTTTTTAACAACATGCAGACGTCACTTACGTACTGACCTCAAGGGTGTTGCCAAACCTCATTCATGTGTGAGAAAAGATATCACGTTAAGTTTGGAAAGTGCAAAAGAGAACAGACTCAAATTTACATAGGAAAAGGAACTTAAAATGAAAGTTAAAATAGAATATATGTCACAATATCGATAAGTGCTTTATATTATGTTCACAAGTTCATAGATTAAGCAACGTTAACATTTAAGGTGGATCCACCTAAAATATTTGCCTTGCATTTCCAATGGGAAAACGTCTGTAGCCATTTTCTTCATAATTAATCCGTTCCCAAGGATGAAAATTTGAACATCGATAAAAATAACTTTATATTATAGCCTAATGTATTTAATATTTTCTAAAATTTAACCATAATTAAGCAATCTAACATTTTTTGTGTACTGACGTCATCAATGTACATGTAGCGCCATCTATTTTCTGGTCTCAACACCAGCAAAGTAAACGTTATTGATTTTTAATATAATTATGGTTTAATTTTAGAAAATATTAAGTATACTAGGCCATAATATGAAGTTATTTTTATCGATGTTCAAATTTTTATCTTTGGGAACGCATTAATTGTGAAAAAAATGGCTATAGAAGTTTGCCCATTCGAAATACCAGGCAGTAAATCTTACAACTACAACTTAGGCCTTAAACACAGTATACTGTTTCGGTAAAAAAACTATTACGAATAGTTAAACCTAACCAAATATTAGATAACATCATAAAACTTCAAGCTATAGTGGGACAATCAATCTATTGATGAACAACTCTGTATTTCATTATAATAAAGATGAATCAGGGTTTTAAATCATTATGTTAAAAATTCAGAATCTTACGGTAATGAAATATCGACAATACGCAGTTTTATTTAGATGTATTGGGGATATAATATCACATTTTTAATCTTGCATATTAAGAAGGAATAACTCTTAAAAAAATGGAAACCATACTTCTGAAACAATGGACGTGAATCGCTTTCCAGCTGTATAACTAGGGAGTTAAATTCCTTCCTGGGGGCTTCAGGCATGCTTTTGGTTAACAAGTTCTGCTTCTTCCTATTCTTGAAGACAACAACCATAAATCAGATATATTTGATTCCCCATACACCTCCGTACTCAGCAGGGTGGCTGTACTACAAACAACAAAAATAAAAAAATAAATACAAAGCATACGATGTCGTACATGATGATTTCTCGTGAGTCATCCTAATATATAATTTGCTAGAGCCCTCCTGCTCCTCCTCCTCCTCCGTGGTACTTCTTAAGTCTTCATAGTAACAACCGAGAAACAAATGTTTGTGACGTCAAGCTTAGCTTTTCGTGTTTTCGTGTAGGTGACGTCATCACCTACACGCGCACAGTCCACGCGTATATAACTTTGTTTTGTTGGCATAGCAACAAAGAGCACAGCTGTTGGTGTGACGTCTTTTAGTCCAAATCATTCTCACATGACGTCACAGATGCATTATGCCACACGGTCAACTCTTTAGAGATACGAAAACTTTATGTCAGAAATTTTGGTTCTACTTCACATACCCTTGATATGCTTTATTAAGCTCTTTAACAGAACAAGACGAACATTTATATTCCGGTGTTCACATTGTGTTATCCGTAACCGTTCCTGTTTAATGTTTTGTTTATGTACGCTGTTTAACAGAAGAAGACGATTATTTATATTCCGGTGCACTGTTTTATCCGTAACCGTTCCTGTTTAACGTTTTGTTTACATATTTTTTCTTTCGTTTGAAGTTAGAGTTTTTTTTTCGTTTCATGTGTGTGAGATTCGAAGTCATTTAATTATGTACTGTGGTTCATTTGTGACAAAACATCGACTTTTTTTGCGTTAGTTTTCACACAACACTACAAATATGCCTCCTAAACGAAAAAATCTGTTGAGGAAGTAGCTTTCCAGAAGAGAGCAGCAAAAAGGGTAACGGCGGAGCACGAAAGGGCCTGTCGGGAATGTATGTCTGCTGTGCAAAGAGAATGCGATCGGTATCGTCATCGCGTAGCAAATACGACTCCTCAGAACATTGAACAAATTCAGGAACGACACCGGATTGCAAACATGACGTCAGAACAAATTGCACAAGGTCGAGAACGACATCCGATTGTAAACATGTCACAAGCGCAAATATTATACCAGAGACGTGGTGATGCAATCCGCCGACAAAATCCAGGAACTACACTGCTGGCCACTAAAAATGCAACACCAAGAAGGACACCAGATAGCAAAGCCAGATTTACTGGACACATAACAACAGATACAAAATTGAAACGATTGAGCTTACAGACCCGTGCGACTTGCGGAACACGCAGACATCAATAGTTCATGTGGCCCCCATGGCTGGCAATAACGGTCGCAACACGCCGCGGCATCGAACGAAAGAGGTTTTGGATGTGGGCTTGGGGTATGTCGGTCCAGGCTGCTTCCACACTTTGCCACAGTTCATCACGGGTGGTGCTTGCCGGGCCACTCGGTTGCCGATCAACGACCAGACGTGTTCGACGGGCGACATATCGGGAGAACAGGCGGGCCACGGCAGCAGTGACACCTGGTGGGCCGTGAAGAATTGTTGCACGATGCGTGACACGTGCGGGCGCGCATTGTCCTGTTGAAACGTGGCCGCTGGCAGGTCCTGCAGGTAAAGGAGGACTACAGGCTCCAAAACGTCGGGGATGTAGCGGTGGCTGTTGAATGTACTGGCGATGTGTACCAAAGAGGTGAGGGTGTGATATCCAATTGCGCCTCAAACCATAACGCCAGGCGACGGACCGGTATGGCGATGCATAATGCAGGCGTCATACAGTCTCCCGCAGCTGCGCGGCCAGACGCAGATCCGGCCATCGTGGTGTGTTCCAGGCAGAAGTGGGATTTGTCAGAGAAGACAATGTCGTGCCATTCCGTAGTCCAGGTGCGGCGTTTAACAGCCCACTGCCGCCGCACTCGCCGGTGGTGTAACGTCAATGGTAATCGGAGTAATGTGCGCCGTGCGACAATTCACCGCTTCTGCAGACGACGTCGAACGGTACGTGCTGACCCAGGTTGTTGCACAACACACCCTAATTGCTGCGCTACGTTCGTGATGGAGCGGTGCGAGCCGTTAATACCCGCCGCACAACATGCCGGTCCTCTCGATCGGTGGTGTGCCGCGCCTGCGGCAATCGCTCACGTCGGTTCCTCCTTCCCTACTGCACCCACCGAATCCATATTCGCCTCACTGTGGCTCGATGTCGTCCCACACGGGCACCGATGTCTCTGTACGATAAACCGCTGTCGCGATAAGCCACTATTCGTCCTCTGTCGAACTTCGAAACCTGCTGGAATGACTGCCGTATTCTGCGACGAGGCATCAGGAAGCCTCCCACGCACAGGTCCGGCAGCACAACATACTTCCACTACTTACACCCCGCCTTCTGTGCACCCTTCTTATAGTGCTTCTTGGTGGCGTGCCGGGCGCACATGATTTGCATATGCCCTGCAATGCTAATAGTTTGCATGTTCTCTCGCGGGCGACGCATGCTGCGAATTTCAGGCCGATCGGATGCTTCCTTCTTGGTGTTGCACTTTGGGTGGCCAGCAGTGTAGAAACCAAGGTGTTCTTGACGCCGTTAAAGTTGTAGAACCAAATGTAGATGCTCAAAGGCAAAGTAAAATTAAATGCTATAAGATCAGCCCCTGTTATTCAGGTATACGAAAAACGTTGTGTACAAGGAAGTGTTGACGAAATAGGGACTAAAGGTTTTACAAAACACATAACAAACAGACAGCCCGTCGTATCAAATTCCAGAATTGACTGCTCGGGAAATTCTCAGAAAGCTGTGAGCTAACGTCGCCATCTATTGACGTGGAACTCAAAAACTCAATTAATAAATGTCAATAATTTCTGTATCATAAATTTTATCCCCCCCCTTCCCTCATTATTGACAGGCTTTCGTCTAGTTTGCTAATAAATGTAGAAATTCCGTTTTATTCTTACGTTGTGGTGTGTTGCCAAGGTCTGCCAGTGTTCTGTCAATAAGAAAACCTTTGAAATTTTCGGTAATTAAAATACTTTTCCAATATGCTATACATAAACGTGAATTGGGAATCACAAATTAAGGATTCTTTACTGAAAACAAATAATTCTCCAGTGACATCAAAGGAATATCAACTCCAATACCTAAGCTGTTTTAAAAAACAAAGAACCTATTAATAATTACTACTTGATAAAGATTAAATATAAACAGCTCGTGTTTTGTAATTTTCACATGCATCACACACACACACATACACTGATGTCTTTTCAAATATCTCTGAATAGAGCGATTTGAAAAAACATCAGTCAAATCGCTCTATTGAGAGGTATTCACTATACGATATGGAGATTAGGTAAATATATTTCATACAACCTGAAAAGCAAAAACAGAAAAACATAGAAAGTTCGACCGCTAATATCACCCATGTAAAACTAAAATTTGTGATTTCTCAAGCATGAGATTTTTCAGTACACATATCAATACAACTTATTTGAGGTATTAATTCAGGGCGTTTTCAAAAAAGGAAGAAGTCAGTCACGTCTGTTAAAATAAATAGATCGAGGAATACTTAGGAAAAGCATTTTAATCCGTCGAATATCTGAAAACATACACTGCTAGCCACCCAAAATGCAACGCTAAGAAGGAAGCATCCGACTGGCCTGAAATTCGCAGCGCAGCATGCGTCGCCCACGAGAGGACATGCAAACGATTAGCATTGCAGGGCATATGCAAATTATGTGCGCCCGGCACGCCACCGAGAAGCACTATAAGAAGGGTGCACAGAAGGCTGGGTGTAAGTAGTGGAAGTGTGATGTGCTGCCGGACCTGTGCATGGGAAGCTTCCTGATGCCTCGTCGCAGAATACTGCAGTCATTCCAGCACGTTTCGGAGTTCGACAGAGGACGAATAGTGGCGTATCGCGACAGCGGTTTATCGTACCGAGACATCGGCGCCCGTGTGGGATGACATCCAGCCACAGTGAGGCGAGTATGGATTCGATGGGTGCAGGAGGGAGGGACGGACCGACGTGAGCGATTGCCGCCTCCGCGGTACACCACCGAACGAGAGGACCGACATGTTGTGCGGCGGGAATTGACGGCTCGCACCGCCACATCACGAACGTAAGCGCATGAAGTAAGGTGTGTTGCGCAACAACCTGTGTCAGCACGTACCGTTCGGAGTCGTCTGCAGGAGCGGGGACTTGTCGCACGGCGCCCATTGTTCCGATTACCATTGACGTTACATCACCGGCGGCGAGTGCGGCGGCAGTGGGCCGTTGAACGCCGCACGTGGACTACGGAATGGCACGGCATTATCTTTTCCGACGAATCCCGCTTCTGCCTGCAACACCACGATGGTCGGATCCGCGTGTGGCGGCACCGCGGCGAGAGACTGTATGACGCCTGCATTATGCATCGCCATACTGGTCCGTCGCCTGGCGTTATGGTTTGGTGCGCAATTGGATATGACACCCGCACCCCTTTGGTACGCATCGCCAATACATTCAACAGCCACCGCTACATCTCCGACGTTTTGGAGCCTGTAGTCCTCCCTTGCCTGCAGGATCTGCCAGCGGCCACGTTTCAAAGGACAATGCGCGCCCGCACGTGGCACACATCGTCCAACAATTATTCACGGCCCACCAGGTGTCACTGCTGCCGTGGCCCGCCTGTGCTCCCGATATGTCATCCATCGAACACGTCTGGTTGCTGATCGGCAACCCAGTGGCCCGGCAAGCACCACCCGCGGCTACGCCTGATGAACTGTGGCAACGTGTGGAAGCAGCCTGGACCGACATACCCCAAGCCCACATCCAAAACCTCTTTCGTTCGATGCCGCGGCGTGTAGCGGCCAGTATTGCGAGCCATGGGGCCCACACGAAGTATTGATGTCTGCGTGTTCCGCAAGTTGCACGGGTCTGTAAGCTCAATCCTTTCATGTTTGTATCTGTTGTTATGTGTCCAGTAAATCTGGCTTTGCTATCTCCTGTCCTTCTTGGTGTTGCATTTTGGGTGGCCAGCAGTGTATCTACCCAAGATATCCAAAATTATGACTAGGTCTTTATCAAATTACAAGAAGGTGGGATATTAAAGCTGCAATATAAACACCGGGGGATCACTGAATTATGACCACCCCTATCAAAAGTGGACGCGGCCCGTTGAAAACGTGATTTCCGAGAGGTTGAGATTAGTCCACCGACGACGTAGCAGATATAAGATGAGAGTGGCGCAGTAGTTGGTAAAATTCGGAGCCTGATTGGTAAAGGGAACGATTTATCGGACTTTGAGAAATGAGCATGTGGAATGTGGAACAACGTATGACTGGTACCTACTATAGTGAATTGCTTGCCGATTCTGTATACCTGGCAATGCTGCACTATTTCCCGAATGACCTAAGTGTCTTCCAAGATCGCAATGCGCCGAGCCACAGGTCCAAATGTTATGCAGGAAAATTTTGAGGAACACCATTCAGACTTCCAGCATATCGACTAACCTCCCAACCCCCGTGATATCAATCCCATTTAGTGTTTGTGGTACACTGTGGAACGACATAGCAGGCATCTGGATACACGAATCACCTCCATGCCGACATTAAAGGACGCATTACACACAGCTTGGTTGGCCATACCTCTCAACTGCTTCCGGCATCTTACTTCGGATAGCTGCTGCACTGAGGGCGAAAGGAGGACCTACGAAGTATTAGATAGGTGCTCATAATTCAGGGATCACTCAGTGTATGTTGAATCGATGCCACGTCGGATAGTTGCTGTACTGAGGGCGAAAGGAGGACCTACGAAGTATTAGATAGGTGCTCATAATTCAGTGATCATTCAGTGTATGTTGAATCGATGCCACGTCGGATAGCTGCTGTACTGAGGGCGAAAGGAGGACCTACGAAGTATTAGATATGTACTCATAATTCAGTGATCCCTCAGTGAATGTTGAATCGATGCCACGTCGATAACTGCTCTACTGTGGGCGGAAGGGCCTAGGAAGTATTAAGAATGTGGTCATAATTCAGTGATCACTCAGTGTATGTTGAATCGATGCCAAGTCGGATAGTTGCTGTACTGAGGGCGAAAGGAGGATCTAGGAAGTATTAGATAGGTGCTCATAATTCAGTGATCACTCAGTGTATGTTCATTCAATGCCACGTCGGATAGATGCTGTACTGAGGGCGGAAGGAGGACCTACGAAGTATTAGATAGGTGCTCATAATTCAGGGATCACTCAGTGTATGTTGAATCGATGCCACGTCGGATAGTTGCTGTACTGAGGGCGAAAGGAGGACCTACGAAGTATTAGATAGGTGCTCATAATTCAGTGATCATTCAGTGTATGTTGAATCGATGCCACGTCGGATAGCTGCTGTACTGAGGGCGAAAGGAGGACCTACGAAGTATTAGATATGTACTCATAATTCAGTGATCCCTCAGTGAATGTTGAATCGATGCCACGTCGATAACTGCTCTACTGTGGGCGGAAGGGCCTAGGAAGTATTAAGAACGTGGTCATAATTCAGTGATCACTCAGTGTATGTTGAATCGATGCCAAGTCGGATAGTTGCTGTACTGAGGGCGAAAGGAGGATCTAGGAAGTATTAGATAGGTGCTCATAATTCAGTGATCACTCAGTGTATGTTCATTCAATGCCACGTCGGATAGATGCTGTACTGAGGGCGAAAGGAGGACCTACGAAGTATTAGATAGGTGCTCATAATTCAGGGATCATTCAGTGTATGTTCAATCGATGCCACGTCGGATAGTTGCTGTACTGAGGGCGGAAGGAGGACTTACGAAGTATTAGATAGGTTGTCATAATTAAGTGGTCCCTCAGTGTATGTTGAATCGATGACACGTCGGATAGCTGCTGTAATGAGGGCGAAAGGAGGACCTATGAAGTATTAGATAAGTACTCATAATTCAGCTATCACTCAGTGTTTGCTGAATCGATGCCACGTCGATAACTGCTCTACTGAAGGCGGAAGGACCAACGAAGTATTAGGTACGTGGCCATAATTTAGTGATCCCTCAGTGTATGTTGAATCGATGCCACGTCGATAACTGCTCTACTGTGGGCGGAAGGGCCTAGGAAGTATTAAGAACGTGGTCATAATTCAGTGATCACTCAGTGTATGTTGAATCGATGCCAAGTCGGATAGTTGCTGTACTGAGGGCGAAAGGAGGACCTAGGAAGTATTAGATAGGTGCTCATAATTCAGTGATCACTCAGTGTATGTTCATTCAATGCCACGTCGGATAGATGCTGTACTGAGGGCGGAAAGGAGGACCTACGAAGTATTAGATAGGTGCTCATAATTCAGGGATCATTCAGTGTATGTTCAATCGATGCCACGTCGGATAGTTGCTGTACTGAGGGCGGAAGGAGGACTTACGAAGTATTAGATAGGTTGTCATAATTAAGTGGTCCCTCAGTGTATGTTGAATCGATGACACGTCGGATAGCTGCTGTAATGAGGGCGAAAGGAGGACCTATGAAGTATTAGATAAGTACTCATAATTCAGCTATCACTCAGTGTTTGTTGAATCGATGCCACGTCGATAACTGCTCTACTGTGGGCGGAAGGGCCTAGGAAGTATTAAGAACGTGGTCATAATTCAGTGATCACTCAGTGTATGTTGAATCGATGCCAAGTCGGATAGTTGCTGTACTGAGGGCAAAAGGAGGACCTAGGAAGTATTAGATAGGTGCTCATAATTCAGTGATCACTCAGTGTATGTTCAATCGATGCCACGTCGGATAGATGCTGTACTGAGGGCGAAAGGAGGACCTACGAAGTATTAGATAGGTGCACATAATTCAGGGATCATTCAGTGTATGTTCAATCGATGCCACGTCGGATAGTTGCTGTACTGAGGGCGGAAGGAGGACTTACGAAGTATTAGATAGGTTGTCATAATTCAGTGGTTACTCAGTGTATGTTGAATCGATGACACGTCGGATAGCTGCTGCGGTGAGAACGAAAGGAGGACCTACAAAGTATTAGATAGGTGGTCGTAATTCAGTGATCACTCAGTGTATTTCAATCGATGCCACGTCGGATAGTTGCTGTACTGAGGGCGGAAGGAGGACCTCCGAAGTATTAGATAGGTGGTCCCAATTCAGTGATCACTCAGTGTATATTCTTAGTCTCGCAGATGTTTTTCTAAATTTCTTCAGAGCTTGAAAGACACATTACGATAGTTACATAAATGAATTTACTAAATTTCCTGGTTCGTGTCAATATGCTGTAGCTTCAGCGAGTTTTATTGAAGAAGGCCGGTTTTCTCTTTCCCTGAGAATTTGATGTTATATATTTAAATCCATGTATCCTTGGAATTTATCAAATTACTAGCTCCAAATTTCAGTACTTTAGCTACACGGTAAAGACTTGAAATTTTTTATTGGTATTATTTTTCAATGGAAACGGTTTTATCAATTTATGAGAAAGAGTAGCAGAACATAAAGAACTTTTTAATGAGGTGAAATGATAGGTATTCGGATAATTATAAACTGGTGATACTGCACGTCACAGTTTCAACAAAATTTAAATCTTGCTCTCAAATATGCTCTAAAAATGATCAATGTTTGCTCTCTGGGTGTGTTTGTGTGCCTGAAATGTCGATATAATCCTTCTAACAGTAAAATAAAGAGGGAAAGTAAAACAAAATACTACATTACATTATCAGCTTCAAACGTTAGGAGCTGGGAAGACATTATTCCATTTATAATATAATTCTCTAATTATACTTTAAGCTTTATGCCTTCTGTTTATTCATTATATTACGCTTATACCTTATTCTTTCCTGAACGAAATGCAGTCTTAAAGAAGTGTTTCGAAATATTCTGCACGATTAAAGTCATTAACTATAGAAAGGTAAGCACAGCAATATTTAGACAAATCAAGCGTATAAGTGGATAAATGTTATTTTAGCAAATATAATATAACAAACCTTGCGTCTTGAAGACGAAAGTGAAGATTATAAGTGGATAAATGTAACGCATTACGAAGCCTCCAGACGGTACATTAGGCCCTTTCCGCTGAGAACCTTCTAAGAAATGACGCTTTCTCTCAGGTAAAAGACTTAGCTTCATGAAAAATGTATGGTACTGCATTTTAATTCAGTTGGGAAAAGGCATTCTGCTTTTAGCTTTATTCTTGGGCGGCCCATATACATTAATTATTCATTAATGATGTTATTTTCATATTACAGAAGAAAAAGGAAAGGCGTCCTCACCGCAGAGTCTTAATAGAATTCTCCCCACGTCGCGGCTCACAATTCGACAATTACTTTTTTACATAGCGCAGTCCTAATGGGCAAAGTTAGCAAAATCGAAGGAAGCTTATTTTCGGAAGAATTCCTGGAATCGTGATCTTCTAGCTAACACTCGGTGACGATGTTTTCCTCGGTCATGAAGGTGCCAGTGAGTTTTGCCAAGCGCTTTCGGATTTCTGTTTGCAAAACGAAAGAGAAACAACCTGAAACAGATGCGGACGTGCAATCTGCGAATCAGTGGAATGGATTGCTACTACTGCGTTCTTGCACGCAAAGCACATATTTAACGCACGAAGCTGAAATACGTTTTAATAAGTTCCTTTGTTTACACAGCTGAATGACAAAACTTCTCAACGTCACTGGTACTTTTGTTTCGACACTGTGAATAAATTTAACCAGTGGTCTAAACGATGGCCTCTGATCATTCGTCTGAAAGGGGTCCGGGTTCGAATCCCGTGAGGCATGGATGTCGTGCTTGTCTTACGGCACTGGATCTCTCCCTTCCCTGGAACCACTGACCCTCAATTAGGGACGGGCGACTGCTTATAGCCCATTGAGTTGCTCACGGTGGTCGTTAAACTTCCAATCAAAAAAAAAAAAAATTAAGTATAGCATATACCCTCTTACTGGTGGTGAGATTAGAACCCAAGTTTCTTACTTCGGAGCGGCTGTTCTCCCAAATGATTTACGCCGGCAGGTTTATCACTGCTTTACTCCCGACTTGACTCATGCGTCACTTCAGCAGTATGTCATCTACGTGATGTCACTTAATGCTTTATATCATTCCCCTTGGGAAGCGATGGCCTCTGATCATTCGTCCGAACGGGGTCCGGGTTCGAATCCCGGTGAGGCATGGATGTTGTGTTTGTCTTACGGCACTGGCTCTCCCCTTCCCTGGAACCAATGACCCTAAATTAGGGACGGGCGACTGCTTATAGCCCATTGAGTTGCTCACGGTGGTCGTTAAACCTCCAATAAAAAAAAAAAAAAAAATTCCCCTTGGGAAAGGCGGGAGCACGAAATCGCTTCTTTTCGGGTCACCCAACAAACATGCTCGAAACAATGTTTCATTTTAGTAGAATTAATATTTACTAATTACGCGCGTTGTGTGGAAGACTCATCACACAATGTTTTCAAACCTAATTCCCAAAACATTACCATCCCTATTCGGTCGCCAATATAGCTTACAGGGTGTCCCAAAAGTCCTTGACACATTTTAAGAATTTATTAAAAAAAACTATTCGGGATAGGAAAAAACAATTTTCAGATCTTCTAAACTTACTTCAAAAAGTTTTAGATAATAAACTTCGACTAGACGAAACCCGTCGGAATCAACGGTTAGTTTTTTTGTTTTTGTTTTTTTGAGAAGAATGTACTCATATGAAACAACAAATGTAAACTTTATTTGATTGCCAAATTCATTCAACCACTTCAGTAAAGACAATAAGTCCAGGTTCGTGATTTTTTCTTTTGACTGAAGGTTTAACGACCACCGTGAGCAACTCAATGGGCTACAAGCAGTCGCCTGTCCCTAATTTAGGGTCAATGCTTCCAGGGAAGGGAGAGAGTCAGTGCTGTAAGACAAACACAACATCCATGCCTAACAGGGATTCGAATCCGGACCCTTCACGAACGAATCATCATAAGCCAGCGCTTAGACCACTGCTCCACCGGGGCAGCCAGGTTCGTAATGAGCATCACGACTGCAGACTTTTTCAGTCGTAAAATGTGATGCGGAAGTCCACTCATCTCCATCGTGTGCAAAAAATTCAACTGGATAGCGCACTCTTTCAGTCACAACTGAGTTTGTAAATGTTGTCGGAATGCGATTCACGTTGCGAGTACTCTTCATTCTTCCTTGTCTGAGACATATACACTGCTGGCCACCCAAAATGCAACACCAAGATGGACACGAGACAGCAAAGCCAAATTTACTAGACACATAACAACAGATACAAAGATGAAACGATTGAGCTTACAGGCCGGTGCGATTTGCGGAACACGCAGACATCAATAGTTCGTCTGGGCCTAATGGCTGGCAATAACGGCCGCTACACGCCGCGGCATCGAACGAAAGAGGTTTTGGATGTGGGCTTGGGGTATGTCGGTCCAGGCTGCTTCTACACGTTGCCACAGTTCATCAGGCGTAGCCGCGGGTGGTGCTTACCGGGCCACTCGGTTGCCGATCAGCGACCAGGCGTGTTCGATGAGTGACATATCAGGAGAACAGGCAGGCCACGGCAGCAGTGACACCTGGTGGGCCGTGAAGAATTGTTGCACGATGCGTTCCACGTGCGGGCGCGCATTGTACTTTGAAACGTGGCCGCTCTCAGATCCTGCAGGCAAGGGAGGACTACAGGCTCCAAAACGTCGGAGATGTAGCGGTGGCTGTTGAATGTATTGGCGATGCGTACCAAAGGGGTGCGGGTGTCATATCCAATTGCGCCCCAAACCATAACGCCAGGCGACGGACCAGTATGGCAATGCATAATGCAGTCGTCATACAGTCTCTCGCCGCGGTGCCGCCACACGCGGATCCGACCATTGTGGTGTTGCAGGAAGAAGCGGGATTCGTCAGAGAAGACAATGTGTTAGTCTAGGTGCGGCGCTCAACGGCCCACTGCCGCCGCACTCGCCGGTGGTGTAATGTCAATGGTAATCGGAGCAATGGGCGCCGTGCGACAAGTCTCTGCACCAGCAGACGACGTCGAACGGTACGTGCTGACACGGTTGTTGCGCAACACACCCTAATTCATGCGCTACCGTTCGTGATGTGGCGGTGCGAGCCATCAATGCCCGTCGCACAACAAGCCGGTCGTCACGCTCGGTGGTGTGCCGCGGCCTCGGCAATCGCTCACTTCGGTCCGTCCGCCCCTCCTGCATCCACCGAATCCATACTCGCCTCACTGTGGCTGGATGTCGTTTCACACGGGCGCCGATGTCTCGGTACGATAAACCGCTGTCGCGATAAGCCAATATTCGTTCTCCGTCGAACTCCGAAACGTGCTGGAATGACTGCCGTATTCTGCGACGAGGCATCAGGAAGCTTTCGACACACAGGTATGGCAGCACAACACACTTCGGTGTGGTCGTAAGTGACGCGAATAAATGCAACGTGTTGTACGTAAATCAATGCACACTCGCAAATCACTCGTTTTTTTTAACACCCAAAAGATCTTGGCATGCGAAAGATGCATATCATAAATTATCTACAAAGCGTACTAGGGCACTTTTTAGATTTGTTTTATGTAAATTTAGTTTTCTCTTGTTAAAGTTTCCGAATTAATGAAACATTATTTTCCCCGACGATCCTTCTAAATTTGGCTCCACTAGCAGTGGGTCAGAGGTCAATAAAATGAAATCACTAAATAAAGTAATTTTGCAGAGTGAGATAACGATGAGTGCAGATCGAAATAACGATTTGTTCAGAGCAGTTACAGATAAGTACTTTTTAGATACACATTTTGTGACATTGATCGGATGTCATTTTATGAAAGCGATTTGTCAGAAGTGCAATTGATACACAGGGTGTCCCACTCGCTACCGAACGCGGAATTTCTTTAATAATATTAACACCAATGAAGATATTGCAACGAAAGTTGAAGTGGGCTTACTTCATTTCCTGCGAGATGTCACAACATGTGCTGTAAATGGTCACCGTTTGCGTCCAGACAGCATTGAACCCGGCGCTGTCCGCCAGCCAGCTGGAGTGCCACTTAGTGGCAGACACATTCCTAAGTGTGGCGCCACTGAGGAGCAGTTCGCCAGCCGCCGGAAGCGCCTCTCTTCTACTTTGTTATGCCATTTCGCTGAGCGTGTCTACACAATACGGTTGCTCATAGTGAGTGTGTGTGAAATGTATCATTCCTAAGTCTGGCGCCACTGAGGAGCAGTTCGCCAGCCGCCGGACACGCCTCTTTTCTACTCTGTTATGCCATTTCGCTGAGCGTGTCTACACAGTACGGATGCTCATAGTGAGTGTGTGTGAAATGCATCATTCCTAAGTCTGGCGCCACTAAGGAGCAATTCGCCAGCCGCCGGACGCGCCTCTCTTCTACTTTGTTATGCCATTTCGCTGAGCGTGTCTACACAGTACGGTTGCTCATAGTGAGTGTGTGTGAAATGTATCATTCCTAAGTCTGGCGCCACTGAGGAGCAGTTCGCCAGCCGCCGGACGCGCCTCTCTTCTACTTTGTTATGCCATTTAGCTGAGCGTGTCTACACAATTCGGTTGCTCATAGTGAGTGTGTGTGAAATGTATCATTCCTAAGTCTGGCGCCACTGAGGAGCAGTTCGCCAGCCGCCGGACGCGCCTCTCTTCTACTTTGTTATGCCATTTCGCTGAGCGTGTCTACACAGTACGGTTGCTCATAGTGAGTGGGTGTGAAATGTATCATTCCTAAGTCTGGCGCCACTGAGGAGCAGTTCGCCAGCCGCCGGACGCGCCTCTCTTCTACTTTGTTATGCCATTTCGCTGAGCTTGTCTACACAATTCGGTTGTTCATAGTGAGTGTGTGTGAAATGTATCATTCCTAAGTCTGGCGCCACTGAGGAGCAGTTCGCCAGCCGCCGGACGCGCCTCTCTTCTACTTTGTTATGCCATTTCGCTGAACGTGTCTACACAATTCGGTTGCTCATAGTGAGTGTGTGTGAAATGTATCATTCCTAAGTCTGGCGCCACTGAGGAGCAGTTCCCCAGCCGCCGGACGCGCCTCTCTTCTACTTTGTTATGCCATTTCGCTGAGCGTGTCTACACAATTCGGTTGCTCATAGTGAGTGTGTGTGAAATGTATCATTCCTAAGTCTGGCGCCACTGAGGAGCAGTTCGCCAGCCGCCGGACGCGCCTCTCTTCTACTTTGTTATGCCATTTCGCTGAGCGTGTCTGCACAGTACGGTTGCTCATAGTGAGTGTGTGTGAAATGTACCATTCCTAAGTCTGGCGCCACTGAGGAGCAGTTCGCCAGCCGCCGGACGCGCCTCTCTTCTACTTTGTTATGCCATTTCGCTGAGCGTGTCTACACAGTACGGTTGCTCATAGTGAGTGTGTGTGAAATGTATCATTCCTAAGTCTGGCGCCACTGAGGAGCAGTTCGCCAGCCGCCGGACGCGCCTCTCTTCTACTTTGTTATGCCATTTCGCTGAGCGTGTCTACACAGTACGGTTGCTCATAGTGAGTGTGTGTGAAATGTATCATTCCTAAGTCTGGCGCCACTGAGGAGCAGTTCGCCAGCCGCCGTACGCGCCTCTCTTCTACTTTGTTATGCCATTTCGCTGAGCGTGTCTACACAGTACGGTTGCTCATAGTGAGTGTGTGTGAAATGTATCATTCCTAAGTCTGGCGCCACTGAGGAGCAGTTTCGCCAGCCGCCGGAAGCGCCTCTCTTCTACTTTGTTATGCCATTTCGCTGAGCGTGTCTACACAGTACGGTTGCTCATAGTGAGTGTGTGTGAAATGTATCATTCCTAAGTCTGGCGCCACTGAGGAGCAGTTCGCCAGCCGCCGGACGCGCCTCTCTTCTACTTTGTTATGCCATTTCGCTGAGCGTGTCTACACAATTCGGTTGCTCATAGTGAGTGGGTGTGAAATGTATCATTCCTAAGTCTGGCGCCACTGAGGAGCAGTTCGCCAGCCGCCGGACGCGCCTCTCTTCTACTTTGTTATGCCATTTCGCTGAGCGTGTCTACACAATTCGGTTGCTCATAGTGAGTGTGTGTGAAATGTATCATTCCTAAGTCTGGCGCCACTGAGGAGCAGTTCGCCAGCCGCCGGACGCGCCTCTCTTCTACTTTGTTATGCCATTTCGCTGAGCGTGTCTACACAGTACGGTTGCTCATAGTGAGTGTGTGTGAAATGTATCATTCCTAAGTCTGGCGCCACTGAGGAGCAGTTCGCCAGCCGCCGGACGCGCCTCTCTTCTACTTTGTTATGCCATTTCGCTGAGCGTGTCTACACAATTCGGTTGCTCATAGTGAGTGTGTGTGAAATTGTATCGGTATACTCTGGAGGAGCGAGTGTTTAATTTCGCACTTATTGGAAAACAGATTCGATAAAGTCTTGTCAACAGCAATTCCTGCAGAGGTTTGCAGGCAGACATCCGCCGAGCAAGTCCACCATTTGGGCATTGCCGAAGAAATTGGAAACCAAGGGTACTTTATTAGACGACCATGCAGGAGGTCGTCCACAAATGTCCGAGGAAACGATTCATAATGTAAAGGGCGGACTACTTGCGTCTCCCAGGTAGTCACTTTGCTGACTGTCACAGGAAACAGGGTTGTCCAAAAGCACTTGTCAACGTGCTGTGAAAAAAAGCGAAGCTTCATGCGTACCGTATCTCTGTGGTCCACGAACTGAAAGAGCCTGACCACATGAAACGAGTGACATTCTGTAGATGGTTTCAGACATTTCTTCGTGAAAATCCGGGAATTCTGGACTACACGTGGTTCTCGGACGAGGTATGGTTTTACCTGTTCGGATACGTCAATTCTCAAAATTCCCGAATTTGGGCCAGTGAAAATCCCAATGCGATACATGAAGAACCCCTTCATTCGCAGAAAATTGGTGTTTGGTGTGGGATGACCCGGCGCCGCATGATTGGTCCCATCTTTTTCGATACAACCATCACAACAGTTGCATATATGAAAATCTTCAACACTTTTGTAAATCAATTGGACGACGAAGAACTCTCCATTGGATATTACCAGCATGATGGAGCGACATCACACACTAGTATGGTCGAAATGCAGTCCTTTTTCGATGACGGCGTCACTTCGAAGGGTCTATGGCCGCCGCGCACGCCTGATCTGACGATCCAAAAGAAACCGCGAACCATAGATGCCTTAAAAGCAAACATCACCGAAGAAATCCAGGCAGTGACGGCGGACGTACTGGTAAGGACTTTCCACAATATGGTGCGCCAGGTTCAATGCTGTCAGGACGCAAATGGTGGCCACTTACAGCACATGTGATGTCATCACATGTCGCACAAAATGAGGTAAGTCGACTTCAAATTTCGTTGCAATATCTTCATCGGTGTTAAAGAAATGCCGGGTTCTGTAGCGAGTAGGATACCTTGTAGCTATGTGTTGTAGACGCATGTTATGTAGTGCTGAATTTGAAGACAGCAAGATGTGTTCTGGCTAATGTGATTTACTTGTGCTGAAGTGCCATAGGTAAGAATTAAAAAGTGCATTCACTGTACGTTCATGATGATTCATTCCCTGTGTCTTGGCTGTGATTTTTCTATAAGTGCTAGTTGTTGATGTTAAGATCACAAATTCATAGTTTAAGCAACTTTGACATTTAAGCAACTAAATCTTACAGCTTAAAGTTTAAAACTGAAGCCTTAAACCTACTACACTGGTGTCCGAAAGTTAAGCATAATTAACAAAAAGTGCTAAATTACAAAATCGTACTTACCTTAGTGAGGAACTAAACGCGCAGTACAAATCACATAAAAAATGATGAACCAGGAAAACACAACAACCGTCCAAAATGGTAAAAACAGGAGGAATTTTCCGGTGGGGTTTCTGATTTTGTACGATAGTCTAGTAAGGCGTATGGTCGTCTCTTACAACGGTACAACTACTACACAGATGTCTCATGCTGTTGACAAGGGAAACAAGAAGACTTTGTGGCAGCAAATCCCACTCCTGAACAAGAGCAGATTGGAGTTAGTAAGGCGTGACCTCTTACAGCGATACAAGTGTCACACCGATGTCTCATGCTGTTGACAAGGGAAACAAGAAGACTCTGTGGCAGAAAATCCACTCCTGAAGGAGAGCACATTGGAGTTAGTAAGGTGTATGGCGATCTCTTACAGCGATACAAGTGTCACACCGATGTCTCATGCTGTTGACAAGGAAAACAAAAATACTCTGTGGCAGCAAATCCCGCTCCTGAACGAGAACAGATCGGAGTTCCTCGAGAGTTCTAGCACGAGGTTGACGATCTGCAATGCGCCTCCCCAATGCATCACACACATGCTCTGTTTGGTTGAGGTCGGAGGAATGCGCTGGCCATGACATACGGTGGATATCTTCACTTTCGAGATAATCATCGGCAATAGCAGCTCTTTGTGGTCTCGCATGAACAGCAAATCTGGGCCAACAGCACCTCGAAGAATTCTTACGTAGGGATCAAGGGTTTCGTCTCTGTATCTGCGACATGTTCAAATTCCACCAGAATAGGCATGGAGCTTTGTGCGCTTATTGGGCATAATGCCACCCCAGACAAATACAACACAACCTCGGTAATGATGTATTTCTCGGATGTTTGTGGAGGAACAACGAGTTCCAGGTCCTCTCCAGATGAGAACACCAAGGCTGTAACTTTCAAGACAGAACCTGGATTCATCAGAAAACAGGGTATTGGCCTATTGATTTTCGTCCCAGTCTTGATGTTGTCTGCACTGTAGTACCCAGGTATTTCTTGCTGACGGAGTGAGTTGGATGCAAACTGTAGGTCTTCTCGAGTGCAGTCCTTGTTCGTGGAGCCGTCTATATATTGTTTGTCCTGAAACAGCTGGTCTACCATCCGCAGACGGCTGTAAAGCAAGCGCTCTTGCTGACATCGACTTGTTACGTCTAAGTGTTAGTGACACATACCCATCATCCTGAACCGCTGTAATCTGTGAACAAACTACCACAGGTTGACGATTAATGTCTCCAGTGTCTTGGTACCTTCTCCAAAGTCTGAATACAATGGATTGATTCATGCCAGTGGCTCTGGCATAATTACTCTGTGTATGGCCGGATTCCAACATTTCCGTAATCTGATCTGACCACGTGTAGACATATCCACTTGCCGTCTTTCTCACATACTGTTTTAATAAAATGATAAATTCTACTTCTAGCATGGTGCGATGATGACAAGAAATGTCCCTTTCGCTTTTTCGCAGCTCTTTCTCAATTCAAAATAAGTGCTACTTCGACTTTTATGCCAATTATTGTCCGTACATGCCCCCCCCCCCCAACCTTGGTGGTTCTAACATTTTTTTAACTATGCTTACCTTTTGGACACCAGTGTATTACAGTTAAATCAACTATTATAAACAGTTAAACCTAAAGCTGAGACTTCACAAGTAATTTAAATCTTCGTAAGTAATATAACCAACAGCATGTTGAGAATTAATGCACCCATAGAGTGAAAAACGAAATAACTCAATGTAAAATCGGAAATAAGCCCTTATACTGCACATTTATAATGTTGAAATTACATATTTGCGGACTCAATTCTGTGTTTAGACGTTTATGCCTTTTGAGATTTTATTAACTGGTGGTTCGCTTTGGAAGAGCTGAGAATTAAATCATCCATTCAATTAAAAGTACGTTTTTGAGAGTTTTCAAATATAATCCAGATTGTTTAAATATTCATAATTCATCTTGAGCACTGAAGAATCAAATTTAACATACAGTTTTAAAAAAAACATTCGAACATTGAAATCGCTTTTCTTAAATTTCTGGGTGCCACAGATGCACGACCTCCATACTATTAGGGGTATGCAAAAGTTAGCGCCGCCCCCGCTAGCGGGCACTGTAGGGGTCTAACCGGCCGGCGACCCGTGCTGCCAGTTCGTACATGAAGCCAAGCATGGCGGTCGATAAAGTTCATTTGCTACACTGTTTGTTATTCAAGTTTAATTTGAGGGAAAGTGCGAGTGAAGCATACGGTTAAATATGTCAGGCGTATGGCGAAACGGTTAGGGGTGAAAAAACGTGTCGAGAATGGTTTTGCCAGGTTTAAGAAAGGGGATCTAAGCTTGGAAGACAAGCCACGTGCAGGTAGACCGCAGAAACAGACGAGGAGCTGGAATCGCTGTTGCAAGAGGATGCGACACAATCGACCACGCAACCGTCAAAGCGTTTGAAAGTGGCTCAATCGACGGTTGTACGGCGTCTACAGGACTTGGGGAAAATCCAGAAGATTGGTAAGTGGGTTCCGCATACTTGAACGGAGCGTAATATTGGTCGACGATTGGGCATCTGCATGTCGTTGCTGAAGAGGTTTCAAGGGAAGAATGTCTTGTGGAAGGTTGGCACCGGGGATGAAAAACGGGTGTATTTCGACAACCCCGTACGCGAGCGATCCTTGGTCGACCCAGGCCAGCCATAAACATCCATTGCAAAACAGGATATCCACGGGAAAAAGGTGCTGTTGCGTGTGTGGTGGGATATGCATGGAGTGCTGTACTTCGAACTGTTGAAACCGGGTAAAACAATCACTGCACAACGATAAAGCGATCAGTTGATGAAACCGAAAGCCGCACACGAGCAAAATCTCCCATGGACAGGAAAAGTTCGCCGCCCAGTCGTCCTGTTACACGATTATGCTAGACCACATCTCGGTGCCACCACGGGAGGTTTTAACGCACTCGGCTTACTCCCCGGACATTGCACCTCAGACTTTCATCTGTTTCGCTCTATGCAACATACCCTAGCCCAACAACGGTTCACCACAGTTCCAGAGGTGGAAAATTTCGTCACTGCGTTCTTCAGCTCAAAACCTGAGTCCTTCTATCACAGGGGCATTCATTTATTGCCTGCAAAAGGGCAAAAGGTCATTGATACTAACGGCCAATATTTCGTTGAATAAATGTGTACTGGTTTCCTGATCGTTCCTGTCTCCTTTCTCGTTAAAACGGCGGAAACTTTTGCATACCCTTAATATTAACGAGCCCCAAAAGGTAGGTAGTTTATTAAATAAAACAGAAAACAGTTCACATACAACGTAGTTTATTTCATACTTAACGTGTGGTAATATGATACATATAAAATATGTTCCACTTGTACGACAAACATGAAATTTATAGGTTTCAAGCTGTAAATAGTTCCTGTAACGAACAAATGATTTCTTGGACCTTTTTGTTTCTGAAGTGTTTTTGGGTAAGCTCTGTGAACGAAATGTTGATTTACACTGCATTGATATTCTTATAAATTATAGGATAGAAAATGTGATGAGAAATAACATCATATACACGAAAAAATGGATGAATCATCAGCCTAAAATTGGTGAAAATTTTTCATTCGTTATACAGTATCTGCTGCATCAAGATCCAATGAAAGCACTGCAACAAAAAACCTAAGTATTGTAAATTACGGGAAGTGTTCAGTAGACAGTCACGACTTTTTGATATTGGAAATTATTTTTAATACCTTTTTCAATGTGGATCAGTAAAGCACCTTCGTTCTTCATTATTTTAGTTATGCGAACTTAATTGTTGTTTTTAAAGAAAGTGGTGAAGCCTACCCAAATGCTACAACTGAAACGGAGTGAATGACTCCAAGAGAATTTTAGCGAGAAGAAAATTAAAACCAGATTGGCAGCTTCGGTATTCCTCTAGACACTGAGTTTTTAAAGACCTTCTCATCAGGCCGTAGTAATGAAAATACACTGGGGGTGTCTTCACTATTGTCACACACATGTCTCACAAGGATCAATACTATCTGGATCAGCCATCATTATCTGAGTTGGCAATTTAGATTTTGTTGCACATGGAGAAGCGGACGTCATATCCAAAAGCATCAGTTGCTGTGAACTCAGCTTCTCTTGGCTATCGTATGATGATATTAAAATCTTTGGGTAATTATTAGCATTCGGTAAGTTCAAACTACTTTCAGGCGGTAACCAGATTTCAGAAATCAATTTCCTCTCTTCGTTAATTTTGGGGGTTCTCTTTCTGTGACACTCATTTCGTTCTGCTAAAGTAGCAGGAATTACATTTTTTTGAAATTCATTTGTCGAATTTCCTTCCTGGTGGTTAGCAAACGGACACTTTTCTCCTTCAGTGGAATTGGGCTCGGAATTATCCCTTGCGTGATATTGCAATGGCGTTCGGTAGATACTGGCCGACCTCTTTTTTCTGTTACAAGGTGTTTGTAAAACCTGAAGTGTGGCGTTTGAATCGGTAGACTTAAGACAGTCTTCACCACCTTGTACGGACATATCTCTATCACTCTGGTAGAAAGAAAAGTTATTTGCTTTCCTTGTGTTTCGAGACGGACTGTGAATACTATTTCTCTTTCGACTTCCGCTGAAATTGCAGATGGCATCTCTGAAAGCATCTCGGTACTTGGACGACATCAGCGAGTAGAGGATGGGATTAATGGTTGCGCTGAAGTAATAGAGACATCCTAAAGAGAATACACCAACAAATAAAGAGATAAGTGAAATAACTTCATCGTTTAAAAATAATAAAGGTATGAATGAATAAGAGCCTTAACATTATAGATTTTATCTGAAATATGCACTGACAAATATGCAAAACATACCAATTTGAAAGAACTGGGAAATATAGGAAGAGGATAACTTTTTCATTGTTTAAAAATATAAACTAATGAAAAAAAGCCTTAAAAATTATAAACCGATGAGCCATTACATTATGACCACCCCCAGCCTAGAGAAGTGAGCGTGCCTGGAGACCGAACGGTGGGGCAGGTGAAGTTCACAGAGCAGTATATATGTTACCGCTAAAGCTCGAAAGCCGTTAATGTGCACATTACCTAGCTAATCTGCAGATTAACTGATTTGCTCCGTTAACATGCGGAATCAAGAGTTTTCCACATTTTACCTAGGTAATGTGCACATTAACGGCTTCCGTATTGTTAAAGTTCAAAAGTTTGTTTCTCTCATTTCCTTTCCCTACACCTTCCCCCTCTCCCTCCACTTTTAGTTTCGTTTCGCCAGCGTCTAGTCGTCGCCGGTTGTTTTTATTTCTCATAATTGGCGTCGGCTGCCAGTGCGTAGCATAGCCAATTCTGTCTTCAAATTCGTTTCTGCCTGTTAGCGCGTGAATTTGTGTCGTGATTTTTTTTAAAGCAGATAAATTTAACTCCTAGTATGTAAGCAAGCACCGAATTGGTGAGTAAAATGAAGAAAAGATTCTTCGAAAACCTCTTTAGCGAAGATTCAAAATATAATAGTGTTTTAATGACAAAACGAAAGTATGCTTGCATAATTGAAGATGTAAAGCGAAAAAAAATTTCCAAGAAGAAAGAATCATCTCGAGATTATCGAATAATTCAAAGGTATGATGTGTTGACTGTACAAGGCTGTGAAAAACTCATTGAGCCGTTGTCATATGCGCGAGAAAGTGTGAAAAAGTTTGTCCATGCCGAAGAATTATTTGACATATTGTATTCTACTCATTGGTCAATTGGCCACGGTGGAAGAAACAGAATGATCAAGCAATTAAATACACTTTATAAAAACATAACCCAAGCCCAAATAAAAATGTTTTTGGATTTATGCGAACCTTGTCAACAAAAACAAAAAAGTGCGAAAAAAGGATTTGTTGTAAAGCCGATTATTTAATCGCATTTCAACAGCAGATGCCAGGTGGAACTCATCGATTACCAATCTCAACCAGATGGAAAGTTTAAGTTTCTTCTCGTATACCAAGACCACTTCATTATGTTAATTTAAGCGTACAGAAACGTTGCTGTTGTTCCAGCAAAGATCTTATTTTCACTTTAACGAGTGCCTAGTAGGTAATGTGCAGATTATCTAGGTAATTTGCAGATCACCTTGGTAATTTGAGAAATGAAACAATTTTCGGCACTTTAACGGATCACCCTAGTTAATCTGCACATTACCTAGATAATCTGTAGAATAACTGATTTCTGCACTATAGCGGTAACATATGTTATATACAACCCGAACACCGGATTTCAGTTAGTAGAGTGTTCGGAGTCAGAATGCGAAGAGCTGCCGATTTATCGGAGTTTGATAAAGGACAAATAGTGATAGCACGGCGCCTCGGAACTACGATCTCGGAAACGGCGCGGCTTGTGGGTTGTTCGCGTGCCACTGCAGTGAGTACGTATCAAAAGTGGTGCACAGATGGCCAAACGACGAACCGTCGTCTGCAGCGTATTGATGCCAGAGGGGAGAGAAGACTGTCGAGCATTGTTCAAAGCAACGGCAGGGCCACATTTCGACAAATCACCCGCAGCTACAGCAGTGGTGATCAGGGCAATGTGTCACAGAACACAGTTCATCGCAGTTTTCTGCGCATGGGTATGCCTAGCAGAAGACCCAGACGGGTCCCCATGCTCACTGCACTTCATCGCCAACAACGCATGAAATGGGCCCAAGATCATCGAGATTGGACCCTGGATGACTGGAAGAAAGTGGCTTCGCCTGACAAATCAAGATTCCTGGTGCATCACGTAGACGGCCGAGCGCGGATACGCCGATTACCAGCGGAGGCTACGGCACCTGGATACACTGATGGGCAGAAACAGGCCAGTGGCGGCGGTATTATGTTGTGGGCGATGTTTTCTTGTGGCACTTTGGGCCGCATTATCCCAATAGCACAATCCCTGACAGCTGTTAGGTATCTGAACATTGTTGCGGACCAAGTTCACTCATTCGTGGCAACTGTGCTCCCTGCTGGTGATGGCCATTACCGCCATGCCACACTGCTAGAATCGTTAAGAAGTGTTTTGAGGATCATCCTGGTGATTTTCTGTTAATTCCAAATTCACCTGACATGAACTCAATCGAACATTTGTGGTTCGATTTGGAAAAGCGGGTTCGCGCTAAATCACTACCAGCCCGAAATGTACGGGAACTGGAGGACTTGCTGTTAACATTATGGTACCAGATACCCCAGGATACCTATCGCCACCTCATCGAATCGATGCCTCGCCGATTGGCCGCTGTTTTGCGAGCTAAAGGGGTGTCCTACAGCTTATTAGGCAGGTGGTCATAAGGTAATGGCTCATCGGGTAGATTTCATCTGAAACGTGCGCTGACAAATATGGAAAGCATATTGGTGTAAGAAAACTGGGAAATACCTGGGAGTATTACTTTTTTTGGAAACCACACTACGCTGCAAAGAATATCGTAACCAGTGGATTTTTAATCACTCTCAACCAAATGAAAATACAGCACAAAGAGAGGTACACCATTTTGCAAGCGGTTTAAAAATAAAAATGTGACGCATATCCAAAATGATTGCATCTCCTTTTGATTTTGAAACCTGGAGGTTTCTAAAATCGCAACTGTTTAAAGAAGGTTTTCTACATTATACAAAATCTTTACAAAGCGAAAATTACCTTTTTATACCCAGTTGTTATGTTTTTCTAGGATAGTTTTATATATAATGTCACTTTTCGGAACTATTTTATAGGAGGGGTTTAAAATGAAAGCTCATGTCCTAGGTGGGAATGTGTTATTCTACTAACTCAACGCAATACGAGGGTTATACTGAAATTAATAAGCAAAAATGATTTAAAAACTGCCAGTTGTAGTGATTGAAGAAATAAATACAACTTAATCTATTTTTCTACAAAATCCCCGTTTCTTTGGTCAGATCATTTCCATCGTTCTGGCAGTTTAAAGATGTTCCAGTTGCGCAAAGACACCGACGTACAGTTTGTTGTATTGCTTCCGTGCTGTGGTTGTGTAGGCCGCACACCTGGTCCCTTAGGAATCCAAAAAAAAAATGATAGTCGGAGGGTGCCAGATCTGAACTGTAAGCTGGGTGAGGTAACATTACCCATCTGAACTTCTGGATTTTTTCCGAGGACAAACATGCAGAGTGAGGCCTAGTGTTTTTGTGCCGAAAGATGACTTTCTTGCCTAGCCGTTTATCACGCAATGCAGGGCGGAGCTTTTCTAAGGTTTGGACATAACGAGCTGCATTTACGGCTTCTCCAGGTTCTAAAAAATTAACCAGAATGTACCCATCTGCGTCCCAAAAGACATAAATACAGACATTTAACGTTTGTGCATAAGAGTCTGGAGGAATTCGAGGCAGCTGTGGTGCAGTGGAAGCATATCCCGCGCGTAACTGGAAGACTCTGGGTTCGATTCCCGGTGGCGGCCCATGATAATTTTTCCGTGACTCACTTATAAACGTGTGTAACATGCCTGCCCCGCAGGACGGCCACGACATAAAGGCAGATAGCAGCAAGAACGAACGTATGCGTAACTCAGTTGGTAGAGCGACTTGTTCCGGAATAAGTGGACTTGGGTTCGATCCCCGGCGTGGACCAAAAATGACGGAGAAATTTACTTCGTTTTACGTGGAAAGAGCGATGACTTTCCCATAACCTTTGCAGCTGACGGAACTGTCTTAGGCTTTTTCCTGCTTGGCGAATGGAGATGGTGCTATTCCATGCTCTGGCGTTTTATTTCAGGTTCGAAATGGTGGAACCAACTTTTTTCACTTACCGCAATACTGTGGAAAAAATCAGCCCCTTCATTTCGATACCGCTCCAGCGGTTGCAACAAGTTTTTCCTGCGCTGGCCTTTGTGGTCTTCTGTCAATAAACGTAGGACCAAGCAGGCACAAATTTTCCGATATCCGAAGCTGCTAATTATTTCCTGAACTTCCCTGTGTTATATGTCCGAGTTCTCTTCAAGTTCTTTCACCGTCACACATCTGTCATCACGAATTAAGGCATCAACCCTTTCTTTGCTGTGTTCCGTAGAGGCTGTTCGACGGCGGACCGCTACGAGGTTGATCGTTAATCTCTGTGAAACCGTCTTTAAAATATTTCACCCGCCTTCTCACACGGCGGGCACCCATACACGCGTCTCAGTATGCGCACGCTGAAGCCTACGGTGAATATCGGCAACCGGAATTTCCTCTTTCACGAGGAACTGAATCACAGCACGCTGACGGAACCATGTGTCACTATCGGCCATCTTTTCTCGGGTCTGTTTGGTCACATGACTGTTGCTGGTGACGTCATTTGGCATTCACGACCGCAACGAGAGATGGCACTACTTGTTCACGAACTATCATTCTCCCAATGTGCAATCTGCCTGTGTAATGCAGCTTTGCTCATTACTTTCAGTATGACCTACATAAATAGCTGACGCTGGTGACGTCATTTGGCATTCATGGCCACAACGAGAGATGGCACTACCTGTCCACAAACTATCATTCTCCCAATGCGCCACCTGCATCTGCAATGCAGCGTTGCTCCTTACGTTCGGTATGACCTACGTTCAGTATTTCATTGGAGGTTTGACGACCACCGTGAGCAACTCATTGGGCTATAAGCAGTCTCCCGTCCCTAATTTAGAGCCACTGGTTCCAGGGAAGGAAGAGATCCATGGCCGTAAGACAAACACAACATCCATGCCAACCGGGATTCAAACCCGGACCCATCTCGGAGGACCACTGTGCCAACGGGGCGGCGAGGTAAAACTTTGACAGCAGAGGCAATATGGATCGAGAGGATAAAGAACTTTAATTACAATATTAGCACACCCATAATTTAATCACATGCGTGGTGGAATATTGCCGAAGAAGAAGAGAAGTTGCACAATAATAAAAAAAAAGAAGAAAAAATGGGGAAAAAACTAAAAAAATAAAAATCAACGCACATTTGAAATGTATAAGGCACCTGAATGGCGGCGATAAAAATTGAAGTACTAGATAGATATACCCAGATGAATGCCCTAGATGAACCTAGCTTTATTGCAGCAGCTATCTTTCAAAATGTAGGCTGTAGACCTCGGGAAATGCATTCGAAGTGGTAGGATGTGATATGGATGCTTGGTTGTGCGAGTGGATGTTCTTTCAAATGATTTTAACATTTAAGGTGGTTCCACCTAAAATCTCTGCCTTATGTTTCCAATGGTAAAACTTCTTTACATATTTTCTTCGCAATTAATATATTCCCAAGGATCAGAATTGGCACATCGATAAAACTAACTTTAAGTTATAGCATGGGATACTCAATAAAGCATAACCATAATTATATTAAAAATCAATCATTCTTCTTTGAGTAATGTTCAGACCTGTTAATAGATGGCGCCACCTGTACACTAATGACGTCATTACACGAATAAATGTTGAATTGCTTAATTATAGTTATGTTTTAGCAAGCATTAAGTATCCCATGCTATAACTTAAAGTTAGTTTTATCGATGTGCACATTTTCATCCTAGGGAATACACTAATTGCGAAGAAAATATGTACAGAAGTTTTACCATTGGAAACATAAGGCAGAGATTTTAGGTGAACCTAATGTGTTCAACAAACCTATTGGGA
The DNA here is from genome assembly GCA_039090855.1 of Macrothele yani. NCBI lineage: Eukaryota > Metazoa > Arthropoda > Arachnida > Araneae > Macrothelidae > Macrothele > Macrothele yani. The sequence goes on from CM077018.1 coordinate 81,855,256, forward strand.
CATTTTAAAATTTTATCAATTATTTTTAAAATTTCATTAGCAATCGTCTCTCCATACTTTATTTTAAAAATTTCTCAGCAATCTTCTCTTCATACTTCATTTTAAAATTCTATCAGCAATCTTCACTGAAATGTCACAATCGATATGAGATTGACCCTAATCGTAAGGGTTAGGGTTACGGAACATTTAATTTACGGAGAAAAAACCCACAGCTATCTCACGAGAATACTCAGCGGAGGACTACAGGGATACAACATTAAGCTATCACGGTGCTTTTTATGAGAACGGTATCACTCAATAACGTTACAGGTATCCCCTGCTTTCCGAAAGTTGACACCACGCCACTTCGCTTTTACGAAAGACCTACATTAGTACCTGTTGTCGCTAACCGAAAGAAATCCGAAGAGGATTTTCGCTTTTACGAAAAAAGGCGAAAAGCGAAATTAGCGTTCAGTGTTTGTTTTACAGCGAGCCGTTACTGAAGCAGCGCGCGCCCCGAGCAGTTGAGAGTAGCACTGCTCAGGGTGCACGAGAGTGGTGCTGTTCGCGGTGGCGCTGCCAAGCTCCTTCCCCGGGAATTACACTCAGAATCAAGCCGCCATAGCTTTGAAATGTGTCTGTGAGCATCTGTGTTTTATCTCCATTCATTTCGTGCATTCGTTAACAAGATGTGTCCTAAAGTATCAGAAAAGCCTGTATCTGTGAGCATCTGTGCTTGATCTCCATTTATTTCGTGCATTCGTTAACAAGATGTGTCCTAAAGTATCAGAAAAGCCTGTGTCTGTGAGCATCTGTGCTTTATCTCCATTCATTTCGTGCATTCGTTAACAAGATGTTTCCTAAAGTATCAGAAAAGCCTGTGTCTGTGAGCATCTGTGCTTGATCTCCATTTATTTCGTGCATTCGTTAACAAGATGTGTTCTAAAGCATCAGAAAAGCCTGTGTCTATGAGCATCTGTGCTTTATCTCCATTCATTTCGTGCATTCGTTAACAAGACGTGTCCTAAAGTATCAGAAAAGCCTGTGTCTTTGAGCATCGGTGCTTGATCTCCATTTATTTCGTGCATTCGTTAGCAAGATGTGTCCTAAAGTATCAGAAAAGCCTGTGTCTGTGAGCATCTGTGCTTTATCTGGATTTATTTTGGGCCTTCGTTAACAAGATGTGTTCTAAAGCATCAGAAAAGCCTAAGAAAGCTCGTAAGGGTGTTACGTTTAGCGTAAAACTAGACGTAATTAAGCGTTTCGATTGTGGTGAACGAAATAAAGACATTGTGCATGTGTTGAACTTGCCTGCGTCCACCATTCGTACTATTTACACGCAGAGCGAAAGAATTTTGACAGCTGTCGAAGTTACTATTGGTTCTGCTATTAGAAAAACGGTCTCTTTTAACCGGCATCCAGTAATGGATAAAATTTGCATTTATCAATATGCTGTGTATTTATCATATCATTCCTGCGTTTACTATATGTTAGTGCTATTTTGGTTTTATGTGTTATTTGGTATGATTTGGTAGGTTACTTTTTGGGTCTGGAAACGCTTAAGAATTTTTCCCATTTAAATTAATAGAAATTACTTCTTCTCTCTACGCCATTTCTGCTTACGAAAGGTTTCATAGAAACGCTCTACTTTCGGATAGCGGGGGATACCTGTATCTCAAAGAGTAGAAGTAAACCTGGAGAGCCATCGTGGACGGTGACTCGACCACCACGACGGGGTAAGGTTGCTCGATACAAAACGTTAGGACCAAAGATCGTTTTATACATCAAACAGAAATCATCACTCTTTCCGCGTTTATAAGTGATTCAAGGAAAAATTCTCATCGGCCGCCACCGGGAATCAAACCCAGGTTTCCGTTACGTGCCGGACATGCTACCACTGCACCACAACGGCTTCTCCAGCCATGTGGATTGGCAGTTAGTCGTATGTGAGTCTGGAGAATTCGATGCCACTGTGGTGCAGTGGTGGCATGTCCGGCGCGTAACGGGAAGACTCTGGGTTCGATTCCCGGTGGCGACCGATGAGAATTTTTCCGTGACTCACTTAAGGCTCTACGAGACCCGCCATCTCATATTGCTGCCTTCTCTTGTTAACCAACGGGCATGCGTATTTCACAAATTTCTCGGGCAATTTTGCACATTTTGGAACACCGTTTGTGGCTAACGCAATACATATGATAAATAAAGAGTTCCCTGGTTTCAGAATTTTTATTGACCTTTCCCTTCATTTTTTATCTGCAGCGAAAGTCGTACCAAGGCGTCTTCCATAGTTTTATTAATTAATAAAAAATACTTAAAGGGTCAAAAATGAAAATCTGAAACCAGGGAACTTTTTATTTATCATATATCTTGCGTTAGCCACAAACGGTGTTCCAAAATGTGCAAAATTGCCCGAGCAATTTGTGAAATACGCTTGCCCGTTGGTTAACAAGAGAAGGCACAATACAAGATGGCGGGTCTCGTAGAGCCTTAAAAACGATGACTTCTGTTTGATGTTCCTAGTTCACGTCAATTGTGTGTATTAATTACTCATTCGCCTTCTAATATTTTGTTCAGTTGCTGCTTTCCATCTTTGGTGAATCCCCAGCATTGTGCGGGGCTCCAAGAAACAACCTGCCATGTGGTTTGGCTGTTAGTCGCATGTGAGTCTGGAGAATTCGAGGCTGCAGTGGTAGCATGTCCGGCGCGTAACTGGAAGACCCTGGGTTCGATTCCCGGTGGCGGCCGATGAGAATTTTTCCGTGGAAAGAGCGATGACTTCTGTTTGATGTTCCTAGTCCACGTCAATTGTGTGTATTAATCGTTTTATACAGTTATTTTTTATCAGTCATCTGTTTAGAGTTATGCAAGTACTGCACATGAATATCATGACATCGTAAGCAATAACTTATCAATTTCTATACCTTTTTAGAAATTGCATAAGTGTGTAAAAAATGTGCTGAACAGAAAATGTAAATGTTCATTTTTCACATCACGATTTGTAAACATGAAAGCTCTTGTTTTTATGGCTCTTTTTTCAACTAGATATAAACGTAAGTTTACGTGATATAAAACGTAGTGTGTTTCCACTGTTTAAGATAAAGCCTGTAAATGGAATACTAAAATCGCTCCAGTGCCCGAGTTGTCAAAGACCCGAGTTTAACAACTAATCGTCCTAGCTAGACTTGGCTTCGAGTCCTAGGTGAGGCATGAGCGGTGTCTTGGCTTGGCTTCGAGTCCTAGGTGAGGCATGAGCGGTATCTTGGCTTGGCTTCGAGTCCTAGGTGAGGCATGAGCGGTGTCTTGGCTTGGCTTCGAGTCCTAGGTGAGGCATGAGCGCTATCTTGGCTTGGTTTCGAGTCCTAGGTGAGGCATGAGAGGTGTCTTGGCTTGGCTTCGAGTCCTAGGTGAGGCATGAGCGGTATCTTGGCTTGGCTTCCAGTCCTAGGTGAGGCATCTTCTAGTCCTAGGTGAGGCATCTTCTAGTCCTAGGTGAGGCATCTTTGAGTCCTAGGTGAGGCATTACACTACACACTGGTGTGAAAACACAGTTTTGTCCACGCCGAGCATTGAATCCGGGTCCCCCTCACTCCGGAGTAAGTCGCTCTCCCAACTGAGCTACGCGGACAAGTGCTCTCATTGCTGTCTGCCTTTATCTCATTGCGTCCTGCGGGGCAAGCACGTCACATCTATACAATCGGGGCACGTACGTCACCTGTATATACCCTTAAAACATTATTTATCGTACTCAAAGGTACAATAAATAATGTTTTAAGTGTATATACAGGGTTACAAGGAAAGTCCTTGATCAGGCCAATATCTCACGAACTATGGCAGTTAGCGATTTACTTCTTGTGCAGTTGTATAGGAAACCCCTATGTCGCACACAATAACACCACGAAGGATCCTCTCAATCCCTTTTTTTAGTGGGGGGGGGGTTGAGGGGGGCTATCTAGCCCCCTTTGCAGATAGGGGAAAAAAGTCCAATACAAACTTGTTCAGCGAGACAAAAATAGTACATAAATGCTTTTGTCCCACAACAAAAGATGGAAGGGGACCCACCAAATGCGAAAAAAGCGGAAAGCTACCTGAGTCGCTGTGTCCGAAGCATATTTGCATGGCTTTCTGCTCCGTCGTCAGAATACAAAAATGATATGCGTGGTCGGTATGCCAACACTTCGTGAACCAGTGACGGGAAGTCGAAAGCTTTGCCACGCGTACGCAAGTCAATTAGATGTGCATACAGTTTTCCTATATTGGATGAGTGTTTCGCTACTTTATGCTATTTCTCCTTGCCTCAGTGTATTTTTTACTGTATTGGACATCAAAGTCTGATATTGAATATGCCAAGGAACTGCGTTTTATTTCAGAACAAGAACTGTTGATAAGATTTGAAGGAAAACATTTCCTCTGTGCTTTCATTTACTTAGAACTTACCAGTTTAGATAAGTTCTAAGTAATAAATTCTTGTCCAAATACTCTGTCGTTGTTGCTTCCGGATGTTGTGATCGTCTTGGGGCCACATTCCCGGTCCCCTTCCATCTTTTTTTTATGGGAACAAAACATTTATATACCATTTTTGCCTTGCTGAACAAGTTTGTAATTGACTATTTTGCCCTATCTGCAAAGGGAGGTGAAGAAATCATTCGTGGTGTTATTTTGTGTGCCATAGGGGGTTTCCTTACAACTGCACAAGAAGTAAATCGCTAACTACCATAGTTCGTGAGATATTGGCCTGATCAAGGACTTTCCTTGTAACCCTGTATATCTCCAAGCACATAGAATAAGTACAAGTATAAACCAATTTAAAAAACATAACAAGTTATGAATACCACCTCATTTTGAGGAGCTGAATAATTATTAGGAAATTCTAATCACAGATAAATTACGTTAGATTATCAGTGATACAAAGCGAATGCAGTTAACGAATTCTAAAATGATAGAAACATAGCTCTTCAATATTTCTCATTTTATAATGAGTTTTGCCATGTTAGAATTTTTCGCGAATACTGCTGCCCTTCAAAAATTCTCGTGCGAATTGTGATCTTTGGATAAAGTGATCCAACATTATCAGCAGGAATAATAAAAGTAGCACAGTAAAGGTAAAAACAATTGAAATAGTCATGCAAAATTTCTCTATGAATGACAAACGAGTAAGCAAATTAAATGCAATATTTCCTGCTCGTATAGCTAAGCAAAAATGTATTATCTACTAATGTTACATCTTAATACGTACCTGTTACTTACTGCTCAATCCTCTATGCAGACTACAGTGCACGTACGATAAAGGTCTCCATTCATCCTGAGCAGTTTCTACTATCTTATGTGAGTAATATCTCATTCGTCATGGCAAATCGGCTAGTAATACGGTTCTCGCGCACGTGTTCTCTTACAACTAAACAATATTTCCAAAGGCTTTGTATTCTCCAAAAGTTTAAGCTAGCTGAAATACTCACCATTTCCAATTACTTTCCATACTTGGGTGTGTGTTCTGTGTCTTACTGTCAAGTGTGGATTTGGTATAGCATTTAGTTTAACACACACACACACACACACACACACACACACACACACACACACACATATATATCGTTTGTAACGTCACTTTCATGTTACACTGCCCGATACGTCGGTATTGTGTTTGACGTCACACACGACAGCGTTGAAAACGAAACAGAAGCTTTAGTTTCCACGTGACGTCACTAAAACACGGAACTCATCTCTCTAATGTCATGACCTTGTACTTTCAAAAGGTCTTGCTCCAACCCGGACCCATCCGGGACAATTAGCCAGAAACCATCGTTTCTGACTAATCGGGCAATGGAGGAATCAATTCATTTTTGAGAAAAGTATTGTATCCTATATTAAGGTTAATACGCTCGAATCTACAATTCAATTATACATGGATGCGAGTGAATAGCTTTATTTATAAACTGTGGGCATCGTTTTTAACTAAGTAACAAAATTTCCTGTCGCAAATTTGAATTTCAGATATATGATTCTTAGCAAATTGTCTCTTGACGTACTTGTAAGTAGTAGATATTAAAAAATTATATACAATAACGATATAATGGAAACTCTATGGGGTTGGTGCAAATGAAATGTCCGGCAAAGGACAAGCACACGTGGACGGCGCGAACGGAAAAGTAGGACAACTTACCTAGGCAAAATAATCCCCCTCAGCATCGACACATAGTTGCCATCTGTCCGGCAAGGCCATGATCCCGGAAAGAAAAAAGTCTTGTGGCTGGGACCCGATCAAGTCATCAACTGCACGTTGAACCTCGTTGTCTACCGTGAACTGTTTCCCGGACAGGAAGTGATCCAGGCGACGAAACAGATGATAGTCTGTCGGAGATAAGTCCGGGAAATAGGCAATATGAAGAAGTGCTTCATAGCTCAAGGCACTTAGTGTCAGCATCGTTCGTTGTGTGACATGAGGGTGGAGTTGTCCTGGAGCAGAACAACACCATGTCTGTTGACCAAAGCCGGTTGTTTCTGCAGCAGTGTCCGGTGTATCTGGTGCATTTCAGCACAATAACGTTATGCAGTGATGGTTTGGTCTCTCGCTAAGAAACTTCGGTGCATTATCCCGGCTGTGGACCACCAGACAAGGAGCATCATCTTCTTGGTGTGTAGGGGTGGCTTAGGATGCCGTCCAGTAGGCTGTGCCTTGCTTAACCATTGTGCAGATCGTTTTCGATTACCATAAAAGACCCACTTCCATGTCGTAAGTGACGATTCGATGCAGTAGAGGTTCCTGTTTATTCCTGGCAAGAAGCGACGTGCAGATTTCCAAACGCCTAGTCTTGTTGGCAGTTGTCAACTCATGCGGCAATCACATGTCGAGCTTTTTGACCTTACCCACAGCGCAGCCAGACGCCGAACAAATGTCGTGTGGTGAACATCTACCTCTGCCGCTATCTCACGACACGTTTTTCGCGGGTCCGCTTCAACCACACGTAACAGAACATCGTCAGAAACAGCAACAAGTCGGTGACCAGGTGCTTCGTTTTGCAGGTCCGTATCTCCGCTTCAACCACACGTAACAGAACATCGTCAGAAGCAGCAACAGGTCGGTGACCACGTGCTTCGTTTTGCAGGTCCGTATCTCCGCTTCAACCACACGTAACAGAACATCGTCAGAAACAGCAACAGGTCGGTGACCATGTGCTTCGTTTTGCAGGTCCGTATCTCCGCTTCAACCACACGTAACAGAACATCGTCAGAAACAGCAACAGGTCGGTGACCACGTGCTTCGTTTTGCAGGTCCGTATCTCCGCTTCAACCACACGTAACAGAACATCGTCAGAAGCAGCAACAGGTCGGTGACCACGTGCTTCGTTTTGCAGGTCCGTATCTCCGCTTCAACCACACGTAACAGAACATCGTCAGAAACAGCAACAGGTCGGTGACCACGTGCTTCGTTTTGCAGGTCCGTATCTCCGCTTCAACCACACGTAACAGAACATCGTCAGAAGCAGCAACAGGTCGGTGACGACGTGCTTCGTTTTGCAGGTCCGTATCTCCGCTTCAACCACACGTAACAGAACATCGTCAGAAGCAGCAACAGGTCGGTGACCACGTGCTTCGTTTTGCAGGTCCGTATCTCCGCTTCAACCACACGTAACAGAACATCGTCAGAAACAGCAACAAGTCGGTGACCACGTGCTTTGTTTTGCAGGTCCGTATCTCCGCTTCAACCACACGTAACAGAACATCGTCAGAAACAGCAACAGGTCGGTGACCACGTGCTTTGTTTTGCAGGTCCGTATCTCCGCTTCAACCACACGTAACAGAACATCGTCAGAAGCAGCAACAGGTCGGTGACCACGTGCTTCGTTTTGCAGGTCCGTATCTCCGCTTCAACCACACGTAACAGAACATCGTCAGAAACAGCAAAAGGTCGGTGACCACGTGCTTCGTTTTGCAGGTCCGTATCTCCGCTTCAACCACACGTAACAGAACATCGTCAGAAACAGCAACAGGTCGGTGACCATGTGCTTCGTTTTGCAGGTCCGTATCTCCGCTTCAACCACACGTAACAGAACATCGTCAGAAACAGCAACAGGTCGGTGACCACGTGCTTCGTTTTGCAGGTCCGTATCTCCGCTTCAACCACACGTAACAGAACATCGTCAGAAACAGCAACAGGTCGGTGACCACGTGCTTCGTTTTGCAGGTCCGTATCTCCGCTTCAACCACACGTAACAGAACATCGTCAGAAACAGCAACAGGTCGGTGACCACGTGCTTTGTTTTGCAGGTCCGTATCTCCGCTTCAACCACACGTAACAGAACATCGTCAGAAACAGCAACAGGTCGGTGACCACGTGCTTCGTTTTGCAGGTCCGTATCTCCGCTTCAACCACACGTAACAGAACATCGTCAGAAACAGCAACAGGTCGGTGACCACGTGCTTCGTTTTGCAGGTCCGTATCTCCGCTTCAACCACACGTAACAGAACATCGTCAGAAGCAGCAACAGGTCGGTGACCACGTGCTTCGTTTTGCAGGTCCGTATCTCCGCTTCAACCACACGTAACAGAACATCGTCAGAAACAGCAACAGGTCGGTGACCACGTGCTTTGTTTTGCAGGTCCGTATCTCCGCTTCAACCACACGTAACAGAACATCGTCAGAAGCAGCAAGAGGTCGGTGACCATGTGCTTTGTTTTTTCAGGTCCGTATCTCCGCTCCGAAACTTCACAAACCATCGACAAATGGTTCGTTCGTTGGCTGTATTCTCCCCACACGCTTTCTTTAACGTTTCGAGCGGCAATTCCGGTAGAATGGCCCAGTTAAAATTCATACAGGAAGATGACTCTCAAATCTGGCGTCTGCATGTTTCACGTTATGTAACGTACCAGGAGATGTGACGTACCTGCCAGAAGGACGCACACGACATAAAGGCAGATAGGAATCAGAATAAAACGTCCGCGTAGCTCAATTGGTAGAGTAACTTATTCCGGAATGAGGTGACCCGGGTTCGAATCCTGGCGTGGATAAAAATGACGGAGAAATTTACTTCGTTATAATGGCGCCCGAACCTTCCGGATGACGACCCGTCCGTTCAAAATCTCGCAATGCTGTGATGTTATTTCCACACCGCGAGATAGGAAAAATAAGAGAATCCCTTCTCCAGCACTTCGAAAAAAAAAACAAAAAAAAATAAGGGGGAGATGATGTAACGTACCAGGAGATGTGACGTACCTGCCAGAAGGACGCACACGAGGGAGATGATGTAACGTACCAGGAGATGTGACGTACCTGCCAGAAGGACGCACACGACATAAAGACAGATAGGAATCAGAATAAAACGTCCGCGTAACTCAATTGGTAGAGTGACTTATTCCGGAATGAGGGGACCCGGGATCGAATCCTGGCGCTGATAAAAATGACGGAGAAATTCACTTCGTTATAATGGCGCCCGAACTATCAGGATGACCCGACCGTTCAAAATCTCGCAATGGTGTGATGTTATTTCCACACCGCGAGATAGGAAAAATAAGAGCAGCACTTCGAAAAAAAAAAAAAAAGGGGAGATGATGTAACGTACCAGGAGATGTGACGTACCTGCCAGAAGGACGCACACGACATAAAGGCAGATAGGAATCAGAATAAACGTCCGCGTAGCTTAATTGGTACAGCAACTTATTCCGGAATGAGGGGACCCGGGTTCGAATCCAGGCGCGGATAAAAATGACAGGGAAATTTACTTCGTTATAGTTACGTCCAAACAAACCACGCCTGAACCTTGTTCTTCACACACGTGCTAGCTATTTATACACTGGCGGAAAGTGAAAAAAGAACACCAAGAAGGAGACGTCTGATACCAACGAAATTTATACAGCATAATAACGGAATACAGAGGATAACGTGATCAAAACATTATGGCAAAATACAGCTGTGTTTGCTGGTAAACTGAAAAATAACATTTCCACGTAACATGGTTAGTACGAGGTTGAACCGCCATGAACTGCGTCACACAGTGCAATTCTGGCATGGAGTCTGTCGTTCAGATGTTGGATGTAAGTTTGGGGTATTGAGTTCCAAGCATCCTTAACCTGGACGCGTAAATCGGGGATGGTCGTGGCTGGCCGTGGAGACCGGATGAGTCGTTGTCCCATAAAATCCCACACGTGCTCAATGGGGGACAAATCCGGTGGACGTGCAGGCCATGGAAGTTGTCTCACACCCTGAAGTGCATGTTGCGTTGCACGTGCCGTGTGTGGGCGTGCGTTATCTTGTTGGAAAACACCACGATGGACCGACCTTACAAATGGCACAACAACGGGCTGAATCATGTTGTTGATGTAGGAGGTGCTGTTTAACGTACCCAGTACAAACACTAGTTGTGTACGGGAGTGATAGCTGATCGCTCCCCACACCAGGAGACCAAGTGTAGGCCCTGTGTGTCGCTGGCGGATGCAAGAAGGGTGGAGCTACATGGTACAGAGATAGACCAAGTAAATAAATTTGTATATTTAGAAAGCACGTTTAACAGAGAGAACTAATTAGATGGTGAAATTAGTAAGCGAGTGAATTCATCTGTGAAGGTCTGGCTGCCTTAGGAAGATTTCACGGGACTGATGGGCTCTCCAAAAGGGGTATCGTTCACTTGGTCGAAAGGTCACTTGACCGAAAATCACTTCGCCGAAAATCACTTGATCGAAAGGTACACTTCCTCGAAACGTTCATTTCACAAGTGTCACTTGACTAAAAAGTTCATTTCACCGAAAAGTCACTTCACCGAAACGTTCATTTCACAAGGGTTACTTGACCGAAACGTTCATTTCACAAGGGTCACTTGACCGAAAAGTTCATTTCACCGAAGGATTACTTACCTGAAAGTTCATTATATCGAAACATCATTTCACCGAATGGTCAGTTTTTCGAAAACTTAGAATTTTGTTGTTACAATACAATTTACAAATATTTTATTGCACACATTTAAAACTTACAGTAATATGAAAATGCAATACACCAAGAGGAATCTGAACACATTGGTTGTAAGGCGATTCCCCCTATCAGATGTAAGAAAAGGAATAAAACATATGGCATATATGAAAGCAAGTAAGATTGTTATAATACTGTAGAAGCACCACTGTTAGCAGCATGCTTGGAACTACAATTTAATGATAGGGTTGAGATTCGTTATGGAGATCAGGGTGATTTACAATGTACTCGTAATTTCTCAGAGACAAGGAAAACTTTTTGATATTTTCCAGAGATCTGACGCTCTCTCTGAGATTATTCCATAAGATAATGGCTTTATACAGTATGCTATTTAAACCATAATTAAGTCTAACACACGGCTGACATAATTTGTTGTTAGCAACAGATCTGGTGAAGATAGAATAATCCAGATTATTGATACCAGATTGAAAAATAAGCAGTTTAAGATGCATTATTTTAAAAAACATGACACCTAGTTTCAAGGTAAAAATTTCATGAATTTTTAGAATATTTAGTTTTAGAAATAATGGTTTTGTATGAGACATGTAATCTGTGTTCAGCATATAGCGAACAGATTTCTTCTGTAATTTGAGCAAGCATAACTTATTGTATCCACTTATATTTGAATACCAGTATTCCAGACAATAGGAGAGATGGGTATAAATAAAAGCATAGTAAAATGTTTTTAGGACATTGATAGGGAAGAGATGCTTAATTTTACCAAGTAGGCCAACCTGTAAGGAAACATTTTTTAAAACAAAATGAACATGCGTATTCCAGTTAAAGAATTCATCAAACCAAACAGCAAGATACTGAACTTTGTCCCCAATTTTAAGAAGGAGATCATTAATCCTGACTGGAAAGTTATTTATGTCCTCTCTTTTATGAACATTTCGGAAAAAACGGAGTTGGTTTTTAAAATATTAAGTGATAATTTGTTAGAGCATAACCAATGAGGTAAATTTGATAGATTATTATTGATCATTATCAGTAACTTACGCAAATCATGACATTTTTGAAAAATGACAGTGTCATCAGCGTATAGCAAAGCATGAGTTGATTGCAGGCACAGAGGAAGGTCATTAATATATAACAGGAACAGTAACGGTCCCAATACCGAACCTTGAGGGACTCCACATGAAATATTAAGTAGATCAGAGTTTATTTTATTTACAGTGACATACTGTTTGCGATTAGAGAGGTAGCTCATTAAGAGGGAAATAATTTTGCCACGAAAACTGTAATTGGGTAATTCATGTAGCAGAATGTCATGATTTACCGTGTCGAAAGCTTTTTGGAAATCAATAAAAACACAAATAGTATAATAACTGTCATCTAGTGCTTCGGAAATGAAGTTTGACAACTTAGCAACATCCATTTCAGTAGATCTGTTTCTTTGGGAACCGAACTGATCCAAAGAGAGCACACCATGGGTATGTAAAAAATCAACCATTCTGCTGTGAATAGACTTTTCAAAAATTTTACTCAAAACGGGTAACAAAGATATCGGTCTGTAATTACAGGTAGATTCCCTATTTCCTTTTTTAAAAATAGGAATAACCTTAGCGATTTTCAGACTGTCAGGAAACTGACCTGAATAAAAACTCGGATTTATAAGTGGCACTAAAATAAAGATCGAGTCTTTTATGACTCTGCTATTAATGTTGTCTGAACCAGCACTTCATTTCAGGGACAATGAAGTGATAATATTATAGGTTTCGGTATCATCCAAAGGGCGTAGAAACCACATTGGAAAAGGAACTTCCTTAATTTTGGATAAATAATCATAACCTTTAGTATTTGTGGGCAAGTTTTGCTGAGATGCTAAATCATGACCTATGTTAATGAAGTAATTGTTGAATTCATCAGCGACTGATTTTGAATCAACATTAAAATTACCAGAATTTCCTTTTCGTCAGCGGAGTTTCAGTAGCACAGGATCGTTTGTTAATAGCTGATTTGATTATTTTCCATTTTTGATATGAGTTATTTCCTGCATCTGAAATAGTGAGGTTGTAATAAGCAACTTTCGCATGCTGAATAACATTTCTTAGGGCATAATTATACCTTTTATATTTATCACGTAAGCGACTGTTATAAGGATTCTTTCTACTTTTTTTACAAAGCTTATCCTTTTTTTTATTGATCTAATGATTCCATTGGTCATCCAGGGTTGGATCTTAATGTCATATTTAGTCTTAACTACCTTGTGAACGGTTGTGATCTCAAGGAAATCATTCAAAATGCCTTGCAAAATTTCGGTAGCTATAGTTGGACAAGTTGTATTGTAGATACCTGACTTGTCCCAGTCTAAATTAGAAACTAGGTCAGCTGACGTTGTGTAGTCACAATAGGAGATTGTTTTGTGGTTAACTGCGTAATGGTAATTTGAAAAAACTGGAACATGAATGAAGACAGGGTTGTGATCACTAATACTAAAATCGATCACTCCGGACTCTAAAGCAGTATTAAGTAAGTTAGTACCAATATGGTTTAGAGTATTGGCACCACGAGTAGGTAAAGAAATTCACATCTTAAAAAAAATTGCCTGATAGCATATTAAGATAGATTTCACTTAGAGATAGGTTGTTGATGTTAATATTAATATTTCTCAGAAAAAGGCAATTTTTATTTTCGTTATTTATTTTGTTTAAGATATTGTCAAAGCATTCACAAAAAGCTTTTCGATCACTACTGGGCGACCTGTAGATAACGCCAATAATTATTGGCGTTATCTACAGATAATTAGGTTTTCGGACTTGGGACTTTTGATTTCAATCCAAAGCATTTCACAGGAATCAAGTACAAGGGACATATTATTCAAGTCATCACGAATAAAGTAGGTGATGTGAGACCTCAGGTATGGGCCTACTCCACCAGAACCCCTTATATTCAGTAATGAATTATTCCGATTTCTAACTTTGCATTGAAAATTATAGTTACTGAGATTAAAAAACTCCTTTTGTTTCTCATCAATTAAATGAGTTTCGCTAAGTGCAATTACAGAAAAATCATGATTCAATTGTGATAGAAAAATTTGAAGCTTATCAAATTTAGAATTAATGCTTTGAATATTGATATGTAAGAATGACATACCAACTTTGTCGATTTCATCAGAGAGATCATATGAAAATACCTTTTCACAAGTACAGTCCGGATGGTAATAATCCAGGTAAGGGTCATAGATTTGTTCCGGGCCAGACATTAATCAGAGCATTATCGGATTGTATAAAAAAATGCACTTTTAATTTCTATGAAACACCTCCCCGTGAGTAGGTTTTTCGAAATATAACATTAATTATAAGGCCTAGATCTGTGCCTTTTTGTCAAATGTTAATCCTCGGAGCTCATATTTATAAGGGTTACATAGCAAATCAAGTAAATAATGTTCACCCTTTTACTCAACCACAAAACATTAATTTTTTTACTGTAGGCCTAGATATAGTCCATTTTAACAGATTTTAACACCACTCATATTCATAAGCATTACATAAAATGTAAAGTAACTTTTTATGTAAACCTTATGAGCATGAGCACGCACGGTCAAAATTTGCTAAAAAGGCCTAAGCCGAGACCTAGGGCACTAAAATTGATTCTTTTTGCCTGAAAAAATGTGCAACAATATTAACTTGACTTTTTATGTAAACCTTATGCATATGAGCGCACACATTTAAAATTGAGTAAAATGGCCTAAGCCAAGGCCTAGGGACCTAAAATTGATTCTTTCTGCATGAAAAAAATGTGCAACATTATTAATTTTACTTTTTATGTAAACCTTATGAACATGAGCACTGAACATGACTTTCATGTAAACCTTATAAAAGCATGATTAAAATTTGCTACAAAGGCATAAGCCGGGGCCTATTGTCTTAAAAACAAAAGATTTGCCTTAAAACTATATCTTTGCGTTCTCTGTGACTCGGAGAAATCAAAAGGGCAATTTGATTATGATCCCCTAACATTTCGGTGGTCTGTCTGCCGAACTTGCACCATGTTTCAACAGATGCTGTAATAAAATCCAAAGCAAAGTTTTCGATAAACTGACCCTTCGGTGAAATGACCTTTCGGTGAAATGAACTTCTAGGTAAAGAGACTTTTCGGTGAAATGAACTTTTCGATCGAGGGACCCTTCGGTGAAATGTACCTTTCGATCGGTGACCTTTCAGTGAAATGAACGTTTCGATCAAGTGATCTTTCGGTGAAACAATCTTTTCGGTGAAGTGGTTTTGGGTCAAGTGATCCTTCGGTGAAGTAAACGTCGGGCAAAGATCCTGAATGGCATTCTGGAAAAGTGCAACTGTTCCTATTCTGATATACGGCAGTGAAACCTGTGTACTGCAAAAGAGACATAGGAATAGTTCGTGTGCTGGAGAGATGCGTTACTTACTGGGGTTTGTGGCACGACGTGTTCTAATAATGGGAAAAACAAATACATATTGAAGATCTATAATGTGAAGTAAAATGTTGTTAGTAATATGTAGACAAATATTCTTAAGTGATTTTGCAATGTTGAAAAAAATGAGTGATGAGATGCTTACTAAAACAATTTATTTACCCAAGTGGCAAGAAAGAAACGTAGAGAAAAGCCAAGGAAAGCATGGAGAGACAAGATTCAGGAATGTCTGCATGACTAAAAGACAATGAGTATGAAGTACAAGTGCTATATCATAATTAATTATCACTAATGAATAACAAAATACGAAGCGGAGATCAGATCCTATGTAGAGGATTTTAGGAAGGGAGTGTTTGACCCCAGGTCTTAAACAACCCTTAGAAATAGGAAGCTAGGAGATTTGGGCTAGAGTGCCCGATGGGAAAGTGACACGGAAGCGAGGTAGAAAGAGAGAGGAATATGCCCTTATTTACAATCGGGGGGCCAGTACCCGGGGACCGACGGCTTGATGTGCCCGTCCGACGCACAGCGGGTGTTTAGTAGTTCAAAATATCAAACTGCCTGGAATCAAACCTGAGATTTATCCGTGGCAGTCACGAACGCTGACCAGTAGACCATCCGTGGCCCAATATGAAGTGGGGCGTACTTACGAATGTTTTATAGGCCTTCTACATAGTCCCCGGCCATGTTTAGCACCCGTTGCCAAATCCCCGGCAGGTGTCGTAATCCGTCAGCAGAGTCGTTTTCGCGGATATAGCGCATCGACCGCTCTATTGCAGCTAGAATGGCGTCGGGAATCTTTGACTTCTCAAAGGCCCTTTTAGCTTCCTAAACAAGTCAAAATCGCAGGGAGATATGTCGGGTGAATAGGTAGGATGGTCCAGGATCTCCCAATTCTATTTCCACAGTAGTGTTGTTACCACACCAGCTGTATGGCAACGAGCATTGTCGTGCAATAAAATCGGCTGTTCTTTCAAAAGTTCAAGTCTCTTGCGGCGAAGTACTGGTCGTGAGTGGTGTTGTAGGAATTTCTTGTAGTGCTGTGCATTAACTGTTGTCCCAGAAGGCACAGCATGTGTAAGAATGACCCCAAACCAGTCATACGCAACAAGAAGCAACACTTTGACGTTACTGGGAGACTAGCGGATTTTTTTCGATCGAGGGGAACTTGCATGTCGCCACTCCGACCATTGACGTTTCAGCTCCGGCTCATTGCTACTCCCCATGTTTCATCCACTGTGATTATGCGTTTCAAGAAAGATTTACCTTCCAGTCAATAACAATTCAAAAGCGTCTCAGCCACAGCGAAACGGTGCTATTTTTGAACATCCGACAGATGGTAAGGAACCCACGTGCTGGCGATTTTTCCTCATTCGCAGATGCTGTGCCAGTATCCTGTGAACAGTCTTTGAAGAAATATGTACCTAACAAGACAATTCCATGCAAGTCCATCGTCGGTCAGTATTCAACAATTCCCGGACTAACGCCACATGCCTGTCATCCGTGACCTTGACAGGCCTCGCAGCACCAGAGCGATGATCAATATCTTCACGACACTTCCTAAACGCCGACACCACCTTCTCACAGTTGAATATGGCACTGCATTAACACCGCATGCTTCTCGCAATTCCTTTGCATAGTGTGCGACATTTTCTCCCTCGGACAACCTTTATC
Organism: Macrothele yani; assembly: GCA_039090855.1. Lineage (NCBI taxonomy): Eukaryota > Metazoa > Arthropoda > Arachnida > Araneae > Macrothelidae > Macrothele > Macrothele yani. The sequence goes on from CM077018.1 coordinate 81,872,256, forward strand.
TTCACAAAGGAAATCTGCTCCCTACGCGTAAATTCCATCTTAACTCTCCAGGTGGCAGCAGCTTTGGAACGGGTAATGCGAAATTTTGTCACGTATAACAGGAGACTCCCCTAAAAGCGTCCTATCTTTCTCTAGTATTCGTTGTCGTTCCTAGTTAAGATGCGCATACATGTGTTCTCACCACTATGAGCCTCAAAAATCTTTTCGACGCAATATTGCGTTCTAGCGGCTTTTGAATAAGTTTTCTATAAACGTATTATTGCGTCGCTGCTGCTTTAGACACAGAAATATCCGAACGTGTATATGCGTGCTTGCCCACCTATAGGGTTGAGGCGTTTTCCACTTCCACATCAGGTTTCTTCAGCTGCTTTCACTGTCTCCTAGAGGCCAGCGCATACGCACTTTATCCGCTGGTGAGGGACGGTGTGGTGTGCGCGCTGCTGTAAAGGGAACATCGTTACGACAAGCGAAGGATTTTTTATTACTTACTGATCAATAATTTTGACATGGCTCCGTACAAAAGGTCTTATCTGCGACGTGTGATGCATGTCAGTGAAGCTCGAGTTGTGTGCCACGATCGCTGTAAATGGCGACGTTGATGTATCAACAGTAAGTAAAATCTAATTCTATCAGTTTTAAACTTTAATCTGGTAGATAAGAATTTTTGGAGAAGCTAATTTCTGAATCTCAGAGAACAGCTTAGGGATCTGAATGGATATTACATAAATCATGTGAAAATGAAAAATCTAAGCTTGGGGAAAAGTCAAATCCACAAAAGGGTAAAGGAATAATGATTAAATTGTAAGAATAGATTGATGAAGCAGAATTTTGCTACATAACAGAACAGCTGACCTCTCGGTTTCAAAAAACAACAGAAGTTCCGTACTCCTACAAATCTCACAATGGACATCAGGGTGGCGGCCACATTTCAGGAAGCCAGGTCAGTAAAGAACGCAGTCAAAACAGTAATTTAAAGCGGGTGTGGTGATAAGATTCTCCTCGTATATCAGGTGTTAAAGAAGAACCAAGAAAGTCCAGCCGAGCCTGTTCTGTGCAATGAAAATATGAAAAGATGATTAGTTATGACGCGCTTCAAATGAAAGTGATTTTTCTCCGAAAAACAACTTTAAGTATTGGGCAAAAATAACAGAAAGCATTTTGTTGAAACTGTGAGGAATATTAAGGGAAATGTGAGTTTCAAGCCTTTCTCAGTCGGGTCCTCCTACCTTACGCCACTGTCTCGATTTCAACATTCGCGACTTTCTTCAACATTAGTTTCAAACTCCACGCTTAGGAATTCAGATTTGTGCTGTTCTATAGTGCTGTCCTCTGTTAATCGATATTATCTTTGTACATACACGGTCGTATCAGAATAATATGACCATCTACCTAATAATGGGAATAAACAGCCTTGACCCGGATAACAACAGCGAGACGGAATGGCATGGACGCAATGAGGCCCTGGATGGTTGCCCGAGGCACATCCACTGTCCAATGACGGTAGTCCCATGGGATTTGCAGGCTTCGTTGCCGATGGACCTGGGTTAACATGGGATCCTTGACGCAGCGTCGACTCCGAAGAGCCATGCATAACAGGGTTCGCTCTATTGTTATCGGAGACATGAACCTGGGTGTCCCAGCGTTCATTTGTGTGGTCAATTGCTGCACTGTTGCTTGTCGATTACACTTTAACAGCCGACGGAAGCGACGTTCTACTCTGGAGTCGATGACCTTTGAGGTTCCACAGTTATGACGTCGGGAGGTACTCGGCGTGCCACCGGTCCATTCTTGGTACACACTTACTACAACACCTCACGAACAGCCCACGAAGTCTACTGTTTCTGAGATACTTCAACCCTTGGCGTGGTAGCCGATTATCATTCCTTTTTCGAGGTGAGTCAAATCACTACTTTTTCCCATTGTGCTCACGTTACGCACTATGGCTCACCTGTCCTGGCCGGTCGCTTTAATCTCAGTGTGGTTGATCTTGGCACGCACACTCTGTGACGCGTCTGGGCTGGTACACTATAATTCCGAAGGTGGTCATATTTTTCTGATACGAATGCGTACATATCACTGAGCAATTCTCTGAGATTCAGAGGTTAGCTTCGCAAAGAAAAGTCATCTACCAGATTAAAGTTTAAAACTGAAGAAATTGGATTTTACTTACTGTTGATGTATCGAACGTCTCCATTTACAGCAATTTTGGCACACACGGGCTTCTCTGACATCCATCACACGTCTTGCACAAGACCTTTTGTACTTCATACTTATTATCTTTTTCTCATGCAAACATTCCTGAATCATGTCCTTCCATGATTTCCTCGGCTTTTCCTTACCTTTCTTTCCAGACACTTGGGCTGAAGAAATTCTCTTAGAAAGCATCTCACCACTCATTCTTTCAACATGGCCACCTAGGAATATTTGTCTTCGCTTTACTAAAAATGTTTTGCTTCAAATTACACTTATGGAACACTTCGTTATTCCGCACATGATGTGTTCCATTTCAAAAATGTTTAATCATATATCATATACACTATCTACCAACAAGTAATTGGATTACAGGTGCGACCCTCCGGGGCATACTCTCAAATAGGCGTTGTACGAGGGCTAGCGGTATTTTCTTCCACTCGGCCTGGAGAAGATAGGTCAGTTCCTTCACCGATTTCGGACGGTGGAGGCACCCCTTAAATCGACGCTCCAACTCGTCCCAGAGGTGCTCGATAGTGTTAAGGTCCGGGCTCTGCGCAGGCCAGTCCATTCGATTAACCCCATTGTCACCATACCAAGCCATGGTGGACCTCGCAACATGACAGGTGGCATTGTCATCCTGAAAGTAACATGGGTCCACCCCGTAAAACTGCCACAACGTAGGAAGCGCATGGTCATCCGAAATGGTGCAGTAGGTCTCGGCGTTGAGTTTACCAGGAATTGCGACCAAGGGTCCTGTGCCATACCAGGAGAAACACTCCCATAGCATAATTCCACAGCCGCCGAACTTCACAGTTGGCACAATACATTGCGGCAGGAGGCGTTCTCCAGGCAGACGCCAAACCCAGACCCTGCCATGCGAACGGTAGAGGGTGAACCTTGATTCGTCGCTCCAGAGAACCTGTTTCCACTGTTCAACGGTCCACTGTCGACGTTCTGTGCACCACGTTAGCCGAGCAGCGCTATTGGACTTGGTGATCAAAGGCTTGTGGGCGGCAGCACGTCCATGATAACCGAGCAGATGGGCTTCCTTACGGATGGTATTCATCGAAAAAACACTCCCAGATGCCTGTTGAAACTCCTCGCGGATGTGGCCCATCGATTTGGTGCGGTTCTTCCGAATTTCTCTGGCCAGCACCCGTCGATCTCTAACTCCCAGTTTTGTGGGTCTGCCGGTCGGGGCACATTCCGACAGTCACCTCTCATCTTCCACTTGCCAATCACGTAGGCCACTGTCGATTTTGGGTACTTCAACTCCCTGGATATGTCGCGTATGGATCGGCCATTTCTGTGATACCCGACGATTACACCTTTCTCGAAATCTGAGAGCTCCGAACTGCGTGGCATCTTGCATGCGACTGCTTGCGTTGTTGTTTCCCACACGATATTTAACGGCAGCGGCCGTGACGTGTATCAGGACCGCAGATATCGTCGATTGCAGGGGTGTCCAATTACTTGTTGGTAGATAGTGTATATTTACAAGGGGCATCCTGAAAGTAATGCCGCCTCCTTAATAACTTTTGAAATTTTGAAGTGATTTTAATGAAACTGCACTGACATGTACTATGATATGTTACCCATGTGGGAACAAATGTTGTTCAGAATCGGAAATAAAGATCATGAATGACAGAGAGAAGCAGCGGACTCTAATTGAAAACCTGGAAGAAATGGATGTGAGGCTCCAGAGATCCACAGAAGACTCCTGACGGCGTATGGAGCTGCCACAATAGATATCAGTAATGTCCGAAGATGGATGAAAAGGTTTCGAGAGGGAGAAAGTTCAATGTTGGACAAACAACGTAGTGGAAGCCAGATCCCAACAGGCAACGAGTGAAAGACTTCATCACAGGTGATCGTCATGTCACCATCCAGGAGTTGCAGCAATAAACAGTGCTCACTTTGTGCAGACATTGAGGAAGCTGAAGGAAGCTATCAGAAGGAAAAGCGTGACATTCCACTTCATAGTGTTGTTTTACACCATGATAACGCACGTCCTCAGACCTCAATGGAGACTTCACAGGCTATTGTCAAAATGGGGTGGACGGTGATGCTCCAACCGCCCTACAGTCATGATTTGCCTCCTTCAGACTTTTCCCTGTTTGCCCCTTTGAAAAATACCCTTCGTGTGGAACATTTCGATGATGTGACAGACGTTAAACTGGCTGTGAACTCATGGGTGAAACGACAGCCTCAGGAATTTTTCGAAACTGGATTTTACCAATGGGTTTAAAGATGGCGGAAATGCATAGAAAGTGATGGACAATAGTTTGCATAGGCAAGGTTGAACTCGATCCTATCAGGCTGTAACATTAAGCAAAAACAGCGAGGACAGAAAAGACGAGTTGGGACGCAGCGCCATCTATTGACGTTGTTCGCATTAACAAACTGATTCCGTATCATTACTTACATTCGAGATTTTATTTATATTCACTTTCACATTAACACATGGATATTTGTATTCTGAATTCGTAGTACTTGGGCAAGAGAATTTTTCTGTAGGAACTGGTGTAGTTCATGTGTAAATCTCATTCCTCCTTTATTTTTCAACGATCTAGGGCTGAGATTTTGGTAAATGTGTAGATTAGCGTCTTAAATTATTTCGTCGGAAAAATATTAGTACCTGGAAAAAGTGCGACGTACAGATTTTAGAGTATGGAAAGTAATGGCAAATGGTGCAGAAATTTCGTATTTTAAATGTCTTTTAAAGATTTTTATCGTAACATTTACCTGCAAGTTCGATGCTGTGAAGAGACGCTGCCGTAGGCCTAACGTATCGAACGTACAGGTAAATGTTACGATACAAATCTTTAAAAGACATTTGAAACAGAACATTTCTGCACCATTTTGCATTAATTTTCACAATCTAAAACCTGAACGTCGCACTTTTCCCAAGTACTAATATTTTTCCGACGAAATAATTTAAAACGCAAATCTACACATTCACCTACTATTTTACTTAATATGAGTTTATATAGCTGAGGTTTTTCTCTAAAACTGAATTAGGTACGTAATTATCAGAATGAAAATGCTTACCACAAACAACAGTTGAAGGTAAGTTGTCATTTGGAGCAAATTCCTGACGAGATATTTCTTTCAGAAACAGTTGCTTTTGGTTCTGATTTGAGGGAAACTCATGGAATGAAAATCCCACGTTTTTCTTCTCAGAAGATGCGCATATCGGCCCACAACAGTAAACCATTTTTAAAACGGGTTAGATTTTGTTGTGAAAACAACAGTTTGGTTTTAAAACTGTAAGGTTTTTTTAAAAGAAACACAAGAAAAAACGACGAACATACACAATCCAACAATTCAAACAACGTGAAAACTGAGATGTTTATACCTTGGGACGCAGTGCCATCTAACGGCTGAAATCGTCCCTAACGCCCACTGGCCAATCACCAAAAGTCTATTGTCTTCAACGTTAATGTTATAGCCTTTTCTTCATCCAGTTCAGGCTTGGTATTGGCTAGCATTGTTAACAATATGTCCAAGTATTTTGCCACCAAGTTTCACATTTTTGCTGCTACAAATAAAAATCATATGAGAGAGGAGGTATTACTTTCAGTATGCCCTTTATAGATTCATGGATTTATACGTGTTTCCGTGCAAATGAAACCTGCATTGGTGTGTCATTATTACAGTTGATGGAGATACTTTCTCATTTGTTCTGGCCTTTGCATACCGTATGCCATTAACTTTAAAATGTTGAACAATATATGTAATCTTGTCTGAACCGGATTGGGGTTTATTTTTAGCACAGTAATCGACCAAACTTACCGGCTGTGTAATAGAGAATTTCATTTAATGTCCTCAGCTGAACAGTCCAGGCTTGTTGGTCTACACAAACAGCAAGAAGTCTTTGCGCATGAAATGGGGCCCAACACACGAAAAAAGCAATCACCACAGCAACTGAAGAGAAAGTAGACATATATGCTAAAGAAAAATCATTACTGCAAATACTTCTGCTTCTCATGATAAGAAATTACTGAAACAACGAAACAGTTTATGTTAAAGTCAATAACAAACCATGTTCAACAGAAACACGAATGTAGCTCAATCACTTTGGGCACTGGAAAATTCCCGATATCTCGCGGGGAATATCATTTCAAGCGCATATCAGATACATAATTTTTAATAATGAGCAATGCAAATTTTGAAGCACGCGTGACAATACTGAAGTTTTCCCATTACAACAAACAAACGAATTTCAAGTGCAATATTGAGTAAACTGATTCCTTTCCTTTTGACGTTAAAAAAATTACATATGTGTCTTCAAAAAGATCAGTATTTTTTCACATTCACGTGTTTGAAAAGTGACGACAAAGAAGAGATGTTCTTGATCTCAAAGACTACAGTCTTGTGACGATTATATATACACTGCTGGCCACCCAAAATGCAACACCAAGAAGGAAGCATCCGATTGACCTGAAATTCGCAGCATGCGTCGCCCGCAAGAAGAGGACATGCAAACGATTAGCATTGCAGGGCATATGCAAATCATATGCGCCCGGCACGCCACCGAGTAGCACTATAAGAAGGGTGCACAGAAGGCGGGGTGTAAGTAGTGGAAGTGTGTAGTGCTGCCGGACCTGCGCGTGGGAAGCTTCCTGATGCCTCGTCGCAGAATACGGCAGTAATTCCAGCACGTTTCGGAGTTCGACAGAGGACGAATAGTGGCTTATCGCGACAGCGGTTTATCGTACCGAGACATCGGCGCACGTGTGAGACGACATCCAGCCACAGTGAAGAGAGTATGGATTCGGTGGGTGCAGGAGGTACGGACGGACCAATGTCAGTACTAATACTTAAGCATTCGCGATGTGTCCACCATCGGCAGCAATACACATCTGTATTTGAGCTAGAACTTTTTGTTGGATGTTCTGCAGCATTTCAGGTGTTACGTTACTGCATGCTTGGATAATACGGGGTTGTAGAAATTTGCCATACACGACCAAATGTAAGGCCACACGTCGCACTGATGTCTCTCGTACTGCAGTGTGGGTGGGCTAGCGCATAGGCCAGGACGTCCACTGGCTGCTCGCGCACACCTGCAAGTGTCGGCCTACCTGAACGGGAACGACTTGTAATGCTCTCGGTTTCTCTCAGCCGGCGAACGACATGGATGATAATAGCCGCAGTAGGATGAGAACTATTAAGGAAACGTAATGCATATTGGCGTTCTGCCTCTCTTGCCCGACGACCGCATTCCCCGTACAACATAACCATCTCGCAGTACTCCTCGTTGGAATAACTAGCCATGTGTAGACTCGAAGATCCAATCCACGCACTGTCTGACAAACCATCCCTGACCGCCAATTTATGCATTTATGCTTCCCAATGAGGTATGACGTAGCGTTTCCATTTGCATACTTTCATCCATCCTTTACTGTTTTGCAGGCAAAATTCGTTTACAGATTTTACGTTTTGCGATGCCATTCGTGACGTGTTTATGCCGGTGATCGGATACCGAGAAATCTGCATTTCCGGACTTCTATTGCAAGTTTTGATGAATTTAGGTCGTCATTTCATACTAAATCGTTTTTTATTGACTTGTTTTCGCTATCTCTCTTGATTCTCGCGATAGTATCGCTAACTTCAAAAATTCGCCGCTAGGGGTGCTGCAATCGGTCTCATCTGATAGAACATAGCCCCTTCAATATATGTACACATTACTTCCACAATTCTAGCATTTTGCGTTCAAATGTTATTTCCCTGTTTAAGGACTTTCCTATACACCCTGTATACAGATTCCCTCCGCTATCCGAAAGTACAGCGTTCCTATAAAACCTTTCGTAAGCCGAAATGGCGTAAAGCGAAGAAGCAGTTACCATTAATCTATATGGGAAAGATTTCGAGCGTTCTCAGATCCAAAACATAACTTACCAAATAACGCATAAAAACTAATATAACACTTAGCAATGCGGTCTCTTTTAGTCGATGCCGACTAAAAGAGACCGCATTGCTACTGGCATAAATAGTTGTAACTTCGGAAGCTTTCAAGATTCTTTCTCTCTCCGTGTAAATAATACGAATGGTGGACGCAGGCACGTTTAACGCACGCACAATGTCTTTATTCCGTTCACCACGATCGAAACGCTTAATTACGTCCAGTTTCACGCTAACAAGGGAAGGTTCCATGTGGGAACACTCGAAAACAGACGAAGCTCGGCTCACCCTATACTAATTCAATGGCGCTGAGTCTCTTGGTGATAGTCGTTCCCGTCAAGTCAACCGTTTGGTCTGCAGCGCCATGTAAAGTTCAAAAGTTCAAGGACACTTTGGGCTTATTTTGAATGAATTTAGCAAGTCTGCTCCTCCATTTTGTAGTTTTGTAAAGTGCAGGTGCTGTTATATACAAGTAATTCATAAGATTTATATTATGACAAATATTAATATTTTGTACATTTTGCAGGAAAATGGACTACACGTGCACTGTTAATTCCTGGAATGTTGTTCAACTTTTACAACAAAAGTTACGTCGAAAATTTAAAGATTTTCAGAAACCTGGTGTTGAAGATGAATCATTTGTCAATTTGCTTGAAACTCTAGTAATCAAAAAGTATGAAAAAGACCTTATTAGTTACGAAGAAACCACATTGGACTTTCGCGAAAATATATTTGAGGGTACAGAAAATATGGAGAATGACAACGACGAAAGACAGTCAGACCAAGAAGGCCCATGGACAGATACTAGTGAATATGAGGTACCACCAAAAAAAGAAGTCACGAAGAACAAGCATTCTTCAAGTAATTTCGGAAGAGGTGATGGAGAAAATCTACGATGTTCATCACGAGAAGAAAATGTCCTACGACAATTTGTGTAAAAGATGGAAAAGTATTGGCTAAAAAGAAATGTCGCAACCATTCTAGCGCATGTTGCAGCAAAACGGAGAGCAGCCTGTCAAAGCGATGTCTTCGGTGGCAATTATTTTGATGAAATAGAAGCAATAAAGAAGTGCACACTGGCAAGATTCAGGGAAGATCGAGATTATGGTACACCTATTCATTATTGGCATTTGCAGAATTTCGCATTACAAGCAGCCAGGAATGTTGGGCTGAACAATTTCAAAGCATCAAAGAAATTCATTCATGAGTTTAAAAAAAGACCATGGGATAGCACGGGCGGTTCGTCATTGGGGGCCAGAGGGGCCGGGCCCCACCTAAAAATTTCTATTTCTAGAAATATATATATATATTTTTTGCCCTGATTCTTATTCTCTCTCTTAACTACATGGTGATAAACCTTTCCCTTCAAAAACCATTACCTAAGGGAAAAGTTTCCTTCAAAAAACGAAAAACTATTCCCTGAGGAAAGAGATCACGTTCAGAGTGTGAGGTTAATGGGGCCATCTACAACAGGCCCCAGTAACATCACTACGCAAGCGAAGAGGAGACGATTTCCTCCCCGTCTCATTCAGTTGAAGACTTACATACAACACTTGTGACGTACCTGCCAGTAGGACGCACACGACATAAAGGCAGATAGGAATCAGAATAAAACGTCTGCGTAGCTCAGTTGGTAGAGCGACTTGTTCCGGAATAAGCGGCCTCGGGTTCGAATCCCAGCGTAGACCAAAAATGACGGAGAAATTTACTTCGTTATAATGACGCCCGAACTATCCGGACGACCCGACCGTTCAAAATCTCGCAATGGTGTGATGTTATTTCCACACCGCGAGATAGGAAAAATAAGAGAATCCCTTCTCCAGCGCTTCGAAAAATAAATGTGTGTGAGGTTGCATTCCTCACAGCAGATTGACTGGGAGTTCTCAAGTGCACGTTCTACAGTGGATGGCTGCCTGCAACGATTCATGGTCACGGCTGACCCGTGGGCCCATGCCCTCGGCCCTCTTTCGGGGGGGGAGATGTGACGTACCTGCCAGTAGGACGCACACGACATAAAGGCAGATAGGAATCAGAATAAAACGTCTGCGTAGCTCAGTTGGTAGAGCGACTTGTTCCGGAATAAGCGGCCTCGGGTTCGAATCCCGGCGTAGACCAAAAATGACGGAGAAATTTACTTCGTTATAAACTGTCTTAACCGCGTGTGCAAAAAAGCTGTGGGGGCCCCGCGCTAATTTGATTGGCCTGGAGAGTATCCATTTCCTTAACGCTGTGGGTTGACAGAGAAGCTTACCCCGACCGAGCTCAATGGTGGAGGAAGGGTTTCAAATGTAGCAAAGCTCAGTTGTTTTTTCTGTGTGTGTCTCTCTCGGTGATGTGTTGTTCCTTTGTGTCGTGACTTTTTTGCTTGTCGAGTACAATGAATGGAGTGGATATTTTGTTAAAATCTCCGTTCTTTGCTTTAAATCTGGAAGAAAAGCTGCACTTAAAAAATTTAGTGCTCATCATCCCAAGAATTTGAGTCGAAAAGCTTCACTTAAAAAAACTGGGTGCTCATCAGCCCAAGAATTTGAGTTTCCAAGAGTATGAAGTTTACAATGCGCTTTGCAGAACTAATTTCAGTTTTAACTAAGATGATTTTCTATGTAAAAAATGAATAAATAAATGAGAAAACCTGTCAGTATAATTTGCACATGAGTACATATATGTTTTTGCCGCTCCGGTGGCGCAGTGGTCTAAGCGATGGCCTCTGATCATTCGTCCGAACGGGGTCCGGGTTCGAATCCCGGTGAGGCATGGATGTTGTGTTTGTCTTACGGCACTGGTTCTCTCTCCTTCCCTGGAACCAGTGACCCTAAATTAGGGACGGGCGACTGCTTATAGCCCATTGAGTTGCTCACGGTGGTCGTTAAACCTCCAATCCAACAACAACAACAACATATATGTTTTTAGGTTTCACAAATTCTTTAAAAAAAATGGTTAAACCTTTCAAATAATGCAAATGGTAAATGCAAATGGTAGTATGGTACTATATGGGACGAAATTCATGAAACATTCCCTCCCTGCATATATTTGGAGTTATTATTTTTTCACTACATTTTTTTATCCTGTGAATCCTGTGATTATTCCTCAGTTGAGAAATCTGAAGAAACACAAAGCACAACTAACACAAATTAATGCTCATATGTTTTAAGGTAAAAATTTTATTTAAAGAGTTTTAACATTTTTCTGTTAATAGTTATGCATTCTATTCTGAGGAAATTTTTTTCGTGTGCAATACAATAGTTGACACATTCCTACCTGATTTGGGCATTATTTTGAGTCAAGGGGGTAAATAGAGGCAGAGTAAAGGAATCTTGGGGGTGGAGTGGGGTGGGGGTCTGAATAGTTGGCCTAATAAAGACAGTTTTTCTTATTTCATTGTTTGACTTCGGCTACTGGCCCCACCTGTTTCAGTTGCCACGAGCCGCCACTGTGGGATAGTGTTTCGCACTGTGACAACATTTTTGACTCAAAAAGATGTACGAGAAGAAGCGGATATAAAGATAATCGCAGAGGAATTTGTTACTGGTGTGAATGAATTTCAAGTGTCAGCATCATTAGAGTCAAGTAAAATTTGTAATACTGACCAAAGTGGCTTGAATTGCGAACTCACGTCCCGGGGTAGAAAAGGCAACTTTATCTACTGTCCAATCCCTAAGTAAGACTACCCTCAGCTATACAATTGATGCTGCTATGTCTATGTGTGGAAAATTAGCGACAAAATTATAGATATGCTTCTAAGAACCTGAAGGGAAATTGGGTCCGAGGGTGCAAAAGAGTATAGATGAGCTGTGCCCATCTCTCGGAAACATAGTTGTGGACGCAAGTAAAAGTGGTAAAATGGAAAAGACACATTTCGCCAGGTTTCTTTCCCAACTTTTGGATGTTGATATTGAAGATTAGTCACTCTCACTGTTAGATTCATGGGGTGGTCACAAAGATGAAAAGGTTTTGCACGATGCAATTCCTGATAAAAGCATCACTCTAAAGATTATACCACCAAAAACATGTTCATCCCCCGGATGTGTACTTCTTCCGTCAGTACAAAGTTTATTTCAGGAGATTGGTAGACTTTGTGAGACATCGACTAGATCAGAACCAACACAAGCTCTATAACATAAAGCTGCATTCCGTCATTTATAATCAATTATGTATTCCAACCTATGTTTATATATGCATGGCAAGCAGCTCTCTTTGAAACAGGAGAGAAGGTTTCATTCAAAAATGTAATAGAAGTTGCCTTTCAATGTGGAATGCTCGAATGCCAATGGAAAGGCACTGATGATAGTGAATGTGAAAACCTCGCAATTGTAACTTGTTCCCATTGCTCACTTCCCTACTGTTTTGATCATGCCATTCCTCACCTACATATTTAGAAATATATGATATTTCTGTACTTGTTACATTATTTATTCATATTTGTGTCCATTAAGAAAGTTTTTGCACTTGCATTGCCCTTAAAAGCAACCCAAGTGTCCTTGAACTTTTGAACTTCAGATGGCGCTGCAGACCAAACGGTTGACTTGACACGGGAACGACTATCCCCAAGAGACTCAGTGCCATCGAATTAGTAGGGTGAGCCGGATTTCGTCTGTTTTCGAGTGTTCCCACCCAGAACCTTCCCTTGTAAGCTTAAAACACTTAGGAACTCTGTTAGGCTTTACTGATACCTTAGGACACATCTTGCTAATGGATGCGCAAAATAAATCGAGATAAAGAACAGCTGCTTCGCAGAAACAGTTCAAAGCTATGGCGACTTGATGCTGAGTGTAGTTCCCGGAAAAGAAACTTGACAACAGTATTCCATGTAAAGAGATGACTCGCTGCTCGGGGTGCGTACTGCCTCTATAACGGCTCGCTGCGAAACAAACCCTTAACGCGCTAATTTTGTTTTTCGCCTTTTTTCCGTAAAAGCGAAAATCTTCCTTGGATTTTTTTCGGTTAGAGAAATTAGGTATTAATGTAGGTTTTTCGTAAAAGTGAAATGGCAAAAAGCAAACTTTCGGGAAGCGGGGGATACCTCTATACGTGTGTATATATTATGTGTGTGACTGAAATATATCTGAATTATTTTTCGAGCTTTTCCTATCTTAGTCAGAAAATGATCAGGTTATATTAACAGTATTCCTCGTAAAGGGGTGATTGCGCGTGAAAGGGTAAGTACACAGTGTGGCAAAGAATTTTTAAGACTGGGTCTGTAAAATGAAATAGAAACAAGAAATTATAATTTGGTTTGGTTTGTTATTCAAAATAAGTCCCTCCGGCTTCAATACACTTGTTACAGCGATTTAATAATGATTCCAATGCCTGTTCCAGTTCACTTTGCGGAATTGCCTCCAAAGCACGAGTCGAAGCTGTTTGTATGGTCGAAATATCATCAAAATAACACCCTTTTAACGTCATTTTAAGTTTTGGGAATAAGGAAAAGTCGCAGGGGGCTAAATCAGGCGAATACGGTGGATGATTCAACACACAGACGCTATTTTTCGCCAAAAATCTACGAACAAGAAGTGAGGTGTGACTGGTTGCATTATCGTGCAACAAACACCAACTGTTTTCATCCCGATATTCTGGACGAATGCGACGAATTCTGCCCATCAAACGCCTCAAAACATTTCAATAAAGCTCACCAGTAATTGTTTGTCCACTTGGAACAAATCCTTTGTGGATAATACCCTTACTATCGAGGAATGTAATGGGCACTGTTTTGATTTTTGATGGAACTTTTCTTGCGTTTTTGGCTTGTGGTGAGTTTTTTGACTTCCATTCAGCACTTTGTCGCTTTGTTTTAGGATCATATTGAAAACACCATGTTTCATCACCTGTAACAATCGATTTTAAGAAGTTTGGATCATTTTCAGCGGCTGAAATGATGTCTCTGCAATGTGCACTTCTCCTTGATTTTTGTTCATTGGTTAACGTGTGTGGAACAAATTTAGCACAGACTAAATTTAGCACAGACCATCCTGCATGAAGATTTGTTTTGCCCAAATCTTCATGCAAAATGGTTCGAATAATTTCTTTGTTGATGTTTAATGACTCTTCCATCATTCTTAGTGACGCACATCGATTGTTTGCCACGAAATCACGCACTTTTTCAATAACCTCAGGTGTCCTAGATGAACTTGGTCTTCCGGTATGCTTATCATCTTCTAGAGTATCTCTTCCGTCCAAAAAACGTTTGTGCCACAGGAAAACATTTGATCTACTTAAACAAAACTCACCGTAAACTTGTTTCATCATTTGGTACGTTTCCGAGACACTTTTACCAAGTTTTGCGTTAAATTTAATAACAGCCCTTTGTTCCAACTTAATAATTCAACATGAAAAAAATTTTACTTCTCTAATGAACGGCCGTTTCGTTTGAATTACTTTAACAACTGCGCAGTACTTTTGGCAGAAAGCAAGCAGATATTCACAGTTTATAACGCATTCGCGATTTCACTGGAGGCGTCACCGTAGGCTGAAATCTAGCGCTAGTCTTAAAAATTCTTTGACGCACTGTGTATATCATGATATATTATCACAGTGCAATATTTTACCACTGGTTTTATAGTGAATCCAAATAAAATGACATGACTTCATACAGATGAGCCCGTAGATTATTTTTGCATGTTCAAATTACATTTATTATTCAAAGCTGTGTTTCAGTTCAACATTCGTTGATTTTAAAATACTAGGCGCAAAACATTTCACGAAAAAGTTCGCAGCACAATTTGTGTAAGACTACAAATGTTTCTAGAACTCCATTGTTTCTCATGTTTTATGTATTTGACGAATGCTTCATAAATAATTGTTCTATTTATTTTCAACACCCTACTTTGAAAAGCAATAATTTGCACTCGAATTATAACTTTAGTTTTTATTTTACTTCAGGCAAAGATTTTTCTTTTTTGATTTCTTACATTATTTTCTCAGTATTCTAGATAAAAGTGTTTATTTTTATTTTACATCTTTTCAGATGTTTTATACTGATTTATTGTGCTCAAGAAATGCAGAGATAAAAAATTATGGAAAAACCCACATTTCGTAAACCATAACTGGTATTTTTTATGCTCTTAAGAACTAAATTTTTATTTTCGTCGATGAGGTATCAGAATTAAAACATGATTGCCGATTAAGAGGGAAAGCCTTTTTTTTTTTTTTTTCTGTGCAAATACGAAGACCAAAAATGCGGGATTCACTTTAAATGTTTTATTTTCGGTACCGGAATGGAAAAATTAGCATTGTGCGAATTCCACATTGGTTAAAGAACACCCATAGATATCATGTTTGTTAGATTCAGTACTTCAAAATAAAAAAGAAAGCAATTAAGGATACATTTCTTGAGCTCGATTTCTGTTGTACCTAAAACACCACTTTCAAAATTTCTCGTTTCGTTTAATGAAATGCCCTGCTTTTTCCGTATATGTATAAACTACGAACATCCCATTTAACAATATGCAGATTTTTTCCAATATTTGCTCTCTCTAATTGCTGCTACGTGGAACTAAAAATTTCTCCCAAGATTTGCATCCCATTATCTTGATCTGATAGGAAAACTTTGGGTAGTTTCTTCTTGAAAGATCAGTGCTATCTTCAGAGAGATGTGCCATTAAATCCCTTGGTGCAACCTTTTAATGATTTGATCTGAGAAGCAGTTTTTTTTTTCATATTCTAAATTTCTTATCGAAATAGCAGTATCTCTTTCCAGTGTCCCTTAGCAAAGTTTCATACAAAAAGTTTCAAATTTTCATTTGTATACAGAGAGAGTGAGTCGAAAGTTTTGCAACATTTGCATAAATGCCGCCCCGGTGGCGCAGTGGTCTAAGGCGTTGGCCTCTGATCGTTCGTCCGTAAGGGGTCCGGGTTCGAATCCCGGTCAGGCATGGATGTTGTGTTTGTCTTACGGCACTGGCTCTCTCCCTTCCCTGGAACCAGTGACCCTAAATTAGGGACGGGCGACTGCTTATAGCCCATTGAGTTGCTCACGGTGGTCGTTAAACCTCCAATCAAAAAAAAAAAAAAAAAAAAAAAAAAAAAAATTTGCATAAACGCATGTGCTGCGACGAATATGTCACGTGCTTAAACTATTTCAAGTCATTAACTACAATCATGCCGCCCCGGTGGCGCAGTGGTCTAAGCGATGGCCTCTGATCATTCGTCCGAAAGGGGTCCGGGTTCGAATCCCGGTGAGTCATGGATGTTGTATTTGTCTTACGGCACTGGCTCTCTCCCTTCCCTGGAACCAGTGATCCTAAATTAGGGACGGGCGACTGCTTATAGCCCATTGAGTTGCTCACGGTGGTCGTTAAACCTCCAATCAAAAAAAAAAAAAAACTACAATCATCGAAAGGGATGTAAAAGTGGTAGTCGTTGCTGTGAACAGCATTGCATGTCATCGTTCTGTCTGTGGTTGGGAAGCCTAAAAGATGAACAGACACAACCGGTTGATTAGGAAACTTTTGCTCTACAAGTTTAAACTCGGCCATAATGCTGCTCAAGAAACACGAAACATTTGTCATGAGAAAGGGGAAGGTTCCGTGGACCACAGCACTGCAACTAGATGGTTCAAGAAATTTCGCTCAGGTGACAGATACCTCGACGATCAGCCAAGGTCAGGTAGACCGCGAACCGTGGATTCGGAGGCCGTGCGCAAGGCCGTAGAGGCAAATCCGACAACCAGCACTTGGAGATTTTCAGGCGAGCTGAGCATATCACAGACCACCGTGGTTCGTCAACTTCAGGACCTCGGCAAGATCTACGGGAGCTGCCGCATTGTCCCCCACGAACTGACGCCAGCTGAAGCAAACCGCCGAGTGGAAGTGTGCACGAAACTCCTGGAAAACCTGCGCGATGTGCGTTTCATCAAGAGAACTGTTACGTGCGATGAAAAGTGGGTCTATTTACGTAATCCTAACACACAACGTCAGTAGCTGAGCCCGGGCCAGCTTCCTGAACCTGTTGCCAAACGTGGGCGCTCCGGTCACAAGGCGATGCTCTGTGTCTGGTGGAATTTCGAGGGGATAATCCATTGCGAATTTGTTCCAGACGGTCGGACCATCAACACCAACCTCTACTCTGAACAGCTGGAGCGGATGAATGCCGTTTTGGAGGAGAGGTAGCCGGCACTGGTGAACAGAAAGTGCGCTCTACATCAGTTCGATGTCCTCAAGTTCCTGGGCAAAACTCCAGTAACTTGAGGGCATCGAACTGATGCCACACCCAGCGCAGAGTCCGGACCTTGCCCCGTCGGATTATTACTTGTTCCGGTCCATGGCCCACTTCCTTTACGGGCGGCACTTCAACAACGAGGAGGAGCTAGCAGCTAGGGTGAAGGAGTTCTTCGCCTCGATGGACAAGAACTGGTACCGCCGCGGAATCGCAGAACTGGCAAACCGATAGCTAAAGACGATGAAACCTGATGGCTTATAGTTTGAATGCTAGTCAGCTTTTGTCTTAAAGGTACGCATGACGACATAAAGTGTGATCCAAATATTACAAAGCTTTCGACTCACCCTCTGTATATACTGTATACACCATCATCATTGTCAACCATTATCAATCCACTGCTGGACGAAGGTCTCCCCAAGTTTCCTCCACAACGGTCTGTCTTGTGGCAGTCTCCTCCATGTCACTCCCGCATACTTTCGAATTTCATCCACCCATCTCCCATGTGGTCTTCTTCTGGGTCTTTTCCTGTCCTTTGGAATCCAATCTAAAATTTCGGCTGTCCATCGATGATCTGTCCTTCTGGCAGTATGTCCAGCCCATTGCCATTTCAGGGATTTAACTCTGATCATGATGTCTTCCACTCTTGTCATTTTTCGGATCCACGAGTTCCTCTTCTTATCTCTCCTGGTTACACCAAGCATGCACCTCTCCATGCTGCTTTGAGTTGTGTGCAGCCTTTGTATGTCTCTTTTAGTTAAGGTCCACGTCTCTGCACCATACGTAAGCACTGGAAGGATGCATTGATCAAACACTTTTCTTTTAAGACATAATGGCATATTGCTCTTGAAAATTATGCTGTTTCTTCCAAAAGCTCTCCAGGCAAGTTTTGCACACCGATTAATTTCTTCATCAATGTGACTCTCACTTGATATCTGCTGTCCAAAATAAACGTACGTGTCTGTTATCTCCAGCTTTTCTCCATCAATCGATAAATCTTCATTTCTTGTAAAAGCATTGAACATCACTTTTGTCTTCTGAAAGTTCATTTTTAATCACACTTCTTTACTCTTGTCAGCAAGTTCCTGGATCATACTCTGCAACTCTGATGTTGTAGTTGCAAAAATGACTACGTCATCAGCAAAACGAAGATAGGTTAGATAATCTCCATTAATCTTTATCCCTTTGTTTTCCCAGTTCTGTGATTGAAAGACATTTTCCAATGTGGCATTAAAGAGCTTCGGAGATATGGTGTCAACTTGTTTCACTCCCTTTCCAATTTTTATGTGTGTTGTATTTTCAAACAGCCGAATCTTTGCACTTGCATTTTCATAGATGTTATTAATAATATTAATGTATGCATCTTCAATACCGCAGGATTTCAGAGCCATTGTAACTGCTGATGGTTTCACCGAATCAAAGGCTTTTCCATAATCGATAAAAGCCATGCATAATGGGAGTTCATATTCCCTCGCTCTTTCAATTAGTTCTCTCAGTACGTGGATATGACACTATATTGACAAGAGTCACCGGACACCCCTTCAAAAGCAAATGAACGGATTCGCTGCGTTTTTAATATGCGCGGTACAGCTGCAAACGGTATAAAAACAAGCCTGCAGTTGACCGCGATCATATCGCACTGTGGGGTTGAGTGAAAATATCGCGGCGGGAGATAACTAACTTTGAGAAAGGAAAGATTGTTGAGTATTATATTAGGGGGTTGTCCACAAGAGAAACCGAGAGGCGTTTAAGCATACAAGTCAAATGTTTTGGATGTACTGAATAAGTGGAAGACACGTGGCGTGCCTGAAGCAGTAACACGTACCGGGAGCCCAAAAATAAAATCAGTGATAGAGGACGTCGAAGCCTCAGGAGAGTCGTTACAGCTAATCGACGCAGTACCACAGAAGACCTCAGCGTACAGGTGAGTAAAATTGCTGGAACCTCGGTATGTACACAAACCATTAGCGGATAACTTCCTTCCATGGGTTAACGTGGCCGTGCGGCTGCTCATAAACCTTTCATCTCTACTCTGAATGCTGCTCGTCGTTTAGCATGGTGTAAATAACTTTTATCGTGGACCGTAGATCAATTGAAACGGGTTCCATGGACTGACCAATCGAGATACACGATCCATCAGTCTGTTGGCCTTGTGTGGGTAAGGTGGCGGCCGGGGAAACGTTATTTACCACAGTGTACTGTTCCTACGGTCAAGTTTGGAGCGGCAGTGTACTCGTGTGGGGGGGGGTTTTCCGTGGTATGGTCCCGGCCCATTAGTTATCGTGGACAAACCTGTTAACCAGCACGTCTACCTCGATATTCTGGACAATTATGCCCTACCAACTCTGTGGCAATACTATGGAACCGAGCCTTGTTGGTACCGGCATGATAATGCACCGAGACATAAAGCAAGGACTCTTACGGCGGGGTTTGACGATAATTCCGTATCGCGTGTGGACTGGCCAGCACAGAGCCCTGATCTTAATCCCATAGGTGCCCTATTCGAGGAATTAGAACGCCGTATAAGAAGTTCGAAATCAAAGCCTACTACTAAGCAACAGTTAGAGGCAGCATTATGTACTGAATGGAAGCGCATACCATATATGTATATACACTATCTACCAACAAGTAATTGGACACCCCTGCAATCGACGATATCTGCGGTCCTGATACACGTCACGGCCGCCGCCGTTAAATATCGTGTGGGAAACAACAACGCAAGCAGTCGCATGCAAGATGCCACGCAGTTCGGAGCTCTGTGATTTCGAGAAAGGTGTAATCGTCGGGTATCACAGAAATGGCCGATCCATACGTGACATATCCAGAGAGTTGAAGTACCCAAAATCGACAGTGGCCTACGTGATTGGTAAGTGGAAGATGAGATGTGACTGTCGGAATGTGCTTCGACCCGGCAGACCCACAAAACTGGGAGTTAGAGACCGACGGGTGCTGGCCAGAGACATTCGGAAGAACCGTACCAAATCGATGGGCCACATCCGCGAGGAGTTTCAACAGGCATCCGGGAGTGTTCTTTCGATGAATACCATCCGTAAGGAAGCCCATCTGCTCAGTTATCATGGACGTGCTGCCGCCCAAAAGCCTTTGATCACCAAGTCCAATAGCGCTGCTTGGCTAACGTGGTGCAAAGAACGTCGACAGTGGACCGTTGAACAGTGGAAACAGGTTCTCTGGAGCGACGAATCAAGGTTCACCCTCTACCGTTCGGATGGCAGGGTCTGGGTTTGGCGTCTGCCTGGAGAACGCCTCCTGCCGGAATGTATTGTGCCAACTGTGAAGTTCGGCGGCGGTGGAATTGTGCTATGGGGATGTATCTCCTGGTATGTCACAAGGCCCTTGGTCGCAATTCCTGGTAGACTCAACGCCGAGACGTACTGCACTATTTTGGATGCCCATGCGCTTCCTACGTTATGGCAGTTTTACGGGGTGGACCCATGTTACTTTCAGGATGACAATGCCACCTGTTATGTTGCGAGGTCCACCATGGCTTGGTATAGTGACTGTGGGGTCAATCGAATGAACTGGCCTGCGCAGAGCCCGGACCTAAACCCTATCGAGCACCTCTGGGACGAGTTGGAGCGTCGACTTAAGGGGTGCCCACACTGTCCGAAATCGGTGAAGGAACTGACCTGTCTTCTCCAAGCCGAGTGTAAGAAAATACCGCAAGCCGTCGTACAACGCCTGGTTGAGAGTATGACCCGGAGGGTCGCAGCTGTAATCGCCGCTCGTGGAGGCTCCTCCAACTATTGAAGGTGAATAAACTCCGTTTTCCTTTGCTATCACAGGTGTCCAATTACTTGTTGGTAGATAGTATATATATATACAGTATATGTCTTTGCAAATTTCGCCAAGTTTCCGACAAAATGTGATGCAAATTCATTGATCAATTATTTTTTTCGACATGCCAAATTCGACGAACAGCTTCGCACACGTAAGAACAAAGTCGTACTGTGAGAAAAACCGGACCAGCAGGGGAGATGTGACTCACGGCACATGCGTAGTAGGTCCAAGGTCAACCTGTGCCAAATCGCTTCCTGCTGTTGTAAGGTTTGCAACTGCCCCTTCAGAACCGCAGAGTATGATCCAGGAACTTGCTGACAAGATTAAAGAAGTGGGATTAAAAATAAACTTTCAGAAGGCAAAACTGATGTACAAGGCTCTTACAAGAAATGAGCATTTTATCGATTGATGGGGAAAAGCTGGAGATAACCGATACCCACGTTTAGGGCTGCTGATATCAAGTGAGGTTAGCATTGAAGAAGAAATTAATCGGCGTATAAAACTTCGTTGGAGAGCTTTTGTAAGAAATAGAACATTTGTTCAGAGCAATATGTCATTATGTCTTAAAAGAAAAGCGTTTAATCATTGTATCTTTCCAGTTTTTACGTATGGAGCAGAGACATGGACATTAACTAAAAAAGAAAGACATGCAAAGGCTGCTGACAACTGAAAGCAGCATAGAGAGATACTTTCTTGGTCTAACCAGGAGAAATAAGAACAGGAACTCATGGATCAGGAAAATGGAAAGAGCGGAAGACATCATGACCAGAGTAAAATAACTGAAATGGCAATGGGCTGGACGTGTTGCCAGAAGAACGGACCACCGATGGACAACCGAAATTCTAGATTGGATTCCAAGGGACAGGAAAAGACCCAGAAGACCTCATTTAGTCAGTGTAAACGGGGATAAGGTGTGGCGTAAAGGAAGTCTTGACGCTAACTGAAAATATCAACATACTAATAAACTGTTCCTAAATGAAACAAACCTTAACGGCCAGACAAAACATATAAACAGAAGTCAACTCACGGAAAATGTCCTTTATTCACGCTGGAAAGCACTACACTCTCCACATATTTACCACAGCACTCTTTTTAGTATTCTTCATTTCATAATACAACGTTCTCATAGAACTCTCTCGACGGTACAACGCTCGTAGTAATCGCTCTCAATAATCGCTCTTATCAACACCTCTCTCACAACAGATCAGTCGTCCTTTTTATCTCTTGTCCTTCTCTTATTACATGCATACGTCACGTGCATTCAACCTCAATTGTGTTGCCAAACGTATTCGTTTGACGGAAAAGATATTTCGTTAAGCGTGAAGAATACTAAGAATAAACTCAAGATTTACATAGGGAACGAAACTAAAAAAGGAAAGTTAATCTAGAATATACGTCACATCATCTCCCTCGTAATTTTTTTTTTTTTTTTTTTTTTTTGCCAAAAACCTATCAATTTTTTTTGATTGGAGTTTTAACGACCACCGTGAGGAACTCAATGGGCTATAAGCAGTCGCCCGTCCCTAATTTAGGATCACTGGTTCCAGGGAAGGGAGAGAGCCAGTGCCGTAAGACAAACACAACATCCATGCCTCACCGGGATTCGAACCCGCACCCAGTTCGGACGAATGATCAGAGGCCATCGCTTAGACCACTGCGCCACCGGGGCGGATCACTTTGCTTTGGCCTTGAAGGTAGTTACAGTGGTTGTCCAAAATAATGGAAACACCTCGCTGAAAGCAGTGGCTTTGGAATGTGCTGCTTTTTGAATAAAACGAACATGTAGCTACAATTTTTATTTGTAAAAAGGTGTTGCTTATAGTCTCAAGGGTCTGTGTGATTGCATTGTAAATCGGTGTTTGCATAATTTCGTTCCAGGCGAAGGCACAATGAGTGACCTGTAGGAGTTTCAAAAAGGGCAGATTGTAGGAGCCCGTCTGGTTGGTGCATCGGTAACCACAGTGGCGCAGGTATTGGGGGTATCGAGAGGTACCGTGTCGAAGGTCATGACAGCATACAATGTTCACGGCACAACATCATCTGCGAGACACAACTGTAGAAGGAAAACAAAACTCACTGCGAGAGAAAGGAAAACATTAAAGAGGATTGTGACCGCAAGGAGGAAGACCGCGGTAACGAAAGTGACTGCTGAACTTAACGCACAACTTCAAAACCTAGTGTCGACCCATTACGGCAGAGCTGCGATTGCAAAACCCCTGGTGTCACAGGTGAATATGAAACGGAGACTACAGTGGTGCCAAAAACATAAAACGTGGACTGCAGATCAATGGAAACATGTCTTATTTTCCGATGAATCAAGTTTCTCACTATTCCCCACCACAGGACGGGTTTATGTGTGGAGAAACCCTGGAGAAGCCTACAACCCAGGCTGTCTCCTTCCTACAGTGAAGCATAGGGACGGTTTTGTAATGATATGGGCCATGATCTCGTGGTTTGCAGCAGGTCCCATCATCACCTTACACGGACGGATCACTAGCGGTGACTATGTCACTCTTTTGGCCGACCCTGTGCATTCAATGGTGCAGACATTGTTTCCGTCAGGGGATTGCACCTTTCAAGATGATAATGCTCCGATTCACAGAAGTCGAACTGTTCAATCATGGTTTGAGGAACGTGAGGATGAAGTTGCACACCTTCCCTGGCCGGCACAATGACCGAACTTAAAGATCATTAAGCCCCTATGGTCTGTGTTGGAAAACAGAATGTGATCCCGTTATCCTCCTCCGGCGTCTCTCACAGAATTAGAGCAGTTTCTGCAAGGAAGCATGGTACAACATACCACTTACCACCATCCAGGACTTGTATGCGTCCATTCCAAAGAGGATTCAAGCAGTTTTAAATGCCAAGGGTGCTCCCAAACCATATTAGGTACGTAACACCTATTGTTTCAAGGTGTTTCCATTATTTTGGACAACCCCTGTATCTTTAAAATGCATTTTCATTAGTGACCGATGGATCTTTATCTGATCTTGGACTTAAAAAAACAGATTGCTTTTTATGTCAAGAGTTTGCGTGGAACGGAAGACACGGTAGCATTAAAACCATTACTAGGAAGCAGCTTTTAAAATTTTAAGCGACGATAGAATCACGATTTCCTACTTGAAGAAATAGCATGTGATTTTATTTGTTGTGAAATGTGTGTTTCCTTGCACACCACGTAAAAGATTTTCTTGTTATTCTTAAACCATTTTTTTCGAGAAGCTGTTGCCCTGGTAACACCGGGATCGCTGTTAGAGCAGCATCGACCTACAATAGATACGAAGTTTGCTTCTTCGGTATGGGAATGATTTGATTGGCGATATGCCGTCCCCAACCTCCCCTTTACAGGAAGAAGATCTAACGGTGGGCGATTCACCTCCATTTTGTGATTCCACTGGTGGACGAAGTCTCTTTGGGAGTCAAGCATCCATTTTTATATTCTCAACCTGCCAAGCTAATGGTCAGAATTTTATGGACTTTTGGAGCGGAATAAAATATTATATCACTTGTTGAGAAGGCGTTCGTTGTAGAGACTTTGAAGGGAGGACAGTAATTTAGTCCTTGACCTTCTCATTCAATCGATTTTAATGAGACATCAACGATGAAAAAAGGAACAGATGCTCTCGATGTATTTCTGACAAAAGGGGTTTATCTTTAAACACAATGTAAAATGGAATATAAAAAGCATCTCTCTAATATTTCTTCACGCAACAGTAACATTTCCCCCATGAACACACTCTCTTCTAAAATTTTACAGAAAACATAAAAAAAAAAATCTTTATTGTGGTCTGCATCAAGAATTAATCGTTTTCAATTTCGTACTTTGTATTATATTAGATGGAAAATAAAACAACTACGATACCCAATTACGGTTCACGATAGAAATACCGAGTACGCAATTAGGGATCACGTTATAGTCTTTGACATACAGGGTTGGACAGAATAATGTGAAGAACTAGGAAACGAAGGTTTTACGTACCTAATAGGGTGTGGGGCCACCTTTGGCATTCAAAACCACCTGAATCCTTCTTAGAATGGACGGATACAAATCCTGGATGATGGTTAGTGCCATGTTACACCATTCTTCATGTAAAAACTACTCCAGGTTGTGACGTAAACTGTATTGACAAAAGTCACCGGACACCCCTTCAAAAGCAAACGAACGGATTTTTTTTTTGATTTTTTTTAATGGAGTTTTAACGACCACCGTGAGCAACTCAATGGGCTATACGCAGTCGCCCGTCTCTAATTTAGGGTCACTGGTTCCATGGAAGGGAGAGAGCCAGTGCCGTTAGAAAAACACAACATTCATGCCTCACCGGGATTCGAACCCGGACTCCGTTCGGACGAATGATCAGAGGCCATCGCTTAGACCACTGCGCCACCGGGGCGGCAAACGAACGGATTAGCTGCGTTGTTAAGATGCGCGGTACAGCTGCAAACGGTATAAAAATAAGCCTGGAGCTGAACACGATCATATCGCACTGTGAGGTTGAGTGTAAATGTCGCTGAACTGACTTTGAGAAAGGAAAGATTGTTGGGTGTTATATATATGTGGGTTGTCCATAAGAGAAACAGAGACGCGTTTAAACATACTCAAGTCAACTGTTTTGGAAGACAAATGGCGTGCCTGAAGCAGCAAAACGTACCGGCAGACCAAAGAAGATCAGTGACAGAGGACGTCGAGGCCTCAGGAGAGACGTTACAGCTAATCGACGGAGTACTGCACATGACCTCAGTGTACAGGTGAGTAAAAATGCTGGAACCTCGGTATGTACACGTACCATTCGCCGAGAACTTCATTCCATGGATTACCGGGGTTGTGCGGCTGCTCATAAGCCTTTCATCTCCACTCGGAATGCTACTCGTCGTTTAGCATGGTGTAAAGAACATTTATCGTTAACCGTAGATCAATGCAAACGGGTCTTATGGACTGATGAATCCAGATACACGATCCATCAGTCTGATGGCAATGTGTGGGTATGGCGGCAGCTAGGGGAACGCTATTTACCACAGTGTACTGTTCCTACGGTCATGTTTGGAGCTGGCAGTGTACTCGTGTGTGGGGGGAGGTGGAGGGGGAGGGGGGGACGTGGTATGGTCCCGGCCTATTGGTTATCGTGGACAAACCTGTTAACCAGCACGTCTACCTCGATATCCTGGACAATTACGCCCTACCAACTCTGTCGCAATACTATGGAACCGAGTCTTGTTGGTACCAGCAGGATAATGCACCGAGCCATAAAAGCAAGGACTGTTACGGCGTGTAATTTCGTATCGTTTGTGGACTGGCCAACACAGAGCGCTGATCTTATTAATCCCATATGGTATGAATTAGAGCGCCGTATCAGAAGTTTGGAACCAAGGCCTACACTGTAAAAAAATAACTGTAGATTTTACGGTTTTAAACCGTTTTTCAGGGTGCCAACATAAAACCGTAAAATCTACAGTTTTATGCCGTGTTGGAGCAAAGCTATAGCTTTGCTCCAACACAATCAACACATTCGTTCCAGCCAAATTTTTGTGTTTTCGTGATTATTTGGACTGCGACTTGCTCCAGCCAAATTCTGTGCTGTTTTCTTCATTAAATGCGGTGTTGGAGCAAAGCTATAGCTTTGCTCCAACACGGCATAAAACTGTACATTTTACGGTTTGTGTTGGCACCCTGGAAAATGGTTTAAAACCGTAAAATCTACATTTTTTTTTTACAGTGTACTACTAAGCAACAGTTAGCGGCAGTATTATGTACTGAATGGAAGCGCATACCTATCTCTGTGTTCCAAAACCTTGTCGAAAGCCTGTCTCGAAGGGTCAGTGCATGCATTAAGGCCAAAGATGGACCGACACCGTACTAATGTATGTCAATAAATGCTACGTTGTATTTCTCATCTAGGTGTCCGGTGACTTTTGTCAATATAGTGTGTATTCTACTTTTAACTTCCCTTTTTAGTTTCTTTCTCCATGTAAATGTGAGTTCGTTCTCCTTAGCATTTTTCAAACTTAACGTGATATCTTCTCTCTCGCTGGAGAGAGAAGATATCACGTTAAGTTATATGATATCTTCTCTCTCGCTTCTGACCTCAGGGTTGGCAACACCCTGAGGTCAGAACGAACGACGTGTGGATGTCTGAGATGAGAACTGGCGATATACATATATAATGTTTGGAGATGCAGCAGCGTTGAGATTGATGGTGGAAATTAATGCTAATTGTGGATACGATATTGTTTAATTGCCGTTTGACTTATTTGAAAGCTGCGTATTCTACTTTCACGTGTGTTGTGTTTCTTAGTCAAGTGTTATTGTTGATATTAACTCACGTTCGTCACCTTGTTAAAGTGCTGAAGGATATTTAGCTGAATAAAGACTAACCGTAAATAACCTTTTCTGAAGTTATCTGAGTGACTCCTGCTGCGCTTAAAAGTGAAGTGATCAAGAATTGATTTGTGTAGTGTTCCGGCAGCGCTATATTCCACGAACATAACAAGGTCTTTAATAGATGCAGGAGAAGGATAACGGGATCTTACTCGTTTTCCAACACAGACTACAGTGGCTCGATAATGGTTAAGTCTGGTGATTGGGTAGGCCAAGGAAGGTGTGAAAGTTCGTCCTCATGTTCCTCAAACCATGATTGAACATTCCGAGCTCTGTGAATTCAAGCGTTATCATCTTGATAGATGGCATACCCTGCAGGAAACAATACCTGAGCCATTGGATGGACCTGGTCTGCCAAAATGGTATCATACGCCCTGCCAGTCAAGCTGATCAGAGGACCTGCTAAGAACTACGATATGACAGCCCAGAGCATGACCGAACCACCACCTTGCTGCACTGTTGGCAGCAGACAGTCTGGGTTGTACGCTTCTGACGGTGTTTTCCACACGGAAACACGTCCTGAGGTGGGGAACACCGTGAATGTGGATTCATCCAACCACATTACACGCTTCAATGCATCGGTGGTCTACGTTGTACGCTACTGGCACCACTGCCGTCGCCGTTGTGCATTCATCCGGGTCACCAGAGGTTTTGTAATAGCAGCTCTGCCATGAATATCTTGTTTATGCAGTTCGCTGCGCACTGTTTTTGTTGATACTGGGGTATGGAGACGCAAATTGAGCTCCGCACTAATTTTCGTCGCCGTGGTCTTCTTATTACGGGTAACAATCCTCTTTAATGCTCTCCGGTCTTTATCAGTTAGGGTCGTTTTCCGGCCGCTCTTGTGTATCGCAGACGAGGATTTGCAAGAACACCGTATGCTACCATGACGCTAGACACAGTAGCTCTCGATACCCCCACTACCCTGGTGATTGTTATCACGGAGGCACCAATTAGCCGGCCACCAACAATTAGCCCTCTTTCGAAGTCCGTTAGATCGCTCATTTCATCGTCCCCCCTAAAAGAAATTTTGCAACGAGACACTTTAAATGCACTTAAATATGTCCTTGAGATTTTAAACAAAGCTATTACAACCAAAAAGTGATGGATACCTTTGCGTATTGCGACGTACGCAGCTGCATTAAAAGTCAATTCTCTGAGCGTGGTGTTCACATTATTCTGTCCAACCACTGTATCTTTTAATCTCGTTTATTTCTGAACTCCGTTATTACTCAGTTTAAGTACAGCATGTATTACTCCGTGTAAGGTACTGCATATCTCTTTATTCCTGAAATCTGTTATTACTCGATTTAAGGTAATGCATATCTCTTTCTCACAATTTCGTTTACTCTTTTTAGCACGACTTTTTTCTTTTTTTTGATTAGAGGTTTAACGACCACCGTGAGCAACTCAATGGGCTATAAGCAGTCGCCCGTCCCTAATTTAGGGTCACTGGTTCCAGGGAAGGGAGAGAGCCAGTACCGTAAGACCACACAACATCCGTGACTCGCCGGGATTGAACCCAAAATGCAACACCAAGAAGGACACGAGATAGCAAAGCCAGATTTACTGGACACATCACAACAGATACAAAGATGAAACGATTGAGCTTACAGGTCCGTGCGACTTCCGGAACACGCAGACATGAATAGTTCGTGTGGCCCCCATGGCTGACAATAACGGCCGCTACACGCCGCGGCATCGAACAAAAGAGGTTTGGGATGTGGGCTTGGGGTATGTCGCTCCAGGCTGCTACCTCACGTTGCCACAGTTCATCACGGGTGGTGCTTGCCGGGCCACTCGGTTGCCGATCAGCGACCAGACGTGTTCGATGGGTGATATATCGGGATAACAGGCGGGCCACGGTAGCAGTGACACCTGGCGGGCCGTGAAGAATTGTTGCACGATGCGTGGCCACGTGCGGGCGCGCATTGTCCTGTTGAAACGTGGCCGCTGGCAGGTACTAAAGGTAAGGGAGGACTACAGGCTCCAAAACGTCGAAGATGTAGCGGTGGCTATTGAGTCTACCGGCGATGCGTACCAGAAGGGTGCGGGTGTCATATCCATTTGCGCCCCAAACCATAACCCCAGGCGACAGACCGGTATGGCAATGCATAATGCAGTCGTCATACACTGCATTATGCATTGATCGCCACACGCGGATCCGACCAGTTGTCATACGATCGCCACACACGGATCCGACCATCGTGGTGTTACAGGCAGAAGCGGGATTCGTCGGAGAATACAAAGTCATGCCATTCCGTAGTCCAGGTGCGGCGTTCAACGGCCCACTGCCGCCGCACTTGCCGGTGGTGTAACGTCTATGGTAATCGGAGCAATTGATGCCGTGTGACAAGTCCCCGCTCCTGCAGACGACGTCAAACGTTACGTGCTGACACAGGTTGTTGCGCAACACACCCTAATTCCTGCGCTAACGTTCGTGATGTGGCGGTGCGAGCCGTCAATGCCCGCCGCACAACATGCCGGCCCTCTGTTCGGTGGCGTGCCGCGGCTGCGGCAATCGCTCACGTCGGTCCGTCCATCCCTCCTGCACCCACTGAATCGATACTCGCCTCAATGTGGCTGGATGTCGTCCCACACGGGTGCCGATATCTCGGTACGATAAACCGCTGTCGCGATAAACCACTATTCGTCCTCTGTCGAACTCCGAAACATGCTGGAATGAGTACCGTATTCTGCGACGAGACATCAGGAAGCTTCCCACGCACAGGTACGGCAGCACAACACGCTTTCACTACTTACACCCCGCCTTCTGCGCACCCTTCTTGTAGTGCTTCTCTGTGGCGTGCAGGGCGCACATAATTTTATATGCCCTGTGCAATGCTAATCGTTTGCCTATCGCAGGGCACGCATGCTGCGAGTTTCAGGCCAATCGGATGCTTCGTTAATGGTGTTGCATTTTGGGTGGTATAACGAAGTAAATTTCTCCGTCATTTTTGTCCACGCTGGGGCTCGAACCCGGGTCCCCTCATTCCGGAATAAGTCACTCTCTACCAATTGAGCTACGCGGACGTTCGTTCTGACTGCTATCTGCCTTTATGTCGTGTGCGTCCTGCTGGCAGGTACGCGGTTACACCGGTTATTAATGTAACAGCATTTCACATTTAAAATGGCTCTTCTCGCGCTTACAATAAGCTGTGATCTTGAAACCTTAATCGATTAAATATGTTACCTATACAAATGTATTGCCGCCATTTCATTCCTCTACAACTATTTTTTCGTGGTGTTGGGATTTTTTTTCCGTCAGTGTATATGCACAATGAAATATTGGGTTGATGTATAAGTTCATGCCGTTATTTCACGAATGTTTCCCATCTGCACCGCCAGTAGTGAAGGTGCAGATGGCCAGTTGTATATCAAAATGCAGCCAGTAATATCGTGCATCTAAATCCTATCGCGTTGTGTTATTGTGGCTAATGGTTTTTTTGGTTTTCAGGTCCGGAAGTATGGAGTGTCAAGTAGAGTGGAATGAGCATTTCCAACATCTGCTCCTCTACGAGATTAACAAGGGATCCACAGCCGCCGAAGCTACTCGACAAATTTGTGCTGTGTATATGGAAAGGATGCTATTGCCCCGAGGACAGCCCGCAAATGGTTTGAGCGGTTCCGAGGTGGCAATTTCGACCTCAACGACTCTCCACGCTAAGGTCGTCCATCTCACTTTGAAGAGGATCGTTTGAACCATCTCATCCACTTGGTTCCGCGTCAAACCACACGCGAATTGGCCACTGAGATGGACTGTAATCAGGCCACAGTGGTGCGACACCTGGAACGCATGGGAAAGGTCCAGAAATTGGGGTTTGGGTGCCTCCCACTCTCACCTAAGACAACAAGAATCGGCGTGTTGCCATACGTGGTTCCTTGCTCGCCCGTTATCGCGAATGTTCTCAGCAACACAAACACTTTCTGTCACGTATTGTTACTGGAGAATTAGAATTGTTGCCTGTACGTGAATTTCAGGCATCGGAGGGAATGGTCAAGCCCAAACAAGACACCCGCACCACGTCCAAAACAGGACCTTAATCTTGCGAAGATCATATTGTGTGTCTGGTGGGACATGGAAGGCATTATTCACTGGGAAATGCTGCCGAGGAATCGGACCATCAACGTTGCACTCTATTGTGAGCAACTCCGCAGTATGGATGGAACAATTCAGCAGAAACGGCCACATCGGCGCCATGGTGTCCTTCTCCAACATGATAATGCACGCCATCACAGTGCAAACATGACCAAAATGGCTATTCAGGACATGAAATGGGAGATCCTTCCACATCCGGCCTATTCTCCAGATGTCGCCCCATTCAGACTATCACCTCTTCCGTTCTCTGTCGAATGAACTCCGTGGCAGAACGTTTAACAATGATGTTCATCTCCAGAATTTCCTTGATGGTTTCTTCGCGGCAAAACCTGCGCGTTTTTTTTTTTTTTTTCAAGAATGGCATTGCAGATCTATCCAGACGTTGGGACACCATCGTAAATAATGATGGGGAATACATAGCTGATTGACTCCGTTTTCCCTTCTGATGTAATACATTCTATAATGAATAAAGTCCTCCGCTGGACGTGTAGTGCAGGGAAGCTTACGTTAAATCACGTTAGGGTTATTGGAAGGTTACTTGACGTAGCTAAAGTGTACCTAATCTTCAAAGTGCTAGAGTTTGTTTAGGTAAGACTCGCACGTGCAATAAATTCATTGAATATGGAACTTCTTTTTACTCAGCGTTCCTCATTATCTTGAATATCAGTACTATAACTTCGGTTTTAGTACATTAGTACCTTGAAGGCTCCTTATTAGAGCGGTAAACACAATATACCCTGGACTTAATGGAGACTCTTAATGAAAGAGACTTAACGGCCAAACAGAGGTCTGACAATAATATGAACTAAGAAAACGTACTCACTTTAAACCTTTTATTGGAGAACTCCTGGTATTATCAAACACACTCTCAACAAATCATACTACTACTGAATATCCGAACTTTCGTAGAATCGCAAAACAATAATTAAGAAGAACCTATCACATAAAACGAAGCTTCTTTGGTATAGTTGAGCGCGCCTATATATACTGCATATCACCACGTCATGACTTACACTCGTTGCCACATATCATTCAGCGGGAGAAATAACATCTCGCTAAGTGAGAAGATAATTTGCATAGGAAAATAAAGTAACAAGAGATAGTAAAATCAAAAGGAAACTGAATCTAGAGTATACGTTACGATTCCTGTGGTGCAGTGAAAAAAAACCGGCATGAACTTACGCATCAACCCAATAGCTTAACTGTTTTCTCGTCTTTTAACTTTTCTGAAGTTAAAAGACGAGAAAACTTTTAACACTGTAACTCCAAATTAAGCATGGCTATTTTCACCTAAATTTTGTTGTTCTGCTTAACTGGTTTCTCGTCTTCTAACTTTTCTGAAGCTAGCACTGTAACTCCAAATTAAGCGTGGCTATTTTCACCTAGTTTTTGTTGCTCTGCTTAACTGGTTTCTCGTCTTCTAACTTTTTTGAAGCTAGCACTGTAACTCCAAATTAAGTGTGGCTATTTTCACCTAGTTTTTAATGCTTACAGCTGAAGTATTAACATACAATGAATCAAAAAGCTTCTCACACTTGTGACGTGTTATAGAGGTGAATTACGTGTCAAGACGACAAATCTGCAGCGATACATTCCCTCCGTGTAGCTTAGTTGGGAGAGCAACTTACTCCGGAGTGAGGGGGACACGGATTCGATGACCGTCGCGGACAAACTTGTATTTTCACAGATCACAAGCGGGAAAAAAATGTTTCAACTCGAGTATGGAATGAAATTAATAGTGTTACTGAACATCCTGATGCTTCAAAACCGCTTGCTACTAGTGAAGCCATATTTTTGAAACGAAAAACACCACCACTTCCACTAACCATACAGAAAAAGTCAGCTAAGTAACGTAATTTTGGCAATGCCCTGAGAGATATCATTTAACTTATTGATTTAATTTGTGCAATGCTTTCGTATCTCTTTGAATTTTTGTTTTGCTCTGGACTTGTATATCGAGTTCCTGGCTTCAGTCAGTTCCCAGAGATTGAGATAATTCTAGGTCATAATTTTACCAAAATATTACACATTTCTGATTCCTGTGACATTAAATTTCTGATTCCTGTGACATATTACACATTTCTGATTCAAGTGATTGTTTCGGTGTTCTTTAAATTCAGCTTCTCTGAGTCTGAATTAAAGGAACACCGAAGAAAATTCAATGTTCAGTACTTTATACGAACATTGAATTTTCTTTGATTTGAACTTTTCTGTCGTACTTTGACATCTTTGGAGAGGAACGCCATACAATTGTCACTACTGCTGGGATATATACCAGCTTTGCTTTAAAGATATCTAATACTAATCCATTATTTCTTCAAGATAATTTAGGTAACATCTGATCATGCTACAACGAAAGTCTAAAATCAATTTACGAACGCAACGGATCAAACTTGTTTTTTTTTTTACGAGTGAAACGTAACCTTTTTCATAAACTGGTAATATGGTTTATATTTTGCAAAACCTTGTCAGGAGTTTCAAAACGAAGCTGTTAATGTTTGAATTAACGATTAGATAATTTTTCTGTTCTGATGACAGGATGCATCCAGAAATGACTAACTACCCCCAATTAATTATTTTTTGCTATGGCCTCCGTTTTAATAATCTTGATTTCAATCATGCGCACAAAATATAAAGCTGAAAAATTTTCAACGTGACGCTACTCAGAAATGACTGTGAATTCCGTTGGAAATTTAAAATTCATTCCTCGGCCGAGTCCAAATTATTCGCTACGTTTCTAAAAATGCGGTCTTTCGATAGAAGATTACGTTGTTTTCGCTGAGCAAAATTGCTTTTCAGAAGGAACTATAAGCTGCAACGAAATTTGCATTACTTGCGATTAATCTTGCGGTAGTACGACATCAAATATTTGGCTCTTACAATGCATTACTCGGGTTTTCATTAATGTATGCACATCGTGGGCAACCCTAAGTGCTGTAATTACGTTGAGATGAGTTTTCTCTAAGCAGAAGCCAGTCGATACCAAAATAAGACTTCCTTTTCTGCGCTCTTACGTTATTTTGTCATGTATTATTGCAGAACACGGAAGACTCGCAATATTTTTCAGCATATCGGCTTTATTCTGTTACCATAAGATCTTTCACTTTAAGAAATTTAGAAATTTTAAAGAATCACCACAAAATTAATATCGTTTCAGACGCTCTATTTATTGAAAATACAGGCAAAATTTTCAAAGCATGCCAATTTTAGTTATCGAGAAATACGAGCAAGAGAATTTCTGAAGAAAGCGGATTGAGAAAGTAGTCGAATAGCGTCGCTATGTTTATTCGTAAGGTGAAAAAGAGAAATATTATTGCAGTTATTCTCAGAACTTTCTGAGTACTTTAATAGGCGTAGTCGTTGCTTTACATTTTGGAATTAGTCTCTAGAGAAGAGTAAAACAGTAAAGCAAATATTGGGTTGTCGGAAAAGTCATTACGTATTTTAGCCATGTTTTGCAAAGGTCATTTATTGATAGAAAGAACAAAGATCAATCAATCATATAATGCCCCTTTTGTTCGATAACCTTTTGTCATCTGTCAGTGAGCTATAGAATGCATCATTCATACAAGGACCTGTCTTTCGTGGCGAAAAACTGTACAAGGTGCTGATTTACAGCCTCATCTGAATTGAACGTTGTATCACGCAAGGACTGTTGAAGAGAGCGATACAAGTGGAAGCCTGACGGTGAAAGGTCAGGCGAGTATGCTGGATGTGGTAACACATCCCACCCAAGCTCAAATAATTTTTGGCGGGTGATCAAACTTGTGTGTGATCTCGCTTTGCGTGATGGAACACAACACCTTTACGATGAACGAGCTCTGGACGTTTCTGGATGATGGATTCGTTCAAACTGTCCAATTGCCGACAGTACACATTCGAATTGATTGTTTGGTTCCGTGGTAGGAGCTCGAAAAACACGACACCTTTAAAATCCCACCACACTGAGACCAGAGCCTTCCGCTGCTTTGGATGTTATTTGAGGCGAAGCAGCACGTCGGGACCATGACCGTTTGCGCAGCACATTGTTGTACACAATCCACGTTTCGTCACCAGTTATCAGTTGCTTCAAAAAAGGATCGTTTTCTTCACGTTTAATGAGCATATCGCAGATGTCTATACGCGCCGTCAATTGAGCTTCTTTGAGTTCATGAGGAACCCACACATCGAGCTTGCTTACGTATCCCAGCTTCCTCAGGTGGCGTGAGCGCTTGAATGATGGATGTGCAATGTGTCTGCAATCTCTCGTGTCGTGTAACGTGGGTTTGACTCGATCAATGCCTTGATTTGGTCGTCATCAACCTCGGTGGGCCTCCCCGACCGAGGAGCATCGTTGAGGTCAAAATCACCAGCACGGAATTTTGCGAACCACCGCTGGCACTGACGTTCTTGTAGAGCATTATCACCGTACACTTTACGCAACTTTTTACAAGCTTGACGCGCGTTCTTCGCTTTACGGAAGTAAAACAGTAAAATATGGCGAAAATGCATAGTTTGGTCTTCCATCTTCAACTTGATGTCAAATCTCCGCAAATCAACTAAATCGCTCACTATTCCTTTTAGACGGCAGCTAAAACTGGCACTTGTCGAATGCCATAGAGATAACAGAGCTGCGAATGCCTCTAGTACTTCCAAAACCGCCCAACCGCCATCGGGTGCCAAAATACGTCATTACTTTTCCTACAACCCAATACAACACTTAGGTCATGATTGGTACTCGAACTCTAGCCCCCTAATTTGGACGTTTAGATATATGCAGCTTAGCCTTCAGACAACTGCTGCAGGCACTAATAACTTAGGAAATACACTATCTGATCAAAAGTGTCTAGACACTTGGCTGTCCACAAACTTCGGTAATAGGAAAGGAATAAATATCGAGTAGGTCGAGGCTGTATTGTCCTTTGATACTATCACAGCCTCCACTGTGCTGGGGGGTAGGCTTTCCAGTAGATTTCGTTACGTTTCTGCGGTAATTATCCGCCATTCTACCAAAATAGAATTAATCAGATCGCTCACCAATGTCGGGATTGTCGTCCTGGTTCGCAGTCAGCGTTCCAATTCATCCCAAAGGTGTTCCATTGGGACAGTAAAGGCTAGTCAAGTTCTTCCATACCCATCTCATCGTAGACGGGGACATTGTTCTATTGGTAAAGGAAAAAGACTTCACCGAACTGTTGCCATAATGCTGGAAGCCCAGAACTGTCGAGAATGTCATTATGGGACACACCGTTAAGATGTCCGGGCACTGAAACTAGGGAACCCAGACCAAATCATGATGTCGCCTCCACCAAACTACGCAGCTGGCACAGCACAGTCGGGTAGGTAGCGTTCACCTGGTATCCTCCACAACCAGACTAGTTCGTTAGATAGCGATGGGTGATTATTCATTCAAGAGAATTCATTTCCACAGCTTTAGCGTCCACTGGCGCCGAGGTTTACACCATTCCAACGGAAGCTTGGCGTTGATCTTGCTGATGTTGTGTTTGTGTGCGGGTGATCCGCCATGGAAACCCATTCCCATCAGCTCTCAACGAACCGGCAGGGTGCTAGCGTTGCTTCCGGAGGCATTTTGGGACACGGTGGTGAGTGTTGTTACCGAGAACAGGCGATTATGTCTCACCACCAGCTTCAGCATTCAGTGGTCCAGTTCTGTCACTTTACGAGGCCTACTAGGTCGCGATTCCGCTGTTGTTACTCCTAGGAGTTTTCACTTTACAACACCATCAATTACAGTTGATCAGAGAAGCTGCAGCAGAGTAGAAATATCTCGAACTCACTTGTTGCTAAGATGGCATAACCGTGCCACGTTTAGTCACTGAACTCTGCTATACCGCCCATTCTACACTCACGGACAATGAAATTTGCTCACCAAGAAGGAAACATCGGATTGAACTAAAATTTTATGGACGTAATGATACAGATGAATTATACACATGATGGCAAAAACAGAGCTGCAGGTCAATTACAGAGGGATCTGTGGCATGCAGTCCGCTCATCTTCAAGAGCGCGTCGCACCGCCTCGTGCGGTGATACATGCTGCAATACCGTCCGGCATGGAGGCGAACAAATGCCTGATGTTGTCCTGCGGCAGCCGGCGTTTCATCTGGTCTCACACATGCTCGATAGGGGACATGTCCGGGGATTGGGCAGGCCGTGGAAGTGTCTGAACATGACGTAGGCAACCCGAACCGTGTTCGGGCGGGCATTATCCTGCTGGTATAGCGCACCTGGAATCCCGGCCAGGAATGGGAGCACATGGGGCCGTAGGATCTCATCCACATACCGCTGGCCCGTCAGTGATCCACGTACCACCACTAGAGCTGATCGTCTATCGTAGGCAATTGCTCCCCAGACCATAATGCCTGCAGTGGGGGAGGTGTGGCGCTCGGTAGAAAGGTTGGGATTGTGCCGTTGACCCGAGGCCCTCCACACCCGGACACAATGTTCATCTGTCCCCAAAACGAAGTGGCACTCATCGGCCAAACCTTTGCATTGAAATTTAGTTAAAAATTCAAGAGTTGTTCATGATGCATCTTTCTTACCGTTTTTACTTGGAGAAGAATGCAGAAGGTAATAAATTATTTCTATTAGCAAAATAGGATGCGTATGTGTCACACTTAAGTTTTACGGAACTTTCTAATTCACTAAAAGTCCATTTTCAAGCGAAGTAAGAATTTGAAAGGCTTGAAGCAGTTATAATAGACTGACGGAAATCTTTAAAAATGCCTGAGAATGTAACTTTCATAGCACTAATTGGGATACTGAAAACTGAAAATCAAAAGCAAACACTATATTTTTTCTGTGATGTGACAAGTGGTCGATATGCGCAGGCACCTGTGTGACGTTCGTCTGAGAGGGAAACTTTGTCACAGATACAATTTTCACGTAAGGTATTTTCTTAAGTTCCGTTCCAAGGGAGTTCCTAGCATTTGACAACCGAAAGTCTTTAAAAGGATAAACTTTTAAAATTACTTATTCCGGGAAGCGATGGAATATTAGAAGTTTCTAAATATAACATTATTTTAGCCTTTCTGAGAAGAAGAAATCACAAACTACAGTAACTGAATGTTAATAGAGTGGATGCCATTAATTTACGCCATCTTCCATTTTTGTAAATCGGTTCAGAATATACGCCAATACACTAGGAAAATTAATGAACACAACCGTTTGCTCAGAATGGATTTTATTGAAAGTTTACGTGTTTGTAAGAATCACTTGCAAGGAATTAATGACGGCGTTGGCATGTTAGGTTGTGGCAACAACTATTATTAATTTATTCAAAAAGACATTTTACGAAAATATTAAAGAATTTTGAAACATCAGTTCCAACGTATGC
This sequence comes from Macrothele yani, assembly GCA_039090855.1. Lineage (NCBI taxonomy): Eukaryota > Metazoa > Arthropoda > Arachnida > Araneae > Macrothelidae > Macrothele > Macrothele yani. The sequence continues at coordinate 81,911,109 of CM077018.1, forward strand.
GACATCCACCCCTGTTTTAACTTTTCTTTTGACTTCGTGTGTTATTATGTAAGTTTGGTTTCTTTTCCTTAAATATTTTCGAAACTTAGCGCTCCAGAGTTTCTACAGCCTAATTCGATGTCACCAATCGTGACAGTGGTTAAAGTGCCAACTAAGGTAAATAAAGATTTCTTAGATAAGACCTCAGAGAGAGAGAGGAGCGATATTTATTGTTACGGGAGAGAAGACCGATGTTCACTGTAACGAGCGATTCAAGGAAAGCGAAATGTTAAATGAGTTGTATTCATGTTGAGAGACAGAGATCCACGAATGTGCAGCTGTTCAACAATCTTTCTACGAGAAATTTCTAGTAGGTAAAATTTTTGCGTTGTGTGAGCATCACTGATAAATTCTATTCAACGATTCAACGTATCTTGTGTAACGAACGACTTGTTGCTGAACAATCTGACGTGATTCCATGCCAGCGAAAAGGAATCGGACACAGTAAGTCGAATCTTATACTGATTTGAATCCTAGGCCAGCAAATGAAGTGACACACACACACACACACACACACACACACATATATATATATATACACACTATGTACCAACAAGTAATTGGACACCTGTGATAGCAAAGGAAAACGAAGTTTATTCACCTTCAGTAGTTGGTGGAGCCTCCACGAGCGGCGATTACAGCTGCGACCCTCCAGGGCATACTCTCTACCAGGCGTTGTACGACGACTAGCGGTATTTTCTTCCACTCGGCTTGGAAAAGACAGGTCAGTTCCTTCACCGATTTCAGCCGGTGGGGGCACCTCTTAAGTCGACGCTTCAACTCGTCCCAGAGGTGCTCGATAGGGTTAAGGTCCGGTCTCTGCGCAGGTCCATTCGATTAACCCATTGCCACCATACCAAGCTATGGCGGACCTCGCAACATGACCGGTGGCATTGTCATCCTGAAAGTAACATGGGTCCACCCCATAAAACTGCCACAACGTAGGAAGCGCATGGTCATCCAAAATGATGCAGTAGGTCTCGGCGTTGAGTCTACCAGGAATTGCGACCAAGGGTCCCGTGACATACCAGGAGAAACACCCCCATAGCATAATTCCACCGCCGCCGAACTTCACAGTTGGCACAATACATTCCGGCAGGAGGCGTTCTCCAGGCAGACGCCAAACCCAGACACTGCCATCCGAACGGTACAGGGTGAACCTTGATTCGTCGCTCCAGAGAACCTGTTTCCACTGTTCAACGGTCCACTGTCGACGTTCTGTGCACCACGTTACCCGAGCAGCGCTATTGGACTTGGTGATCAATGGCTTGTGAGCGGCAGCACGTCCATGATAACCGAGCAGATGGGCTTCCTTACGGATGGTACTCATTGAAAGAACACTCCCGGATGCCTGTTGAAACTACTCGTGGATGTGGCCCATCGATTTGGTACGGTTCTTCCGAATTTCTCTCGCCAGCACCCGTCGGTCTCTAATTCCCAGTTTTGTGGGTCTGTTGGGTCGGGGAACATTCCGACAGTCACCTCTCATCTTCCACTTGCCAATCACCTAGGCCACTGTCGATTTTGGGTACTTCAACTAGCTGGATATGTCACATATGGATAGGCCATTTCAGTGATACCCGACGATTACACCTTTCTCGAAATCAGAGAGCTCCGAACTGCGTGGCATCTTGCATGCGACTGGTTGCGTTGTTGTTTCCCACACGATATTTAACGGCAGCGGCCGTGACGTGTATCAGGACCGCAGATTTCGTCGATTGCAGGGGTGTCCAATTACTTGTTGGTAGATAGTGTATATACACGTTCGAGTCACATTATTGTGACCTCCAGCTAATGTCCAGGGTAACCGCCAAGTGCAGCACGGACAGCAGCTAGACGTGCTGGGAGTGACTCAATACGGTGTTGGAAGGTGTTCACAGGTATATGTAGCCATGCTGACTGCAGTGCATCTGACAGCTGCTGAAAGATGCGTGGTGGAAGATACATAGAGCGAACAACACGATCGAGGTGGTCGCACAGGAGCTGAATTGGGTTTACGTTTGGGGAATCAAGGGGCCAGGGAAATACTATGAAATCTTCATCGTGCTCTTCCAACCACTATCGGACATTTCTAGCTGTGTGACACGTCGCATTGTCGAGCTGGAGATCCCAACTGCCCCAGGGAAGACAACCAGCATGTATGGGTGTACGTGGTCTGCAAGGATAGATTCATAACGAATTCGGTCCATAGTGCGTTTAACAGGTATCAGTGGACCTATGGAATGCCACAAAAACATCCCGCTGACTATAAAGCTGACCCCACCAGCTTGTGTTCTGCCAGTAATGGTTGAAGAGTGTTTGTTCTCCGATGTTTTCCGCCTTATACGCCAACGTCCATCCGACCGATGAAGCAGAAAACGTGACTCATCGGAGAAGGCAATACTTTGCCAATCAGCGGAGGTCCAATTCCGATACTGCCGTGCAAATGTAAGCCTTTTCTGCCGATGCACCTTTGTTAGCATAGGTGCAGTGACCATCTGTCTGCATCGGAGCCCCATACGCAGCAGTGTTTGCTGAACTGTCGTTTTAGACACACTTCCGGTAGCCCACTGGTTCATTCGGTCAGTGAGTTGCTCCACGGTAGCGTGCCGATCGGCCCTCACGCACCTTTGAAGCCAATGTTCACCTCTCGCATCAATAGCACTTGGTGCTTCGCAGTTTCCAGTCGCTTATTCGCAATGGTGCCATTTCTCCAATCACAATACACTTTCACAACAGCAGCACGCGAACAGTTCACAAACTGCGCTGTTTCAGGAATACTGCCACCCTTGGCCCGAAAGCCGATAATCACCCCTTTTTGTAAATCTGACGAATCGCCCGTTTTATCCATGACAGAAACGTGTGATATGTTTTCAGAATGCTGACAGCACACCTTATATACTCTCCAAGCCAACTCACGACACGTGCCTTCTTTCTTTGGCTACGCGCTGTTGACGTCAAAAGTAGGATGTAGTCACAACAATGTGACTTGACTGTATATACACTGCTGGCCACCCAAAATGTAACACCAAGAAGGAAGCATCCGATTGGCCTGAAATTCACAGCATGCGTCGCTCGCGAGAGGACATGCAAACGATTAGCATTGCAGGGCATATGCAAATCATGTGCGCCCGGCACGGCACCGAGAAGCACTATAAGAAGGGTGCACAGAAGGCGTGGTGTAAGTAGTGGAAGTGTGTTGTGCTGCCGGACCTGTGCGTGGGATGCTTCCTGATGTCTCGTCGTGCCGCCCCGGTGGCGCAGTGGTCTAAGGCGCTGGCCTCTGATCATTCGTCCGAAAGGGGTCCGGGTTCGAATCCCGGTGAGGCATGGATGTTGTGTTTGTCTTACGGCACTGGCTCTCTCCCTTCCCTGGAACCAGTGGCCCTAAATTAGGGACGGGCGACTGCTTATAGCCCATTGAGTTGCTCACGGTGGTCGTTAATCCTCCAATAAAAAAAAAATAAAAAAAAATGTCTCGTCGTAGAATACGGCAGTCATTCCAGCACGTTTCGGATTTCGACAGAGGACGAATAAGGGCTTATCGCGACAGCGGTTTATCGTACCGAGACATCGGCGCCCGTGTGGGACGTCATCCAGCCACAGTAAGGCGAGTATAAATTCGATGGGTGCAGGAGGGACGGACGGACCGACGTGAGTGATTGCCGCAGCTGCGTCACACCACCGAACGAGAGGACCGGCATGTTGTGCGGCGGGCATTGACGGCTCGCACCGCCACATCACAAACGTTAGCGCAGGAATTAGATTGTGTTGCGCAACAACGTGTGTCAGCACGTACCGTTCGACGTCGTCTGCAGGAGAGGGGACTTGTCGCACGGAGCTCCGATCACCATTGAGGTTACACCACCGGCGAGTGCGGCGGCAGTGGGCCGTTGAACGCCGCACCTGGACTACGGAATGGCACGACATTTTCTTCTCCGACGAATCCCGCTTCTGCCTGCAACACCACGATGGTCCGATTCGTGTGTGGCGGCACCGCGGCGAGAGACTACCGGTCCGTCGCCTGGCGTTATGGTTTGGGGCGCAATGGGATATGACACCCGCACCCCTCTGGTACGCATCGCCGGTACACTCAACAGCCACCGCACCATCTCCGACGTTTTGGAGCCTGATGTCCTCCCTTACCTGCAGAACCTGCCAGCGGCCACGCTTCAACAAGACAATGCGCGCCCGCACGTGGCACGCATCGTGCAACAATTCTTCACGGCTCACCAGGAGTCACTGCTGCCGTGGCCCGTCTGTTTTTCCGATATGTCGCCCATCGAACACGTCTGGTCGCTGATCGGCAACTGAGTGACCCAGCAAGCACCACCCGCGGCTACGCCTGATGAACTGTGGCAACGTGTGGAAGTAGCCTGGACCGACATACCCCAAGCCCACATCCAAAGCCTCTTTCGTTCGATGCCGCGGCGTGTAGCGGCCGTTATTGCCAGCCATGGGCCACACGAACTGCTGATGTCTGCGTGTTCCGGAAGTCGCACGGGCCTGTAAGCTCAATCGTTTCATCTTTGTATCTGTTGTTATGTGTCCAGTAAATCTGGCTTTGCTGTCTCGTGTCCTTCTTGGTGTTGCATTTTGGGTGGCCAGCAGTGTATATATATGCTCGATTGGACTGATACCTGGAGAATTTGGAGCAATATCTGGAAGTCTTCCTCATGTTCCGCGAACCATTCTCGAGCAGTATGGGCGTTGTGGCAGGCATCGCGCACTATGCTGCTGGAAAATGCACTACGAAAGAGGAATACGTTGCACCTGGTCTGCCATGATGTTTAGCCAAGTGGACGACGTCAGTTTCCTACATAATTATGACCAGACCCAGAGCTTCACTGCAGAACATTACCAAAAGCATTACACTTCCTCCACTGGTTTGTTTTCTTCTCACGGTGCAACCTGGTGCCAACACTTCCCCAGGTGAACGACGCACACGTAACAGGAAACACATGGTGTAACAGGAAACGAGATTCATCGAACCAGACGACCTTCTTCCAATCATTCAAGGTCCAGCTTTGATGCTCGCGTGCTCATTATAGGGGCTTTCGACGGTGAACCTAGATTAGCATGGGCACTCGGAGCGGCTTTCGGCAACCCAGCCCCATTTTCAGCAGGTTTCGATGTACTGTGTGTTGTGACACGCTACTCCCGTCACCAGCATTAAAATAACCGACGAGTTGCGGTACAGTATTCTTTCTGTTGGCTCGTACCATACGGGATAGCTTTCGCACACCTCTAGCATCGATAAGCCGCAATCGGCCCAAACCTTGCCGGCAATTCGCGTAGTTTCCATCCTCGGGCCACTTTTTGAAGGCGCTAATCATGGCTGAGCGTGAACACCCCCACAAGCCTTGCCATCTCGAACATTCTCTAGGCCAATCTTGAGGCGATTGTATATTGGCATTTTTCCAACTCGCTTAAGTCCGTTGCCTTTCCCATGTGAAGAACAAGAACAACATTGATCAACAGAGATCAGTACCAGGTGTTATTTATACCGCTCCATGACTTTCACTCGCGCCGTTATTTAGCTGCAGTTGCTTCGATTTGCATAGGAATGTGCTGGCCATAATGTTTTGGGTCTTCGGTGTATACATATGCCTAATTAAGTCTTTCAGGTGCAACGAGCAAGTTGAAGTACTCCTACAGTGAAGCTAAATTCAGTAAAGTTAAGGTTTAAATTTAAATCAAGTTAAACTTAAACCGTACGAGCTAAGCTAAACTTCAAGTTAAGTTAAGATTGAAGTTACGTAAAGTTAAACCTAACGTAAAAATGTCAAATGCCAACCCCAGAAACATAACTTTTGTATCATACATAACTCTTTTGTCGTACGTACTTTTTGCACAATGAACCAAATATTTGAAATTATTATTATGCAAGAATAAACATTGATTTATGGTTTACATATGCACTTATGAGTTAAAACATTTTTATTAATTACTTAATAGCCCCTTGGGCTGCCTTTCGCCGCAATAACCAATAGCAATGGGAGTGGCATTGGCTCCGTTTGACCGCGGAAGATGTCCTCAGGTATTCGGGTATCACTGTAAAAAATTGCATGGTCAAATTACGGTAGATACACCGGCAGCTGAGTGGCCAGTCAATAAACCGTAATTTTACAGTACCATACTGTAATGTTCATTAACGGTCTAATGATCGGGAAATAAAAAACGGTCAAACTACCAGAAAATGTGGCCTAACACGGTAGATCAACCGTAAATTTAATACGGAATCGAACGATTTTTACACGATAAATCCCGTAAAAATGGTTCGATTTCGATGAAATTTCAGTATGTGGTAGGGGACAACCTGGGGACAAACCCTATTGAAAATGGAGGAAATGGGGTCAAAGGTCAGGACATAGGAGCAGGATACATTCCATCGCCTTTATGCGTCATAACTTACGTAAAAATACTCCGATTGCGACAAAACTTTATCATGTTGTTCCGGAGGTATACTGAAACGGTTCTGTTGAATATAATCGAAATGGGGTCAAAGGTCAGGGCACAGGAACGAGATTTATTCCACAGCTATTATCCTCATAACTTGAGTAATGATTTCTGGTATGTTGGAAAGCGTATCATAATCAATGCATTGCATGATTTTACTAACTTAATTGTTTACTCATTGGCACGCTGTCAGTGTTGCGGAAGCCTATAAGGAAATTCGGGAAAGTCGTAGTGTTTTACATATTTTATGAAGTTGTTTAATTGAATTGACTAATTAATTACTATTCCTAAATAACTTGTTGAACATAAATCTCACTTCTGAAATAACTATGATAATAATAATAATAATGGCCAGGTGTCAGAATTATCACTTATGTGTAACATCAATGTATTCTTTATTTTCCACTTACTGGAAGTTCAGGTGATGAATACAATATAATCGTCACGTTGTGATTTGTCCATTCTCACAAAGTAGCTCTTGTATCAATATATCAATCTCAATCATATGATAGCAATATGTATTCGTCGATTCACGTAGGTATCCATCAGGTTCAACCTCTTTTCGCAATTTCAGCTATCTGCTCTATTTACAATATCTATCCTATTCAAATTCGACGTCGTTTGTTTATATTTTGGTTTGACTCATTGTCAGCATTGCCAAAATATATAAAACGCCGACCAGGTAGCACAGTGGTCTAAGCGATGGCCTCTGATCATTCGTCCGAAAGGGGTCCGGACTCGAATCCCGGTGAGGCATGGATGTTGTTTTCTTACGGCACTGGCTCTCTTCCTTCCTAAATTAGGGACGGGCGACTGCTTATAGCCCATTGAGTTACTCACGGTGGTCGTTAATCCTTTAATAAAAAAAAACAAAAAAAAAAAAAAAAAAGGAAAGAATGTAAAAGCTGTTCAGGGAAGTATTGCACCATTCAGTGAGAAAACGTTTAACCAAGATGTAACCAAATGTATTACATAAGAAAAATTCAAACGGAAGGTTATGTAGAGGCATACATCACAAAGCGTTGAGCCGTTCAGAAGGCAAAAATCTCACTGGGAAGTAACGAAATTTACATAAGAATAAAAACTCGAAAGGAAGGTTAAATTAGACATATATGTCACAGAATACACATATGCAGTTATGGGATAGATCATTATGCCCACATCTGTATCCACAAGTTCATGCGCCGTATAGCACAATAAACGAGCAATGACGTTTCCGACCGGTGTGTAATATACACTGAGTGGCCATTTTATTATGACCACCTGACAGTTTTAAGCAAATGAGCTACGGCTGCACGCTGTTGCTGCCAGAGGGCGAGGCTAGTATAAAAAGGGAAAGCTTAGTGCTTGCGACAGTAGCAGAAGTTATTTTTGGGTGACGAGATGGGTAAAAAATGTGATTTGGCGGACTTTCAACGTGGGATGATTGTAGGAGCTCGGAGCCATGGAGCGAGTATCACCGAAACCGCCACATTCATGAAATGTTCCAGAGCAGCTGCTGATAAAGTGTTTAAAGACTGGACTGTCAGCCAAAGAACTGGGTCTCTACGTGCAACGTGTGGTCGTCATCGATTAGTGACTGCTCGGGCGGAACGGAGAGTCTCCAGACTGGTAACAGGCAACAGTGCAGCAAATTACCGACCATCTTAATCAAGGATTCCCTTAAATGATCTCTGCACGCACTGTTCGCCGTACACTGCATCGGATGGGATATGGCAGCCGAAGGCCTGTTCAAACACCTTTTCTGCCTGCAGTTAACAAGAGAAAACATCTCCAGTTCGCACAGGAGCACAAGGATTGGACAGTCGATAATTGGAAACAAATTATGTGGTCTGATGAATCACGTTTTCAGTTGCGCCATGCCGATGGGCGAGTGAGAATTTGGCGGAAACAGCACGGAAGCATGGACCCCAAATGCGTTGCTACAACCCTTCAAGCTGCTGGAGGCAACGTTATAGTTTGGGGAATGTTTTCCTGGCATACTTTGTGCCCTTTAATTCGTGTCTGACTGGCACATCATATCTAAACATCGTTGCGGACCAAGTGCATCCTGTCATGTGGATGGTTTATCCCAAAGGTGATGGCTACTTTCAACATGATAATGCGTCTTGCCATAGTGCTCGTATTGTACAGGATTGGTTTCAGGAACATGCTGGTGAGTTTACTTTGCTTAGGTGGCCCCCACAATCTCCAGATCTCAACCGCATTGAGAATTTGTGGGATGAAGTTGAACGAGCCATCAGACAGCTGGATCCACAACCCTGGAATCTCACACTCCTGGAAAAAGTGCTATTCATCAAGCATGGTCTCAGATTCTTCAAACCACCTATCAACATCTCGTGGAGTCCATGCCACGAAGAATCGACGCAGTATTAAAGGCAAAAGGTGGCCGAACGAATTACTGAGGGGGTGGTCATAATAAAGTGGCCACTCAGTGTATAACAGCGGAACGATAAGAGCACGACAGTTCGCCAGCACTAAGATCTGGCAGTGGGAAAAGGAAGGACTTCTCCGATTTTGAAAGGGGAGTGATTATCGGCCCTAGGAAAGTGGGAGCCAGCATCTGAGCAACCATTGTTGGCTGCTCGAGAGCCGCCATAAAGCTGGTGTGGTGGGAATGGTTTGTAGAGGGACTCATGCCTTCCCCACGTTGCAGAAAGAGCAGACCACAACTGATCGACCGTTGAGGTGAATGTTGGTTTTGTTTAGGACAACTGACAGAGCTCGCGATCCACCAGTTAATGGTGGACAACAACCAGAGCGCACAGAGAAACACTTCTAAGGATTTGTGCGTCACATTAATGCTCCCGTGTTGACAGACAGTCACCCTGCAGTTAGCACGGGAGAGGGATCAGGAAAAGAGTCTTATGGTCCGATGAGTCCGGGTTCCATATCCGAAATGCCAATGAATGAGTCCATATCTGATACCGCGCGGGTGAATCGCAGCAACTAGAATGTACGGTTGGACGGCAACTGACCGTGTACTGGGATATCATGATGTGCTCATTCTTCTCATGGAAATCTCTGGGTCCCCCTCATCCCCATTGAACACATCCTCACCACCAGATCCTACAATACTTAAGCATTGTTTCGGACCAAGTGTTACTGTGCAAGCTGACCATACATCCGCATAGTTCCGGGCTTTTTCATAAAAACAACTCCCCTATAAGAAGGCCAGCACTTGCTGGAATGATTCTGTGATTACGGCCAAGTATTACGTGGGCTTCATTGACAGCCAAATTTCCCCTACTTGGATCCTATCGAACATTTGTGGGATGTAGTGGATACTAGCATTCGCATGTACACTCCATTGCCTCACTCCGTCGCCGAACTCTGGGAAATCGTTCACAGTTGGCAAAATACATTCCGGCAGGAGGCGTTCTCCAGGCAGACGCCAAACCCAGACCCTGCCATCCAAACGGTAGAGGGTGAACCTTGATTCGTCGCTCCAGAGAACCTGTTTTCACTGTTCAACGGTCCACTGTCCACGTTCTTTGCACCACGTTAGCCGAACAGCGCTATTGGACTTGGTGATGAAAGGCTTGTGAGCGGCAGCATGTCCATGATAACCGAGCAGATGGGCTTCCTTACGGATGGTATTCATCGAAAGAACACTCCCGGATGCCTGTTGAAACTCCTCGCGGATGTGGCCCATCGATTTGGTGCGTTCTTCCGAATGTCTGTGGCCAGCACCCGTCGGTCTCTAACTCCCAGTTTTGTGGGTCCGCCGGGTCGGGGAACATTCCGACAGTCACCTCTCATCTTCCACTTGCCAATCACGTAGGCCACTGTCGATTTTGGGTACTTCAACTCGCTGGATATGTCACGTATGGGTCGGCCATTTCTGTGATACCCGACGATTACACCTTTCTCGAAATCAGAGAGCTCCGAACTGCGTGGCATCTTGCATGCGACTGGTTGCGTTGTTGTTTCCCACACGGTATTTAACGGCGGCGGCCGTCACGTGTATCAGGACCGCAGGTATCGTCAATTGCAGGGGTGTCCAATTACTTGTTGGTAGATAGTGTACATTTCTGCCATATTTCATGCTGGCTGGATACTTTTGTATGTGCTTTATTTCTAACGTTTCATTTAAATATGAGTACGTATTGTCTAAATGACCTAATGTTTTCTTACACAATATATTTTGAATTATCAAATCCAGAGAAATGAAAATGAATGCAATATTTTGTTTTATCCACGATTTTAACACCACTATGCCTGAAAATTTATTCGTAAATTTTTCTGAAAATTTATTTGTGTGGCCGGGTACTTTTGTGACCAACTGTAGTTACATGTTAGTTAAGATATTCAGACGCTACGACTGAGAAGACATCCGAGTGTAACAGGGGAGCCAATTTACTACGTCAGATAAGCAGCTTAGTGGTTTACAGTAAAGCTGAAGTAAACAGTAGACTAACAAGTTCAAAACTTCAATGTGATACAAGGAAGTTAGCTTAACGATAAGTTCAGTTTAAATAACTAGCATCTAACTATCATTTTATAATACACAGGGTGTTCGTAAACTGTTTTGACAAAAGAAGAGGGGTGATAGTATCTATTAAGACGAACCATATTTACAATGGAACCGAGGGTCGCATTCCACTCTGAATGTCAGAAAACAGTAAAGTTAGATGTCCAAGTTGAACTTTCAACAGTGCAAAGAAAGAGAATTAACGACATCATAAGTTGCACAAAGATCAGGGACAGACTCAAAGTAGATGCTCAAAGTGGCGGCCACGGGTGCCGTTGCACAATTCACGCCGGCGAATGAAAGACTGGCGCAACCTCTCGAAGACTCCTGGTGTCGTGTTTATCCTGTCCGCGCTGCAACATCGATTCTCGCGACGAGATCTTCCACGGAGTCCACAGGCGTCTCGTACACCAATGATTTCATGTGCCCCCAGAAGAAGAAGTCCAGTGGGTTTAAGTCCGGTGAGCATGTAGGCCATGCCACAGATCCGCCACGTCCAATCCATCGTGCTGGATATGTGGCATTCAGGAAGTGTCTACTGCACCTTGATAAGCCAATCAGCTGCAACTGTCGATGCTGCATCTTTTCTCTGGCAATTTGTATACGGTAAATGCTTGACTGTGATGTTCTACTTCTCCGGCACGAAAGAAATGACGTCTGAGGTGACGACTTGTGCTTGTTGGATGTATTTCGAAGTTACTTTTTTCTGACACTCAGAGTGGAATGCGACCCTAGGTTCCATTGTAAATATTGTTCGCCTTGATGGGTACTATCACCCCTCTTCTTTTGTCAAAACAGTTTACGAACACCCTGTATACATTGAAGTCGACTTGTATGCTAATGTGCTGCTGTGATAACAAACCTTTGTGAAAATAGGAATTGTTACTACAAGTGTGCGTTGACAACTAGGAGGCAATTAAAAAGCTGCAAATTACATATTCTGCCTTTCTTCTTTACCCCTGGATCGGTCATTAATTATACATCACATTACTGTGACTACAACCTACTTTTGCCGTCAACAGCGCGTAGCCAATAAAAGAAGGAACGTGTCGTGAGCTGGCTGTAAGGGTATAAAAAGTGTGCTGTAAGCATTCTGAAAACATATCACTCGTTGTTGTCATGGACAAAACGAGAGATTTATCAGATTTGCAAAAAAGGATGATTATCGGCTTTCGGGCCAAAGGGTGGCAGTATTCCTGAAACAGCGCAGTTTGTGAACTGTTAGCGTGCTGCTGTGGTTAAAGTGTATTGTGATTGGAGATATGGCACCATTGCGAATAAGCTACTGGGAACTGCGAAGCACCAGCACGTGCCATTGATGTGAGAGGTGAACGATCGGCACGCTACAGTGAAGCAACTCACTGACCGAATCAGCCAGGGGGCTACCGGAAGTGTGTCTAAAACGACAGTTCAGCGAACCCTGCTGCGCATAAGGCTCCGATGCAGACGGATGGTCACTGCAGCTATTCTAACGAAGGTACATCGGCAGAAAAGGCTTACATTTGCACGGTAGTATCGGAATCGGACCTCCGCTGATTGGCAAAGTATTGCCTTCTCCGACGAGTCACGTTTTCTGCTTCATCAGACGGGTGGACGTTGGCGTATAAGGCGGAAAACATCGAAGAACAAACACTCTTCAACCATTACTGGCAGAACACAAGCTGGTGGAGTCAGCGTTATAGTCAGGGGAATGTTTTCGTGGCATTCAGTAGGTCCACTGATACCTGTTGAACGCACTATGGACCGAATTCGTTATGAATCTATCCTTGCAGACCACGTACACCCATACATGCTGGTTGTCTTCCCTCGGGCGGATGGGATGTTCCAGAACGACAATGCGACGTGTCACACAGTTAGAAATGTCCGATAGTGGTTGGAAGAGCACGATGAAGACTTCAAAGTACTTCCCTGGCCCCCTAATTCCCCAAACTTAAACCCAATCGAGCATCTGTGAGACCACCTCGATCGTGTTGTTCGCTCTATGGATCCTCCAGCACGAACCCTCCAACAGCTGTCAGATGCAATGCAGTCAGCATGGCTCTACCAGTGGCGTATATTCGTGGCTCGCTAGGGTAGCTGCGAAGCCCAGAGAATGCACAAATAAAACTGAATTAAATATACACAAACAAAAGCCAATTATCAACGGTATTAAAATATGTCGATGCTTTCGATGCCAAAAAAAAAAAAAAAAAAGACGCGTGTGGATTCCCTTCTTTGACTCAGTCTGGCGAGCGAAAACCAACTGCATAACGCAAGCAGCTCTTCCAAAGTCTTCGCAGTTCTGATGCAAAAACCGTCCGTACGATGGCCTGCTAGCGTTTCCATGACAACATGAAACTTTTTTTTTTTTTTTTTTTTTTTATACTGGAGGTTTAACGACCACCGTGAGCAACTCAATGGGCTATAAGCAGTCGCCCGTCCCTAATTTAGGGTCACTGGTTCCAGGGAAGGGAGAGAGCCAGTGCCGTAAGACAAACACAACATCCATGCCTGACCGGGATTCGAACCCGGACCCCTTACGGACGAATGATCAGAGGCCAACGCCTTAGACCACTGCGCCACTGGGGCGGCCAACATGAATCAGCTGGTAGAGGGGAATGGGTCATTGCTTTGGGAAACGGTTCTCTCAGAACAGCGAAGACAGACTATCTCGGGCACTCGCATACTTCCACCCATAAGAATATTTCTCGAGAGTTGTTTCGCGAGAGTTGTTTCAGTTTTTGTGAAGTGTCAATGAATTAAAATCAGAGATATTATATTTTAAATTCGTGGCTCTGTTGGATTCGAACTGTTTTGATAAATTTTGTGAAAGCTTCCCTGAACATCTCCTGTCAGAACTTAAAGAACTTTATGCTTCAAATGTTGATACAGCTCGACTAAAAATGAACTGAAGGTGTTTTATTCCCTTGATGAATACAAAAACAAATCAGTAAGAGACATTACATGTTGCATAAAGTTGAATAAATTGGACATAGTGTTAAGTGCGGTGTACAAATTAGCAGACCTCATATCAAACTTCCCATCAAAAACTGCGACTGCCGAAAGATGTTTTTCAGCATTAAAATGAATCAAGATATATCTTAGAGCCACACAAGGACATGCACATTCGAAAAACTTGGCTGTTTTGTCAATAGAGAAAAACATTCTTTTTTAAATATGAAAAAGTACTCGGAAGAAACATTTTATGAAAACGTAGCACTCAAGTTCACACAAAAAGAGAAGAAGAATGGGGTGCAAACAAAATATTCAGAAGAAGAATGGAGTTCATGTACAAATAAGTGTTCAAATCCTAATCCTCATAATTATTTGGTATCATGTTAGCAATGGCATGTACCTACAATTTAGAAAAAAATTACTTCTATTACTTAGCAATTAAAAACTAAACTTCGCAATTAAAAAAAACAGTACTGAGGGAGTGAGATAGCCCAAGTCTCAGACCCAAGATACGTCACTGGGCTCCACATACCTGTGAACACCTTCCAGCTCCTTATTGAGTCACTCACAGCCCGTCTAGCTGCTGTCCGCGCTGCACACGGCGGTTACTCTGGATATTAGCTGGTGGTTGCAATAATGTGACTCGACCGTGTAAGTGCTGTGTTAACATTTAGTGGTATTTCAAACGTACAAGAGCATAAAACATCCCGAATTACATGAAATCACCACAATACATTATAACGATGTGTGCATGTGAATGTATATTCTTACTATCTCTTATTGAAGTTCCAAGTTTGCGCCAATAAAGCAACCTTTGTGAAAGCTATGAGCTAGAAAACAGATGCAGAATTAAGCTGAGGATAAGTGTTAACAGACGTTAATGAATTTGTATATTCAAGTATCTCATTTAGTATCAAACGACTCGCTTGATACAGATAAGCTCACTAAAACTACCGGAGAATTAGTAGCCAGTGCACATAGGCAAACTGAAAATTTACAGTACATCGGCCAGCACGAAAGTGAACGCCATTAAAATAGCCTCAGTAAATAAAAGAAAATAACATGAAGGTCAGTAAGGAATCAGAGTATCAAATTTGATTTAAATTGGAAGATATAACACAACATGTGAAAACATGAATTTGTCCGTGACGGAGAGCGAAAGCGCGCCCCCTCACTCCGGAGTAAGTTGCTTTCCCAACAAAGCTACACGGACGGAATGTATCGCTGCACATTTGTCGTTTTGACACGCGCTTTAGCTCCGTAGTACGTCATAAACAAATGAACTGAGTATTCAATTTATGCTTTGTGTAATGCCTAGTCGCTATATTTCGAATATCCTCCTACCTAGTCAGATATATAAAATTTTCCAAAATTTTCATGGACTCTGAGGGAAAAGGAAGATTTCTTAATTGAAAGGAATAGTAAAGTTGGCATAGTTTCATGAAAAAAACCCTCCATGTGCTTTTTTTCTTCTTGATGAATTCATGCGTCCTGTTTTTGATTTAATCCGTTTAATTTGTGATTTTTATCTTTTCTTAAGGCCTTTATTCATGTGTTTGCCATTTGAGACAACTTCTTTCGATTTTAATTTCGCACTGCTCATTTTCTTTTAACAAGATATTCATTTCCGTTAGTTTGCTTGAATTCTTTCTTTCGGTAATTAAATTATTGATTTTTTATATGGCATTTCAAATGCTTAGTATCTTTAATTCGCTCGCTTGCATCTGAGTAAAAACTTCATGCATGCTTATTTGTTCCGTGCACCATGTTTTTTAACCTTTTAAATAAACATTGCATTTGCCGTTTAAACGTTCTTTTTCCTTGCCCCCATTTCTCAGAATTCCAGTTTTTTTCCCTTCCTTTGCGTTATCGATTTAAGCTTCATCATAAAATCCCTGCAAAGAGCATTAGCTTTTGTAATTTTTTTTACCATCCATTTGAATACACTACATCATAGCAATTGCAACTAAGCTCAGAGTGCATCTTATTTGTCCTTTACCTGCTTACAGTGCAACTATTTTACATACCGAAAGTTTTAGACAAATACTTACCAAGAAAACAATATAAGTTCCTCGTACTTACATAACATTTCTGCTTTATCTACGCACCATTAAATTTTCGCCATTTACTTACCTACAATCTGGCTTCCGCCCCATTATATACTTACCATAAATGATTTCTTAGTTACTTACCAAACTTTTCTGTCTTGTTTTCTTAATGGAAAATTATGTCTTCGCTTTCGTTCAACTTATATTTTCTGTATACTTATCTGAATTCCATTTTATTTTCTTACTGAACTCAGATTTTTGTTTTTGCTCATTTCGTAATACTTACTTCATACCGCTTCTGTCCTTCACTTCGACTTTTCTTGTTCATACCGTTGCTCTGTTTATTTGCGCTTGATATTTACTTCATTTAGGCTGTGACGTATATTTCTGTTTTACCTTCTTTCTTAGTTTATGTTTTCTTATGTAAATTTAGTTACTTCTTGGTTAAACATTTTCTCACCGAACGGCACATTACTTCCCCGAACAGCTTTTTCATTTTGGAAACGCTGACAATGGGTCACAGCAAGATAAAATGACAACACTGATGTAGTAGAATTAAATTGGTGGAGTTGTAGATACTACAAGTAGATTTGTTATACGTTGATAAAAATCTTGTTGAGTTATTAACCGAAGAGCCAAAACATTATGACCAGGGCGTCTTTATGCAAATTGCAGCAACTGCAGTAAATGACGGCGCGAGCGAAGGTCAAGAAACGGTATAAATAACAGCTGACACTGAGCTCTCACAAAGAACACCCCTGGTTCGAACAAACAAAACCGCACGAAACTTCCGTTATAAGTCATTTACGTACCTCCGAATTCAATGGTGATATCCGTTTTTCTGTAAAACTCCGCAGTTGCTGACTAGAAGGCTCTCGCCGGCTGCTACGCCAGTCGAGAGTGTGCAGGTACTTCACTGCGTTCAAAAAGTTCCGGAACTTTTTATATTAAAAAAGAATGAGTACAGATAATACCTGTTTATGCGGTGTTTCCTTCGACGTAGTTACCGTTTGTAACTATGCATTTTCGCCAGCGCTCATACAAAGATTTAAATGCAGATTGCAAGCCTTCTTTTGCCACATCCTCCAGTGCCTCCGTCGCAGCTCTTCGGAACTTGAGAAGCGTCGCCCCATAAGCAAATTCTTCATCCGGGGAAAAAGGAAAAAGTCACACGGGCGAGATCAGGGGAATAAGCTGGTTGTGGAAGAACGGGAATGTGATGTTTGGGCAGGTAATCGGACACCAGGAGGGATATGTGAGCAGGCGCATTATCGTGATGGAGCACCCACGAGTTGGTCTTCCAAAGATCGGGTCGCTTGCGTCTCACTGATTCTCGGAGACGTTTCAGTACGTTGACGTACTCTTCTTTAGTGACTGTACGACCATGTTGGGGGAATTCCTTGTGTACGACCCCCTTGCAATCGAAGAAAACTGTTAACAAGACCTTTCCTTTGGAGCGGTCAGCCTTGAAATCTTTTGGTCGTGGTGACGACGGTGATTTTCACACTTTTGACTGTCGGTTGGATTGGGGGTTGTACAGAAAGCACGAAGTCCCATCGCTAGTGATCAATCGATTCAAGAGATCGGGATCTGAATCCAGTGTATCGATGTTATCCCCTCAAACTTGCATGCGCTCATCCATTTTTTCTTGTGTCAGGTTTTTGGGAACAATTGATGCATGCCCAGTTTCTCTGTTAAAATGGCATGGCAGCTTCCAACTGAAATGCCAGCAACTTCTGCAAACGCTGCAACAGTTTTCGACGTTCATTTTTCGCAATTTCTTTGCAATGGCGATTTGTTCATCCGTTGTGGATGTTGAAGGTCGTCCTGACCTCTCATCATCCTCGATACTCTGTCGCCCGTTTTCGAATCGTCGATGCCACTCATAAACTCTAGTTCGACTCATTGCACTCTGACCGTACGCTGACTTAATCATTTGAAAAGTCTCAGCGAAAGATTTTCCGAGCAGAACACAAAATTTTACACTTGAACGCTGTTCAAAATTCGACATCGTTGTCCTCACGACGGAGAGCCTCGAATGCCTGTAATCACGAACTACGCACATACTCTGTACGTGTTGGATCTGGATCAAACCGGTTCTGGCTGGTAGGTCACATCAAGCTCTTCGCTTGCTCAGCGGGGAATGACGTAATTCACTGACATTTGGCAAATGTTCAGAAAGTTCCAGAACTTTTTGAACGTAGTAGTATCACATACCTTGTTGGTCTGTATGCGTAGTGAGACGACAAAATGGTTCAACCTTTTTTGCGTCAGTTTTGAATATACATCTGCCTGACAAGTCACTCGTACTTTGTGATTCCTGATCTGGACACAAGGATGAACGAATTCTTCAGGAGGCCTCCGGGGAAAAACAAATTCATTAAAAATCATTCCACCAAAAACTGCGAAATATGTTCAATCCCTCGATGTTCATTTTTTCAGACAATAGAAAATTTACGCAAAGAGGATTACAGACTACATAAAACTATGATCCAACTTACCGTAGCCAAAATTACATGACAGAATATTCCTTCTGAAGATGCATTCTGTGATCTACAATCAATTGTCTGCGGAGATCTACGGAGCGATGCTTCGTTACGCATCGCAGAAAGCTTGCTAATATTGTGATGAACCTGTGCAATAATTTCAAAAGTGTCATCGACGTGGCTTTCAAGACTAATGTTCTTCGTGCGTGTGCATTATGTGGGTGTACCGATGTTGCATTTATTAATACTTGTTCATTTTGCGGCAATGGTTATTGCTTTGATCATTTTATAGACAACCCTCACATGAATTAATCTTTTGACACTTGCACACCCTGAACCTTCGTTATAAAGTTACGGACATCAACAGTCCTATGTACGTGATAATTATTTTCGTGCAGATCTGCTCTTTACGCTTCGACGTGACACCTGTCTTCAAAGACCTCTATTGGTCAACTGCGGAGTTTTACAGAAAAACGAATATCACCATTGAATTTAGAGGTACGTAAATAACTTATAACGGAAGTTTGGCACGGTTTTGTTTATTCGACCCCTGGGGTGTTCCTTGTCTGTGTTATTCTTGTTCTTCAGATGGGGAAAGGTAGCGGATTTAAGCCAGTTCGACAAAGGCCAAATCATAATGGACAGATGACCGACTCAGAGCATTTCTGGGACGGCAAGACTTGTGTGGCGCCCACGGTCAGCCGTGGCTAGTACATTCAAAACGTGATCCGAGGAGGTAAACCTACGAACCGCCGGCAAAGTGTGAGCCGACGTCGGTAATTTGAATGCTGGTGACGGAAGTAATGTGTGGTGGTCTAAGCGCTAGCTGCTGACTATTAGTCCGAGTGTGTCCGGGTGCAATTCTCAGTGAGCCATGGATGCTGTGCTTGTCTTACGGCACTGGCTCTCTCCTTCTCTGGAACAAGTGGCTGTAAATTACGGATGGGCGACTGCTTATAGCCCATCGAGTTGCTCACGGTGGTCGTTTAACCCCCAAACAAGAAAAGAAATGGGGCGGAGGTCCGCACGCCGCTCCAAGAGCTCACGCTCGCCTCGATTCACGGTCAAACGCCCTTACAATAGGCGCGTGAGCATCAAAACTGGATGTTGAATAAGTGGAAGAAGGTCGTCTGGTCCGATGAATCTCGCTTCCCGTTGCAGCATGTGGAAGGTCGGGTACGTGTGCGTCGTATACCTTGGGAAGTGTTGGCACCAGGATGCGCCGTGGAACAAAAACAACCTGGTGGAGGAAGTGTAACGCTTCGGACAATGTACTTCTGGGAAATTCTGGATCCAGTCATTCATGTGCAGGAAACTATAACGTCTGCCAGCTGCCCAAACATAATTGCAGACCAGGAGGTACATCCTTTCATGGCAACGTATTCCCCTATAGTAGTGCCTTTTCTCAGCAGATAATGCGCCACGCCCCTCTACCCGGAATGTTCGAGATTAATTCGCGGAACATGAGAAAGACTTCCAGGTAATCCGAACTCCCTAGGCTAGTGGTCTTCAAACTTTTTTCATGCCGCACCTCTGCATTGGCGAAAACCACTTATCGCGCACCCCTTGTGTGTATATATGCTAAGCATACATACATTATCCAGATTATATATATACACTATATTGCCATCATCGGACACCTCTCCAAAAGCAAATGAACGGATCCGCTGCGTTGTTAAGATGTGCAGTACAGCTGCAAATGGTATAAAAACAAGCCTGCAGCTGACCGCGATCATATCGCACTATGAGGTTGAGTGAAAATGTTGCGTCAGGAGAAAACTAACTTTGAGAAAGGAAAGATTGTTAGGTGTTATATTAGTGGAGTTGTCCATAAGAGAAACCGAGAGACGCTTAAACTTACCCAAATCAACTGTTTTGGGTGTACTGAATAAGTGGAAGACACGTGGCGTGCCTGAAGCAGCAAAACATACCGGCAGACCTTTCTCAGTGATAGAGGACGTCGAAGCCTCAGGAGAGTTGTTACCGCTAATCGACGGAGTACTGCACAAGACCTCAGTGTACAGGTGAGTAAAAATTCTGGAACCTCGGTACGTACTCGCACCATTCGCAGAGAACTTCATTCCATGGATTATCGTGGTCGTGTGGCTGCTCATAAGCCTTTCCTCTCCACTCGGAATGCTACTCATCGTTCAGTATGGTGTAAAGAACATTTATTGTGAACCGTAGATCAATGGAAACGGGTCCAATGGACTGATGAATCCAGATACACGATCCATCAGTCTGATGGCCGAGTGTGGGTATGGCGGCAGCCTGGGGAGTGCTATTTACCACAGTGTACTATTCCTACGGTCAAGTTTGGAGCTGGCAGTGTACTCGTGTGGAAGTGTTTTTCGTGATATGGTCCCGGCCCATTGGTTATCCTGGAAAAATCTGTTAACCAGCACGTCTACCTCGATCGTTATTCTGGACAATTATGCCCTACCAACTCTGTGGTAATACTATCGAACCAAGCCTTGTTGGTACCAGCAGGATAATGCACCGAGCTATAAAGCAAGGGCTGTTACGGCGTGGTTTGAAGATAATTCTATATCGTGTGTGGACTGGCCAGCACAGAGCCCTGATCTTAATCCCATATGGGATGAACTAGAGGGCCGCATAAGAAGTTTGGAACCAAGGCCTACTACTAAGCAACAGTTAGCGGCAGCATTATGTACTGAATGGAAGCGCATACCTATCGCTGTGTTCCAAAACCTTGTCGAAAGCATGTCTCGAAGGGTCAGTGCATGAATTAAGGCCAAAGGAGGACCGACACCGTACTAGTGTATGTCAATAAATGCTCTGTTGTGTTTCTCTTCTAGGCGTCCGGTGACTTTTGTCAATATAGTGTATATAACATTAATACAGATATTCACATAATTAAATAAACTTAAAAAACTTACTTGCATAATTTCCGCAAAATTTAATTTCCGAAATTGTTACCCAGCTACGTAGATCCTTCTTCAAACACAGTTAATTCCAATGAAATGATCTTTTCCTGGAGCTTTCCCCCGTTTCATGTTCTTGATCGCATGGACAACTTCTGCTGAGACGATTGGAAGAACTCTGGTACTGGTACATTTCGTTATGTCTGGAGTACCATCCCCCATCTCTTTCATATAGTTTTGAGTAGAAATATTTCACTCTTGTCAAAATTTCACCACTATTTCTTGTTACAGAACCATCTTCTTTTCTCAGGGCCATTATCTGTTTTCTTCCCTTACTCAGATGTCCTTTTGCTCTCTTCAGGCTTTGGTTGTTTTCAATTGCTTTCTACACTAGTTCGCAGTTGAATTTCCTTACATCTTCAGTGATAATTTTTCGTACCGTCTTGCATAGCTCTATATATTCCACTTTGGAAGTCACATCTCCTTTAGTTGTCCTCATCGCTCTTTTTTTTCGCCTCAGAATTTTGTTTTTTTTTTCTGATAATTTGTTCGTATGCAACTTGTTCTTAGCACCAGCTATTTGTATTGCTGTTTTCATAAGAGCCTTGGTCAGTTTTGTGTTAGCTTCAGAGATGTCCACTTCTTCCGACGTTAGACCTTCTAGAACAGAGAATCTGTTCCTCAGTTCCAATTTGAAAGTATTATGATGTTTTTTAAGGTTGGTCATGTCCATACACTTTGTGTGTTTCATGAGCTTGCCACGCTCGAGTTTAGCGTTGAGGTGCATCTTACATCTTACCATTCTATGGTCACTACCTGTGTTGAACTTGTTTAGCACACTGCAGTCTTCTATGACGAATTTTTTGTTACACATCATAAAACCAATTTCACTTGTCGTCCCATTTGGATGTCTCCATGTCCATTTCCTGTGTGGCTTTTTCTTGAAAAAGGAGTTCAAGATGAAAAACCCTTCTGCCTCTGCAAACTCAACGAGAGTATTTCCACGCTGGTTTCTGTTGCCGTGACCGAATTTACCTACTGAAGTTTCGTTCTGTTGCCGTTGCCCTATTTTCGCATTGAAATCTCCCATAATGATCTTCAAGTGCAGCTTACCTCTATTATTTAGATGACGAATTTCCGCATAAAATTCTTCAATCTCTTCTTCAGGATGATTTGTGGTGGGCGCATAACCTTGAATAATCTGAGCCTGGTATCTTCTCGAGGGTTGTATAACAAGTCGTGCAGCTCTGTCAGAAGAACTTTCAACTGCTACAACTTTATCCTTCAGTTTCCTGTTTATTATAAATCCAACACCACTAGTTCTGCCAGTATCTGTCCCACGATAGTAGAAGAGATGTCCACTTTTCAGTTCAATGAGATCTTCTCCTTTTCTCCTTACCTCACTTAGCCCGACGATGTCCCACTTGATCCTTTGTAGTTCTTCATCCAATTCAAGGAGCCTTGAATCAGAAGATAGGGAGCGTCAATTATACGTAGCCAAGGTCAGCATAAGATGACAGCCTAGTCCGGTCCTCCTATGATTCTTAGCACCCTCTGCCTTCGTGTCGCACTGGCCGCTGTCTTGGCCAGGTGCATTCCAGCTGCCGGAGACTGAGGGCCAAGATTTAAGTTGTGGAGTCATTTTGGAGGGGTTTGGCCATAACTCACCACGCTGGCCAAGCGGGTTGGTGAGTGTGGAATAGCATTTCCTCTAATCCTGATGGAATAGTTATACCACTATTGGCCGTCATCACTATATTTGTCATAAAATTGTGCTTGCCCAGCATGTAACGAGTATATCTATTATCCTAGATGTGCCATCGAATAATATACTTCCAGTTGATTCTATGAGTAAATGAGTATGTGTGGATTACACGTATTCTAAATTTGAAATCAAGCCGCGGGTGGCTTAGTGGTTAGAGATTCAGACTACTGATGGAGTGATCCCAAATTCAAACTTAGCCTGGTAGTGTGGATTTCTAACAATAGCTGAATATCCACCATGTATCAGACGAGCACGTTAAGTGATGGCACATGGGGAGGAATCCCCCGGTGGAAGTTCCTAAGCCCCCCCCCCCCGTAATTTCTTTCTGCCTTCTATGTGCAAAAACGTATGGCGGCGCCATCTAGTGTGCTCTCTCTCTCTCTCTCACTTACTAATTATCCTGTCAGAATCGCTAGCTTCCATTAACTTCCTTCAGTTTCTGTGCTGTACTCAAAAGGGCACAGAAACTGAATGAAGTTAGAGCACATAAATTTGAAATATACAAATTTTTTGAGTACATATATTTGAAATATATAGATTTTTTAGTACATATATTTGAAATATATGGATTTTTTGAGTATATATATTTGAAATATATGCACTAAAAATTAGTACATATACTACAAATTCGAAATACCAGATATACTCACAATTGATTCCCTGTATATACTAAAAAATGAGTACGTGTCTTTTCCAAAAATGAAACACAAGTACTCGGAGCTATTATAAGCCCAGAATGTACTCAAAAACGAGTACATTTTGCTTATTTCTAAGTACCAATTTTTACAGTGTGCAAATGGCTCTACTGGTCTGCGGTTAACGCATGCACTACTTGAAACACGTCCAGAGACGCATAGGTACGTTATTCTTCCCGCATCGCCACAAGGGTGACACTAAGCGAACGTTCTGGGAATTAAATTGTCACTCCTCGTATTTCCCAAGTTCGTTTTCAGGTGAGTTTCTTCTGAGAAAGGACACGGTACTTAGCAGTTTAAAAATCTTCACAAACAACATATGCTGGTTCCTTTCTTACACAGCTTACAGAGCGCTCCGAGTTACCGTATGGTTATGCAACTTACCATGTTTCTCGAAATATTTGGTAGCCTAGTTATTTCTGTATTGTAAATCTACTTTCTTTGTTGAGTCAGTATTACGTGGAAAGTCATTCCTTACTCTTTTGGATGTCACGTTGATCCATGTTGGAAGCAAGTATTATTTGAAAGCCCACTTGCTATATGCACACTGCTGTCTAAAACTTAGGTCGAGGTACATTTAGACCAGTCAAAAACGGAGAAACGCGTTTTACAGCTGTAAGTGGTGTTGATGATAATACCAACAGTAAAGGAAACGCACAACATCTAAAGCCCTGAGTGATATCTGAAAGAGATCGAAACAGGACAAAACGTTACGTAGGGAGTATTGGCTCACCAGTTATCCAGTGACAATCTGTCATCAACACAGACTATAGAGCGAAGTTCCCAGTAAGAAATATGTCCACCGCGCACCGTAAATGCATATTTTGCATCGGCGTGTCATGTTTAGTACCAAATGGATTAGGAGCTCTTGTGGTAAATTGTCGCACTCCTCCTGGAGAACCCTGATAAATGTTGGAATTGTTTCTGATGCGAGATTCTTTTGCGCAACACGTCTCCCCAGTGCGTCACATGCATGTTCGATTAGACTCGTCGATTTCAGGGGTGTCCAATTACTTGTTGGTAGATAGTGTAGTTCAAGTTAACATAATAGTTAAAGCGACTTTTGCTAATTTAACATTAAACATACCACCCGTACCCACGCACATCGACTGTTAATGCGTTGGCCACTTCATTCGACGGATATATCCAATTCTTATCCAATTCTTCATTCACAGTCGATGGATAAGGATATATATATCCTTATCCAATTCTTCATTTGATACGGATATATATATTAAATATATATCCTTATCCAATTCTTCATTCACAGTCGATGTGCGTGGGTACGGGTGGTATGTTTAATGTTAAATTAGCAAAAGTCGCTTTAACTATTATGTTAACTTAAACTACACTACCTACCAACAAGTAATTGGACACCCCTGAAATCGACGATATCTGCGGTCCTGATACACGTCAAGGCCGCTGCCGTTAAATATCGTGTGGGAAACAACAACGCAAGCAGTCGCATGCAAGATGCCACGCAGTTCGAAGCTCTCTGATTTCGAGAAAGGTGTAATCATCGGGTGTAACAGAAATGGCCGATCCATACGTGACATATCCAGCGAGTTGAAGTACCCAAAATTGACAGTGGCCTACGTGATTGGCAAGGGAAAGATGAGAGGTGACTGTCGGAATGTGCCCCGACCCGGCAGACCCACAAAACTGGGAGTTAGGGACCGACGGGTGCTGGCCAGAGAAATTCGGAAGAACCGCACCAAATCGATGGGCCACATCCGCGAGGAGTTTCAACAGGCATCCGGGAGTGTTCTTTCGATGAATACCATCCGTAAGGAATCCCATCTGCTCGGTTATCACGGACATGCTGCCTCCCACAAGCCTTTAATCACCAAGTCCACTAGCGCTGCTCGGCTAACGTGGTGCAAAGAACGTCGACAGTGGGTCGTTGAACAGTGGAAACAGGTTCTCTGGAGGGACGAATCAAGGTTCACCCTCTACCGTTCGGATGGCAGGGTCTGGGTTTGGCGTCTGCCTGGAGAACGCCTCCTGCCGGAATGTATTGTGCCAACTGTGAAGTTCGGCGGCGGTGGAATTATGCTATGGGGGTGTTTCTCCTGGTATGGCACGGGACCCTTGGTCGCGATTCCTGGTAGACTCAACGCCGAGACCTACTGCATCATTTTGGATGACCATGCGCTTCCTACGTTGTGGCAGTTTTATGGGGTGGACCCATCTTACTTTCAGGATGACAATGCCACCTATCATGTTGCGAGGTCCACCATGGCTTGGTATGGTGACAATGGGGTTAATCGAATGGACTGGCCTGCGCAGAGCCCGGACCTTAACCCTATCGAGCACCTCTGGGACGAGTTGGAGCGTCGACTTAAGGGGAGCCCCCCACCGTCCGAAATCGGTGATGGAACTGACCTGTCTTCTCCACGCCGAGTGGAAGAGAATACCGCTAGCCGTCGTACAACGCCTGGTTGAGAGTATGCCCCGGAGGATCGCAGCTGTAATCGCCGCTCGTGGAGGCTCCACCAACTATTGAAGGTAAATAAACTTCGTTTTCCTTTGCTATCACAGGTGTCTAATTACTTGTTGGTAGATAGTGTATTAGTTTAACGGTTCCTCCAACTACACGTTAGCTTCACTATAGACTAATTGTACCTTAAAAACTAAAAGGTAACTTTCCCGGATGAGTTCAGTCGTAGTAGCTGAAAACTAAATTGTACGCACATCAAAACAAACTAAAAGGGCATTTAATGAGTTTAGGCCAATCGGTTTTTTGTTTGGGGGTTGAACAACCATCGTGAGCAACTCGATAGTGTAATTTAGACCACTGGTTCCGGGGAAGGGAAAGAGCCAGTGCCGAAAGACAAGCACAACATTACCGGGATTCGAACCCAGACCCATCTCGGACGAAGGATCTGAGACCAGCGCTTAGACCACTGCGCCACAGGGGCAGCACTTAAAGTTCAATCGGGTTTATTACAAAGCAAGTAAGTAGTAGTTTTTCTCATTGGGGTTTAAGGTGGACGTCAAGTAACTTTGCTTCCTATACTTTCAATGGAAAAACTTCTGTACACATTTTCTTCACAATTAATGCCTTCCCAAGGATGAAAATTTGAACATAGATTAAAATAGCTTCATTTATAACTTGGGATACTTAATATTTAACCATAATTATGCAATCCAACATTTGTTTGTCTACTGACGTCAGCAAAGTACAGGTCGCGCCATCTTTTTTCTGGGTTCAACACCACCAAAGTTAAAGTTATTGATTTTTAATATAATTATGGTTATGTGTTAGAACATATTAAATATTCCAAGTTATAAAATGAAGCTATTTTAATTGATGTTCAAATTTTCACCCTTGGGAACGCTTTAATTGTGAAGAAAATGTGTACAGAAGTTTTTTCCATTGGAAGTATAGGAAGCAAAATTACTTGACGTCCACCGTGAGCAACTCAGAGGACTATAAGCGTCGCCCGTCCCTAATTTAGGGCCAATGATTTAAGAGACGGAGAGAGCCAGTGTCGTAAGAATACACAACATACATGCTTCACCTGGATTCGAACTCGGTGCCATCTCGGACGAATCATCAGAAGCCATCGCTCGGACCACTGTCCCACCGGAGCAGCGTAAGTAATAGTAAATTCACCATCCGCATCAATATATCCTATTGGCTGATCACAATTTGAGCATATAACTCGCGCTTAACCCTTTAACTACCAGGGCTCCAAAATCTTGTGTATCTCGGAATACCATAACGCCCGAAACTCTCCGTTGCTCCTTTCGAAATTGCTCCCCTTGTAACGTACCAGGAGATGTGACGTACCTGCCAGAAGGACGCACACGACATAAAGGCAGATAGGAATCAGAAAAAAAAAACGTCCGCGTAGCTCAATTGGTAGAGTGACTTATTCCGGAATGAGGGGATCCGGGTTCGAATCCTGGCGTGGACAGAAATGACGGAGAAATTTACTTCGTTATAACGGCGCCCGAACTATCCGGATGACCCGACCGTTCACAATCTCGCAATGGTGTGATGTTATTTCCACACCGCGAGATAGGAAAAATAAGAGCAGCACTTCGAAAAAATAAAAAAAAAAAATAAGGGAGAGATGATGTAACGTACCAGGAGATGTGACGTACCTGCCAGAAGGACGCACACGGCATAAAGGCAGATAGGAATCAGAAAAAAAAAAAAAACTTCCGCGTAGCTCAATTGGTAGAGTGACTTATTCCGGAATGAGGGGATCCGGGTTCGAATCCTGGCGTGGACAGAAATGACGGAGAAATTTACTTCGTTATACCCTCCCCTTCACAAGTTAATAAAGGAACCAGTCCTGCAAAAACAAAAATTTTATGTAAATGTTTTTATTTCAATTTTTTTTTCTACAGAGTTTGATGAATCGAATGGTATACGACACTTGAGCAAAGCAGAGGAAACGGAGTATGACACGGGAGGTTTCTGTCACAGGTCTTCGTTTTTTTGCCTCCCCTGAAAAGTTGTGGTTTTGTATATTTAGGAACATTTTTCTCATAAAGCACTGAAGATAATGGCTTGAAAATTTTTTTATACTTTACTGTATATATCAACAACAACCTGAACTAGAATAATGACTAAATAATGTACTCAATTAAAATAATAAATACAATTGCTAATGAAAACGTCAGCAACATCAACAGAAACTTTGATTATTACAAAATTAATTAATTGACCGATTGCGATAATTCTAGTTGAGGTGTTGCATAATATCCTTAGGAAAATGTATGCCAAGTTTGCAATTGATAGGCCAGGTCTATCGTGTGAAACATGTGCCTAAGTACATCGTGGCCGCCCATAAGGTTAACATGCGAAGCCTAAAAAGGGACTGGTCCCCTTAACAACATAAGTATTAGTTCTCGGTCACCACACGAAATTTCCGATCTGAAGTTTTGATGCGCATTGACTTGCAGACGTTTCCCGGCGTGCTAGCACTGCATTCTTCCACGGAGGAGGCATGCGATGTCATGAGGGTAAATAACATAGTCCCCTGGAAATGCCAACTCCTGCTTTACTTATTTGTTTAGCAACAACAATGGTGACTGAAGCGTGACTTCTGCTAATCCCGTAGAGGCCGTGAAAATTCAAAGAACACGAGGGGTAGGAAACCCTACTTACTCTAAACGGGTGTTTTCGGGCGCTCGTGATAATTTGTAGGTAAGGGCGTTTCGGACGTTATGGTCGTTCAAGGGCTAAGCAAACAAAATTATTAGTGTTCTAAACAACAATCAAAGACAGAGCACACTCGAAAACATATAAACAGTCGTAAACAGACGCTATCAAAAACAAGTGAGCTGGACAAAAACATAGTAAGACTAATACACTGCTGGCCACCCAAAAGGCAGCACCAAGAAGGAAGCATCCGATTGGCCTGAAATTCGCAGCATGCGTCGCCAGCGAGGGGATATACAAACCATTGGCATTTCGGGGTATATTCAAATCATGAGCGCCTGGCACGCCACCGAGAAGCACTATAAGAAGGGTGCACAGAAGGCGGGGTGTAAGTAGTGGAAGTGTGTTGTGCTGCCAGACCTGTGCGTGGGAAGCTTCCTCATGCCTTGTCGCAGAATACGGCAGTCATTCCAGCACGTTTCGGAGTTTGACAGAGGACGAGTAGTGGCTTATCGCGACAGCGGTTTATCGTACCGAGACATTGGCGCCCGCGCGTGGGACGACATCCAGCCACAGTGAGGCGACTATTGATTCGGTGTGTGCAGGAGGAACGGACGGACCGACGTGAGCGATTGCCGCAGCCGCGGCACACCACCGAACGAGGGGACCGGCATGTTGTGAGGCGGTCATTGACGGCTTGTACCGCCACATCACGAACGTTAGCGCAGGACTTAGGGTGTGTTGCGCAACATCCTATGTTAACACGTACCGTTCGACGTCGTCTGCAGGAGCGGGGACTTGTCGCAGGGCGCCTATTGCTCCGATTACCACTGACGTTACACCACCGGCGAGTGCGGCGGCAGTGGGTCGTTGAACGCCGCACCTGGACTACGGAATGGCACGACCATGTCTTCTCCGACAAATCCCGCTTCTGCCTGCAACACCACGATGGTCGGATCCGCGTGTGTCGGCACCGCGGCGAGGGACTGTATGACGCCTGCATTATGCATCGCCATACCGGTCCGTCGCCTGGCGTTATGGTTTGGGACGCAATTGGATATGACACCCGCACCCCTCTGGTACGCATAGCCGGTACACTCAACAGGCACCGCTAAATCTCCGACGTTTTGGAGCCTGTAGTCCTCCCTTACCTGCAGGACCTGCCAGCAGCCACGTGTCAACAGGATAATGCGCGCCTGCACGTGGCACGCATCGTGCAACAATTCTTCACGACCCACCAGGAGTCACTGCTGCCGTGGCCCGCCTGTTCCTGTTCTCCCGATATGTCGCCCATCGAACACGTCTGGTCGCTGATCGGCAATCGAGTGCCCCGGCAAGCACCACTCGCGGCTAAGCCTGATGAACTGTGGCAACGTATGGAAGCAGCCTGGACCGACATACCCCAAGCCCACATCCAAAGCCTCTATCGTTCGATGCCTCAGCGTGTAGCGACCGTTATTGCCAGCCATGGGGGCCACACGAACTACTGATTTCTGCGTGTTCCGCAAGTCGCACGGGCCTGTAAGCTCAATCGTTTCATCTTTGTATATGCTGTTATGTGTCCAGTAAATCTGGCTTTGCTCTCTCGTGTCCTTCTTGGTGTTGCATTTTGGGTGCCCAGCAGTGTATATTCAAAACAGCAGCTCTTATCTTTAACTTCTGCAAGCGTCATTAATTCTGACCTGTTGGATAGTGTTTCCAATGCGAAATGTTTTTCCTATAAATTCAAAATTTTCAAGTAAATCATAGACTTTCCGCTAGGGGGCGCAAAGGTAAATTGCGTTTTCTGCGTCATTTTGCTGCTGAAACTCCGATTTGAAAAATTCTCCCTGTATCGCATACTGGAATTAGTGACTTTCAGTTTAGAAATACGTTTAACGAGAATAAACGAAATTTACATAAAAAGACAAGAACAAAAAGGAAAGTTAAATTAGAGTATACGCCCCATACATGCTCTTTAAACACACTTATTCAGGGTGTTACATGGTACGGAAGTTATACCATGCTATTAAAACAAGCACTGTCAAGGAATTAGGTAGGTGGCATGATGCCGCCTCGATGGCAGAGAGGAGAAGCGCTGGTTTCCTACAAAGCGTGCGAAGTACTACAGAGGTAAAAGCACGTTCAAGATGACAACTCTGCAGCGATGCATCACGTCAGTGTAGCTTAGTAAGGAGAGAAACTTACTCCGGAGTGAGGCGGCGAGGTTTCGATCTCCGTCACGGACAAATTTGTTTTTCACATTGGCGCCCGAAAGTAAAAAATGGATCTACTGGCCACTTCGTTCTTCGAACAATGTGTGATGTTTGATCCACACATCGTCTAGAATTAATGAAAATTCGTTCTTCGCTTCAAAAAAAAAAAAGTTAAGAGGGAGATGATGTGACGTTCTACAGAAGTAAAGCACGTTCAAGACGATAAATCTGCAGCGATAAATCCCGTCCGTGTAGCTTAGTAGGGAGAGAAACTTACTCCGGAGTGAGGCGGCGAGGTTTGGATCTCCGTCAGGGATAAATTTGTGTTTTCACAAATGCCCGATCTGGGCCCAGCATCGAGTCGCGGATGAAACATAGGCATTATGTTTATCCTACGGCGTTGGTTTTTCTCTTCCCTGGAACTAGTGGTCCCAAATTAGATACGTGTCACTGCTTGTATCCCTAAGAGCTGCTGTGGTGGTCGTCAAACTCCAAAACTAAAAAAGGAATGTGTACCATGCATATACACTGGCGGAAAGTGAAAAAAGAACACCAAGAAAGACACGTCTGATACCAAAAACATTTATACAGCATAATAACGGAATACAGAGGATAACGTGATCAAAACATTATGGCAAAATACAGCTGTATTTGCTGG
This sequence comes from Macrothele yani, assembly GCA_039090855.1. Taxonomy (NCBI): domain Eukaryota; kingdom Metazoa; phylum Arthropoda; class Arachnida; order Araneae; family Macrothelidae; genus Macrothele; species Macrothele yani. The sequence goes on from CM077018.1 coordinate 81,942,845, forward strand.
TAAACTGAAAAATAACATTTTCATGTAACATGGTTAGTACGAGGTTGAACCGCCATGAACTGCGTCACACTGTGCAATTCTGGCATGGAGCCTGTCGTACAGATGTTGGATGTAAGTTTGGGGTATTGAGTTCCAAGCATCCTCAACCTGGACGCGTAAATCGGGGATGGTCGTGGCTGGCCGTGGAGACCGGATAAGTCGCTGTCCCATAAAATCCCACACGTGCTCAATGGGTGTCAAATCCGGTGGCCATGGAAGTTGTCTCACACAATGAAGTGCACGTGCTGTGTGTGGGCGTGCGTTATCTTGCTGGAAAACACCACGATGGACCGAACTTACAAATGGCACAACAACGGGCTGAATGATGTTGTTGATGTAGGAGGTGCTGTTAACGTAAACGGTACAAACACTAGTTCTGTACGGGGGTGATAGCTGATCGCTCCCCACACCAGGAGACCAAGTGTAGGCCCTGTGTGTTGCTGGCGGATGCAAGAAGGGTGAGACGCTTCCCTGTGCGTCTGCGAACACGCATACGGCCATCGGAGGCTCCCAAGCAGAATCTGCTTTCATCGCTGAACACGACAGATTACCATTGCGTTCTCCAGTGCAAACGTTGGCGACACCACTGCAGCCATTCCTGATGGTGGGCTGGAGTCAGAGGTACACATGCCATAGGCACACGTGCACGTAGTCCTGCATCCAGTAGACGGTTGCGGATTGTTCGCACAGTCACCTCAGGTGCAACGGCAGCTTGGCTTTGCGTCGCAGTGGATGTCCTGCTTGACAACGCTGCTCTTCTTATGCGTCGATCGGTCCGCTCATCAGTCCATCTATGACTCCCGGTTCCACGTCTTCTCGTGTGGGAATGTTCCTCGGACCATCTACGCCACCATCGTACCACCACCGATACTTCCCGTCCAATTCGCTCAGCAATACGACGATACGACCACATGGCCTCGCGGAGTCCGACTAGACGACCTCGCTCAAAATCCGATAACTGCTGAAATCGTACAAGTCTTCCATGTCCAGGCATTGCAGCTTCTTCAGGGTCTTCGCACGTGTCCGTACGCCGACGACTGATTACATTCAATTCGCCGTACTCCTTAAATACCACGGACGATAATTTGCATATTATGTCGTACTGTGGCGTACGCGCTCACCGGTTAGTCCCGAAATTAACATCACACCTACGTAAACTCGACCCCTTTAACATATGTAAATTTCATGATCATCCGACAATTCCTTCTTGGTGTTCTTTTTTCACTTTCCGCCAGTGTAAAAAGCTTGTATCATCGGGACTTTGTTTTTTAGGTATAAAAGTCACACCATGCTCCTGAAACATGCACTGTCACGGTGTTATAAAAGTTAAACTAAAAACCTGTAAAATATCATTTTTTTCTTAAGGAAACCATGTAACAAAAATGTATGCTTCTTAAAATCATTTATGAGACAACACCTTTTTTTTTCCGAATATACTCTGCTGAACTTCATGTAATTTTACATCTTTCAAAGTTTAATCCGCTGCAGTAGATGTAAAATCGCATCGTAAATGAGTCGTATAAGCACCACACAAAGATGGTTCATTTACCCATGGCGGTAACTGAATATCTTCTCTCTCTTTTATTACGTCTATTGATCTGCGTGTATTCGGCGAATTCGGCCGTAAACGCTCAATGAACAAACAAAGCATGCGACATGCAGAACTGAAGGAACTCATTCAGCCTTTAAGATACATACAGGAAAAACCTCGTTAAATGTTTCTAACAACGTCACAAGAAACACGACCTTCAGTCAAAGCTGGGTTGTTTCTTCCGAAGAAATGATAGCAGTAACATACACTTGATTACATGCGCATAAAAGATAAAACTGATAAAAACAAGGTTTTTTTTTTCGCTCAAAGAAATTATACGAATAGGTGTTAATATTGTATGACAGCGACGATTGCGCACGCATGCATTTCCCAACAGAATAAATACATAATTCTCGCGTTTACGACATAAATCTCTGTGTTTCGTTTTAAATTCATTGGCCGCTCCGGTGACCCAGTGGTACGAAGCGTTGGGTTCTAATCATTCATCCGAGAGGGTCTGAGTTCGATTCCCGAGTTAGGCATGAATAGTATGTTTCTCTTGCTGCACTTGATCTATTTCCTCCAGGGAACCGACGGCTCTAAATTAGGGACAAGTGACTGTTTATAGCATATTGAGTTGCTCACTGTGGTCGTTAACCCCAAAGTAAGCAACAGTGTGGTGCCGCCCCGGTGGCGCAGTGGTCTAAGCGATGGCCTCTGATCATTCGTCCAGAAGGGGTCCGGGTTCGAATCCCGGTCAGGCATTGATGTTGTGTTTGTCTTACGGCACTGGCTCTCTCCCTTCCCTGGAACCAGTGACCCTAAATTAGGGACGGGCGACTGCTTATAGCCCATTGAGTTGCTCACGGTGGTCGTTAAACCTCCAATAAAAAAAAAACAAAAAAAAAAACAGTGCATACTCGTAATAATGCTTTTATTTAAAAAAGGTGTTACTGCGCGCAATTACATAGAAATAACTTACATTCAGAAGTACACATACCGGCCAGTGAATTAGACACTTTTATTTAATTCCAGGTTGGACCTCTGTTAGCCCGAGTTTCAGCACGTATGTGATTTGACACATATTCCACAAGGTTGCAGCTACGTCTACACCATACCAGGCGTTCACCAGACAGTCCTTTTACTGGCTCAGATTTCACGGAAGAGAATTTGGCTGCAGGATTTGTTTTTCGAACATGTCCCATACATTCTCAATGGGGTTCAGATCCGGGCGTTGTGGTGGCCAGAAAATACGGAGGAAGTCACTGTCATGCTTGCTGAACCAATCCTGAACAGATCTTGCGCGATGGACAGTAGCATTGTCGTCCATAAAACAACCGTCACCTGCTGGATAAAAAAATCAACTTTGCAGGATAGACTTGATTGATTGGCAACAATGTTCAAATAATCCTTGAAGGTCACCCACCTTCCAGAAATATCAGGGATCTCTTCTGTACCAACAGAATATGCCCCAAAACATGGCACCACCTCCAGAACCTTGAGTTATGTTTACAACGCAAGCCAGGCCCATTGCTTCATGGGGCTCCCATTAAACTCTCTGCCTACCGTCTGTACGGAATAAGGTGTACCAAGACTCATCGGACCACATGACTTTCTCAGAGTCTTTCAGTGGCCAGTCACGATGTTCCTAACACAACTCTAGACGAGGTTTAAGGTTCTTCGCAATAAATCAGTGGTCTCCGTATAGGCATGCAGCTGCCAATAACGATCCTGTTCAATTCCCTGCGCATATTTCGCTTACATGTTCTTCTTGAGAGAAACCCGTTGCTTCAAATGTAACTGGTTTGGGCATCATAAGGCAAAATGCTCGGAGAAAGCAAAGACCTGTGCCCGATGCGGCAAGGCGGGTCACAGGCAACAGAACTGTCCCCACGAAGCTCGATGTCCCAACTGCTGGAAGGCGAATGAGCGCTTTGGCCTTAAACTCAAAACGGACCATTCTAGTTTGGACGCTGAATGTCCCAGTCTCCAGCGAGAAATCCAGATTCAACGCCGAAGAATTGACTATGGCTAATAGTTGCTGACTATCATCGGGTCTGTGTACCCAAATAAATGTCATTGTAAACGCTGAATGAGCGTGCATCTGGGCTTGCATGGCAATGTTTATCATGTGTTTGTATTGAGATGTGTGTGTTTCTTACTGCGTTTGTACTTAGTTTAAATAAATAAAAGGCCAAAGTGCCCACAGTTCGAGTGGCGATCGAATATCCCAGGGATGTCTCGATGGATCACGGTCCATCTGAGTACGTTCCCGCTTCGCGCCACCCGTTCAATGTGCGGGCCCGCGGTTCTTCCAACCTGCCGATGGGAGTGGTATCGTAGGGTTTCGGCAGTAAACGCGCCTAGTGAGGTCCATCGAACCCTGTGGATTCCGCAATAGGACGGTGCAGGCTGATGACTCATCAACTTACATGTGGGTTGAGAACAACTTTTGTTGAACGCTTCGGTCAATCTCTGCATACAGTAAGTCTTGTTTCTTCGTACAAGTCTTCTCAGACGAAGGCGATCTCATTCCTCACAGATTGTCGTCGCACCACAGTTACGCCTTTTAGATAAACAATGTCGATTATTTTTCCATCGATTGAAGATCCGGGATATCTCACTTTTTGAGAAACCAGTCAGCTCTGCTATTTAAAAATCGTCACTCCAGCCAGACGATCACTCACAATAAGCACTTTATCGAACTCCGAAAGAACCTTTGTTTCTTCCATTGTGATCAACACTATTGACGATTACTGACGAGCAGCAGTCTTAAATAGTTGCTTAGATTACATGGTGACGCAGGCGACTACGTATTTTAGATACGTATACGCTGTGTAAGTGACGTGCACGTATATCTGCATAAAGGTTTTTATTTCAGTTCCCGGTGCGTGTACATCCTCCTATCGTTTTACCTGGGTTTCACCTAAGCTATTCGTAGTTGTGCAGGTACCGCAATGCCCCAGCAGGTACTACAAATGATCACAAGTTTCTGTTCAAAATCCCATACATATTCTCATTGTGAAACACTCGTGTCACATCCAAGTTCTGTTGGTCAACACCAACAACCCTGCAGCTATTTCTTCATACTTCTGAAATACATCATTTGCACCCACTATATGTATTTCCGAGAAAGAGCTACTCTTTTTTAGATACATCCGCTCCGCTTAGATCGCCTTAAAGCTCAAATTTAAACAAAGAATATATACCAGGATTCAAATTGAATACAGCACTCCAGTTAGACATCGGCGCATAATTCAATTAGTGCTTTCCATTCTGAATTTACCAATTTTAAAAAATCTGTACTATCACTAACAGTTCTGCTTTGAGATTAATACGTTTGTAAAAGAGGATGTTGCTCTTCTCTCGCGTAGTTTTTTATGTATGTCTGCTCAATTATATTTCGATTGTTATATAATTTAAGGCTTGTTTTCACTCTTTGAATAACTTAATCACACTGCTCCTTTCTGTCTTTCCATTAAAATTTTGTATGCTACATTCTGTTTTGCTAGCACTTCATGTATGTATTTGCTGCGTATACCTGGTTCTACTGTATCTTAGTACTATCAGCTTAGTGCTAGTAAAGGGTTATTGAAATGGACATAATGACGTCTGGGAGTTCCGCGATTTAGTGAAGCGATGGCTGGGGCTAACATTTGTGGGATTTAGTGGAACAATGATTTGTTCCACTAAATCCCACAAATGTTAGACGGGAGTCATATCGGGGCAGTCTGACAGACAGAAGAGAGCACAAAATTCTTGGACATGATCCACTAACCATTCTCATACAGTGCAGGCGTTATGACTTTCTGAAACAGTCCAGTGCCATACGAATACAAGATTAATACGTAAGGGAACACTTGATCCGAAACAATATCTAAGATCTGGCGGTGAGATTGTGTTCAACAATGATATGAGGACCCAGTGGTGTCCACCAGAACAACTACCATACCATGATACCGCCGGAGTTGGCCTGGTTCCGTAGAACCGTAAGATCTGGTTGCAGCTGTTTACTCGCCTGGTGTCGAACACGGGCCCGTCAATCAGCAACTTAGAGTTGGAATCTGAACTCATCGGACCATGCGGCACTTCTCCACTCGTGTAATGCCCTGTCATGGTGATCCCCTTTCTACTTCAGTGGGTGCTGTTGATGGCAGTAATTCAACGTAGGCACAAGAACGAGCCTTTGACTCTTTGGGTCCATCCTCAAGAGCGTCTGCCGTATTGTAAACCCGGAAATGTTTCTCTTTGCGCCTTGGTTGTAGCCTGTTGTTAATTGAAGAGCCGTGAGCTTTCTGTTGTGTCGGATAGCAGGGGTCTACCGACGTTCCCCTCGACTGCCAACCAGTAGTGGTCTCCTCCTTCTGGCACTTGGAGTGAATGTGTGTCCCTTTTTCAGACCATTCCCGCAACAATTTCACTGCCGGGGTCCTCGAACAGACAGAGATTCCTGCGGTTTATGTGACGATGGCTAATTTAGGGCCACTAATTCCAGGAAAGGGAGAGAGCCAATGCCGTAAGACAAACACAACATCCATGCTTCATCGGGATTCGAACCCGGACCGAACTCGGACGAATTATCAGAAGACATCGACTAGACCAGTGGGCCGCCGGTAGGGGGTCGACAAGTATACTTCCTGGTGTGGTAATTTCTATGTCAAGCTGTGTAACATGCGAATTGTGACGTACCTGCCAGCAGGACGCACACGACATAAAGGCAGATAGCAGTCAGAACGAACGTCCGTGTAGCTCAATTGGTAGAGGGACTTATTCCGGAATGAAAGGACCCGGGTTCGAGCCCATGCGTGGACTAAAAATGACGAAATAATTTACTTCGTTATAATGGCGCCCGAACTTCCCGGATGACCCGACCATTCAAGATCTCGCAATGGTGTGATGTTCTTTCCACACCGCGAGATAGGAAAACTAAGGGAATCCCTTCTTCAGCGCTTTGAAAAATAAATGTGCGTGACGTTGTATTCCACACACCGGATTGAGTGGGAGTTCTCAAGTATGTGCTTCAGTAGATGGCTGCCTACGACGATTCATGGTCACGACTGACCAGTGGGCCATGCCCCCGGCCCTCTTTCGGGAGGGGGATGTAACGTACCTGCCAGCAGGACGCACACGACATAAAGGCAGATAGCAGTCATAACGAACGTCCGCGTAGCTCAATTGGTATAGTGACTTATTCCGGAGTGAGGGGACCCGGATTCGATCGCCGGCGTGGATAAAAATGACGGAGAAATTTACTTCGTTATAATGGCGCCCGAACTTCCCGGATGACCCGACCATTCAAGATCTCGCAATGGTGTGATGTTCTTTCCACACCGCGAGATAGGAAAACTAAGAGAATCCCTTCTTCAGCGCTTTGAAAAATAAATGTGCGTGACGTTGTATTCCACACACCGGATTGAGTGGGAGTTCTCAAGTATGTGCTTCAGCAGATGGCTGCCTACGACGATTCATGGTCACGACTGACCCGTGGGCCATGCTCCCGGCCCTCTTTCGGGAGGGGGGATGTAACGTACCTGCCAGCAGGACGCACACGACATAAAGGCAGATAGCAGTCAGAACGAACGTCCGCGTAGCTCAATTGGTAGAGTGACTTATTCCAGAATGAGGGGTCCCGGGTTCGAGTCCCGGCGTAGACAAAAATGACGGAAAAATTTACTTCGTTATTGAATCTCTTCCGTCTTCTACAAAATTCTTGCACTGGTTGTTTCTAGAAAGATAGGGCAATTTGGTGATCATCATGTCGACAAATTTTAAGGAACAGAGTATCCCTGACGTGCAGCGCGAGCGCACACACCCACAGACACGAAATAAAAGTGCTTACATTCTAAAAGAAAGAGTGAGGTGCCGCGTATCTTACTCATTTGCTGTCGTTTCCTACTCTTTTTTGCAAAAAAAGAGTAGGAAACGACAGCAAAGTTTGGTTGTACAGCAAATTTGATATGCTTTCAAATGGTGTCACTGGTTTCTTGCTTCACAGAAAATGCACAAAATAAGCAGTGTGACAGTTTCTTTCCTGAACAAAAACAGGAGCCACCGGCGTGGCGCAGTTGACTAATCGCCAACCTCCTATCTGTATGGTGGAGGACAGTTGTGAGATCGACTTCCCACTACAACCCATCCAGTTCGCGGCCCTTATAAAACCTTCTTCGACTACCACACGGATGCTTGGATGGGTCCCTGAAAATCTTCCGCCGATGGCCGAGCCTCGCACAGCGGCTGTCTCCACGATCTGCACTCTCCATCAGGATCGGGCTGGCAACCCAATTTAGTGTATTCCTGACTAAGAATCCCAATAGAGTCGCAGATTCCATTCGTTGGCAGGGCATCTTGGCTGTCTGTAATGGCATACGAGGGAAATGGAGAAGAAAACCAATGATAGCATAGGACGGTGGGGTTTTTTGTTTGTTTATTCGCGAAAATGGACAAGAATGCAAATTATAGCATCAGACAGTTTTATTGAGAAAATGGACAAAAAGACTTTTTAGAGAGTCGGACAGTTTTGTTTATGTGTGTGTTCAGCTTTACTATACATTAAAGTTTGTATGTTCCGAATCGGTTTATTACCTATTGTTCCATAGACCTACGTACAGGGTAAGTACTTCGACAGTTCAGTTCGTCCACAAAAAGGCGCCCGATAGTGTGAGACTATTTGGTGCATATTATTTCTGACGAACCTTTCATAACTTGGGTGTGAACTTACCTCACGTTTCTGTTGCTCAAATTTTCGACATAATTCTGAGTGTGACGTTTAATCTTTTTCACGCTGGCTGAGCTAATGGCTTTGTAAAGTTACTGGAAGGGATATACGACGCTTTAGCACTCTAAAAAATGTCTCAATATTTATATGAGTATTACATTTAAATAGGGAATATTTGTTGTGTTCGCCGACGTCTCGATTAACTATTCTGTATGCTCCATAAGTGGCAGTAGAAGGATTTTTGCGGTGTAGGTATGCATGGGATACCCTTTAGTTTTTTCTAAAATGTTTTCCGTGTATGTTTTAGGTAAGTTTATGAAGAATGCGTTGGCTTTCATCTATTGTGATTGAAGAGTCCTTTGCTATTCAGACCAAACACAAAACTTCTACTGTAAACCAGCAAATTTCAATCTCATGCTGAACTAATGCCCTTTCTTTATGATAATCGAAGAATGTTTCAGAGAATATGTTTTCGCGACGTGAGCTGTAAGAAGTAGTTAAGTACTTCCATGACTGTTTTTGTTAAGTAACAGAATTTTCAGTAACACGGAAAATGCGTTACGGGCTTTTATACATAGATATTAACATTTATTAACCAAACTATGTGATATTTCTTACCAAGCATCTTGTTGACAGATTTCCTCACCATGGTCTGTCTTTCATCTCCAGCAGACGAGGATCGGCTTGAGGAATGGTCAGACGTCATGCGGATGAATCTGGAATTCCGCAACTTGAGGCTGATCTTGACATACAGGATGACTATGATGGACATTGGTAGGACGAAGAAAGCAAAGGTGGCAAACTGGACTAGAGACCGAATGATATCAGGGTTTTCCATAGATAGCGCGCAGAACGCTGATTGCTGCAGAATCTTACCAGATCCACGGGGATACTCTAAGTAATTTATTTTGGTGAGAATGGCAAAGGGTAATGCACTAATGCAAGCAAGGATCCATACCAAAGTAATGAACTTGATGGCTCTGGGGAGCGTCGAGACCGTCTGGACGAACAGCGGATGGCATATAGCAATGTAGCGCTCTGTTGTAAATGCTACAATGGTGAGCACAGAAGCATAACTCGTCATTTCAGCAACAAGGGCTCGTATTTTGCAAACAGCTTCTCCAAATACCCATGGATATTGCTGCCAGTAGACTTTCAAGTCATTTGGGAGACCTAGAAAGAGGGATTTACATTAGCATGTACCAGAAAGCACAAAACCACTCGTCGCTCTGAAAAGCAATAAGGGAAATACTGTATCGTTATAATATTAAAGTACTTACCCATAATCCTCCATAATGCTGACCGATGAAACATTTTGTGAAGTCCATTACCATAGTTGTCAAATATCGATAGAAAAATCCTTTAGCTTTATGTGAAGTGACATTATGGTATTGGTAACTTTGTTTCTATGCACTAGCACAGAGGTCGGCAACTCGGCACTTAAGAAGGGCCAAAAAGTCGTAAAATACATATTCTTTACTTGCAGAAGAGCCTTGAATGGCGGCAATGTTAACTCTGACGTCCACTGCAGTTACTGTATTTAATATAGATTTTGATTATACATATTTAATATTATTCCTCTTCGGATAAATTTATATAGCGGAATCGAAGTTCCGTAAAATCTCCACTTTAAAGCAGAATGAAACAGACCTGCGTAGTTAACAGAGTACCGATAGCAACTATCTTAAAAAATAAGTTAGTAAAATCATGCAATGCATTGATTATGATACGCTTTCCAACATACCAGAAATTATTACTCAAGTTATGTGGATAATGGCTGTGGAATAAATCTAGCTCCTGCGTCCTGACTTTTGACCCCATTTCGATGATATTCAACAGAACCGGTTCAGTATACCATAGGAATAGAATACTAAAGGTTTGTCGCAATAGAAGCAGTTTTACGCAAGTTATGAGAATAATGGCTGTGGAATAAATCTTGCTTTTGTGCAATTACCTTTGACTCCATTTCATTGATATTCAACAGAACCGGTTCACTATACCTCCGGAACAACATGATAACGTCTTGTCGCAATCGAAGCATTTTTGGTAAGTTATGATGCACAAGGGCAATGGAATGGATCCCACTCCAGTGTCCTGACCTTTAACCCCATTTCTCCCATTTTCAAAAGGGTTCGTGCCCAGGTGGTTCCCTACCACATACTAAAATTTCATCGAAATCGAACCATTTTTACGCAAGTTATGACGCATAAAGGCAGTGGAATGGATCCAGCTCCTATGTCCTGACCTTTGACCCTATTTCACCCATTTTCAACATGGTTCGTCCCCAGGTGGTTCCGTACCACATACTAGAATGTCATCGAAATCGAACCGTTTTTACGCAAGTTATGATGTATAAAGGCAATGGAATGGATCCAGCTCCCATATCCTGACCTTTGACCCTATTTCACCCATTTTTAATAGGGATTGTCCCCCTACTACATACTAAAATTTCATCGAAATCGAACCATTTTTACGCAAGTTATGACGCATAAAAGCAATGGAATGAATCCCGCTCCTATGTCCTGACCTTTGACCCTGTTTCGCCCATTTTCAATAGGGTTCGTCCTCAGGTGGTCCCCTACCATATACTAAAATTTCGCCGAAATCGAACCATTTTCACGTGAGTTATCGTGCGGACGGAAGGACGGACGGACAGACCGGAGGACAGACGGACGGACAAAGCTGGAGCATATACGCTTCTTCAACCTGCGGTTGAAAAGCGTAAAAAAACAGAACAAGCAAAAAACCGAAGGGAGAAGAAATATTCAGAGGTTTATTTTTCTCTGCAATTCTTCAACCGCTTTCTTTCTGGACAACAATAGCGTCCACTCTTCTTTAAAATCCCTATAGTCGTCACCAGATTTTCTGATCTTGCTCTTTGAATACGTTTTGGTTTTGATATTTCGGAAAAACAATAAAGCACTTTTCCCGCGAACATGCCTGTCGCGACGGAGATTTCACAACTATTGTACTTCTACGAAACATCGACTACCACTGATATACTTGTGACGGCGAAGCGTGATAGCAGAACCCATATAAGACGGGGGTAGGGGGCTGCAGCCCCGTGCCTCGCATTTTAAGGTGCCCCAGAATTATGATGGATGCTTGAAGAATTGACAGAGTTGTAGAGTTTTTTTCTTTTCAGATAGCACAGCAAAAACTAAGAAACTGCCTTATGAAAGAAATTTTCTATTTCTTTCCACTTTTTTTAGGAATATGCAAAGAGTATAGTCGCCCCCAGTTCACCATCAAATCTTTCGAGAGCATTACAAATGTTTTTTCTACACATCTTTAATTGGGGGAAATGTCCATACATTACGAATTCGTTTGAGTCATGATATTTGGATCATATTATTTTGCCCACTACTTCGAGATAATTTCAACAAGCTGAACCCTGGGGCGGGGGGGGGGATTTAATCAGAAATGAACTAGTATCCATTTTTCAACTATGCATTTTTGCATTTTCTTTCTACCAATGATTCGTCCACGAGTATTGGGATACACACTTCGATACGGAGGGGATATTTTTATGGCTTTCTCGTCATATTCTGGGGATCTTTTCTCCTGGGTATTTTGTATTCATTCCCCATAGTGAAATTCTAGATGTGCCCCTTATACTGGGCCCCCAAAATACTGTCCAACCCCCGGGCTCCCTGTCTCCTTAAATGTGCTTTGCATGATAGGCACCTTCTGCAGGTACACCTGCACTGGACTCTCTTGCCGAATGTGAGATTTGATGCCGAGCAAGGTGTCACCTGGCGGCGAGCAGAACGCTCTGTTGCTCCTCCGAAATAAACTTTGAACCAAGCCGTGGAGTTGTGCACAGATGTAACGGGTGCAAAGCCCAACACCGGAGAGGGAGAGAGAGAGAGAACGAGCTAGTGAACGATGGGTCGCGGCCGTGCAGCCCGTTATCACTCACAAATACACAAACATTGGAAAATGAGGTTTTCGGTCATCGTCAAGGATTTAATATTTTTAGCTTCCTATCTCTCACGTTGGAGAGTAAATTGAATTTTTTGTTGAAGTAGAATTACGTCGAAGTAAAAGCTGAAACTTTGCAAGTTTTTCCATTCTTTCAAGTATCAAAAGAGCCATATTTAGATTCCCAAAGAGCCATATCTGGCTCGCGAGCCATATGTTGCCGACCCAGGCAGCGTCCCGACGTGCTGCTTCACCTCAAACAACATCCAAAGCAGACATTCATCAGCGGAAGGTTCTGGTCTCAGTGTGGTGGGATTTTAAAGGTGTCGTTTTTTTTGAGCTCCTACCACGGAACCAAACAATCAATTCGAATGTGTACTGTCGGCAATTGGACAGTCTGAACGAATCCATCATCCAGAAACGTCCAGAGCTCGTTCATCGTAAAGGTGTTGTGTTCCATCACGACAACGCGAGACCATACACAAGTTTGATCACCCGCCAAAAATTATTGGAGCTTGGGTGGGATGCGTTGCCACACTCAGCATAATCGCCTGACCTTGCGCCGTCAGACTTCCACATGTTTCGCTCTCTTCAACAGTCCTTGCGTGGTATAACGTTCAATTCAGATGAGGCTGTAAATCAGCACCTTGTACAGTTTTTTGCCTCGAAAGACAGGTCCTTCTATGAACGAGGCATTCTGCAGCTCACTGAAAGATGGCAAAAGGTTATCGAACAAAACGGGCATTATATCATTGATTGATCTTTGTTCTTTCTATCAATAAATGACCTTTGCAAAACATGGATAAAATACGTCATGACTTTTCCGACAACCCAATACGTTAGAACTTTTTTTTTTTTTTTTGCTGAAACTGTTTTACTCTTAAAATGTAATCGAAATTTTTAAAGCCTTCGAAAAGCATATTAAACCTAGTGAATAGTTTACGAATTCTTTTCAAAATCCTTTAGATGAAATTCCATAAAAGCATATTCATAGTTCATGAGACCAAAACGCATCTGCAGTTGTTTTTTCACGAATTATGAAAGGATTCAATTTGTGTGCTACTTTTTTTGCTTTTGAGCGGTGTTATCTATCAATCAAAACAAACTCGACTGATTATTTCTATATTTCTAAATAAAACTGTCTCATAATAATACTACATGAACAAAAGATAACAATTCCCACATTCAGCTGGTTGGAAGCATTTAACGGCAGAAAAGCCATGTCGGATTTTCCAAAAAGTTTTGAGCTGAAAATGAACTAAAAAGTAAAGAAGTAAGGTATGTATTTGACCAAACTAAGGATCCTGTAATCTATTGATAGAGAAAAGCTGTTCAAGCAGAGACTGGAACTTTGAGTTACTTTAGTTCAATTAAAGCAAATTTAAATGCCGGCAGGAAGAGTTTAAAACAGACGTCTCCACACATAAAGCTGATATCGATCTATATCATTACATAACTACATTGAAGAAAGTTATTCGTCATTACAAGTTCTTCATGAAAGCCTTTTTGGGAGGTGTAGTTCCTAGCATTTTACAGGTTGTTTTCAGAAAGCTGTTTGCAATAGTGCTGTCAAAATCTGGTTTCGAATGGAAAAAAAAAACGTCGGACAAATAGTCAGTAGCCCTGACTATTATCTGATCACTCGGTATGGTGTTAGATTCTTCAGTATGTTCTTCATTTCTTTTGTTCCTTCAATGTTTGCTTTTCTGTTCTAGTTTTCCTTTTGTTCTTTCTTTACCACCGCAGTGGTCAAGAGACTGTTGCCTCGCACATCGCATTCATGTAATCCTTCAGAAAACACACTCAATGGACAAAACATTAGAGATACCTACTAAATATAGTGTTGGTCCTCCTGTAGCGCGAATAACAGTCTGTACACGCCGAGGCATCGACTCCACTAGATATCGGAGCTGATGTCAGCCATGTCCGTTGCAGCATTGTTCAGAACTCCGCCCGAGACGTTGGTCCAAGCAGGATCCATGGATCTGATGTTCCCAGCCATGTCTGTTGCACATTGTCCACAACTCCACCCGAGACGTCGGTCCAGGATCCATGGATCTAATGTTCCCAGCCATGCCTGTTGCAGCATTGTCCACAACTCCACCCGAGACGTAGGTCAAGGATCCATGGATCTCATGTTCCCAGCCATGCCTGTTGCAGCATTGTCCACAACTCCTCGCGAGACGTCAGTCCAGGATCCGTGGATCTGATGTTCCTAGCCATGCCTGTTGCAGCATTGTCCACAACTCCGCCCGAGACTTAGGTCCAGGATCCATGGATCTCGTGTTCCCAGCCATGCCTGTTGCAGCATTGTCCACAACTCCACCCGAGACGTAAGACTAGGTTCCATGAATCTGATGTTCCGCTCTACGGCATCCCAGAGAGCTTCCATAGGGTTTACGTCAGGGTACCTTGGGAGCCACTGGATGGTTCTAAACTCAGATGAGTGTTTCTCGGTCCATTTCCGGGTGGTTGTGGCATCGTGAGGCAGTGCATTGTCGTTCTAAAACAGTCCATAGGCAGCAGGATGCGCGAAGGCCATAAAAGCTTGCATGTGATCAGCCAGCACATGCTGGTAGCGCACAGCGGTTGAAGACCTCACCACACACACTAAGGTACTTAATTTGTCTTATGAGAAAGCTCCCGAAACCATCACAGAGCCACCACCGCCCAGAATAGAACGTGCATGGCACGACGGGACCATGGCATCATGCCGCCGACGCCACACCCGCACCATCCCGTCAGCTCGGTACAGCTCAAAACGAGATTCATCTGACCACACGACACAGCGCTACTATGCAGAGCTCCAGTTTTGATGTTCCCGGCTCCAGGCGAGACTCAGTTTCCGATGATGAGCCACTCGGCTACGGGAGTCGACGTGAAGCCCTACTCGTACCTTTTGCTCGCTGACGCTGCTTGGGCCTCCGACATTTAATCTGGATGTGGTTTGCGCCAGCGTTACAAAGCAGTCGGTCTGTACGAGCTCGGATATTCTAGATCGAACTCGGTCATCAATGACGTGTGGTCGGCCACCGCTTAGTCTCTAGGCGCTGATGGGTCCGTCGGTGGTATTCCCGCGGTACATACATCCTTTACACCGTCGTCCTCAGCACCCTAGGGTTCTTACTACTTGGGCGGTAGAATGACCCATCTGTCTTACACCGACAACGAGCCCACGATCAAAGTCACTCAGATCACCACGTTTACCCATGTTCGTTGATTGCTATACATTGTTGGAAAGCCTTGATGTCATCCCTATTTATCAGCTGCGTTCGTATTGGGACTGTGTGACGTTCTAGCTCCGCAGGACGCACATGAAATGGGGGCAGATAGCAGCGAGATCATACGTCTGCGTAGCTCAGTTGGGAGAGCGACTTATTCCGCAGTGAGGGGACCCGAGTTCGATGCTCGGCGTGGGCAAAAATGACGGAGAAATTTACTTTGTTATAACTGTTGCACTCTGGGCGAGGGACGCCCATGTCATGTTCAATTCACCCCTATCTCTAATGTTTTGTCTATGGAGTGTATTTAGGACGTAGATCACCAATGATGTCTGTTCTGTACCAGTGAAAGATTTATTGTGAGTTTTAGCAGTGAAGTATTTTTACTTCTTTTTGAAAAAAGACACGCTTCAATTTGATATTCTGAGTTTGAATGATCACCATAAAAACATTTTGTTACTGGAAAAAAAGCTCTTTTTAATACGCTAAATTACGAGGATTTCATAAATAGCCCAGCTTTGATTTTTTTTAACAGTCCATCCAATGTCTTGTTAAAGGAACTCAGAGACCTCGGAATTTTGATGGGTTGTTAAGAAATGATTACTCCGCATGCGACGTAAGCTCTCTACAGTGGTAAACAGGAGAAGTGTGTGTGTGTGTGTGTGTGTGTGTGTGTGTGATTAGAAACTACTAAACTTACTCTAAATTTTTTGAAGCGTATAACTTGGAAAAGCACTCTTTCCTTTCATAATTGGCTGTAGTTCCTCCTTTACCTGCTGTGTACATAGAAATAAAACTAAGCTCGGGAATTCGTGGGCATTGAATCTATTCTCTGGACAAATCCGTAGGAAAATAGTCACAAGATAATAAGTAAAGAATTAAGATTTTGAAAAAAAGTTTTAAAGGGATAAATGATATGTTATTAAAAATAAGTCTAACGCATTCTACCTAAGCAAAAAAAAACAAAAAAAAAACATTTTTTATTCAGGAGTTTTCATAACGCGGATCACGAATTAATAATGAATGAAAATCTTACAATTAAGGTAATTTAATTGTAATGTTGCATTTTGACGAGATTTTGAACTTTATTTGGACGTATGTCTTCGCGTGCCATGTCCCAAAATGAGTATAGTATTTATAAATGTGTTTCGGTAATCTCCTCAAATCTCCGAATAAGTTTAAGGACATACATGTATATCACTAAACTTTCCAGCTTTTTCGGTGGCACAGTAGCCTAAGCGCTGGCCTTTGACCCCTCTCCCCCCAAAAAAAAATTAAGGATGGGGGGACTGCTCACGGTGATTGTTCAACATCCGAAAAAAAACTGTTCTCTGAATTTTTTCCGATGCAAGCTCCCCAAAGAAGGATCATCTGCCTAATCAAAGTTACCGATGGTGTTATATTTTACTTACCGATAACGTATCTAACGTCTCCATTTACAGCGATCTTGGCACACAACTCGAGCTTCACTGACATCCTTCACGTCTCACCCAAGACGTCTTGGTACTTCATACTCATTATTTTTTTGTTATCATTCAGACATTCCTGAATCTGCTCCTAACATGATTCCCTTACAATTTCTCTGCCTTCCTTTCGTGCCACTTGGGCTGAATAAATTCTCTTAGTAAGCACCTCACCACTCATTCTTTCGATATCGTCAAACCACCTAAGAATATTTGTCTCCCACCTTACTTTAACAATATTCTGTTTCACATTTCACATCTGCAACACATCTTCGTTTCGCATGTGACAAGAATGAGTCTCAACAGAAAATCTTCTTTGAGCAACGTATCTCTCAGCAAAAAAAACACCTTCTGTATTCCTTCCGAAGTAACCAGGATTCACTAAAATACGTTATAGCGAAACAAGCTCTTTTCTGTGGGCGATGGGATTCGAACCCACATGGAGTCCGATATTCTACCGTTTGAACTACACGCACGAAGGCTTATCGCTGCAACTTGCCGTTTTAACACGCGCATTACCTCTCAGGTAGGTAAATCACAACCAACCTAAGAACAATTACATTTTTTCATGCACGCCCATTCGGGATGTTGTTGACAACCCGTCAGTGTTGTAAAACCCTACTATTGCAGCTATGACGTAGCCAAATTTATTCAGCTATTTACACTGCTGGCCACCCAAAATTCAACACCAAGAAGAACACGAGATAACAAAGCCAGACTTACTGGACACATAACAACAGATACAAAGATGAAACGATTGAGCTTACAGGCCCGTGCGACTTGCGGAACACGCAGACATCAATAGTTCATGTGGCCCCCATGGCTGGAAATAACGGCCGCTACACGCGGCGGCATCGAACGAAAGGGGCTTTGGCTGTAGGCTTGGGGTATGCCGGTCCAGGCTGCGTCCACGCGTTGCCACAGTTCATCACGGGTGGTGCTTTGCCGGGCCACTCGTTTGCCGATCTGCGACCAGACGTGTTCGATGGCCGACATATCGGGAGAACAGGCGGGCCAAGGCAGCAGTGACACCTGGTGGGCCGTGAAGAATTCTTGCACGATGCGTGCCACGTGCGAGCGCGCATTGTCCTGTTGAAACGTGGCCGCTGGCAGGTCCTGCAGGTAAGGGAGGACTACAGGCTCCAAAACGTCGGAGATGTAGCGGTGGCTGTTGAATGTAGTGGCGATGCGTAACAGAGGGGTGCGGGTGTCATGTCCAATTCCGCCCCAAACCGTAACGGCAGGCGACGGACCGGTATGGCGATGCATAATGCAGGCGTCATACAGTCTCTCGCTGCGGTGCCGCCACACGCGGATACGACCATCGCGGTGTTGCAAGCAGAAGCGGGATTCGTCGGAGAAGACAATGTCGTGCCATTCCGTAGTCCAGGTGCGGCGTTCAACGGCCCACTGCCGCCGCACTCGCCGGTTGTGTAACGTACATGGTAATCAGAGCAATCGGCGCCGTGCGACAAGTCCCTGTTCCTACAGACGCCGTCGAACGGTACGTGCTGACACAGGTTGTTGCGCAACACACCCTAATTCCTGCGCTAATGTTCGTGATGTGGCGGTGCGAGCCGCCAATACTCGCCGCACAACATGCCGGTCCTCTCGTTCAGTGGTGTGCCGCGGCTGAGGCAATCGCTCACATCGGTCCGTCCATCCCTCTTGCACCCACAGAATCCATACTCGCCTCACTGTAGCTGGATGCCGTTCCACACGGGCGCCGATGTCTCGGTACGATAAACCGCTGTTGCGATAAGCCACTATTCGTCCTCTGTCGAACTCCGAAACATGCTGGAATGACTGCCGTATTCTGCGACAAGGCATCAGGAAGCTTCCCACTCACAGGTCCGGCAGCACAACACACTTCCACTACTTACACCCTGCCTTCTGTGCACCCTTCTTATAGTGCTTCTCGGTGGCATGCCGGGCGCACATGATTTGCATATGCCCTGCAATGCTAATCGTTTGCATGTCCTACCGCGGGCGACGCATGCTGCGAATTTCAGGCCAATCGGATGCTTCCTTCTTGGTGTTGCATTTTGGGTGGCCAGCAGTGTATTTCGCAATCCAATTTGTTTTCTCTGTCGGACATGCTCCTAGATGCACAAAACCATTCACCTGGTCCAACAATTCGGAATGGCTCGCATAAATAGTCCTACAACGCTGGTTTTGTTCCTACTGTAGCATCACTGACCCTGCGTTAACAACAGAAGACTCCTAATAGCTTCAGATGCTCGTTGGCGTCATTAAGTGCTTAACCCAAACAAGGAATTCACCCATCCTCAATGTCATGTTGTCTTTTGTGTCTCAGCAGCCTGCAGTAACTACTTCATGGGTCTCCTTACGTCAACACTGGACGTTCGTCCGATTAAGTAGGCTAGTTAATTATCTACCAATTTGAATTATTTCTTACTGAAATAATAACTTCCAGGTGTGTGGAAGATTTTGAAGGCTGGTGACGTTGCAATTGCTAGTTTGAGATTTTCGCAAATACGCTGGCGGAAAGTGAAAAAAGAACACCAAGAAGGAATTGGCGGACGATCATGAAATTTACATATGTTAAAGGGGTCGAGTTTACGTAGGTGTGATGTTAATTTCGGGACTAACCGGTGAGCGCTTACGCCACATCACGGCATAATATGCAAATTATCGTCGGTGGTATTTAAGGAGTACGGCGAAGTGAACGTAATCAGTCGTCGGCGTACGGACACGTGCGAAGACCCTGAAGAAGCTGCAATGCCTGGACATGAAAGACGTGTACGATTTCAGCAGTTATCGGACTTTGAGCGAGGTCGTCTAGTCGGACTCCGCTAGGCCGGGTGGTCGTATCGTCGTATTGCGGAGCGAATTGGACGGGAAGTATCGGTGGTGGTACGATGGTGGCGTAGATGGTCCGATGAACATTCCCACACGAGAAGACGTGGAACCGGGAGTCACACACGGACTGATGAGCGAATCGATCGACGCATAAAAAGAGCGGCGTAGTAAAGCAGAACATCCACTGCGACGCAAATCCGAGCTGCCGTTGCACCTGAGGTGACTGTGCGAACAATCCGCAACCGTCTACTGGATGGAGGACTAGGTGCACGTGTGCCTCTGGCATGTGTACCTCTGACTCCAGCCCACCGTCAGGAACGGCTGCAGTGGTGTCGCCAACGTCTACACTGGAGAACGCAATGGCGATCTGTCGTGTTCAGCGATGAAAGCAGATTCTGCTTGGGAGCCTCCGATGGTCGTATGCGTGTTCGCAGACGCACAGGGGAGCGTCTTCACCCTTCTTGCATCCGCCAGCGACACACAGGGCCTACACGTGGTCTCCTGGTGTGGGGAGCGAACAGCTATCACTCCCGTACACAACTAGTGTTTTTACCGGGTACGTTAAACAGCACCTCCTACATCAACAACATCATTCAGCCCGTTGTTGTGCCATTTGTAAGATTGGTCCATCGTGGTGTTTTCCAGCAAGATAACGCACGCCCACATACGGCACGTGCAAAGTAACATGCACTTCAGGGTGTGAGACAACTTCCATGGCCTGCACGTTCACCGGATTTGTCCTCCATTGAGCACGTGTGGGATTTTATGGAACAACGACTTATCCAGTCTCCATGGCCAGCCACAACCATCCCCGATTTACGCGTCCAGGTTGAGGATGCTTGGAACTCAATACCCCAAACTTACATCCAACATCTGTACGACAGACTCCATGCCAGAATTGCATAGTGTTACGCAGTTCATGGTGGTTCAACCTCATACTAACCATGTTACATGGAAATGTTATTTTTCAGTTTACCAGTAAATACAGCTGTATTTTGCCATAATGTTTTGTTCACGTTATTCTCTGTATTCCCTTATTATGCTGTATAAATTTCGTTGGTATCAGACGTCTCCTTCTTGGTGTTCTTTTTTCACTTTCCGCCAGTGTATTTCTACCAGCCGGATGCACTTCCTTCATCTAATTTTCTGGAATAACGGTCTGCACATCGCTACAGACCTTCAGTATATACAAGGTGTCTCAGCACAAGGTTTACAAACTTCGAGGAGGGGTAAGGTACAGCTAGACGAATCGGAATCACATAGCAATGCTGGGTCGGAAATGCTTTCCAGACGCGGTAGATGGCGTTGCACGTGCGCGGGATTTCCGAGCGTTCTTGCGGCGACTCTTCATTTCACACACTGACGCAGCGGTAATAGGATGGCTGATCATACGAACGCGGAGCTAGCGGTTATGCATCTGGCGTACGGGGCTGAGGAGTGCAATAGGCGAGCCGCACAGTGCTCGTACGCGCAACGATATCCGATGAGGCGTACTCCCAGCCATAGCTTCTTTGGACCACTGCACCAGCGGTTATCTGACAGGGATTCTTTGCAGAGAGCCGTCATGGGACTTGAACGAACGGTACGGACTCCGGACATTGAGGAGACTGTGCTAGGTCTGGTACAGGACAGTCCAAGTTCGAGTACGCGAGGTATAGCGCAGCGTGTCGGGATTTCCCGCTGCAGCCTCTGGAGGATTCTGCGTGAAAACGGCATGCATCCTTATCACGGACAGCGCGTTCAGGCACTTGAAGAAGCTGATTATGCACCTCGGATAGCTTTTGCACAATAGTATCTCATCTGTAAAAGCGCGCTACAGATCCCCTTTTCCCAACCTCCGTGTTGTTCACAGATGAGGCGTTGTTCACAACGGGGGGAATCTTCAATCCTCATAACGCCCATGTGTGGTCGTTGGTGAACCCCCATGCGACACGAAGTCGTGCAGCTCAGAAGCGTTTTATGGTAAATGTTTGGGCCGGCATTGTGGGCGATCACATCATCGGACCGTACCTATTGCCTGATCGTCTGACAGGTACAAACTACTTGATCTTCTTGGAGCAAGAGTTACCACAATTGTTGGACGACGAACACGTTTCTGCATCGATGCTAACTTCAATGTGGTACCAGCACGATGGGGCTCCCGCCCATTTCAGCCGTCACGTTCGTAACCATTTAGACGCCACATTTGGCCAACAGTGGATCTAGCGTAGTGGTCCGGTGCATAGGCTTGCTCGATCGCCTGACCTATCATGCTTGACTACTTCTTCTGGGGGCTTATCAAGTCGCTCGTGTATGACACCGTCGTTCCGAGGACCTGGTTGCACGCATCGCAGTAGCTGCTGGGGAAGTCCGAGACACGCCCGGGATCTTCGAAAAAGTCCGGGCTTCCATGCGCCGAAGATGTGAGGCCTGTATCACAGCTCGTGGACGACAATTCGAACACCTCCTTTGACCCAGTATGTAGTTGACCCTTGTTACTGTTGACCATGTTACTTTTGTTGATGTACATTGATTAATAAACCGCATATTCACTTACGTGGTGTCCTTTCCTTTCTTGTGTTTTCTGTGTACACTGCCGCATGCACATGTCATTTCCGACCCAGCATTGCTATGTGATTCCGAGTCGTCTAGGTGTACCCTACTGCTCTTCGAAGTTTGCAAACCTGGTACTGAGACACCCTTTATAAAGAGATTTTCAAAGGGCAACTAATCGACGGAGTACTACACAATACCTCGGTGTACAGGTGAGTAAAAATGCTGGAAACTCTGTATGTACACGTACCATTTGCCGAGAACTTCATTGCATGGATTGCCGTGGTCGTGAGACTGCTCACAAGCCTTTTATCTCCACTCGGAATGCTACTCATCGTTTAGCCTGGTGTAAAGAACATTTATCGTGGACCGTTGATCAATGGAAACGTGTGCTTTGGACTGATGAATCCAATTACACGATCCATCAGTCTAATGGTCGTGTGTGGGTATGGCGGCAGCCGAGGGAACGCTATTTACCACAGTGTAATGTTCTTACGGTCACGTTTGGAGCTGGCAGTGTACTCGTGTGGGGGTGATTTTCGTGGTATGGTCCTGGCCCATTGGTTATCGTGGACAAACCTGTTAGCCAGCACGTCTACCTCAGTATTCTGGACAATTATGCCCTATCAACTCTGTGGCATTACTATCGAACCGAGCCTTGTTGGTACCAGCAAGATAATTCACCGAGCCATAAGGAAAGGACTGTTACGGCGTGGTTTGACGATAATTCCGTATCGTGTGTGGACTGGTCAGCACATAGCCCTGATCTTAATCCCATAGAACACCTATGGGATGAATTAGAGCGCCACATAAAAAGTTTGGAACCGAGGCCTAATGCTAAGCAACAGTTAGCGGCAGCATTATGTACTGAATGGAAGCGCATACCTATCGCTGTGTTCCAAAACCTTGTCGAAAGCATGTCTCGAAGGGTCAGTGCATGCATTAAAGCCAAATTGTGGACCGACACCGTACTAATGTGTGTCAATAAATGCTATGTTGTGTTTCTCTTCTAAGTGACCGGTGACTTTTGTCAATATAGTGTATATCAAGAGATTTTCAAAATGCTGTGATTCGTAGTGGCACTGCTGTGACCAGTGAACAAATGGTTTTACGAAAGCTAGTGGACCTTGCCAGAAATTGCGTTGTCTTAAAGAAGGCTATGTTGAGAAATAAGTGGATCTCCACAATATTGCAGCATTCTCTCTATGGGAGGCTGGGAGCTTTTCAACCCCCACCTCTGGTAGGCTTGTGGTTTGTTTACCCTCCAAACACTCTTTTAATGAATGTAGTATCAGACAGCTATTTGGTTTCTGGAGCCCACGCGTAGAGTATCTTCCCCTGTGCTCGCTCCTGTATATCTAAAACTGGAATTGCGTAGGTGCCAATCTCGAATTTTAATAATTAAACAGAACGGGAAAAGACAAGAAAGGGAAAGTGAGACTGGTTTATTGTGTAGCCAGTTCTGTATTATTCCCTGGTGGTGCAGTGGTCTAAGCGCCAGCTTCTGACCATTCGTCCGTGATGGGTCAGGGTTCGAATTCCGGTGAGACATGGCGGATGTGTTTGTCTTATGGAACTGGCTCCCTTCTTCCCTGGAAACAGTGGCCCTCAGTTAGGGACGGGCGACTACTTATAGCCCATTGAGTTGCTCACAGTAGTCGTCAAACCCCCAAACAAAAAAAAGTAATCAAGTGTTTATGATTGATTATTTTTTATAAAGTATGTGATATGGAGCTATGTATATACACTGAGTGGCCACTTTATTATGACCACCCCCTCAGTACCTCGTTCGGCCACCTTTTGCCTTTAATACTGCGTCGATTCTTCGTGGCATGGACTCCACGAGATGTTGATAGGTGGTTTGTGGAATCTGAGACCATGCTTGATGAATAGCCCTTTCCAAGAGTGTGAGTTTGCAGGATTGTCGATCCATCTGTCTGATGGCTCGTTCAACTTCATCCCACAAATTCTCAATGGGGTTGATTGTGGGGGCCACCTAAGCAAAGTAAACTCACCGGCATGTTCCTGAAATCAATCCTGTACAATACGAGCACTATGGCAGGACGCATTATCTTGTTGAAAGTAGCCATCGCCATTGGGATAAACCATCCACATGATAGGATGCACTTTGTGCCAGTCAGACGTTGATCAAC
This sequence comes from Macrothele yani, assembly GCA_039090855.1. Lineage (NCBI taxonomy): Eukaryota > Metazoa > Arthropoda > Arachnida > Araneae > Macrothelidae > Macrothele > Macrothele yani. The sequence goes on from CM077018.1 coordinate 81,967,246, forward strand.
ACGAATTAAAGGGACCAAAGCATGCCAGGAAAACATTCCCCAAACCATAACGTTGCCCCCACCAGCTTGAAGGGTTGTAGCAATGCATTTGGGGTCCCTGCTTTCGTGCTGTTTCCGCCAAATTCTCACTTGGCCATTGGAATGGTGCAACTGAAACCGTGATTTATCGGACCACATAATTTGTTTCCAATTATCGACTGACCAATCCTTGTGCTCCTGTGCGAACTAGAGACATTTTCTCTTGTTAACTGCAGACAGCAAAGGTGTTTGAACAGGCCTTCGGCTGCCATATCCCATCCGATGCATTGTACGGCGAACAGTGCGTGCAGAGATCATTTGAGGGGATCGTTGATTAAGATGGTCTGTAATTTGCTGCACTGTTGCCTGTTACCAGTCTGGACACTCTCCGATCCACCCGAGCAGTCACTAATCGATGACGACGACACGTTGCACGTAGAGACCCAGTTCTTTGGCTGACAGTCCAGTCTTTAAACACTTTAACAACAGCTGCTCTGGAACATTTCAAGAATGCGGCGGTTTCGGCGATACTCGGTCCGAGCTCCTACAATCAACCCACGTTGAAAGTCCGTTAAATCGCATTTTGTACCCATCTCGTCACCCAAAAAATCACTTCTACTACTGTCGCAAGCACTAAGCTTTCTCGTTTTATACTAGCTTCGCGTTCTGGCGGCAACAGCGTGCAGCCATAGCTCATTTGTTTAAAACTGTCAGGTGGTCATATTAAAGTGGCCACTCAGAGTATAACTTATAGGGTATGTGATATGAGAGTTAGGATTTTCCTTTGACTTCCCTCGAATCTTCTCGTTTGATCGCCTCATTCACTGAAAGCTGATTCGTGCCAGGGTTTCATCAGACAGAAAGCGTTTGGATGGACAGGAAAAGTGAATATCGAGCTTTCCAGGCCCATTGATAACTGATTTTAAGTAACCGAAATCCAAGATTATATAGCACAAACTTACTTCCTTGGCAGTTCGACTACGGACCATCAATATAGACTTTTCAAACTTGGTCGTCGTTCTTTCAAATTTCGCTTAACTGGTTAAGCCACTAATTATTTTATAAATCTTAGCAACACATAGAATAAACTGCCTACGAGAACACCAGAACCAAATACTTTGACCACCTGTGAAATGCATTGATTTATTCAAATTGTTCTCACAAATTTAAAATTAAAAAAGCATGCCATGTATTCCTTTCCAACAACACAGTTAATAGCGAAACCTATGTCAGTTTTGCGTTGATTCAGACTGTCTTGTAAATACAATGGTGTCTTTTTTTTTTTTTTTTTTTTGATTGGCGGTTTAATGACCACCGTGAGCAACTCAATGGGCCATAAGCAGTCGCCCGTCCCTAATTTAGGGTCACTGGTTCCAGGGAAGGGAGAGAGCCAGTGCCGTAAGACAAACACAACATCCATGCCTCACCGAGATTCGAACCCGGACTCCGTTCGGACGAATGATCAGAGGCCATCGCTTAGACCACTGCGCCACCGGGGTGGCACAATGGTGTCCGAATTAAACGTTTGAGATACAAATTTGAGAATATGCCCAAAACAAGAAGATCTACTGTAAAGATTTTTCAAAGACACGTTCAAGGAGAAACGCTAAGTCGACGTACCCAAGCTCACACTTTCAATTAACACCATAAGAGGAGCCAACATCAAAGAGCTAGATGAGCACAATTCTCCTTAAATTTTCTTACTCATCCTATGATGAATCTCATCAACCAAGCCACCACGCCCAATCTTATTGTAATCATCAAATGTCTAGTTCCAGTACACACAAAAGAAAATAACCCCAAAACATTTTTCATGAAAATATGCAAATGACGACCGTACGTCTTCGAACTGGAAGGAAGGCGACCTTGATAAACGTTATTCTGAGCGGAGTACAGCTATTGAAGCTTGAACTGGACTGTTAGTATAAGAATGGCTCCGCACCATCGCTTAGAAGACTCTTTATGTGGAGATCGATCGGTTGATTGGAAGCAGAGCAATCGCAAGTTGAGGTAGCAAGACGGCTGAATGTGGCGAGGCAAGTGGTCTCCAGTCTCTGGAGACAATTCCAGGAAACCGGATCAATAACTAGAATGCCAAGACAAGGACGCCTACCAGACACAACAAGTCAAGACGACCGATGTTTTGGCCTCTAAAAGCTCGCAGCTATAGGGAGTCGACAGCCAGGCAACTCTCACAGGAGTTCTCCTCTGCGATGAGAACCAGAATATCGAGGCAAATAGTTTGCAGAAGACAACACGAGAGAGGACTGTATACAAGAAAGCCAATAGTCTGCACCCACTAGGGCATAGCACAGAAGGGTTCGTTTGAATTGCGCTCGACAACATCATCCCAGGACCCCTGCTGAATGGGTCTGTTTCCTGTTCATTGACGAGTTGCTGTACGGCCTGAGCACGGATTTTCTACGCGTGTACATTTGGAGAGAGGCGGGAAGCCAAATCTTCCCTCCAACATCAAGGAACTTGAGCACCACGGTGGTGTAGGACTCCTGGTTTGAGCTGATATCATGTTGTATGGTAGCACGCCGCTGCACATGTTCTCAGGAGGCACCCTGACTCCTGCACGCTACATCCTACAAACCTATGTACGGCTTTTGAGGGGAGCTTGTAACCTCAGTTCCTTCTTATGGACTATAAAGTCTGTCCCATAAAGCTAGTTGACGAATACCTGGAGAGTGAGGATATTCATAGGATGGAGGGGCACGCGGGATATCGGACTTGAACCCGATAGAGCATGTCTGAGATATTCTCGAAAGAGCAGTTGCAAGCCTCCTCCGAGAATCCTCCTGGGACTCCGACGCACCCTGATAGAGGAGTGGCACTTATTGCCCCAAATTGTCATTCACAGTCTTGTAAACAGCATGGCGCCTGGCTGTATGAGCTGTATGGCTGTTCGAATCACAGTCCCTATTAGTACCTCGAAATCCGCGCCACTTGCTGCATCACTTTTGGACGGCCATGCTGCCATGCGTATGCTTCCTCCTCATGCGGTGATGGCATTTCTTTTCTGTTGTGTATTGTTGCGTTATCGATATATGCATGTCCGTATCAACTGTCATTAAAATCTGTCGTGTGGATTTTGCGTTATTCATGATTCTGTCACGTTAATTTTGGACACCAGTCGAATTAGATTATGTGTATGCAGCTACTCTCCAGAAAAATGCAATTTTTTTTTTGAGGCGCTTCTTTCTCTTATAGCATCAGCCTTTCCTCTCATCACATTGTTTCCTCTGATACTCGAAAAGTATTAAGATTTGCATTAATTTGCAAAACTGGTGAGCCATTTAGCCGCAAGGCTATCAGTTTATCATCTTTCTTTTCTAAAATGCTAGCATGCTTCTTGAACGCTACTGTGGAAATAGAAACTTTATTTACGAGAATCAATTTGTCCTTGTGGAAATGTTGGTCGAAGATTCACTTCACTGATAATTAAGATTTAATGATGGCAGTATTTTGGCTGTAAGATTCTCGTGTTACATAAGAACTCTTCATCGAGATTGCTCCTCGAGATATCTGCCATAAGAGACAAATGTTCCTAAATCTTCTTCGAAGCACTCTATAACATCTCAAGCCTTCGTTAAATTCCCTAGTTTCAGATTTTACTGCTTCACATAAATGTGCTTCCGAATTCTCGGATTTTATATTCTTAACGAACCATTTCGTTACATGGTTTTCCGGAATAAATCACTACACATACTACAAATGAGTTATGCAAATAGCTCAGCAAAATAACTTCAGGATAACGGTTCCACAATGGTTTTAGATAATTGCCTGTCCTTATCGATTAATTTAAGCTTATAAGTTTATTACCTGATTGACCATTTGTTCTCGATAGTGAACATAATATCATGTCACGGATGCACTGAATGTTAAAATCTTCCCAGTCACTTTAATATGCACGCGCGCGCGTGTGTGTAGCTAATAGCGATTCTGCCTTTACTGGTACAATATTCAGAAAACTTGCATTACCCAATTTCAAAACGAAAACGTGAACATTGGGTATATGCTTCATATTAGAAGTAAAATAGCAATGTATTAAAAGTGCTGATTTATCTTTACTTAAAAATTACATCAGTATTTTAACTCTGTAAATTATTTTCTGATGTCTTTCTTGAAGCAGAAAACATCTCGATAAAAAAGTCCGCCATAAAACAAATACTGTATCTACCGAAAATCCGCAGGAATATAATAAATGGCCACAACTAACAGCTTTAAACAGCCCAGCACACAAACCACAATAATGTAACTATTGGTCTGATTTTGCACTTTTAATTCACCTGTTACGTGTAAATACAGTCTTCTAAACGAGGAGGAAATTTCCCAAGATTAAAGAGTCCTATTTGTCAGATGCAGCGCGTTATCAGATTTCTTCCTGTGCAGAAATTGGGGGGTGGGGATGTAGTGCACTAAAATTAGTGACGGTAAAGTAAATTTTAACGAAATAACTGCTATTTGATCAAGTATATGCTGTTTTAGCAAGAATAGTTTTCATATAAATGCAGTTATAATCCAATTTTCTGTGCAGTGGAGTTTCGAAAAAGGAACAGTGGTTGAGCTTCATGATGAAGCTCGACCAGGGTTCAATGCGAAACTTTAGCGGACAAAAAGTGACTTACAGTTGTATTTACATTTATACATTTATTATGCTTACTAAAAAATTAAATACCATATTATTATTGTTTAGAACAGGTTTTGGATAATATGGCGGAAGTCATTGAGTTGCATGATGTCAGGAATCTGAAGTTCAAGAATGTACGCTTCTGACATTTTAGGCACAATAAAATTTAAAACGCTACTCTTTGTGAAAATTGCAACACCATGAAGGATTGCTGGTATTAGCTTGAAACGTACAGGATATGTACAACAGGTATGATTAAAATGTAAGTGAAAATGTGCGTGCGGTTTCGGAGCAGCGCCCTCTGAACTATCCGGTCTTGGGTATAAAGAGCTAGCTCAAACGAGATGTTGCAATCAGTAAAGAGCCTACATTGAGTCGAAAGGGTGTTTCTTGTGTCTCATTATGTCCCGTCGCCGAAGAAGGTCGCATTATGAACACCTGAAGTACTTTGAGCGAGGAAGGATTGTGCAGATGAGAGAAGCTAGAATTTCCTACAGCAAAATTGCTATTCGTACGGGACGACATGCTAGTACAGGGATGCGAACGTGGCGTTAGTGGACAGATGAGGCTCGAACGCACAAAAATCCGGGAAATAGATGGCATAAACCGCACGACTGCACGGGATGACAGGCATTTCAACCGCATGGCAGTGATAGATCGAACAGCGACATCCACGGTGTTAGCGCAGAAGTGGAGCACTGTCACAAGTCAGGATTTGTCCTCTAGCTCAGTTCGACATAGGACTGGTCGATAGCAGCCCATTGGGGCGCATTCTTCTGGCCCTCAACCAGAGACGCTTCTGGCTGCAATTGGGTCTTGAACACAGACATTAGCGCGCTGATTGGCAACAGGTAGTGTTTTCTGACGAGTCCCGATTCAACTTGATGCACCATGATGGTCGCATACGTGTTCGAAGACATCACGGTGATCAACACCTTGCAGCATCATACCGGCCCAACGCCAAGCGTCATGGTTTGGGGTGTCATTGTATTCAATTCGCGATCTCGCCCGATACCAATTGAAGGAACCGTCAACTGCCCACGATACATCAGAGATGTTTTAGAGACAGAGGTGATACCGTTGCCTGTCCCTGATTTAGTAAGCAGTCGCCTGTCCCTGATTTAGGGTCACTAGTTTCAGCGAAGGGAGAGAGCCGGGCTGTAAGATTAACACAACGCCCATTCCTCACCAAAAGTCGAACCCAGACCGATCCTGGACGAATGGCCAGAAGCCAGCGCTCACACCACTGTGCGACTGTGTCGACCTGATCATCCGACCTACTCGAATATCCCCTGACTTATCGAAACACCCAGTAAAAGTTTATACATATTCAATGAGTACTCTGCTTTACATTTCAGAATGCTCATATGAACTATACTTTCAATTAAATGAATTTACAAGTTCAGAACCTGGCATTTTACTGACAAAGTGTTAATGAAGGAAATACGAAAAGCAAACTTTTGCATAATACAATATTTCAGATTGAAACCTAAGTCTACGGAATGCTATATCAGAAATCGCCAAAACAATGCTGAAGTAATATCAGTTAAAATAAGTGATATATTAATTAACAGAGAACGCTGTAATGCAGTCGTATATTTGGAAAATGTGGATTCGTTCGCAATGAATGATGAATACTCAAACGGATCATTAAAAACTCCTAGTAAACTGTGAAACAAAGAAATGAAAAAGAAAAACTGATTCATACATCAAATTAGTAAATTGGACATGTACCCACAGGCCATTAATACTAAGAAAAAAATTACGAAACGCCAACCGGGAGGTAAAGTTTCACGCTGATAATTTTCCTCCTTATTTGAAGTTTACCAGCCACCGCACTGTCCCAGTGGTCTAATCGATGGCTTCTGATCTTCCGTCCTAGTTGGGAACTAGGGTTAGTTATTCGGTGAGGCATGGAAGTTGAGTTTGTCTTGCGGCTGTGGTTCTCTCCATATCATCGAAGCACTGGACCTGATTTGGGAACGGGTGACTGCTTGTGACCCATGGAGTTGCTCACACTGGTAGTTAAATCATAAAATAAAACGACCACCGTGAGCAACTACAAGGGTTGTGTGAAGTCGTCCGTACCTGATTCGGGTGCAGTGTTCCCGGGGAAAAGCAGAACACCTACGCCGTTCGACAAAGTCACCTCCCATGCCACATTGTGTGCGGGCCCATTTCGGACGGAAGGTCGGAAGCCAGCACCTCGGACTACTCTCCCACTGGGGTGGCCGTCTGTTTTAATGCTGAAAGCCATTTGCCTTCTTTAACACAGAGCCTGCATCGTAATACAATTTTCTATTGTTGTTTTGCTTTTAATATTTGAAACCACTATTGTAAGCTGCCCTATGAAACTCACAACAGTAGTTTCAAATAAAATTTGCGCCTCATAATAAAACAAGTGCGTAAAATCATGCAATGCGCTAATTATGATACGCTTTCCAACATACTGACCTTTGACCCCATTTCGATGATATTAAACAGAATCGGTCCAGTATACCTCCGGAACAACATGATAAAGTTTTATTGCAATCGAAGCATTTTTACGTGTCATGACGCATAAGAGCGATGGAATGGATCCCTTTCCTATGTCCTGACCTTTGACCCCATTCCGCCCACTTTCAATAGGGTTTGTCCCCTGGTTGTCCCCTACCACAGACTAAATTTTATCGAAATCGAACCATTTTTACGCGAGTTATCGTGCGGACGGACAAAGTTGAAGCATATACGCTTCTTCAAACTACGGTTGGAAAGCGTGAAAAAGCAGCAACAATTGCAGCGTGAAATTTTGTTTCAACTTCTCTATTTTTGTAACACATTTAGAAGTAAAAGTGTTCTTTTATCTCGTAGTTTGTAGTTACACTAAGGTGACCAGATTTTTGAGATTGATATTGAGGATAATATTACACGTTGTCCTTAATTTCAATGCAAAATTGAGGATATTTTCGTTTCAAAATGAGGACATAATTGAGGTCAACATCTGACACATTATGGTAAAGCCGAAGGTTAGGAAAGAATGTTATGAACTGTACCATAATTGTCTAGTTTCATGGGAAAACATACGATGTATCTGAAGGTTGAATTTCATGTGAAATAAGTATAGAATAGCAATAAAATACTATCATGCTGAATTATTACTTCGGATAAATTTTAATTATTACTCACAGGGAGCAAGCAGCACATGCAATCAAAGCTACATTTTGATTTTGAACTGAAATTTCAATGTAATTCGGTACAAGAAAAAAATATCTGAAGCCAGAAAATTATTATATACCGAGCGGACAGAAATTATGGTTCCCTGTACGTTATCTGTATGAGAAGGAATATTCGGCATCCAATAATTTCACCTGAAGAAACTGTTCAATGAAGAAATTTACTGAACAAGAGCTGTAGAACTGTCAAATGAATCTACGAACTGGAACCAAATTTAGCATCAATTACTTTTTTAATAGCAAGAAAGTGTATGCTAAAAAATGAGATTTATTCCCCAACCTATTAAACATTTTAGTTAAATCTTGTTAAAACTGAAACGAAGTTGCACCTCAATTATCGAAATGACTTTGTTTGATGCTCCGGCATGTCTCCCATGAATATTGTTTACAGGGTGTGACAGACGGGGCAGCTCAAGAGAAGGGAGCAAATATCACTGACTGCAATCTGATTAAAATTGGAATTGAAACATCGGGTACACTTAAAATTCGAATTCCTTCCTCAAAATGAGATTATGGTAGTTGCTCACATTCAGGAATGAAGAAGTGGTTCTATAGTTCGACCAAATCAAGAGAAACCAGGGCCTTTGTTGCCAACAATATAGCCTACGGTTTATCTTTAGTTGGGTGGTTCACATTGTTCAAGATTTTCGGGGGGGGGGGGGGGTATTAAAACATTACTATGACTGCAAGCCACGACTGACAACCAGCTATGTATGTTAGGCCCGTTTGATGTGGTACCGAAAGTCGGAACTAGTAGCGAATACGTGTGTGTGTGTGTGTGTGTGTGTGTGTGTGTGTGTGTGTGTGTGTCCATACACTATATTCACAAAAGTCACCGGACACCTAGAAGAGAAACACAACATAGCATTTATTGACATACATTAGTACGGTGTCGGTCCACCTTTGGCCTTAATGTATGCACTGACCCTTCGAGACATGCTTTCGACAAGGTTTTGGAACACAGCGATAGGTATGCGCTTCCATTCAGTACATAATGCTTCCGCTAACTGTTGCTTAGTAGTAGGCCTTGGTTCCAAACATCTTATGCGGCGCTCTAATTCATCCTATAGGTGCTCTATGGGATTAAGATCAAGGCTCTGTGCTGGTTGGTCCACACAAGATACGGAATTATCGTCAAACCACGCCGTAATAGTCCCTGCTTTACGGTTCGGTGCATTATCCTGCTGGTACCAACAAGGCTCGGTTCCATAGTATTGCCACAGAGTTGGTAGGACACAATTTTCCAGAATGTCGAAGTAGGCGTACTGGTTAACAGGTTTTTCCACGATAACCAATGGGCCGGGACCATACCTCGAAAAACACCCCCACACGAGTACACTACCAGCTCCAAACCCGACCGTAGGAACAGTACACTGTGGTAAATAGCTTTCCCCCGGCTGCCGCCATACCCACACACGGCATCATCAGTTCATAGATCCCGTTTCCATTGATCTACAATCCACGATAAATGTTCTTTACACCATGTCAAACGACGAGTAGCATTCCGAGTGGAGATGCAAGGCTTATAATCAGCCACACGGCCACGGTAACCCTTGGAATGAAGTTCTCTGCGAATGGTACGTGTACATACCGAAGTTCCCGTATTTTTACTCACCTGTAAACTGAGGTCTTGTGCAGTACTCCGTCGATTAGCTGTAACGTCTCTCCTGAGGCCTCGACGTCCTCTGTCACTGATCTTCTTTGGTCTGCCGGTACGTTTTGCTGCTTCAGGCACGCCATTTGTCTTCCAAAACAGTTGACTTGAGTATGTTTAAACGCGTCTCTGTTTCTCTTATGGACAACCCACATATATATAACACCCAACAATCTTTCCTTTCTCAAAGTCAGTTCAGCGACATTTTCACTCAACCTCACAGTGCGATATGATCACGGTCAGCTGCAGGCTTGATTTTATACCATTTGCAGCCGTACCGCGCATCTTAACAACGCAGCGAATCCGTTCATTTGCTTTTGAAGGTGTGTACGGGGACTTTTGTCAATATAGTGTATATATTTAAGACAAAAATAAAAACAAATGGGAGGCGCAACATTTTGTTTTTTGATCCGGACGCAGAAATGCCTAGTTACTCTTCTGATCGCGTGTTATGACTCTGATGATGACGATGTTCCGACTTCTCTGAGGATCCCGAAAGTTTAATTTTTTTTAATTGCCAATATTTCAATTTTTTTCAGAAATTTCAAAAATTGTGAGCAAATAATCTGAAATCGTGGACTGTCCTTAGAAAACGGGGACGTCGTGTCACCTTAAGTTACACTAATTATCATCCAGAATAAAAGTACTGCGCTATTATAACGTCGCTAACAGTGTGGAGCGGTGCTCCCCAACAATGACTGTAACTATGGTAAGCACATGTATCCGACTTATGATCATGATGAGCAAATGTTTATAGTTGTGATTATGTTGAGAAAGGATGCAAAGGTGTACAGAGACGTAGCCAAGTGGTTGGTACTGGGCCTTCGGACCTCTCCCCAATTTTTTCGCCAGCTGCTTTCATACAGTCAATTCAAAATGCTTACTTTTTACATCATAATTATACCAAGCTTACACAGGGTGTCCCAAAACATACCTACCAAGTTTAAATCCAATCTGCTCTACAACTACGTAGTTACCGGGTGATTCAAAAGTTCGGCGCAAAAGTAAAATGCAATTGAAAAAGATCTGTGGGTTGGAGAGAAAGGCGGTTTGCAGATTAATATTCACCGAGATGCGGGATTTTGTATGACTTCAAGAAAAAAAAAATAGTTCAAAATCTCGACAATAGAGGGCGCTTCTGCAGAGAAAACAACGAGAGGTGAGAATTGTGAAATGAGATCTACGTTAAATTAGTGAAACTTTCTGCATGATCTAAAGATGCAAGTGCTCAATGTGTCAACCTTGCACAGGGCATATAAAATGATGTGCGCCCTGCACGCCACAGAGAAGCACTACAAGAAGGGTGCGCAGAAGGCGGGGTGTAAGTAGTGGAAGTGTGTTGTGCTGCCGTACTTGTGCGTGGGAAGCTTCCTGATGTCTCGTTGCAGAATACGGTACTCATTCCAGCATGTTTCGGAGTTCGACAGAGGACGAATAGTGGTTTATCGCGACAGCGGTTTATCGTACCGAGATATCGGCACCCGTGTGGGACGACATCCAGCCACAGTGAGTCGAGTATGGATTCGGTGGGTGCAGGAGGGACGGACGGACCGACGTGAGCGATTGCCGCAGCCGCGGCACACCACCGAGCGAGAGGACCGGCATGTTGTCCGGCGGGCATTGACGGCTCGCACCGCCACATCCCGAAAGTTAGCGCAGGAATTAGGGTGTGTTGCGCAACAACCTGTGTCAGCACGTACCATTCGACGTCGTCTGCAGGAGCGGGGATTTTTCGCACGGCGCCCATTGCTCCGATTACCGTTCACGTTACACCACCGACGAGTGCGGCGGCAGTGGGCCGTTGAACGCCGCACCTGGACTACGGAATGGCACGACATTGTCTTCTCCGACGAATCCCGCTTCTGCCTGCAACACCACGATGGTCGGATCCGCGTGTGGCGGCACCGCGGGGAGAGACTGTATGACGCCTGCATTATGCATCGCCATACCGGCCCGTCGCCTGGCGTTATGGTTTGGGGCGCAATTGGATTTGACACCCGCACTCCTCTGGTACGCATCGCCGGTACACTCGACAGCCACCGCTACATCTGCGACGTTTTGGAGCCTGTAGTACTCCCTTGCCTGCAGGACCTGCCAGCGACCACGTTCCAACAGGACAACGCGAGCCCACACGTGCAACAATTCTTCATCGTGCAACAATTCTTCACGGCGCACCAGGTATCACTGCTGCCGTGGCTTGCCTGTTCTCCCGATATGTCGCCCATCGAACACGTCTGGTCGCTGATCGGCAACCGAGTGGCCAGGCAAGCACCACCCGCGGCTACGCCTGATGAACTGTGGCAGCGTGTGGAAGCAGCCAGGACCGACATACCCCAAGCCCACATCCAAAGCCTCATTCGTTCGATGCCGTTATTGCCAGCCATGGGGGCCACACGAACAATTGATGTCTGGGTGTTTCGCAAGTCGCATAGGCCTGTAAGCTTGTATATCAAAATGTAGCCAGTAATATTGTGTATCTAAATCATATTGCGTTGTGCGATTGTGGCTAATGTTTTTTTTGTTTTCAGGTCCGGAAGTATAGAGTGTCAAGTAGAGAGGAATGAACATTTCCGGCATCTGCTCCTCTACGAATTTAACAAGAGATCCACAGCCGCCGAGGCTACTTGACAAATTTGTGCTGTGTATGGGGAGGATGCTATTGCTCCGAGGATAGCCCGCAAATTGTTTGAGCGATTCCGAGGTGGTAATTTTGACTTCAATGACTCTCCACGCTCAGGTCGCCCATCTCACTTTGATGAGGATCGTTTGAACCATCTCATCCACTTGGATCCGCATCAAACCACACGCGAATTGGTTACTGAGATAGACTGTGATCAGGCCACCATGGTCGTCTGGCAATGGTAGCCACTTCCGTACCTGTAGACGACGCAACATGGCCACGGATGATTGAGAGCAATGAATTCGGTTCTGTTCGTGCTGCTTTTACCATCGGTCGATTCTCGCGTCCTGTTGTTTCCCTCGGACGTCCATTGCCTGCGTGTCGCTAAGTTGTGCCCTCCTCGAGCCATTGGTGCCAACATTGTCCGATTGCCGCGTAGCTTCGATCCAAATGCCTGGCGATACGGCAACTTGACCAACCCGCTTCTTTCAGTCCACTTATACATCCTCTCTCAAACTCGTTCAGTTGCTCGTATTCTGCACGGATCCAATGTCAAGGCATCCTCACAGTCCGTGGAGGTTAATGTAACCGCAATCCGTTGTCACAATCGTGCCGGCGTACGAGCTTTGCTCATGTTATACCCTCCTTGATACACGGTTCCCATACACTGTGGTTGGCCACTTGTGAAAACACAGGTTTGTCCTCGCCGGGTATGGATACCGGGTCCCCTCACTCCGGAGTAATTCGCTCTCTCAACTGATCTAAGCGGACATGTTTTCATAATGTTTTTATTCAGAGAAAATGAAGGGAATATGGAGACATGTGCTCTCATTGCTATTTGCCTTTATCTCATGTGAGTCCTGCGGCGCAGGCACGTCACACACTACTCAGTGACTGGCCGTTATTTCTTAATCATTTGCATATTTGTCCTGAGGTACTTGCATGCGAAGTTTCATCAGGATCGAACGACTTTCTCTGGCTGCTGCATTTTTGGGGAAGGGGGTATGCAGGGAAGCAAAGAGTGTACTTAATGAGAAGAAACAAAATTTAAATAAGACACAGGAACTGAAAGGATGGTTGATTAGAAGTACACGTCACACACCCTAAACGTTAAGAGGATACTCGAGCGATGTGCAAATATTGTATTCATGCGTGGAAAAAATAAGCTTATACAAGATTTAAACTTCGCTTCAAACGAGCAACTCCGACTTATATGAAGAAGATTACTCTTTCTGGGAAGTAAGGGAAAAAAAATTTTCAGACCGAGCCATTTCAGATGATAAAAATGAAAGAAATGTTTTATGTCTGTTGCAAACATCAAAGAACTGAATCTGAGGGAACAAAATTCCACAATGTTTCCTTTATACTAAAGACGTTGTATTAGTTACCTAAGACCTTTATCCTGATACTTTTCTTTGGCTGTTAGCAGTCACTGAATTTTTGAGTTTGAATATATACACTATATTGACAAAAGTCACCGGATACCCCTTCAAAAGCAAATGAAGATTTGATGACATGATTTAATCTATCAAATTAACCCTTTCCTCAGGTTTTTTATTTTTATTTTATTTTTTCTAGATAGGCGTTTCCCGCCATTTCAAGAGCCAAATTCTTGGGTGCCCACTTTATTGATTTAGGGATTCCGGCTCTTTTTGCTGTTTTTTTTTTTTTTCTCTCAAAATGTCTTTTTTTTTCAAGTTTTGAGGGAGAGGGGTTACATATTGGGTAAAGAGGTGAGGAAGTAATTAAAATAGCTTGCCGGCATCGAAATACATATACATTAATATCACTCTTACCGGTCCCCGCCCCCTTCCTCGCCTAGCGCGGAAGGGGTAGGGGGGGGGGGATCGGTAGGTAAGAGTGATATTCTTAGTAAAATGAAGTTTTTGAGGAGGGTGACAGCAATTCGATTAGAATGTCATAGCTCAATATAGGGGGAATTGCTAATAATAAATTTATTATATAGGTAAGCTAACATGAAGCTGATGAGTTCATACCTCATAAATGAATAATTATGGCCCCCTCCCTACTCTTATTTTTATTAGTTTATAGCTTGAGTTTTATGATAGTATTTAGATTTAGAGATTGATTTTTGATTTGGTTAGGGATAGAAATTAATATGTTAAGATTTTTGAGATTGGGGTTTCATCGAGATAATTCCTGTGAAGCTGAAAGATTATTTAAATATTTTTTTATTCAGAGTATAGCTTCAGGATTATTTTTAGGAATATTATATTCTGGAGGAAATGTAATATTCTCCTGATCCTTTGCGTTGTTAAGGTGCGCGGTACAACTGCAAATCGTATAAAAACAACCCTGCAGCTGACCGCGATCATATCGCACTGTGAGGTTGCGTAAAGATGTCGCTGAACTGACTTTGAGAAAAGAAAGATTGTTGGGTGTTATATTAGTGGGTTGTCCATAAGAGAAACTGATAGGCGTTTAAACACCCAAGTCAACTGTTTTGGATGTACTGAATAAGTGGAAGACACATGGCGTGCCTGAAGCAGCAAAACGTACCGGCAGACAAAAGAAAATCAGTGATAGAGGAAGTCGAAGCCTCAGGAGAGTCGTTACAGCTAATCGACGGAGTACTGCACAAGACCTCAGTGTACAGGTGAGTAAAAATACTGGAACCTGGGTATATACACGTATAATTCGCAGAGAATGTCATTCCATGGGCTACCGTGGTCGTGCGGCTGCTAAATAAGCCTTCATCTCCACTCGGAATGCTACTCGTCGTTTAGCATGGTGTAAAGAAAATTTAGCGTAGACCGTAGATCAATGTATAATGTATTAGCTTTATTTACTTTCCGCTAAGCTAATTATTATGAATGATTCTCTTCCTACCAGCTAGCTAACGATATACTTGTACTAAGCTTCAAAATAATGAACTCAAAAGGGTGTTGTTACTAGTTAATTACGAACGTAAACAAAGTCTCAACGCTGGTTATTTATAGGAATCAATAAATGTTATAAACCTAACAGCCAGACAGAGGTCTGACAAAAACTAAGAATTGAGAAAGACTGAACTTATTGAAAACTTCTTTATTTCTAAGACTCTTGGTCAACTAAGGCACACACAACACTTGTAGAACAATAATAAATAATCACTCCTCGTATTATACACGCTCTCGCTTAACGACCACAAGCTCTCCTCATAACAACACACAAGCTCTCCTCATAACAACACCAAAGCTCCCTCGATGAACGCGCCTATATATGCCGCCCCGGTGGCGCAGTGGTCTAAGCGATGGCCTCTGATCATTCGTCCGAAAGGGGTCCGGGTTCGAATCCCGGTGAGGCATGGATGTTGTGTTTGTCTTACGGCACTGGCTCTTTCCCTTCCCTGGAACCAGTGACCCTAAATTAGGGACGGGCGACTGCTTATAGCCCAATGAGTTGCTCACGGTGGTCGTTAAACCTACAAACAAACAAACAAACAAACGCGCCTATATACTAGCTACCACCACGTCATGACTTACACTCATTGCCAGATCTCATTCAGCGGGTGAAATAATATTTCGTTCAGTAGGAAGATAATTTACATAGTAAAATAAAATAACCAGAGATAGTAAAATCAAAAGGAAAGTGAATATAGAGTATACGTTACAAATGGAAACAGGTCCTATACTGATAAATCCAGATACACGATCCATCAGTCTAATGGTCTCGTGTGGGGTCTTGTTCGTGGTATGGTCCCGGCCCATTGGTTATCGTGAACACGCCTGTTAACCAGCACGTCTACCTCGATATTCTGGACAATTATGCCCTTCCAATTATGTGGCAATACTATGGAACCGAGCCTTGTTGGTACCAACAAGATAATGCGCCGAGCCATAAAGCAAGAACTGTTACGGCGTGGTTTGACGATAATTCCGTATCGTGTGTGGACTGGCCAGCACAGAGCCCTGATCTTAATCCCATAGAGCACATATGGGATGAATTAAAGCACCGCATAAGAAGTTTGGAACCAAGGCCTACTACTAAGCAACAGTTAGCGACAGCATTATGTAGTGAATGGAAGCGCATACCTATCGCTGTGTTCCAAAACTTTGTCGAAAGCAATATCTCGAAGAGTCAGTGCATGCATTAAGGCCAAAGGTGGAACTACACCGTACTAATGTATGCCAATAAATGCTGTGTTGTGTTTCTTTTCTAGGTGTCCGGTGACTTTTGCCAATATAGTGTATGTTCTACAAAGTTCTCTAAGGACATTTTGCCAAGAACTGAGTTAAAAAAGTTAAATTTACAGCTACAGAAGAGAAGCTTAAACTGCAGATAAAGTACAGCAAACCACTACTTAAACGCTTTAATGCATAGCATGGTAATGCTTAAAATAATATCCTAATGCTTGTAACAATATGAGATACGTCCCACTGACGGTAAGTGATTACTGACAACTATCCACCACCTTTGACAGTCGGTACTGAATTGGGAATTTTTTTATTCGGTTTGGTAATTCGAATATTACTTCAGTTTTAAAACCCGAATTTCGATATTCGGATATTACCATTTCAGATATCTGGATATTCGGCTTTACCGGGCTATCCGAATTATTCGGATATTGGACATCCGGATTTCGGGTAATAAAATATCCGAATTTGAAAAGAACTGAAAATCGTGAACAGCCCTACACCTTCTGCAAGGATTAGAAGGTTCCTAAAGTATTCTAGAGTCTTGTATATTATCTTCTATAGCTGTTTTCCTGATATCAAGGTAAGACA
The DNA here is from genome assembly GCA_039090855.1 of Macrothele yani. Classification (NCBI taxonomy): domain Eukaryota; kingdom Metazoa; phylum Arthropoda; class Arachnida; order Araneae; family Macrothelidae; genus Macrothele; species Macrothele yani. Next base: position 81,984,113 of record CM077018.1, read on the forward strand.
TTTTATAACTTACTTCATCACTTCAAGTTTTGAATTTTTCGAACTTGAAATTAAACTTTCAGCCTTTTGTAACTGATTCCTCAAGAATAATTCTGGAAAACTGACGGAATATAATCACAACAATAATAACGACAAAAAAAAAAAAACAATAGTACTACAATACGAGGAAGAGAGAAACAACTATGCAGACAAGAAACCTCGATGTCATGGACGAATAACTAAACACAAAGAAACTTTTCTGGAAATTCGAGAATCGTAGAATGTCACATGCTTATCACAACTGACAAAACCTTTACCGTTTTGTCTCTTACTACGAAGCAATTTGATTCAAGGGGAAATATTCTGTTTGAAGAATTCTGGGGAAAATTCCAGATCAGCATCTCATTTTTATGGAAACAAGAGAAGCAGATGTCCCTGTTTCACTTTATACAGATGTAAACGAAGTTAATTTCGCAGGTTTCAAGAAATATTATCCAGCAACTGTTTTTCCGATCCTGTAATGCTCAAAAATTATTGTCCGGTGGAACATTCGCTGGAACGCACATATCTTTTGTACTTTAGAAATATTTTTCCAACTTCAATTCATGCACAATAAAGATGACAAGAAACGAAATTGAAATTGCCGTGCCTCGCAGCAGTCAAGTCCGAAGAAATACAAACGCTCGTAAATGAGAAACATTATTTTGAGAGTCGGTGACTCTCGAAGGAACAAGAAGGGCATTATATATTCTTTCTACAGAAGGTATGCAAACTAAAATGTTTGATAGCGTCTGCCTTATCTCCGTCTTTTCCCATTGATGCATCAGAACCATTGTGGCAAATAATGTACACACCGAGTAACTTTGAGCTTATGAATAATGCATCATTTGTCTGTTTATCAATGCAACTATCATTTCGGGTTCCATTAGCTTTCGAAGAAGCAAATGTGAAGGACCATTGCAGAAATGTAAATATCTACATTAAGGACTTTAAGTGAAATGATTGTTTACCAAATTGAATAAATATGGAGTCTTAAAGAGATACCATTTACTCATTATTAACGTGTAGATTCTAATACGTTTGCTATAACACGAGATAAATTTGAAATATGTTATGTAAATCCGTACATTAAATTGAAGTACGAGTGCGTACTATTCCTGTAAAAACGACTGATTGACATTAGAGTAGAAACCATTCCTTCGGATTAAGCAATCTACTATGTTCCAGTTTCTGCATTCTTTTTCAATTAGATTAATAAAATTTTCATAAAATATGATACCCCAGACGGATTTATTTGACGTTTTCCACTGTTTAGTCAGTTTCTGCAATAATATGGTTGTAAATGCTTTTTAAACTTAATTCGTGTATGAGTCAATATAAGCAACACTTGTCGATTTTACACGATATTATAAAAGTCGATGATGCTGACTATAAAACTTTAATCAAAAGGTTGTAATACATTAGTACTTTCGGGTCTACTATAGACCCGTCTTCAGATTTGAATTAATCGAACTCTGAGATTACATATGGTTATATCAAGAACAATGCCAGATTACAACTTAAAACTTGAGAAGTAAAACACATATGCGACGTAGTCAATCAAAAATCAAAGTTATGTAAATCAACTTTGTTATTTACAGAAAGTTTATTTATACTTAAGAACTTTGACTCTTGTTGTAATGGTGATTTACCTAATTACATTCCGGGGGTTTGGAAGAACCTTATTTTGAACAAACAGTACCCCCTACCACAAGACGTTGACTCTCGTGCACAGGCTTTTTGATTGACTACGTCACATATGTGTTTTACTTCTCAAGTTTTAAGTTGTAATCTGGCATTGTTCTTGATATAACCATATGTAATCTCAGAGTTCGATTAATTCAGATCTGAAGATGGGTCTATAGTAGACCCGAAAGTACTAATGTATTACAACCTTTTGATTAAAGTTTTATTGTCAGCATCATCGACTTTTATAATATCGTGTAAAAACGGCAAATGTTGTTTATATTGTTGTAAATGCTTTTGGTGTCTTAAAGTACCTTTGAGTCTCAGACAAAATTGATTCGATGCTTCATATTTGATCAACTATAAACAGATGCAGCGACTTACACTTAAACACACACACACACACACACACACACACACAGAAGCCACATGCACATTCTGCTACACTCTAACTGAAGATCGGGGACAGACTTCACTCTATCGGGCCAACTTTCCTTTCTTTGAAGTAAGTCTTGGATTCGAATCGCGAAAGGAGACATGTCTGTTGTGTTTGAAAACTGAGATGTACTGCTCCTCATAGAGTATGTTACTCATCACGGTTCTAAACTACGCTCGCACATGCGAAAGATTACTTTGTCCCAAATCAGTTTGTTCCTTCTTTATGCTTAACCGCAGCCATGTTTAGTGTATCTTAGAGTCTTCTTCATACAGTGGTGTGTAAATTAATTGGGACAAGGTTGGATTTCTACATTTATTGCATACTTTCGAAACATGAGTGGATTACAAGTTTTCTAGTATTTTATGTGGCCACCTTTGGCTGCAATAACTTGTTTAACACGTTTTGGCATTAAATGCATTAGTTTCTGATAAAAACAAATTCAGTTCCGGTCATGATACCACACATGAATAATGTTCTAGATGAGGTCTTTCAATGTTAAACAATAAGTCTTTTTGAGGGTAGATTTCACAATAGCCCACATATTCTCAATGGGACTGAGATCAGGTGAATTTCCAGGCAACTTCAGTATTACTACCCCCTTTGACCAGAGTGTGGTTAGGAGGGATATAAAGATGACTATTAAATCGATCGTCAAAAGTGAGCCAAAGAGTTTGTAACGTATACTCTAGATTCACTTTCCTTTTGATTTTTACTATCTCTGGTTATTTTATTTTACTATGTAAATTATCTTCTTACTGAACGAGATGTTATTTCTCCCGCTGAATGAGATCTGGCAATGAGTGTAAGTCATGACGTGGTGGTAGCCAGTATAAATAGGCGCGTTCAACGATACCTAATGAGAGCGTTTGTTTATATGGAGAGAGCTTTTTGTTGATGTGCGTAGGGAGAGCTGTTGTTGTAAAAGTGAGCTGTTGTTGTACGAAGTGAGCTGTTGTTGTACGAAGTGAGCTGTTGTTGTACGAAGTGAGCTGTTGTTGTACGAAGTGAGCTGTGGTTTATGTGTCAGAAAGCTGTTGTTGTATAAAGAGATCTTCGTTTATGTGAGAGCCAGAAGTTTCACTAATAAAGAATTTGTTGTAAGTACGTTTTTCTCAGTTCATAGTTTTGTCAGATCTCTGTCTGGCTGTTAGGTTTATTTCATTAGTTGATTATTATTAACAACCAGCATAAGACTTTATTCATCTTAATTACTACTACAACATTACTAGCAGTTAAAAGCTTGTTCATTATTATTACTACACTACTAGCAGGAAAGTTTATTCATGATATAATTAACAAACAACAAGCATTAGAAGAAGCATTAGCTTAGAAGAAGCGTGATATTCATTATAATATTAGTGAAAGCATTATATTCATTATAATTAGCTTAGTAGTAAAAGCTTTATTCATTATAAGTTGTGTTTCCCTCTGAGGATGGCGACACAAATTTTCGGCTGGACAACGCGTTGTGTTTTCATATGAGAGTGCAACCAGAACGTACGCCCTCATATGCAGCAATATTTTTTGGAAGATTAAATTTGGGAAGAAAAGATCGAAAGGTTTAAAATCAAAGACAAAATCCAACTCTGACTAGGTAGGTTATCCCACAATCCCCATTCTCTAGACTGCCCACACGAAAACCTTAACTTTAGGATTACTCACTGAAAGTCAATTGCACTAAAGAAAACAGAGATATGGAATAACGATAACAAACTGTTAATTGAAATGAGAAAAAACTTATCCTAGTACATGTGGATGAAGAATCATTCAATTAAGAATTACGTTACGTTAAATTTGCACCAATAAAAGTAATGACCTCTAGAGATTGCTTTACTCTGTTGAAAATTCTAATAACAGTCCAATTAAGTATTGTCGCTGAACTTCTATAACACCCTTGATAAATCAGTAAGATGGAAACTCTCGAATAATTATGATATCGATATTATACACATCAACGTTAAGCATTCTTGTTAAAATAACTCTTAACACTTGCTCAACTGGTTTGTTTATAGATTCAAATTAATCCTTCATATCACACTATATCTTCGTTACTTTAAACAACTGAAATTTAACTCTACTGCTTTAAAATGATCTGCCCAAAGCATGCTTCTCAAATTATTGACAGATATGGAAAGTACTTAATCCAACACACAATATACTGCACAACAATAAAACGCATGGAAAAATACACTTTGCTTCGGTTACTGCATTATTCAAGATTTCAACTATACTAGTAATTCCCTTCCAAAAAACTCAGCTCTATTTATATTATCAAATCAACGCTTAAATTGCAATTGAATTCTATTAAGCTTCCTGTTACCTGGCAGTTAATTCCTTCTGCTAACACTTAAAATACATACAAATATCCAATTCACAATTATGCCTCTGCCCCTTCCCGGCAAATATCTACAATATTCCTTAACACAAATATTTACTCAAGATCTCAACTCTGGCACTTGATTTCACTCTACTTATGGCATGGAAAATTAATTACATTTAACACACTTCTTAATTTCTGCCTCTTATCTGGCAGTCGTTCATCAACGAATTATCAAGGAAATGCTCTTTGTAAATATTTACGCTGAAGTGGTCTGGAGAAAATTTGCCAATTTCAACTAACACTAAATCACAGAATTTTATATACTTCGCTATTAAAATATGTGAATTGTCAGGAAAATTAATATTTACTTTACCTTCCACCTCGGCTGTCGACATCAACGACGGGGCGTCGTAGGTGTAACGTTGTCTTCGGATTGTCTCTGTGAAAAGGGGCCTTCTTTCGTCGTCGTCGGGATCTCGCTCTTATGCTTATGATAATGATAAGTCTCTGTCCTTGCTCTTTTCCGGGAAACTGGAGATCCAAACGGGAACTTCTCCTGTCGATGCTTCAATCGGAAACCTTCGCTCCATGTCCGGATGGGCGTAATTCGGGGCTCATCACTTCCGTGGCGTGGGCCTTGAACTACCGGGGTATAATCACTTCCGTGGCGTAGGCCTTGAACTACCGGGGATAATCACTTCCGCGGCGTGGGCCTTGAACTACTAGGGTATAATCACTTCCGTGGCGTGGGCCTTGAACTACCGGGGTATAATCACTTCCGTGGCGTAGGCCTTGAACTACCGGGGATAATCACTTCCGCTGCGTGGGCCTTGAACTACTAGGGTATAATCACTTCCGTGGCGTGGGCCTTGAACTACCGGGGTATAATCACTTCCGTGGCGTAGGCCTTGAACTACCGGGGATAATCACTTCCGCGGCGTGGGCCTTGAACTACTAGGGTATAATCACTTCCGTGGCGTGGGCCTTGCGCTATCAATTCGTACTCGATGAATGCATAAGTTCTAAGGATCACCGTTCTTGCTTTTCTTTTAGAAATGGGTGCATTAGTTACTTGTGGGCTCGCGAGATGGAGCCGGTCCCGTCGTCCATCTGGCGTCGACACGGCCGTTGCTCATCTCCCTCACTTAGGAACTCTGGACTCCTTCGTCCTGAGAAATTGATATACGTTCTCGGCTATACGTGCGGATTCCGTAAAAATGCTTTTTCTTATCGTCCCCCATCCGTGGAGGGCACTTTCGAGCTGGGCACTCTATAGCTACGAGGGCCGTAGATTATAGACCAAGCATCTCTTCCACTTACGTAAACCATCCTCGAACTCAGGTGACTCTCACCGCACGATGGTGAGGAAGAGACTGTTCTCTCTTTGAGGAGTTCTAAGTAAATGCCTGTCCAAATCTGGTGGTCAGTTCCGACCAAGACTCGGCTGGTCCCAAATCCCGCCTACTGCTCCTATCATAAAGCCAAAATTCCACCGCTGACTGGTTAAGGCCGCATAAAGAAATCTAAGCTTATTCGTTATTTATTCAATCCTCTGCCTCTGCTGTGCTGAAAGCGCTCAGAGAATCACGAAGTGACACCTACCGTGAGATTCCCTGAAATCGCCTACCGGTGTAATAAATCTACTTGTTTGTATCATGTCAACTACACTGTTCCAATGTTCTAAATTTGGTACTGCACATTGTATGTGAAATTGTGACTACAGGTTGTGTCAGGCCGTCGGCTTCTGTGATTGCATCTTCAAACGTAGCGTCACAATGCCTTTCGCTTAATTGCTCTTTTTCGGTACGCTTTGAGCTTATCTAAGGGCTCAGTACCGTTTCCTGAAACTGCTGCGTTCTTAAGATCTCCACTGGGTGGGGTTTGAAGGGGTTCGCTTAACCTTTCCTCTCTGGCCAACTCTGCTGCGTGGCTGCTCTCTGTAGTTGACGGAAGGGGGAAAGTTGTAAGGGGGGGTCTCCTCTCGGTGACCTGCTCCTGTCTTCGAGGAAAGAAAAAAAAAAGAATTTTCTCTCGTTCCCTTCCTTCCAAAAGAAAAAATATGTAATCAGAAATAAATCTTTACACATGTCCCTTCTCCGTTGAACTTTGAGTTTTCAAAATTACGCTATGCGAATTAATTACTTCTTGTTTATTTTAAAATCCACCACTTAACCCTTTAACCGGCTGAAACGAATTAACTCGGGGTTAACAAAATACGATGAAATCAGCTCGAACGAATATATTCGCTGTGAAAGAAGTGGGTGAGTGAACCTGCGCATCAGAAAGCGTTATTTTTACCTTAGGTTTGTCATTCTAAGTGGTCATTTGGGGGATATGATTGCCATTAATTCTTCCTGTCGGATTACCTTTTTTGCTAATAATGCTATAAAAAGGGCGACGAACCTAAAAAGGAAGAGATGTTTGAGTAACTTCTTTCTACTCAATGGCATGATGTCTGTGTCCGAGGGACTACTTTCGAATCATTCCTTCGGTAATGGAACAGAGAACAAAGGACTATAAGGGAATAAGACTACATAAGGTAAGACTAAGTACTGTAAGGTAGCACTTACAAGCAGCGACAGATTTATAATCGATACTCTTGAGGTGAAATAGTGAAGGGAATTGTTTTGCCGTAGCTTTCGTATAACCCGGTCACTATGAGAACACTTCGGTTTAAAGTGCGCTGGAAAATATGGACTATTTTTGTTCAGGTACATCGGCCGTTTAAAGGGTTAAACTGAAAATTAACATTTCGTCGCTGCTGGTAAACGTGAATATATTTTGAGGAATGAAATGTGGCTGCCAAGAGCAATTGGCTTGCCAACACTAGAATGTCAATCTTCTTTTCTTTCATCATCGCCTGCAATTTTTTGGAAGTGTGGCATGGAGCAAGGTCATGCTGAAAAATGCCATTCGCACCATTAAACCACTTCTCCATCTCTGGAACAACCGTCCGTCGTATTATTTCACAATATTTACCGGAATTCATCATTCCCTCAATAGGAGGAAGGCTTCCAGGTCCTTCAAAGGTGAAACACCCCCAAAACATCTTTTTAACTGGGTTTTCCCCTCCTGTTGCAAATGTGCTTCCCGGACAGGTTCGCCTTTAATCCGTCGTACAACAGATTTTCTCTGTCCTTGGACAAAAAATGGACCTCATCACTAAACATCACTCTTTTCCAATCATCAGAAGTCCAGTGATTATATTTTTTAGCCCATCGCAAGCGTTTCTTCTTCATTGAAGCTGTCAGGAGTTGCTTTTTTACAGGTCTCCTCGCAGGTCGTCCAGCTTCTAACATTCTGTGGATGAGTGTATCTTTGCACCTCCGGCTGCTCACTCTCTCTGCAAGTCTTGACTTGTAATTGATGGACATATTACACTTTTCCTTATTATCAATTTATCAGTTCGTGGTGATGTCTTACGTTTTCGCCGACATAATCTTATTCGTTTTGGTGACACCGATCCACTATCTTTCTGGTCTTTTAATAGTTTTGAACCACTGGATTTACTGACGTCTGTGGCCGCAGAAATCTCACGAATAGTCATCGCAGTATTTTCCATAAGCGCTAAAACTTTAGCGCGTTTCCTTGACGAATTCACAACTGCACTTTCCACCGCCAACTCACTCGTGTATGCTGTTATCAAACGCCGGCTCAGAACTGAACGTAATCTGCCACTAGACAGATGAAACTAGCAAAAACCGGTTCTGGACGGTTACGGTCACATTTCTACGCAGTTTGTTTACGCCCACTTCCGTCAATAACGAGCAACGCCCAGATAAACTCAAGGAATCGAACTTTCTTCACTTTGTCCCAATTAATTTGCACACCACTGTATGGCTGTATAGATCGTCAAGATCTCTTGCCACCGAATGGAGCCGTAGCCTCCTTTGTGATTCTCAGCCTGAAACTCACCAGATTGGGTAGCCAGCCTAATACTGAGAGAAGGGCACAAATCTCAGGAGCAAACATCATAACCGATTCGCAGGGCTGATAGGCAGGAATCCATCCTCGTATTGGCGCAACATTCGTTACCGTTCCCCCAAAGCTGCGAATTGGATGTTTGGCAATGGGAACTGTACCCACAGTAGTTTCCCACCAATCAGTCAAGAGCTTGGCGATTATTCAATTGCACTAGGCCACTGGTGCTTGGATTATTAATTGATAAATAACATTTCTAAAACAAACATGTGGTACATCCGCTGGAAATACGCCCACGCGCCACTGAATTAGAAACCTTATGCTGATGTACGTAAATGTAACTGACGCAGCGTATCTGAAAAATACGTGGTCACGTGCATCACCACGTGACCTAGGCACCTATTTAAGACTGCTGCTCGTCATTAGTGTTGATCGTAATGGGAACTTTTTTTTTATTTTTGATTGTTTTTTTTATGATTTATTAAACCTGGTGGTACAAAGACATGACAAACAGGCAGACATAGACAGGGTACAGATGTTTCACATCAAAAAGTACCTATCAACAAGTTAGAAAAATCATGCAATGCATTGATTATAATACGCTTTCCAACATACCAGTAATCATTACTCAAGTTATGAGGATAATGGCTGTGGAATAAATATCGGTCCTGTGCTCTGACGTTTGATCCCATTTCGATTATATTTAACAGAACCGGTTCAGTGTACCTCCGAAATAACATGATAAAGTTTTGTCGTAATGGAAGCATTTTTACGTAAGTTATGATGCATAAGCGCTATGCAATAGATTCCGCTCCTGTGTCCTAACCGTTGACCCCATTTCGCCCATTTTCAATAGGATTTGTCCCCATGTGGTCCCCTACCACATACTAAAATTTCATCGAAATCGAACTTTTTTTACGTTAGTTATGACGCATAAGAGCAGTGGAATGGATCCCGCTCCTATGTCCTAACCTTTGATCCCATTTCGTTCACTTTCAATAGGGTTCCTTCCCAGGTGATTCTCTTCCACATATTAAAAGTTCATCGAAATCGAACGATTTTTACGCGAGTTATCGTGCGGACGGACATACGCACACAACGCGTGATGTAATGAGGCAGATGGGAATCGCGACCATCTGCTCGAAAGGGTGTGACGTCGTAAAACTTTAATAGGATCCACACACAATGCGTGACGTAATGAGACAGATGGCGTGACAGCGCGCCAACATCTCAAGTGCGAGATTGGGACGTCATAAGATCGTTCCCAGTGGTCCTCTACCACATAATAAAATTTCATCGAAATCGAACCATTTTTACGCACGTTATGATGCATAAAGGCAATGGAATGCATTCCGCTCCTATGTCTGGACCTTTGACCCCACTTCACGCATTTTCAATAGGGTTCTTTCACAGGTGGTCCCCTGCAATATACTAAAGTTTCATCGACATCGAACCATATTTACGCAAGTTATGACGCATAAAGGCAATTGAATGGATCCCGCTCCTATGCTGTAACCTTTGACCCCACTTCACCCATTTTCAATAGGTTCATCCCGAGGTGGTCCCCTACAATATGCTAAAGTTTCAGTTTCATCGACATCGAATCATATTTACGCAAGTTATGACGCATAAGGGCAATGGAATGGATCCCGCTCTTATGCAGTGACCTTTGACCCCATTTCGTTCATTTTCAATAGGATTCGTCCCCAGGAGGTTGTCCCTTACCTCATAATAAAATTTCATCGAAATCGAACCATTTTTACGCGAGTTATCATGCCGACAGACATATGGACAGACGGACGGACAAAGCTGGAGCATATACGCTTCTTCAACCTGCGGTTGGAAAGCGTAAAAAATGGTTTTACAGTATGCTAAATGAACAACGTACACAGAGAGCCACTGTTGATCAAGTAACACCTAATAAACAAGTACACATCAAACATGGTTTTACAGTATGCTAAATGAGCAATGTACACAGAGAGCCAGTGTTGGACAAGTAACACATTGAGAGCCAGTGCCGAAAGACAAACACAACATCCATGGCTCACCGGGATTCGAGCCCTGGACCCATCGTGGACGAATGGTCAGTAGCCATTGCTTAGACCATTGCGCCACCGGAGCAGCGTAAAGGGAAAATCAAAGGATCTTTCGGCGTTCGATAAAGGGCTTATTGTGGGTGCCCGTCTAGCTGAAGCGACGATTTTGAAAACAGCAGAGATAACTGGTTTCTCGAAAGTCAGATATCCTGGGTCTTAAACCAGTGGGAAAAATAACCACATGATTTGTCGGAAGACTAACTTTGGCACGACGACAATCTGTCAGGAAGTCCTGTTTCTCAGTATGAGCTTTCCCGTACGGCTTGTAGGGAGAAACAGGACTTCTTGCGCAGCAATTGGCCTAAGCATTCAATGGAAGCTGTTCCGACCCATATCTCAGCGAACTATGCGCAGGGAACTGGAGTAGATCGTTATTGGCAGTTGCATGCCTGTACGAAAACCACTGACTTCGGCAAAGAACCAAACAATTCGTCTACAGAGGTGTCAGGAACAAAATGACTTGACACCGGAAGACTGGAAAAAGTCATGTGGTCCGACGAGTCGCGATATACTTTGTTCAGTACCGACGGTAGGCAGAGATTTTGGTGGTAGCCCCATGAAGCAATGGATCCAGCTTACCTTGTAAACACAAATCCAGGTTCTGGAGGTGGTTTCGTTGTGTGGAGTACATTCTGTTGGTACGAAACGGGTTTCCATGGAAAGTCGGATGTCCACCAAGAATTATCTGAGCATTGTGTAACGTATATTCTATTTTGACTTTCCTTTCGAGTTTCTTTTTCTATGTAAATTTGAGTTCATTCTCTTAGACATTTTCAAACCTTAACGTTATGGCTTTTCCCTCAAACGAGAATGATGTTGGCAACACACTGAGATCGGAACAAGTGACGTATGTGTGGCCGGATAAAAACGATGGATAAAAAGGCAATGCAGCGGTTGTTTAAGTGGGATTGATGTTATTGATGATAGACGTGCGGTTATTCTGCAATTAGTTGTTAAATCACTGATACTGTATTGAGTACACCAATAAACCGGATGTGAGTACAAACCATGTACAAACGATGTAAGCAAAATAAACGTAAACCGGATGTGAGTACAGCAGAGTACAAACCATACAAGCAAAATAAACGTATTTGTAAGTACTACAATTGACCTCTTTCTTGTAATGTGTATGGGTACCTTCTAATATTACATTGAATATATAATATATCATCATCATCATCGTCAACCATTATCAATCCACTGCTGGACGAAGGTCTCCCCAAGTTTCCTCCACAACGGTCTGTCTTGTGCCAGTCTCCTCCATGTCACCCCTGCATACTTTCGAATTTCATCCACCCATCTCCCATGTGGTCTTCTTCTGGATCTTTTCCTGTCACTTGGAATCCAATCTAAAATTTCGGCTGTCCATCGATGATCTGTCCTTCTGGCAGTATGTCCAGCCCATTGCCATTTCAGGGATTTAACTCTGATCATGATGTCTTCCACTCTTGTCATTCTTCGGATCCACGAGTTCCTCCTCTTATCTCTCCTGGTTACACCAAGCATGCACCTCTCCATGCTGCTTTGAGTTGTCTGCAGCCTTTGTATGTCTCTTTTAGTTAAGGTCCACGTCTCTGCACCATACGTAAGCACTGGAAGGATGCATTGATCAAACACTTTTCTTTTAAGACATAATGGCATATTGCTCTTGAAAATTATGCTGTTTCTTCCAAAAGCTCTCCAGGCAAGTTTTGTACACCGATTAATTTCTTCATCAATGTGACCCTCACTTAATATCTGCTGTCTAAGATAAACGTATGTGCCTGTTATCTCCAGCATTTCTCCATCAATCGATAAATCTTTATTTCTTGTAAAAGCATTGAACATCACTTTTGTCTTCTGAAAGTTCATTTTTAATCCCACTTCCTTTCTCTTGTCAGCAAGTTCCTGGATCATACTCTGCAGCTTTGATGGGGTAGTTGCAAAAATGACTACGTCATCAGCAAAACGAAGGTGGGTTAGATAATCTCCATTAATCTTTATCCCCTCGTTTTCTCAGGTCAGCGACTGAAAAACACCCTCCAATGTGCATTAAAGAGCTTCGGAGATATGGTGTCACCTTGTCTCACTCCCTTTCCAATTTTTATGTGTGTTGTATTTTCAAACAGCCTAATCTTTGCACTTGCATTTTCATAGATGTTATTAATAATATTAATGTATGCATCTTCAATACCGCAGGATTTCAGAGCCATTGTAACTGCTGATGGTTTCACCGAATCAAAGGCTTTTTCATAATCGATAAAAGTCATGCACAATGGAAGTTCATATTCCCTCGCTCTTTCAATTAGTTCTCTCAGTACGTGGATATGATCTATTGTGCTGTAGCCACTCCTGAATCCAGCTTGTTCTCTCGGTTGAGCCATGTCCAGTGTTACCTTCAAGCGGTGTGAAAGAACTTTAGTGAAGATTTTATAAACCACTGATAGGAGGCTGATAGGTCTGTAGTTTCCGAGATCCTCAATGTCACCTTTCTTATGTAGCAGGATCATTGTAGCGGTGTTCCAATCCTCAGGAATCTTCCCTTCATTAAGGCATCAAGTGAAAATTTGGGCGAGTACTGTTTCGATTTCTCCACTCGCTTCTTGTATGATGTCTACAGTAATTCCATCTTCTCCTGGAGCTTTTCCCCGCTTCATGTTCTTGATTGCATGTGCAACTTCTGCTGGAAGGACTGGAGGAATTCTGGTACTGGTGCCTTTCATGATGTCTGGAGTGCATGTATCATCCCTTTCATATAATTTGGAGTAGAAATCTTTCACTCTTGTCAAAATTTCGTCTCTATTTCTTGTTACAGAACCATCTTCTTTTCTCAGTGCCATAATCTGTTTTCTTCCCTTACTGAGATGTCCCTTTGCTATCTTTAGGCTTTGGTTGTTTTCAATTGCTTTCCTCACTAGTTCACAGTTGAATTTCCTTACGTCTTCAGTGATACTTTTTCTTACTGTCTTGCATAGCTCTATATATTCCACTTTGGAAGTCACATCTTCTTTAGTTGTCCTCATCTCTCTTCTTTTTTGCATCAACATTTTGGTTTTTCCTGATAATTTGTTCACATGCAACTTGTTCTTAGACCCAGCTAATTTTGTTGCTGTTTCCATAAGAGCTTTGGTTACTTTTCTGTTAACTTCAGAAATATCCACTTCTTCCGATGTTAGGCCTTCTAAAGCAGAGAACCTGTTCTTCAGTTCCAACTTGAAGGCATTATGGTGTTTTTTAAGGTTGGTTATGTCAACAGATTTTGTTTGCCTTATGAGCTTGCCACGTTCAAGTTTAGTGTTGAGGTGCATCTTACATCTCACCAATCTATGGTCACTACCTGTGTTGAACTTGTTTAGCACACTGCAGTCTTCTATGACGAATTTTTTGTTACACATAATAAAATCAATTTCACTTGTCGTCCCATTTGGATGTCTTCATGTCCATTTCCTGTGTGGCCTTTTCTTGAAAAAGGAGTTCAAGATGAAAAACCCTTCTGCCTCTGCAAACTCAACGAGAGTATTTCCACGCTGGTTTCTGTTGCCGTGACCGAATTTACCTACTGAAGTTTCATTCTGTTGCCGTTGCCCTATTTTTGCATTGAAATCTCCCATAATTATTTTCAAGTGCTGCTTACCTTTATTATTTAGATGACAAATTTCCTCATAAAATTCTTCAATTTCTTCTTCAGGATGACTTGTAGTGGGTGCATAAGTTTGAATAATCTGAGCCTTGTATCTTCTCGAGAGTTGGATAACGAGTCGTGCAGCTCTGTCAGAGGACCTGTGACGTACCTGCCAGCAGGACGCACACGACATAAAGGCAGATAGGAATCAGAATAATCGTCTGCGTAGCTCAGTTGGTAGAGCGACTTGTTCCGGAATAAGCGGCCTCTGGTTCGAATCCCGGCGTAGACCAAAAATGACGGAGAAATTTACTTCGTTATAATGGCGCCCGAACTATCCGGATGACCCGACCGTTCAAAATCTCGCATTGGTGTGATGTTCTTTCCACACCGCGAGATAGGAAAAATAAGAGAATCCCTTCTCCAGCGCTTCGAAAAATAAAAATGTGTGATGTTGCATTCCACACAGCAGATTGACTGGGAGTTCTCAAGTGCACGTTCGAGACAGTGGATGGCTGCCTGCAACGATTCATGGTCACGGCTGACCCGTGGGCCATGCCCCCGGCTCTCTTTCGGGGGGTGATGTGACGTACCTGCCAGCAGGACGCACACGACATAAAGGCAGATAGGAATCAGAATAATCGTCTGCGTAGCTCAGTTGGTAGAGCGACTTGTTCCGGAATAAGCGGTCTCGGGTTCGAATCCCGGCGTAGGCCAAAAATGACGGAGAAATTTACTTCGTTATAGACCTTTCAAATTCTAAAACTTTATCCTTCAGTTCCTTGTTTATTATAAATCCAACACCACTAGTTCTGCCAGTATCTGTCCCACGATAGTAGAAGAGATGTCCACTTTTCAGTTCGATGAGCTTTTCTCCTTACCTCACTTAGCCCCACGATGTCCCACTTGATCCTTTGTAGTTCCTCTTCCAATTCAAAAAAGCCTTGAATCAGAAGATAGGGAGCGTCCATTATACGTAGCCAAGGTCAGCATCAGATGGCAGCCTAGTCCGGTCCTCCGGGGATTCTTAGCACCCTCTGCCTTCATGTCGCACTGGCCGCTGCCTTGGCCAGGTACATTCCAGCTGCCGGAGACTGAGGGCCAAGATTTAAGTTGTGGAATCATTTTTGAGGGGTTTGGCTATAACTCACCACGCTGGCCAAGCGGGTTGGTGAGTGTGGGATAGCATTTCCTCTAATCCCGATGGTATAGTTATACCGCTATTGGCGGTCGTCAGAGCCCCTTTAGTGGGAACAGGATGCACCACGAGAAGGCGGGATTGACATATGTCAAGGAGAGGCTGTGATGTTACGCATCACCTGACCTTACATCACATAATATATATACATGTATGCAGGGTTGTACAATTACGTGTAAAAAACGGTTTTCTACGTGACGCGTAAATTACGCGTAAAAAACGTAGAAAACGTAAAATACGTAAAAAACGCGTAAAATACGTAAAAAATTAAAAAAAACATGGCTTTGTGCTGTTAATTAACTTGCTATGTACGAATACGAGAAAAACGAAGATCCTTTAAAAAACCAACATAACCTTCGGTATTTTTATATGATCTTATTGGAACAGTGCAAACTGCCACGTCCACGTGACATACCACCAGGATACAAGAAAGCGGCCCAGCTTCGAACGTTCGAAGAAATTGGTTCAAATATATTATACTCTTAAGTTACAAGATCATAACAGTGAGGATTATTAGTGTGATTAAGGGTGTGTGAGAATTGAGAGTGACAATTATAAACATTTAAAGAGCATTTAAAGAGCTTTAGTAAAAATTAAAATAATGACAAAGTGTTAATAGACAGCGATATTTTCAGTGTTAGAAGTAAAAAATCAGTTACATTTAAAAACAGTAGTTTAATGTTTTGTCGAATCTACAATTCTTTTCTTTAAGGGTATAAGATAGCACAATCAATATGAAAAAAATTAAGTTTTGAAAGGGCAAAATTATGATTTTGAAGTGTACACCTGGATGACATGTCAAACACAAATATTATTAAATGAAAATGTACCATATTTTGCATTATAGACTTGTCGTAAACATTCATGTCAAAATATTATCTTTGGTGAACAAACTGAACATAAAATTGTTTATTTCCTATAATTACATAAATATGAAAATACACTCGACGAATTTGAAGCTGTTAATAAAATTTTGGATTCTATTCCATATACATTGTGATTTTTATATCGATGCAGGTGCAAGAGGTAGATTGCTTTCTCTATTTTTTTTAATATATAAGAAAGAACAGATATAATTTCTAAAAAAAATCTGTTAATAGCTGGCTGAGCTTTATGAAAAATCTTAAGAAAATAATGATTTCATAGTGAAATATACAAGAAACTTTAAGTTTAAAATGTAATAAAATTAAAGTGGTTCTTATATTATATTTTTCATACATGAAAGAAAATTAGTTTTTTACGTCTGCGTAAAAAACTGGTTTTCTACATAAAGTAAATTACTTGTACATTACACGTAATTTACGTAAAATACGTAACGAGTAAATTACCTTGCCAACCCTGCATGTATATATATTCAATGTCGTTATGTGTGAATATTAGATACATAATATCTAATATTCACACATAACGTAATTACTGACGTAAGGGCTAAGTTACAGCGGCAAGACAAATTACGTTATAATTGTTGCCGATCAAGTTCATCTTACAATGTTTACTTTTTATCTACCAGGTGACGACAGTTTCATGGGCGACAATGCTACTTTGATTCGCTCAAGATGTGTTTAACAGTGGCTTAGCGAGTATGACAGCGACTTCCACTATCTTCTCTCACTACCACAAAGCCCGGAAATGAATTGAGAATGTGCGGAACATGCTAGAAAACCAGATTCGGGAGCAAAGTCCTCTTACGTCAAATCTGAGGCAGTTAAAAGACTGTCTGGTGAACGCCTGATAAGCTTTGGGCCGCGGGTGGCCTAGTGGGCAACGTTCGTGACTGCCACGGAAAAGACCTCAGGTTCGATCCCAGGCAGGTACGAACGCTCGATCCACTAAATACCCGCCGTGCGTCGGATGGGCACGTTAAGCCGTCGGACCCCGGTAGTAAATAAAGGCGTCTTCTACCTCGCTTCCGGGTCACTTTCCTATCGGGAGCTCTAGCCCAAATCTCCTAGCTTCCTATTTCTAAGAGTTGTTTAAGACCTGGGGTCAGACACTCCCTGCCTAAAATCCTCTACATCTGATCTGATCTGATCTACTAGAGCATTGAATGGGCACGTTAAGCCGTCGGACCCCGGGTACTGGTCCCCCGGTAGTAAATAAGGGCGTCTTCTACCTCGCTTCCGTGTCAATTTCCTATCGGGCACTCTAGCCCAAAACTCCTAGCTTCCTGTTTCTAAGGGTTGTTTAAGACCTGGGGTCAGACACTACCTTCCTAAAATCCTCTACATATGATCTGATCTGATCTACTAGAGCATTGAATGGGCACGTTAAGCCGTCGGACCCCGGGTACTGGCCCCCCGGTAGTAAATAAGGGCGTCTTCTGCCTCGCTTCCGTGTGACTTTCCTATCGGGCACTCTAGCCCAAATCTCCTAGCTTCCTATTTCTAAGGGTTGTTTAAGACCTGGGGTCAGACACTCCCTTCCTAAAATCCTCTACATATGATCTGATCTGATCTACTAGAGCATTGAATGGGCACGTTAAGCCGTCGGACCCCGGGTACTGGCCCCCCGGTAGTAAATAAGGGCGTTTTCTACCTCGCTTCCGCGTCACTTTCCTATCCGGCACTCTAGCCCAAATCTCCTAGCTTCCTATTTCTAAGGGTTGTTTAAGACCTGGGGTCAGACACTCCCTTCCTAAAATCCTCTACATATGATCTGATCTGATCTACTAGAGCATTGAATGGGCACGTTAAGCCGTCGGACCCCGGGTACTGGCCCCCGGTAGTAAATAAGGGCGTCTTCTACCTCGCTTCCGTGTGACTTTCCTATCGGGCACTCTAGCCCAAATCTCCTAGCTTTCTATTTCTAAGGGTTGTTTAAGACCTGGGGTCAGACACTCCCTTCCTAAAATACTCTACATATGATCTGATCTGATCTACTAGAGCATTGAATGGGCACGTTAAGCCGTCGGACCCCGGGTACTGGCCCCCCGGTAGTAAATAAGGGCGTCTTCTACCTCGCTTCCGTGTGACTTTCCTATCGGGCACTCTAGCCCAAATCTCCTAGCTTCCTATTTCTAAGGGTTGTTTAAGACCTGGGGTCAGACACTCCTTCCTAAAATCCTCTACATATGATCTGATCTGATCTACTAGAGCATTGAATGGGCACGTTAAGCCGTCGGACCCCGGGTACTGGCCCCCCGGTAGTAAATAAGGTCGTCTTCTACCTCGCTTCCGTGTGACTTTCCTATCGGGCACTCTAGCCCAAATCTCCTAGCTTTCTATTTCTAAGGGTTGTTTAAGACCTGGGGTCAGACACTCCTTCCTAAAATCCTCTACATATGATCTGATCTGATCTACTAGAGCATTGAATGGGCACGTTAAGCCGTCGGACCCCGGGTACTGGCCCCCCGGTAGTAAATAAAGGCGTCTTCTACCTCGCTTCCGTGTGACTTTCCTATCGGGCACTCTAGCCCAAATCTCCTAGCTTCCTATTTCTACGGGTTGTTTAAGACCTGGGGTCAGACACTCCCTTCCTAAAATCCTCTACATATGATCTGATCTGATCTACTAGAGCATTGAATGGGCACGTTAAGCCGTCGGACCCCGGGTACTGGCCCCCCGGTAGTAAATAAGGGCGTTTTCTACCTCGCTTCCGCGTCACTTTCCTATCGGGCACTCTAGCCCAAATCTCCTAGCTTCCTATTTCTACGGGTTGTTTAAGACCTGGGGTCAGACACTCCCTTCCTAAAATCCTCTACATATGATCTGATCTGATCTACTAGAGCATTGAATGGGCACGTTAAGCCGTCGGACCCCGGGTACTGGCCCCCGGTAGTAAATAAGGGCGTTTTCTACCTCGCTTCCGCGTCACTTTCCTATCGGGCACTCTAGCCCAAATCTCCTAGCTTCCTATTTCTACGGGTTGTTTAAGACCTGGGGTCAGACACTACCTTCCTAAAATCCTCTACATATGATCTGATCTGATCTACTAGAGCATTGAATGGGCACGTTAAGCCGTCGGACCCCGGGTACTGGCCCCCCGGTAGTAAATAAGGGCGTCTTCTACCTCGCTTCCGTGTGACTTTCCTATCGGGCACTCTAGCCCAAATCTCCTAGCTTCCTATTTCTAAGGGTTGTTTAAGACCTGGGGTCAGACACTCCCTTCCTAAAATCCTCTACATATGATCTGATCTGATCTACTAGAGCATTGAATGGGCACGTTAAGCCGTCGGACCCCGGGTACTGGCCCCCCGGTAGTAAATAAGGGCGTTTTCTACCTCGCTTCCGCGTCACTTTCCTATCCGGCACTCTAGCCCAAATCTCCTAGCTTCCTATTTCTAAGGGTTGTTTAAGACCTGGGGTCAGACACTCCCTTCCTAAAATCCTCTACATATGATCTGATCTGATCTACTAGAGCATTGAATGGGCACGTTAAGCCGTCGGACCCCGGGTACTGGCCCCCCGGTAGTAAATAAGGGCGTCTTCTACCTCGCTTCCGTGTGACTTTCCTATCGGGCACTCTAGCCCAAATCTCCTAGCTTCCTATTTCTAAGGGTTGTTTAAGACCTGGGGTCAGACACTCCCTTCCTAAAATCCTCTACATATGATCTGATCTGATCTACTAGAGCATTGAATGGGCACGTTAAGCCGTCGGACCCCGGGTACTGGCCCCCGGTAGTAAATAAGGGCGTCTTCTACCTCGCTTCCGCGTCACTTTCCTATCGGGCACTCTAGCCCAAATCTCCTAGCTTCCTATTTCTAAGGGTTGTTTAAGACCTGGGGTCAGACACTCCCTTCCTAAAATCCTCTACATATGATCTGATCTGATCTACTAGAGCATTGAATGGGCACGTTAAGCCGTCGGACCCCGGGTACTGGCCCCCCGGTAGTAAATAAGGGCGTCTTCTACCTCGCTTCCGTGTGACTTTCCTATCGGGCACTCTAGCCCAAATCTCCTAGCTTCCTATTTCTACGGGTTGTTTAAGACCTGGGGTCAGACACTCCCTTCCTAAAATCCTCTACATATGATCTGATCTGATCTACTAGAGCATTGAATGGGCACGTTAAGCCGTCGGGCCCCGGGTACTGGCCCCCCGGTAGTAAATAAGGGCGTCTTCTACCTCGCTTCCGTGTGACTTTCCTATCGGGCACTCTAGCCCAAATCTCCTAGCTTCCTATTTCTACGGGTTGTTTAAGACCTGGGGTCAGACACTCCCTTCCTAAAATCCTCTACATATGATATGATCTGATCTACTAGAGCATTGAATGGGCACGTTAAGCCGTCGGGCCCCGGGTACTGGCCCCCCGGTAGTAAATAAGGGCGTCTTCTACCTCGCTTCCGTGTGACTTTCCTATCGGGCACTCTATCCCAAATCTCCTAGCTTCCTATTTCTACGGGTTGTTTAAGACCTGGGGTCAGACACTCCCTTCCTAAAATCCTCTACATATGATCATGATCTGATCTACTAGAGCATTGAATGGGCACGTTAAGCCGTCGGACCCCGGGTACTGGCCCCCGGTAGTAAATAAGGGCGTCTTCTACCTCGCTTCCGTGTGACTTTCCTATCGGGCACTCTAGCCCAAATCTCCTAGCTTCCTATTTCTACGGGTTGTTTAAGACCTGGGGTCAGACACTCCCTTCCTAAAATCCTCTACATATGATCATGATCATGCCTGATAAGCTGCATATGTGCATACACTCCAACATCTTGTGGAACCTATGCCAAACCGCATTCGTGCTGTAATTCGAGCTAAAGGAGGTGCAACCCGGTATTGGATAAACGTTTCTAATTCAGTGGCCGGTATGTGTATATGTTACATGGTGCCGAGAGTAACATAGCATTGCCCTCTTTCGGTTAATAAAGTGGAACAAGCTCGCATGTCACGTGGACATGGCACTTTAAAAATATTAAGTGGGTTTAGCGATGTTATATTGTCAAAAAGACAGACAGTAGTAGATATAAACAATGTCCAAGAAGGTGTAACGACTCATAATTTATGTCACTATAATCAAATCACACATCAAGTTGTACTTCTGAGGATTTGGTTTATCTTCTGCAAATTTAGACAGAGACTTTCCATGTGAAACTGTAATTTGATGGAAGCCTTGGGCTTGGTATCAAAATATTATTTCTTTTGTCATCAAATTTTTTTTTCTTGAATAGCAGACCATATTTATGATACAAGTTCTTAACTTCCTCAACGACAGTGTGTCTATTGTACGTCAGCTACTGCACAGCTGATACGTACGTAACCCTTTTATTATTAAAGTTATTCCAGGTCTCATTTTGATGATAATTTCCAATAAGGGCAATTGCTGATTTCTTACTGCATAAATTTCTATGCAACAATTAATAATACGTGCGAGTGGCAATGTGATAAATAATATTGATTTTTGGAATATAAAGGCAATATTTAAAGCATCACGTAAAAAAATGCTTTTACCAGAGAAACTTCTAAAAGCATAAATTAAACAGCAGAAGTTTTGTCTTCTCTCAAGTAAATTGGAACTATCATGTTTACTTACCGAACTTTGATGTATAAGATCGGGGAGCTTTTGGGATGGCGCTCGAAGCCATTAATCTCTTTTTCCCAGAAATTCGTTTCTTCAGCAGTGAAATTACGCGGTAGAAAGCAAAGGATCCGGAACCCTGAAAATGTCACTTCACGAAGTGCTGTATCGTCCAATTTCCACTTAGAGTTTAATGAAATATTTCAGGAAAGAATTTCGTACAGTTTTATTACTTCCCAGAATTAAATTTCACTGCAAACTTATTTTCCTCAGCAGCTTCATGTTTTTTTTAAGGTTAAACGATTCCCATGAGCGTTTAAGGCGTCACTCATCCCTAAATGGGACAAAGAAAAAATAAAATTAGTCACACATCCCTAATTGGGACAAAGAAAAAATAAAATGAGTCACTCATCCCTAATTGGGACAAAGAAAAAATTAAATGAGTCACTCATCCCTAATTGGGACAAATAAAAAACAAAATGAGTCACTCATCCCTAATCGGGACAAAGAAAAACAAAATGAGTCACTCATCTTTAAATGGGACAAAGAAACAATAAAATGAGTCACTCATCCCTAATTGGGACAAAGAAAATCAAAATGAGTCACTCATCCCTAAATGGGGCAAAGAAAAAAATAAAATTAGTCACACATCCCTAATTGGGACAAAGAAAAAACAAAATGAGTCACTCATCCCTAAATGGGACAAAGAAAAAATAAAATGAGTCACTCATCCCTAATTGGGACAAAGAAAAAATAAAATGAGTCACTCGTCCCTAATTTGGGACAATTGGTTCCAGGCAGCGAGGCCAAACGTGCCTCTTCCTAGGATTGGAGCGCTGATCCAGAAGTAAGTGAGATCTGTACTCTAACTAAATGGACCAATGGGCGACCGCAACGATTTCCTTTTCACATTCACATCGATACAATTCACAAAGTGCATAAGTTTATTATCTTCATGTCATACAAGCTGTGACATACCTGCCAGCAGGACGCACATGACATAAAGGCAGATAGTAGTCAGAACAATCGTCCGCGTAGCTCAATTGGTAGAGTGACTTATTTCGGAATGAGGGGATCCGGGTTCGAATCCTGGCGTAGACAGAAATGGCGGAGAAATTTACTTCGTTATAAAGCAATTGAGTACTCTACACCGCTACGGTGACCGAATGGTCATACGCGTGGGATTCTGGCCAATCGTCATATTTCGGCCACAGATGAAGCACGAATGGTGCGACTGGGCCGCGGATGGCCTAGTGCTCAACGTTCTCAAGATCGATCCCAGGTAGGTACAAACGCTCGAGCCATTAAGTGTCCACCGTGCGTCGGATGCAGAGTTGGAAACGGGGAAAACGTTTAGACCCGGACCTGGACATTTGGACCCGACCAGGATCTGTAACTGACCCCGACAAATCTCCTTTGAACTATAATACACTGCTGGCCACCCAAAATGCAACACCAAGATGGACACGAGATAGCAAAGACAGATTTACTGGACACATAACAACAGATACAAAGATGAAGCGATTGAGCTTACAGGCCCGTGCGACTTGCGGAACACGCAGACATCAATAGTTCGTGTGGCCCCCATGGCTGGCAATAACGGCCGCTACACGCCGCGGCATCGAACGAAAGAGGCTTTGAATGTGGGCTTGGGGTATGTTGGTCCAGCCTGCTTCCACACGTTGCCACAGTTCATCAGGCGTAACCGCGGGTGGTGCTTGCCGGGCCACTCGGCTGCCGATCAGCGACCAGACGTGTTCGATGGCCGACATATCGGGAGAACAGGCAGGTCACGGCAGCAGTCACACCTGGTGCGCTGTGAAGAATTGTTGCACGATGCGTGCCAAGTGCGGGTGCGCATTGTCCTGTGGAAACGTGGCCGCTGGCAGGTCCTGCAGGTAAGGAAGGACTACGGGCTCCAAAACGTCGGAGATGGTGCGGTGGCTGTTGAGTGTACCGGCGATGCGTACCAGAGGGGTCCGGGTGTTATATCCAATTGCGCCCCCAAACCATAACGCCAGGCGACAGACCGGTATGGCGATGCATAATGCAGGCGTCATACAGTCTCTCGCCGCGGTGCTGCCACACGCGGATTCGATCATCGTGGTGTTGCGGGCAGACGCGGGATTCGTCGGAGAAGACAATGTCGTGCCATTCCGTAGTGCAGGTGCGGCGTTCAACGGCACACTGCCGCCCCACCCGCCGGTGGTGTAACGTCAATGGTAATCGGAACAATGGGTGCCGTGCGACAACTCCCAGCTCCTGCAGTGATATTTCAGGAAAATATCCTGGATTTTATCACTTTGAAAGCGCAGTACATGTGTTTTTTTTTTCACTTTTCAGAATATCACTAAGCAAAAACGTGTTGAGAATGGTTATTGTATGAATGCCCCGCACGGGGATAACTGGTTTTCCAGTTATTTGGGGAGCGGCGCCCCCACGGCCCGAGCTGACCTTGTGACGGATCATTTTGTCATTTCGTCTTGAACGATTACATCACCGAAGGGACAGCTGTTCATCCAGCTGATGGGGGATGGCGTCCCCACGGCCCGAGCCAACATGTACTATATGTGTTGATTTTCACATTTTTTATGTTTTTTCACTTTACATGAACCCGCCTCAGTTGTAGGTTGCTGAGGTTGTGATTATGCGCCAGCTCAGGATTTTAGTTTCTCGTTTTCTTTCCTGTCTTCTCCATTTTATGTTCCTTCCTTTGTTTTTCCGAGCTGGTTAGCTAGACCTACCTGCACGTTTGCCGTGTGTGGTGACCCGTAAGGTGGAAAAGGGGATGCTGGAGGCTGAGGTTTCTGGAGGCCTAAGTGTTATTGTCGCCAGTTGCCAACACTCCTCTTTTCCCCCTGCTTCACCCTAAACGGGCGGCTGGGAACTAACCCACTCCTAGTCAATGAGGTCTGTGGCCGAGTGGAGCCCAGACCTCTAACGGCTTGTCGTTTTGCACGACAGGGTGAGTCTGGGGATAGGGTGGGCATGCCAAAGGGGTGTTCCCCAGGCATGGGAAAGTCTGGGTGCACGCCGAGCGTATGTCTGCCCTATCAACTTGCTATATCCGCTTGCTATCCCTAGAGCCGTGTCCTGCGTCCACTTGGGCTTGCGGACCTCCGGCTCTCCCTCGTTGGGCTCGATTGTGGGTGGGGAAGTCGGCGGACGAACTCATAAATTTTTTCATGGCTCTCAATTCTGTTTCCCACGAACCAACAACCAAAAGAGGTATGGAGGAAGGCTCATCCCCTTCCGCAAAAAAAACATGTTCCGGATTCTTCTAATGCTCGTTTCTTTTTGTGCACTCATTGGACCCTTCAAAGCCTTTGAGTGCCAAAAGTCCATTTTGGATCAATAAAGCTCTTCAATCCATCGCAAGCTCTCCTAAGAGCGTAAAGAAGCTCCAATCTGGAGATCTTCTTGTAGAGATGTCCACTGTGGCCTACAGTACCACACTTATTAACACCACCACGCTGCTTGAGACTCCTGTAAAAATAACACCTCATGGGTACCTAAATTCATCTCGAGGTGTTGTCTCCTCTCGGGATCTTATTGATTGCACTGAGGATGAACTTCTCGAAGAACTGAGGAGCCAACATGTTACGGGTGTGCGACGCATTTCTTTCAGGAGGAATGGGCAGTTTGTCCCATCCTGGAATATTATCTTGACTTTTAACTGCCCTTCCCTGCCTACATCCATCAAGGCAGGGTATCTCCACCTAGAGGTACGCCCGTACATCCCTAACCCTTTGAGATGTTTTAGGTGCCAGTCTTATGGCCATTCTCAGCAGTCGTGCAGGAGCAATCCTAGGCGTGCACGCTGTGGTGCCACAGAACATCTTTTGCAGGAATGTGTGGCCGAGGCCGAGTTTTGTGTGAACTGCAAGGGTTCACACGCGGCATCAGCCAAAGATTGTCCCAAGTGGAAGGAGGAGAAGGAAATCCAAAGGATTAAAACAGTGGAAAATATTTCCTATCCTGAGGCCAGAAGAAAAGTGGTTCCTGTTACATCTGATCGGCGATCATACGCTTCAGTGGTGGTTGCCAAATCTACGGTGGCCATTCAGACCGACATTCTGATCCCCCTCAAATGTCCACACAATGTAAACGACATCATCGCAGCCGGACTGGAGGCACTCCAGTCTCGAGCTAGGGGTCTGAAAGCGCCACCCACCACTTCGCCGAAGCAGACTCATCCCCCCACCAACAAGGGAACTCAGGCCACTTCTTCTAACAAAAAGACCAAAGCCCAGGATAAGAAAAGCATTTCTTCTCCTCCAAAATCTCAGGAAACGACTCAACGTCGTGCGCCTCCCGGTAAGACACTTGGGACAAAACATGCTCCCATCTTAGCCCCTGGTCACACGCCTCCAGATCTGGGGGAACCCCCAGCAGAGGCGATGGAGCCGGACTTCGTTTGATCATTTTCATTTTCATTTCACTTATAACCATGGCTTCCATCATTCAGTGGAACTGTCGAGGTTTGCGGACGAACTTTGATGAAGTGAAACATCTGCTTTCATTTTACTCTCCGGTGTGCCTTTGTCTACAGGAGACGAAGCTTAAACCATCAGACCTGCTTTCAGTTCGAGGCTACAGTGCATTTCGGACAGATAACTCGTCTGGAAATATAGCCTGTGGGGGAGTCACTATTCTCGTCCCTCACAGGGTTCCGGTATCTTCCGTCGCGGTTTTCACAACTGTGCAGGCCGTGGCGGTTCGTATTTCTATGCCTGTACCTCTTACTGTCTGCAGTGTCTATCTGCCGCCGGACGAGAACGTGAGCGTCTCTGTACTGGAGAGATTGGTTGATCAGCTGCCTTCACCCTTTCTTCTACTGGGTGACTTCAATGCCCATCATCATTTGTGGGGTAGTGTCAGCATCAGCACGAGAGGTCGTCGCATAGAGTCTCTTCTGTCCTCGGCCTCTTTGTGCCTTTTTAACACCGGTGCTGACACGTACTTCCATGAACCGACACGATCCTTCAGTGCGATCGATTTGACCTTGGGATCACCATCAATTATTGCTGACTGGTCGTGGGCGGTGTGTAACGACCTCCACGGGAGCGACCACTTTCCCATTGTCCTCTCGCATCATGCGAACATGCCATCTTCTGCCTCCCGCCCTCCTCGTTGGAGGATGGAGCGTGCGAGATGGGAGGTCTTCACACCGTCAGCTTTGATATTTTCTGCAATGGTGACCCAAGAGTCAATCGACGCAGCGGTTCTTGAAGTAACAAATTGTATTCTTCAGGCAGCTGATCTTTCTATACCACAAACATCTACGACACTCTCCAGAAGTCCGAAGCCTTGGTGGACCCCTGAATGCGCAGCGGCTAGGAGAGCTCAACATAAGGCCTGGTCTACGTTTCGGCGTTATCCAACCGATGCTAATCTCGTTACATTCAAACGAGCAAAATCCTATGCTCGGTTGGTGCGTCGACGTAGCAAGAGGGAGTCTTGGATCCAGTATGTTTCATCTCTCACTTCACGTGCCAGTTCGAAAAGTGTGTGGGACAAGATTCGTAAGATCCGGGGTAACTACAGCTCTCACCAGATCTCCATTCTCGAGAGTAACGGCTGCACATATGCTGGAGTCGGGGAGATTGCTGATTGTTTGGGGGAGGCGTTTGCCTCCGTGTCGAGTGACCTGGCGTATCCTTCCTCCTTTCTGAGGATTAAATCCACTGCGGAACGCCAGAGAATCTCCTTTGCGCCTTTTCTCGACACTGGATATAACTCCCCCTTCAGCATGGTTGAACTCAGGGTGGCTCTGCATCGGTCCGGCGCTACATCTGTCGGTCCCGATGGAATCCATTATGACATGCTCCGTCATCTCTCGCAGTCGTCTCTCGAGAATCTCTTAATCTTGTATAATCGTATTTGGTCGGAGCACAGTTTCCCGGAATCTTGGCGAAACGCTTTTGTTCTGCCTTTTCCCAAACCTGGCAAGGATCCCAAGTCTCCCTCTAGTTATCGTCCAATTGCTCTCACTAGCTGTCTGTGTAAAGTTCTTGAACGCATGGTTAATTCCCGGTTAATTCATTTTTTAGAATATCATCAAGTACTTTCACCATCACAAAGCGGCTTTCGCCGTCATCGTTCACCTCACGATCATCTCCTGCACCTTGAGACATCTGTGCGCGAGGCGTTCGTGCGTAGGCAGCACCTGGTTTCTGTATTTTTTGATATTGAAAAAGCTTATGATCGAGCGTGGCGGCACGGTATTATCCGTGACCTCCACGCATGCGGATTGCGAGGAAATCTTCCGACATTTATTTTAAATTTTCTTCGCAATCGGGTGTTCCAGGTGCGCCTGGGTACGACGTTATCTGCAACATTCCATCAAGAACAAGGTGTTCCCCAAGGTTGCATTTTATCTGTCACATTGTTCATCCTTCGCATTAATTGTCTCCTCACAAATCTTCCTCCTGCGGTTTCGGCTACAGTTTATGTTGATGATTTACACATTTTCTGCCCGTCATCCAGCATGAATTTTATTGAAAGGCAGTTGCAGTCCGCGATTACCCAGATCTTTAAAGCGGCGAATAGCAATGGTTTCGTTCTTTCTCCCGACAAGACAGCGTGTGTCCATTTCTGCCGGAGGCGCGGCATCCATCCAGACCCAGAGCTGTTTTTAGACCGTGCAGCCATACCAGTTTTGCCGGAGACCAAGTTCCTTGGACTGACCGTCGACCGTGCGCTTACATTCCGTGCGCACGTTCGGCGGCTCAAGATTTCCTGTCTGCGGGCTCTATCTATTCTTAAGATCCTTTCGAGAGTCTCATGGGGCGCAGACAGGCTGTCGTTGATTCGCATTTATCATTCTCTAATACGGTCAAAACTGGATTATGGTTGTATCGTGTATGGCTCTGCTCGTCGTTCCGTTCTCCGGCCTTTGGACACTATTCACCATCAAGCACTGCGTCTTTGTTCGGGAGCATTTCGAACATCTCCAATTCCCAGCCTTTACGCTGACGCGAACGAACCATCGCTTGAATTACGCCGTCTGCAGCTGTCTATTCAATTCTACTTGAAACTTAGATCTCTTCCAGACCATCCTTTATACGATGCAGTTTTTCATCCTCAGCATGCTCGTTTATTCGGGAACCGGCCCTCCTGCATTTCAACTTTCGGTCTTCGTATGGCGACCGTAGCCCGTGATGTAGGGCTCGACCTGTCACTTGTTGGAGAGACTAGGGGCTTTGGGGATCCTCCATGGCACCCGCTTGGTGTCATGGTTGATACCACCTTTACATCTTTCGATAAATCCTCAACCCCTGCGTCAGTGTACCGGCAGCTCTTCGCTGAGCACCGTGACCTCAATTCTTACTACACTCCCATTTTCACTGATGGCTCCAAGATGCATGGAATTGTTAGATCCGCGGCTGTCTGTGTAGATGACGTGTCAGTAGCGCGGATCCCAGTTGAGGCCACGGTGTTTTCGGCGGAGATGCATGCTGTGTATCTTGCATTGCTTCATGTTCAGTCGGGCTCTCATCAACGGGCTGCGGTGTACACTGATTCTTTGAGTGTTGTACAGTCACTGTCATCGTTGGACTGCTGTGACCACCCTTTTCTTCTTACCGTACGAAGGCTTCTTTGTTCTTTGCTCGAGGCCGGTGTCCAGATGCAATTTTGTTGGATTCCCGGGCATGTTGGAATCTCGGGTAACGAGTGTGTTAATGCGGCTGCTAGATCTGCTTCCTCTTTGGTCGTAACACGCTTGCCACTGTTTCATCGGGATTTCCGCTTTCTGGTTCGCGACCATATCAAGCGAACGTGGCAAGGTCTGTGGGACCAACAGGTGGAAAATAAACTGCATCGTATCAAACCTAATCTTGAAATTTGGAAATCCACATATCGTCGGAACCGTAGGGAGGAAGTGGTGCTTGCGCGTCTCCGCATTGGGCATTGTCGTTTCACTCACCGCTTTTTGCTGTGTGGCGACACCAGTGGCGGCCCGTCAGATGAGGCAAGTGAGGCGCCGCCTCACCTGAAATTCCGCAGAATGAGAAGTGAAAAAAAAAAAAAACTTCGGTCAGTAACGAAGATATAAGAACTTTGCAGGATAAATGAAACACTGAAATTTACATTGTGATTCATGAATTAGGTTAAAAAAAGGCTTTCAAGAAGATTAATGAATCATTATTTTTGCAAAGCAGCTGCATGTTTTAAGCGCTTAGAGGCGACCGGCTGAATCGTCTCGATGAGAAGCCGGTTTTGGGAACTGGGGATCAGAGAAGAGCCCTACAGAGTGAACCCCCCACCCCCACGGTCCGAGGTCTACCTAAGGAGGTGCCGGACTTCCAGTAAGAGAAAGGAAATTTCTGAGGCGACCCTCCATTTCGCTTAAACTGGAATCGCATCTCTGCTGTTATTGGAGAACCCAAGGATTGTGTATCCAATGGGCGCGGGAAAATGAGCAGATGACCTTGGTAAAAAGTGGTTTTACAGGCGATGACGCCGTTCGCCTCTCTATGCTTTGAAGTAGGATGATTTCTACGTAGCTTTAACTATTCGTCAGAGTATATTTGAGTCTAACTTTTTGTAGTGTGTTTTCAATCCTCTCTTTTGCGGGTGTTGGCTAGTTCATAGTAATGTTGAGTTTTTCTTCTTTTTTATTTTGTTATTGTTACTAAACAGCATATTTTGATTTGGGTTGGAAAATATGAATGGCCCAATAAACGACGTGATTTGTGTTCTGGAAGAAATTCCTTTTAAACATTGGAAAGATTATAATAAAAGGGATGTTCTCATATCTGGAAGACCGACACCTGTAATAAGTTCAATATCTAAAGATAAGAAGTGCGGCAAATCGTTTCTTAGGTCTTTCAATAAATCATGGTACGAGATTTTCCCCTGGCTTTCTGGTAGCTATTACAAGCAAACTCTCTTTTGCTGGCCATGTTTACTTTTGAGCAATAAGAAAAATGTGTGGAATACAACGGGTTATTTTGATCTGAAAAACTTTTCTCGTAGTGCAAAATTGCACGAAAGCTCTAAAGAGCATATAACTAATCACGTAGGTCTGAAACGGATGGAAAAAAATATAAACACTATTTCTGATATGCTCAAAGAAAATGCTGCTCTTCATAAAGCTAAGTTTAATGAAAAGGTCAGACTAAATAGGCTTTTTATGGAACATATAATCGATTTAGTTGTCGTTCTAAGCAAGCAAGAACTGCCTTTTCGAGGACATGATGAATCTATTTCCTCATTAAATAAAGGTAATTTCAAGGAGATGTTCCATTTGTTACTTCGTAGGAGCACCCCAGAATTAAAAGCACATTTTGAAGAAATACGAAGCTTATTTTCTGGACAATCTAAAACGATACAGAATGATTTAATGGAGTGTATTCATGAATATATAAACGAATGTGTTAAAAGCGAAATTAATGAGTCAAAATTTTTTTCAGTGCAAGTTGATGATACAACTGATATTACTCAAAAATCACAGTGTTCAATAATTGTCAGATACATATTGGACTCAAATTGTGAAGTAGTTGAGCGCTTCCTTGGTTTTTATGATATCAGCACTGACAGGACTGCTGTGGCACTGTATGATCTGCTAGCATCGGTTTTGGAGGAGTTTGATTTTAAATCAAAGTTAGTAGGCCAGTGTTATGATGGTGCAAGCGTTATGGCTGGAGAGTTGAGCGGTCTGCAGAAAAGAGTCAAGGTAGAAGCCCCGCAAGCTTTGTTTACCCACTGTTTCGCCCACCGCCTTAACCTTGTCCTACAACAGGGGTGCAAAAGTATTGTAAATTGTCGCATATATTTCGCAACTGTATCCAGCATGCCCTCATTTTTTCATAAATCTGCCAAGAGAACCCACGTAGCAGATTCAGTTGTTGGGAAACGGATTCCTCAAATAGCGGAAACACGTTGGGCATCACTTTCACACATTTTGCGTTTAATTGTAAGCGAATGGGGCAAACTAAAGAATGTGTTTGAAAACATAATGAATGACCCGGAATCAACGGCAGAATCAATCAACGGAGCCATAGGATATTTGAAAAATTTCACTAATTTTGAATTTGCTTTTTTATCACTGATTTTTGATGACATTTTTGGAATTACGGATGTATTATTTGATGTTTTACAAAAAAAGACTTTAGATATCAGTTATTGCCAAAAACAAATTAAACAATGTTGCGAACGAATAAATAAGAAAAGGAATGTAACCACTTACTTGAAACATTTCAGTGAATCAATTAGTTTGAGTGGAGGTCCTAAATGTCGCCAAAAGAAACATTTGACTGAAGAAGAAGTGGAAAACTATTACAAAATTTTGTTTTACGAAATCGTTGACAGCATAATAGTCCAAATAAATACCAGATTTGAAGATATGGGAAAGCTCGAGTTTCTGCAGCTAGTTGACAGCTCAAAATACCATAGTTATTCAGAGTCATTTCCATCCAGTGCCCTTAACACTCTCAAAAAAATTTATCCAAACATTTTTACAGACACACAACGACTAAAAAACGAATTAGATTTTTTATATAATGATCACAACTTCAGGGAACTCGGTGTTCAGAAAACCTTGAAAACAATGAAAGAAAACGAGCTGAAAGATGTGTTACCAGAAGCCTACAAATTATTTTCTCTTGTATTGACACTGGCATCAACAAGTTCTTCTGCTGAAAGGAGTTTTTCTTGTTTGAAGAGAATTAAGACTTACCTCCGTAATACAACGGCACAAGATCGTTTGTCTTCACTCGCTAAAATTTCAATCGAGAAAGAATTGCTGAACCATCTAATGTCCACTCAACCATTTTATGATCTGATCATAGACAAATTTGCAGCCAAAAAGGATCGCAGAATTGAACTTATTTATAAAACATAAACTGAAAGCATTCTGTTCGAGACCAAAGCAAATTAATATCGCATTCCTCTGTTTTTAATTCCAGGTTTAAATTACCTAATACTTTTTTTTATATAGAAATGTGCTTCCTTGACTTCTCCTGGACATTAATACAAAACGAAGCTAATAATTATCACGAGCCTGGACTTCAGTCTATGACCCGTGCTAAATGCACCTTCACTAATATGCCAATCGAACTGTGACTTTTATTCAAGCTCAAGAAACATTTCGTAAGAAAACAATTTCTATTCAAATGATTTACTTTGAATTTTTTAAGAAGTGGATCTCCGACTGGCGTTGGGATGTGAGTGACGCATTGACTAGCTAAAGAAACCGCACAAATTGCGTATTTTCGCTCAAGTGTATTACATAAAAGAATACAGGTGAAATATTTCTTTCTTTGTTGTAAAATTATCGAATAATTGTTTTCATAAAAATATTGTTGCAAAAGTAGCGTATATTACACACACACACACACACACATATATATATAGTGGTATATGCACATTTTCCCTCTAATATTTTTGGATTTTTTCGTGAAGAAAGACTCCCCACGCCGTGTTTCATATATTTCTAAAATTTTATTCCATTACTGTTGAATAATATTTGTATATAAGGGCTAAATGGCATGGGATGGAGCCCTAAGTGATGGGGTTTACAGCTGTTTATAACAAGGCGCCTAACCGAGACCAATGGCTTAACGAGACTTCCGAATCTCAGTAGATTTTAATGATTCAGCCGACTCGAACCCAGGACTTCAAAGATATCCGATGGGTGATACTGCCTTTGACATGAAACTTTTTGAGGGTGGGGCGGGGGTTCTGCATTTATGCTGTATAACTGTGTATAAGTACATGTAACAATTTGGGGGGGGGGGGCGCTTCGACAAATATTTCTCTATTGTACGTACGCACATCTTGGACATTAATACAAAACGAAGCTAATTTAATAAAATGAAGAAAATGCAATAAATTATAGTTGTTTTAATAAAAAGTTAATAAAGCAACTTCTTTGGCTGCTTTGCTTTACTTTCTGTTCTATTATCAAGAAATTGCATTGATATTATGTATCAATGTAATTTATTTGTATTACATTGTAAGTTATGTAAAAATCAATGAATTTAAATAGGGAAATTATCTATAAAACGTGCTTAGAAAAAGCTAACTGTCTCACCTACTTAGGGGGTGCAAACCACGACCCCCCGGCTACGCCACTGATATATATATATGTTCCTATAACGTTATACGAATTTATATATTTTTCAATAACATATGTGTTACTGTTTTACATTTACATCAAGACCGTTCGCCTCACCAGCATTTTACACCACGAGCCGCCACTGGGCGACACTGCGCCGATGTGTGAGACGTGCAATTGCCGACTCACGGTCACTCATCTTCTGTGTACCTGTGTTCGTTTTCGTGATGTACGTTTTCATTTCTTTCATTCTCATTTGTTGACCGAGGACGCCGCTACACTGCAGCGGCTCCTCAATGACCACTGCAATAATGTTGCTGTTTTTTCATTTTTTAAACAAATTGACTATTTTAAACGTATCTAGATTTTAGCCTTATCATCATCCTCATTTCTCAGTTTTACTGAATCAGCTAGATTTTAATCGTTGTATCATGTTTTTAATATTGTTTGTTTCATTATCTTTTTAGCCCTTCCATCGTTCTCATTTTTCAGTTTTACATGATCAGCCAGATTTTAAGCTTTTTACCACGTTTTTATTACTGTTTGCTTGTCTGTCTCGTCTCTGGCGCTCTTTGGCCAACCATGGCCCTTGCGCCACTAAAATCAACCAACCAACCAACCAACCAACCAACCAGCTCCTGCAGACGACATCGAACGGTACGTACTGACACAGGTTGTTGCGCAACACACCCTAATTCCTGCGCTAACATTCGTGATGTGGCGGTGCGTGCCGTCAATGCCCGCCGCACAACACGCCAGTCCTCTCGGTCGCTGGTGTGCCGAGGCTGCGGCAATCACTCACGTCGGTCCGTCCGTCCTTTTTGCACCTACCGAATCCATACTCGCCTCACTGTGGCTGGATGTCGTCCCACACGGGCGCCGATGTCTCGGTACGATAAACCGCTGTCGCGATAAGCCGCTATTCGTCCTCTGTCAAACTCCGAAACGTGCTGGGATGACTGCCGTATCCTGCGACGAGGCATCAGGAAGCTTCCCACGCACAGGTCTGGCAGCACAACACACTTCTACTACTTACACTCCGCCTTCTGTGCACCCTTCTTCTCGGTGGCGTGCCGGGCGCACATGATTTGCATATGCCCTGCAATGCAAATCGTTTGCATGTCCTCTCGCGGACGACACATGCTGGGAATTTCAGGCCAATTGTATGCTTCCTTCTTGGTGTTGCATTTTTGGTGGCCAGCAGTGTATATAGATATATTTACAAAAGTCACCGGGCACCCAGAAGAGAACACAACACAGCATTTTTTGACATACATTAGTACGGTGTCGGTCCATCTCTGGCCTTAATGCATGCACTGACCCTTCGAGACATGCTTTCGACAAGGTTTTGGAACACAGCTATAAGGATGCGCTTCCATGCAGTACATAATGCTGCCCCTAACTGTTGCTTAGTAGTAGGCTTTGGTTCCAAGCTTCTTATCCGGCGCTCTAATTCATTCCATAGGTGTTCTATGTTATTGAGGTCAGGGCTTTGCGCTGGCCAGTCCACACACGATACCGAATTATCGTCAAACCACGCCGTAACAGTCCTTGCTTTATGGTTCGGTGCATTATCCTGCTGGTACCAACAAGGCTCGGTTCCATAGTATTGCCACAGAGTTGGTAGCACACAATTGTCTAGAATATCGAGGTAGATGTGCTGGTTAACAGGTTTGTCCACGATAATCAATGGGACGGGACTATACCACGGAACACACCCCCACACGAATACACTGCCAGCTCTAAACTTGGCCGTAGGAATAGTACACTATGGTAAATAACGTTCCCCTGGCTGCTGCCATACCCACATACGGCCGTCAGACTCATGGATCGTGTATTTGGATTCATCAGTCCATAGCACCCGTTTCCGTTGATCTACGGTCCACTATAAATGCTCTTTACACCATGCTAAACGACGAGTAGCATTCCGAGTGCAGATGAAAGGCTTATGAGCAGACGAACGACCACGGTAACCCATGGAATGTAGTTCTTTGAGAATTGTACGTGTACATACCGAGGTTCCAGCATTTTTACTCACCTGCACACTGTGGTCTTATGCAGTACTCCGTCGATTAGCTGTAGCGACTCTCATGAGGCTTCGATGTCCTCTATCACTGATTTTCTTTAGTCTGCCGCTAAGTTTTGCTGCCTCAGGCATGCCAGGTGTCTTCCACATATTACATCCAAAACAGTTGACTTGGGTTTGTTTAAACGCCTCTCGGTTTCTCCTATGGACAACCCACTAATACAACAGTCTTTCCTTTCTCAAAGTCAGTTCTCTCCCTCCGCGACATTTTCACTCAACGTCACAGTGCGATGTGATCGCGGTCAGCTGCAGGCTTGTTTTTATACCGTTTGCAGCAATACCGCGCTTCTTAGCAACACAGCGGATCCGTTCATTTGCTTTTGAAGGGGTGTCCGGTGACTTTGTCAATATATTATAGTATCATCATCAACCATTATCAATCCACTGCTGGACGAAGGTCTCTCCAAGCCTCTTTAACAACGTCCTGTCTTGTGCCAATCTCCTCCACGTTACTCCCGCATACTTTCGAATTTCATCCACCCATCTTCCATGTGGTCTTCTTCTGGGTCGTTTAGTGTCCCTTGGAATCCAATCTAAAATTTCGACTGTCCATCGATGGTCTGTCCTTCTGGCAGTATGTCCAGCCCAGCGCGTGAGTCAACCGCACACTTCTCCCATAGACTTTAAATGGGAACTTTGCCACCCCACAATGCTCGAACCGTTGCCCCAATCTCATTTCTCTTTTCGACTGGCACATCTACATGGTAAGAGGCCTTCATGTTGATACCTCAACTATATCTTTACGTTCAGACGTTTTCTCAAAATAGGACTCACAGTGAAAAACCTTATAGAATTAATATATAGATTTTAAATATTTCTATACAACAATGCAAAAGCTCATCGAGAGCATTTGGTCGACGATTTTCTCGAAGACGAAGATTTTCGCCGAAAGGAGTGGCCACCCATATCCCCTGACCTCAGTGTCATTGAGTATGTGTGGGATGCCCCAGGGAAAAGCATTGTAGCTTGCTAGCTCCCTTCCAGAACACTTCCAGAACTCGGAACAGCTCTTATTGAGGAGTGGACATTAATCCCTCAAGACTTCATCAGTGCCCTTCTAAACAGCGTGAGGGGTCATTGCTTGAGCTGCGTGGCTCTCAGAAGTGATCCTACTCCATACTGAAAATACCACATATCTTAGACAAGAATAATTCCAGGGACTGCTCTTTCATGTAATTTGTAAGATCATGACATTACCGCATCCAAATTTAAATATTATGATTTCCTTCTGCTTGAGTTGCATAAGTAATGTAATAACAAACCTATTTACCAAATTTTATTGAATTTCCTCATAGATACGTTGTGAACGAATTTATAAATCTATATATTAATTCTAAAAGGGTTTTTTACTATAAGACCAGTTGTGAGAGAGCGGCTCAACGTAAATATATGGTTGAGGTATCTCAGATAGTCCAAAGTCCGAAGTCTTCTCTTTTCTGAGCGAACCGTTGCGCAAAGCAACGCTAGCAGGAATTTGTTTGAAAGTTCTTATCGGAACAGCGAACACTCGAAGACCTGATTGCGTTGTGCCATTGGCCTGTGTGATGTATACATACAATTTAACATTCATTCGATCCAGTTTATTCACGTAGGTAAGACGTTTCCCATTCTGTAAAGATGTGAATAAACGTTTCATATAAGTTTATTCCTTTGGAATAAAAAAAAAACAAAAAGAAACTAATCGTTGATTCCGACGGGTTTCGTCTACCGGGTTCGAATCCCGTCAGGCATGGATGTTGTGTTTGTCTTACGGCACTGGCTCTCTCCCTTCCCTTAAACCAGTGACCCTAAATTAGGGACGGACGACTGCTTATAGCCCAAGCGTTGGCTAATGATCATTAGTTCGTGAAGGGTCTGGGTTCGAATCCCGGTGAGACATGGATGATGTGTTTGTCTTAAGCCACTGGCTCACTCCCTTCCCTGGAACCAGTGACCCCAAATTAGGGACGGACGACTGCTTGTAGCCAGTGAGTTGCTCACGATGGTCGATAAACCTTCAGTCACCAAAAAAATAAAAAAAATAAAAAACTCACGATACCGTCGATTCCGACTAGTTATCCTTTAATTCTGAGTAGCCTACCAGTAACCAGTGCTACCACTAGATCAGATCAGATCAGATCATATGTAGAAGATTTTAGGAAAGGAGTGTCTGACCCCAGGTTTTAAACAACCCTTAGAAATAGTAAGCTAGGAGATTTGGGCTACAGTGCCCGACAGAAAAGTGACACGGAAGCGAGGTAGAAAGGGTGGAAGACGCCCTTATTTGTTACCGGGGAGGGGGGCAGTACCCGGGGTCCGACGGCTTGACGTGCCCATCCGACGCACTGCGGATATTTAGCGGTTCGAGCGTTCGCACCTGCCTGAGATCGAATCTGAGGTCTTCTCCGTGTGACAGCGCCCAAACTGAGCGCTGCACATTTAGGTCCAAAACCCATTCCCTATTTATTTATTTATTTAATTATTATTTTATTTATTCATTTATTTATTTATTTATTCATTTATTTATTTATTTATTCATTTTTATTAATTCATGTATTTTTTTTGAAGAAGGAGTACGTCTTATTTTGCCATATACTTTCGGGTGAATCTTTTCTTTTTTTCCCTCTCCGACCCCCTCTCTCCCAGCACAAGGCGTCACAGGACAGACCGACAATGTAAGGAGTAAACGCTGGCGACAGCCATCGGCGAGCTGGCTTTGTAGTATGTTTTATTGGGGCAATAGAAGTGTCCACCGTCTATAGCATCAACAATGCGTGTTGGGCCGACTGGAGACTTGTTGGAACCGGGCCTAACAGTTTAATTGGGGTAAGGATTTATGGCCGGTGGTTGTATCACGCGGCAAACGTAACTTCAGGGGTTCTCAGAATTTCACTGGAGCGGGTAGGAATCTTGACCCCCTAACGAATGGAAGATCAAAATGTTAATTCTCTGACCAGTAAGATTTGCACTGGGGAATTTAATTCAGGGAGGCTTGCGTTTGCCAGCTAGTGATTGGATGATGGGATATTTTGAGGTAGTGTGGGTCTTCTTGGGGGTCGTCGAAAATTTTAACAAGGGAAGAGAAGAACTTCGTCACTTTCATCTTTTCACTTGTTCTTCTAAGTCGAGGTGATTGACTTGCACTTGTTTTTTATTACTGGTGACTTGTCACTTGGGGTTGTTTTTTTTTGGTGGTCCAAAACGTGGACGCCGCCATGATGTATCAGAGACTGGCAGCATGACGAGAGCCCGCACCAAGTTTGACGGACCGGGGCAGACATCGCAGACCAGTACGCTAGGTGGAGGAACCACGATAACAGTGTTTGGCGGACGAGAATTCTCCCGGCTCAGGAATGGTCAGCAGCGCGATATCTAGTCCAGATTCGGAGGTTAAGTTAGGAAATCCATCCTATTCTTTTTTTTTTTTTTTGGTGTCCCCTCATAAAATCTTTATCGGAGCAGTCCACACATAGAGTAAATAATTGTATGAGCAAATAAGTAATTTAGTACAGGTTCCTGTCAGAGAGTCGTAAATCCTTTTTGCTAGTATCATGAGCGTATATTTATTATTATGCCAAATCATAACCAATAAATTGTTTTTGTTGTTAATATTGTCTCAGTTCCATGATGAGTGTATCGTTAACTACAATATGTGTGCTCAACCCTAGATTATTTGGAGAATATGTATATCTTTTGGAACCGGAACTTAGAAAATCACTTCACTTATGCTTTTTATTTTAAATCTAGACGTTCACAAAAAATATTGCGGCACACAGCGGACCTTTTGACTCCCAAAGAAAAATCTGCTGTGTGAAACACAACGCCCCGTCAGTGGATTCTGAAGCTGCGTCAGCCCTAAATCAGGGAATCGCAGAATCACAATCCACTCGACACCCCCTTGGCTCCCAATATTACGCCGGGTGAACCCAATTAGGAACCCGAGTGATAATAATTTGGTGCCGTTGGACCAGGATGTGGTCGCACCAAGGGTTATTGAGGAGCAATTAATTGGGTATGTTAAGAAGCAAAGTTTTTTCCAATGGTCATAGTAGGTGAATTTTGGGGTAGTAGTAGGAAAGTTAACGATAGTTTGGATTTTTGGATTTGATATTAAGAAGTTGGAAAGGAAGATAATTTATGGTTCTTTTAATGGCACAGATTCAGAATTTTAGCAGTGAAGGAATAAAGCAAATATTTCATGTGTGTTATTACTCAGTCGATATAACAGAAAATATTGAAAATTTCAACAGTAAAAGTAAAGAAAGTGTAATGATGAACAATAGTGTTGCATAAATAATTTGAATGAAAGCAGTATATATTTTTGAATGAAAGGAGAAAATATTGAGTATGCTGAAATTAGTGTTTTGTTTTGAGAATTATAATTCATCAGCAAGGTTTTGTGTGTATATGTGTAGAAGTGAAAGATTTTACAAAAACTATTCAGTAAGCAGGTTGATTTGAAGTTTAAAAGTCAATAATTACGAATTTGCAAAGTGAAGTACTAAGAGTTAACTTGAGGAATTTGCACAGTGAAATATTATAGTTAATTTGAAGTTCAATAATTTAGAATTTGCACAGTTAAATATTACCAGTTAATTTGAAGTTCAGTGATTAAGGGTTTGCACAGTGAGATATTACGAGCTAATTTGAAGTTCAATAATTAAGAGTTTGCATAGTGAAATAATACGAGTGATTTGAGTTGGTCAGATTTATTATTGATTTATTAGTGCTTGATCATTTTGGTGTTATTGTATTTTATTATTGCAATGAAGTGTATTTTTTCATGATTTACGTATTGAATATTGCTATATGGGAATTTGCTAAGAGTAATTTAGGGATGATTAATATTACCCTTAATAGTCATAAGGTCACGTTTGTTTACTTTGAGTAGTGTGCTGAATCGCCTAAAAAAATTATAAAAATACAGTTTTCTTTTTCTCTGAAAGAAGGTTAATTTTGCTATTTTTACGAGAATTAGAGGTGATAGTAGGTTCTAACAGGAGAGATTTTATTGAATTTTTGTAGAATTTAGAACTTAGGAGAGTGTTGTCATTTGATTAAGGTATTGCAAATAGATGTTCGGGATGGCAGTTAACGGTATAGAGGGTAGTACGAGTTTTAATGAGGCACGTGATAATACGGAAGGACAGGAAATTAACGGAGCGCCAGGTAGCGGTGAAGTTTAGGAGAACGGTAGGATGCAGTTCGATCCAGCAGTTGCTACGCAAAGAACAATTCAGTCGATGGCGGGTATGTTAAGTTATCTCCCAAATTTTACGGGCACGGAAGAGGGTCCAACAGCAAAGCAATTTTTTGAAATGGTGGATAGTGTGGCACAGGTAGCTGGATGGACAGATGCAGTAAAAATTCTTTCAGCAAAAGTTAAGTGTCGACAGGCAGCGAGTCATTTTTTAACGGACGCTATTGATGTCAGGAATGAAACAGTTTATGCAAAATTTAAGAAAGCCGTTATTCAAAGATTTGAAGCTCAAGAACCAGTTATGGTTAGAATGCAGAAGTTCACCACTTGTCGGCAACGACCAGGTGAAAAGGTATCGGAATATGTGGCCAGATTAAGAGGGCTGGCACATCAGTACTTAGGTTATGTAGATCAGTCCAATAGGGAGGTTAGAGAAATGGCTGATCAAACAAAAATGTCGTAGTTTCTTAATGGGCTTGACCCTAAGTTGAAGCGCATGGTGTTGTCTTTTGCCCCTACAACTTTTACGGAAGCCGTTAATCGAGCAATTTTAGAGGAGCAAAATTCGAATTTAGTTTCCCAGGAGGTTTTTGCTGCCTCGGCAGGACCATATGACCGCAAGTATTGTGGAACCCAGGAAAAATCAGGAAATTTGGATAACTCGATAGCTGATTTGTGTACTTTAATGGCACGACAGATGACGGAGCACGAATCACAGGTGAATGCACTTAGGACAGAATCATCAGAGTTGTCTAGGAGACTACAAGCAGCAGAAAAACGTCATCATGACTACGTAGAGAGACTCCAGAGGTTTGAAGAGGATAAAACCTTGGAAAGGGTTGATAGAAGCATTCCTTCACGAGATCAGCGTGCCTGTTTTATTTGCAATTCTTTCACTCATCTAAAGAACAATTGCCCCAGGCTTAATTCGGAGCATTATCCCCCTTGGTCACAGAGAAATCGGAGTTCAGAAAGCTTCAACTCTTTAGGCGCAGAGAGAGAGGAGAGGAGAGCAAGGGAAGCTCCCTCTAGCAGGCGCATTCAGAACCAGGCTT
This sequence comes from Macrothele yani, assembly GCA_039090855.1. NCBI lineage: Eukaryota > Metazoa > Arthropoda > Arachnida > Araneae > Macrothelidae > Macrothele > Macrothele yani. Next base: position 82,026,229 of record CM077018.1, read on the forward strand.
CATCAACCCGTTTAGCACGGAGCAATTACGAAGAGCGTTATTTCTCCCCTGGTGGCAGAGCGCCGAGTTACTCTCAGCGCAGCGAAGATTTCAGGAATGGCGGCGGGAGATCGTAAGGTGATCGTCACGAGAATTTTAACTACAGGCGTGATGATAGAAGAGAACCTAGAGTGAGATTCAGAGAAGAGAGGAATTGGACATCAGGAAATTCAGGACGCAGTAATCATCATTTAAACTAGAGGGTGACCGGAATCGCAGGGATGCTTTCGGTCAAAAGAGAAATTTAGTCCCTATGGTACTTACGACTTGTATAGATCAGGAACACGGAGAGCTACCTATTGTGGGAATTAGGATTATGGGAGTGCGAACGTACGCACTGGTCGATAGTGGAGCTGGTGTATCATTAATAAAGGAATCGCAAGTTCGGAAATTTCAAGGAAAATTGCGCAGTAGACCCAAAAGCTCAGGAATGCATATAAAAGGGATTACTGGCGCCCTCCTACAGACCTCAGTATGTTACGAGTTGCCAATAGAAGTAGGAAATGGTACCATTAGGCACACGTTCCATGTCACTCAGCAGGAGTTGCATCCTGATTACTCAGTCATCTTAGGATGGGATTTCTTGAAAGCCCATGGTTTTAGCTTAGATGATCAGACAGGTGTTTTGGAGAAGAAATCAGGAGCGAGAGCGCAGAAACAGCAACGCCGAGGTAGAGCCCACAGGCCGAAAAGGGTAAACAAGGTAGCACAGGAGGATGCAAGGAATAATCAGAGAAGGTTTAGGGAGGAAATTTTACCACCGGATGAGACTAGAACAGGAAGGTTAGTGAGGAAAGAGGTAATTCCTCCGAATGCAGAGAAGATAGTTTGGGTTAGAATTCCATCACTTTCTGGAAATTTAAAAGGGCAAGTCTTAGTACAACCTTTGGATAGATATGCTCATGGACGCGTCAGAGTTGGATCTTCGGTAAATAAAATTGATGCTTCTGGAAAGATACCAATTTCGATATCAAATTCAACCAAGAGACCGTACTATTTGCCCAGGCGCACGAGGGTGGTGTGCGTGAAACCGTCGGTGGGTGCAAACAAACCTGTCAATGGAAATTTACATGAAGCTCCGGAGAAGCAAGGGAAGTACACCGACCGTTTTGCTAAAGAGAAGAATGTAAGAATTAAAGATAGAGCGCATCGGCATGCACCCTGTGTTCAGGAAGGAAAAAGCGAATGGATTAAAACTGTCAAGGAAATTGAGCGCAGGCCATATTTAATCGATAATTCACCTGCACAGGAATCGGATGAAGCGCAAGAGCCGTGTAATTCAACCACGGAAGAAAGTCAGCATAGTTCAGATACCGAAGAATATGAATTTGTACCATTTTCCAGCTGGATAGATACTCCGAGAAGCACCGTTAAAAGTACGCAGCAGCAAGAAGTTGCAAGGGATACAGATGAAGTCATTCCGAGAGGGACAGTCAGCTGCCCACTACAGCAAGAAGTAGCTGGGAACTTGGAAGAAAACGACGTGCAGAATGCCCACAGCAGGGCGGTCCCAGAAGAAAACGGAAGACAGGTAATGCAAAATGTTGGAATTTCGTCAGAAAGGGTTACCAGAGACCCTTATCCATTGAGGTCACGGGTCCCCGTGTTAGAGCGATCCGTGAACCAAGTCACGGTGCCGAAGATGCCCTTCACCCAGCATATAAATAATTTACAGTACGACGGTAACACTAGACCTGTACAACAAGTGCAGTGCACAAATGAACAGGAGCAAGCATCGACGCATTCCTGGGTGAATATAGCAAGTCGATGGTTATCGAAAATTATTCAGGATAATTGGAACTCTGAAGAGGAGGCCCTATGGTAAGTAACGCGAACCACTCATACACCGAGTTACGGCCAGTAACCAGCGAGACACTTGTTTAACGAGAGATAGTAAACAAGGCAGTGATGATCCTACAAATAGTGAAGAAAAAAGAAACAGTTTGTGTATATTTATGTGTATTTGAAATTTTTTGCTAAAGAGTTATTTTGTGTAATGCCAGTGTGTAAATAGTAACAGTAAGATAACTAAGTTTCATTGTGTTATTATGTTGAGCGAGTTTACGTGAAGGTGATTATCACGTTACCCAGAATCGGGAAAAGAACGGTACGAATTAATCGTTCATCGGTACTTATTATCGTTCAAAAATGGGGTATAGAATAGTAATTTGGTGCCATAAAATTTTTATTTGCCGTACTAATCACTTTTGCATAATTTAGTTCATGTAATTATTGATGGTTGATTAATTAATATATTATGATCAAACGTCAGGAGGAATACGTAGCACATTGTCATACAGGTAGAGTAGGTATTTCAGAACTTTCATTTAAAATGTTTTGCAAGGTTACGAATGATCGAGGCAATTATTTTTTCCAAGTGAAATAATTCCTAATTTAAAACAATGCTGTAGAGAGTGCAAGTATTTGTAATTACAGAGGGAAGCAAGACGGGCTAACGGCGATAGCGGTAACGAGTAGAAAAGGGTACTTACCTTGCTTGTGGCTGGCCGGGTAATCCTTTTTTTTTTTGTGTTCATAGAAATAATCCATGAGAGGGCACAAAGGGAGAAGTTGGTTGTCTTGAAAAAAAAAAAGAGAAAAAAAGAGGGTGCCGTTTGAAGTAGTAGTAACCCCATGAAAGCAAGAGCCATGAGGTACTGAAGTGTACTCAGGTACGGATGAAAGCACTCGACGTATCTCACCGTAAAAGGTATGCGTTTTGTACGCTAAAGGCATGAAAAAAAAATTTCTCGGGATTGGAGAAAAAGTGTTGGAGATTCGCGACCCAGCAGTTAGGTGATCATTCCGCAGAGCACGGCATAGAAAAAAACAAAAAAAAAAAAACCACGCAGAAATCAGAGCAGAATATCGTAGCCCAGTGACTAGAACATCCCAGAGGTTACTGAAGAAGTGGATTGTATTTTCGTGTTGCTTAAAAGAACGAGATATTTTTGGAAGTTGTCCTAATTAAAAACGGAAACTAACGATTACCAACAGGAAGTAGAAATAGTCGCTTAGAGGTCAGTAAGGGTCGCTGAGACGTCACCCCACTCTCATAACGCAGCGTATAGTTAAAGCGTCGCCATGGTAACGCTCGGATCCCTTAGGTGAGAGAGATTTTTTTGGTATGGCGATACGCGGAAATTAGTCCAGATGAAGCTTCCGGTCAAAAGGGAAGAAAGAAGAAATGGCGTTCAAAGATTTCTTGTCTAGGAAAGGCAAAGTTTTAACCCATGAGACAGAGAAAAAAAAATTTAAGAACGAGAGAACAGAGAAGAAAATAAAAAAAAATCGGGCAGAACAGAAAGGGGTAAATAGCAGCATTTAATGCAGCGAGAAACGGCGGGATGATGCAGGAGATGTCTTAACAGGACAGTGATTTAGAAGAAGTTTAATTAATTGAGGAGGTTAACCAGGGAATCACTAGAAAGTGAAGGAACCGAATTCGTCAGAAGTAAAAGGGGTTGTAGTTAAGAAATAGACGAAGTATATGGTAATTAATAGTAGAAAGGAAGAGGGATTAATTTTGAACGGTAAATCAATAGGGAATGACTAATGTACAAAGTGGCGTATGAGTGAGATGAACAGAAATAAAGAAAAGAAAAAAAAGTGGACCATAAGAGATGAATGAATAAGAGTTCATGAATAAATGTGTGACACACAAAAAATATATATATGTATATATAAAAGAAAGAAAGAGAGAAGGTGAAGCAATTCTCCGAAAGGCGATAAATAAGCGAATAGTACGAAAAAAAAAAAGTAATGTACAGTAATCCATGGGGAAATTATTCGAAGTTATATCCAGTAATTTAGGATTGAGCACTCAACGGGTTAACTGTTTAAGTATTCTATTGCAGTCTTGTTTATGAATTAGAGTGTGTTGTAACGTTGAAAATTTCTAATTAATTCACCTAGTGTTGTAACGGTAAATAAAGCGAAATAGAGTTTGTTATGTCGATGAATATTTGTCATGAATTCACCAAGTGTTTACGAAATAAAGTGTAAATGAATCAATCTAATTTTAAGTGGCTTTCTGACTGGAACATTATCCTCAAAGAAAAAGAAAGAGGATTTATAATTATGTTTTATTTTCTTCGCGAGGGGCCCAAAAAGGGTGGAATTTCCTATATGCCTTACATATGCTAAATACATTTCTTCCAGACTGGTGTTACGGCAGAACAAAACACTGCGTCGTGTCAACTGCTAAAAAAAAAAAAACTCTTAGGGTTACATTTAACCTGATGAATGGACACTTAGCACCTGAGAAAACGACTGTAAAAGACTCTGCTAATCCATTGGCGCAACAAAGCATGGGGATGCCTGGATAGCTTGTCCACCAGTTGCAAAAATGGGAATTGGACGTTATTTACAGAACTAGCGAGGTTTCTCTTACTCGTTGTACTCAGCGAAAAAAACGAACAATCAAAACAACAGAGTGAGAAAGGCAAAGTGGAGGCTGCAAGGATTGCAGTTCCGCAACAGTGCTACTGATGCAGCGAGAGCGGACTATCTATTCCAGTGGCTACGCTTCTGCCCAGCGTCGACCGACCAAAAGGTTGGTGTTGCTACTGATAACCTCCGGCAAAGAGTTGTGCGACGATTTTGTGGACTTGGTCGTTGTGCGATACTGACCGATTCGACAGAATGCGGCAGGGCACGATCGGCAGGACTAATGCGGATGGAGTCCAACACCGACTCTGGAACAAGGAGGGAGTACCTTCTCCTTCCAAATGGCGGAAAGCATTACCGCTTTTCGAACAAAAGAACTCAGAAAAAACAACTTTTAATAGTGAACTTTCTGGTGGTGCGTACGAACAATATTTCTCACTAGACTCTTTGTCATTTTAAATGGGAGTGAAATCCATGAACTGAAAAAAAAAAAAAAAGAAATGTTGTCTTATGATAATCTCACGATGCTAATTTCTAGCGGACTTATGATATGTCGTGTACTGTGACGACGACGAGATTTATTCATCCTATCTTTTGCTCAAAGGAAGGCACATTTGTGTCCATTATTTTTTCATGGTTTATTTCTTTGTTTTACAGGACCCTGTTTTATGATACTGTGTTCATTTCGATGGAAATTGGTGTGCATTTTATTTGCTGATATATTTATGCATTTTGTGTATTATTATTAAGTTAATTTATTACCGACTCAATCTGCAGGAACATACTCAGGTCCGGATCTTCTAGCCCGGTCCTCTTTCTTTTCAGGTACGTGATGGGAGGAAGTTGTGAAAGCGCCCAAACTGAACGCTGCACATTTAGGTCGAAAACTCATTCCCTAGTTTATTTATTTATTTAATTATTATTTTATTTATTCATTTATTTATTTATTTATTCATTTTTATTAATTCATGTATTTTTTTTTTGAAGAAGGAGTACGTCTTATTTTGCCATATACTTTCGGGTGAATCTTTTCTTTTTTTTCCCTCTCCGACCCCCTCTCTCCCAGCACAAGGCGTCACAGGACAGACCGCCAATGTAAGGAGTAAACGCTGGCGACAGCCATCGGCGAGCTGGCTTTGTAGTATGTTTTATTGGGGCAATAGAAGTGTCCACCGTCTATAGCATCAACAATGCGTGTTGGGCCGACTGGAGACTTGTTGGAACCGGGCCTAACAGTTTAATTGGGGTAAGGATTTATGGCCGGTGGTTGTATCAAGCGGCAAACGTAACTTCAGGGGTTCTCAGAATTTCACTGGAGCGGGTAAGAATCTTGACCCCCTAACGAATGGAAGATCAAAATGTTAATTCTCTGACCAGTAAGATTTACACTGGGGAATTTAATTCAGGGAGGCTTGCGTTTGCCAGCTAGTGATTGGATGATGGGATATTTTGAGGTAGTGTGGGTCTTCTTGGGGGTCGTCGAAAATTTTAACAAGGGAAGAGAAGAACTTCGTCACTTTCATCTTTTCACTTGTTCTTCTAAGTCGAGGTGATTGACTTGCACTTGTTTTTTATTACTGGTGACTTGTCACTTGGGGTTGTTTTTTTTTTTTGGTGGTCCAAAACGTGGACGCCGCCATGATGTATCAGAGACTGGCAGCATGACGAGAGCCCGCACCAAGTTTGACGGACCGGGGCAGACATCGCAGACCAGTACGCTAGGTGGAGGAAATACGATAACAGTGTTTGGCGGACGAGAATTCTCCCGGCTCAGGAGTGGTCAGCAGCGCGATATCTAGGCCAGATTCGGAGGTTAAGGTAGAAAATCCATCCTATTCTTTTTTTTTTTTTTTTTGGTGTCCTCTCATAAAATCTTTATCGGAGCAGTCCACACATAGAGTAAATAATTGTATGAGCAAATAAGTAATTTAGTACAGGTTCTTGTCAGAGAGTCGTAAATCATTTTTGCTAGTATCATGAGCGTATATTTATTATTATGCCAAATCATAACCAATAAATTGTTTTTGTTGTTAATATTGTCTCAGTTCCATGATGAGTGTATCGTTAACTACAATATGTGTGCTCAACCCTAGATTATTTGGAGAATATATATATCTTTTGGAACCGGAACTTAGAAAATCACTTCACTTATGCTTTTTATTTTAAATCTAGACGTTCACAAAAACATTGCGGCACCCAGCGGACCCTTTGACTCCCAAAGAAAAATCTGCTGTGTGAAACACAACGCCCCGTCAGTGGATTCTGAAGCTGCGTCAGTATAAAATAAAAGAAGCGGTTAGAATTAAAAATCAACTGGAGTTCTAGAATCGATGAAACATCTACAAATAGTAGTTTCACCCAATAGCGGCTGAAAAGAATGTTACGAAAATTAAAACATTGTACACAAAAGGTTGTTCATGGCAGAAAGAAAGAAATCAGACACAAAAGGATTTTCAAATAGAAAAGTTCGATAACGAAAGATAGAAGAAAACACAATATAATTTTACGCCCCCGTGCGAAAGAAATGTGAGTAAATGGAAAAGTAGAAAATATACGAAAAGGGTTCTTAAGAACAAACTACGATAAGGACAAATAATTCTTTAGATACTTCTCCTGAAAGCGGAGATAGCGAAAAAAAAAAAAAAAGGTTTGACATTTACGCCCTCTAGCGAGTAAAATGTACATTGCACAAAAAGGATAATGTCCCCCATCTTTACTGTAGCGAATGGCATACAGTGAAAAAGAAGAAAGAAAGTTTTCAATACGATATTTCGAAGATGAGATACAGCTGCAAACAGAAATGAACACTAACACCACCTAGGGTCAGAACTTTGAACTAGAAAAACTTAGGAGTACGGGCATGTATTTCAAAAGATAAATGGTATCCGGTGATAAACGAATATTTTAAATCGGACTTTTAGAAGCAGAAATATGGGAAAAACTAGAGAAAAACTTTGCGCCTCTAGCGGGAAAATTGTGCATTATTTCTAGAAGGAAATACCCACACATATTTTTCGTAGTTACTCGGATTTTAACCCGCGCAGATATTGCTGTAAATACGTATGTTGTGAATGCAAACGTGAACTTATGCCCTCTGGTGGCAAACTTGTACGTTAAGAAAATTTTTAAATTATATGCAAAACATTTGGCACCAGAAACGCACTCAGATAAAGAAATAATTTTTCAAATTAGTCTGTTAGAAGCAGAGATATCAAGAAAAATAAGTAATATATCTAAGCCCTCTGGCGGGAAACTATGCATTATTATAAACAGAAGATATTTCACAAAGGTTTTTCATGGCGAGCGGTATCCGCCCACAAAAGAATACTATCAATCGAGTGTTTAGAAGCGCAGATATTACTTCAAATGCATCAGAAACACAAATATAGCCTTACGCCCCTTAGTAGCAAAACTATTCTTTACCAAAAATTTTAAATTAAATGTGGGACATTTTCCACTAGGAGCTCTATCCGATGCAAAAAGAAGTTTTCAAATCGATCGTTTAGAAACAGAAATATCGGGAAATTTCCATTCACTTTTACGCCCCCTAGAGAGAAAACTGCGTTACCTGAAAAAGAAAGTGTACCCTAAATAGTTTTTGTTACAAGTTGTATCAAAGGGAGTAAAATTTTTTTTTTCAATTAGATATTTAGAAGCAATGATATGCAATAGAACGCATTTTGAATTTGATAGAATCTGCATTTACGCCCTCTAGCGGCGAAGTTATACATCAGGGGAAAATACCCTGGGAAGCAACAGTCAAAAATATTTTTTTTAAATCGGAGTAATAGTTGCACACATATGGCGTCCACTGACGGACAGACAGACGGATGGTTAAAGTGTTATTATAAGCACGTACTTTTTATCCAAAAGACGTGCTAAAAGTGACTTAAGGTCTCACTCCTGATTGTTAGACTGAGCTGTAAATTCGAAAAAAAAAAAAAAACATTTTTCGAGGCACCAGTGGAAATAAAACGATAAATATGGGTCTCCGCTCGTCACAATGCATTTTTCTGCTTTTCTTTTTCTTTCTTTCTTTTCACAGACCGGAGCACCAATTTTTTAAAGGGAAGCTTTTGAATCTGGAGTAACAAATACACAGTTGCATGTTGAGAGCTGATGATACACGAGCGAAGTGGACAGACAGGATTTTCATGATCTGTGACATAGCAGCGGGTGGAATTGATTCCCCTGGCATTTAATACCTACTTTCTTCCTCCGATGAAGATCCTAGTGTAAGAGAAATGGAAATACTAAGTAAGATAAGCCATACAGCTCCCTGAACGACAAGTGTCGAAAGCAAAGCACAGAACAGTTTTATGTTTGATGTAGGCGTGAACTTGTTTACAGTGAGGAGTCAGCACCCTGGGACTAACATATTGCTCAGCGCATTTGTCGGATCGCCAGCCTAAAAGCTTCCGATCCCAAGTCTCACGCCCTAGCTATTAGTCCACATCGTGTTGCTTTAAATGGCATTCATCTGTTTTATTGACATGGAGAAAGTTGACAAAAAAAAAAAAAAGGACACAAATATACGGTTAGCGAACTTGCAGCTCCTTTTTCTATTGTTAGAGGTTTGACGACCACCGTGAGCAAATCGATGAGCTACACTATCTACCAAAACGTAATTGGACACCTGTGATAGCAAAGAAAAACGAAGTTTATTCACCTTCAATAGTTGGCGGAGCCTCCACGAGCGGCGATTACAGCTGCGACCCTCCGGGGCATACTCTCAACCAGGCGTTGTACGACGGCTAGCGGTATTTTCTTCCACTCGGTTTGGAGAAGACAGGTCAGTTCCTTCACCGATTTCGAACGGTAGGGGCACCCCTTAAGTCGACGCTCCAACTCGTCCCAGAGGTGCTCGATAGGGTTAAGGTCCGGGCTCTGCGCAGGCCAGTCCATTCGATTAACCCCATTGTCACCATACCAAGCCATGGTGGACCTCGCAACATGACAGGTGGCATTGTCATCCTGAAAGTAACATGGGTCCACCCCGTAAAACTGCCACAACGTAGGAAGCGCATGGTCATCCAAAATGGTGCAGTAGGTCTCGGCGTTGAGTCTACCAGGAATTGCGACCAAGGGTCCCGTGCCATACCAGGAGAAACACCCCCATAGCATAATTCCACCGCCCCCGAACTTCACAGTTGGCAAAATACATTCCGGCAGAAGGCGTTCTCCAGGCAGACGCCAAACCCAGACCCTGCCATCCGAACGGTAGAGGGTGAACCTTGATTCGTCGCTCCAGAGAACCTGTTTCCACTGTTCAACGGTCCACTGTCCATGTTCTTCGCACGACGTTAGCCAAGCAGCGCTATTGGACTTGGTGATCAAAGGCTTGTGGGAGGCAGCACGTCCATGATAACCAAGCAGATGGGCTTCCTTACGGATGGTATTCATCGAAAGAACACTCCCGGAGGCCTGTTGAAACTCCTCGCGGATGTGACTTGTCAAACTCAAATTGTGGCGCAGTGGTCTAAGGCGTTGGCCTCTGATCATTCGTCCGTAAGGGGTCTGGGTTCGAATCCCGGTCAGGCATGGATGTTGTGTTTGTCTTACGGCACTGGCTCTCTCCCTTCCCTGGAACCAGTGACCCTAAATTAGGGACGGGCGACTGCTTATAGCCCATTGAGTTGCTCACGGTGGTCGTTAAACCTCCAATCAAAAAAAAAAAAAAAAAAAACTCAAATTATCAATTTAGCTCAAAAAATTGACAATGTTTTTCGCTATTAAAAAAAATATACATAACGTATCGCGTTTCTGGTTCATCAAACGACAAAAGGATGTTTGCTGAACATGCAGTTTTACATTTGAAGTCGATCGGTCCAATGGTATTTGAAATATCGTGACAACCATTCGCGAAGAAGCTATTTCGAGAAAAACGCGTTTAAACTTTCAAGTACAGTTTACGGAGGCATATCGAGTACTTACAGTATTTTTCTACTAATCTGCTATACCAGGGTCATACAGTGTTTTTTCCTCTGCTACGTAGAACTCGTTTAGAGACATTTGCTCGCTTCTACTCCTTGTACGAGCCTCTTTTGTAGCCTCGAGGCTGCGTCTCAACGATCTCTGCAGACGCTGTTGGTCCCGCGCGTTAGCAAATATCTTCGTTTGCTCACAAATAACAATTCCTGTCGTTGTCATCATTTTCAGGACGGCAGAAAAGCCTTCATTAAAAATGCCTGTTGCTACATAAGCTGCCATTTTGATGGTTTTTGAGCCACAGTGAAGATGTTTGGGTGTGAACCGCCAAACAGTAGAATTGACACTTTCATTGTTGTTTTGAGTGTCACCACCCAAACACCTTTCTAGCAACTCTCTTGATGACAAATCGTTGTAAATCGGCTTTATAGCATTTTCGACATTTTTGTGAAGTGGCGGTTCGTGAGTGAATTCGTCCAGAGTTTTCTCAGCTTCGACTTTGCGCCAGTTGCACCAACTCTGTGACCCCACTGAATAATAATAGATTATAACTTGGCCAATTTTGCGAATTTCAACTTGAAATTTGGTACACATATTTTTAAGACTTGAGAATCCCCCATTAAAGCATTTGCCTAAGCTCCAAAGCATAAATTTGAAGCCAAAGCACTGATGAATGATTCGAAAACTTTGGAGGCTGCAGAAACTCAAAGCGTATTGTAATCCTCGAAAGCTCGCCCGTGTCTCTTATTGATTTCGCAGTCATTAAGAGTACACCACCCGCGCACCAAAGACGAAACTGCCGCAGGCTTGCAACTCTGTTTAGAGATCCAGCATTTCCAGTTTTACGGACCCAATGTCTCATTTCCTCAAATCAAAGATTTCCTAAGAGTAACAGACTGTGTTTCTGCCAGCCACAAGATCACTTCCGAGGTGCGTTTGTTCGATGACCTTCTGATTCTTACTAGCATATGACAGACGCATTCAGATAATCTGCATGAAACGCTGTCATATCGCAAAGAAATTTAAGAGTGTGTGATGTGTATTACCTTATGAAAACACAAATTTGTCCGTTGCGGTGATCGAAACCGCGCCCCTCACTCCGGAGTACGTTGCTCTTCCAACTAACGGAATGTATCGCTGCAGATTTGTCGTCTTGACACGTGCTTGACCATCTGTACTGCGTCACATCATCTCCCTCTTTTTTCTTTTTTGCTTTAAGCGGGGAACGGATTTTTATTAATTCTAGACGATGTGTGGAAGAGACATCACACATTTTTCGAAGAACCCAACGGCCAGTACATTCATTTTTTCATTCGGGCGCCAGTGTGAAAACACAAGTTTGTCCGTGATGGGGATCAAAATTGCGCCCCTTCACTCCGGAGTAAGTTGCTCTCCCAACTAAGCTATACGGACGGAATGTATCGCTGCAGATTTGTCATCTTGACAAGCTCTTCATCTTCTGTAGTACGTCACAACCTGAATAAACAAAGACATCGCTCTTTCCACGTTCTAGCAACACACAGCAACCAAAAAAAAATTGTTATTCGGTCACCGCCAGAGAATTGAATCCCGAATCTCTCGTTATCTAGCCGAGCGCGTTAGCCTTACACCAAGGTGGCCAATAATCCACGGTGCTATGTGGGTTTTTCTGTCAGCTTCTGACATCATAAATCCGTAAGATGGGCTCAGTTACTGAGACGTCTCCATCTGGTGGACATTAACGGCAATGCCTATATATTTATGATAGCAGTTAAATCCAAAAGGCGAGATCCAAGAGATCCGGGATTCAATACCGTGGCGGTGACCGAATAACAAATTTTCGGTTGCTGTGTGTTGCTTAAAAGTGGAAAGAGCGATGTATTTGTTTATTCACTGACGCCACGTATTTGGAGGATTTTCACTTTGGATCTCGCCTTTTGGATTTAACTGCTATAATTAATATATAGCCATTGCCGTTAATGCCCACCAGATGGAGACGTCTCAGTAGCTGAGCCCATCTTACGGATTTATGATGTCAGAAGCTGACAGAAGAACACACATAGCGCTGGGGATTGTTGTCCACCGTTGTGTAAGGCAACGCGCTCGGCTAGATATCGAGAAATCCGGGATTCAAATCCGTGGCGGTGACCGAATAACAATTTTTCGGTTGCCGTGTGTTGCTAAATCGTGGAAAGAGCGATGTATGTATTTGGTGGATTTTCCGTAAAATATATCTGGTTTTCCTACACAAAATAAGTAATGCACTGACATTCCTATTGTTCTTTGGATTCCTTTAACTGTTTCTTCACTAGCATCTAGAGAAAGAACACTGTGTAAAATAAGTATTATGAATTCCCGAAAAATTCCTGAGAATAACCTGCCGCAAATTTGCCGGTCGGTTTTCGTCTTTTAACGAAATTTCGGTTTTTAAAAGTTCCCATTTTTTTTTAACTTCCGTTTTTTTTTCACAGATTTTCCCGTAGAAGGTGATTTCGTTTATTACAGAAGAGTCCGTTTCAGGTTTTTCCGTATTTAGAGGGAAATTTCGCAAAATCGATGCCGCTGAATTCTTCATTCCAGGAAAAATCTTTTCGTGCCGGTGGGACACGAACCGAGGTCGTTTGGGTTGGCCCAACGGAAACCGCGCGCCTTAGACGATATGGTCACTGGAATGATCTTGCTGTCATCCGTGAGGGCCGAACTACTCCTCAGCCTGGGGTCATGATTTGGTGCACTATCAGTTCAGACCACTGTTCACCGATCGTGCACATAGTGGATACAATGATTGTACAATGATATGACGACCAGGTGGTACAGCCCGTTTTGTTGTCGTATCTCCGTAGTATCCCCCGATGCCCAATTTCATCAAGAGAATGCCCACCCTCACACTGTCAAAAGCAGCAAATCATGTGTGGCGTGCACATGAGATAAAGACAGATAGCAGTGAGAGCACTTGTCCGCATAGCTCAGTTGAGAGATCGACTTACTCCGGAGTGAGAGGAGCCGCTTTCGATGCCCAGTGCGGACAAACTTGTACGTATATACACTGAGTGGCCACTTTATTATGACCACCTGACAGTTTTAAGCAAATGAGCTATGGCTGCACGCTGTTGCCGCCAGAGGGCGAGGCTAGTATAAAAAAAGAAAGCTACGTGCTTGCGACAATAGTAGAAGTGATTTTTAGGTGACGAGATGGGTAAAAAATGCGATTTGACGGACTTTCAACGTGGGATGATTGTAGGAACTCGGAGCCATGGAGCGAGTATCACCGAAACCGCCGCATTCATGAAATGTTCCAGAGCAGCTGTTTTTAAAGTGTTTAAAGACTGGATTGTCAGCCAAAAAACTGGGTTTCTACGTGCAACGTGTGGTCGTCATCGACTAGTGACTGCTCGGGCGGAACGGAGAGTGTCCAGACTAGTAACAGACAACAGAGGGGCAACAGTGCAGCAAATTACAGACCATCTTAATCAACGATCCCCTCAAATGATCTCTGTACGCACTGTTCGCCGTACACTACATCGGATGGGATATGGCAGCCGAAGGCCTGTTCGAAAACCTTTGCTGTCGGCAGTTAACAAGAGAAAACGTCTCCAGTTCGCACAGGAGCACAAGGATTGGACAGTCGATAATTGGAAACCAATTATGTGGTCCGATGAATCACGTTTTCAGTTGCACCATACCGATGGCCGAGTGAGAATTTGGCGGAAACAGCACGAAAACACGGACCCCAAATGCATTGCTACAACCCTTCAAGCTGGTGGAGGCAACGTCATGGTTTGGGGAATGTTTTCCTGGCATGCTTTGGGCCCTTTAATTCGTGTTTATCAATGTCTGACTGGCACATCATATCTGAACATCGTTGCGAACCAAGTGCATCCTGTCATGTGGATGGTTTATCCCAATGGCGATGGCTACTTTCAACGAGATAATGCATCCTGCCATAGTGCTCGTATTGTACAGGATTGGTTTCAGGAACATGCCGGGGAGTTCACTTTGCTTACGTGTCCCCACGATCTCCAGATCTCAACCCCATTGAGAATTTGTGGGATGAAGTTGAACGAGCCATCAGACAGCTGGATCCACAACCGTGCAATCTCACACTCCTGGAAAGTGCTATTCATCAAGCATGGTCTCAGATTCCACAAACCACCTATCAACATCTCGTGGAGTCCATGCCACGAAGAATCGACGCAGTATTAAAGGCAAAAGGTGGCCCAACGAAGAACTGAGGGGGTGGTCATAATAAAGTGGCCACTCAGGGTATATATAAAAAGTTTCCAGGTGCTGTCTCGGCCAGCGTGATCCTCAAAATTCTCCCCAATAGTAAACAAGTGTGGCGTTATTAGTAGACCCCTTAACGCCTCTGCAAATCGATGAATTCCGGGCAAAGGAAAATAACTCATGGTCATCGGTGCCTCAGGACACAATCCGGGGACTTTTCCAGTGTCACCGAAGGCTTAGCCTAGCATGGCGGTCATATGACCTACTGATTCAAGCCACATTACACTGAAGTACCACACGTCATGGGATAGCAGTATGCAGAGTTTTAACTGGCGCTGCCGTCATATAAAAGCTTCGACGCACGCCACGAGTTTTATCATTTGCGGAGTGTAATCTCGTGAGTCAGGTTGAACAACCGACAGTAGGATTATGGTAAGCCGACGTGAATCATCGGAGTTTTAATGAGGTATGGTAGTGGGAGCCAGACGGATGGGACATGCAATTTCCGAAGTTGTGCGAACATTCAGCATTCCCCGATCCACGGTGTCACATGTGTACCGAGAATTCCTCATAGAAGGCATTACCACCCACCGTGGACAGCGCAGTGGCCGACCACGGGTGCTAAATGGCCGTGACCAGCGGCATCTGACCAGGATTGACCATGTGAACAGACAAGCGACACTGGCTCAAGTAAGATCCACATTCAATGCAGAAGGCACCAGAGACATATCCATCAGGTCAGTGGCGCGTAATTTAGCGCCCATGGGGTATGGGAGTAGAAGACCCACCAGAGTGATTTTGTTAAAACTACGACATCGGACCCAGCGCCTCACCTGGGCTCGTGAACACGGTAATTGGACCCTGGAAGACTGGCAATATGTGAAGTGGTCCGATGAGTCACGCTGCCAGTTGTTACGAGCTGATGGTAGGGTTCGGGTGTGGCGCAGACTCCATGAGGCCATTGACCCAAGCTGTCAACAAGGCACTGTACAAGCTGGTGGGAGTTCCATACATGTATGGGGTGTCTTTACGTGGCACGGTTTGGGTCCGACGGGTGGCTACCACGTTCTCCCGACATGAACCCAATAAAGCACTTATGGGACGTGGTGGAAAGGTCCATTCGCATCATGATCCTGCACCTACAAATACCTTGGAACTTCTGACGGCTGTTCAGGCGGCATGGCTCAACATTTCTCCAGAAGTCTTCCGGCCACTTGTGGAATCGATGTCACGTCGAGTTGCTGCACTTCGCCGGGCTAGAGGAGCTCCTACACGATACTAAGTACGTATCCCATGACTTTTGACACTTCAGTGTATTATCGCTCGCACACACGTTCATGTAATCCTTCAAAAATTAAATAACTTCTTTCCCATTTACTTATCTTCATATGTGGTAAGTATTGCTTCATTTCCAGCATTCCTTCACGGTGTGGCATTTTTTGTGTCGAGTAGCGTAAATTCTGCAGTGAGTGTTTGGTCAACGCGAAGAATAATTCGTTGAGGAATGTAATGATTCAATGTAGCATTTCGTAACGTTCTGCAAAATAAGACACGTTTTCTCATTAGTCAAATTAAGGAAAAGAATTTATGTATTTGCATTGGTTGAGCTGCTGTCATTTTCTCCAAGTATAGAAGGAATATTTACTTCTCTTCGCTTTTATCATAAATGACATGTTCCCCTTCAGTCGCTTTGGAGGCCCTTAATATTAATTGGAAATGCATCGTGGCGAAAAGTCAGTGCTCAAAATCATCTCACTTGCAGAATTATCCTCGAGTCATCTTGCGGTGCTTCGGACTAGAAGAGTTTTACGTTAGAACGTAAAGTAAAACCACATCTGCGTTTGAAAGTACTTAAATGTGACATTAAAACTGTGTTCCACTACAAAGGCCCACTTTCTGAATTATTGTGTTTTATGTTTTGTCGATTTTGATGGACGACGATTGAATAAATAAATATGAATTCTTTCAAGCAGGTTAACGCTTGCTTTAAGAAATATTGTTAAAAACTTTTCTGCGGATTTCATGAATTTAAAAGAAAGAGTAATAACCAGAAAAGGTTTGTTATTACGTATAGAAATTATTTGCTCATAGCATATTTTTTGCGGTGAGAGAATGTGCCAAATGCCCAAAGATTACGTGTGGCAGCAAAACCTTTCAAGCCCTATCACATGGTATTATTGATCGTTTACTGTACCAATAGCTTTCAAGACTTCATCTTGGCTACAACATTCCTGCAGCTGCTTAAATGACATGTTCTGCTACCTTTTTAGCACGTCTTTTGTAAAAAAGGATCGTGCTTATGCTATCGGTTTGTCCGTCTGTACCCACCGTATTAGTCCGATTTGAAAAATCCTTTTTGCATTCGAAAGCTTGAAATATGCGAATGATGATCCTTTATTTCCTTTTTTTATTTACGATGTACAATTTTGCCGCTAGAGGGCGTAAACGCAGATGATGTCGAATTCAAAAATACGTTTTATTCCACATATTTGCTTCTAAACATCCGATTGAAAAAAATATTTTATCTTTCGATTCCATTTATGTCGAAGAGTATTTTGGATATAGTTTCTTTTTCAAATTACGCATAGGTTTTCCGCTAGGGAGCGTAAAAGTAAATCGCATTTTTCCCGATAACTCTTCTTCTAAAAATCCGATTTGAAAAATTTTTTTCCAGCGGATACATCTCCTGATACACAATCTTTTGCATATAATTTCGAATTTTTGATAAAGAATACTTTGGCCACCAGGGGGCGTAAGTGTTAATTTTCGCTTCTGATGTATTTGCCATAAAATCTGAGCTTCTAAAATATCGATTGAAAAAATTCTTTCGTGGACTGATGCCACTCACATCGATAAACCTTTTCGGAATATTTTCTTCCTAAAATATTCCACAGTTTCTCCGCCAGGGGGCGTAGATATATATCTTATTTTTGTCAAAATCTCGAATTCTAAGAGTCCGATTTGAAAAATTCCTTCTTTGTTGGATAGTGTTTTCCGTGTGACATGTTTTTCCTATAATTTCAAAAATTTCAAGTAATTCATAGACTTTCCGCTAGGGGGCATAAAGGTAAATTGCGTTTCCCCCTATATCTCTGCCTCTATATCTCCGATCTGAAAAATTCTTTCTGCACCGGATACAGCTCCTGATAGGAAATCATTTGCACATAATTTCTAATTTTTGTAAAAAAAATAGTTTGGCCACCAGGCGGCGTAAACCTAAATTTCCGCTTCTGATGTATTTGCAGCAAAATATGAGTTTCTAAAATCTCGATTGAAAATAACATCGTTTGTAGACCGATACTACTCATGTCGACAAACCTTTTAGAAGCATTTTCTTCTTAAAATAGTGCACGGTTTCTACGCCAGGGGGCGTTGAAGTATATCTTATTTTTGTCAATATCTCGACTTCTAAGAGTCAGATTTAAAAAATTCATTCTTTGTTGGATAGTGTTTCTAGTGTGACATATTTTTCCTATAAATTCAAAATTTTCAAGTAATTCATAGACTTTCCGCTAGGGAGCGTAAAGGTAAATTGCGTTTTCCCCTATATCTCTGCTTCTAAATCTCCGATCTGAAAAATTATTTCTGCACTGGATACAGCTCCTGATAGGAAATCGTTTGCACGTAATTTCAAATTTTTGTAAAAATGTTTGGCCACCAGGTGGCGTAAGTCTTAATTTCCGCTTCTGGTGTATTTGCAGCCAAATATGAGCTTCCAAAATCTCGATTGAAAAAAGTCTTTTGTGGACCGATACTACTCATGTCGACAAACATTTTAGGAACATTTTCTTCTTGAAATAATGCATGGTTTCTACGCCAGGGGCGTAGATGTATATCTTATTTTTGTCAATATCTCGACTTCTAAAAGTCCGCTTTGAAAATTTCCTTCTTTGTTGGATAGTGTTTCTGATGCGAAATGTTTTTCCTATAAATTCAAAATTTTCAAGTAAATCATAGACTTTCCGCTAGGGCGCACAATGGTAAATTGCGTTTTCTGCTCCTAAAACTCCGATTTGAAAAATTCTTCCTGTATCGCATACAAGACCTGACGGAAAATATTTTTCACGTAAGTTCTAATGTTTGGTAAAGAATGGTTTGGCCACCAGGGGTCATAAGTGTTAATCTCTACTTCTGATGTATTTGTAGCAAAATCTGGGCTCCTGAAAACTCGACTAACATTTTTTTTTCTTGGACCGATACCGCTCATATGGATAAACCTTTTGTGAATACTTTCTTCCTAAAATAATGCATGGTTTTCCCACCAAGGGACGTAAAGTCACATCTTATTTTTGTCGATAACTCTGTTTCTAAGAGTTCGTAAGCCCAGGATTCCGTTTACAGCAATATCTGAGGGATTAAAGACCCGATTGAAAAACTTCTTTCTTCCGTCAGATACTATTGTTTTCCATACCGGTTCCATTGACTTTGAATAGCTTTGATAAATTTAATTTGTGTCAGAACGGATTCAAAAGACGTGCTTATTACACCCGAAAACTCGGTGTCATCTTTCTTGTTAACACTTCTTTTGAAAAAAAAAACGTGCTTACAGCATCACATTGTCCGTCTGTACAAATATGGAAACGATATCTTCGTATCTGTAATTCGAATTGGAAAACTTCCTTTGCGCACATAATAGTACTCGTAAACATGATAGATAATTCATGCGTTTTGGAATTGCTGTGTTGCACAGTTTTACCGCTAGATTGCGTAAAAATGTTTTTATGTTTTGCACAACATTTTACATAAACATTTACTATGCTTTTATTTATACCCATCTCTCCTATTGACTGGAATCTTGGTATTCAAATATAAGTGCAAACAATAAATTATGCTTGCTCAAATTACAGAAGAAATCTGTTCGCTATATGCTGAACACAGATTACATGTCTCTTTCAAAACCATTATTTCTAAAACTAAATATTCTAAAAATTCATGAAATTTTTACCTTGAAACTAGGTATCATGTTTTTTAAAATAATGCATCTTAAACTGCCTATTTTTCAATCTGACATCAAATATCTGGATTATTCTATCTTCACCAGATCTGTTGCTAACAACAAATTATGTCAGCCGTGTGTTAGATTTAATTATGGTTTAAATAGCATACTGTATAAAGCCATTATCCTATGGAATAATCTCCCAGAGAGCATCAGATCCCTGGAAAATATCAAAAAGTTTTCCTTGTCTCTGCAAAATTACATTGTAAATCACCCTGATCTCCATAACGAATCTCAACCCTATCATTAAATTGTAGTTTCAAGCATGCTGCTAACAGTGGTGCTTCTGTTATAACCATCTTACTTGCTTTCATATATGCCATATGTTTTATTCTTTTTCTTACATCTGATAGGGGGAATCGCCTTACAACCAATGTGTTCAGATTCCTCCTGGGGTATTGCATTTTCATATAACTGTAAGTTTTAAATGTGTGCAATAAATAATTGTAATTGCAATTGTAATAATATCTTCGCTTCCAAAAGTCATCCGAAAATTTCTTTTTGCATTCCATTACTGAAGCCATGTGTAAACCTTCTCATGCAATTTTTGAAATTTAAAATGCAATTATTCAGCGCAGATTTATAAATTCTATTAAATAACGTAAATTCGTTTATATACTTGTAATTGAAAATATTTCCCACTTCCACATGTTACTTTTCGAAAATTCTGTTTGAATCTGATAGTTAAACTTAGAAGAAATATTTCAGACATTTTCGATTTTTTTTTCGAGTAAAATAATCCTAAATTTAAAATTTTTGTTCAATGACATTTCGCTTTATAATTTTCGGGTTGGAAAAAAAGATAAGATTAGATAGCTTTAGCTATATACTCAATACAATATTCGAACTTTCAGATTTTCTAAAAGTTTAATCTTCTCGTTAGGAGACGTTGCTTTGTGTTAGCGTGTGTTAGCATTTTGAATTATATCTGCGCTTTTAAGTCTCGCCTGGAAAATTCTTTTTGGGTAGATTTATGCAGCAGCCCCAACCACCCTTTCCTATACATTTTCCAGATTTTTTAATATAATGTTTTCCCGCTAGATGGGCTAAATTGTGGTTTTGTTTTGTTTTGCTTTCTATTAGACATCTCAGCTTCTTCAAGTCTTAACGAAAAGCTATTTTAATATTGGCTATTTCCAACAGCTATCAATATTATCCACATACCTTTCGATTTTTAGATGCACGATTTTCCCGCTACGGGCGTTGCAATATACACTGCTGGCCACCCAAAAGGCAACACCAAGAAGAACACGAGATAGCAAAGCCAAATTTACTGGACGCATAACAACAGATGCAAAGATGAAACGATTGAGCTTACAGGCCCGTGCGACTTGCGGAACACGCAGTCATCAATAGTTCGTGTGGCCCCCATGGCTGGCAATAACGGCCGCTACACGCCGCGGCATCGAACGAAAGAGGCTTTGGATGTGGGCTTGACGTACGTCGGTCCAGGCTGCTTTCACACGTTGCCACAGTTCATCAGGCGTAGCCGCGGGTGGTGTTTGCCGGGCCACTCGGGTGCCGATCAGCGACCAGACGTGTTCGATGAACTTCATATCGGGAGAACAGGCGGGCCACGGCATCAGTGACACCTGGTGGGCCGAGAAGAATTGTTGCACGATGCGTGCCACGTGCAGGCGCGCATTGTCCTGTTAAAACGTGGCCGCTGGCAGGGAGATGTAGCGGAGATACATCTCCGGAGATGTAGCGGTGGCTGTTGAGTGTACCGGCGATGCGTACCAGAGCGGTGCGGGTGTCATATCCAATTGCGTCCCAAACCATAACGCTAGGCGACGGACCGGTATGGCGATGCATAATGCAGGCGTCATACAGTCTCCCGCCGCGGTGTCGCCACACGCGGATCCGACCATCGTGGTGTTGCAGGCAGAAGCGGGATTCGTCGGAGAAGACAATGTCGTGCCATTCCGTAGTCCAGGTGCGGCGTTTAACGGCCCACTGCCGTCGTACTCGCCGGTGGTGTAACGTCAATGGTAATCAGAGCAATGGGCGCCGTGCGACAAGTCCCCACTCCTGCAGATGACATCGAACGGTACGTGCTGACACAGGTTGTTGCGCAACACACCCTAATTCATGCGCTAACGTTTGTGATGTGGCGGTGCGAGCCGTCAATGCCCGCAGCACAACATACCGGTTCTCTAGTTCGGTGGTATGCCGCGGTTGCGGCAATCGCTCACGTCGGTCCGTCCCTCCCTCCTGCACCCACCGAATCCATACTCGTCTTACTGTGGCTGGATGTCGTCCCAGACGGACGCCGATGTCTCGGTACGATAAACCGCTGTCGCGATAAGCCATTATTCGTCCTGTGTCGAACTCCGAAACGTGCTGGAATGACTGCCGTATTCTGCGACGAGGCATCAGGAAGGTTCCCACGCTCAGGCCCGGCAGCACAACACACTTCCACTACTTACACTCCGCCTTCTGTACACCCTTCTTATAGTGCTTCTCGGTGGCGTGCCGGTCGCACATGATTTGCATATGCCCTGCAATGCTAATCGTCGTCATGTCCTCTCGTGGGCGACGCATGCTGTGAATTTCAGGCCAATCGGATGCTTCCTTCTTGGTGCTGCATTTTGGGTGGCCAGCAGTGTATTTCCACCTGTCGCTATATCTGTGTTTCTTTCTATAAGTCTTATTTTGAAATCAATTTATACAGTGCACAGTAGTGCCAAATGCGAATCTAGCGGGGCAAAATAATTTGTAACTTGAAACAGATAGATCTTGTAGCATAAACAAAGAAAATCTTCAAAATAGTGAAATTGCATGTTAATTTTTTTATAAAACTGTTAGTTTGTGGCGTCCAACAGAAGTTAAGCAGGTGTCAAGACAACAAATCTGCCGCGATACAGTCCGTTGGTGTAGTTTAGTTGGTAATAACAACTCACTCCGAAGCGAGGAAACGCGTATTTCATACTCGTCACCGGCAAATTTGTGAATTTAACATTGGCGCCCGAGCGTAAAAACGGGTGAACTGGCAGTCGGGTTCTTCGAAAAATATGTGATGTTCGCTCCACACATCGTCTGGAATTAATCAAAAATTCCTTCTTCGCTTAAAAAAAAAAAAAAAAAAAAAAAGATTAAGAGGGAGATGTGATGTGACGTAATATAGAGGTTAAGCACGTGTTAGACGACAAATCTGCAGCGATACAGTCCGACGGTGTAGTTCAGTTGATTAGAAGAACTCACTCCGGAGCGAGGAGAGGCGGACAAATTTGTGAAATCAAAAGAAATTAATAATTTTTTTACGCTGTAAAAACTGCCCGGCATAATTTGTATCATACTTTAAATTTAAGAACAAATGCAATACATCAATAGGAAATGAATAAAATAAAATAACCTAGTATCAGTGGCGGCTCGTGGCTGAGATAATGGTGGGCTCACTACATTTCTATACTCACCTACGTGTATGAAAGTCTGTGTGGTTTTGTGTGTGTGTCATGGCTTATGTAGACTAGTTTGGCGACAATAAAATAAGAAATCGATTCAGGCTCTGAATATGCAAATGAAAAGTTACTGGTATAGTTAACCTTAATTGAAAATACGAAGGAGTTTCAGTACTATAGTGAGTTGAAAAAATAATACAACAATACAAAATGAAAATTTGCCAGGATAAACAGTATAATATTAGCACCCACCTGCAATCAGTATTGCGTCTGATTCCCACCAGCTACAGAAACTGGAGCCATTTCTTCTGCTGTTGTTGTTGTGACTGTGTGTTTGTATAAGAAATCCATCCTTCGTTCTTTTTTCGCCGCAGATCTGTCAATTACGCATTCGTTAAAATTCTCAAGCTGGTTGATTAAAATTTTTTCGATGGACTGTATTGCTAGTGCCGTCAGTCTGTCTTCCTCCATTGTACTCCTCAGAAATGTTTTAATCCTTTTTAAACAAAGAGAAACATCTTTCTGCTTCCGACGTTTTCACCGGAATTGTAATTATTATTTTCAAGTGTTTTACGGCCTCTCCAAAGCACTCTTTTAAGTTATTCTGTAGCAAAAATCCCAACAAGCCAGTTACTTTCTTTACATTCTGAAAATCATCTCTTCCGTAGATGGTGTGCAGTTCTGTTTTCAACTTGTTCTTGTTAAGAAATGAATACGACTCCACTGCGCATTCCAAAGTTTGCTCCGGGAATGCCTTCCTGAAACTGGTGAAACTATGATGATCAAATAAATTTGAAGCTGACAAATGTCCAGAAAACTCGAATCTTTCTTCAGCTTGATTTATAATTAAGTCGCAGACTTTTTTGCAGAAACATTTCGTAAAATTTTCGTTTCTTCAGATCTTCTCTTCACACTAACTTCCTCCACAGTAATGTTATCAACGTCCTCTCTGCTCTTAATAATTTCATTAACAAAGGCCGATAATGCAGTTTTCACTGATAGGGGCTCATGGCTTTTTCTTTGCAGAAACAAGCCATAAGCAAGACATCAACATGAGGTTTCTCTAAAGAAACAAGCCATACAAGATATCAACATGACGCATTACCCTCTAGAAAAATTGAATCCAGATATGGAATGCAGGTTGCAGTATTTTCAGTTGGAGTCCTTGAGCTTGATTTATCGTTGCCGTTTGTTTATTAGTTTCAAGAATTTTCTGAAAACACTCAATTAAAGCGTCTTTATTTTCGTAAATTGTTACGATTGTTCTTGAACGGAAATTCCATCTTGTATTAGAACCTGACGGTAGTCTTCTTCCCACTATTTCATCAAGAACTTGGGTCCTCTGAGATGAATGGGCAAAAAAGTTAGGATCTCAGAAACGTTAGCAAAGAAGACTCTAACTTCTTTATTTTGACTTGCTGCTTGAGCCATTATTAAGTTAAGTTGGTGAGTGTAACAGTGAACAAGGTATGCATGCTGATAAACGTCCCTTAGGATAGTTTGTACTCCCGAATGTCGACCACTCATAACTCTGGCTCCGTCGAGCTTTGTGAAATTATTTCTTCTCTTTGCTCCCCAACAACTTCCTGTAGAACATTCTTAATGCAAGTAGCCAAGGGGAGGCATAATGATTGCAAGGATTTAAGAAAGTCCAAAATCTCTCAACCGGTTTTCCGTTAGGTAGCACACATCTTAGGACAACTACTAATTGAAACTTAGAGGAAACATCAGTGGTCTCATCAGCAATAAAAAAAACGAAATCGACAGCATATATTTCCTCCAAAATCTTTCTCCTACATTCACACAACATGCAATCTAACAAATCGGTCTGTATATCTTTGGATGTATCCTTAAAAACAGTGGCCGTACTGAAATGCTCGTTTACAACATTGTCAAGAACTGATGCAAAGTCAATTAAACCCCTGAATATACCTGCATTGCTCGATTCAGTTGTCTCATCGTGTCCTCTAAGAGCTAACTCGAACTTTCCACAAAATTTATGGCAGTCAATAACCTTTGAGAAAACATAGCGGTTTTTCCTTACTTGATCATTATGACGTTCTATATTTCTCCTGAAAACCTCACTAAGTTGCTCTCCAATTTCTGTTTTGCCCAGTACTGAGAGATCAAGGCAAGCGTTCATGTGAGCACCGGATGCCTCATGTCTCTTTATTTTTTGGGATAAATGTCCTAAATCCGACACACGTGTTTTTGTCCAGGTGGTGTTTCTCTCTTTAGCAAACAGCAAACACGGATAGCAATTAAATCGATTGTTATGATAACAACCACAAATCCAGTTTTTTCTATCGTACAGCACTGTGTTAAACGAACGGCAATATTCTTTCCCTCTCGCACTTTGCTTCTGCACAATATTTAAAGCTGGGACTGGCCTACCTACAGTAGTGGCCAAAATTGTGGATGAACTGTAGCAAGAAGTCGAAGCTGACTGAAAGAGACCTTCGGCCAATGAAACGAATTGTACTCCAAAAGCATGAAACTGTAACCGCAAAAGTAACTCAAGAAATTAATGTGAGTCTCAGCAATCCAGTATCTAAAAAAACAGTTCGCCTGGGACTTTCTAAAGTTGACGTTTATGACTGAGTCACTATTGACAAGCCACTCGTTACTTATGCTAATGCAAAGAGAAAGATGCAGTAATGATATCAGTACAAAACCTGGACATTGGAGGACCGGAAGCATGTGATTTAGTTCGACGAATTATCATTCACACTTCTTCCGACTTCGGAGAGAGTTTACGTTTGGCGAATTTGGAAAGAATCGCATAATCCCGACTGTATCGTGCCAGCCGTCAAACATGGTGGAGGATCAGGGTTTTGGGTGCGATTCCTTGGTATTCTTTAGGTCATCATCAATCTGAAGGGGGCGAGTTACAGTCACTGCATACTTTTATATTCTGGGTGATCATGTTCATCCCAGGGTGCAAACATTATTCCCCGCAAACTATGCCATCTTTCATGGGGTTATAATAATACTCCATTACATACATTCAGATGTGCTCATTCTTGGTTTGAGGAGCATGACACTTAAGGTAAACGTCTGATATGGCGTGCACGATTCCTACACACAAACATTATTGAACCCCTGTGGGCAGAATTTGAAGGACAGACAGAAGATTTCTTGAGCCATCGTCACTCTAAGAGCTTGAGACTTTCCTCTGTGAGAAATGGTTCAATATTCCTCTGAGGACTATTCACAATTTTTAATCTATTCCATGTCGAATACAAGGTGCTTTAAAAGAAAAGGGTGGCCCAATACCCTAATAAAGCATACCTGTAGCTCTAGTTACAAATATTTCCATTATTTTGTCCACCCCTTGTAGACGTAAGGAGCACTGTACCATAACTAATTAATTTGATCAGTTAAGCTTGTAAGATTCCAAAAGTGCAACCCTGGTAATACTATAATAGCGGTATAGGAACAGGCTTCTGGCAGGTCCTTCGAGTTGGGCTTTGACTTGAGTCCCGGGTGGGTCATAGGTAGTATGCTAATCCAGCGTCTCTAGTAATGGGTAGACCCACCTGTCGTCCGGATAAAGGCAATCACATGGCGAAACATCGAGCCCACTAGGTCTCGAAAGCGTTCCACAGGTATCGCCACCCATGCTTCCTGCACAGCTGTCCATAATTCTGTCGGATTTCTGGGTAAAGGATCCAAAGCTCGAGCGAACCTTTCCGCAACATCCCAAAGATTTTCCAAAGGGTTCATGTCCGGTGAACGTGGATAATATTCTAGGAGGGAACTTATGCAGAATCCTCTTCTAACCATGTTCTAGTCACCACGGCTCTGTGGGAAGGCGCGTTGTTTCGCTGGGAGAGTCTATTGCCCTGGGTGTGCATGATGACCATGAACGGTTGTAGGTGGTCTGGAAGGATAGACGTGTTGAGTGGACTGTTCAGAGATGCATCTATACGCATCATAATTTTCAACGTGTGGCAGCTGAACACGCCCCAGACCATAACCGGGCCTTCACTTGATCCATAGGCGCCCATAGCTTATGTTTCCAAAAGGGGACAAACAGAAATTGTAAGTACGAATCAAATATACAGTACAAACACCATATGTAAATTTTCACTGTGTCTTCTTTTTATCTCATTTTTTACCACACTCTCAACACATAAATTTAATTCGAAACCAGAAGACTCGAAAACTGCTTTCAAAAGACTGCCACATGAATTAGACAAACTGTTAGGACAGTAAAAAAACCCAGCTTTGTTCGTCTATCTGTCTGCCCGTCCGCACGATAACTCGCGTACAAATGATTCGATTTCAGTGTCGCCCTTATGCGTCATAACTTACGTAAAATGCTTCTATTGCGACAAAACTTTAGTATGTTGTTCCGAAGGTTTACTGAACCAGTTCTGTTTAATATCATCGAAATGGGGTCAAAGGTTAGGTCACAGGAGCGAAATTTATTCCACAGCCATTATCCTCATAACTTGAGTAATGATTTCTGTTATGTTGGAAAGCGTATCATGATCAATGCATTGCATGATTTTACTAACTTGTTATCCTTTTGGCCAGGTGTGTCACATACGCCTTGGAACCCCAAAGATCACTTAGTTGGTCACAAAGAATGAAAACATGCACTCAAAACAAATTTCTGGGCTGGAGAAAATTCTAGACATTTTTGTTAACAGAGATCAACTGCTACAGAGGATGATATGTCTTCCATTTCTTTGCCTGTCATACTTTTCCGTACATGTATGTACGCTGTTTTCCAGCATGCAATGGGAAATTTCATTACTTTCTACTGGAAATTCCCTCAATTTCTACTAGAAATTCCAAACATTTTTTTCTATTTTTACTGCACGCACACCCATCCAGAAGTTCTGCGAAAAAATTATCAATCAGTATTAGTATTATCGCGAAAACCTCTGTAGAATCTTCCAAAAACAGAAAAAGCATGGTTCAATTTCCAGCGGAGGGCAAATGCCCCCTCTTATCCCCTTATATGGGCGCCCATGACCAGCTTGAATAGATCTTTGTTGGCATGCCGGATCCATCGCTTCGTGCGGTTTCTTCCAGAACCGCACTGTACCGTCTGCACCAAATAACTGGAAACGGGACTCATCAGACCAAGTGACTCGTCCCTAATCATCCATGTCCAGTGCCGATGTTTTTCCCCCAGTTGATGCGTACAGTCTGGTGACACGGCGTCAGCAATGGGACTCTGGTGGTTCGGTGGCTGCCATAATCTATTGCGGTTAATGATAACCTGGTGGTCTTGGTGGAGACCTCGTTGAAGTCGACGGTTATTTGTATCACTGACGCTCTTTGGCAATCATCCATGTCCAGTAACGATGTTTTTTCCCCAATTGATGCGTACAGTCTGGTGAGGCGGCGTCAGCAATGGGACTCTGGTGGGTCGGTGGCTGCCATAACCTATTGCGGTTAACGATGACCTGGTGGTCTTGGTGGAGACCTCGTTGAAGTCGACGGTTATTTGTACCACTGACGCTCTTCGAATTGGTTGCAACTGTACGAGACAGACATCAACATCCACTATCTTTCTCCACCCACATTCCTATCTACGATGCGATGTTATTTCGAAAGTGGAGTATTCCCGATGCACTCTTGAAGCTGTCGAACGGGAATACTACAATTTCTGTACCACTTCCGCGATAGAATGACCCATGCGTCTAGAAACCAATATCATCAATCCTTCAAACTCTGTCAACTCACGACCTTTATCCGTACTGACATCGAATTACCATCTACGTGAATGCAAGTGGTGTCCTCCTATCTATATACCTGTCAAGCGATGGGGTTCGTCCAATAGCGAGAGGGTCGTGCTGTTTCGGAACAAGGTATCCCATGATCTCTATCCTCTTCTTGTGTGTGTACACTTTATTGAGATCAGTGGCACACCTTTTCCTTTCAAAGTGAGATTGTATTTGTCTATGACAACTAGGACAAGCCACCAACGGTAACCGATAACTCGGGTACAGATGGCAAATTTTGAGCGAAGCTATTGAAACTCATTATGGCATCAACTATAACAAATTCTAAAAAATGAACGCGTAAAATTTATGACTTCCAGAACAAAAGTACGAAACATTCTAAAAAGGAAATGCCTAAAATTTATCATGAACTACTTTCCTTCACGCTGATTGTGATCCGGTTGCATGTAAACAAAGCGGAAAGACACACTCAGATGGGGAAATACGTTTTTCATTTGTATCGGGAAAGACAGACACACATACACAAACTTCCTTTTATTATTATTATTATAGATTAAGCAAGTGTTGAGCTAACAAACAGTCTTTTCATTTCTTCGTTTTTCAATTCAAACGATTTTTTTAAATGAATGTTAGTAAGCCGACTTTCGTGAAACGGTTCAAATAAAAGGTCATCAAGTTTGAATTGAAATTTCTCAATGACACGGAATTTTGGGAATCGCAAGGCGTCAAAACCTGACTATGGATGATGTCCAATCGCATTCAAAAAATCACGGTGATCGGTTGTGTTAACTAATTGTTTCGAGTCTCAAATCGAGAGCGGAGTTTTTCAATTTTTAATGGTAATTTATTTTTATACGACTCGACCAATCACTATGATACCAACCTCATATCGCTCACCCTTTCTCTATGGCAAGTGTCACCGCGATCGGCTGAAGATCTTTGGAGGAGATAGGTAACAAACGACCCCTTTTCAAAACCCGGAAAAACCCCTAAAAATGCAAGGTTTTGGACGATTATTCCTCAATGACACGGAATTTCGGGAATCGGAAGGCGTCAAAACCTGACCATGAACGATGTCTAATCGCATGCCAAAAATCACGGTGATCGGATGTGTCATGTCGTATCCATGCCCGAGCAACTAATTGTCCGAGTCTCATATTGAGAGAGAATTTTTAAATTATTATTAAAACTGGTCAGTTTTTTAATGTTCATTATTTTTATACGACACAATTAATAACCATGATACCAACCCCATGTCACTCACCATGTCCTTCCCTTTCTCTGTGGCAAGTGTCACCGCGATCGGGTGAAGATCTTTGGAGCAGATGGGTAACAAACGACCCCTTCTCAAAACCCGGAAAAAACCCTAAAAATGCATGTTTTTGGACGATTATTCCTCAATGACACGAAATTTAGGGAAACGGAAGGCGTCAAAACCTGACCACGGACGATGTCCAATCGCATGCCAAAAATCACGGTGATGATCGAATGTGTCATCTCGTAGCTATGCCCGAACAACTAATTGTCTCGAGTCTCGTAAAGAGAGCTCCGCTAAATAAAATAGAATGTCTGTCGGTTTGTCTGTATGCTAGGGTTGGGAAGTAATACTACTACATTAATAAAACAATTAATAAGTTTATTATGTTTGCACTTGGATTGACGCTTGCGTGGAAATGTTTCTGCCACGTGTGCACCGGGAAAGAAAATAGCTTCCCTTATTTGGGTATTCTTATACCATTAGTGGTTATTGTTTATTGATGACGAATGTATGTCACTCACTCGAGTGCTACGCAGCTGGTATTTCACACTTTTCTTTAACTTGGGTATTACTTCGTTTCTAAAGTTGTATATAGAAAATGGTTCTGTCAGTTTTCGTCTTTAGTGTAACAGGTTTAACTGTAAATATCATTTGAATGAAGTCCATTACTATAATATTACGGAACACAGTCATTTACAGCAGCGGGAATCAGGGTATACAGATAGCATCTTAAAAGTTAAGCCCGGACAGCGACGGGAACAGTTCATTTGAGGTCATGGATTTTCGTACACATTTTTATCACTAGTTATTGTATTTACCGATCATGCTTTTGTCCCCTTTTAGTCAGATAATTGGGTTTTGTCGCATTTGGAAAAAGTATTCCATTTTATTTGTCGTCTACGTAGTGCTCTGGAAAAAGAAAAATTTCGAATGTTCTGAATTTAAAAATGGCGGCCATAATATATAAAGAATTATGTTTCTTTTCTATAAAGTTTGCAAAACCTTTGCAACGTAAAATATGTTCTTTGGCTCGACCACCTCAGAAACTGCAGACATTTTTACTATTATTTCTCAACAAGGTTGAACAAATGATACTTTTTCAGAACGGTTTTTTGTTTCCACGGAAAAAACACCACTGTAAATCTCGCTGGAATTCGAAACGAGGAACATGACCCCAATTTCTTGCGTATAATGATCTCGTCCTTCGACAAGAATTTTCACACCTACAGAGCTGAAATTACTTCAAGAGATTTTAAAGTGTGCATTCAGTTTTTTTTCCTGGAATCTCGAGTTCTCTTTTTCAATATATAGATAAATTTCTTCATATCCCGTTCGAAGAGAAGGTTTTCAATTTGGCTTATAGTAGCAAAAGATATCGCATTATGTGAAAATATACACATACGCCACCGTTTCGAAGATATTGAATCAAAAAGAGCTGGAAATTACCTAGAATACCTTGTGATGTTTCCAGTTGTCCCACGAAAAGATGCTTTTTACATCCGATAAATAAAAGTCGTAAAATGGTGCCTAAGAGAGATACACACTCCTCGACATAGAAATTGTCCCTCCCAGAAGGAGGTGTGCTACAAACATGCAAATTGCAGGGCGGGTGTACCCACTCGAGATATACAAATGGTGTTAAACCGGAGTCGATGACGTCACACGCTCGTGAGATAAAGGTGCCAGCATCAACAGGATGATAATATGTGGTCGCTGGTGGAAGCGTCGCGTACGTTTCAGATTTGTTGTTTGTGCTGAAAAACTGTTTAGCGAAGACCACAAATGCCGGATACACGCATTCCGCAGGTTTATCGCCTTTTGGATGCTTTTCAGAGAGGAAGAATTGTAGGCCTGTGTGAAGCGGGTTGGTCTACACGTCGTATCGCTGCGCAAGTGCAACGGGATGCACGAACTGTTGAACGATGTTGGCACCAGTGGCTACAGGAACGTTCGTACGTGCGTCGGAGCGGCAGTGGTTCAGTCCGACGAACGTCAGCACGCCTGGACCGGCAGATTGTTCGACACGCTCGTTCGTCACCAGAAAGTACTGCAGCCGATACTCGACGCGCCGTGTCATCGGCCATGGACGTCGCCATAACGATCCGAACTGTGAACCAAAGGTTATATGTGGCAAACCGGCGCAGTAGGCAAACGTTACGTTGACTTCCAGCAATCGCAGCGCTCGTCTGCCTTGGTGCCGTAGTCATGCAAACTGGGGTCACGAATGGACCACTGTGATCTTCAGTGACGAAACCTGTCTGGGTAGTGACAATTGACGGATCCGTGTCTGTCGACACCCTGGGGAGCGGACGAATCCCGGTTTCGCTCGCGACTGCCACACCGCTCGTCAATCAGGCATCATGGTATGGGGTGTTATTGCGCATGACAGCAGGTCACCTCTTGTCCGCATCACGGGCACACTTACAGCTGCACGATACGTGATCCAAGTTCTGCAGCCCGTTTTGATACCGTTCCTGAATGGCCTACAGCACCCCATTTTCCAGCAAGGTAACGTGTACACACCGCTCGGGTCTCCAGACAATGTTTGCAACATGTTTAAACACTGCCATGACCAGAAAGACCGCCCGATTTATCCCAATCGAAATCTGTGGGATTGGACGTCGTCTTCAATCGAACCGGCCTGCACATGACCTCGATGAATTATGGGAGCAAGTCAACCATCCTTTGTGTTCCATTCCTCAGGACGACATCCGTCGACTGTATGACTCGTTGCCACGCCGTATTGCTACCTGTATTGCGGTTTGCGGTGGTGCAACCACTCATTGAGGTGCACCCATTGTGCTGAATTATCTCATCTGATAAACACTGTGCGTGGCTGAAAATAACATCAAGGTAACCCTTTTACCACATTTATATAACAGAAAAGGACATGTATTCCAATTTGCATGCTCAATTTCACCCATCTATCCTCATTCCTTCTAGGTGGGGCAATTTCAGTGTCGAGCATTGTACATTTGCGCGAACATGTAGATAGTATTGACCACTGTGTCAGATATCTATCTGAAAAATAATTTTCAATCCTGCTTATAACAGAGGTGAAGAATCAGAACTATACTGTTCGCCACAGAGCGAGAAATTATGCCCATGGAAAACAAGAAAGATGACATCAAATTCTCTGGTGTAATAAGGAAATGTTTTTAATCCTTTCACACTAAAAAAAAAAAGATTTCACACTAAAAAAAGATTTTTTAAAGTAGATTTTTAGAAACGGAGAAATTCAGCAAAAAAAGAAAAGTGTGTTTACGCCCTCTAGCGAAAAAACTGCGCATACTTTAAAATGTGCAATGTTTTACATATATAATTCTCACATCTAAGTCGTTGAGATCTCCTGGCATCCCCACAATCGCCGATTCTTAACCAGAAGGGCAAAATATTTGGGCGAACAAGGGAAGACTGGCGTGTCCAAAGTAGCTATTGAGATTGATGAAGCCATGTTTTTCATTCCGTACCTTGGAGGTAAGGATTTCCTCCATTACTTACCTGAAAGATTATAATGTATCATGTTGGGTTCATCAGAAAGGGGATGTGTCGCATTTTCTTCAGAAGGAATGCTTTTTCACTCCAAGAATACATAAAATGTTCTTTTAGCAGCCATTTAAAAAAAAAAAAATAGAAACAGTGCGTCTCAGGCATGATGCGAGGGAACAAATGAGGCAACACTTAGTGTCGCCTCTGAGAAACTTAAGCATGGATAGGGTAGCCAGAGGATTCAATCCCCTCTGAATTTGCAGGGGTGAGGGATTTCAATCAAGCGAGTAAGTTACATAAGCAACTGATTTAGAGCCAAAAAACACCAGAATCAGCACCAAAGAAAAAAATACAGTGCAACCCAATGCACACAGCAAACAGAGCAACTATTGAGGGAAACATTTCCTGCATCAAATTTTTACGATGCGAACAAACAGGTTCAGAAATTACATTATACCTACATTTGTATAACAGGAAAGGACAACAATAAGGATGCAAAATGAACAAGAAAGATGACACCGAATTTTCGGGTGTAATAAGCACGTCTTTTGAATCCGTTCTGACGCAAATTAAATTTATCAAAGCTATTCAAAGTCAATGGAACCGGTATGGAAAACAATAGTATCTGTCTGATTTTAATCCCTCAGATATTGCTGTAAACGGAATCGTGAGCTTGCACCCTCTGGTTGCAGACTTGTGCGTTAAGAAAAACATGAATTTATATGAGAAACATTTCGCACCGGAAACGCTCTCCAACACAGAAGGAATTTTTCAAATCGGAGATTTACAAGCTGAGATATAGGGGGAAACCCTATTTACTTTTACGCCCCTAGCGGTGTGACATGTTTTCAAATAATTTAAAAAGTGAAAATTTTGAAATTATTTGAAAAACATGTCACACCGGAAACTCTATCAAATAAAGAAAGAATTTTCCAAATCGGACCATTAGAAGCAGAGATATTGACAAAAATAAGATATACATCTACGCCCCCTGGAGGAGAAACCATGAAATATTCTAAGAAGAAAATATTCCGAAAAGGTTTACCGACGTGAGTGGCGTCGGTCCACGAAAGAATTTTTTCAATCGAGATTGTAGAAGCCCAGATTTTATGGCAAATACATCAGAAGCAAAAATTAACACTTACGCTGCCTGGTGGCCAAAGTATTCTTTACCAAAAATTAGAAATTATATGCAAAATATTTTCCATGAGGGGTTGTATGCGATATAGAAAGAATTTTTCAAATCGGAGTTTCAGAAGCAGAAATAACGCAGAAAACGCAATTTACCTTTGTGTCCCTTAGCGGAAAGTCTATGATTTACTTAAAAATTTTGAATTTATATGGAAAACATTTTGCATCCGAAACACTATCTAACAAAGAATGAATTTTTCAAATCTAACTCCTAGAAGTAGAGATATTGACAAAAATTAAATATACTTCTACGCCCCCTGGCGTAAAAACCGTGCATTATTTTAAGAAAAAAATGTTCCTAAAAGGTTTATCGATATGAGTAGCATCGGTCCACAAACGGCTTTTTTTTCAATCGAGAATTTAGAAGCTCATATTTTGCTATAAATGCATCAGAAGCGGAAATTAAGACTTACGCCCCTAGCGGAAAGTCTATGAATTACTTGAAAATTCTGAAATTATGTGAAAGACATGTTACACTGAAAACACTATCCAACAAAGAAGGAATTTTTCAAATCGGACACCTAGAAGTAGAGATATTGACAAAAATAAGATATATATCAACACCCCCTGGTGGAGAAACCATAGGATATTTTAAGAAGAAAATATTCCGAAAAGGTTTATTGACGTGAATGGCATCAGTCCACGAAGAAGTTTTTTCAATCGATATTTTAGAAACTCAGATTTTATATAGCAAATACATCAGAAGCAAAAATTAACATTTACGCCCCCTGGTGGCCAAAATATTCTTTACCAAAAATTAGAAATTATATGCAAAAGATTTTCGACCAGGAGCTGTATCTTCTGAAGAAAACATTTTTCAAATCGAAGTGTCAGAAGAAGAGTTATCGGGGAAAACGTCATTTAACTTTACGCCCCCTAGCGGAAAATCTATGCGTACTTTGAAAAAGTAACTATATCTAAAATACTCTTCGATATAAATGAAATCGAAAGGTAAATGATTTTTTCAATCGGATGTTTAGAAGCAAATATGTGGAAATAAAACATATTTTTCAATTCGACATCATCTGCGTTTACGCCCTGTAGCGGCGAAATTGTACATCGTAAAAAAAGGAAATAAAGGATCATCATTCCCATATTTCTAGCTTCCCAACGCAAAAAGAATTTTTCAACTCGGACTAATAGTTGCAAAGATATCGTGATTACAGACGGACGGACGGACGGACAAACCGATAACATAAGCACAATCTTTTTTTACAAAAGACGTGCTAAAAATGAAAATCAGTAGTCCGCTGATGGGGGGAAAAAGTGCGTCTCAGCCGCCTCGGTGGCGCAGTGGTCTAAGGCGTTGGCCTCTGATCATTCGTCGGAAGGGGTCCGGGTTCGAATCCCGGTGAGGCATGGATGTTGTGTTTGTCTTACGGCACTGGCTCTCTCCCTTCCCTGGAACCAGTGACTCTAAATTAGGGACGGGCGACTGCTTATAGCCCATTGAGTTGCTCACAGTGGTCGTTAAACCTCAAAAAAAAAAAAAAAAGTGCGTCTCAGGCATGAGGCGAGGAAGAAATATGGCAACACCTCCTGTCGCCTCTGAAAAGGATTCCATCAGCCGTGAATTTGCAGGTTTCGGGGTTAAGATGACTAAGATCAGCTTGACCAGTACTGGTCAACATGATTTTTGCAATACTCCAAAGAGACGAAGTTCTTTCAACTACACTGCTGGCCACCCAAAATGCAACACCAAGAAGGAAGCATCCGATTGACCTGAAATTCGTAGCATGCGTTGCCCGCGAGAGGACATGCAAACGATTAGCATTGCAGCGCATATGCAAATAAAGTGCACCCGGCACGCCACCGAGAAGCACTATAAGAAGGGTGCACAGAAGGCGGGGTGTAGGCAGTGGAAGTGTGATGTGCTGCCGGACCTGTGCGTGGGAAGCTTCCTGATACCTCGTCGCAGAATACGGCAGTCATTCCAGCACGTTTCGGACTTCGACAGAGGACGAATAGTGGCTTATCGCGACAGCGGTTTATCGTACCGAGACATCGGCGTCCGTGTGGGACGACATCCAGCCACAGTGAGGTGAGTATGGATTCGGTGGGTGCAGGAGAGACGGACGGGCCGACGTGAGCGATTGCTGCAGCCGTGGCACACCACCGAACGAGAAGACCGGCATGTTGTGCGGCGGGCATTGACGGCTCGCACCGCCACATCCCGAACGTTAGCGCAGGAATCAGGGTGTGGTGCGCACAACCGGTGTCAGCACGTACCGTTCGACGTCGTCTGCAAGAGCGGGGACTTGTCGCACGGTGCCCATTGTTTCGATTACCATTGACGTTACACCACCGGCGAGTGCGGCGGCAGTGGGCCGCTGAACGCCGCCCCTAGACTACGGAATGGCACGACATTGTCTTCTCCGACGAATCCCGCTTCTGCCTGCAACACCACGATGGTCGGATCCACGTGTGGCGGCACCACGGCGAGTGACTGTATGACGCCTGCATTATGCATCGTCATACCGGTCCGTCGCCTGGCGTTATGGTTTGCGGCGCAATTGGATATGAGACCCGTACCATTTTGGTACGCATCGCCGGTACACTCAACAGCCACCGCAACATCTCCGACGTTTTGGAGCCTGTAGTCCTCCCTTACCTGCAGGACCTGCCAGCGGCCACGTTTCAACAGGACAATGCGCGCCCGCACGTGGCACGCATCGTGCAACAATTCTTTACGGCCCACCAGGTGTCACTGCTGCCGTGGCCCGCCTGTTCTCCCGATATGTCGCCCATCGAACACGTCTGGTCGCTGATCGGCAACCGAGTGGCACGGCAAGCACCACCCGCGATAAACTGTGGCAACGTGTGGAAGCAGCCTGGACCGACATACCCCAAGCCCACATCCAAAGCCTCTTTCGTTCGATGCCGCGGCATGTAGCGGCCGTTATTGCCAGCCATGGGGGCCACATGAACTATTGATGTCTGCGTGTTTCGCAAGTCGCACGGGCCTGTAAGCTCAGTCGTTTCATCTTTGTATCTGTTGTTGTGTCCAGTAAATTTGGCTTTGCTGTTTCGTGTTCTTCTTGGTGTTGCATTTTGGGTGGCCAGCAGTGTAGTTTTGCAGGGACAGAAATAAATGGAAATCTGAAGGCGCAAGGTTGGGTGTTAGGCCGGGTGAAACTAGAGATCCCAGACAAGCTTTAACTATTTTCCGGGTGACAAACCAAACAGGGAATATGAAGCTTTCTTGGCGGAAGACAACGCTCTGCGTGTTTATTATTTGTGGACGTTTGTTATCAAGTGTTACTTTCAGCTGGCCCAACTGGGGACAGTACAGGTACTTATCAGAATTAATCGTTTGGTTACTCGGCAGCAGCTCGTAATACAGGAGTCCCTTCCAGTTCCGCCACACACAGAGCATCACCTACTTGGGATGTAGACCAGCCCTTAAAGTGATTATTAACGACTCATCTAGCTTGCTCCACGATTTTTAGCACGTCTTTTGCGAAAAAAGATCGTGCTTATGTTATCGGTTTGTCCGTCTGTAAACACGATATCTCTGCAACTAATAGCCCGATTTGAAAAATTCTTTTTGCATTAGGAAGCTTGAAATGTGCGAATGATGATCCTTTATTTCGCTTTTTTTTTACGATGCATAATTTCGCCGCTAAGGGGCATAAATGCTGATGATATCGAATTCAAAACACATTGTATCCTATATATTTGCTCCTAAACATCCAATTCAAAAAAAATTTTTAGTTTTCGATTCCATTCATATCGAAGATCATTTTAGGCATAGTCACTTTTCCAAGTTACGCATATGTTTTCCGCTAGGGTGCGTAAAGGTAAATTGCTTTTCCCCAGATATCTCTGCTTCTAAAATTCCGATTTGAATTTTTTTCTTTCAGCGGATACAGCTCGTAATGGAAAATATTTTGCATATAATTTCTAATTTTTGGTATAAAATTGTTTGGCCACCAGGGGGCATAAGTATTGATTTCGGCTTCTGATGTATTTTCAGCAAATTCTGAGCTTCTAAAATCTATATTGAAAAAATTCTTTCATGGACCAATACTACTCACGTAGACAAACCTTTTTGGAATATTTTTTTCTTAAAATAATGCATCGTTTCTCCGCCAGGGGGCGTGGATATATATATATCTTGTTTTTGTCAATATCTCTACTTCTAATGATCCGATTTGAAAAATGTCTTCTTTATTGGACAGAGTGTCCCATGCGACATGCGTCTAATATAATTTCAAAAATTTTCAGGTAACTCATTGACTTTACGCTAGAGGGAGTAAAGGTAAATTGCGCTTTCCCCGATATCTCTGCTTCTAAAACTCCGATTAGAAAAAGTGTTCCAGCACCGGATACCGCTCTTGGTGTGAAACTTTATATTGTAATTTCTAATATTTTATAAAATATGGTTTGGCCACCAGAGGGCGTAAGTTTTAAATTTCTGCTTCATAGGTATTTGCAGCAAAATAGCAGCTTCTAAAAGCCCGATTGAAAAACTTCTTTCGTGGACCGACACCGCACATGTCAATGAACATTTGAGAACATTTTCTTCTTAAAATAATGCATGGTTTCTCCACCAGAGGGCGTAGATGTCTATCTTATTTCTGTCAATATCTGTGCCTCTGAAAGTCAGATTTGAAAAATGTCTTCTTTGTTAGATAGCATATCCGGTGTAAAATGTTTCTCCTATAAGTTCAAAATTTTCAAGTAATGCATAGCCTTTCCGCTAGGGGGCGTAAAGGTAAATTGCGTTTTCCTCAATATCTCTGCTTGTAAAACTCCGATTTGAAAACTTCTTTCTGCACCGGATACAGCTCCTGATAGGAAATTCTCAACATATAATTTCTAATATTTGATAAAGAATGGTTTGGCCACCAGGGGACGTAAGAGTTAATTTCTGCGTCTAATGTATTTGCAATAAAATCTGAGCTCTTGAAAACTCGACTGGAAAAATTCTTTCATGGACCGATACCGCTCACATTGAAAAATCTTTTGAAAATACTTTCTTCTTAAATTAATGCATGCTTTTTCCGCCAGGGGGCGTAGATGCATTTCTTATATTTGTCGATATCTCTGCTTCTAAGAGCCCAATTTGAAAAATTCTTTCTTTGTTGGAGAGCGATTCCGCTGCGAAATGTTTCTCATATAATTTCAATTTTTCTTACCGCACAAGCCTGCCACCAGAAAGCGTAAGTACACATTTCCGTTTACAGAAATATTTGCGGGACTAAAAACCCAACTGAAGAACTTCTTTCTTCGGTCAGATACTACTAACTATGTAACCTCTGTGTGCATATTTTCTTTCCAAACTAGTGCACAATTTCACCGCTAGGAGCGCAAATATTTAATCTGTTTTTCTCAATTTTTCTGCTTCTGCATGTGCAACTTAAAAAATTCTTTCAACACTGGATACCATTTACTTTGTAGAACATTTTACGCTAGTATATGAGGAATTTTGCTGTTCACAGTTTTGTCGGTAGGTGGTGATTGTGTACTTCAGTTTGCAGCTGTATGTCCGCTTCTAAAAACCGTACTGAAAAATTTAATTTTTACTGTATGCCATTCGGCACAATAGAGATGTGGAGCATTATCCTCTTTAAGTAATGCAAAGATTTCCTGCTAGGGGCGCAAAGGTCGAAACCTTTTTCTAGCTATCTCTACTTCCGGGAGACGTATTTGAAAAGTTTTTTTTCCTTACCATAGCTTTTCCATGCAGAATATTTTTCGCCTATTTTCAACTTTCCTTTATGCAAAATTCGTTCGCGAAGGCGTAGAGCTATATCATGTTTCCTTCTACATTTCGTCTTTTAGCTGTTCGATTTGAAAATCTGTTTGTCTCCGATACTTCCTTGTGCTATGATAAACTTTCTGTGCGCCATTTGATAATTTTCATAACATACTTTTTAGCCACTGGTGGAAGCAAGCAGCTGTTTCTATTTCTGGAAGTTTTATCGATTGTAAAAATCTGGTTGATTGTTTTCTTAACCAGTTCCGACTTTGAATAGCTTTGATAAATTTAATTCGCGTCAGAAAGGTTTTGGAAACACTATTATATAAAAGATTAGGTACCTTTTCTGAGAAATATCATGCTATTAATAAAAATCAGTATGGGTTTCAAAAGGAAAAATCAACAGAAATAGCCCTTTTAACATTTCAGAATATCATATTAAATAATAGAAAAAGGGGATTAGTAACCATTGCAATATTCCTGAATCTTAGAAAGGCATTTGATACGGTCGATCATGGAATACTTTTGGATAAACTCTATGATGATGGAATAAGAAATCAATATTACAATTTATTAGGGGACTACTTACATAACAAGAAACAGTATGTACAGATTAATAAAATAAAATCGCACAAATCAATTAATGAAATAGGAGTACCGCAGGGTTAAATTCTGGGACCATTACTATTTTTAGTTTATATTAATGACATTTTTAACATTGAACCTAATGAGGATATTATTTTATTTACGGATGATGCCACAGTTCTGATTACGGGTGTAGATATAAATGAGGAAAAATAAAATGTAATAAATTTATTGAAAAATTGATGGAATTGGTGGACACACATTTTCTGTGTTTAAATATAGAAAAAAACTGAAATTATGATTTTTAAAAGGGAGATAGGCAGGTTGTTGAGCCACCATCTATTTGTGGGGAGATTGTACCCCTGAAATAGTAAATACTATTAAATATTTGGGAATAATAATTGAGGATAATCTAAAATGGAATGTTAATATTCAAAATATTGTAAACAAACTTTCGGGGGTATTGGGTTTAATTACGAGAATTTCAAATAATTTAACAATTAGAACATTAAAAATGCTATATTACAGTCTG
This sequence comes from Macrothele yani, assembly GCA_039090855.1. Classification (NCBI taxonomy): domain Eukaryota; kingdom Metazoa; phylum Arthropoda; class Arachnida; order Araneae; family Macrothelidae; genus Macrothele; species Macrothele yani. The sequence goes on from CM077018.1 coordinate 82,067,646, forward strand.
ATTTTTCCATGTTTGGCTTATTGTTTATTGGTATGGGGGCAAACTGCTAAGACTAATTTATATAAATTACAATCATTGCAAAATAGGATGGTCAAAATTCTAAATAATTTTAGGAGACTAATTTGAATATGGGGGTACGGATTAATTATTATGGATTTCAAGATATTTAGAAATTATGGCAATATAGATTATTAGGATTTATGTACAAAAGAATAAAAGAGATTAGGTATCAGCATTTAATTCAGCTAAACACTGTGGGTCACGGATATCAAACAAGAGACAGAAATGCATTTTGTTACCAATGTCTAACACTTTAACCCAACAAAGATTTATTGATTACCAGGGATTGGTGTTATGGAATAACCTACCTTGTCAACTAACACATATTAATAATTATAATTATTTTCGAAAGCGACTAAAAAAATATTTGCTAGCAAACTAAAATATAAAATTCCATGGTAAAATTTATTAATCAGGCCACATATGCTTAAATTTTATATGTGCAGGACGTTTGACTTGACTACGTACTTTAAAGGAATTGGGATTCACTCAGGCTATATCTATATCTATATATATATATATATTGAACACTCACCAACCCGCTTGGCCAGCGTGGTGAGTTATGGCCAAACCCCTCCAAAATGACTCCACAACTTAAATCTTGGCCCTCAGTCTCCGGCAGCTGGAATGTACCTGGCCAAGGCAGCGGCCAGTGCGACATGAAGGCAGAGGGTGCTAAGAATCCCCGGAGGACCGGACTAGGCTGCCATCTGATGCTGACCTTGGCTACGTATAACGGACGCTCCCTATCTTCTGATTCAAGGCTTCTTGAATTGGAAGAGGAACTACAAAGGATTAAGTGGGACATCGTCGGGCTAAGTGAGGTAAGGAGAAATGGAGAAGATCTCATTGAACTGAAAAGTGGACATCTCTTCTACTATCGTGGGACAGATACTGGCAGAACTAGTGGTGTTGGATTTATAATAAACAAGAAACTGAAGGATAAAGTTGTAGAAGTTGAAAGTTCCTCTGACAGAGCTGCACGACTCGTTATCCAACTCTCGAGAAGATACCAGGCTCAGATTATTCAAACTTATGCACCCACCACAAGTCATGCTGAAGAAGAAATTGAAGAATTTTATGAGGAAATTCGTGATCTAAATAATAAAGGTAAGCAGCACTTGAAGATAATTATGGGAGATTTCAATGCAAAAATAGGGCAACGGCAACAGAATGAAACTTCAGTAGGTAAATTCGGTCACGGCAACAGAAACCAGCGTGGAAATACTCTCGTAGAGTTTGCAGAGGCAGAAGGGTTTTTCATCTTGAACTCCTTTTTCAAGAAAAAGCCACACAGGAAATGGACATGGAGACATCCAAATGGGACGACAAGTGAAATTGATTTTATTATGTGTAACAAAAAATTCGTCATAGAAGACTGCAGTGTGCTAAACAAGTTCAACACAGGCAGTGACCATAGATTGGTGAGATGTAAGATTCACCTCAACACTAAACTCGAACGTAGCAAGCTCATAAGACAAACAAAATGTATTGATATAACCAACCTTAAAAAACACCATAATACCTTCAAATTGGAACTGAAGAACAGATTCTCTGCTTTAGAAGGCCTAACATCGGAAGAAGTGGATATTTCTGAAGTTAACAGAAAAGTAACCAAAGCTCTTATGGAAACAGCAACAAAATTAGTTGGGTCTAAGAACAAATTGCATGTGAACAAATTACCAGGAAAAACCAAAATGTTGATGCAAAAAAGAAGTGTGATAAGGACAACTAAAGAAGATGTGACTTCCAAAGTGGAATATATAGAGCTATGCAAGACAGTACGAAAAAGTATCACTGAAGACGTAAGGAAATTCAACTGCGAACTAGTAAGGAAAGCAATTGAAAACAACCAAAGCCTAAAGATAGCAAAGGGACATCTCAGTAAGGGGAAAAAACAGATTATGGCATTAAGAAAAGAAGATGGTTCTGTAACAAGAAATAGAGGCGAAATTTTGACAAGAGTGAAAGATTTCTACTCCAAATTATATGAAAGGGATGATACATGTACTCCAGACATCATGAAAGGTACCAGAGTTCTTCCAGTCCTTCCAGCAGAAGTTGCACATGCAATCAAGAACATGAAGCGGGGAAAAGCTCCAGGAGAAGATGGAATTACTGTAGACATCATACAAGAAGCAAGTGGAGAAATCGAAACAGTACTCGCCCAAATTTTCACTCGATGCCTTAATGAAGGGAAAATTCCTGAGGATTGGAACAACGCTACAATGATCTTGCTACATAAAAAAGGTGACATTGAGGATCTCAGGAACTACAGACCTATCAGCCTCCTATCAGTGGTTTATAAAATATTCACTAAAATTCTTTCACACCGTTTGAAGGTGACACTGGACATGGCTCAACCGAGAGAACAAGCTGGATTCAGGAGTGGCTACAGCACAATAGATCATATCCACGTACTGAGAGAACTAATTGAAAGAGCGAGGGAATATGAACTTCCATTGTGCATGGCTTTTATCGATTATGAAAAAGCCTTTGATTCGGTGAAACCATCAGCAGTTGCAATGGCTCTGAAATCCTGCGGTATTGAAGATGCATACATTAATATTATTAATAACATCTATGAAAATGCAAGTGCAAAGATTCGGCTGTTTGAAAATACAACACACGTAAAAATTGGAAAAGGAGTGAGACAAGGTGACACCATATCTCCGAAGCTCTTTAATGCCACATTGGAAAATGTCTTTCAATCACTGAACTGGGAAAACAAAGGGATAAAGATTAATGGAGATTATCTAACCCACCCACGTTTTGCTGATGACATAGTCATTTTTGCAACTACCCCATCAGAGCTACAGAGTATGATCCAGGAACTTGCTGACAAGAGTAAAGAAGTGGGATTAAAAATGAACTTTCAGAAGACAAAAGTGATGTACAATGCTTTTACAAGAAATGAAGATTTATCGATTGATGGAGAAAAGCTGGAGAGAACAGACACGTACGTTTATCTTGGACAGCAGATATCAAGTGAGGGTCACATTGGTGAAGAAATTAATCGGCGTACAAAACTTGCCTGGAGAGCTTTTGGAAGAAACAGCATAATTTTCAAGAGCAATATGCCATTATGTCTTAAAAGAAAAGTGTTTGATCAATGCATCCTTCCAGTGCTTACGTATGGTGCAGAGACGTGGACCTTAGCTAAAAGAGACATACAAAGGCTGCAGACAACTCAAAGCAGCATGGAGAGGTGCATGCTTGGTGTAACCAGGAGAGATAAGAAGAGGAACACGTGGATCCGAAAAATGACAAGAGTGGAAGACATCATGATCAGAGTTAAATCCCTGAAATGGCAATGGGCTGGACATACTGCCAGAAGAACAGACCATCGATGGACAGCCGAAATTTTAGATTGGATTCCAAGGGACAGGAAAAGACCCAGAAGAAGACCACATGGAAGATGGGTGGATGAAATTCGAAAGTATGCGGGAGTGACATGGAGGAAACTGGCACAAGACAGACCGTTGTGGAGGAAACTTGGGGAGACCTTCGTCCAGCAGTGGATTGATAATGGTTGACAATGATGATGATGATGATATATATATATATATATATATATAGGGATGCAAGGTCAGGTGATGCGTAACATCACAGCCTCTCCTTGACAAATGTCAACCCCGCCTTCTCGTGGTGCATCCTGTTCCCACTAAAGGGGCTCTGACGACCGCCCATAGCGGTATAACTATACCATCGGGATCAGAGGAAATTCTATCCCACACTCACCAACCCGCTTGGCCAGCGTGGTGAGTTATGGCCAAACCCCTCCAAAATGATTCCACAACTTAAATCTTGGCCCTCAGTCTCCGGCAGCTGGAATGTACCTGGCCAAGGCAGCGGCCAGTGCGACATGAAGGCAGAGGGTGCTAAGAATCCCCGGAGGACCGGACTAGGCTGCCATCTGATGCTGACCTTGGCTACTTACAATGGACGCTCCCTATCTTCTGATTCAAGGCTTCTTGAATTGGAAGAGGAACTACAAAGGATCAAGTGGGACATCGTGGGGCTAAGTGAGGTAAGGAGAAAAGGAGAAGATCTCATCGAACTGAAAAGTGGACATCTCTTCTACTATCGTGGGACAGATACTGGCAGAACTAGTGGTGTTGGATTTATAATAAACAAGAAACTGAAGGATAAAGTTGTAGAAGTTGAAAGTTCCTCTGACAGAGCTGCACGACTCGTTATCCAACTCTCGAGAAGATACCAGGCTCAGATTATTCAAACTTATGCACCCACCACAAGTCATCCTGAAGAAGAAATTGAAGAATTTTATGAGGAAATTTGTCATCTAAATAATAAAGGTAAGCAGCACTTGAAAATAATTATGGGAGATTTCAATGCAAAAATAGAGCAACGGCAACAGAATGAAACTTCAGTAGGTAAATTCGGTCACGGCAACAGAAACCAGCGTGGAAATACTCTCGTTGAGTTTGCAGAGGCAGAAGGGTTTTTCATCTTGAACTCCTTCTTCAAGAAAAAGCCACACAGGAAATGGACATGGAGACATCCAAATGGGACAACAAGTGAAATTGATTTTATTATGTGTAACAAAAAATTCGTCATAGAAGACTGCAGTGTGCTAAACAAGTTCAACACAGGTAGTGACCATAGATTGGTGAGATGTAAGATGCACCTCAACACTAAACTTGAACGTGGCAAGCTCATAAGACAAACAAAATCTATTGACATAACCAACCTTAAAAAACACCATAATACCTTCAAGTTAGAACTGAAGAACAGGTTCTCTGCTTTAGAAGGCCTAACATCGGAAGAAGTGGACATCTCTGAAGTTAACAGAAAAGTAACCAAAGCTCTTATGGAAACAGCAACAAAATTAGCTGGGTCTAAGAACAAGTTGCATGTGAACAAATTATCAGGAAAAACCAAAATGTTGATGCAAAAAGAAGAGAGATGAGGACAACTAAAGAAGATGTGACTTCCAAAGTGGAATATATAGAGCTATGCAAGACAGTAAGAAAAAGTATCATTGAAGACGTAAGGAAATTCAACTGTGAACTAGTGAGGAAAGCAATTGAAAGCAACCAAAGCCTAAAGATAGCAAAGGGACATCTCAGTAAGGGAAGAAAACAGATTATGGCACTGAGAAAAGAAGATGGTTCTGTAACAAGAAATAGAGGCGAAATTTTGACAAGAGTGAAAGATTTCTACTCCAAATTATATGAAAGGGATGATATATGCACTCCAGACATCATGAAAGATACCAGTACCAGAGTTCCTCCAGTCCTTCCAGCAGAAGTTGCACATGCAATCAAGAACATGAAGCGAGGAAAAGCTCCAGGAGAAGATGGAATTACTGTAGACATCATACAAGAAGCAAGTGGAGAAATCGAAACAGTACTCGCCCAAATTTTCACTCGATGCCTTAATGAAGGAAAGATTCCTGAGGATTGGAACACCGCTACAATGATCCTGCTACATAAGAAAGGTGACATTGAGGATCTCGGAAACTACAGACCTATCAGCCTCCTATCAGTAGTTTATAAAATCTTCACTAAAGTTCTTTCACACCGCTTGAAGGTAGCACTGGACATGGCTCAACCGAGAGAACAAGCTGGATTCAGGAGTGGCTACAGCACAATAGATCATATCCACGTGCTGAGAGAACTAATTGAAAGAGCGAGGGAATATGAACTTCCATTGTGCATGGCTTTTATCGATTATGAAAAAGCCTTTGATTCGGTGAAACCATCAGCAGTTACAATGGCTCTGAAAACCTGCGGTATTGAAGATGCATACATTAATATTATTAATAACATCTATGAAAATGCAAGTGCAAAGATTAGGCTGTTTGAAAATACAACACACGTAAAAATTGGAAAGGGAGTGAGACAAGGTGACACCATATCTCCGAAGCTCTTTAATGCCACATTGGAGGGTGTTTTTCAGTCGCTGAGCTGGGAAAACAAGGGGATAAAGATTAATGGAGATTATCTAACCCACCTTCGTTTTGCTGATGACGTAGTCATTTTTGCAACTACCTCATCAGAGCTGCAGAGTATGATCCAGGAACTTGCTGACAAGAGTAAAGAAGTGGGATTAAAAATGAACTTTCAGAAGACAAAAGTGATGTTCAATGCTTTTACAAGAAATGAAGATTTATCGATTGATGGAGAAAAGCTGGAGATAACAGACACGTACGTTTATCTTGGACAGCAGATATCAAGTGAGGGTCACATTGATGAAGAAATTAATCGGCGTACAAAACTTGCCTGGAGAGCTTTTGGAAGAAACAGCATAATTTTCAAGAGCAATATGCCATTATGTCTTAAAAGAAAAATGTTTGATCAATGCATCCTTCCAGTGCTTACGTATGGTGCAGAGACGTGGACCTTAACTAAAAGAGACATACAAAGGCTGCAGACAACTCAAAGCAGCATGGAGAGGTGCATGCTTGGTGTAACCAGGAGAGATAAGAAGAGGAACTCGTGGATCCGAAAAATGACAAGAGTGGAAGACATCATGATCAAAGTTAAATCCCTGAAATGGCAATGGGCTGGACATACTGCCAGAAGGACAGATCATCGATGGACAGCCGAAATTTTAGATTGGATTCCAAGGGACAGGAAAAGACCCAGAAGAAGACCACATAGGAGATGGGTGGATGAAATTCGAAAGTATGCAGGGGTGACATGGAGGAGACTGGCACAAGACAGACCGTTGTGGAGGAAACTTGGGGAGACCTTCGTCCAGCAGTGGATTGATAATGGTTGACAATGATGATGATGATGATATATATATATATATATAGCTTTTTACTCAATTTCCTGTTCTGTGGTTGCCTTGTTCATAAGTATTCATATTATATATGTTGTTTTTTCTTAATATTATATATTATAAAATTAATTTTGAAATGTAACATGGTTAAATGTAACCCCATAATGAAATAAAATGAAAAGACGTTCTCATTACAACAGAAAATTCGGTGTCATATTTCTTGTTTGAATTTGCATCGCGTTTTACACTTGCAGTAGAAAAACAGTATTAACTGACGAAAATAAACTTTATTGCCTCCCATTCTATGTTCAAACCTACCCTAAATGAACACAACTGAACCTATCACGTCGAGCTTTTCTTATATACACGTTTCTGAACTACATTTTTCAGAATTGGTAAGTATCATGTGTCTCCAATGTAAATTAACCTTTAAAATTTGTACCAGCGACATCTATCGTTAAAATGCTGAAAGACTTTTTACGCATCCCGATGTAAATAAAATACCAATCAGGAACGATTGTGTTCCGAAAATTCCGAAAATTTGATGCAATCCGTTCCGAAAATTCGAACTCCCGTAGTCCAGGGATGAAAAAAATCAAAATTAAAATTCCGCCGCTAATTAAAAAAAAAACGTACAAAATGCGTAAAATTTAAAAGTTAGCAAAAGCCGAACGTTGTGTTTTGCAACGAAAGTAGGGGAAACTGAACTGTGTTGCATATTTAGAAAGCTTATGCATATGAACTCAAGAATTTTCGTCTGTACTTGAAATGATGCTTTTAAAACTGTTAAATGATTTTGAATATTTCTTAGAACAAACTTAATTGTGTTGGCATATTAAGAATTTCAAACTTTTCAATTTTTGTGTTGCTTAACATTGGCATTTAGCTGTGTTACTTTTTTAGTCTTAATTAAAGCCATTATGATATGAAACGTATTTATATTTTATTATTGATTTTTATTTTCATTAAATGTGTTTACTTACTAATTTTCTTGAATAGTTTAAAAGTTATGCTGAATTTTGTTACAATCATCATCATCATTGTCAACCATTATCAATCCACTGCTGGACGAAGGTCTCCCCAAGTTTCCTCCACAACGGTCTGTCTTGTGCCAGTTTCCTCCATGTCACTCCCGCATACTATCGAATTTCATCCACCCATCTCCCAATGTGGTCTTCTTCTGGGTCTTTTCCTGTCCCTTGGAATCCAATCTAAAATTTCGGCTGTCCATCGATGGTCTGTCCTTCTGGCAGTATGTCCAGCCCATTGCCATTTCAGGGATTTAACTCTGATCATGATGTCTTCCACTCTTGTCATTTTTCGGATCCACGAGTTCCTCTTCTTATCTCTCCTGGTTACACCAAGCATGCACCTCTCCATGCTACTTTGAGTTGTCTGCAGCCTTTGTATGTCTCTTTTAGTTAAGGTCCACGTCTCTGCACCATACGTAAGCACTGGAAGGATGCATTGATCAAACACTTTTCTTTTAAGACATAATGGCATATTGCTCTTGAAATTTATGCTGTTTCTTCCAAAAGCTCTCCAGGCAAGTTTTGTACGCCGATTAATTTCTTCATCAATGTGACCCTCACTTGATATCTGCTGTCCAAGATAAACGTACGTGTCTGTTATCTCCAGCTTTTCTCCATCAATCGATAAATCTTCATTTTTTGTAAAAGCATTGAACATCACTTTTGTCTTCTGAAAGTTCATTTTTAATCCCACTTCTTTACTTTTGTCAGCAAGTTCCTGGATCATACTCTGCAGCTCTGATGGGGTAGTTGAACGAAGGTGGGTTAGATAATCCCCATTAATCTTTATCCCTTTGTTTTCCCAGTTGAGTGATTGAAAGACATTTTCCAATGTGGCATTAAAGAGCTTCGGAGATATGGTGTCACCTCGTCTCACTCCCTGTCCAATTTTTACATGTGTTGTATTTTCAAACAACCGAATCTTTGCACTTGCATTTTCATAGATGTTATTAATGATATTAATGTACGCATCTTCAATACCGCAGGATTTCAGGGCCATTGTAACTGCTGATGGTTTCACCGAATCAAAGGCTTTTTCATAACCGATAAAAAGCCATGCACAATGGAAGTTCATATTCCCTCGCTCTTTCAATTAGTTCTCTAAGCACGTGGATATGATCTATTGTGCTGTAGCCACTCCTGAATCCAGCTTGTTCTCTCAATGTCAAATAAAAATAAGGCTTAATAACTCTGTGATAAGATAATTGAGTTACGCGTAAAACATCAATGTTCTTGTAAAATTTGTCTTACGCGTTATTTCAGAAAATTTGTCATCAGGTTCAGAAAATTTCATTAGGAACCACAATCACCCCTCTCGCAAACTCTAAAGAGACAGCCATGAGAGAGGTGATTGAAATCCCCTCCACTAAGCAGGCGGGTAGTGACAGTGTGTTCGTAGAGCTGCCAGTTACAAATGTTAGGTATAGTTTTCTAAAGAAATTAAACACACAATAAGACTCAACAAATCGTCGTGTGAGTGAAGAGCTTCTGCAACAGGGACATGATGCTCTTCCCGCCATCTTCTACACAATTTAAAAGAAAAAAGATTTGGTTTCTTACGAGTTCTAAGTTTCTCAATTGTAAGTTTAGCTTCTGTTTTGATAAAGTCTCTCAGTTTACCGCGAAAGCTCGGCTTCATCCAAATATGTACCTACGCCAATAAATCAACGAACAATGTTATGTGCTATAAGCGTTTCCAGTTGAATTATTGAGCATCCCCGGTGGCCGAGTGGACAGAGGCGCAGGCTTATGGTAAGCCGTCCGAGCTTCGGATGAAGTATGGGTGTTGCACCCCACTTCGTTGGCCCGCAATCTTCCCAGGAAATAGTGGCTCCGAATTAGGGGCGAGCGACTGCTCATACTGCAGGCTAAACTGCGAAACAAAAAAGCAATACTTACTATACCCTGCAAATTAATTGGGACAAGCTATTTTATTCTCAGAATTGTAATGTGATCGCCAGTTGACGCCGGAAACCCACATAAACCGGTTTTATCAGCTGTGAGGTGGTGTGACTGTTAGAACTTCATAGTAAGAATGTGGTTTGACCGGTTTTAAACAGGAAATAGGCACTTCAGCTTCAGTTGTGAGCTTTCGTGTGTGACAGGTGGATGTTAGTTTTTGCTCTCTGTGAGTACGTGTTGCTTTCGTGTATTGAAAAATGGATATTTCCATAAGGAAGCGTGCAAAAATGATTGCTCTGAAGGATCACACTTCTATGACAGTGAGAGATATCGCTTCTGCAGTTGGTGTCGGCAAATCAAGTGTATCAAGACTGCTTACGCAATACAATGCATCTGGATCATCGTCTCCAAAAAGGAGAGGTAAGTGTGGAAGAAAACGAAAAACAACTACACGAACCGATAAATATCTAATCAGAAATACTAAAATGAATCCAAAAAAACAGGCACCGACTTTCAAAGATATTTATTGGCTAGTGTTTGTGATGTTAGTGATTCAACTGTACGCCGCAGGCTTCTGGAAGTTGGCCGGAAGGCAAGACCAACGAAAAAACAATATTTGAATACGAAAATGAAGATAAAACGTTTAGCATGGGCCAAAAAATATAAATCATGGACTGCTGACGACTGGAAAAAGTAATTTTCAGTGATGAAACTCATTTATTTGTGCAGAGTTACCAAGCAATGTCGTTAGACGAAGCAACTGTGAACCCTTAAGACCTGAGCATGTCAAACAAACTGTTAAACACGCTCTGAAACAGGTGTTTTGGGGGTTTTCACATCAAATGGCACTGGAAGCTTAGTTCCTGTTCATGATATGGTGAATTCAGCCAAGTACGTAGAAATATTACAACGTAGGATTGTTCCATATTTGCAAACTTTTGACGTGACATTTCAACATGACTTGGCCTCATGTCACAATTCGAAATTGGTCAAGAATTTCATGCTGGAAAATCAAATTAATTTGCTTGATTGGACTGGAAATTCACCAGACTTAAATCCCATAGAAAACTTGGGGAATATTTTGAAGAGACGTTTAGGTAAAATCGACTGTACAACCAAAGAACGCATGATAACGAATGCTATAAAAGTGTGGTTCCACGATTATAAAGTCAAAAATATGTGCACTCAATTAGTGGAGTCAATGCCAAAACGAATTCAAGAGGTCATTTCTGCTAAAGGAGGACATACTTCATACTAATACAGGTACGTAACATCACAGCCTCTCCTTGACAAATGTCAACCCCGCCTTCTCGTGGTGCATCCTGTTCCCACTAAAGGGGCTCTGACGACCGCCAATAGCGGTATAACTATACCATTGGGATTAGAAGAAATGCTATCCCACACTCACCAACCCGCTTGGCCAGCGTGGTGAGTTATGGCCAAACCCCTCCAAAATTACTCCACAACTTAAATCTTGGCCCTCAGTCTCCGGCAGCGGCCAATGCGACATGAAGGCAGAGGGTGCTAAGAATCCCCGGAGGACCGGACTAGGCTGCCATCTGATGCTGACATTGGCTACGTATAATGGACGCTCCCTATCTTCTGATTCAAGGCTCCCTATCTTCTGATTCAAGGCTACCTATCTTCTGATTCAAGGCTCCCTATCTTCTGATTCAAACAGCATTAATTGAGTATGTAAGGGCCGTATGGCACCGTGTTATCACCAATGGACAACTAGAGAAGCTCATTAGTTCCGTGCCAAGAAGGTGCATTTTTTGTTACTAAGAAACCGTGGTTATCCAATTAAATATTAAAGCGTATTTTGCTTGTTGGTAAGTTATTTCAAGTGTCCTGCAAATTTCAATAATGTACTGTACAGTGATTTTACGTTAAATGCATTGTACACTAATTTCACAAATTCCACTATTTTTTTGCTTTTTATGACTAGATGCTGTACTTTTGCTTGTAACTTCACTTCTATTAAAGGTAATAACATTGTGTAAACATATTTGAATTCAGCATACAATTTCATTTAGAATGATGTATAATATGTATTTCTGACTTTACCATTACGCTGTATAAGTTCACTTCAAACATCAAAAATTGACTTTCGGTCTACTAGGGTAGAACTTTTGGCCACGGCTGCATGTGTGTGCATTGTTAAAGTTATGAGTGAGTCACTTCCGAGAAACGTCATAGTGTCGTGATCTGCACAGGATTACCTAAGTCTGAACTTAGAATCTGCATTAGTGGTGTCTTGAAATGAAAATAATATTAATTTTTGAACGATTTGGCTCAAAAGTCTTCCTCGCCATCTCTTTAAATATTGTTCAATCAATACTCCACTTAGGGAATATATCAACAATGTGCTTACACCTCGTCCAAATGTAAAATTTGTTGCTCAGATTTGTTTATGGACTTTGGTGGGACGAAAGGAGTGCGCAAAGGCTTCTTCCAAACGCTATGATAAAATGTATTCAAGTTTTTATTTAATGATCTTGGAATAATTCAGGGAAAGCAAGAAATAAACAGATCTTACTAATGAGGTACGTTCACCCTTTTGTTCTGGACACAAAATCCTCCACTTGTGTACGGAAATGGAAGTGCGGATCTAGTATCTTTCATATTTTTTCTTTTGTATTTCATGAAGATTGTGGTTGTGCCGGGAGAAGGGGATTTTGAAGAGGAAATCAAGAAATTCATTCGCAAGGTAGTTTTATTAATCCGTTGACAATTCTCTAAGGACTAATCCTAATGAAAACATCTCGAACGTCTTGAAAATATGATTAGGTGTATTCTATCACGCACTTTTAAATTTGTTTTTTTTTAAACGCAGTGCAAAAAAAAAATATTTAAAAAAAATACCAGCCCTGTTTTCTTGTTTTTCATATCCTCTTCGGGCGTAATGTTTCTGTCGAAGTATTTAAGGAATGTCTGTGATAAGTCCTAAGAGGATTTGAAAAGCTTCAAATTTCAAACTCTCTCCGGCTTTTTCAACCACCGCGAGATACTCTTCGGCTACTTGCTTGCTTTTTATCTGAGTGTTATTCCGAATATTACAGGTAGAAACCTTATTAAGGACTGCAACTGTCTCCCTTTAAAAGATATATTTACTGAAGTAAAATATTTGTTACTTTGCGAAAGTTAGATTTGCTTCGAAAAAATAAATCTCAGCGAAAAACCAAAAACCTAGTGACAAATTTACTTTACATTTAGTATAAAAATGGCATAATTTATTTTTTAATGGAACATTGTGGGTGAATTTCTTCTGATGTTTCACAACTGCTCAACAGAGCTGAGCTTGGGCTCAATTTACGGAGCCCGAGCCCACCGGAGCCCAAGTTTTATATTGCAAGATAGAGCCTGGGCCCGAACCAGCCCGAAAACTGGCAAACCTGTACAACCATTAATAAAAAACATCTCCTTTTCCACACTTCCACTCTCTCCTCTTTATGCAATTAACCAATGTATTTCTCAAATGGGGAGTAGGGAAAGAACCTCAGTCTATTTTTATAGTGTAACTGTACGGGTTTTTTTTTTTTTTGACCGTTTCTTTCCAGCTGAAGTGCTTCGGGCGGCCGGGCATGCAAAATGATCGGACGGTGCTCCAGTTATCATGTTGCTCAAATAATGCTAATATTATCGCTGTAATATATATATATATATGTGAAACATAAATGCAAATTTTAAACAAAGAAAAAACAAAAAACAAAAAATCGGTGAATGAGAATAAGAACAACAATCACCACTTTCCATCCTCCCGAAGTAGGCGAGCCTCAAGCGATGTAAATTTAACGAACAGAAGAATGCAGGGAAGCATATTAATGACTGACTCCTTGTTGGCTTCGTCAAGGGCAAGCAATAAGAAAATCACTCATTAATCTACTGAGACCAGATAATTGTGGAACTTGGTTATTTGGGTTCACTCTCGGGATTTGCAACTGTAAATTGCTCCTTGGGCAATGTTTGCTTCCTTTTTCTTAAATTTGTTGCTTGCTTTCTTTTTCAATATTGTATGTTGCTTTTTCTGGTTTAATTTTTGTGTGTGTGTGTTTCCTGGTTAGCTTTTTGTCCAGCAGGATTAAGGTTTCACTTTTTCTGTGACAAGTTTAAAGATATCCCTCCAGTACCATTTTTGGTTGGATTTTTCTTGATTTTTAATACTAATTTCTTACCTGGATTTGTGTTTTTTGAAAAGCTCGGCTCACATTCTTTTCATTTTTATTTTTTGCGTGATTATCTTGGCTGTTGTGCGGTCGGGCAACGTCTTTCAGTTTGCTGGGTTTGGGTTTTTATTAGAAATACCTTTTATTTTGACAATTTTACCCCTAAATTTAATTGGTCCTTATAGCAAGCTAAAATAGCAGAAACCCACAGTTATCTGGTCTCAATAGATTAATGAGTGATTTTCTTTTTTTTTTTGATTGGAGGTTTAACGACCACCGTGAGCAACTCAATGGGCTATAAACAGTCGCCCGTCCCTAATTTAGGGTCACTGGTTCCAGGGAAGGGATAGAGCCAGTGCCGTAAGACAAACACAACATCCATGCCTCACCGGGATTCGAACCCGGACCCCTTTCGGACGAATGATCAGAGGCCATCGCTTAGACCACTGCGCCACCGGGGCGGCCTGTTGATTTGGGAAATGATTTTATTGCTTGCCCTTGACGAAGCCAACAAGGAGTCAGTCATTAATATGCTTCCCTGCATTCTTCTGTTCGTTAAATTTACATCGCTTGAGGCTCGCCTGCTTCGGGCGGATGAAAAGTGGTGATTGTTGTTCTAATTTTCGTTCACCGATTTTTTGTTTTTTCTTTTTCTTTGTTCAAAATTTGCTTTTATGCTTCACCTTTTTATATTATTTGATTTTTCTTCTATGCAGCCTCTGTCACTTAGGAATTTCAAATTTGTTCCTGGTTTTTTGTTTTTTCCCTTTAAATGCTTTTGCTATATATATATACATATAAGCACTGTAATATTATATTGATAAATAGAATTAGCAGGGAGCTACTGCGTGGAGATTGGGGGTAAATTATCGTCGGCAAGCTATCAACTATCCAATATCTGTAGTTCTTGAAAAAGCTTTTTCTTCTCTGTAGAAAAACACTAATACGCGCCCTGTGGCATTTTCTACCCAAGCCCGGAATAAATAGCCATCTCGAATGCTCACTCCACAACCAGAACCAATTGCCGAAGAATTTCCTTTACCAACTGTAAAGTGTCTCATTTGTTAAATCATATAAAATCGCATTTTTTATTAAAAAATACCTCTCTTGTTCTCAATCTCTCTAAGAGCCCGAACCGCAGTAAATATTCAACAGCCCGAGCCCGATTCGGCCCGGCTTTGGGCTTTCGGGCTCAGGCTCATCCCGTCTCAGCTCTGATGCTCAACCCCATTATCTGATATCAACGGAGCAAGTACAGTTGTTCAGGTTTAGGATGAAAATATGCTTTAGTAAATTATGTGATAATATCTGGACGCTACGGAATCTCAACAACGATGTATCATTCAAAGAATGAGAGTAAACTAAGAACTTTCGATAAATTCAGGTAGAAGGGCACAGTTTGGTACTATAGTCAACAGCCCTTCGCGTCCGTTGCATTCACTTGTATTTTTTATCCAGGATTATCACATGAATACTGAAGTTATTTATGTACGAAACTCCACCATGGAAATGGTTTAGGCCACGTTATCATTTACCTGAGGCACATAAGTTAGTTACAATAAGAAAAGGTTGGTAGAACGAATGTAACTCAAGAGACTCTCAGGTATGTCAACAAAGTTATAAGCAAATCAATCCAACTGAAGGAATTTTCAGCTCTGTCACGTTTTGATAAAGGACTGTTGTAGACTGAAAAGAAAAAATTATATAATTTTCGTCTGTCATCGATGTGTATGATATAGATGAAAACATTGTTACTACTGCAATTGCAATGCAATATACACTGAGTGATCACTGAATTATGGCCACGTAACTAATACTTCGCAGGTCTTCCTTTCGCCCTCAGTACAGCAGCTATCCAACGTGGCATCGATTCAACACACACTGAGTGATCACTGAATTATGACCACTTACCTAATACTTCGTAAGTCCACCTTTCGCCCTCAGTACAGCAGCTATCCGACGTGGCATCGATTCAACACACACTGAGTGATCACTGAATTATGACCACCTACCTAATACTTCGTATCTTCCTTTTGCCCTCAGTACAGAAGCTATCCGACGTGGCATCGATTCAACACACACTGAGTGATCACTGAATTATGACCACCTACCTAATACTTCGTATCTTCCTTTTGCCCTCAGTACAGCAGCTATCCGACGTGGCATCGATTCAACACACACTGAGTGATCACTGAATTATGACCACCTACCTAATACTTCGTATCTTCCTTTTGCCCTCAGTACAGAAGCTATCCGACGTGGCATCGATTCAACACACACTGAGTGATCACTGAATTATGACCACCTACCTAATACTTCGTATCTTCCTTTTTGCCCTCAGTACAGCAGCTATCCGACGTGGCATCGATTCAACACACACTGAGTGATCACTGAATTATGACCACCTACCTAATACTTCGTGTCTTCCTTTTGCCCTCAGTACAGCAGCTATCCGACGTGGCATCGATTTAACACACACTGAGTGATCACTGAATTATGAGCATCTATCTGATACTTCGTAGGTCTTCCTTTCGACCTCAGTACAGCAGCTATCCGACATGGCATCGATTCAACACACACTGAGTGATCACTGAATTATGATCACCTACCTAATACTTCGTAGGTCCACCTTTCGCCCTCAGTACAGCAGCTATCCGATGTGGCATCGATTCAACATACACTGAGTGATCACTGAATTATTACCACCTACCTAATACTTCGCAGGTCCTCCTTTCTCCGTCATTACAGCAGTTATCCGACGTGGCACCGATTCAATAAGACGCCGGAAGCAGTTGAGAGGTATGGCCAACCAAGCTGTGTGTAATGCTACCTTCAGGGCAGGTATGGAGGTGGTTGGTGTATCCAGACACCTGATATGCCGTTCCATAGTATCCCACAAGTGCTCTATGGGATTGATATCGGGGAGTTCGGAGGCAATCGATATGCTGGAAGTTTGAACTGCGTTTCTCAGAACATTCCTGCACAACATTGGACCTGTGACTCAGCGCATTGTCATCGCGGAAGACATCGTCCCCATTCGGGAAAAAGTGCAGCATTGATTGGTGTACAGTGTCAGCAAGCAATTTACGACAGTGGGCACCAGTCATTCGTTGTCCCACATGCACCAGAAGTCCAAGTTTCTGAGAGGTAACCATGTCCCACACCATACAACCGAATCCACTGGCTTACATGCGGTATGGATCGAGTGCCTCATGTTCTTTACGCCGAATACGTTCACGATCATTCACGGAGTGCAGTAAAAAACGCGACACGGCAGACCAGCACACTTTTTTCCAGTCATACGACGTCCAACTTTCATGAACTTTGCACTAGGCGAGTCTTTTGCGCTGATGAACTGTGGCTAGGAGAGGATGTCGTCGGGGTCGTCTGCTGTTATTGCCCATATGTGCGACGTATGTTCATAACAGATACTGTTCCGGGTTGACCTCTGTTGTATTGGGTAGTCAACTGTTGAGCAGTTCTGCGTCTGTTGGCCTGTACGGGTCGTCGTAGCCCGCGCTCACTTCTCACATAAACCTTTCGCTGTCCTGTGCAGTTTTGCCTCCGGATTGACAATTTTCACGCTAGTCCTGATACACTTTAGCTACGGCGGCTAGCGAACCACCCACCGGTTCAACCGTTTGGGAAACAGAAGCACACGCCCTCCGAGCTCCCACAATCTGTCCTTTCTCAAAGTCCAATAAATCCTTCTATTTACCCATCATGCTCCGAATTTTACTACTTACTGCTCTACTTACGCCTTATATATACGGAATATTGCGACTGGTTGATGTAATTTGTTTTTGATATTTCATCACCTGCATGTAAAATCATCTGATGTGCGGCCAACGAACATTGGGAAAATGCAAGGGCTTGCCTGTTTTAATTGTGGAATCCCTGCCTCAACCAATATACTTTTTTTTTTATTGTTGTAGTGTTCATAAAATAAGCTTTCACATTTGGACATCACAAACAAAAGAATACATCGTTATTAAAAAATTACTCATCTTATTTCCTTCGTCATTATTGACGGACTTTCACCTAGCCTTGTATATATTTACACCAATAAACGGATTTTTTATACATTGCAGCTATAAGCTTTCACTAATTTGTCGTCAATGTGCCCAAGCAAAGGAGATAACCACAACTGAAGGATGAATATAAACTCACGGACAATGAAATTTGCGCACCTAAAACAAAACATGCTACAACCGCGAAACTTAAAAAAATAGCTAGAGTGCGTGCTGGTATGCAAATGATCCACGTTTGGTGCGAGTGCGCATCACCGCACACCCTTCGTGGTGCTACAAGCACGAACCGGCAGCCTTATAAACTGGCGTGTAGTCGATGCCCCATGAAAGCGAAAAGCACCGGCCGACGCAAGCAAGAGTACAGAATGACAAGAATGCCAGGTAGACGCCAGAGACGTCGATTTACGCAACTTACGGACTTTGAGAGAGACCTGATCATTGGGATGAAAACCGCAGGGTGGTCGGCGCCTGCATAGCCACGTATAGCCCGCACGTGGATTGTTCTGACCGACCGTCCGACTGTGTTGGGAGCAGTGGACACGTGACGGCACTGCCACACGACGGAGCGGCTCCGGACGGACCAGGAGGACCACCGGTAGAGAGGACCGACGGATCGTGTGCCAGACGCTAACGGATCTCATTGGGACCCGGTCCACTATGCAGGCAGATGTAGCGGCTCTTGTGTGCCCACGAACCATTTTCCGACGCCTCACGAAAGCGAATCTGCTATCCCAGCGCCCCTTACGTGTGCTTCCATTAACACCGGAACATCGCCGGCTCCGTGTGCAGTGGTGCCAGGCCAGAGCGACGTGTGGTGTTTAGCGATGAGTGCCGCTTCCTTTTGGGGATAGATGATCATCGTGTCCGGGTGTGGAAGTCCACGGGTCAACGGCACAATCCCAACCTTGCTATCGAGCGCCACACCTTTACCACTGCAGGCATTATGGTCTGGGGAGCCATTCCCTACGATAGTCGATCAGCTCTAGTAGTAGTACGTGGATCTTTAACGAGCCAGCGGTAAGTGGAAGAGATCCTACGGCCCCATGTGCTCCCTTTCCTGTCCTGGATCCCAGGTGCGCTATACCAGCAGGATAATGCCCGCCCGCACACGGCTCAGGTTGCCCAGGACTGCCTACGTCATGTCCACACACTTCCATTGCCTGCTCGCTCCCCGGACATGTTCTCTATCGAGCACGAGTGGGACCAGTTGAAACGCCGGCTGCCGCCGTGCCACACTATCAGGGATTTGGAGCACACCGTCCGACATGTGTGGGCCAGTCTGGTGCTGGACAACATCAGGCGTCTCTTCGCCTCCATGCCGGACCGTATTGCAGCATGTATCGCCGCACGAGGCTGTGCGACGAGCTATTGAAGATGACGGGACTGCGTACCACAGATCCCTCTGTAATTGTCCTGCAGCTCTGTTTTTGCCCTCATGCGTATCATTCGTCTGTATGATTACGTCCATAAAATTTGAGTTCAATCCGATGCTTCCTTCTTTGTGCGCAAATTCCATTGTCCGTGAGTGTATTTCAGCCATAACTAGAATCCAAACTTTCTCGAAGTTTGCATACCGATCGCAAAGTCTTCAGGTTACTTCTTTGTCTAAGGCTCTAACACTAAAATTGCCATTCATTCAGCAACCAGTCACTAATTTTAATTTTTTAATATCTCATGTGGAGTTAATTAGCTAAAGTGTTGAAGCTAAAACGTTTAGCAATTCTTTCACAAGGTATGGCTTTGTGAAATTTATATAATTATTCACAAATTAAAATTTTGAAGCTTTTTTCCACGTTTTCTGTCTAAAATCCATTTTGTGATTTGCTTTAAGGTAATCATTCATAAACAAGAAGAACTATCAAAGTATGCTATATTTTCATTAAATCAGGCAACTAAGCATAAAAGCTGCTAATGCAAGCATTTACGTGGTATTTTTTTTAATTAGTTTAATAACAGCAATTCATTTGAAAGTCATCACTGCAAACACTTGAATCATGATATACACTATATTGTCAGAAGTACTTAAAATAGACATACATGATGCAAAGAGGATATGTGAATAACGTTGAAGACGTTCTGTGAAACTACATATGTAAGAGAGACGTCAGTAGCTATGACGTGAAGTTTCAGTAGCATTGGGAAAAGGAGAGAAACTTATGATCTCAGAATGACAGAAGTTTATCTGCTGTGATATTGCAGGGCTGAGCATAAGACGAATATTGACGACATTGGAATCCCTCCAGTGCAAAAGTGTAAGACTAAATGAGCACTAAATGGAAACTTCGCAGTGGAAGGGAAACTATATAGTTTTGCCGAAAAGTATCCGAAGGTTGTGTAACGTACCAGGAGATGTGACGTACCTGCCAGAAGGACGCACACGACA
Source organism: Macrothele yani (assembly GCA_039090855.1). Taxonomy (NCBI): domain Eukaryota; kingdom Metazoa; phylum Arthropoda; class Arachnida; order Araneae; family Macrothelidae; genus Macrothele; species Macrothele yani. The sequence continues at coordinate 82,087,969 of CM077018.1, forward strand.
TAAAGGCAGATAGGAATCAGAATAAAACGTCCGCGTAGCTCAATTGGTAGAGTGACTTATTCCGGAATGAGGGGATCCGGGTTCGAATCCCGGCGCGGATAGAAATGACGGAGAAATTTACTTCGTTATAATGGCGCCCGAGCTATCCGGATGACCCGACCGTTCAAAATCTGGCATTGGTGTGATGTTCTTTCCACACCTCGAGATAGGAAAAATAAGAGAATCCCTTCTCCAGCACTTCGAAAAAAAAAAAAAAAAATAAGGGGGAGATGATGTAACGTACCAGGAGATGTGACGTACCTGCCAGAAGGACGCACACGACATAAAGGCAGATAGGAATCAGAATAAAACGTCCGCGTAGCTCAATTGGTAGAGTGACTTATTCCGGAATGAGGGGACCCGGGTTCGAATCCTGGCGCGGATAGAAATGACGGAGAAATTTACTTCGTTATAATGGCGCCCGAGCTATCCGGATGACCCGACCGTTCAAAATCTCGCAATGGTGTGATGTCCTTTCCACACCTCGAGATAGGAAAAATAAGAGAATCCCTTCTCCAGCACTTCGAAAAAAAAAAAAAAAATAATTGGGAGATGATGTAACGTACCAGGAGATGTGACGTACCAGGAGATGTGACGTACCTGCCAGAAGGACGCACACGACATAAAGACAGATAGGAATCAGAATAAAACGTCCGCGTAGCTCAATTGGTAGAGTGACTTATTCCGGAATGAGGGGATCCGGGTTCGAATCCTGGCGCGGATAGAAATGACGGAGAAATTTACTTCGTTATAATGGCGCCCGAGCTATCCGGATGACCCGACCGTTCAAAATCTCGCATTGGTGTGATGTTCTTTCCACACCTCGAGATAGGAAAAATAAGAGAATCCCTTCTCCAGCACTTCGAAAAAAAAAAAATAAGGGGGAGATGATGTGACGTACCTGCCAGAAGGACGCACACGACATAAAGACAGATAGGAATCAGAATGAAACGTCCGCGTAGCTCAATTGGTAGAGTGACTTATTCCGGAATGAGGGGATCCGGGTTAGAATCCTGGCGCGGATAGAAATGACGGAGAAATTTACTTCGTTATAGTTGTAACACGTGTTGTCAAGCTATAGCACAACAACCCAGGGGGTATAGTACTGTTAAAGAGAGAGCAAGAATGAGTTCGAAGTATTTCATGAGCGTTCCGCAGATGAACTGCTTCTCTGCTAAACTGTGCTTGGAAAAGTAATTATACCTCAAACACTAGACTGCAAAGAGATACTTTGAAGCAATGAAAGCCGCCCCGGTGGCGCAGTGGTCTAAGGCGTTGGCCTCTGATCATTCGTCCGTAAGGGGTCCGGGTTCGAATCCCGGTCAGGCATGGATGTTGTGTTTGTCTTACGGCACTGGCTCTCTCCCTTCCCTGGAACCAGTGACCCTAAATTAGGGACGGGCGACTGCTTATAGCCCATTGAGTTGCTCACGGTGGTCGTTAAACCTCCAGTCAAAAAAAAAAAAAAAAAAAAGAAGCAATGAAAATTTTGTTGAAAATGTGAATAATGAGCGTGGAATAAACTGCAACCTGGCGAAAGCTAATCACTCTGAGTAGAACCGTATTGTCCAAGTTGTCCCTAAAGCGTCATTTGTTCTTCATTTTGGTGTTGAACCACTTTCGTGAGCATCTGAGGCTATACGGGGTGGCCCGTCTCTAATTCAGAGCCATTAGTTCCAAGGAAGGGACATAACCAGCAATATAGAATGAACACACCGCCCACGCCCCATCCGAAACTTGAACCCGGACACATCTTCAACGAGTAATCAGAAGCCCGCACTTCTAAATACTCGGCCACAAGAGTGGCTAGCTTATCGATGGAAGTCAGTGGACCAAGTTCATACCACCTGGAAGTGGTATGAAGTTGGGTTACTGACTTTCATCGATATTAGCATGAACGGTGAAATGTACCTCTAAGTCATGCAAAACGATGCAGTTCCTGAGCTTACGGAACTTTACGGTGTAAAGTCTCGTGTATTTCAGCAAGACAATGCACCCTGTTGCTTAGCAGGGTCAAATGCAACTTGGTATATGAGTAGCAACGTGCCTAGAATGAACTGGACAGGTCTAAATATAACTGAACACTTTTGCGATGAGCTGGAACGACATATGAAATATCGTTTCTGATTCAAAATAGGTATTTGGGAAAGTTAGTTTTCCATGAAACTTGGCATAGAAAGTTTACAACTTTGACTAATTGTTCAGATGCAGGCCAAAGATGAGTGCACATCTTATTAACCGTTTAAAGACCATAACGCCCGAAACGCCCGTTCATAGAAACGATCATAGCCACCCGAAACGCCTGCCCAGAGTGAGTCAGATTTCCTACCCTTTTTTGCACGAAATATGAGGAATGAGCTGGAGTCACCCTCAGTCACTATTGTCATTGTTAAACAAAGAAGTGAACCAACCGACAGTTTCGGGTGTTATGGTATTTAGAGTGATACAAGATTTTTTGGTCATGGTCGTTAAGGGGTTAAAATGGAAATATTTTGATTTTTGAATTTGGCATGTGGTCCAATACTTTTTGCATCGCAGTGTATCAAAAATTAGCGAAGCATTACTTACTATTCAGCAACTGTCACTGCCTTTTCCTTATACACACACATATTAAATTGTACCAGTATTTTCGAGCCCAGAAGAGCGGGAAAAAAATCAGGTGTTATTTACGCGGCGTGATCAAGTCTTTTCTCTCGAATTTTCATAAATTAATGAAAGATAGCTACTTAAAAGAACTTGAAATCTACTTACCAAAAATTAGAATCAATAAATCTGATATTGCTAGGGAGAAAAGGTAATAGTTTGTTGGTGTTTGAAAATGAGAGTTTCTTGAGATCACCATGCATACTACAGCATTTCCAATTACTCCACTAAAGAAAACTAGAACATACAGAACAGTGATAGGTAGAACTACTTCGTCTGAAATGCGTTGTGGGCCCATATTAGTTTCCAGGAAGTCTTTCACAGAAGAATTGAAGTCTCCATCCATGTCCATCTCCACCTTTGTGTTTTACAGTCTTCTAAGTAGTACGTGACTTCAGTTCTGGATGCAACAGTATTTAAAATTAACATTGTCGAAACACAGGATTAAAATACATGTCATCATGTCACGCAATTTCCGTTGATGTCCTATTTGTATAAAAACGTCATTCGAAACTTAGAAGTTTTTTAAGTAACTCATTAAAATGAATTGATACTGTGCCAAATTCAAGAAATATTAAAAGCACAGGGAGGCTCACACCTGAAAAGTGTTTAGAATTCTTGAACTTCAATCGCTCTGGAGGTAGTGTTTTGTATTCCACTGAAGTAAACCCATGAATACTGAATCAGTTAATCATCCTCAACACTCTGTTAATTCTGCATTTCTTTATATTTATGTCAGAACACCTGGTTCTCCAAAGGTTATTCTGAGTCATCATTTAATTATTCAGAGCCACTTTTTTATTTAGAAAAGGATTAACCTGTTTTTTTCCCGCAACTTTTAAGATATTCATTTCATTCTTTTAATTTCTTTGAGACAAGAAAAACATTTTCTATCATACTCCTCGATTTCAGAAAAATATGATGTAATAATACATCTGTTGAGATTCATTAATAATAAATCGATAATGCGTTTCTAAAGTCATTGACACATTTCCAACAATGTTTTTTCTTAAGCTTAGTTATAAGAAAGAAATATTTTAATTTATAGTTGGCTGATATTATACGCATAAAAAAAGATCGGTTTCTCAACAGGTGAAACGAAATAAAATAAAAAGTCAAATAAAATAAAAGTTCAAATTATAGTTTGCCAATTACAGCGGTAGTTGAAATTCTTAATGCTATTAACTCCTCCGATAATAATCTTATTAGAAATGGATTTTAAATAACGGATATCACAAAAATGTATCACGCATCATTGCTTATAAATTTGAAAATAAACTTTAAGAATAGCATCACGGAACTTTAAAATAGTGTTTTACGCAAATTTAATTTTGATTGATAACATTGATCTGAAAATTGTAAACTAAACAATTTCCGGAAAGATACTGTCCCTAAAGTTTCTAGCCTACCTCTTAAAAATTCATTCATAATTCACAAGTAAGAGATTAAGTGTATAAAAACCCTTGACATTTCTCCTTGAAATCATCTAACTAAAACGCGGACTGAGCTTGCTGTTCGCCGAAAGCTTTAATCCAAACAGCGCCCGCAGGATCCCAGAACAGCCAAAAGTCGCAGCAGCATTTGGGAGCAACGTGCGAGAGTGTGCAATGGTGGTAACAACTAAGTCGCAGAGTTCTCCACGTGTTGACATCGAACAAACAGAAACAGTCGTTTGGTGGCGCGTCGTAACAACAATCAAAGAAGGAACGGAGTATCTAAGGAACGTAAGGATAAAAGTAGTTCATATTCCTCAACCGAAGAGTCTCTTTTCAAGCGAAACCTAGGGAAAATTGACCAAATAACGTGATCATATATGAAAGTACTAAAAATCACATAAAAATGTAATCAATAATTTTTTGCTATTCTTTTGCAAGGGTTGTCCCAAATGTTAGATACATTCGTCAAACAAACATCTCAAATTATATTTTGGCATGAAATTAATTCCTCAGTTAAACTACACTGGTTTCCATAATTTAAAGAAAAAAATAGAAAAATCTCAATTATTTGTGAAAGAAGCAGTGCTCGAAATGGGCCGGTATACGCCGGTATGGCATACCGGCACTTCTTTTTCCTAGTATTTCATACCGGCACTTCTTTTTTCCTAGTATTTCATACCGGCACTTCTTTTTTCCTAGTATTTCATACCGGCACTTTTTTCCTAGTATTTCATACCGGCACTTTTTTCCTAGTATTTCATACCGGCACTTCTTCTTTCCTAGTACTTCATACCGGCACTTCTTTTTCCCCAGTATTTCATACCGGCACTGCTTCTTCCCTAGTGCTTCATACCGGCACTTCTTTTTTCCTAGTATTTCATACCGGCACTTCTTTTTTCCTAGTATTTCATACCGGCACTTTTTTCCTAGTATTTCATACCGGCACTTCTTCTTTTCTAGTACTTCATACCGGCACTTCTTCTTTCCTAGTACTTCATACCGACACTTCTTCTTTCCTAGTACTTCATACCGACACTTCTTCTTTCCTAGTATTTCATACCGGCACTGCTTCTTCCCTAGTGCTTCATACCGGCACTTCTTTTTTCCTAGTATTTCATGCCGGCACTTCTTTTTTCCTAGTATTTCATACCGGCACTTTTTTTTTCCTAGTATTTCATGCCGGCACTTCGTCTTTCCTAGCATTTCATACCGGCACTTCTTTTTTCCTAGTATTTCATACGGGCACTTTTTTCCTAGTATTTCATACCGGCACTTCTTCTTTCCTAGTACTTCATACTGGCACTTCTTCTTTCCTAGTATTTCATGCCGGCACTTCTTCTTTCCTAGTACTTCATACCGGCACTTCTTTTTTCCTAGTATTTCATACCGGCACTTTTTCTTCCTAGTATTTCAAACCGGCATTTCATCTTTTCTAGTATTTCATATCGGCACTTCTTCTTTCCTAGTATTTCATGCCGGCACTTCTTCTTTCCTAATACTTCATACCGGCACTTCTTTTTCCTAGTATTTCATACCGGCACTTCTTTTTTCTTAGTATTTCATGCCGGCACTTCTTCTTTCCTAATACTTCATACCGGCACTTCTTTTTCCTAGTATTTCATACCGGCACTTCTTTTTTCTTAGTATTTCATACCGGCACTTCTTTTTCCTAGTATTTCATACCGGCACTTCTTTTTTCTTAGTATTTCATACCGGCACTTCTTTTTCCTAGTATTTCATACCGGCACTTCTTTTTTCTTAGTATTTCATACCGGCACTTCTTTTTCCTAGTATTTCATACCGGCACTTCTTTTTCCCCAGTATTTCATACCGGCACTGCTTCTTCCCTAGTGCTTCATACCGGCACTTCTTTTTTCCTAGTATTTCATACAGGCACTTCTTTTTCCTAGTATTTCATACCGGCACTTTTTTCCTAGTATTTCATACCGGCACTTCTTCTTTTCTAGTACTTCATACCGGCACTTCTTCTTTCCTAGTACTTCATACCGACACTTCTTCTTTCCTAGTACTTCATACCGACACTTCTTCTTTCCTAGTATTTCATACCGGCACTGCTTCTTCCCTAGTGCTTCATACCGGCACTTCTTTTTTCCTAGTATTTCATGCCGGCACTTCTTTTTTCCTAGTATTTCATACCGGCACTTCTTTTTTCCTAGTATTTCATGCCGGCACTTCGTCTTTCCTAGCATTTCATACCGGCACTTCTTTTTTCCTAGTATTTCATACCGGCACTTTTTTCCTAGTATTTCATACCGGCACTTCTTCTTTCCTAGTACTTCATACCGACACTTCTTCTTTCCTAGTATTTCATGCCGGCACTTCTTCTTTCCTAGTATTTCATACCGGCACTTCGTTTTTCCAAGTATTTCATACTGGCACTTCTTCTTTCCTAGTATTTCATGCCGGCACTTCTTCTTTCCTAGTACTTCATACCGGCACTTCTTTTTCCTAGTATTTCATACCGGCACTTTTTCTTTCCTAGTATTTCAAACCGGCATTTCATCTTTTCTAGTATTTCATACCGGCACTTCTTCTTTCCTAGTATTTCATGCCGGCACTTCTTCTTTCCTAATACTTCATACCGGCACTTCTTTTTCCTAGTATTTCATACCGGCACTTCTTTTTTCTTAGTATTTCATACCGGCACTTCTTTTTCCTAGTATTTCATACCGGCACTTCTTTTTTCTTAGTATTTCATACCGGCACTTCTTTTTCCTAGTATTTCATACCGGCACTTCTTTTTCTTAGTATTTCATACCGGCACTTCTTTTTCCTAGTATTTCATACCGGCACTTCTTTTTCTTAGTATTTCATACCGGCACTTCTTTTTCCTAGTATTTCATACCGGCACTTTTTTACCCGGGATTGACATACCAGCGCTAATTTAATAATGGAAACTGCAGAAATGATTTTTTTTATATATTTTTTTTATCCCTGATTTACGAACGCGCATTCTTAAACATAGAAAACTTATGTGCCTCGTGCCCTTGAGAAATAGCTGTGTGGGAACCATAAGAGGTAGGTTCCCACACAGTCCAATAAATCCTTCCGTTTACAAATCACGCTCCGAATTTTACAACTTACTGCTCTATTTACGCAGAGCAGTAGGTAGTATTGTCGCATTTGGGGGCGGTAAAATTGCTATTAATTTAAGACTGTCTGTTCATTCTGGTTGCGGAGGTTGTGACGTATATTCTAAAATAACTTTCATTTTTAGTTCCTTTTCCTATGTAAATTTGAGTTTGTTCTCCTTTACACTTTCCAAACTTAACGAGATATCTTCTCTCTCACAAGAATGAGGTTGGCAACAACCAGAGGTCAGAGTGAGTGACGTATGAATGTGGTAAAAACGATAGATAAAAAGGACGATACATCAGTTGCTCAGTGTGTGTGTGTGGAGATGTTCGATCGCTGTTAAGATAAATCTGAAATTTACAACTTGTAGTGCCATATTGTGAAGTTCTTCAAATATTGCTGGACCAATAAAAGGTTATCGTAAGTTTGACTTCTGCATATGTTTCGTCTGGCTGTAAAAGTTTAATTAGGAACTATTGCATTGTTTTCTCATTTAGTTTAACATTTCCTTAGACTTGGTTTTAGACATAGCGTAACACCAATTGTAACGTACCAGGAGATGTGACGTACCCGCCAGAAGGACGCACACGACATAAAGGCAGATAGGTATCAGAATAAAACGTCCGCGTAGTTCAATTGGTAGAGCAACTTATTCCGGAATGAGGGGACCCGGGTTCGAATCCTGGCGTGGACAGAAATGACGGAGAAATTTACTTCGTTATAATGGCGCCCGAACTATTCGGATGACACGACCGTTCAAAATCTCGCATTTGTGTGATGTTATTTCCACACCGCGAGATAGGAAAAATACGAGAATCCCTTCTCCAGCACTTCGAGAAAAAAAAAATACATAAAAATAAGGGGGAGATGATGTAACGTACCAGGAGATGTGACGTACCCGCCAGAAGGACGCACACGATATAAAGGCAGATAGGTATCAGAATAAAACGTCCGCGTAGTTCAATTGGTAGAGCAACTTATTCCGGAATGAGGGGACCCGGGTTCGAATCCTGGCGTGGACAGAAATGACGGAGAAATTTACTTCGTTATAATGGCGCCCGAACTATTCGGATGACACGACCGTTCAAAATCTCGCATTTGTGTGATGTTATTTCCACACCGCGAGATAGGAAAAATACGAGAATCCCTTCTCCAGCACTTCGAGAAAAAAAAAATACATAAAAATAAGGGGGAGATGATGTAACGTACCAGGAGATGTGACGTACCCGCCAGAAGGACGCACACGACATAAAGGCAGATAGGAATCAGAATAAAACGTCCGCGTAGTTCAATTGGTAGAGCAACTTATTCCGGAATGAGGGGGCCCGGGTTCGAATCCTGGCGTGGACAGAAATGACGGAGAAATTTACTTCGTTATAATGGCGCCCGAACTATTCGGATGACACGACCGTTCAAAATCTCGCATTTGTGTGATGTTATTTCCACACCGCGAGATAGGAAAAATACGAGAATCCCTTCTCCAGCACTTCGAGAAAAAAAAATACATAAAAATAAGGGGGAGATGATGTAACGTACCAGGAGATGTGACGTACCCGCCAGAAGGACGCACACGACATAAAGGCAGATAGGAATCAGAATAAAACGTCCGCGTAGTTCAATTGGTAGAGCAACTTATTCCGGAATGAGGGGACCCGGGTTCGAATCCTGGCGTGGACAGAAATGACGGAGAAATTTACTTCGTTATATAATCTCGCACACGAAAAAGGCTTACATTATGAGGTTCTAATTGCCAGACTTCCAATAGGGACTTTCTAATTCGTGAAAGTTGCTATTGGATAGGGGATGTCTGCTTGGCTTGGAACCTTAAAGTTCTGGGTTCAAGTCCAGCTGAATCATTAATGCTTAGCCAAGGTTCGAAAGTCTTGTTAATCCGTTGGTCCCGGGGTCCGTATTTGCCATTTTCTTGTAGGACTTCCGTCCACAGTGAGTAGAGTTTAGGTCCCAGCCACCTACAGTGAGCTCGCCTTTTGGGCAGGATACAGAAACGGAAGGAATGAGAGCAAGTCTAGCGACTTTGACAGAACAGTTTGTAGTGAGATTAGAGTATAGTGATGGCGCCACCGTACAAGTACGATATTGCACATAGAGGGGTGAGAGAATTTCAGGGGGGCATAGGAAAGGATTCTCATTTAACCTGGGGGCCGTTATTTAACGTGCTCGTCCGATGCACGGCGGATATTCAGCGATTGTTAGTAAATCACACCATCTCCGAAAGATCAGCTCAGGCTTGAACCTGGGGACCTTGCATCGATAGTCTTAAACACAAACCACTAAGCCATCCGCGGCTCATTGGTCCCGGGGTAGGGACTCCTCATTTTAAATAGGTCTAACCCCAGTCCTCGGTGTAGCATAAATACAGTAGTGCCAGCTGGGATCAACAAACCAAGCAACTCTAATCGACCTCCATCGTTTCTGACTTATGGTGCAATAGTATTCCACGGAATTGTCAATTACATTTTCAAACAAAGGAGTTTTTTCTTCCGGGGATTGTTTTTAATTTTCCAGTTCTGGAGATTTCCTGCCGAAGGTATTTTTTTTTCCAGAGGATTTTAGCTGAGCATATCGGCACTTCAAAATTTCCATTTCGAGCACTGGAAAGAAGGGTTAGAAATGCAGAAAACTTAGGTATATGACATGAAATGTAATGCGGAGTCAGCATACCTTATGCAAATGAGTGGTGATGGTATTATCACGCCCCGGTAGTGCAGGGGTCGCGGAATATTTATTTCATCGTCTAACTGGATAAACAGTGAGGTTGCGCCCCCCGAAATTTAAGGAACCCAATCTCAAAGTTTACGGACGTCGCGTTGTGTTTCATATACACTGACGGAAAAAAATCCCAACACCAAGAAGGGGTTGTGTTAGATAAACGACAGATGGTAGGCGGTAAGAGTACATCTGTAAGATGACGTCTATGCAAATTTCGGGCTCGGCGCATACGTGTGGCGCTAGTAGGGCCCCTCGGAACATGCAAAGCAGGTTTGCTGTAAATACGCGCTGTAACGTTCGTGAGCGTTAGTTATCGTTGAGATTCGACGTAGGGTGTTGATGTTAGTCAAGAATGCCTTTAAGAAGACGAAGAAGCCATTATCAACAGCTCACGGAGTTTGAACGAGGTCGTGTAATAGGGCTACGAGAAGGTGGGTTTTCTTTCCGCAATATTGTAGAACGAATTGGCAGGAAAGTAGCCACTGTGCATGATAGTTGTCAGCGGTGGTCAAGGAAAGGTACTGCCTCAAGAAGACCGGGTTCCAGCCGGCCACGTGGCACTATTGAGAGGGAAGACCGCCGTGTACGGCGTATGGCCGTGGCGCATCTTACCGCGTCTGCGGCAGCAATTCGAGCTGCCGTTGCCACCACAGTGACACAACGAACTGTTACAAATCAGTTACTTGAAAGACAGCTCCGATCCAGACGCCCTGTAGCGTGCATTCCACTTACTCCAAACTACTGCCGTTTGCGACGTCAGTGGTGTCAAGCTAGAGCTCATTGGAGGACGGAGTGGAGATCTGTTTTGTTTTCCTATGAAAGCCGGTTCTGCCTGGGTGCCAGTGATGGCCGTGTGTTGGTTAGAAGGAGGCCAGGTGAGCGCCTGCAACCAACCTGTATGCGGCCGAGACACACTGGACCTACACCTGGAGTTATGGTCTGGGGAGCAATTTCCTATGACAGCAGGAGCACTCTCGTGGTTATCCCACGCACCCTGACGGCACAGTTGTACGACGGTCTGGTGATTCTACCTGTTGTGCTGCCATTCATGAACAGCCTTCCAGGGGGTGTTTTCCAACAGAATAACGCTCGCCCGCATACTGCTGTTGTAACCCAATATGCTTTACAGAGTGTCGACATGTTGCCGTGGCCTGCTCGATCACCAGGTCTTTCACCAATCGAGCACGTATGGGACATCATTGGACGACAACTCCAGCGTCACCCTCAACCAGCATTAACCGTCCCTGTATTGACCGACCAAGTGCAACAGGCTTGGAACTCCATCCCAGAAACTGACATCCAGCACCTGTACGACACAATGCATGAACGTTTGCGTGCTTGCATTCAACATTCTGGCGGTTACACCGGTTATTAATGTACCAGCATTTCACATTTAAAATGGCTCTTCTCGCGCTTACAATACGCTGTGATCTTGAAACCTTAATCAATTAAATGTGTTACCTATAGAAATGTATTGCCGCCATTTCATTCCTCTACAACTATTTTTTCGTGGTGTTAGGATTTTTTTTCCGTCAGTGTAGATTCGTTACGAGGTATTCGTAAAAAACCCATATGCCGCAAATTATGAACTAGAAAAATATACACAGCCTAGAAAAGTTTGCTATACCAGATAAAGTAATTAACATGTTTATTACAAGAAAAGTATATTGAATTAAACAATTACAGAATTAAACAGTTGGAGGCCAAATAAAAGTTACGTTAAATTAAAAGGATAAATTTTAGCCGTGTTGACTGGTCCATTGCTGCGTAAGCCTGTTACACCCCCGAGCTTAAATTTAAAATAAATCCCTCAATCTATCGAAATAGAGGAGTACTGACCATGCATATGTATATATACAAATAACATTGGAACTGGAATTGGGAAAAAAAAAAAACATCTTACCTTACGTGTGGTAGGCTGGTGCTCGTCTCGAACCCTCACGGGCAGGGTAAGCTTCTTCTGGTATACTAGCTAAAAACTTTGCTTCATTCTTGCACTTCTACCGACTTTCGTCTCTGGATATATCTATGTCTGCTTCTGACTACATTATAAAGTTACGTTATATACTTCTATATCTGACTCTCTATGTCTCTCTCCGTATGTATCTACACTGAAGAGCAATTGAATTAGAGACAGCTGGCGTTATGCAAACGTGGCCCTGTGGGCGACCCTGTAAACGGAAACGACATGACGTATGCACCGATCCGACAATATAAGGAGTGATACGACGGGAATCAGTAAGTGTCGGACACAGTATGTGTAAGACGAAGGATCTAAGCGCATTTGATCGTGGGCAAATTGTCGGGGCCCGACGAATGGGTCACTCCATCTCGGAAGTCGTGCAGGCACTGGGATTTTCACGAGCCACTGTGTCACGGGTGCACCGTGAGTACATCGAATCTGGTAAAACCATCCCTGCAAGGGCCAACTGCCATGAACAACAGCGTGTGGATGAGCGGGGTCATCGTCGGCTAGCTCGCATTGTAACAGCGGATAGACGGGCCACAGTGCAAGAAATCACTCGGCAATTTAACGCTGGTGCACAAAAACGTGTAAGCAGCCACACCATCCAAAACCATCTCCTCGCTATGGGGTACAGAAGCCATCGTCCCACGAGGGTACCGCTGCTTACCGCACATCACAGGGTGCAAAGATTAGCATGGGCGCGGGAACATCGCCACTGGACCCTAGACATGTGGAAAAATGTTGCCTGGACTGATGAGTCGAGATTCACGTTGGTACATGCGGATGGCAGGATACGAGTACGGCACAAACCACATAAAGCGATGGATCCTTCTTGCCAGCAGGGTACTCTTCAAGCTGGTATGGGTGGCATTCTCGTCTGGGGACTGTTTACGTGGACTGAAATGGGACCCCTGGAACGTGTGACATCGTCCCTCACAGGTCAACGTTACCGGGATATCCTGAACGATCATTTGCTACCGTTTGTGCTTCTTCAAGATCCCACTGGAGATCTCATCCTGCAACAAGACAATACAGCTCCCGAATTGTATCCGAATGGTTGGATGAACACTCCACCGACGTGACCTCGCTTCCTTGGCCAGCTAGATCACCTGACCTCAATCCCATCTAGCACATCTGGGATGCCATCGAGAGAGATGTTCGAGGCTCTGACCCCTCCATCAAATCTTCGTGAACTGTGGGAGCTTGTTCAGGGGTCGTGGATCCGCGTGGCTTCCCAACGCTTCCGGTGTCTTGTCGAGTCCATGCCGAGACGAATCGCCGCCGCCATCAGGGCGAAAGGTGGTTCTACACGTTACTAGACAGGTATCTCTAATTTAATTGCTCTTCAGTGTGCAATTGAATTAGAGATACCTGTCTATCCGAGTCCCTTTAATTTCCCACGTGGTAGGGGCGTGCTCTCAGCCCTCTAGGAGTTTTCCGCCTGGGGCCTGGATTGGACAGCTGAGTTGACCAGTGCTTGGCCTGAGTGGTTATTGGTTGGCACCCTGAGCCACTCAGCTACCCTTCAGCAACAGCTTGGCTTATTGGGCAGGTGATGTTTCCGCACTTTAAATGGGACATATTTTCTGGTGCCTGGTGAATAGCGAAAGATTGCTGGGTCTTCCCTCTGACAGAGTTACGACTTTCTTGTGACACCGCAGTGTACTTTACGACTTCTGCTGGTGCCTACTTGTGGAGGAAATGGTCATAAAACGTAAACTCGCCTATTCGTCTGACCGCGGTATGGACTTTGCATGTGCATTTCTGAAATACCGGACTGTCTTGTCCTACCAGCAACGGCACTGGGGCCATTTCATAAATTTTGTGGATGCCGTGCTTCTTCTCACAAGAGTGAGAAGAAGAGAAATTCCTTGGTCATTCCCACAGGTGTCCGAGGAAACGCCACAAACCACCTTGACCACCTGGGCTTGACCACATGTCTGTGTATCACCAGGTCTAATTAATCATTAAAAATAAAAACCTCCAATCAAAAGAAAAACAAACAAACAGGAGTGACTTAGTGCACCCAGGTTTTATCGCCTGTCGCGATGCAGGATATTTTCTTCAGTTTGAAGGCGAAGCAAATTTTCGGGGCCGCTCCGGGAGCATAGTGGTCTAAGTGCTGGCTTCTGACCATTCCTCCGTGATGGATCCGGGTTCAAATCCTGGTGGGGCATGGATGTTGTGTTTGTCTTACGACACTGGCTCTCTCTCTCCCTTCCCTGGAACCAGTGACCCTAAATTAGGGACGGGCTTCAATTGCTCACGGTGGTCGTTAAACCTCCAATAAAAAAAAAAAAAGCTTCAGGAGAAATTTCCCTACGCATGCTTTTGGGATTTTTTGTCATATGCTTTGTCACTCATCAAACCCAGACTTTTCGAAAATTGAGTTGTTGTTCAACAGTACTATGGGCACTTGTTCTAAGGAATACCCAATTCAGCAGAACGATCTCACGAGCTTTCAAATTTGGTTGTTAAGACAGCCAAATTTTCAACAGAAGAAATGATTTCAGATGTGAACCGCCCCGACGGTCGAATGGTTTGAGGCGCTGGCTTCTGACCATTCGTCGGAGATAGGCTAGGGTTCAAGTCACATATGAGTCATAGGTGGTGTGTTTGTCTAGTGGTGCTGATTCTGTTCCTTCCTGGAACCAGTATCCCTAAATTAGGACCCAGGGCTGTTCACAGCCCTCAGATTTGCTCATGGTTGCTCTCTCTGAATTTTTGAGAAATTTAAGCGGCAGATGTACCTGAACAAAATGGTGCTCAAAATTTTCTGCGTCCCCACCAAAAAATGTTAACATAGCGGCCGGGTTTCTCGAAAGCTACGGCAAAACATTTTCTTTCCCTCTCTGATCTCAGCAGTACAGATCATAAACCTGTCGTTGGTGATGAGCGCTCACTTCTATAGTCCTTTATTCTCTGCTCCATGACCCAACGCATGATGCCGAAGGGCTAGTCTCCCTGCCGCGGATATCATGCCGCTGGGTAGAAACAAGTGACTAAAACATCTTCTTTCCCCTTTCTTAGGTTCGTCGGCATTGTTGTTACCCTTTTAGTAGGCAATCAGTAAGAAAGGATGAGTGTAAATCTCCCCAATGGCCACTTTGAATAACAAAGCTAAGGGGAAAGCAACTTTTTCTGATGCGCGGGTTCATTCATTACAGCCGCGTATGGACCACTTCTTAGACAGCGAATGTGTTGTTAGAGCGGATTTCATTCCATTTTGCAAACTCCAAGTTACTTTGTTCCAGCCGGTTTAAGGGTTAAACCTGCGAAGTTTCAAAACGAATAACAAATAAATAAATACGTCGCTCTTTCCGCGTTCCAGAAACACATAGCAACCGAAAAAGTGTTTACATGTGTTTCTGGAACGTGGAAAGAGCGATGTATTTATTTATTGACTGACGCCACGTATTTGGAGGATTTTCACGAATAACAAAGCGCATCACATCTTTTGTGTCCATGAAGTTCTGAGAATTCGCACCTCAAGAATGGTTGGCGTCAGGCTGTTCAAACATCGGCGACGTTAAGTCTTTCCGCACCCTCAAACTTCGTAACCAGTTTGAAACATACGTGGCTATTCATTTGCTATAGAAAAAAAAAGTGTACTTTATACGACTGAGACGAATTGACCACAGCTTCTGCGCAGGGGACCCAGAGGTGCTAGGGACCCCCTGCGCAGAAGCTGACGTAAATTGGTGTCTGCGCCTAAAACTATAGAAACAATAAATATATTGCTGGAAATTGTGCTGCTTCTAAGATGTTCCTATTTTCGTCTTTCCCTTTTTATCGGTTGCCCAATATTTGTGTCAGCTCCCGCATAGATAATGCAAATTATTTGGATAACTCAAAAACATCTCTGTTAGTTTTTGTAAACTATGCTTCGTTGGCTTTGGTGCGAAGCCTTGCTAAAAAAAAACATTCCCTATTCAGCTTATTATTTTCAAAAGGGGTACGAGTGATGAGAATAAAAACTTTCATAATGCAGAAGTACAGGAAAAAACACAGTCGAGTAACATTATTGTGACCACCTCCTACTTCTGACGTCAACAGCGCGCAGCCAATGAAAGAAGGTACATATCGTGAGCTGGCTTGGAGGGTATATAAGGTGTGTGTAGGCATTTCGAAAACATATCACTCGTTGCTTTCATGGATAAAAGGAGCGATTTATCGGATTTGCAAAAAGTGATGATTATCGGCTTTCGGGCCACGGGTGGCAGTATTTCTGATGCAGCGCAGTTTGTGAACTGTTCGCGTGCTGCTGTGGTAAAAGTGTATCGTGATTGGAGAAATGACCCCACTGCAAATAAGCGACGTGGAAACTACGGGGCACCACGTGCCGTTGATGTGAGAGTTGAACGGCGGCTGCGAAGGTGTATGAGGGCCGATCGACACGCTATAGTGGAGCAACTCACTGGCCGAATGAACCAGGGGGCTACCGGAAGTGTGTCTAAAACGATAGTTCAGCAAACCCAGCTGCGTATGGGGCTCCGATGCAGACGGATGGTCACTGCACCTATGCTAACGAATGTGCATTGGCAGAAAAGGCTTGCATTTGCACGGCAGTATCGGAATTGGACCTGCGCTGATTGGCAAAGGATTGCCTTCTCCGATGAGTCACGTTTTCTGCTTCATCGAACGGATGATCTTTGGCCTATAAGGCGAGAAACATCGGAGAACAAACACTCTTCAACCATTGCTGGAAGAACACGAGCTGGTGGAGGCAGCGTTATGGTCTGGGGAATCTTTTCGTGGCATTCCCTGGGTGCACTCATACCTGTGGAAGGCACAATGGACCGAATTCGTTATGAATCCATCCTTGCAGACCACGTACACTCATACATGCTGATTGTCTTCCCTGGAGCGGATGGGATCTTCCAGCACGACAGTGCAACGTGTCACACAGCTAGAAATGTCCGAGAGTGGTTGGAAGAGCACGATGAAGACTACAAAGTCTTCATCGTGCTCTTCCAACCTGGCCCCATAATTTCCCAGACTTAAACCCAATTGAGTATCTGTGGGACCACCACGATCGTGTTGTTCGCTCTACGGATCCTCCACCACGCACCCTCCAGCAGCTGTCAGATGCACTGCAGTGAGCATGGATCCACATACCTGTGAACACCTTCCAGCACCTTACTGAGTCACTCCCAGCCCGTCTAGCTGCTGTCTGCGTTGCACACGTCGGTTACTCTAGATATTAGTTGGTGGTCACAATAATGTGACTCGACCGTGTATATCAGTTATTGTAATTTACTATTCACTTACATATTTATCAGATACCTGCACAGAATTAATAACAGTAGTTGCGACGGCAGAAAGATCTATAACGAAGTAAATTTCTCCGTCATATTCGGTCTACGCTGATAATCGAACCCGAGTCCGCTTATTCCGGAACAAGTCGCTCTACCAACTGAACTACGCAGACGTTCGTTCTGGCTGCTATCTGCCTTTATGTCGTATGCGTCCTGCTGGCAGGTACGTCACATCTCCCCCTCCCCCGAAACAGGGCCGGGGGCATGGCCCACGGTTCAGCCGTGTCCATGAATCGTTGCAGGCAGCCATCCACTGTAGAACGTGCACTTGAGAACTCCCAGTCAATCTGGTGTGTGGAATGCAACGTCACACACATTTATTTTTCGAAGCGCTGGAGAAAGGATTCTCTGATTTTTCCTATCTCGCGGTGTGGAAGTAACATCACACCATTGCGAGATTTTGAACGGTCGGGTCATCCAGATAGTTCGGGCGCCATTATAACGAAGTAAATTTCTCCGTCATTTTTGGTCTACGCCGGGAATCGAACCCGAGTCCGCTTATTCCGGAACAAGTCGCTCTACCAACTGAGTTACGCAGACGTTCATTCTGACTCCTATCTGCCTTTGTGTCGTGTGCGTCCTGCTGGCAGGTACGTCACAGATCTTTCTCCGAAATTAATGAAAATTTATTTGGCCGTCCCGGTGGCGCAGTGCTCGAATTACCGGCTTCTGATCATTCGTCTGAGATGGGTCTTGGATTGAATTCCAGGTGAGGAATGGATGGTTTGCTTTCCTTACAGCGCTGTTTTTCTCTTTTCCCTGGAGCACAGTGGCACACACACAGGGAGGGTCCACTGGGTCCGAAAACGCTCTCCCTCCTAAGAATACCCTTGTACTTCATTCATCTGATGAAGGAAACGAATGATGTTCTAAACATATTATTCAAACAATGGCTAAATTAAAAAAATATATCTTTCTGCACGTGGTTTTATAAATTTAATACACTCTTCGCAAAAAAAAAAAATAAAGTTAGTAAAATCATGCAATGCATTGATTGTGATACGCTTTCCAACATACCAGAAATCATTACTCAAGTTATGAGGATAATGGCTCGCTCCTGTGCCCTGACCTTTAACCCCATTTTCATTATATTAAACAGAATTGGTTCAGTATACCTCCGGAACAACATACTAAAGTTTTGTCGCAATCGAAGCATTTTTACATAAGTCATGACGCATAAGGGCATGGAATGGATCCGGCTCCTATGTCCTGACCTTTGATCCCATTTCGCCCATTTTCAACAGGGTTCGTCCCCAGTGGTCCCCTACCACATACTAAAATTATATCGAAATCGAACCAGTTTTACGTAAGTTATGACGCATAAGGGCGATGGACTGGATCTCGCTTCTATGTCCTGACTTTTGACATCATTTCGCCCATTTTCAATAGAATTCGTCCCCAAGTGGTCCCCTACCACATACTAAAATTACATCGAAATCGAACCAATTTTACGCGAGTTATCGTGACGACGGACAGACAGACGGACAAAGATAGAGCATATACGCTTCTTCAATCTACGGTTGGAAAGCGTAAAAAACAAAGTCGTTCGATCCTGAAGAAAGTCCGCCTGCAAGTACCGCAGGGCCGAATATGCAAATGATTAAAAAATAACAACCAGTGACTAAATAATGACCCGCCACAACGCATGGGAACCGCGCATTGAGGAGGGTATCTCAAGAACAAAGATCGCACGCAGGGATAATTGTTACAGCGGATTGCAGTTGCATTAACTTCCAGGGAATGAGAGGATGCCTCGACGTCGGACCCGCGCACAATACGAGCAGTTGAGCGAGTTATAGACAGTGCGTATAATTGGGCTGAGAGAGGCCGGATGTGTAAATCGACGTATCGCTAGACATTTTGGTCGGAGCGACGTGGCAATCGTACGATGTTGACGCCAATGGGTCAAGGAGGGCACAACTCAGCGGGACCACCGAGGGTAACGACAGAACGCGAGAATCGAGCGATTGTGAGAGCCGCACGAAAAGAACTGAATTCGTCTCCCTCAATCATACGTCACCATGTTGCGTCGCCTCTCTCAATCATACGTGACCAAGTGGCCATCCGGACTGTTGCCAGACGACTTGCGGCACTGGAACTACATTCGAAGAGGCCACTCCGCCTCCTACCAGTAACCAGCGAGCATCGCTGGTTACTGGTGGTAGTGTCAGGCCCGATCAACCTGCGATAGTGTCCAGTGGCGTCGTGTTGTCTTCAATGATGAGTCATGGTTTGCACTTGGTGCCTACGACCAGCGCATACGTGTCTTGAGGCGAGTCGGCCAGCTCACGGATCCTGCCTGTACCGTGGAACGGCCCACAGCTTCTACACCGGGAGTGATTGTCTCGGGAGCCGTTTCATACGATAACCGGATACCCTTGGTAGTCCTCCGTACCACTCTCGTGGCTCAATGGCACGCCAACGACATTCAACGACCTGTTGTGTTGCCATTCCTGTCGCAGTATCACCGAGCAATTTTTCAACAGGATATTGCCCGCCACACAAAGCACGGCTCTCCCAGGCCTGCCTCAGTAGTGTCGACACTTTTGTATGGCCAGCCTGATCACCCGAACTCTCATCGATCGAACATGTCTGGGACATGATGGGACGCCACCTTCGGCCATTCCGAAATGTTGGTGAACTGGTCTGCAGTTTGGATACCATCTGGCATGCTATACCTCAGGACAGTATCCGTGAGCTGTATACGTCTTTGCCACGCCGGGTAACCGCTTGTATGGTGCTACAACGTGCTTACTTTCCACGCTCGTAGCTGTTTTATTCGAACAAATGGTCCAACTGCTCAGGAATTGTGATCATTTCCTTTCTTATATATGTACATTCCATAAACCAATTTTCATCTCTATTCAAAAGGGTACATACAGCCACACACGCACATCTTCTTTTTTATTGGAGGTTTAACGACCACCGTGAGCAACTCAATGGGCTGTAAGCAGTCGCCCATCCCTAATTTAGGGCCATTGGTTCCAGGGAAGGGAGAGAGCCAGTGCCGCAAGACAAACACAACATCCATGCCTCACCAGGATTCGAAGACGGACCTTTTCGGACGAATGATCAGAAGCCATCGTTTAGACCACTGCGCCACCAGGGCGGCACACACGCACATCTGCGCGTGTGGCGGCACCGCGGCAAGAGACTGTATGACGTCTGCATTAGGCATCGCCATACCGGTCCGTTTCCTGGCGTTATGGTTTGGGGCGCAATTGGATGTGACACCCGCACCCCTATGGTACGCATCGCCGGTACACTCAACGGCCACCGCTACATCTCCGATGTTTTGGAGCCTGTAGTCCTCCCTTACCTGCAGGACTTGCCAGCGGCCACGTTTCAACAGACAATGCGCTCCCGCACGTGGCACGCATCGTGCAACAATTCTTCACGGCCCACCAGGTGTCACTGCTGTCGTGGCCAGCCTGTTCTCCCGATGTGTCGCCCATCGAACACGTCTGGTCGCTGATCGGCAACCGAGTGGCCCGGCAAGCACCACCCGTGATGAACTGTGGCAACGTGTGGAAGCAGCCTGGACCGACATACCCCAAGCCCACATCCAAAGCCTCTTTCGTTTGATGCCGCAGCGTGTAGCGGCCGTTATTTCCAGCCATGGGGGGCACACGAAATATTGATGTCTGCGTGTTCTGCAAGTCGCACGGGCCTGTAAGCTCAATCGTTTCATCTTTGTATCTGTTGTTATGCGTCCAGTAAATCTGGCTTTGCTATCTCGTGTCCTTCTTGGTGTTGCATTTTGGGTGGCCAGCAGTGTATATTCTACGAGATTCAAGTCGGAGTAATTTGGTTGCCAGGAGACTTATACGAAATGCATGCTTAACACGATCGTACCATTCCTGCACAATGCTGGTCTTGCCACACAGGGAAAAAGAAAAAGACCGTTGTCATTCAAAACCACAGTTACCACGAAGGCAATATTTTGTCCGTAACAATGGCTATGTACCATCTGTAGTGAGGGTGCGTTCAAAAGAAATGAGAGGACCCAGTGATGTCCATAAGAACTGTTCCCATATTTTCTTGCTGCCGCCTTCAGCCTGTTCTCGTTCAACTGTGCTGTCTTGTTTCAGCTGTTCCTGTTAAAGCTCGAAAGGATCTTACTGTCGTATGTGTCTGGAAACTGTCTCCTGAACTCGCTGGACCAGGAGTCTAGTCTCTTCCAGTCGTCCAATATCCAGTCACAGTGCTCTCGTGCTTTCCTGCAGGCTCTGCTGTCGATGACCGTCGGTCAACATAGGCACATGAACGGACCGCCGACATCTTAGGTTTATCCGCTAGTGCTTCTGCTGGATTGTATGCAGGGAAACGTTTCTGTGCGCGAACCGTAGTTGTAGTCTGCAGTTAATTGAGAGATCGTGAGTACTCTGTTGTCCTGCACAACATGTGCCAACCGGCGTTCACCTCGACTGTCAACCAGTGGTATTTTCTCCTTTCCGACTCGCTGAGTGGGAGCGTGTCCCTCTTTCTTTCATTCCCTCCACACCTTCACTGCGGTGGCTCAGTAGTGCCTGCGGTTGTTGAGATAGTGGGTCCAGCCTTCTTCGCGCTGATAATCATTCCCTGTTCAAATTTCGACAAGTCTTCCCCTTTCTACATTGCACAAGCTTCGTACCGATGAACCGACAGGCTCTACCCGTGATGTGTATATATACACTGGCGGAAAGTGAAAAAAGAACACCAAGAAGGAGACGTCTGATACCAACGAAATTTATACAGGATAATAACGGAATACAGAGGATAACGTGATCAAAACATTATGGCAAAATACAGCTGTATTTGCTGATAAACTGAAAAATAAAATTTCCATGTAACATGGTTAGTACGAGGTTGAACCGCCATGAACTGCGTCACACTGTGCAATTCTGGCATGGAGTCTGTCGTACAGATGTTGGATGTAAGTTTGGGGTATTAAGTTCCAAGCATCCTCCACCTGGACGCGTAAATCGGGGATGGTCGTGGCTGGCCGTGGAGACCGGAGAATTCGTTGTCCCATAAAATACCACACGTGCTCAATGGGGGACAAATCCGGTGAACGTGCAGGCCATGGAAGTTGTCTCAAACCCTGAAGTGCATGTTGCGTTGCACATGCCGTGTGTAGGCGTGCGTTATCTTGCTGGAAAACACCACGATGGACTGACCTTACAAATGGCACAACAACGGGCTGAATGATGTTGTTGATTGATGTAGGAGGTGCTGTTTAACGTACCCGGTACAAACACTAGTTGTATACGGAAGTGATAGCTGATCGCTCCCCACACCAGGAGACCAGGTGTAGGCCCTGTGTGTCGCTGGCGGATGCAAGAAGGGTGGAGACGCTCCCCTGTGCGTCTGCGAACACGCATACGGCCATCAGAGGCTCCCAAGCAGAATCTGCTTTCATCGCTGAACACAACAGATCGCCATTGCGTTCTCCAGTGCAGACGTTGGCGACACCACTGCAGCTGTTCCTGACGGTGGGCTGGAGTCAGAGGTACACATGCCAGAGGCACACGTGCACGTAGTCCTGCATCCAGTAGACGGTTGCGGATTGTTCGCACAGTCACCTCAGGTGCAACGGCAGCTCGGATTTGCATCGCAGTGGATGTTCTGCTTGACAACGCCGCCCTTCTTATGCGTCGATCGATCCGCTCATCAGTCCGTCTGTAACTCCCGGTTCCACGTCTTCTCGCGTGGGAATGTTCCTCGGACCATCTACGCCACCATCGTACCACCACCGATACTTCCCGTCCAATTCGCTCCGCAATACGACGATACGACCACCCGGCCTCGCGGAGTCCGACTAGATGACCTCGCTCAAAGTCTGATAACTGCTGAAATCGTACACGTCTTCCATGTCCAGGCATTGCAGCTTCTTCAGAGTCTTCGCACGTGTCCGTACGCCGACGACTGACTACATTCACTTCGCCGTACTCCTTAAATACCACCGACGATAATTTGCATATTATGCCGTGCTGTGGCGTAAGCGCTCATCGGTTGGTCCCGAAATTAACATCACACCTACGTAAACTCGACCCATTAACATATGTAAATTTCATGATCGTCCGCCAATTCATTCTTGATGTTCTTTTTTCACTTTCCGCCAGGGTATATTTCCGTCACTGCTACGTGTTGTGGGACGCCTCTGCTTGTGGTGATTGGGGTGGGGAAAATGATCTGCCCCATCAGCCTCATGATCGCCATGTGATCCACAGTCATGATGGCAATCATACGACATATTGCTAAAATGTCGTATGATTGCCATCATGACTGTGGATCACATGGCGCATATCGTAAGTAACAGTAGTTGTTGTGGATAGAACAATGCTACTTTTGAGATAAAAAATTGAGCGCATAATTAATGTGTGTAGGTCGTTTTGTATTCATCTGTAATTTTAAAGCCTGCGTAAGGGAGCACAAAGAGAAACGTCCATATCCATTAAACATTACGCATGGGACACAATATTTTGTTACAGCTTCGTTCCAAACAATGCCCGCAGAAATTTCTAAATATTTGCTATTTATCTACAAAATAGTTTTTAGAATTCAGAAATCAAAATATAGGTTCCAAATTCTTAAGCAGATGAAATAGGTTTTTTGCGCTTTCCAACCATAGGTTGAAATATCGTATATGCCCCAGCTCTGCCCGTCTGTCTGTCTGTCTATCCGCACGATAACTCGCGTAAAAATGGTTCGATTTCGATGAAATTTCAGTATGTGGTAGGGGACAACTGGGGACGAACCCTATTGAAAATGGACGAAATGGGGTTAAAGATCAGGACATAGGAACGGGATCCATTTCATTGTCCTTATGCGTCATAACTTACGTAAAACTGGTTCGATTTCGATATAATTTTAGTATGTGGTAGGGGACCACTGGGGACGAACCCTGTTGAAAATGGGCGAAATGGGATCAAAGGTCAGGACATAGGAGCCGGATCCATTCCATTGCACTTATGCGTCATGACTTATGTAAAAATACTTCTATTGCGACAAAACTTTATCATGTTGTTCCGGAAGTACACTGAACCAGTTCTGTTTAATTACATCGAAATGGGATCAAAGGTCAGGGCACAGGAGCGAGATTTATTCCACAGCCATTACCCTCATAACTTTTTTTTTTTTTTTTTGATTGGAGGTTTAACGACCACCGTGAGCAACTCAATGGGCTATAAGCAGTCGCCCGTCCCTAATTTAGGGTTACTGGTTCCAGGGAAGGGAGAGAGCCAGTGCCTTAGACAAACACAACATCCATGCCTCACCGGGATTCGAACCCGGACCCCGTTCGGACGAATGATCAGAGGCCAGCGCCTTAGACCACTGCGCCACCGGGGCGGCTCCCCATAACTTGAGTAATGATTCCTGGTCCGTTGGAAAGCGTATCATAATCAATGCATTGCTTGATTTTACTAACTTTTTTTTTTTTTTTTTTTTGTCGTGCTCTTTCTACTTCGAAGAAACCGCCGCAAAATCCTCCTTCTACATTTAGCTCATGTCAAATTTAAAAATTGCAAATTTTCACGTAGTGAGCGAATTTTGATGTTCAATTCATTTACAGGGTGAGAACCGGGTGCTGTGTTTCTTTTTTTTTTTAACTGTGTTTTCAGTGAAGAGTGTAATCTAAAATTATATACCATCACATCTCACAAACTAAGTATTCTGCGATCGGTGTTTAAGCTGCAAAGATACAGAGGAAAAATTATAGTGAGCGCCGTTATATTGAAATACACTGACGGAAGAAAAAAATCCCAAAACCAAGAAGGGGTTGTGTTAGATAAACGACAGTTGGTAGGCGGTGAGAGTACATCTGTAAGAAGACGTCTATGCAAATTTCGCGCTCGGCGCATACGTATGGCGCTAGTAGCGCCCCTCGGAACATGCAAAGCAGGTTTGCTGTAAATACGCGCTGTAACGTTCGTGACCGTAGTTATCGTTGAGATTCGACGTAGGGTGTTGATGTTAGACAAGAATGCCTTTAAGAAGACAAAGAAGCCATTATCAACAGCTCACGGAGTTTGAACGAGGTCGTGTAATAGGGCTACGAGAAGGTGGATTTTCTTTCCGCAATATTGCAGAACGACTTGGCAGGAATGTAGCCACTGTGCATGATTGTTGGCAGCGTTGGTCAAGGGAAGGTACTGCCTCAAGAAAACCGGGTTCCGGCCGGCCACGTGGCACTACTGAGAGGGAAGACCGCCGTGTACGGCGTATGGCCGTGGCGCATCGTACCGCGTCTGCGGCAGCAATTTGAGCTGCAGTTGCCACCACAGTGACACAACGAACTGTTACAAATCGGTTACTTGAAGGAGAGCTCCGAGCCAGACGCCCTGTAGCGTGCATTCCACTTACTTCAAACCACTGCCGTTTGCGACGTCAGTGGTGTCAAGCTAGAGCTCATTGGAGGACGGAGTGGAGATCTGTTGTGTTTTCTGATGAAAACCGGTTCTGCCTGGGTGCCAGTGATGGCCGTGTGTTGGTTAGAAGGAGGCCAGGTGAGCGCCTGCAACCAACCTGTCTGCGGCCGAGACACACTGGACCTACACCTGGAGTTATGGTCTGGGGAGCAATTTCCTATGACAGCAGGAGCACTCTCGTGGTTATCCAACGCACCCTGACGGCACAGGTGTACGTCGGTCTGGTGATTCAACCTGTTGTGCTGCCATTCATGAACAGCATTCCACGGCGAGTTTTCCAACAGGATAACGCTCGCCCGCATACCGCTGTTGTAACCCAACATGCTCTACAGAGTGTCGACATGTTGCCGTGGCGTGCTAGATCACCATATCTTTCACCAATCGAGCACGTATGGGACATCATTGGGCGACAACTCCAGCGTCACCCCCAACCAGCATTAACCGTCCCTGTATTGACCGACCAAGTGCAACAGGCATGGAACTCCATCCCACAAACTGACATCCAGCACCTGTACGACACGATGCATGAACGTTTGCGTGCTTGCATTCAACATTCTGGCGGTTACACCGGTTATTAATGTACCAGCATTTCACATTTAAAATTGCTCTTCTCGCGCTTACAATAAGCTGTGATCTTGAAACCTTAATCGATTAAATATGTTACCTATACAAATGTATTGCCGCCATTTCAGTTCTCTACAACTATTTTTTCGTGGTGTTGGGATTTTTTTTTTTTCCGTCAGTGTATGTCACTTGCGCGTAAACGTCATTTTTTTTTCTTTTTTGTGACAGGGAAGCTTTGTTGTTTGCAACCACAAACGACTTCATTGGTTCTACGAGAAGAAAGAAACATTAATGAAAGATGGAAGTCGATAGAACCCGTGTCTAATATGTTTTGTCGAAAGAGCTGAAGAAAAAGAAACGCCATCCATATTTTCCACCCAGATAAATCAATAGCACCCAGAATAAAATCTCTCTTATCTTATTTCTGTGTGTTTGTTCCATCCCAGCGCTGTGTCCGTGTGACAAGATTGCATTTAAGGTCAAGAAACTTCGTTTCCTGCGCTCGAATGAGAAATAATCCACGGATATAGAGGAAGACTTGATCACACGCTATTTCTTTTACATTACCAATGGAAATAAAGTTAAGTTTCTATTCCATTCTTTTCCGTTTGCTTCTCTTTCGCTTACCTGTACACAAATTGGCAAATGTGGATGTGATTTTTCCTTCCTTTTTCTTTTACGCTTTCCAACCGTAGGTTGAAGAAGCTTATATGCTCCAGCTTTGTCCGTCTGTCTCTGTCCGCACGATAACTCACGTAAAAATGGTTCGATTTCGATGAAACTTTAGTATGTGGTAGGGAACAACTGGTGATGAACCTGTAACGTATACTCTATATTCACTTTCCTTTTGATTTTACTATCTCTGGTTATTTTATTTTGCTATGTAAATTATCTTCTTACTGAACGAAATATTATTTCACCCGCTGAATGAGATCTGGCAATGAGTGTAAGTCATGACGTGGTGGTAGCTAGTATATAGGCGCGTTCATCGAGGCTTAGAGAGAGCTTTTGTTGTTGTTATGAGAGAGCGTTGTTGTTTACGGAGAGCGTTTATAATACGAGGAGAGATTCTTCATTAGTGTAAAACAAGTTGTGTGTGTGCTTTAGTTGACCAAGAGTCTTATAATAAAGAAGTTGCAGTAAGTACGTCTTTCTCAATTAATAGTTTCTGTCAGACCTCTGTCTGGCTGTTAGGTTTATAACTTTTATTTATTACCATAAATAACCAGCGTTAAGACTTTGTTTACGTTCGTAATTAACTAGTAACAACACCCCTTTTGAATTCACTATTTTGAAACTTAGTACAAGTATATCATTAGCTAGCTGGTAGGTAGAGCATCATTCATATTAATTAGCTTAGCGGAAAGCAAATAAAGCTAATTCATTATAAACCCTATTGAAAATGAGCGAAATGGGGTCTAAGGTCAGGACATATAAGTGGGATCTATTCCATCGCTCCATCATAACTTACGTAAAAATGCTTCGATTACGGCAAAACTTTATCATGTTGTTCCGGAGGTACACTGAACCGGTTCTATTGAATATCGTCGAAATGGGGTCATAGGTTAGGGCACAGGTGCCAGATTTATTCCACAGCCATTATCCTCATAACTTGACTAAAAATGCTTCTATTGCGACAAGACTTTACTATGTTGTTCCGGAAATGTACTGAACCAATTCTGTTTAATATCACCAAAATGGGGTCAAAGGTCAGGGCACAGGTGCCAGATTTATCCCACAGCCATTATCCTCATAACTTGACTAAAACTGCTTCTGTTGCGACAAAACTTTAGCATGTTGTTCCGGAGGTATACTGAACTAATTCTGTTTAATATCATCGAAATAGGCAAGGTCATGACACAGGAACGAGATATATTCCACAGCCATTATCCTCATAACTTGAGTAATGATTTCTGGTATGTTGGAAAGCGTATCATAATCACTGCATTGCATGATTTTACTTACTTGTTTAAAGATTTCTCTGAACTATTTGGTTATGTAAAACGTCTTTCCGCATTTGTCGACAAAAGTGAAAGGCAAAGCTTTTACATGCCATTGTGTCACTTAGTACACTGCTGGACAATTGCTAAGGACGGATCATAAACGGCTATATAGCGCATAAAAAAGTAAGTGTGGTTGGATGCCAAGTGAAATAAAATAATGTCAGAATGCCAGGACATTACAAGAAAGACAATTTATTGTGCTCTGAAATCCAGAAGGCTTTGGAACGTGTTCAAGGGACAAACAGGACATTTTGTGCAGAATAAATAAACGTGAAAAAAATGCAAATACCGTCCGCAGGTGTTCCGGCGTAAGATGTCAATACGGGACATGGCCACCATGGAGGGCGATGCAAGATTCCACACGTCGTGTCATGCTTTGCACAACATTATCAAGCAGCTGTTGGGGTAATTTATCCCATTCCTCTGTCAGTGCACGGATGAGGGTGTCCTTGTTTATTGGAGGGCATTGGCGCCCAGCAAGACTTCTTCCCAAAGCATCCCACACATTTTGAATGGGATTCAGATCTGGAGAACGTGCTGGCCATACGAGGCGTTGAATATCCTCGCTCTCAAGACACTCCTGGACAGCGACTGTTCGATGACATGTTGCGTTGTCGTCCATGAAAATGAATCTATCACCGACAGCACCACGGAACATGCGAACATGAGGTAGCAGAACATCATTAATGTATCGTTGGCCAGTCTAGTCCCAGTTGGAAGCACATAGAGGGACGTACGGCCATTGATCATGATGCCAGCCCACACCATGACACTACATGTCGGATATCGGTCCCTTTTGTTACACGGCACTAGCAGTGTTCCTGCCGAGTCGGCCGGTAACGGTGCTTGAGACCTGAAGTACAATTTAGTTGGCCACGGCACCAGGTGAGAATCTCAGGTGCACTGCTGCACTCAAAGATTCGCACCAGAACATAAAAAATGAAAAGTTGAAGAATGACCCGAAGCATAAGGCTTGGGTGAATCCACCTTGTGAACAAAATAACAACAACAAATAAAAAATAAAATAATCTAAAAAAAATGATACTTTGGGATCAGAGTTGTGATGAGGTTCACCCGCAATCACCATTTCGTGACTGAGTGTAGTGGTCCGGATCTTACTCCGGTACATTCAATCCCCAACCAGTCAGTACAACACTCACTTTCGCAAATAACACATGATTCTCAAATACACAACACAACATTTAATAACGTTCTGCGAGATTTAAACAGATCCGGCGCTCTCTAGGCGCATAGACAATTGCCCCTCATATGTGGGCAGCATACGGTGTCACACTTTACTGTCGGATAACGCAGCCGACTGAGTCTCCACCGGACTATCTGAACAAGAGATACTACTCGTTTACACACTAAATAGAGCTGCAGGTGATATTCATATACAATTGCTTAGAGAATGAAAAAAAATTATATGCAAACGATCACATTAAAAATACTCGCGACACAAAATACACAAGCACGTTAATTTGCGGTATAAGATTATAGGTGCGAAATACTGCCAAAGTTAATTAACTAAATCTAATAAGCATGCACATGCAGAACCCTGCCCCGCTGACGTTGGTCCTGAACCAAAGTTAAAAGAAACTGTCCCGCCCAGCGGAATTTGTGGCCACACCTTCTCCCTTATTCATGTAAAAAAAGTAATCAGGAAATGGGCCCTGTAAGAAATTGAAATCTGTATGCGCAGGTATTTCCTCTGAGGTTCAGTCACTCAGCATTACTGCATCTATGTCCATGCAGCTTTGGGTGTCGGGATGGCACAAGTTCGCAGATGTGCGAAGAAAGAAAAAGGAAATATTCATCTACTTACAGTTTCGTGACTTTGCTGTGCAAATCCGTTGTGCATCACATAATATCACACGACAAAAAAAAAAAAACACGCACACAGACACTTGCACCATGTGGCAGCACCGATGATTCAACACTTCACTTTGACGCTTGATGTAAATGAATCACACAATTAAAAATGGTAATATCACGCCGCACTTTGTTGCAATGATTAGAGTGCACACTGATCTATTCTCGTGACGATTTGAAGGTGGGCGTTAAGCAAAATAGGCCCTCTCACATCTGATGTTGCGGTTTCCAAGATTAATTTTCTCGGCCGAGCGAAATCAGACGTGCTTTTACCTTAAGCGTATATCGGCAACTCAACATTTCACCTGTATATTTGTTAGGTATCGAAGCCACCGCTCTTACGCTCATATTTTTCTTTCGACATGTTTTTATCCCGTCGCACTTACACGTAGTGGCTTCGCTGCTTACGCGACCACACACACGCACACATGGGGCCTCGCTTCGCCCCGTAAGACAAGCGCATCTCTTCACTTCCTCCACAGTAGGGGATGAATGGGGGTGACGATTCCACACTGCAGTGGTTGGCATCCGAACCCGACTTTTGCTTGGCTTCGCTTCTCATTGGAATGACCACTGTCCACTCGCAGACTTCTTAATTCCCCTGTAACTTGGCTTTCATTAGGCCAAACAGTCGCTGAGTTCCATTACGCTCCAGCCTAGAAATTTCTGCTTTATCCGCGGATTTAGGCATTCTGCTGTCTTTATGGCAAACTGGCATCTCCAGCTGCCTCGAGTAGTCTCCATTTCTTACCAAATGCGGGAGGTTTGCTGCTTCATTTTTCCCAATTCATTTTTTGCAGATCCAAGGCATCCAGCCTTTCACATCGGAGAGCGCACAGACAACTAAACTTTCTTCCTTATTTTCATGCCAAGTGCGAACTCTTATTTTTCTGCACGGACCACACATAGAGCAATTGTTCTCGAAAATGCCCCAAACAATCGACGAATTTACGATTATTCGCTAAACCTTTCGTCCCCTATCTTCATTCATTCCTACTCAAGTGGCTCATTCGATACGTATTCCTCTTTCCCTTTCCGTGTTGCATAGGCTGCCCGTCAGCTGCGCCCTGATATTTATGACCTAACAGAGCTATTCTGAGACCACCCAGCCAGAGAGAGAATTCTTCGCCTCTTTTCTTTCCAAACCCCCAGATAAAACTTTATCTGCTGTTTACACTTTTAAACTCCAATCAAGCCTCGAACAATTAATACTTAATTAATTTCACACATCAACCACGCCCATTAATTACTAAATTAATGGCGGGGGTGGGTCGTAACATCGGCCCCTAATCAAGAAATCCAGAAGCCCTCTTCTGGGCCTATCGCTTTGCTCTTATCAATTTCCAGAGCAACCATTGAGTGCTACATTTTCCCACAGGTAGAAACAATTTAAAATGGCAAAAATATTGCGTTTCATGCCTTCAAGAGCATTGGAGCGACTTCCCAATTATCCCGCAATTTTGTTAATTAATTTAGAGAACATCCGAAAGAAAAAACAACGTAAATGAGAAATAAATAAAAAAAACTGAACTGTAAAAGAACATGTGAGCCTGCCGAACTGTGATTCCTAGCTGCCTCATACAATACGCGACATGGCGGACAAATTTTAAAGTTTTCTTCAGGTTTTAGGATGGGGGGGGGTGTCCACTGTAACACTTTCCTGTATGTTTGCTGGACAATATGCAGTACCACTATCACGCCAGATCAGTTGTCGTCGATAATCAGACGATAGACTGTATCTACTCTCATCTGAGAAGTGGACAGCAGACCAATCGTTATCAGTCCAATTGCGATGTTGATGGCACCATTGTAAACGGTCGGTATGGTGACGTCTGGACAATGGGATGCACACAACAGGACGGCGGGCGTATAGTCCTCCTTCATGCAAACGTCTGGCGACAGTTTTTCGGGAGATCCGCTTGCCAGTAGCAGCCGTAAACTGATTTGCTACCTCACTAGCTGTGCTGCGCCGGTGTCTTTTTGTTGATAGCACTATGTACCGATCTTCTGCAGGTGTCGTACTGCGAACACGACCTCCCACGTGACGTTTTCTACACTCTCCATTTGTTTGAAATGATTTCCAAAGCCTTGAAACAACACTGTGGCTGACGTCGAACTCCCTGGCAACATCTGTTATTTTTCGCCCTTCTTCAATCTTGCCAATAATACGGCAACGCGTAAAATCATCTAGGTGATGTCGGGAAGACATACTGAAAATTGCAAGTTCGTCAATTGATTCTTTCCCTTTTAACTTTGCGTTTGAACAACAACGGTCAATACGCGTCAAATCCTTTATATCTCTTATCAGCGCTATGACGTCACGAACAAGTTCGGCAATCCAAAATTTGCATACGCACAACACGTCTTACTGTATCCCGCACTTATGCTAATTTCCACATTTTCCTGCCTTCCATTTTATGGTTGCTATCGTTGCTATTGTCATCCGTCCTTAGCAATTGTCCGGCAGTGTATAATGTATGCACCATTATTTTCCCGTACTTCTAGCCATCTATTGCGTAGCTTTAGGTTTCCATCCGCCCAGAGCTTTGCAGATCTAGGGAAAAACAACTGGGTAAGATGATTTTTGCAGTACATCAAAGAGGCGAAATTCTTTCCGTTGTACGAGTTCTGCACAAACGCGAATAAATTAAAATCTCAAGGCGAAGGGTCTTGTGAACAGGCCGGGTGACGCAGGAGATCCCAACCTAGCCAACACCCCCTGTAACTAAATATCCAAGAGGTCATTCATTACGTCATGCTAAGTAGACCGCATGTTTGTTTCCTGTGCTGGTCAGTCAAATAGAATGCGAGGCATCTTGTGTAGTACGATCAGGCAGAGCAGCCGATGTTTAAATGTAGTCGTAATTTGTAAGATTTTGTCCAGCAAAACCTACTCGATTTGTGGTATTGCAAGACCATAGGGGGCGCGGAGATATGTCACTAGTCAAGACAATTATGTTTTATCGCTAACTCAGTTGGTTTTGTGGCGCGAAATACACATTGCGGCAATTTAACCCTTTAAGCGGCCGATGCACCTGAACCAAATGGTGTCCAAAATTCACTAAGCTTCCCAAACAGAAATGTTCACATAGCGTTCGGGTTTAACGAAAGCTAAGACAATGCAATTCCTTTCCCATTCTCATCTCTATAGTACCGATCATACACCTTTCACTAGTGCTCTCATATAATATACCCTTCTAGTCCTCTTTCCCATCGCTCTCTTCTAATCTATACTTAGTCCTTTGCTTTTTTAAAAAAATTGGCTTTTTTAATCGTACACTGGTGTGCAAAAATTAAGGACGAAGAGGAGAAATTAGCATAACAGCGGAACGAGCAGGTAGAACGGACCGAAAGGCCACTCAGGAGTTAGACAAGGGTCCGGTACGGTAGGGCATGCGCATATATGCAGCATGACGTAGGGTGGGGGGTGGGGGTCGGAAGGGTATAAAGCACACGGGCGGTGTACGCTCAGCAATTCGGTGAAAGCTATTGCATGGTGTACATCGGTTTGAACGACGTCGAGTTGCTACCACCGTGTGATATGGCCAACAGGCAATCCAGTAGACGACATCTGGATGACTTTACCCGAGGTCGCGTCATTGGGAAGTTGGAAGAAGGTCGAAGTGTGACTAGTGTGGCCGAGGAGTTCGGGATCGCTCACATCATCGTTTCACCAGCTTGGAGAGCATTTCAAACGACAGGAACAGCTGTCCGACAGTTTAGCAGTTGTCGTCCACGAGCAACCATGGCGGCGGACGACCAGTATACTGCCCTACAGGCGAGAAGAGACAGACGGCAGACAGCGGGAGAAATCGCAAAGCACATGCAACAGACAACTGGACGCCCGTTATCGCGTTTTACCGTGGCCAGGAGGCTGCACAAAGGTGGTCTATTTGCACGACGACCAGTACGGTGTGTGCCATTAACGCCTACTCATCGGAGACGGCGGTTTCTGTGGTACCAGGAACACCAGAACTGGACACATCAGCAATGGGGTCGAGTTCTCTTTACAGGTGAGAGCCGATTTAGTCTGACGAGCGATTCTGGACGTATACACATCTGGAAAGAGCAGGGAACACGCAATCACACCTCCAACACCACCGAAAGGGACCGGTTTGGATGTGGCGTTGTTCTGGTTTGGGGCTTGGTAGCCATACTGACCTCCACATCTTCCAAGGAGGTTCAGTCACTGGTGGCCGCTATTGTACCGAGGCTCTCCTGCCTCACGTGCGTTTTATCTTTGAGGAAACCAGAAGCGCACGACGGATCTGTTCTTTATTTTGCCGTCCAATCGCCTTCTCCGCTCCATTGAAGGCAGCCATTTTGATGGCTCTACAAATTTGCTGCCACCTCGTGACCTATGCACGGAACAGTCTGCCCAACGAAACTTGAGGATATACTCATAATGCACACTTTAACGTAGGTTTCATACGCGTAGCTATAGCTTAGCTAGATGCGGTGTAAAAATATTTTTAAACTTGTTACCAAAGTTTGTAATTACCTTGCATTCAGCACAGAATTGTGACATGGAATACTTTGCTGTTCGTTTCTACTAGTGGAGTGGTTTTTTACTGGATAATTTAATTGCTAAAACAGCATCAGGGAAATACACTGCCGGACAATTGCTAAGGACGGATGACAATAGCAACGATAGCAACCATAAAATGGAAGGCAGGAAAATGTGGAAATTAGCATAAGTGCGGGATACAGTAAGACGTGTTGTGCGTATGCAAATTTTGGATTGCCGAACTTGTTCGTGACGTCATAGCGCTGATAAGAGATATAAAGGATTTGACGCGTATTGACCGTTGTTGTTCAAACGCAAAGTTGAAAGGGAAAGAATCAATTGACGAACTTGCAATTTTCAGTATGTCTTCCCGACATCACCTAGATAATTTTACGCGTGGCCGTATTATTGGCAAGATTGAAGAAGGGCGAAAAATAACAGATGTTACCAGGGAGTACGACGTCAGCCACAGTGTTGTTTCAAGGCTTTGGAAATCATTTCAAACAAATGGAGAGTGTAGCAAACGTCACGGGGGAGGTCGTGTTCGCAGTACGACACCTGCAGAAGATCGGTACATAATGCTATCAACAAAAAGACACCGGTGCAGCACAGCTAGTGAGGTAGCAAATCAGTTTATGGTTGCTACTGGCAAGCGGATCTCCCGAAAAACTGTCGCCAGACGTTTGCATGAAGGAGGACTATACGCCCGCCGTCCTGTTGTGTGCATCATATTGTCCAGACGTCACCGTACCGCCCGTTTGCAATGGTGTCATCAACATGGCAATTGGACTGATAACGACTGGTCTGCTGTCCTCTTCTCAGATGAGAGTAGATACAGTCTATCGTCTGATTGTCGACGACAACTGATCTGGCGTGATAGTGGTACTGCATATTGTCCAGCAAACGTACAGGAAAGGGACCGATATCCGACATGTAGTGTCATGGTATGGGCTGGCATCATGATCAATGGCCGTAC
Organism: Macrothele yani; assembly: GCA_039090855.1. Taxonomy (NCBI): domain Eukaryota; kingdom Metazoa; phylum Arthropoda; class Arachnida; order Araneae; family Macrothelidae; genus Macrothele; species Macrothele yani. The sequence continues at coordinate 82,123,530 of CM077018.1, forward strand.
GTCCCTCTATGTGCTTCCAACTGGGACTATGACTGGCCAACGATACATTAATGATGTTCTGCTACCTCATGTTCCGTGGTGCTTTCGGTGATAGATTCATTTTCATGGACGACAACACGCAACATGTCATCGAACAGTCGCTGTCCAGGAGTGTCTTGAGAGCGAGGATATTCAACGCCTCGTATGGCCAGCACGTTCTCCAGATCTGAATCCCATTGAAAATGTGTGGGATGCTTTGGGGAGGAGTCTTGCTGGTCGCCAATGCCCTCCAATAAACAAGGACACCCTCATCCGTGCACTGACAGAGGAATGGGATAAATTACCCCAACAGCTGCTTGATAATGTTGTGCAAAGCATGACACGACGTGTGGAATCTTGCATCGCCCTCCATGGTGGCCATACCCCGTATTGACATCTTACGCCGGAACGCCTGCGGACGGTAATTGCATTTTTTTCACATTTACGTATTCTGCACAAAATGGCCTGTTTGTCCCTTGAACATGTTCCAAAGCCTTCTAGATTTCAGAGCACAATAGATTGTCTTTCTTGTAATGGCCTGGCATTCTGACATTATTTTATTTCACTTGGCATCTAACCATACTTACTTTTTTATGCGCTATATAGCCGTTTATGATCCGTCCTTAGCAATTGTCCATCGGTGTATGACTACTGATGAAAAGTTTGGTACTAAATTCTTCGGAATGTATTTCTAATGAATAGTACAATTACAATTATATTATTGCACACATTGAAAACTTACAGTCGTATGAAAATGCAATACACCAGGAGGAATCTGAAGATATTAGTTGTAATGCGATTCTCCCTATCAGATGTAAGGAATAAAATATATAAAATATATAAAGGCAAGTAAGTGGTTATAACAGGAACGCCACTGTTAGTAGCATAGCTTGGGACTAAAATTTAATGTTAGGGTTAAGATTCATGATGGAGACCAGAATGATTTACAATGTACTCGTAATTTCGCAGAGACAAGGAAAACTTTTTGATATTTTCCAGAGATCTGATGCTCTCTGGAAGATTATTCCATAGGATAATTGGCTTTATACATTATGCTATTTAAACCATAATTAAGTCTAACAGGCGATAGACATAACTTCTTGTTAGCAACAGATCTGGTGCAGACAGCATAATCCAGATATCTGATGTCAGATTGAAAACTAGGCAGTTTAAGATGCATTATTTTAAAAAACATGATACCTAGTTTCAAGGTAAAAAATTCACAAATTTTTAGAATATTTAGTTTTAGAAATAATGGTTTTGAATGAGACATGTAATCTGTGTTCAGCATATGCGAACAGACTTCTTCTGTAATTTGAGCAAGCTTAACTTATTGTTTGCACTAATATTTGGATACCAGGATTCCAGACAATAGGAGAGATTGGTATAAATAAAAGCATAGTAAAATGTTTTTAGGACATTGATAGGGAAGAGATTCATCTGAACTGTAACATTTTCCCTCTTAAAATAAATCCGATATTGTAACTATCACCCATTTAGTGAAGGATTCACTTGCTGTGCTTGAAGACGGCATAGCGTATTGTGCGTAGAACAAAACAGACAGCAAATTTTTTTTCTTCCTGTTATCAGTTTCAGTAACCTTTTGACAGCAAATCGCTTTGTGTTTTTGGCTCTGAATATTTATTTTTCGCCACACGTCACATCATCATTCCGACATGTTTAAACAAACTAATATTTCTCTCTTGGTTTTGACGTTTATTTTTATTGAAAAGTTTTTAACACAGCACGAATTTCAATTCGTTTAATCCTATACAGCTTTTTGCCCTCGCATTTGAAGGAAAAGCCTCCGAAATGATCCAGAATTACAGATGCTATACATAAAATAGCAGTTCTGTATGCCTTACATCAATGAACTAACTGTTATCTCAACACTTTTCACACAGGTGGACAACGCTACATACCCGTACCTTCAGCAGCTGTTATCACAGGTATTGCTATAAAAAGTATTCACTAATTGTTTAAGTTATTACTTGTCGTAAAACAAGAAATATGGCAACGAAATCCATTTCATATTCATTTGAGAAAAAATCACATAAAACATCGTTTTCGATTCATTCATTATTGCCAATCAAAATTTTGTACTAGCTAAATTAATTCCAACTGCTTAAATTACGGAAAAATAAATTATTCCATTACAGTCCATGTTCTTTTTAGACATCATGCTTTGAACTGCTAGCTGCTATTCGTTATCAGTTTCCCGCAGAATAAAATACGATATTTCAGTAGTAATATAAAATACAACATGTACAAAATACTTGAAGCATTCAGCTTTCTTGGTGTGTGTCGTATGAAAACACATAGTGACATTTCATTGCTTCGATGTTATGAATAAATGATATTTTGTACTTTCTGATCATATACTGAACTAGAAGCCATATTTGCATAATTCCTGTTATTCACAAATTGCCCAAAGGTAAAAACACATGAAATTCTGTCTTTCATATCCCTTTTGTTTATCCCAAGTCTTTTTGGAACACATTTTCTTTTTGTGTATTGCTTATGAACTCAAATTTCAAACGCTTCGATCAGTTTTCTAGGAAGAGAAAATGTCACCTTTTTCTGTTGTTGTTGTTGTTGCACGATATAGGACACTTCGTTTTATTTTTGTACCAGCACAAAATTCCTGGAAGTTTACTGATTCAAACAACCCTTTAGGGCAATTCAGAGTTCAGGAATAAAAGCTTTGAGTCTTTATTCCCATCACTTCTGCTTAGACACGGCGTTTTTCTACCTTTCTCTTTTATTTTTCGTTTTTTCAGCGTAAAATTGACTCTTTGTGTTAGCTACGGGATGTTTGATCGATATTTCACAGCTTGGTGGGAATAGCTTATTTCCTGATCGATAAGCCCGTAAACGCACAAGTAATCTTGCACGAATGGTTCGAATCGCGATTTTGATTAGGGAATTCAGGCAACTGATCACTTTGCATTTTCACTAAACTCTATTCAATCAATATAGTATCCCAGATTACATACATACATGCATAACACTAAGCTGTTCTCTGAGATTCAGAGGTTAGCTCCAAAAAGAAATACAAACTTCCAGATATTTTTATTTATTGTGGTCGTATCAAACTTCTCCATTTACAGCGATCTTGACATACAACACGTGCTTCATTGATATCCATTACACGCCGTACACAAGATCTTTTATACTTCATACTCATAATCTTTTTCTCAAGCAGACACTCCTGAATCTGATCCACCCATGTCTTCCTTGGCCTTCCTCTGCCTTTCCTTCCTGCCACTTGGGCTGAAAAGATTTTCTTAGTAAGCATTTCATCACTCATTCTTTCAACATGGCCAAACCACCGAAGCATATTCGTCTCCACCTTGCTAACAACATTTTGCTTCACATCACACAACAACAATACATCTTCATTCCTCACACAATCAGATCGTGTCTTGCCACAAACCCCACGTAAGTAACGCATTTCTCCAGCACACAAACGACTCCTGTTTCTTCTGCAGTATGCAGTTTTCACTGCCATACATCAGAGTAGGAACAATTACAGTTTCATACACATCCATGCGGGACTCTCTAGAGAACCCATCATTCCTGTGAAAACCTCCCAGAGCAGCTATGACTTTCAAAGAAGAATTCACTCGCCTACTGATTTCACCATCCAACTTGTTCTCTCTGTCAAACATGCTTCCTAAATACACAAACTCACTCACCTGGTCAATCACAGTGCCATTTATACTTACATTACATTCAGTGCTACCCGTTCCTCTCTCAAACATCATAACTTTGGGTTTTCCCTTATTTATACTCAGTTTGAATTTCGCCGGCGGTCGTAGTGAGCGATGGGTTTGCCTCCTCGGGGCGCTCCGTGGTAACAATGGCACACACAACAGCAACTAGGGCCTCTGTGAATCTTGGAGAGGTGCCAGCTAGTTCTGTGTGACATTGGCGAAAAGACCCCAACTCACTGGGTTTTGTTCCAGAATCCTTAGGTTGAATGACCAACTGGAACCCTCAGCTGTGGGCTAATCCCCCACACTGATGTACTTACCTGATTAAAAAAACAAAAAAAATAAAAAAAAAAAAAAAAAATATCCCAGATAATTTAGCAAAATATGAATTTTTAGTAAATATACAGTGGCGTTCATGAATTTCCTGCCAGATAAACTTACTTTCTGTTGCTTTAGACAGAAAATATGTTAAAGAAGACATGTAACGGACTCAAAAGCAAGAAATATGCAAGTCAGTTCCCGTGACGCAATCATCTTACATTGGTTACTTAAGGTGATTCCACCTAAAATCCCTGCCTTATGTTTCCAATGGTAAAACTTCTTTACATATTTTCTTCGTATTTAATGTATTCCCGAGGATGAAAATTTGCGTATCGATAAAACTAACTTTAAGTTATAGCATGGGATACTTAATGCTTGCTAAAACATAACAATAATTAAGCAATCCAACATTTATTTGTCTACTGACGTCATCAGTGTGCAGGTGGCGCCATCTATTAAAAGGTCTGAACACTACTCAAAGAAGAATGATTGATTTTTAATATAATTATGGTTATGTTTTATTAGGTATCCCATGCTATAACTTAAAGTTATTTTTAAAGATGTGCCAATTTTGATCCTTGGGAATACATTAATTGCGAAGAAAATATGTAAAGAAGTTTTACTATTGGAAACATAAGGCAGAGATTTTAGGTGGAACCACCTTAATACAGCGGGCCGATCCGGTGGCGCAGTGGTCTAAGCGATGGCCTCTGATCATTCGTCCAAAAGGGGTCCGGGTTCGAATCCCGGTGAGGCATGGATGTTGTGTTTGTCTTACGGCACTGGCTTTCTCCCTTCCCTGGAACCACTGACCCTAAATTAGGGACGGGCGACTGCTTATAGCCCATTGAGTTGCTCACGGTGGTCGTTAAACCTCAAAAAAAAAAAGAAAAAAAAATACAGCGGTTGCTAAAAGAGACAATCAACTTGCACGTGTTCAAAAATTCCTGACCACTAAGTTCAATTTGCGGTTTTTTACCTACAGTTTTTAGTAAAGGCTGTTTTCAACGTTTTCTGTTTAAGAAACGTATCTCGTTGCTTGAAAATGAAGTACAGGTTGAAAATGCACTTACGTAAAAGAGTGGTTAGTTTATCGCAAAATGGAGAATCCTTTCGTGAGATAGCTGAACTGCTGTCGACAGGAAAATCCACAGTGAACGATATTTTTAAAAAGTAACGAGCTGGATATGGAATTCAATACATGCCACGAAGTGTAAGAACGTGGAAAACCACCATTCAAGTCGACAGAACAATACAAGGGCAGTCAACTGCTGACGCACGTAAAACCGCTGTTCAAATTGCGCAGGAATTGCGGGAGGTCAGGAGTCACGACCGAATTTAAGGCATAATATATATATATATATATTTTTCATTGAGAAATTTCAGTTAATGTGGCGTATGAGTCGAGACCCGGACTTTGAAGAAATAAATCTGGACTTGTATTCCGAAAAATATGGTAGTTTAATCTCAGCCAGTATTGAAAGCATGTAAAAATACTTCTATTGCGACAAAACTTTATCATGTTGTTCCGGAGGTATACTGTGCCGTTTCTGTTGAATATCATCGAAATGGAGTCAAAGGTCAGGGCACAGGAGCGAGATTTATTCCACAGCCATTATCCTCATAACTTGACTAAAAGTGCTTCGATAAAACTTTAGTACGTTGTTCCGAAGATATACTGAACCAATTCTGTTTAATACCATCGACATGGGGTCAAAGGTCAGGGAACAGGAGTGAGATTTATTCCACAGCCATTATCCTCATAACTTGAGTAAAAATGCTTCTATTATGACAAAACTTTAGTATGTTGTTTCGGGGTATACTGAACCAATTCTGGTTAATATCATCGAAATGGGATCAAAGGTCAGGGCACAGGAGCGATATTTATTCCACAGCCATTATCCTTATAACCTGACTAAAAATGTTTCTATTGCGACAAAACTTTAGTATGTCGTTCTGAAGGTACACAGAACCGGTTCTGTTGAATATGATCGAAATCGGGTTAAAGGTCAGGACACAGGAGCGGGATTTATTCCACAGCCATTATCCTCATAACTTGAGTAATGATTTCTGGCATGTTGGAAAGCGTATCATAATCAATGCATTGCATGATTTTACTAACTTATTTTTTATCTTACGGCGCTGGCGCTCTCCTCTCACTGGAACCAGTGACCCCAAGCTAGAGACGGGCACCTGTTTATAGCTCTTAGAGTTGTTCACGGTGGTCGTTAAACTCACCTCTCTCCCCCACAAAAAAAAAAAAAAAAAAACTCTCCACAACAATACTTTCAATGCTTATGAGATGAGCCAAAATACCTTTTCTTGTTTTTTTAATTTCAAATTCTTGTGTCAGTTTTATAGCACAGCTATTTATAATTACGAGAAAATGAATTTTTAAAATAATATCGTCCTTCTCGGGTTTTTTTGTTTGTCCCGCATTTGCCAGAAATAGCTATGCGCGCTACTTCATTCAGCTGTCATTCTAAAATCGATGTCTTTCTCACCTTTTCAATTTTTTTTTTTAATTAAGAGAGACCTTTACCGATATTTTTAAAGGAGGAGTAGATGACCCATGGTTTCTGGCGCTGCGAATGGCCTAGTAGTCAACGTTCGTGACTGCAACGGAAAGATCTCAGGATCGATCCACTAAATATCTGCCGTGCGTCGGATGGGCACGTTAAGCCGTCGGACCGCGGGTACTGGGCCCCAGGTTATAAGTAAGGGCGTCTTCCTTCCCTTTTCTACCTCGCTTCCGTGTGGCTTTCCTGTGTGGCACTCCATCCCAAACCTAGTTTCCTACATCTAAGGGCTGTTCAGGGCCGTGTAGAGCGAGCTCGGGCCCCAGTGCAATAAAATCTCCGCCCCCCCCCCCCCTCGGCTCCTCCACTAACCACATAATCCTTATTTCCGTTTCCTCCCCTACTTCCCGACAGCCCGACCGGTTGCAACTCTTCAATCTTTTTTTTGCGTTGGATAATTTTTCATATTCTCCCCTCCGCACATCAATGATATGTCGTTGCAAATAAACAGTGGTAGTATTATGTCAAAATTATGATTGGAGTTTCAAGGTCAAGTTTCTTTTAAATTGAAGTAAAATTAAATTAAAAAGATTTTAAAAAATAACACGTTTTAATGTGTATTGTAGTAGTACATATAAATCAATTATTGTATATTTTTACAAAATTTTATTTTAAAAACACTTTCGGAACAACACTTTTATTTTTTTTTTCATTACAAATCAGAATGCCTTTCCGTTTACTACAGAATGGCTTTTCGTGCCTTTTTATGAGCAAAAGTGTTGATTATGTCCTGAAAGTCTAATTGACGAGCAAGTTGAGCTGAGTGTAATATACGTCTAAAGATGCAGCCTCTGGGAAAGTATCCACAAAGAGTTCTCATAAGTAAACAATAAATTTTGTGTTTTCTCTTTTAAGTTGCCGCTGTGAACAAGACGACTTCATCGGTCATCGGAATAAAGGAAAATAAACGAAGTCGGAATTACGTACAAAGACACAATATTCATTTATAAAAATTGCCGCAATGCGTAAATAATGAGTTGAGCATAAAATACAAAGACAAAAAATGCCGGCTTCTGGTGGGAAACACAAAGTGATAAAATCCACATGATGAAAATTGTCTGCAGCCTTTGATGACTAACAATTACGTTGTATATCATACACGATGGTCTGTGTCGGTGAGTAGCAAAGCAACACAGAGAACCCAATGCGTGATGTCGGCGCGTCGTTGGAAAGAAAAGAAAAAATGGAAAACGTAATATGGCGAGATCGTTTGATTTGCCGCAGGTAACCCACGCACGTGTTGCAATTAGCCTGGGAACTCGAGTAGCATCATAACACTTCGTTTTTTTTTTTTATTGTATTTAAAACAAGTTTTGAATTTATTACATTTTTTACATTTATGACATAAATTACGCATTTTTACGCGTATTTTACGCATCACGTAGAAAATATTCTTTACGCGTAACTTCCCAACCCTGGTGACGGTATAGCTTGGAAAATATTCGGACACCATAAAATAATAATTAGAAAAAAAATTACTTTAGAAACGGGCTCTGGGCGCCCCTAACCAGGTGCTACAACCCCCCCCCCCTCCCTCTCGTCAGGCCTGGGGTTGTTTAAGAGCTGAGTGACACAAACACAAAAACACACACAGACACTCCCTACCTAAAATCTTCTACATAAATCTCTGATCCATTGTTTATTGTTAACAGCTTTGGGAAAAGAAGATAAGCAGAAATTGATATAACCATGGCGCAACCAGTGGCGGAGCCAGCGGAGGGGGGGCGACCCCCCTCAACCCTAACGAAGTTTTTACGTTTAAAGTAGCGAAGATCGTAAATGATTAAATTTGCATATTTTGTTTTCAGTTTTTTCTAAAAAAACATTAACAATTAAACTTGGTACGGAGGATTTAAAATACTTATTACATTGATTTAGGTTCAGTAAAAAAAGAGAGGGAATAGGAGAGAGAGAGCGCGCAAAAGATAAAAAGAAAACAGGGAGATAGGGGGTTGTAAACATGGGGATATTCTTTGTTAGTTCTTTGCTATTGTCATATTGTCTAGCATCTGTAACGTCTCGAAACAGGGTAACAGAGCTTGGTACTGAAATCAGAGTAGGTGGGAGAAACTGTGAATAACAATCTGATCTACGTAAGTATCTTAATTGGGTCATAAAGAAAATTCGTAAAAATGTCCCCACCGCTTCTTCCCAGATGGTCTTTTTAAGACTTCTTTCTTTTTTCTTATTTTTCCTGCTCCCTCACGCCTCACGGGAGCTTCCCGTTGTTCCACCCACTCAGAGGTCAATCCCCGCTCGGGTCGGGTAGGCTGGGAGGGAGGCAGCGTGGCTAATACGGGGTAATTTTCAGCACCTCCTGCTACTAACATTATATATATATATATATCATCATTATCAATCCACTGCTGGACGAAGGTCTCCCCAAGTTTTTCCACAACGGTCTGTCGTGTGCTAGTTTCCTCCATGTTACTCCCGCATACTTTCGAATTTCATTCGCCCATCTCCCATGTGGTCTTCTTCTGGGTCTTTTCCTGTCCCTTGGAATCCCCTCTAAAATTTCGGCTGTCCATCGATGGTCTGTCTTTCTGGCAATATGTCCAGCCCATTATCATTTCAGGGGTTTTACTCTGATCATGATGTCTTCCACTCTTGTTATTTTTCTGATCCACGAGTTCCTCTTCTTATCTCTCCTGGTTACACCAAGCACGCACCTCTTCATGCTTCTTTGAGTTGTCTGCAGTCTTTCTATGTCTTTTTTAGTTAAGGTCCACCTCTCTGCACCATACGTAAGCACTGGAAGGATGCACTGATCAAACACTTTTCTTTTAAGACATAATGGCATATTGCTCTTGAAAATTATACTGTTTCTTCCGAACGCTCTCCAGGCAAGTTTTGTACGCCGATTAATTTCTTCATCAATGTGACCCTCACTTGATATCTGCTGTCCAAGATGAACGTACGTGTCTGTTATCTCCAGTTTTTCTCCATCAATCGGTAAATCTTCATTTCTTGTAAAAGCATTGAACATCACTTTTGTCTTCTGAAAGTTCATTTTGAATCCCACTTCTTTACTCTTGTCAGCAAGTTCCTGGATCATACTCTGCAGCTCTGGTGGGGTAGTTGCAAAAATGACTATGTCATCAGCAAAACGAAGGTGGGTTAGGTAATCTCCATTAATCTTTATCCATTTGTTTTCCCAGTTCAGTGATTGAAAGACATTTTCCAATGTGGCATTAAAGAGCTTCGGAGATATGGTGTCACCTTGTCTCACTCCCTTTCCAATTTTTATGTGTGTTGTATTTTCAAACAGCCGAATCTTTGCACTTGCATTTTCATAGATGTTATTAATAATATTAATGTATGCATTTTCAATACCGCAGGATTTCAGAGCCATTGTAACTGCTGATGGTTTCACCGAATCAAAGGATTTTTCATAATCGATAAAAGCCATGCACAATGGAAGTTCATATTCCCTTGCTCTTTCAATTAGTTCTCTCAGTACGTGGATATGATCTATTGTGCTGTAGCCACTCCTGAATCCAGCTTGTTCTCTCGGTTGAGCCATGTCCAGTGTTACCTTCAAGCAGTGTGAAAGAACTTTAGTGAAGATTTTATAAACCACTGATAGTAGGCTGATAGGTCTGTAGTTCCCGAGATCCTCAATGTCACCTTTTTTATGTAGCAGGATCATTGTAGCGGTGTTCCAATCCTCAGGAATTTTTCCTTCATTAAGGCATCGAGTGAAAATTTGGGTGAGTACTGTTTCGATTTCTCCACTTGCTTCTTGTATGATGTCTACAGTAATTCCATCTTCTCCTGGAGCTTTCCCCCGCTTCATGCTCTTGATTGCATGTGCAACTTCTGCTGGGAGGACTGGAAGAACTCTGGTACTGGTACCTTCCATGATGTCTGGAGTACATGTATCATCCCTTTCATATAATTTGGAGTAGAAATCTTTCACTCTTGTCAAAATTTCGCCTCTATTTCTTGTTACAGAACCATCTTCTTTTCTCAGTGCCATAATCTGTTTTCTTCCCTTACTGAGATGTCCCTTTGCTATCTTTAGGCTTTGGTTGTTTTCAATTGCTTTCCTTACTAGTTCACAGTTAAATTTCCTTACGTCTTCAGTGATACTTTTTCGTACTGTCTTGCATAGCTCTATATATTCCACTTTGGAAGTCACATCTTCTTTTTTTTTTTTTTTTTTTTGGATTGGAGGTTTAACGACCACCGTGAGCAACTCAATGGGCTATAAGCAGTCGCCCGTCCCTAATTTAGGGTCACTGGTTCCAGGGAAGGGAAAGAGCCAGTGCCGTAAACAAACACAACATCCATGCCTCACCGGGATTCGAACCCGGACCCCGTTCGGACGAATGATCAGAGGCCATCGCTTAGACCACTGCGCCACCGGGGCGGCCATCTTCTTTAGTTGTCCTCATCTCTCTTCTTTTTTGCATCAACATTTTGGTTTTTCCTGATAATTTGTTCACATGCAACTTGTTCTTAGACCCAGCTAATTTTGTTGCTGTTTCCATAAGAGCTTTGGTTACTTTTCTGTTAACTTCAGAAATATCCACTTCTTCCGATGTTAGGCCTTCTAAAGCAGAAAATCTGTTCTTCAGTTCCAACTTGAAAGTATTATAGTGTTTTTTAAGGTTGGTTATGTCAATACATTTTGTTTGTCTTATGAGCTTGCCACGTTCGAGTTTAGTGTTGAGGTGCATCTTACATCTCACCAATCTATGGTCACTACCTGTGTTGAACTTGTTTAGCACACTGCAGTCTTGGATGACGAATTTTTGGTTACACATAATAAAATCAATTTCACTTGTCGTCCCATTTGGATGTCTCCATGTCCATTTCCTGTGTGGCTTTTTCTTGAAAAAGGAGTTCAAGATGAAAAATCCTTCTGCCTCTGCAACTCAACGAGAGTATTTCCACGCTGGTTTCTGTTGCCGTGACCGAATTTACCTACTGAAGTTTCATTCTGTTGCCGTTGCCCTATTTTTGTATTGAAATCTCCCATAATTATCTTTAAGTGCTGCTTACCTTTATTATTTAGATGACGAATTTCCTCATAAAATTCTTCAATTTCTTCTTCAGGATGACTTGTGGCGGGTGCATAAGTTTGAATAATCTGAGCCTGGTATCTTTTCGAGAGTTGGATAACAAGTCGTGCAGCTCTGTCAGAGGAACTTTCAACTTCTACCACTTTATCCTTCAATTTCTCGTTTATTATAAATCCAACACCACTAGTTCTGCCAGTATCTGTCCCACGATAGTAGAAGAGATGTCCACTTTTCAGTTCAATGAGATCTTCTCCTTTTCTCCTTACCTCACTTAGCCCGACGATGTCCCACTTGATCCTTTGTAGTTCCTCTTCCAATTCAAGAAGCCTTGAATCAGAAGATAGAGAGCGTCCATTATACGTAGCCAAGGTCAGCATCAGATGGCAGCCTAGTCCGGTCCTCTGGGGATTTTTAGCACCCTCTGCCTTCATGTCGCACTGGCCGCTGCCTTGGCCAGGTACATTCCAGCTGCCGGAGACTGAGGGCCAAGATTTAAGTTGTAGAGTCATTTTGGAGGGGCCATAACTCACCACGCTGGCCAAGCGGGTTGGTGAGTGTGGGATAGCATTACCTCTGATCCCGATGGTATAGTTATACCGCTATTGGCGGTCGTCAGAGCCCCTTTAGTGGGAACAGGATGAACCACGAGAAGGCGGGGTTGACATTTGTCAAGGAGAGGCTGTGATGTTACGCATCACCTGACCTTACATCCCATATATATATATATATATATATCATCATCATTGTCAACCATTATCAATCCATAGCTGGACGAAGGCCTCCCCAAGTTTCTTCCACAACCGTCTGTCTTGTACTAGTCTCCTCCATGTTACTCCCGCATACTTTCGAATCTTTCGAATTTCATTCACCCATCTCACATGTGGTCTTCTTCTGGGTCTTTTCCTGTCCCTTGGAATCTAGTATAAAATTTCAGCTGTCCATCGTTTACGAGGTTTATATATATATATATATATATAAACCTCGTAAACGTGCACTACGAAGTTGCTTTACTCATCCGGGAACTGCGCACTGCAGCAAGAACCACTGGTGGAGTATATAAGTCAAATTTTCTACACCTTCAACCAAGAACTTCCCGTAGAAATCCCTGAATCCTACTAAATTAACACACCTTAACTAAAACTAAAACTCTCACAATTCACATACAACAATAATAAAAATAATAATGGTAAACACTTGGGGTCGGGGATCGGGAGCTACTCATCAGGGAAAGACACCCCCGTTCCCCGATTTTTCAGATACGTTGACGATTTAATAACATTTTCATCTGGTATCCCTTCTGTCCGAATTAATGACATCTATCCTCCAGGACTAGTGCTTTGTGAAACGGGATCTAAAGATCATGTGCATATCCTCGATATGGACCTTCTTCCCCAAAGTCAGGGTATCATTCTGGATCTTTTCGATAAGAGAACGCATTTTAATTTTGATACCAATGTTTTAAGTAGCTGGTATTCCAATGTCTTTAAACACTTACTTAAAAATATTATTTTTTCCCAATTCATCAGAACCACAAGTGTTGGGACTTCACCGACAGAGGACGCAGCGGAGGCGGCGAACGCCAGATGTGAGAAGATGGCGGACATGTGAGGAGGCGTGGAAAGGCCGCAATGTGAAAACTGATTTTAAGACTAATGACGCGAAAGACAAACGACGAAATATTCAGTGTGCGTGAGTGTTTGTGTATTTACGTCTAATTCATATAAAATGATCCGCAACACATTAGTTTATACATTGGATGTGCAACTCTCTTGGAATACGCCATTGTGTATACAATCATGTGCGTAGAAGATGTTGGATAAAGAAGACGCTGATTACTGGAGGTACGGACTCACGGAAGAGGTAAGAAGTTAAATATAAATATCTCTAATTACCGAAATTGAATTGAAACGCGAAAAGTAAGAACAACAAGAATATGCAATAATCGGTTCAATACCACAAAGCAGTTAAAAATACTTTTTTCTTCTTGTTTTAAAAAAATAATTATCCTTTAAAATATTGTTCATTTCATTTCGGAAAATTATTGGCATCTTTTAATTCGGGAAAATCTTATAAAATCAGACTATGTAACATTGCTGCTACCTTTTAAGCTTTGGACTAATTTTTCATCTGGCCTCAATTTAAAATATCTTCTTCCCGGTCGCCCCAGAGCATTTAACCCAACATTTGCTGACATTCATTAAAACGCAAAAACAATTAGTTTTCGTTTCAGTTTTTGGTGAATTCCGACAGAGGTCGCCATAGAACAACATATGATTACTTTCGAAAATTCAAGATATGTCTGGGAGTGGGACGTGGGTTCGGCAGCTGTTGGTACGCTTTTGCATGATATGGAGGGGATGTGTTGGGGTTGCAGTTTAGGTTCATTAGAGTTTAGTGGAGTTATAAAGTCTACAGTTGTTTCATTTCAGGGAAGTTTTTGTATTTAAGTTCTGTGTTGCTGGTTCAGGTAGGGAAGACCAGGTGTCAAAGGTCACGCCATAAGAGCAGGATAAGAGCAGGAACACTAAAAACAGGAAAAAATATTGTTAACCCTTGTTTCGGAAATAACATATTTCAAAGATACCTCCATGAGCTCTAAACCAGGGTTCGGGGTCCGATGGTGTCTTTCCCTGATGAGTGGCTCCCGTTCCCCGACCCCAAGTGTTTAACATTTTTTTTTTTTTTATTGTTGTATGTGAATTGTGAGAGTTTTAGTTTAGGTGTGTTAATTCAGTGGGATTCAGGGATTTCTACGGGAAGTTCTCAGGGATGCCAACCTCTTACAGCATTCATGTGTAGTCCAAGCCATAAAAATGCGTAGTTTTGAGCTTTCATGTGTAGACACAAGAAATATTACGAAAAAGTATTTTAAGATGTTTTAAATTTACTACAGACTAGACAGTTATAAAAATAACCAGAAAAAAATCAATATTGAGAACTGTATGTGCGGATTTGAGATTCTGATTTAAACAATTAGCGACTTATACACAAACGAATAACATCAGCATTTTATTTTCATGAAAGAGAAGAGCGACTTAAAAAGGACCAACAGGCATGTGCCATTTGTCACTCGCATCCGAGACCCACGGGGGGGGCATTGCGTGGGCGAGACTCCCATAATCTATTATGTGGGTTTCGGTAACGTCTTCCCTTTCATTCACGGCAACCTGTTGAGTTACTCCTTCCCTAACTAAGAATAAAAATGCAAAAGAAAAAAAAATCCAAATTTTCACTTAATAGAGCTCAATTTTTGACAGATGCCATAACTTGGTCTTATAAGATTATCCTGTAAGTTTCGCTTGAATCCATTGGAAACTTTTAAAATTACGCACTTTTCTTTTTTATTATTAAGACGTTCGAAGAAAAAAGATCAACTTCACAGGAAAGCGCAGATGACCGAGAACTATGAGCTTGCAACATTCGTTTCTCTCCCCCTTTTACTCTGAGCCCATTTGCCACCTGCTGTTGTTGTATTGCGTCTTTGCTTAACTGAGGATTAAAATGTGAAGGATTAATTTTCCAAATTTTCATTTTAAAAAGCTCATTTTTTTATAGATGTCCTAACTTGGTCAAACAAAGTTACCCTGAAACTTTTGCTTAAATCCGGTGAAAACTTTTTAAATTACATACACACACACAAAAAAAAAAAAAAGAGGGATTAATAAGAAAATTGCATTTCTAACTCAAAAAGTTTTTAAGTTATCGAAGTGAAATTTTTAGGGTCACTTTGTTTTAATAAATGACGGCATCTGTAAACAGTTCTGTACATTTAACTGAAAATTCGGGAAAAAGATAATCCGCAATTTTGTTTCCCAGTATGTAAAAACATCGCACTACTTGCAGTGGGCGAAAATCCCCCACTTCAGTACTTATCTTGAGTCATTCACCTACTACGGACATTGCAATGTGCTTTCAACAGCTTAAGCCGGCCGAGTGACGGAACTTAAACAAAACCATTACAAAGAATGCCCGCATGTAAAGCGCGATTTCCTTCTTTCTTTCCTACTGGCCTTTTTTGGGTTTTTTCCGGATTTTAACAGTTTCGGAGAAAAATGATTGTGCCAACCCTTGAATTTTTTAACAATACAGAGCAATTATGAAATAAAATGCAGTAAACATTTTTTTTTTTTTATTTTATCATATCTACACCAAGATTGGTCATTTTGTCCGAGGTAGGGAGTGGGGTTGTGACATCGCCGAGGCATCAGCGTGGAACCTCCAGCCTCGGCGGCGAAGCAGCAGAAGCGCCACCTATCGGCAGTTGCTTTGTTGTAGCAGACGACGCAGGCCAGATACCGAAGTATAGCTGGCAAAACATTGGAGATTCTGCATTGCGCTCTTTGACTATTCTTATATGCAACCTGTTATTGGGTTGTCTGAATACATTAAAGCACTTGGGTCCATGACAAACGTTAAGGGGATCCGAAAATAACACAAAAAATTATGCTAAATACAGTTAGTGGGAGGAGGGGGGAAATGCGGCGACATAGCAACAAACGCGTAGTATTAGGCATATGATGCGTAGTGCGTAGTAAAGCTAAAGAAATGCCTAGTTTCTACGCCAAATGCGTAGGGGTTGGCATCCCTGAGTTCTTGGTTGAAGGTGTAGAGAATTTGACTTATATATATATATATATATATATATATATATATATATATATATATACATTATATACCGCCCCCTCCCCCCTAGAGTAAACTTCTGGATCCGACCGTAATGAGTACGTGAAGAAACAGAAATCACAGTAATTACCTTTTGATTTAGTGTCAATGTGTGTCATACTAGAAGCACGAAATATTCTTATTCCTGAAAAGTGAGCAAATTTTTCCAAAAGAATGTTGTTGTTTTTTACGCTTTCCAACCGTAGGTTGAAGAAGCGTATATGCTGCAGCTTTTTCCGTCCGTCTGTCCGTCCGTCCGTCCATCTGTCGGCACGATAACTCACGTAAAAATGGTTCGATTTCGATGAAATTTTAGTATGTTGTAGGAGACCACCAGGGGACGAACCCTATTAAAAATGGGTGAAGTGGGGTCAAAGGTCACGCCATAAGAGCAGGATCCATTCAATTGCCCTTATGCGTCATAACTTGCGTAAATATGGTTCGATTTCGATGAAATTTTAGTATGTGGTAGGGGACCGCCAGGGGACGAACTCTATTGAAAATGGGTGAAGTGGGGTCAAAGGTCACGCCATAAAAGCGGGATCCATTTCATTGGCTTTATACGTCATAACATGCGTAAATATGGTTCGATTTCGATGAAATTTCAGTATGTAGTAGGGAACTACCTGGGCACGAACCCTATTGAAAATTGGCAAATTGGGGTCAAAGGTTAGGCAGGGCATAAGAGCAGGATTTATTCCATTGCCCTTATGCGTCATAACACGCGTAAATACGGTTCGATTTCGATGAAATTTTAGTATGTGGTAGGAAACCACCTGGGCACGAACCCTGTTGAAAATGGGCGAAATGGGGTCAAAGGTCAGGACACTGGAGTGGGATCCATTCCATTGCTCTTGTGCATCATAACTTACCAAAAAATGTTTCGATTGCGACAAAACGTTATCATGTTGTTCCGGAGGTATAGTGAACCGGTTCTGTTGAATATCAACGAAATGGGGTCAAAGGTCATTGCACAAAAGCAAGATTTATTCCACAGCCATTATTCTCATAACTTGCGTAAAACTGCTTCTATTGCGACAAAACTTTAGTATGTTATTCTTGAGGTGTACTGAACCGGTTCTGTTGAATATCATCGAAATGGGGTCAAAGGTCAGGACACAGGAGCGAGATTTATTCCACAGCCATTATCCTCATAACTTGAGTCATAATTTCTGGTATGTTGGAAAGCGTATCATAATCAATGCATTGCATGATTTTACTAGTTTAAATTAGATATCATTAAATACTGTCCATTAAATACTGTCCATACAGCAATTGAATTTGGTCATGATACTAAAAGCTATAGCCGTAAAATTTCTCTTTTTAAAGGGAAAACTTTCTGCGATCCAATTCTTAACAAGCAGATAAAAACATATAGTTTTGCCCCAAATAAACTGAGGTTATTTGTACAGAAAATAAAAATATGATTGATTAATCCTGAAAACGAAACGTTGAACATTCTTAATTACGTAGTCTCGTAAGAATAGGAGCATATTATTTACTTAATTATAAAATGTTTCAAAATCTGGGAGGGGGGTCAAACCACACATACACACATTATACACTGGTGTGCAAAATTTAAGGACGAAGAGGAGAAATTAGCATAACAGCGGAACGAGCAGCCAGAACGAACCGAAGGACCACTCAGGAGATAGACTAGGGTCCGGTACGGTAAGGCATGCGCGTATATGCAGCATGACGTAAGGGGGGGGGGTGAGTGTCGGAAGGGTATAAAGTACACGGGCGGTGTACGCTCAGCAATTCGGTGAAAGCTATTGCACGGTGTACATCGGTTTGAACGACGTCGAGTTGCTGCCACCATGTGATATGGCCAACAGGCAATCCAGTAGACGACATCTGGATGACTTTACCCGAGGTTGCGTCATTAGGAAGTTGGAAGAAGGTCGAAGTGTGACTAGTGCGGCCGAGGAGTTCAGGATCGCTCACAGCATTGTTTCACGAGCTTGGAGAGCATTGCAAACGACAAGAACAGCTGTCCGAGAGTTTAGCAGTGGTCGTCCATGAGCAACCACGGCAGCGGACGACCGGTATATTGGCCAACAGGCGAGAAGAGGCAGACGGCAGACAGCGGGAGAAATCGCAAGGCACATGCAACAGACAACTGGACCTCCGTTATCGCGTGTTACCGTGGCCAGGAGGCTGTACAAAGGTGGTCTATTTGCACGACGACCAGTACGGTGTGTGCCGTTAACGCCTGCTCATCGGAGACGGCGATTTCTGTGGTGCCAGGAACGCAAGAACTGGACACATCAGCAATGGTCGAGTTCTCTTTACGGATGAGAGCCGATTTCGTCTGACGAGCGATTCTGGACGTATACACATCTGGAGAGAGCAGGGAACACGTAATCACACCTCCAACGTCATCGGAAAGGACCGGTTTGGAGGTGACGGAGTTCTCGTTTGGGGCGGTATCATGCTTGGTAGCCGTACTGACCTCCGCATCTTCCAAGGAAGTTCAGTCACTGGTGTCCGCTATTGTGTACCGAGGTTCACCTGCCTCACGTGCGTATGTTTAGAGGTGCTGTGGGTCCTGAGTTCCCCTTCATGGAAGACAACGCTACACCTCATCGTACAGTGGCTGTCGCAGAGCTGTTGGAGAGTGAAGATATTCAACGCATGGATTGGCCCGCAAGGTCCCCGGACCTAAATCAATCGAGCACGTGTGGGACCTTCTCGGGAGACGCTTGGCAGCACGTCACCAGCCGCCAGCAACGATTCCGCAGCTGCGATTGGCGCTACAAGAGGAATGGGCCGCGATGCCTCCACAGCTCCTTGACAACCTCAGCATGGCCAGAAGTTGTAAATCCTGCAACACAGTCAGCCGCCTTTCTTGGTAGCCGCCTGTCACATGGACGTTTCTGTCTTCTGTCCAGTTGTGCTCGAAGCCACCTTTTCAATAAAGTGCCTTTGTATCATTTGGATTCCTTGTTTGAACGGTTTTGCTCACTTGTCCCATATTCTTTCATCTTGGGGATCTTATGGTATGATTTGAGTCGATGTGGAGCACTTCTGCACGACGTTACATTCGAAAAACTGTCTCGTTCTTAATTTTTGCACGCCAGTGTATGTATACATACACTGAAGAGCAATTGAATTAGAGATACCTGTCTAGTAACGTGAAGCACCACCTTTCGCCCTGATGACGGCGGCGATTCGTCTCGGCATGGACTCGACAAGACACCGGAAGCGTTGGGAAGCCATACGGATCCACGACCCCTGAACAAGCTCCCACATTTCACGAAACGGTGCATTGTCTTGTTGCAGGATGAGGACCCCAGTGGGATGTTGAAGACGCACAAACGGGAGCAAATGGTCGTCCAGGATATCCCGGTAACGTTGACCTGTGAGGGACGATGTCACACGTACCAGGGGCCCGTTTCAGTCCACGAAAACAGTCCCCAGACAAGAAAGCCACACCCACCAGCTTGAAGAGTACCCTACTGGCAAGGAGGATCCATCGCTTCATGTGGTTTACGCTGTACTCGTATCCTGCCATCCGCATGTACCAACGTGAATCTCGACTCATCAGTCCAGACAACATTTTTCCACGTGTCTAGGGTCCAGTGGCGATGTTCCCGCGCCCATGCTAATCTTTGCACCCTGTGATGTGCGGTCAGCAGCGGTACCCTCGTGGGACGATGGCTTCTGTACCCCATAAGGAGATGGTTCTGGATGGTGTGGCTGCTTACACGTTTTTGTGCACCAGCTTTAAATTGCCGAGTGATTTCTTGCGCTGTGGCCCGTCTATCAGCTGTTACAATGCGAGCTAGCCGACGATGACCCCGCTCATCCACACGCTGTTGTTCACGGCAGTTGGCCCTTGCAGGGATGGTTTTACCGGATTCGATGTACTCACGGTGCACCCGTGACACAGTGGCTCGTGAAAATCCCAGTGCCTGCACGACTTTCGAGATGGAGTGACCATTCGTCGGGCCCCGACAATTTGCCCACGATCAAATGCGCTTAGATCCTTCGTCTTACCTATACTGCGTCCGACTCTTACTGATTCCCGTCGCATCACACCTTATATTGTCGGATCGCTGCATACATCATGTCTTTTCCGTTTACAGGGCCGCCCACAGCGCCACATTTGCATAACGCCAGCTGTCTCTAATTCAATTGCTCTTCAGTGTATATCATCATCATCATCAACCCCTGCTGGACGAAGGTCTCCCCAAGTTTCCTCCACAACGGTCTGTCTTGTGCCAGTCTCCTCCATGTCACTCCCGCATACTTTCGAATTTCATCCACCCTTCTCCCATGTGGTCTTCTTCTGGGTATTCAGTGTATATATTCAATATTATATACATACGGTATAAGATAGAGTTTGGGACCCCCTCTTCCTCACACACACACACATAGGAGCAAAGCAGTTGCTGAGGCGCGATCTAACGGGCACGACATAGGCCCCTCTGTTGGCGAATTGTGGATGATCACCAGCTTTTTTGTATGAAAACCCGTTGTGACAACGGAGCGATCAGCGAAACAGTACAACATTGACACCCGATTATCTCAGAAACTATTAGAGATACAAAAAAAGTGAATCCAACCTTTTTTGTAGGAAATTTTGTAAGCTTCAATTTTGTAAATAGTATTTCTGGGCTACAACCAACTGTTTTTGAGTTATTCCCGAAAAACCGAACTTATTTTTCAAGATGGCGGCTACAGCTCACCTCTGATTCATCAAGACTTTTGATATAATCTTTTTTTTTTTGATTGAAGGTTTAACGACCACCGTGAGCAACTCAATGGGCTATAAGCAGTCTCCCATCCCTAATTTAGGGCCACTGGTTCCAGGGAAGGGAGGAAACCAGTGCCGTAAGACAAACACAACATCCATGCCTCACCGGGGTTCGAACCCGGACCCCTTTCGGACTAATGATTAATAGCCATCGCTTAGACCACTGCGCCACCGAGACGGCGATATAATCTTCACTAGATAC
This sequence comes from Macrothele yani, assembly GCA_039090855.1. Classification (NCBI taxonomy): domain Eukaryota; kingdom Metazoa; phylum Arthropoda; class Arachnida; order Araneae; family Macrothelidae; genus Macrothele; species Macrothele yani. Next base: position 82,144,820 of record CM077018.1, read on the forward strand.
CTATAAACAAGAGTGCCATGTTTCAAAACTTTCATGTTTATTTCATCTGAAAACCCTATTTTGACCGGACTACGGTGTTTCTCTGAAGTCTACAGTTACAAAAATTTATACACACCCACACATTTTGGAGATATACATAAATATTAGTACGAAGAATAATTTTTGGCAAAGCAAGCTGTACACGCTTGAGTTGTAACATCATGACCACTTACCTAATAGCATGTTGGACTGCCTTTTGGGGGGAAGGGGGTTAAGAACCACCATGAACAATTTTAAGGGTTACAAGCAGTCACCCTTGCATCCCTAATTTAGGAGCATTGGTATTAGGGAAGAAAGAGAGCTGGCGCTATAAGACAAACACACCACCCACGACTCACCTGAGACTCAAAACTGGGCCCAGCTAAAAAAAAAAAAAAAACTGGGCCCAGCTTGGAGGACTATGCAGAAACCTATGCCTTTGACCACTCTACCATCGCGGTCGTGGACCCCCTCTCACTAGCTTAATATGCTATTAAGTAGGTGATATGCTGTTGATCTTTACCTAACTCATGAAGATACTACTTTGCCACCTCAATTGTGCAGTGGTCTAAAAGCTCTGGATTATGATGACCATTCATCCGAGAAGGGTCCGGGTTCAAATCCCGGTGAGTCATGGATGTTGTCCCCACCCACCCACTGACTGACATAGAACACAAAGCCATTATCTCAGAGATATTCCGACATCCAAATTCCATCTAAATGCTCCCCATTTGCCTTGAGTGAAGAGCAAAAACGGTGCTATATTCGGCACGACAGCATGTTCAAAGAAGGCACTAGTGAGTATGCTGCGCAATTACTTTCTTTTGTCTCTATGTTGTAGTACTGGCATTTTAAAGCCTTAACCAGCATGAAGTGAGACTTGTATATCTGGCGTAATTTAGGATTCGGTGAAGTGTGATAATCAACCTGGCCCATATCAATATTGAAAAAAAAAATAACCCCGTAAAGGTGATGCTGAAAGATCGCACGAAAAAACGAAAAAACTGGTGAGGAAAAATGTGCAAAATCAGGTAAGTACTATACCTGTTTATACATACCTACCACTTTTCATATGTTAATGACTAGTGAAAGGCAGGTTTCATCACTCCCTTCTGATTATTCACAGCTTTTGAGGGGAATATATATTTGAAAATTGCGCGATCACCTCACATTTACGTTGCCTTTGCCAGGGGCGGCGGAAAGTGAAGTTCGTTGACCGGGCCCGAAATTTCGAATCGTGGTGAACCTCATTCCTTCCCGCTTCCCGGAACAAACAGAAGAAAATCAATGCCTAAGGTGCATTGTTAGGGATTAGGACCACCCGACCACTTACCTAGAGAAACTTTGTAAGGCGCATCACAACAATCGCACATATGCCAAATAAAAAAAAATGAAAATAAAAATCTTGGCTGGAATTATCGACCGAGCCCGGGCGGTTCCGCCGCCACTGGCCTTTGCCATGTAAATTTTTGATTTTTGAATCTAAAAAGAATACAACATTTTAAGCAAAACATATAATTGGCGTCCCCTGAAACATTAATTAACACAGGGCAACCACAAAATGTACTTGGCAGACCAGACCATATTATGGAATATTTATTCCGACGGAATTGCAGTCTTTCCTCAGAACATTGCTTTGAAGTCCTGATTCGTGCGATCAGGCATGCCATTCTTCCCTGGCAGTTAAAACTTATCTTGCTTTTATTCTGCTAGGTAGACAGCAGGGCCGTATGGAACTTTTGCGGGGCCAGGGGCAAAATTTCACTGCGGCCCCTCGAAAATAAATCTTATAGTTTAATAAAATCGTTACGTGAAAAATGAAAACACATGAAAATTATCATAAAGAAAAAAACTATCTCAAATTACTGTGAGCTTAAGAAAAAGGCCATAAAATGGACTGAAAGTTCAGAGAGAGAGAAAAAGAGACAGAGAAAGAAAGAGACAAAGAGAAACAGAGAAAGAGACACGCGAACGCGCGCACGTACCCACGCACAGAGACAGGCAGGCACAGAGATAGAGCGCGAGACAGAGAGAAGAGAAAGAGGCAGAGACAGGTAGAGAAAGAGGCAAAGACAGAGAGCAAGACGCACACAGGAAGGCAGACAGAGGAAGAGAGAGAGAGAGAAAGCAACAAGTGCTAAAATCTAAGATTTTCTTTCCGGGGAGAAGGAGTTTAGGTTGCTTTGTGATTTTTATAAAAAAACTTTCTCACAAAACGATAGAAAGATAACTTTAACTGATCTGCGTAACGAATATTTTTCCATAGCGAATTATAAGGATCCCTCTTAAATAAATCCGTATATATCCTGGTACACGTTTTGGCGATTTATTTTTTACGCAAAGCGGAATAACTGACAAATTAGTGACTTTTTGTACCTTTTATACGCGTTCATGTGTGAAAATTGCTTTTTTTTTTTTTAATTTCCAATACTGTTTTTAAAGTCACTAAAAATTTGCCCTCCATATATAGCCCCAAAACAACTTTGATATTGTTCTTCTTATTTTGTTAAATTTCAGTATCTGGTTTACACGCAAATTGTTGAGCAATAGTAGGGAGTCACAAAATCTGATGAAATTTAACTTTCTATTTCATGAATGTGGGAATAAAATTCTAGAAATTAAAAAGTGAGAAGAGGGGAAGATCGTAAACTAAAAAAAAAAAAAAAAACATTACAAAAATATATTTTAGGCCTAGCGCCCCAAAACTTAAAAAAAAAAAAAAGGCAATAAATGTAGAGAATTCTAGCAAAAATGATTCTTTTTATTTTCTAAACTACGGGGCCCTTCAAAGCGCGGGTCGCCCCGGTTGCCCCTATGGTCCAGCCGGCCCTGGTAGACAGTTTCATATTCATGAGGAAAACTTATTCTTCCATCATGATAAATATTTCACTCATATGCCACAATGTACATTCATAAAGGTCCTTTTAAGGGCCACCTTTAATCCGTATTATTCACTTCCTTTTCCACTTTCACAACGTATAACGCAATGCTATACGATGTAACGATAACGTGTCGCCATCTATCGTCGCTTCAGAAAACTATTTCACTATTTCCGGGCCACAATTGGAAGGTTTACCAAAATGAGGGATGTACAGCTAAAAAGATGTATTAATCAATGAGTAAACTGTGCCTTTTATCCACAAATTGATCCAAATTAGAACCGGGCTAAACTCATATTACAAAACCTCAACTGAACAAAAGTTTAGAATTGTTGGGCTGTATCTAATGCACCCAGATTACCATATGTAATTACGTACTAAAATATACAAGTTTAAACTTACGGGTGGTGAGACAATAATCTTAGTCGGAGGGACGGGATGGTGCGCTTCACCTCTTTTGATGAGAGAAGTGTTTTAAGAAAGTGAAAAGTCGTGCGAGTTCGAATGTATTTTTTTCAAAATCAGTAAAATTTCAACAAAGATGTCTCCTTTGCTTACACTATTACATGAACACATTTATCTTAAAAGAAATACCGATTTACCAGTACTCGTTAATTCACACGAGTCAAAAAGGCATTTACTCAAAGAGAAGACACCAATAGGATTCGCAGTAGGCTAACAGTGACCAAATAAATATAAAAATTAATTTCATAGGAAAATTGCCATGTGACATGTGTACGTTTAAATTTTCAGAATGATCTTCATAATGATCTAGTTGAAAATGTGGCTTTCAAGAGACTCAAGTTCTTTTTTTGCAAAAACCAAATTTTTCAAAAGGAAATAATTGTCTGTTGGAAAACCATGTTTTGAATGTGATTTGATGCTACATTATATCAAGAGGGTTTAGAAAATCCTTTCACTGTTAAATTTTAGTTAAAATTTGTTCAGGACTGAATTTTAACTACTATTCATAGCATATTTCAGCACAGTTTCCTTTCAATCCAAAGTCTAAAAGAATGATTTTCACGAGGAAATTTATGAGGTATTCACCAGTAGATACATATACTGAAAAGCAATTGAATTAGAGACAGCTGGCATTATGCAAATGTGGCGCTGTGGGCAGCCCTGTAAACGGAAATGACATGACGTATGCAGCGATCCGACAATATAAGGAGTGATGTGACGGGAATCAGTAAGAGTCGGACACAGTATGGGTAAGACGAAGGATCTAAGCGCATTTGATCGTCAGCAAATTGTCGGGGACTAACGAATGGGTCACTCCATCTCTGAAGTCGTGCAGGCACTGGGATTTTCACGAGCCACTGTGTCACAGGTGCACCGTGAGTACATCGAATCCAGTAAAACCATCCCTGCAAGGGAACAGCGTGTGGATGAGCGGGGTCATTGTCGGCTAGCTCGCATTGTAACAGCGGATAGACGGGCCACAGAGCAAGAAATCAATCTGCAATTCAACGCTGGTGCACAAAAACGTGTAAGCAGCCACACCATCCAGAACCATCTTCTCGCTATGGGATACAGAAGCCATCGTCCCACGAGGGTACCGCTGCTGACCACACATCACAGGGTGCAAAGATTAGCATGGGGGTGGGAACGTCGCCACTGGACCCTAGACATGTGGAAAAATGTTGCCTGGACTGATGAGTCGAGATTGACGTTAGTACATGCGGATGGCAGGATACGAGTACAGCGCAAACCACATGAAGCGATGAATCCTTCTTTCCAGCAGGGTACTCTTCGAGCTGGTGAGGGTGGCATTCTCGTCTGGGGACTGTTTACATGGACTGAAACGGGACCCCTGGTACGTGTGACATCATCCCTCACAGGTCAACATTACCGGGATATCCTGGACGACCATTTGCTACTGTTTGTGCATCTTCAACATCCCACTGGGGACCTCATCCTGCAACAAGAGAATGCACCATGCCATCGCTCCCCAATTGTATCCGAATGGTTGGATGAACACTCCACCAACGTGACCTTGCTTCTTTGGCCAGCTAGGTCACCTGACCTCAATCCCATCGAGCACATCTGGGATGCCACTGAGAGAGATGTTCGTGGCTCTGACCCCCTTCCATCAAATCTTCGTGAACTGTGGGAGCTTGTTCAGGAGTCGTGGATCCGTATGGCTCCCCAATGCTTCTGGTGCCTTGTGGAGTCCATGCTGAGACGAATCACCGCCGTCATCAGGGGGAAATGTGGTGCTACACGTTACTAGACAGGTATCTCTAATTCAATTGCTCTTCAGTGCATGTTCCTATAGTAATGGGGTTTATCTAGGAATTTTATATAGGGCAGGAGAGGGGTATACAGAAAACTTTTGGGGGTGTTGAAAAACTTTTCTGGGGAGTGTTTGATAAAAGGAAATTTTTCAAAGGATGAAGATTTTTATTGTGACATATTTAAGCTTGAGATCTAGGATTAAAAATGGAAAAAAATCTTAAAAATGGATAACTGCTTAATTTTTAATAGTTAAGATGGTTATAGCCTGGATTAGTATCTTTTTTCTAAAAACTACATGCAGTATTTTGTTTTACAGTTGTTTTTATTTTTTTTTTCTCTATCGTTTAAGGTGTGTAGCTGCTGAAGGTGCCTATTTGGAATAAAATAAGGTTGTGTGCTATGCCGTTTTAGTTTTACCCTCCAAATATTTTCCGAACGACTTAGTATATAAAAAAAAAAAACTTTTACTGTAACATATATATAGCCCAACACACAATTAATAGCACTACAGAAAGTAAGCCAAATATTTCCATAAACGCTGCATTTATGCAAATTCATTAAATGATTTTCAGTCAACCAAGCCATAAACAAATCTTACTTTTAAGTTATTGATGCAGTAGATACTGTTTTCTAGAAAAGCCTTCATGTATCTCTACAAGATGTTTCTTTACAACAATTAGAAATAGAAATATGAGTGCATTATTCATAAGAACATCTCTGCACCACAACATTCTATCTCAAATAGTCTGAATTCAAGCAGGAACCTAGTGTTGACAAACTGGTAGTCTTCAGGCAATGCAAAATATAAGTTCAGATACACTGTAAATAGAAACAACCATGTGAATTACACAAAATTAAAATCTCACATTCACATGAGAAACCAGGTATTTTAAACCATAACCAAATAACTTACGCCTACATCCTTGATACTGTATGTACTTGTTCCTAGCAATCCCCTTGGCCACTTGATGCTGTACAAGATGTTTCCTTACATCAATTAGAAATAGAAATATGAGTGCAGTATCATATGAACATTGCTGCACCTCAACATTCTATCCTAAATAGTCTGTGCTATGAATATCCACTAATTGGAAGGTTCCAGGTGAAGCCAAATATATTATTCAGATACAATGTAAATAGAAACATCCATAATATACTTGCACAACATACACAGATTTGTATTCACAAGGAAAACCTGAAATTTCCATTGGAATACATAAATATGTTGTATGCAAAATTCAAGTTTCCACTATAAATGGTGGAATTAGAAGAAACACTCTTTATAAACAAATAATATTTAGCAGTGAAACTTTTCATGTTCATTTCAATCCAATAAACTTTATGTATGTTTGATCTTTGAGGGTATGAATTTAAGATTAATACAAGAAAGCATTCACCTATTTTGGGGTAAGTGAAACCTATTTATGAACCTTTTATAGCTCTTAAGTTCAGTGCTCCAAATGCGTAGGGCAGTCAAAAAGTTATTTACACTTGCATGTAAAAAAAAAAAAAAGAAAAAGCATTTTGGAAAATGTTTACACTTACGTAGGAAATACAATAGAAGAGCTATTTTTCGATGCAATCGCCTAGTTTATTTAGACATTTATTGTAGCGTGGCATGAGTTTGTCTATCACTTTTTGAAAAAATTGTCGTCCTACTTGGGATAACCATTCTCACGTCGCATTTCAGCCATCTTCATCGGAGTGATATTGCCACTCCGCAAGGTTATTTTTCCTGGGGCCAAACACATGGAAATCACAAGGCAAAAAGTCTGGAATGCAGGGAGGGTGTTCCCACACCTGCCATTTGAATTTGTCACGAAGGGCTTTCGTGGCACGTGCCGAAAGAGGTGCCGCGACATGCGGAAGGACAGTGCCACTTGACGGTTTTCTTGGCCGTTGATCTTTAACCGCCTTTCGCAATCTATTAAGGGTTTCACAATATGATGCCGCTTTAATCGCAGTACCCTTCGGCATGAATTCATAATGCACAACACCTTGATTGCAAAGAAAGGGGTGAGCATAACCTTTCCCACGGAAGGAACAATTTGGCACTTTTTGGGAGGTGGAGAATGTGAATGTTCCCACGCACATGAAGTCTGTTTCATTTCTGGTGAGAAGTGGTGGACCCAAGTCTCATCACTGGACAAGATACGGCCCAAAAATTCATTTCCTTCTCTGTGATAATGATAAAAAAAAGCGAGAGCTGCTTGAAAACATTGCATCTAAATATCTTTTACACACACACAACAAAAAATTATGGGTGCATGCAACTAACTTTTTGACTGCCCCTCGTAGTCGTATGTCATCTGACACCTCATTCGGAATAAATGCATACTTTCCAAAATACAACCACGCATCAAGTTTAATGGATTGATACGAATGTGAAAAGTTCCACTAAATATTACATGTGAACTACTACACTTACTTTTTTTCACTTATTATTGGAATCAACCAGGGCAGGTTTTTTAGTGGCATTGGAAGTTGTCAAAGCGACTTTGCATGACTCAGAGCAAAATTTCTAATGAAATTTCAATCTTTTTGTAAAATAAAATGGCCTTGACACCATTTAGTTTAAAAGCTCCACTCCACGTCAGGGCATGGTGCCATAGTGGAGTTGCCTTTTTTTTTTTCCCCCGTCCTAAGAAACATTTCTTACATTAACTGTATTCAGCTAGAACAAATAGCATAAACTGCTGCAAGTTTATTTAATGTATTTTAAATGTGTCAACATAGTAATTATTTCTTTTTGTGCAGTAAAAAATTTGGTTGTTATGCTCTCTCCCACCAGAAGTGTTTCTTAGACAGGGAGGTTTCCCAGTTACAAAAAGGTCTATTATAACTGGGTCGGAAACCTGGATAGCAGCAAACACATACAAAATTTAATATGTAAACATTTGATGGTCAATTCTGTCAGGAACAGCAGCAAGATGCATTATTACTTTTAGATCAGCCATTGTAAATCCTCATTTAGTTCAACCCATGAGGTTCTACAATTTTAAATACCTCTACTTGACAAGGAAAAAAAAAAAACCAAATGCTATTAAAACACTGTGCCTGCTATTAAAAAACTAATAAGCAAAATAAACACAGGTATCAGTATTCAAATGCATATTCAAATTAAGTGGTGCGGATACCTTGAAATGTTGAACTCTACCTCAGCATTTAAATGCATGTTCAAATTAAGTGTTGCAGAGACCCTGCAAAAATAAACTTGGCCAATCCTAAAATCCTTTCAACTGGCTAAGTATTGTGGAGACCTTGAAACTATGTGCTGCAAGCAACTGTGAACTGGACTAAGAAAATTGGGACATTAATTAAAACCAGTGCTTAGAGGTCAAAATTATTTTTGGCTTAAGCTTTCTTTTTTCAGTAAATACAGTGCAACTTGCTCGACTCTGGGGGAAACTAGGCTCTGGTGGAGGAGATGAATCTCCAATTACAGTGTTAAAACTTTTTCCAATATGTACAAGATGTTCCTTTTTTCTATCTTTTTCTTTCTTATATCTTGATCCCTATTGACTGCATCCATGATATAGTGAGGTTCTCTTAGAGGCATATTTCTAGTTACTCTTGGGTCCACCACTAGTTCCGGCAGAACACAATCCATCTAAAAATTTTCAAGTTTTGGTACAACATCACTCTAAAAATCCTCATCTCTTTGAATTCTTATAATTGTAGAATCTGACTTGCACCAAACAAAAAAAAAAAAAAAAAAAAAAAACACCAGGACGTATTTGTAATGGCCAACTGGCCTTGTATTTGGTAAAAGTATTTATGACTTTGGGGGAAGGTAGTAAGATCCATCTGAAGCTAACCTAATACCAATATTATGTTTACTACAGACCTCTGCAAAGCTCTGTGCTGATCGTGCACTGTATGGGCACTTTACTTCTACCAATTCTTCATCGCCAATTAGACCATCAGGGCTAGCGCATAAAAAGGGTTTGTCTGGATAAATAAACAGTCCACAATGTTGGACGTTGTTTTTAGTCTGATTCATATAACATTTCAGAGCAGCTGGTTCATTTACAATGCCATATTTCAGGGCTACAGTTGAAATGTGCTCTCTGTATATACAATACTTTTCACCAGCTTTGCACTAAGAGTTGCATCCCACCTGCAAGCTATCTTCATCTTCAAAGAGAGTTGAAGATATTCTCTTGGCCCTTTCTTCCCGCCATTTATCAAATGATGACTGACCTTGTGTTATTTTGTCATACTCATCATTTGTTGTTACCATCAAAGACTTGACATAATAAGAGCTCATTTGGTCAAATACTTCTGGTTTCATGTCTGGCTGCTCAGATTGATTCCCATAATCTTTATCTCCCAACTTTGGCACGTGGGATGATTGCCTGAAAGTATGTGCAGCCATTTCTGAGTGAAACGATAGATGACGATTTTATCTCTTAATATAGTATGCGCCTTTCGGTGCCATGCTTGTGCGAGATTTTGATAAGCCAGAGCAGCAACATTTGCACGCAGACTTATACCTCCGCCTTTAGAGTAATCTACTCGTTTACCTCCTGATGCTTTGCAGAATTGGCACATAAAGTTCTCTGCTGGGTTGTTTGTGACATTCCAAATAAGTGTATTGGCACAAGACACTAAAACACGGCCTAAGACTTCCTCAACTGCTGCCATCATATCAATGGCTTTTGTGCTATCATACACAGATCCATCAGGACCCTGCAATTTTTTTTTTTTTTTTTTTGTGTGCAAAAGGATTTGCAAGAATCATGCTTGTCGAAAACATGGCTTGGATCATTTCGTAACTCAGCAACTAGTTCATCAACAGCCTCTTGATTGTATTCATATTATTTTTGTAATGAATGGCTCTTTATTGTGACTCTTGCACCACTTACCAGATGTGGTATTTTAAAGCTTCAACATCTTATGAGCACGAACACCTTTGGCACCAGTAAAACGGGACACTTCAGCCTGCAACTTCTCCATGGCTCGTCTATACCTACGTAGAGCATGACTGGCACATTATAACTTTAGAACATGGTTGCCATATGAAACCCTTTCTTGTACTCTGCTCATAGTGTTGGCATCTGCATCAAGTCTAGTGCACTTGTATATGCTTTCCAGGTATTTCAATCCTTCAACAATTATGTTGCTCTCCATAGAAGTGGAAGTGTTATTCTAACACAAGTGATCTTTAAAAGGAAGTTTACCTTTTCCAATCACATTGCAGGCCAAACAGACTTTATTATGGATGCCAATGAATAAAATCTTCTGGGTGTGCATTCCAATAATAACGGATACACCACTGGATGCATTTGTTCTGTCGCTGATTTTCCTGAGTTTGGGAGGAACTGGCCACTTCTCTTAGATGACTGGAAAATCAATGCGACAGATCCACGCATTCCCTTCAGGAATGATGAATGGGGAATCCTGCGCAAATTCTATTATTCATCATTCCTGAAATTAAACATCCTAAATTAGTTCCATCTCTGAAATTAATTCAGTAAAGAAGTTGGAGTTATTCTCATTCATTTTCATGATGTAATTATTATTTTTTCTCTGTGTGGAATGAATGATAGCCCACGTGAAAAGCTCAGAAGCAAAAATTACAAGAATGCATAATTTTTGGAAGAAATGCTAAGAAAGTAATGTGAATAATTAATGATTGTAAATTTTTATATATTTTTGTGTGTATGAAAGCAGCTTCATAACCAATAGATAGACAGGAAAATAAAGTATACCTATTTTAAATTAACGAATTCAAATAACTTAAAAACCTGAGAATCAGAGTTAATAGCTAATTTTTAACTTCCACGTCAGCTAGCTGATTTGCTCTCAATCTGGTCCAAAAATTCTGTCGTCATGTAACAACAATATTAGAAATTTGTGAAACACGTTCCTGTGCAAAAAAAATGTTGAAATTTTTAAATGTATGCCATGTGTATAAATTGTGTGCAAGCGATCGATGAAAGGAGAAATGAAATAATCAAACATTACAGTCTTCAAAAAATAATGAAGCATGTGTTTCCTTTCGAAAAACCCTTGCAATTGTTCACCAGAAGGCAGGTTCTTATTTGCTGCAGGCAATCGCATTCCTTGCCCCGAGTTGATCTTATGGGTCATGCGAAAGTCATATTTTGCTCACGTAGACTCGGGAGGGTACGGCCAATCAGAGTTCAATGCCTGGAAGGTTGACGTAAATCACCTTAAAAGAGGGGAACCCATGTTTCGAGTCAGACTATCATTGCAAGGTCCTCAGGTTCGAACCTGGGCTGATCTTTCAGAGATGGTGTGATTTACTAACAATCGCTGAATATCTGCTGTGCATCGGACGAGCACGTTAAGTGACTGCCCCCAGGCTGGACCCACTGGTTAAATGGGTATCCTTTCCTATGCCCCCCATGAATTTCTCTCACCCCTCTATGTGCAACATCGTACTTGTACGGTGGCGCCATCTACTGTACTCTAATCTCACTAAAACTGTTCTGTCAAAGTTGCTAGACTTTCTCTCATTCCTTCCGTTTCTATGTCCTGCCTAAAAGGCGATCTCGCTGCAGGTGGCTGGGACCTAAACTCTACTCACTGTGGACGGAAGTCCTACAAGAAAATGACAAATACTTCTCACTCACTTTTTGCTCTTCGTTCGTGCTTGGCTGGTCCCGAATGGCTGTGTATGAAAGTGTAATTGTTCCTACTCTGATGTATGGCAGTGAAACCTGGGTACTACAAAAGAGTCATAGGAGTCGTTTGTGTGCAGGAGAAATGCGTTACTTATCTGTGCAACTTCAGACCATTGGTGTCAGACTTTTCTTATTGGGAAGACTTTTCGTTAGTGGGAAGACACACTCAGATCATGTGAGGAATGAAGATGTGTTGCAGTTGTGTAATGTGAGGCACAATGTTGTTAGCAAGGTGGAGATTAATATTCTTAGGAGGTTTGGCCATGTTGAAAGAATGAGTGATGAGATGCTTACTAAGAGAATTTATTTAGCCCAAGTGGCAGGAAAAAAGGTAGAGGAAGGCCAAGGAAATCAGGGGAAGACCAGATTCAAGAATGTCTGCATGAGAAAAAGATTATGAGTATGAAGTACAAAGGTCTTGTGTGTGGCGTGTGATGGATGTCAGTAAAGCCCGAGTTGTATGTCAAGATCGCTGTAAATTGAGATGTTTGATATAGCAACAGTAAGTTCTTTCTGTGAGGAGCTAACTTCTGATTATCAGAGAAAAACTTAGTGGCCTGTATGTATGTAGGTTGTATCAAAGTCATGGTTTTTACTGGGAATTTAATATTGAATAATACAGGATGTCTGAGAATTATTGGACACATTACAAAATTATATAAAACAAATCATTAAACTGATAGAAAGAAACTGACTGTACTAACTTACAATGTAACTACACAAGTTAATAAATTTCGACGTGAGATCCCTTGGTTGCTCGTAGTACATCCAAGTGATACTCGATTTCATGCCATGTATCGCCCAAATTTTCACTCGATGCCTTAATGAAGGAAAGATTCCTGAGGATTGGAACATCGCTACAATGATCCTGCTACATAAGAAAGGTGACATTGAGGATCTCAGGAACTACAGACCTATCAGCCTCCTATCAGTAGTTTATAAAATCTTCACTAAAGTTCTTTCACACCGCTTGAAGGTAACAGTGGACATGGCTCAACCGAGAGAACAAGCTGGATTCAGGAGTGGCTACAGCACAATAGATCATATCCACGTGCTGAGAGAACTAATTGAAAGAGCGAGGGAATATGAACTTCCATTGTGCATGGCTTTTATCGATTATGAAAAAGCCTTTGATTCGGTGAAACCATCAGCAGTTACAATGGCTCTGAAAACCTGCGGTATTGAAGATGCATACATTAATATTATTAATAACATCTATGAAAATGCAAGTGCAAAGATTAGGCTGTTTGAAAATACAACACACGTAAAAATTGGAAAGGGAGTGAGACAAGGTGACACCATATCTCCGAAGCTCTTTAATGCCACATTGGAGGGTGTCTTTCAGTCGCTGAGCTGGGAAAACAAGGGGATAAAGATTAATGGAGATTATCTAACCCACCTTCGTTTTGCTGATGACGTAGTCATTTTTGCAACTACCCCATCAGAGCTGCAGAGTATGATCCAGGAACTTGCTGACAAGAGTAAAGAAGTGGGATTAAAAATGAACTTTCAGAAGACAAAAGTGATGTTCAATGCTTTTACAAGAAATGAAGATTTATCGATTGATGGAGAAAAGCTGGAGATAACAGACACGTACGCTTATCTTGGACAGCAGATATCAAGTGAGGGTCACATTGATGAAGAAATTAATCGGCGTACAAAACTTGCCTGGAGAGCTTTTGGAAGAAACAGCATAATTTTCAAGAGCAATATGCCATTATGTCTTAAAAGAAAAGTGTTTGATCAATGCATCCTTCCAGTGCTTACGTATGGTGCAGAGACGTGGACCTTAACTAAAAGAGACATACAAAGGCTGCAGACAACTCAAAGAAGCATGGAGAGGTGCATACTTGGTGTAACCAGGAGAGATAAGAAGAGGAACTCGTGGATCCGAAAAATGACAAGAGTGGAAGACATCATGATCAGAGTTAAATCCCTGAAATGGCAATGGGCTGGACATACTGCCAGAAGGACAGATCATCGATGGACAGCCGAAATTTTAGATTGGATTCCAAGGGACAGGAAAAGACCCAGAAGAAGACCACATGGGAGATGGGTGGATGAAATTCGAAAGTATGCAGGGGTGACATGGAGGAGACTGGCACAAGACAGACCGTTGTGGAGGAAACTTGGGGAGACCTTCGTCCAGCAGTGGATTGATAATGGTTGACAATGATGATGATGATGATGATGATTGGCAAGCATCTGAGGAGTTATGGAATTAATAGCAGCTTTGATACGCTGCTTCAGTTCCTGCAAATCAGTACAAGGCGTCTGATAGATACGATCCTTCACATAACCCCACATGAAATAATCCAATGGAGTTCGATCTGGAGAGCGAGGAGGCTACGGAATAGGACCACCATGCCCAATCTATCTGTTTGGGAAATGCTCATTTAGGCACTTACGTACACACGTTGACCAATGCGGAGGCACGCCGGCGTCTTGTTGGAAAACGATGTCATATCTTTTGATCTGGGGTATAGCGAAACCTTCTAGCATATCCAAGTAAATGTCACCATTTATGGTTTTTTTGCAGAAGAGAAGAAAGGGCCAATCACTTCTCTTTTTGATAGGGCGCATCACGTATTAACTTTTGGAGCATCACGTTCCAGTTCAATAGCAGAATGAGGCGGTTCACTGCCTCATATCCAACAGTTGTGACGATTCACAGTACCCCCCCCCCGATACATGAAATCTGGATTCATCACTAAAAATTACAGTACTGAGAAAGTTTTCATCATTTTCCACTCGATTCAGCATAACCACAGCGAAATCGTATCGCAGAGTGTGATCATTTACATGCATCTTTTTTGCACTATTTGAATTTTATGAGCATGAAACTTTAATTTCTTGTGCAAGATATCATGAACTGTCTATTTCGAAATGCACAGTTCTCTGCTTGCTTTACGAACGGATTTCCTGCGGCTTCGTCTGAAACTTTCATTAACTTGGTCAACCATCACACCGTTGACGCTAGGCCTACCGGCTCCTCCACGATGTTCCACATTGCCAGTTTCTTTAAACTGTTTCATCCACTGCTTAATTGAATTTGTTGACGGAGGATTACAACCATACTCTAAACGGTACCGTCTTTTAACTTTAATGACAGGCTTTAATTCCGCAAGCCATAACACACATTTTCTGCTGTATGGATGACATAACTACTGATTGCACATTTCTCATACATTCCTCCTCAGGCCACACCTAGCGCCATCTATCGGATTCTGGGAATAACAATTCTGCAAAACAAAAATATAGAAACAGTCAGTGTTAGTAATACACGACATAGAAAAACAGACAATGTTCATAGTTTTTTTTTTTTTTTTTTTTGGTACAATTTTGTAATGTGTCCAATAATTCTCAGACACCTTGTATATAGAAAGAGAAGACAATACAAAATTAAAAAAAAAATTATGATGTTCACTGTTTTGGCAATAAAATTGGTTGTATTTATCTAAATTGTTCAGGATTCTATGCAGGATTAGCAGCATCCTTTTAAAAAAGTAAGTCCTACAAATAAAAAAAATTAGAATTTTTCCATTAGCTTATTTTTTTAAATGCTGTTTTGTTAGAAAATCAGAAACATTTTTGACACATAAATGAAACCAGCTATAATATTTGCACTGTTTGAAGTGGTAGAACTACTTTATCTCCATAATTAACTTTGATATTGTACTTCTAAGTTTACTTGGCATTTGGGACTACCAAACTTCCAAAAAATAATAAAATATCCCTTTTCAGCTTTTTGAAACTTTATGTGGGCAAGGTGTTAAATAATTAAAAACTGCTTAAAGGAAGTGACCAATGCATATAGATTTATCCATGAAAGTAATGTTTATTTTGTTCTTCTGGCTGTTTACATTTTTTTAAAAAGTGAAGGAAAAAAAAAAGGTGCACCCAGGACAGTGTGCAGCATTTCTTTCATGCTGCATCAGTGAGTTCTAATTTTAAGCACCTAAACAGTGATGAAAGAAATAATATTCTTTAGCTGCTGCCCACACTCTTTTCAATTATACGAAAAAAACAAAACACGAATGAATTGGTCATTTTTTTCAACTTTTCTGTCTGTTCTTTCAACTTCTCTGCCTGGCCAAAGGCCTGCTTTTTGATATATTGGGCATATGAGTCTTTCTCCCCAGCGTGATTCAGCAAATGGATTGATAGGCTACTTTACTGTCATTTTTTCCACTAAAGGGGACTATGTCTGCTGTAGCTGTCACATGTACACTAGATTTTTTTGAACCAACACATGTCTAATGAAATTTCTGAGATGGGACAACAAACCTGTATATTTTTCATGTTTTGAGTGAATATAAAAGAACAATGAATAGACAAATTATGCAAATTCATATTTATGTGCCGGCTTTGTTAGATTATACAAATATTTTTTTATGCATTGAGATCTGTGAAAGAATCTATTCCCACTCTATTAGGCCACCCTACTGTTGTCACGCTGCCGATTGTATTCTTCGCAATTTGAGAAAAAAAAATCGTTTTGGCGAACATCTTTTTGTGATCACACTTGAGTGAAATAAAATTGAATTCTGCGAATAGGTTGGCGAAAACTTTAAAGAAGCCAGAGCAACCGCTGCTACTAAGGCTTATTTGAAAGGAATTGTCAATTATTTTTCTTGAACTGAAATTGGAGATTTCATTCAACTATTAATTATACCGCAAATCAGGAGAGGAACAATATTGTAGTCAAATAGCAAGTCAGTGTAAAAGTGGCTTTGCTTTGAAAATCTTGTCATTTACTAGAAGGCGGCATTTATTTTCTTCAGCTAATGTGGCAAAGGCACATCAAAATAAATAATAATAATAATAATAGTACAACAGAATTTGTACATACCTTACAGGTTCGTGTTTACTCTTCAAATGACAAAGTTTTTGGGCTCTGGAGGCAAGGATGTCGACAAAGTCTGTTCTTATTAGGCTTTCCCATAATGCAGATGAGGTTCAAAAGTTTTCAAAAACGCTTATCTTATGATTAACAAACGCAATACTGCATTTCACAAACGCTCAACATTTTTTTTTTTTTAATACACCGGCTTCGAATGGTTATGGTGAGCTTACACTTCAGATGATGTGGTATGTTGGGTAGGATTGCAAAATTTTTGGACCCTATTTCATGCTAAATTACAACAAGATTAATCAATCAAAATGGATTATATTGTGAAGAACATTCCAACTTAACTTGTGCGACACACCACTTTTAATATCAGTCAGAAAATAATTAATACAAAATGTTTAAAGTGCAACTAGCTCATATTTAGCCAGTGGTAAGGAAGAGGGGCGCCATCTATAAGCAAGTATCGTCACTACATCAAAGTAAAGAGTTATTTATTTTTAATACAGTTTAGGAAAGTTTTTTGCAAAAACACCGATTGCACAATCTAAGTTGGGATGTTTTTTATAAGTGGGCCAATTTTCATGAATGGGGAATCTTTCTTCGCTGAGGAAATAGGGTCCAAAAAATTTTCGGACTTTTACAGGCCGTTGAGGTGCACCTTAAAACCTTCAACCAAATAACCAAATCATAAAAACAAAAAACTACTTTGACATAAACATACCTTGAGAAATTTAACACACAAAAGAACTATGTTACACAAGGAAAAACTTTTAATACAGAACCATGGATTTTTAGGTGTGTTAATTTCAGCACTGCTTGGTGTACTGATGATGCCTCTGTTAGCAAAGTAAGAATCATGAAATATCACACAGTGTCAGATGAGATGTTGTCTGACCCTGGCAAGGAAATTATACCCAAAAGCACCTGATGCAAAAATAAAATTTTATGTATAGTCAAGTATTAAACAAGCAAAATTGAGATCATACATTAAATCCTTCCATGAAAGGGATTCCAACACAGAAGGAAGAGCTAAATGCGCTCAACGAAAAAAGTGCCAACACAAGAGATAAATTTCGATGATTAACTAGACATGAAAATGGAAGGTCTAACATCAATAGACCTTGCTGAAGATCTGATCACATCATCAGTAGCACCAAACATGAAAGGATATTCTCAAAATGTTTTGGGTGAGTTCAAAATTAAATTACAAACAATTTTGTGGAGTACTAAAGCTGAACTTGAGTATCATAGACAGATAGTAAAATATTCACACATCATCAATCCCATAGATGGCGTGTTCAGAAGCAAAAGTTCCAATTGTCATATGCTAACATCCAATAAAGCTGTTAAAGCTTTGGGAGATAATAATTTACCTATTATTAAGCACATGAAAAATAAAAACCATCTTGAAGAACTTGTACAAGAAGGAAAATTGATGTTAAAATCTGCTAAAATCCAGCATAAGGAAGTTTTTTTTTTTATTGAGGGTTTAACGACTACTGTGAGCAACGCAGCGAGCTATAAGCAGTCACCCGTCCCTAATTTAGGGTAACTGGTTCCAGGGAAGGGAGAGATCCAATGCCGTAAGACAAACACAACACCCTTGCCTCACTGGGATTCGAACCCGGACCCAACTCGAACGAATGATCAGAAGCCGGCGCTTAGACCAGTGTGCCACCAGGGTGGATGATGCTCTCTCCACTCGAATCGATTCATCCACTCGCTGACAATTCGTATCAGTGGTCGCAGATGATGGTCTCCCACTGTGTGGTTTGTCTTCGATGTTGGTTCCTCTTCTTTAAACTTTTTATCCATCTGTGCACATTGCTCTTGCCAATGGTGTCATCTCCGTAAACATTCTGTAGCCTTCTGTTGATGTCGGACAGCCTGCACCCTTCCTTCGTCAAGAACTGAATGATGGCACATTGCTTCTACTTGGAATTTATTATTTACCTGCAATAAGAAAGGTTTACTATAAAGAAAATGTTACTCTACCAACATGTACAATTTGAACAACCTCTGTCAGTTAATAAAAAAGTTATGCCCACTTTTGCATTACTTTCAGTACAACCCTCGTATTATGCCTCAATCCTGAAATATGAATAAAGTAGAATAAAACAACAAATAGTAGTTTGATGGTGTCCATGCCTCAGGATTCTTAGAGGATTAAGTTTCAAAAAGTGTTGCAATGCATATTTTCTATCTAATATCCTCAATTCCAGTATAATTTAAGATAAATAAGAGAATGAAGGAATCTTTAAATTATTGTAGCAAACATCACAAATTAGAGATAAACCAGAGAATGCAGAAAGCATAGTGAAAAACTTGAAGTTGAACATTATGGTATACAACAGAAATCTGAACCAACTACTAACAAATCAGTAACCAGTAAAGTGCCCCATAAGAAAATTCTCCCATGGAAGTCTCCCCATCTTTTAGAGCAAGGGACTGTGCACACATTGCATTTTAAAACAAAATATAAATTGTGGGGGAGATTTCTGGAGTCACCATCAGGGCCGAATTAAGGCCTTAGTTGGTCCCCTATGCTAAGACATCTCAGTAGGCTACCAAGGCTAAGGCGTCTCAGTGGGCTCCCAAAGAACTTATGATGGACAATCATTACTGAAGTCCGTTAAAACTCGAAACTCCAGCGATACGTTTGTGATAGTTAATACATGGTGCATTCTTCAAACTAATAAATTACCTGCAGAGTTTTCATAAAAAGTCACTATTTTTTCCACTGTTCTTACAAGATCATAAGTTAAAAGCTAAAGATTCCTAGATTTTGTCTTGGAATTTTTTATAATTTAGCATTGTATACTTTTCTTGGTTCATCTTTCTTTGTTATGCAAAGTGAAGTAACACTGGATTTTGCCCATTAATGGTTCCAAGGGCAAATAACTAGGTGCTGATGAATTGTAGTGAAAAAGCTGAAACTGTCTCACCGGCCTTGCTGTACACAGCGACATCGAACGTTTACCCTTGGTGAGTCACTGCCTTGAAATCTGTTCATCTTCTAATCAATGTTTGCGATCGAGTGGAAATCATACGAGACAAAACTAAAACTAGTTTTACTTCTCCCTATAAATAAATATATAAGCTGTGTATTATTTGTGCAGTGTAGGAGCATGCCTCCTGGGCCCTTGGTAATGGTCGGCCTATAGCCCAATAATACTATAGCCCTACTTGACCCCAAACTATCAACACTGGGAAACTAGTTTAAGAAGAAATATCAGCTTCTTAAAATCCCAAATTTTCAGTAACATAGAGGATAATCAGTGCTTTGCAGGTAGTCAAGAGTGAGGAAGGATATTGATTTTGATCAGCTTCAAAAATTTGTGTGCAGTGCATCTTCTATAATTCCCACCATGAAGTACAGTTCCACATTTGAAGTAAGGTTTTTATCTGAAAACCAGCAGGGTTTTTTTTGTTCTTTTTAATTGTCAAAGCCTTATAATACTTATACCATGATTAGTAATTACAGTAAAAGTGTTAATCAATTTTTAATGAACTAAACTTCAGTTTAAAAAAATACGCATCCCCCAAAATAATTTTTGGTAATGTTTGCTTAAATATATATTAAATTTGACAAATGACAAAAATCCATCCTAGTAATCCCCATATATAATTAAAGCTAAATTTGATAATATTTTGTCACAGTAGGATTTGTCATGACTTAGTTGATACATAGAATTAAAACAGATTACAGGTCAGCAAAATGGCAATGAATTAAAAAACTCAAGAGGAATAAACTTAATAATCAAAATAAGTTTCAATTGCATTTTCTAAGAGTGCAAAGAAGCTGACTTCACTCCAGTTCTTAAATAATAAAAAATATAACAATTACTATCTGAAAATTTTATAAGTAAAGTAGGGAACAGAAATGTACTTACAGCTGTAAAAAATATATATTATATATATATATATATATATATATTCCACATGGGAGATGGGTGGATGAAATTCGAAAGTATGCAGGGGTGACATGGAGGAGACTGGCACAAGACAGACCGTTGTGGAGGAAACTTGGGGAGACCTTCGTCCAGCAGTGGATTGATAATGGTTGACAATGATGATGATGATGATATATTCTATTAAGAAGAGACCTAAGCAAAAAAATATTTTTGACACATACCAAGTACAACATAGAAAAAGTTATGTATCTACCGGTGTGAGTAAAAAGAGAAAAAAATAAAATAAAATAACTGAATGTGGAAAGTGTCGAGAATACTGAGCCTTGGCTTTATCAAGGACCAGCAAAAACTCTGCATTTTCTCACTTCCACAAAGACCTAGTTGGAAATGGGTTTCTGCAAAGCCATAGATGCAAGTAATAAGCCCACCAAAATTTTTTTTTTAAATATATATATATGTCATGACCTCCGCAGAGTTGTATGACCTAGCTCTAGTTTACAATTTAGCTTGCATCCATAACTTTTCTGGCCCGACCAATGCTCTTCATCTGTTACGATTAAACAGAAAGAAGAAGATTAAAGAAAACTCAAGTTGTGAGAGTGACATAATAATTAGAAATAATGTTCAGCAATAACGAAATGCCAAGTTCGCCTGAGAGAGAATTTAAACCTGAATAGCAATGCAAAAGTTTTCCAAATTCTTACATTGCAATTAAAAAAGGAAATATTAATTATTTAAAACTCAGATTCTTGAAAGAAAACTTGATTCTAAAACCCCTACTCCACAACTTCTGACAACACAAAAACGAGAATAAATTAAAGACAATAATTAACTAAAGAAATGCTTTGTGAAGGTTATATGATATAAACAATTAGTTGCAATATGTACAAAGTATTTCAGAAGTGCTTTAAGTGCATAATTAAGTAGTTATTAAGAACTTAACTACTTTGAAAACCCAGCGCAAAGTACAAGAACTATGAATGGCCAGCTGCTTGGCCTAAGTTTCCTAAAAAACGCACAAAGTTACCAAGAAAAGAAAGAGTCAAAATCCGCAAAAAAGTTAACAGACTTGCCAGTGCCTAAATGCTAAAAAGCAAAAAATAACAGAGAAAAAAGTACAAGAAGTACAAACATTGAACTTGGAAAACCTAAAACCCAAAGACAATGAAGAGAGCTTACCTCTTATGCAGCTGAACTTTCTCCACACAAGAGGAAACATGGCAGTCCTTTTCCCCAAACTTCCAACAAACTATTCTGCCACTCCCTAGTCGCTGGGGGCAGTGTGGGTGGGGCTGAAGGCCTCCACACACTGAAAGAATCCAACTCGCGGAGATTTTAACCAGAGAAAAAAATATATATACTTAAGACTGTGGACCTGTATGATAACTCTGGAAAGCTTTAAAACTGGCACTAATTTTGTTAAAAATACTTACAAAATACTTAAGTCCTTCAAGCATTCTGTCCTTAAAAGTTTTTTCAAATTCTGGAAAGAAACTGCTGACCATGTTGATAAGCATGTTTTTGCTTTGGTTCTAGACATTCTTAAGCATATTCTTAAAGATAAAATTTCTCTTAAAGAATTTTCCAGTAATTATGTAACCATCAGGTTTCTAGATAAAACCTATGATCATCTCAATGTTTGGAAGCTGTTCTACAATAATGCAATTTTTTTCCCATCCACAGGCACCAGTCTATTGTAAGTTTTAAATATGTTAAGACCTTAGGGTCAATAGTTAAAAACTACAAACTTAACTCTTCGAGTTACATTCCTGTAATTACTACATGTTCTTGTGATGAACATAAAGAAACAGTTCACTATGATAAGAATTACAACCATATTATCACTGGAAACTTGAGTTTTGTTGAAAATGAAAAGCTTAGGAATTTATTAGAGTATGGTTCTAAATTTAGACCTTCCTTCCCAATTTCCAAAGAGAGAATTCTTGAGAGCTTCACTCAAGATGTTAATAGGTACATTGTAAAAGCCAGTTTAACATACAATCAGCCTATTGAGGCCTTCGCAGAATGAAAATATAATGTAATCAATAGCTTCACTTGTGAATTTGCAGGTCTGGACTTTTGTTTCGATAGAAATCTCTTTTCTCTGGAGATGCTAAAAGGTCACTCTCCAAACTACAAGAGCTATTTATTTTTACCACTACGGATAAAGCTAGCAATAATTTTTCAATTATCTGTAAGAAGTTCTATTTTGAATTGTTAACTATGGAACTCAATAATAGAGTAACCTACGAGCCCGTAAGTTATTCTACCAAGCAGTTAGAAAATCGGTTTAAGGCATTCTTCAAGAAACTTAAAATTCCACAAACAAGAAGATATGAGCCTGAATTTCCATTTCTTTTTGCAACGGTTAAGTTTCATAAAGATCCAGTGAAGTTCAGGTTCATAGCTAGTGGAGTAAGGAGTCATAAAAAGAAAATAGATCTTGCTTTTGAAGATATCTTGAAGAAGGTTTTGAAACACATTAGAAACTGTACTAATTTGAAGTAGAGATTTTTGGATAATTAATAATAATGCAGATGTAATTTCCACTATACTCAAAGTAAGTCCCTTAGATATTAATAGTTATGATTTTGAGAACCTATATACTAATCTGCCTCTATCAGATATAATCACTACCTTCAAAGAGCTGCATGCAGAATTTAAACTTAACCAATTTGTTAATGTAGGAGCCTGGAACTCTTATCTCAATTGCTGCATAAAAAATAACCATATCTTATATAATAATACTCTCTATAAGCAAGTGAACGGTATACCAATGGGAACATCAACCTCCACGAGTATTGCTAATCTATTCCTGTTCTTTAAGGAATATAAATTCATTCAAAATCACTCCACCTGCTCCGATAACTACCTTTACACATTTAGATATATTGATGATCTGCTGTGTATCAATAATTCAGAAGTTATAGAGAGTGATTTTGATAATATCTATCCTAGCTCTCTTAACTTATGTAAAACCAACCACAGTAATCAGGAACTTGAGTTCCTAGACTTAAGCATTAAGCTTAAGAGAGGTAACCCATCTATTAGCCTCTTTGATAAAATAGTTAATTTTCCTTTCAAAGTAATTAAATACTACACTGGAATAATAACATATCAACCAAAGTAATTGAGAATGTACTAATTTCTCAGGTCCTAAGAATTTCAAGAATTTGCAGCAACAATTTGGACTTCAATTACCACATTAATATACTATTAGATAGTTTTCTAGAGAACGAAATTCCTTCTTTCCATCAAAAAACTTTAAGAAAAATTATTCTGAATAATAGAGTAAGGTTGGCAGATCTGCTTTAATTTTCTACACAGTTAATAATATGATTCTGACCAATGAAAGCCATTTGGAAGTTGGCTAGATGATGCCTATTAACTACTAAAAGGAACCTTAGTGCTATGGATATGAAGGTCCTATTAAAATAAAAAATTAAATAATATAGACAAAATCACAAAAAAAGCTTAAAAATCTGTTTATAAAAGAAAATAAAAACAAATAAAAAGAAAACTAGTTATTCACTCACTAGAATAGCTATACTAAAAATAGTAAAACTAACATTAAAATTAATAGGATTCTGAATAATCTATAGAAGCTCACTAAGGTGATTAAATACATGCAAAGATTATTAAATACACTACCGGTGTATTTTATAATATTTTTCATGTATTCTGGAGAGTTTATTCTGCTCTTTTTGATCATACAGGTCCACAGTCTTAAGTATATATATTTTTTCTCTGGTTAAAATCTCCGCGAGTTGGATTCTTTCAGTGTGTGGAGGCCTTCAGTCCCACCCACACTGCCCCCAGCAACTAGGGAGTGGCAGAGGAGTTTGTTGGAAGTTTGGGGTAAAGGACGGCCATGTTTCCTCTTGTGTGGAGAAAGTTCAGCTGCATAAGAGGTAAGCTCTCTTCATTGTCTTTGGGTTTTAGGTTTTCCAAGTTCAATGTTTGTACTTCTTGTACTTTTTTCTCTGTTATTTTTTGCTTTTTAGCATTTAGGCACAGGCAAGTCTGTTAACTTTTTTGCAGATTTTAACTCTTTCTTTTCTTGGTAACTTTGCACGTTTTTCAGGAAACTTAGGCCAAGCAGCTGGCCATTCATAGTTCTTGTACTTTGCGCTGAGTTTTCAAAGTAGTTAAGTTCTTAATAACTACTTAATTATGCACTTAAAGCACTTCTGAAATACTTTGTACATATTGCAACTAATTGTTTATATCATATAACCTTCACAAAGCATTTCTTTAGTTAATTATTGTCTTTAATTTGTTCTCGTTTTTGTGTTGTCAGAAGTTGTGGAGTAGGGGGTTTTAGAATCAAGTTTTCTTTCAAGAATCTGAGTTTTAAATAATTAATATTTCCTTTTTTAATTGCAATGTAAGAATTTGGAAAACTTTTGCATTGCTATTCAGGTTTAAATTCTCTCTCAGGCAAACTTGGCATTTCGTTATAGCTGAACATTATTTCTAATTATTATGTCACTCTCACAACTTGAGTTTTCTTTAATCTTCTTCTTTCTGTTTAATCGTAACAGATGAAGAGCATGGGTCGGGCCAGAAAAGTTATGGATGCAAGCTAAATTGTAAACTAGAGCTAGGTCATACAACTCTGCGGAGGTCATGACATATATATATATTTTTAAACAAATTTTTTGGTGGGCTTATTACTTGCATCTATGGCTTTGCAGAAACCCATTTCCAACTAGGTCTTTGTGGAAGTGAGAAAATGCAGAGTTTTTGCTGGTCCTTGATAAAGCCAAGGCTCAGTATTCTCGACACTTTCCACATTCAGTTGTTTTATTTTATTTTTATTTTTTTCTCTTTTTACTCACACCGGTAGATACATAACTTTTTCTATGTTGTACTTGGTATGAGTCAAAAATATTTTTTGCTTAGGTCTCTTCTTAATAGAATGTGAATTCTGAATTTTCATAACTGCTGCGTTGCGCGTTTTGATCTTCAGGTTATTTTGCAACTTTCGTTTTAAATTCAAAGTTTTTCCTTTGTTTTCAGCTTTGCTCTGCAGTATATATATATATATATATATATATTGCTCTGCAGTATATATATATATATATACTGAAGTATATATATATATATATATATATACTGCAGTATATATATATATATATATATATATTGCAGTATATATATATATATATATATATATTCTGCAGTATATATATATATATATACTGAAGAGCAAAACTGAAAACTAAGGAAAACCTTTAGAATTTAAAACGAAAGTTGCAAAATAACCTGAAGATCAAAACGCGCAACGCAGCAGTTTTGAAAATTCAGAATTCACATTCTATTAAGAAGAGACCTAAGCAAAAAAAATATATATTTTGACTCATACCAAGTACTACATAGAAAAGGCTATGTATCTACCGGTGTGAGTAAAAGGAGAAAAGATAAAAAAATAAAATAAAACAACTGAATGTAGAAAGTGTCGAGAATACTGAGCCTTGGCTTTATCAAAGACCAGCAAAAACTCTGCATTTTCTCACTTCCACAAAGACCTAGTTGGAAATGGGTTTCTGCAAGGCCATAGATGCAAGTAACAAGCCCACCAAAAATTGTTTTAAAAAATATATATATGTCATGACCTCCGCAGAGTTGTATGACCTAGCACTGGTTAACAATTTCGCTTGCATCCATAACCTTCCTGGCCCGACCCATGCTCTTCATCTGTTACTATTAAACAGAGAGAAGAAGATTAAAGAGAACTCAAGCTGTGAGAGTGACATAATAATTAGAAATAATTTTCAGCTATAACGAGATGCCAAGTTCGCCTGAGAGAGCATTTAAACCTAAAAAGCAATGCAAAAGAAATCCAAATTTTTACATTGCAATTAAAAAAGGAAATATTAATTTTTTAAAACTCAGATTTTTGAAAGAAAACTTGATTCTAAAACCCCCTACTCTACAAATTCTGACAACACAAAAACGAGAATAAATTAAAGACAATAATTAACTAAAGAAAAGCTTTGTGAAAGTTATATGACTTAAACAATTAGTTGCAATATGTACAAAGTATTTCAGCAGTGCTTTAAGTGCATAATTAAGTAGTTATTAAGAACTTAACTACTTTGAAAATACAGCGCAAAGAAAAGGAACTATGCTTAGCCATCTGCTGGGCCTAAGTATCCTACAGGACGCGCAAAGCTACCAAGAAAAGAAAGAGTTAAAACCCGCAAAAATGTTAACAGACAAGCCAGTGCCTAAAAGCTGAAAAGCAAAAAAACAACAGAGAAAAAAAGTACAAGAAGTACAAACATTGAACTTATAAAACCTAAAACCCAAAGACAAGGAAGAGAGCTTACCTCTTACGCAACTAAACTTTCTCCACACAAGAGAAAAACATGGCTGACCTCTTCCCCAAACGTCCTAACTCTTCTGCCACTCCCTAGTCGCTGGGGGCAGTGTGGGTGGGGCTGATGGCCTCCTCATACTGAAAGAAACCAACTCGCGGAGATTTTAACCAGAGAAAAAAAAAATATATATATACTTAAGACTGTGGATCTGTATGATCAGAAAGAGCAGAATTAACTCTCCAGAATACATGAGAAATATTATAAAATACACAAGTGGTGTATTTAATAATCTTTGCATGTATTAAATCACCTTAGTGAGCTTCTATAGATTATTCAGAATCTTATTAATTTTAATGTTAGTTTTACTATTTTTAGTATAGCTATCCTAGTGATGAATAACTAGTTTTCTTTTTTATTTGTTTTCATTTTCTTTTATAAACAGATTTTTAAGCTTTTTTTTGTGATTTTGTCTATATTATTTAATTTTTTGTTTTAATAGGACCTTCATATCCATAGCACTAAGGTTCCTTTTAGTAGTTAATAGGCATCATCTAGCCAACTTCCTTACGGCTTTCATTGGTCAGAATCATATTATTAACTGTGTAGAAAATTAAAGCAGATCTGCCAACCTTACTCTATTATTCAGAATAATTTTTCTTAAAGTTCTTTTGATGAAAGAAGAAGGAATTTCGTTCTCTAGAAAACTATCTAATAGTATATTAATGTGGTAATTGAAGTCCAAATTGTTGCTGCAAATTCTTGAAATTCTTAGGACCTGAGAAATTAGTACATTCTCAATTACTTTGGTTGATATGTTATTATTCCAGTGTAGATATTTAATTACTTTGAAAGGAAAATTAACTCTTTTATCAAAGAGGCTAATAGATGGGTTACCTCTGTTGAGCTTAATGCTTAAGTCTAGGAACTCAAGTTCCTGATTACTGTGGTTGGTTTTACATAAGTTAAGAGAGCTAGGATAGATATTATCAAAATCACTCTCTATAACTTCTGAATTATTGATACACAGCAGATCATCAATATATCTAAATGTGTAAAGGTTAGTTTACTATTTTAATGTTCTAGTGCAGCTCTTATCTGAGCAGGTGGGGTGATTTTTAATGAATTTATATTCCTTAAAGAACAGGAATAGATTAGCGATATTCGTGGAGGTTGATGTTCCCATGGGAATACCGTTCACTTGCTTATAGAGAGTATTATTATATAAGATATGGTTATTTTTTATGCAGCAATTGAGATAAGAGTTCCAAGCTCCTACATTAACAAATTGGTTAAGTTTAAATTCTGCATACAGCTCTTTAAAGGTAGTGATTATATCTGATAGAGGCAGATTAGTATATAGGTTCTCAAAATCATAACTATTAATATCTAAGGGACATACTTTGAGTATAGTAGAAATTACTTCTGCATTATTATTAATTATCCAAAAATCTCTGTACATCAAATTAGTAATGTTTCTAATGTGTTTCAAAGCCTTCTTTAAGACATCTTCAAAAGCGAGATCTATTTTCTTTTTATGACTCCTTACTCCACTAGCTATGAACGTGAACTTCACAGGATCTTTATGAAACTTAACCGTTGCAAAAAGAAATGGAAATTCAGGCTCATATCTTCTAGTTTGTGGAATTTTAAGTTTCTTGAAGAATGCCTTAAACCGATTTTCTAACTGCTTGGTAGAATAACTTACGGGCTCGTACGTTACTCTATTATTGAGTTCAATAGTTAACAATTCAAAATAGAACTTCTTACAGATAATTGCAAAATTATTGCTAGCTTTATCCGTAGTGGTAAAAATAAATAGGTCTTGTAGTTTGGAGAGTGACCTTTTAGCATCTCCAGAGAAAAAGAGATTTCTATCGAAACAAAAGTCCAGACCTGCCAACTCACAAGTGAAGCTATTGATTACATTATATTTCCATTCTGCGAAGGCCTCAATAGGCTGATTGTACGTTAAACTGGTTTTTACGATGTACCTATTAACATCTTGAGTGAAGCTCTCAAGAATCCTTTCTTTGGAAATTGTGAAGGAAGGTCTAAATTTAGAACCATACTCTAATAAATTCCTAAGCTTTTCATTTTCAACAAAACTCAAGTTTCCGGTGATAATATGGTTGCAATTCTTATCATAGTGAACTGTTTCTTTATGTTCATCACAAGAACATGTAGTAATTACAGGAATGTAACTCGAAGAGTTAAGTTTGTAGTTTTTAACTATTGACTCTAAGGTCTTAACATATTTAAAACTTACAATAGACTGGTGCCTGTGGATGGGGAAAAAAATTGCATTATTGTAGAACAGCTTCCTTACATTGAGATGATCATAGGCTTTATTTAGAAACCTGATGGTTACAAAATTACTGGAAAATTTTTTAAGAGAAATTTTATCTTTAAGAATATGTTTAAGAATGTCTAGAACCAAAGCAAAAACATGCTTATCAACATGGTCAGCAGTTTCTTTCCAGAATTTGAAAAAACTTTTAAAGTTATGAAATGACAAACGTTGTTTGACATGTAAATCTGCAGATCCTAACCTGTATTCTTCTGTTGCGGATAATTGCTCCAACAAGTTTTGCAAAGCCTACAATACCATCTATAAGCTCACCTGTACTGTCTGCAACCTTAGCTATATTGGCCAAAGTAAAAATCCTCTTCATCTTAGGATAAATGGTCACAGGTCTCTAGTTAACAAGTTCTCCAATTCAGGAGTGAACCCCTCCACAAATGTTAACCAATACTCTACCTTTGAATTAGAGCATTTCCATACTCATGGTTTTGACAAAGTGAAAATAGAGGTACTGCATATTATCCCTGACCTCTATGCTCGGCTAGAAACTGAATCCCTTGAAATTTTGCAGCATCAGTCTCTTTATCCCTATGGTCTTAATTCCACTCTATCTGACAATAAGCATAATCAGCATAAATTTTCTATACGTGAACTCTTCTTTCTTGTTAATAATAAGAGCTGCACTAGAGGTAATAGAGGACAGAGGTTATTTCGCACATCAAGCAAAGTTGATTTTGCTAACTTGCTAATAACTCTGGAAAGCTTTAAAACTGGCACTAATTTTGTTAAAAATACTTACAAAATACTCAAGTCCTTCAAGCACTCTGTCCTTAAAAGTTTTTTCAAATTCTGGAAAGAAACTGCTGACCATGTTGATAAGCATGTTTTTGCTTTGGTTCTAGACATTCTTAAACATATTCTTAAAGATAAAATTTCTCTTAAAGAATTTTCCAGTAATTTTGTAACCATCAGGTTTCTAAATAAAGCCTATGATCATCTCAATGTAAGGAAGCTGTTCTACAATAATGCAATTTTTTTCCCCATCCACAGGCACCAGTCTATTGTAAGTTTTAAATATGTTAAGACCTTAGGGTCAATAGTTAAAAACTACAAACTTAACTCTTCGAGTTACATTCCTGTAATTACTACATGTTCTTGTGATGAACATAAAGAAACAGTTCACTATGATAAGAATTACAACCATATTATCACCGGAAACTTGAGTTTTGTTGAAAATGAAAAGCTTAGGAATTTATTAGAGTATGGTTCTAAATTTAGACCTTCCTTCACAATTTCCAAAGAAAGGATTCTTGAGAGCTTCACTCAAGATGTTAATAGGTACATCGTAAAAACCAGTTTAACATACAATCAGCCTATTGAGGCCTTCGCAGAATGGAAATATAATGTAATCAATAGCTTCACTTGTGAGTTGGCAGGTCTGGACTTTTGTTTCGATATAAATCTCTTTTTCTCTGGAGATGCTAAAAGTTCACTCTCCAAACTACAAGACCTATTTATTTTTACCACTACGGATAAAGCTAGCAATAATTTTGCAATTATCTGTAAGAAGTTCTATTTTGAATTGTTAACTATGGAACTCAATAATAGAGTAACGTACGAGCCCGTAAGTTATTCTACCAAGCAGTTAGAAAATCGGTTTAAGGCATTCTTCAAAAAACTTAAAATTCCACAAACTAGAAGATATGAGCCTGAATTTCCATTTCTTTTTGCAACGGTTAAGTTTCATAAAGATCCTGTGAAGTTCACGTTCATAGCTAGTGGAGTAAGGAGTCATAAAAAGAAAATAGATCTCGCTTTTGAAGATGTCTTAAAGAAGGTTTTGAAACACATTAGAAACTGTACTAATTTGATGTACAGAGATTTTTGGATAATTAATAATAATGCAGAAGTAATTTCTACTATACTCAAAGTATGTCCCTTAGATATTAATAGTTATGATTTTGAGAACCTATATACTAATCTGCCTCTATCAGATATAATCACTACCTTTAAAGAGCTGTATGCAGAATTTAAACTTAACCAATTTGTTAATGTAGGAGCTTGGAACTCTTATCTCAATTGCTGCATAAAAAATAACCATATCTTATATAATAATACTCTCTATAAGCAAGTGAAAGGTATTCCCATGGGAACATCAACCTCCACGAATATTGCTAATCTATTCCTGTTCTTTAAGGAATATAAATTCATTCAAAATCACCCCACCTGCTCAGATAACTACCTTTACACATTTAGATATATTGATGATCTGCTGTGTATCAATAATTCAGAAGTTATAGAGAGTGATTTTGATAATATCTATCCTAGCTCTCTTAACTTATGTAAAACCAACCACAGTAATCAGGAACTTGAGTTCCTAGACTTAAGCATTGAGCTCAACAGAGGTAACCCATCTATTAGCCTCTTTGATAAAAGAGTTAATTTTCCTTTCAAAGTAATTAAATATCTACACTGCAATAATAACATATCAACCAAAGTAATTGAGAATGTACTAATTTCTCAGGTCCTATGAATTTCAAGAATTTGCAGCAACAATTTGGACTTCAATTACCACATTAATATACTATTAGATAGTTTTCTAGAGAACGAAATTCCTTCTTCTTTCATCAAAAAAACTTTAAGAAAAATTATTCTGAATAATAGAGTAAGGTTGGCAGATCTGCTTTAATTTTCTACACAGTTAATAATATGATTCTGACCAATGAAAGCCGTTTGGAAGTTGGCTAGATGATGCCTATTAACTACTAAAAGGAACCTTAGTGCTATGGATATGAAGGTCCTATTAAAATAAAAAATTAAATAATATAGACAAAATCACAAAAAAGCTTAAAAATCTGTTTATAAAAGAAAATAAAAACAAATAAAAAGAAAACTAGTTATTCACTCACTAGAATAGCTATACTAAAAATAGTAAAACTAACATTAAAATTAATAGGATTCTGAATAATCTATAGAAGCTCACTAAGGTGATTAAATACATGCAAAGATTATTAAATACACTACCGGTGTTTTTTATAATATTTTTCATGTATTCTGGAGAGTTTATTCTGCTCTTTTTGATCATACAGGTCCACAGTCTTAAGTATATATTTTTTTCTCTGGTTAAAATCTCCGCGAGTTGGATTCTTTCAGTGTGTGGAGGCCTTCAGCCCCACCCACACTGCCCCCAGCAACTAGGGAGTGGCAGAGGAGTTTGTTGGAAGTTTGGGGAAAAGGACGGCCATGTTTCCTCTTGTGTGGAGAAAGTTCAGCTGCATAAGAGGTAAGCTCTCTTCATTGTCTTTGGGTTTTAGGTTTTCCAAGTTCAATGTTTGTACTTCTTGTACTTTTTTCTCTGTTATTTTTTGCTTTTTAGCATTTAGGCACTGGCAAGTCTGTTAACTTTTTTGCAGATTTTAACTCTTTCTTTTCTTGGTAACTTTGCGCGTTTTTCAGGAAACTTAGGCCAAGCAGCTGGCCATTCATAGTTCTTGTACTTTGCGCTGGGTTTTCAAAGTAGTTAAGTTCTTAATAACTACTTAATTATGCACTTAAAGCACTTCTGAAATACTTTGTACATATTGCAACTAATTGTTTATATCATATAACCTTCACAAAGCATTTCTTTAGTTAATTATTGTCTTTAATTTATTCTCGTTTTTGTGTTGTCAGAAGTTGTGGAGTAGGGGTTTTAGAATCAAGTTTTCTTTCAAGAATCTGAGTTTTAAATAATTAATATTTCCTTTTTTAATTGCAATGTAAGAATTTGGAAAACTTTTGCATTGCTATTCAGGTTTAAATTCTCTCTCAGGCGAACTTGGCATTTCGTTATAGCTGAACATTATTTCTAATTATTATGTCACTCTCACAACTTGAGTTTTCTTTAATCTTCTTCTTTCTGTTTAATCGTAACAGATGAAGAGCATGGGTCGGGCCAGAAAAGTTATGGATGCAAGCTAAATTGTAAACTAGAGCTAGGTCATACAACTCTGCGGAGGTCATGACATATATATATATTTTTAAACAAATTTTTTGGTGGGCTTATTACTTGCATCTATGGCTTTGCAGAAACCCATTTCCAACTAGGTCTTTGTGGAAGTGAGAAAATGCAGAGTTTTTGCTGGTCCTTGATAAAGCCAAGGCTCAGTATTCTCGACACTTTCCACATTCAGTTGTTTTATTTTAATATATATTTAATATATATATATTATTTTATTTTTATTTTTTTCTCTTTCTACTCACACCGGTAGATACATAACTTTTTCTATGTTGTACTTGGTATGAGTCAAAAATATTTTTTTGCTTAGGTCTCTTCTTAATAGAATGTGAATTCTGAATTTTCATAACTGCTGCGTTGCGCGTTTTGATCTTCAGGTTATTTTGCAACTTTCGTTTTAAATTCAAAGTTTTTCCTTTGTTTTCAGCTTTGCTCTGCAGTATATATATATATATATACTGAAGAGCAAAACTGAAAACTAAGGAAAACCTTTAGAATTTAAAACGAAAGTTGCAAAATAACCTGAAGATCAAAACGCGCAACGCAGCAGTTTTGAAAATTCAGAATTCACATTCTATTAAGAAGAGACCTAAGCAAAAAAAATATATATTTTGACTCATACCAAGTACTACATAGAAAAGGCTATGTATCTACCGGTGTGAGTAAAAGGAGAAAAGATAAAAAAATAAAATAAAACAACTGAATGTAGAAAGTGTCGAGAATACTGAGCCTTGGCTTTATCAAGGACCAGCAAAAACTCTGCATTTTCTCACTTCCACAAAGACCTAGTTGGAAATGGGTTTCTGCAAGGCCATAGATGCAAGTAACAAGCCCACCAAAAATTGTTTTAAAAAATATATATATGTCATGACCTCCGCAGAGTTGTATGACCTAGCACTGGTTAACAATTTCGCTTGCATCCATAACCTTCCTGGCCCGACCCATGCTCTTCATCTGTTACTATTAAACAGAGAGAAGAAGATTAAAGAGAACTCAAGCTGTGAGAGTGACATAATAATTAGAAATAATTTTCAGCTATAACGAGATGCCAAGTTCGCCTGAGAGAGCATTTAAACCTAAAAAGCAATGCAAAAGAAATCCAAATTTTTACATTGCAATTAAAAAAGGAAATATTAATTTTTTAAAACTCAGATTTTTGAAAGAAAACTTGATTCTAAAACCCCCTACTCTACAAATTCTGACAACACAAAAACGAGAATAAATTAAAGACAATAATTAACTAAAGAAAAGCTTTGTGAAAGTTATATGACTTAAACAATTAGTTGCAATATGTACAAAGTATTTCAGCAGTGCTTTAAGTGCATAATTAAGTAGTTATTAAGAACTTAACTACTTTGAAAATACAGCGCAAAGAAAAGGAACTATGCTTAGCCATCTGCTGGGCCTAAGTATCCTACAGGACGCGCAAAGCTACCAAGAAAAGAAAGAGTTAAAACCCGCAAAAATGTTAACAGACAAGCCAGTGCCTAAAAGCTGAAAAGCAAAAACAACAGAGAAAAAAGTACAAGAAGTACAAACATTGAACTTATAAAACCTAAAACCCAAAGACAAGGAAGAGAGCTTACCTCTTACGCAACTAAACTTTCTCCACACAAGAGAAAAACATGGCTGACCTCTTCCCCAAACGTCCTAACACTTCTGCCACTCCCTAGTCGCTGGGGCAGTGTGGGTGGGGCTGATGGCCTCCTCATACTGAAAGAAACCAACTCGCGGAGATTTTAACTAGAGAAAAATATATATATATATACTTAAGACTGTGGATCTGTATGATCAGAAAGAGCAGAATTAACTCTCCAGAATACAAGAGAAATATTATAAATTACACAAGGGGTGTATTTAATAATCTTTGCATGTATTAAATCACCTTAGTGAGCTTCTATAGATTATTCAGAATCTTATTAATTTTAATGTTAGTTTTACTATTTTTAGTATAGCTATCCTAGTGATGAATAACTAGTTTTCTTTTTTATTTGTTTTTATTTTCTTTTATAAACAGATTTTTAAGCTTTTTTTGTGATTTTGTCTATATTATTTAATTTTTGTTTTAATAGGACCTTCATATCCATAGCACTAAGGTTCCTTTTAGTAGTTAATAGGCATCCTCTAGCCAACTTCCTTACGGCTTTGATTGGTCAGAATCATATTATTAACTGTGTAGAAAATTAAAGCAGATCTGCCAACCTTACTCTATTATTCAGAATAATTTTTCTTAAAGTTCTTTTGATGAAAGAAGAAGGAATTTCGTTCTCTAGAAAACTATCTAATAGTATATTAATGTGGTAATTGAAGTCCAAATTGTTGCTGCAAATTCTTAGGACCTGAGAAATTAGTACATTCTCAATTACTTTGGTTGATATGTTATTATTCCAGTGTAGATATTTAATTACTTTGAAAGGAAAATTAACTCTTTTATCAAAGAGGCTAATAGATGGGTTACCTCTGTTGAGCTTAATGCTTAAGTCTAGGAACTCAAGTTTCTGATTACTGTGGTTGGTTTTACATAAGTTAAGAGAGCTAGGATAGATATTATCAAAATCACTCTCTATGACTTCTGAATTATTGATACACAGCAGATCATCAATATATCTAAATGTGTAAAGGTAGTTATCTGAGCAGGTGGGGTGATTTTTAATGAATTTATATTCCTTAAAGAACAGGAATAGATTAGCGATATTCGTGGAGGTTGATGTTCCCATGGGAATACCGTTCACTTGCTTATAGAGAGTATTATTATATAAGATATGGTTATTTTTTATGCAGCAATTGAGATAAGAGTTCCAAGCTCCTACATTAACAAATTGGTTAAGTTTAAATTCTGCATACAGCTCTTTAAAGGTAGTGATTATATCTGATAGAGGCAGATTAGTATATAGGTTCTCAAAATCATAACTATTAATATCTAAGGGACATACTTTGAGTATAGTAGAAATTACTTCTGCATTATTATTAATTATCCAAAAATCTCTGTACATCAAATTAGTACAGTTTCTAATGTGTTTCAAAACCTTCTTTAAGACATCTTCAAAAGCAAGATCTATTTTCTTTTTATGACTCCTTACTCCACTAGCTATGAACCTGAACTTCACAAGATCTTTATGAAACTTAACCGTTGCAAAAAGAAATGGAAATTCAGGCTCATATCTTCTAGTTTGTGGAATTTTAAGTTTCTTGAAGAATGCCTTAAACCGATTTTCTAACTGCTTGGTAGAATAACTTACGGGCTCGTACGTTACTCTATTATTGAGTTCCATAGTTAACAATTCAAAATAGAACTTCTTACAGATAATTGCAAAATTATTGCTAGCTTTATCCGTAGTGGTAAAAATAAATAGGTCTTGTAGTTTGGAGAGTGACCTTTTAGCATCTCCAGAGAAAAAGAGATTTCTATCGAAACAAAAGTCCAGACCTGCCAACTCACAAGTGAAGCTATTGATTACATTATATTTCCATTCTACGAAGGCCTCAATAGGCTGATTGTATGTTAAACTGGTTTTTACGATGTACCTATTAACATCTTGAGTGAAGCTCTCAAGAATCCTTTCTTTGGAAATTGTGAAGGAAGGTCTAAATTTAGAACCATACTCTAATAAATTCCTAAGCTTTTCATTTTTAACAAAACTCAAGTTTCCAGTGATAATATGGTTGTAATTCTTATCATAGTGAACTGTTTCTTTATGTTCATCACAAGAACATGTAGTAATTACAGGAATGTAACTCGAAGAGTTAAGTTTGTAGTTTTTAACTATTGACCCTAAGGTCTTAACATATTTAAAACTTACAATAGACTGGTGCCTGTGGATGGGGAAAAAAATTGCATTATTGTAGAACAGCTTCCTTACATTGAGATGATCATAGGCTTTATTTAGAAACCTGATGGTTACAAAATTACTGGAAAATTCTTTAAGAGAAATTTTATCTTTAAGAATATGTTTAAGAATGTCTAGAACCAAAGCAAAAACATGCTTATCAACATGGTCAGCAGTTTCTTTCCAGAATTTGAAAAAACTTTTAAAGTTATGAAATGACAAACGTTGTTTGACATGTAAATCTGCAGATCCTAACCTGTATTCTTCTGTTGCGGATAATCGCTCCAACAAGTTTTGCAAAGCCTACAATACCATCTATAAGCTCACCTGTACTGTCTGCAACCTTAGCTATATTGGCCAAAGTAAAAATCCTCTTCATCTTAGGATAAATGGTCACAGGTCTCTAGTTAACAAGTTCTCTAATTCAGGAGTGAACCCCTCCACAAATGTTAACCAATACTCTACCTTTGAATTAGAGCATTTCCATACTCATGGTTTTGACAAAGTGAAAATAGAGGTACTGCATATTATCCCTGACCTCTATGCTCGGCTAGAAACTGAATCCCTTGAAATTTTGCAGCATCAGTCTCTTTATCCCTATGGTCTTAATTCCACTCTATCTGACAATAAGCATAATCAGCATAAATTTTCTATACGTGAACTCTTCTTTCTTGTTAATAATAAGAGCTGCACTAGAGGTAATTGAGGACAGAGGTTATTTTGCACATCAAGCAAAGTTGATTTTGCTAACTTGCTAATAACTCTGGAAAGCTTTAAAACTGGCACTAATTTTGTTAAAAATACTTACAAAATACTCAAGTCCTTCAAGCACTCTGTCCTTAAAAGTTTTTTCAAATTCTGGAAAGAAACTGCTGACCATGTTGATAAGCATGTTTTTGCTTTGGTTCTAGACATTCTTAAACATATTCTTAAAGATAAAATTTCTCTTAAAGAATTTTCCAGTAATTTTGTAACCATCAGGTTTCTAAATAAAGCCTATGATCATCTCAATGTAAGGAAGCTGTTCTACAATAATGCAATTTTTTTCCCCATTCACAGGCACCAGTCTATTGTAAGTTTTAAATATGTTAAGACCTTAGGGTCAATAGTTAAAAACTACAAACTTAACTCTTCGAGTTACATTCCTGTAATTACTACATGTTCTTGTGATGAACATAAAGAAACAGTTCACTATGATAAGAATTACAACCATATTATCACCGGAAACTTGAGTTTTGTTGAAAATGAAAAGCTTAGGAATTTATTAGAGTATGGTTCTAAATTTAGACCTTCCTTCACAATTTCCAAAGAAAGAATTCTTGAGAGCTTCACTCAAGATGTTAATAGGTACATCGTAAAAACCAGTTTAACATACAATCAGCCTATTGAGGCCTTCGCAGAATGGAAATATAATGTAATCAATAGCTTCACTTGTGAGTTGGCAGGTCTGGACTTTTGTTTCGATAGAAATCTCTTTTTCTCTGGAGATGCTAAAAGGTCACTCTCCAAACTACAAGACCTATTTATTTTTACCACTATGGATAAAGCTAGCAATAATTTTGCAATTATCTGTAAGAAGTTCTATTTTGAATTGTTAACTATGGAACTCAATAATAGAGTAACGTACGAGCCCGTAAGTTATTCTACCAAGCAGTTAGAAAATCGGTTTAAGGCATTCTTCAAGAAACTTAAAATTCCACAAACTAGAAGATATGAGCCTGAATTTCCATTTCTTTTTGCAACGGTTAAGTTTCATAAAGATCCTGTGAAGTTCAGGTTCATAGCTAGTGGAGTAAGGAGTCATAAAAGAAAATAGATCTCGCTTTTGAAGATGTCTTAAAGAAGGTTTTGAAACACATTAGAAACTGTACTAATTTGATGTACAGAGATTTTTGGATAATTAATAATAATGCAGAAGTAATTTCTACTATACTCAAAGTATGTCCCTTAGATATTAATAGTTATGATTTTGAGAACCTATATACTAATCTGCCTCTATCAGATATAATCACTACCTTTAAAGAGCTGTATGCAGAATTTAAACTTAACCAATTTGTTAATGTAGGAGCTTGGAACTCTTATCTCAATTGCTGCATAAAAAATAACCATATCTTATATAATAATACTCTCTATAAGCAAGTGAATGGTATTCCCATGGGAACATCAACCTCCACGAATATTGCTAATCTATTCCTGTTCTTCAAGGAATATAAATTCATTAAAAATCACCCCACCTGCTCAGATAACTACCTTTACACATTTAGATATATTGATGATCTGCTGTGTATCAATAATTCAGAAGTTATAGTGATTTTGATAATATCTATCCTAGCTCTCTTAACTTATGTAAAACCAACCACAGTAATCAGGAACTTGAGTTCCTAGACTTAAGCATTAAGCTCAACAGAGGTAACCCATCTATTAGCCTCTTTGATAAAAGAGTTAGTTTTCCTTTCAAAGTAATTAAATATCTACACTGGAATAATAACATATCAACCAAAGTAATTGAGAATGTACTAATTTCTCAGGTCCTAAGAATTTCAAGAATTTGCAGCAACAATTTGGACTTCAATTACCACATTAATATACTATTAGATAGTTTTCTAGAGAACGAAATTCCTTCTTCTTTCATCAAAAGAACTTTAAGAAAAATTATTCTGAATAATACAGTAAGGTTGGCAGATCTGCTTTAATTTTCTACACAGTTAATAATATGATTCTGACCAATCAAAGCTGTAAGGAAGTTGGCTAGAGATGCCTATTAACTACTAAAAGGAACCTTAGTACTATGGATATGAAGGTCCTATTAAAACAAAAAATTAAATAATATAGACAAAATCACAAAAAAAAGCTTAAAAATCTGTTTATAAAAGAAAATAAAAACAAATAAAAAAGAAAATTAGTTATTCATCACTAGGATAGCTATACTAAAAATAGTAAAACTAACATTAAAATTAATAAGATTCTGAATAATCTATAGAAGCTCACTAAGGTGATTTAATACATGCAAAGATTATTAAATACACCACTTGTGTATTTTATAATATTTCTTATGTATTCTGGAGAGTTAATTCTGCTCTTTCTGATCATACAGATCCACAGTCTTAAGTATATATATTTTTTTTTCTCTGGTTAAAATCTCCGCGAGTTGGTTTCTTTCAGTATGAGGAGGCCATCAGCCCCACCCACACTGCCCCCCAGCGACTAGGGAGTGGCAGAAGTGTTAGGACGTTTGGGGAAGAGGTCAGCCATGTTTTTCTCTTGTGTGGAGAAAGTTTAGTTGCGTAAGAGGTAAGCTCTCTTCCTTGTCTTTGGGTTTTAGGTTTTATAAGTTCAATGCTTGTACTTCTTGTACTTTTTTCTCTGTTGTTTTTTGCTTTTCAGCTTTTAGGCACTGGCTTGTCTGTTAACATTTTTGCGGGTTTTAACTCTTTCTTTTCTTGGTAGCTTTGCGCGTCCTGTAGGATACTTAGGCCCAGCAGATAGCTAAGCATAGTTCCTTTTCTTTGTGCTGTATTTTCAAAGTAGTTAAGTTCTTAATAACTACTTAATTATGCACTTAAAGCACTGCTGAAATACTTTGTACATATTGCAACTAATTGTTTAAGTCATATAACTTTCACAAAGCTTTTCTTTAGTTAATTATTGTCTTTAATTTATTCTCGTTTTTGTGTTGTCAGAAGTTGTAGAGTAGGGGGTTTTAGAATCAAGTTTTCTTTCAAAAATCTGAGTTTTAAAAAATTAATATTTCCTTTTTTAATTGCAATGTAAAAATTTGGATTTCTTTTGCATTGCTTTTCAGGTTTAAATGCTCTCTCAGGCGAACTTGGCATCTCGTTATAGCTGAAAATTATTTCTAATTATTATGTCACTCTCACAGCTTGAGTTCTCTTTAATCTTCTTCTCT
This sequence comes from Macrothele yani, assembly GCA_039090855.1. Classification (NCBI taxonomy): domain Eukaryota; kingdom Metazoa; phylum Arthropoda; class Arachnida; order Araneae; family Macrothelidae; genus Macrothele; species Macrothele yani. Next base: position 82,185,736 of record CM077018.1, read on the forward strand.
CTGTTTAATAGTAACAGATGAAGAGCATGGGTCGGGCCAGGAAGGTTATGGATGCAAGCGAAATTGTTAACCAGTGCTAGGTCATACAACTCTGCGGAGGTCATGACATATATATATTTTTTAAAACAATTTTTGGTGGGCTTGTTACTTGCATCTATGGCCTTGCAGAAACCCATTTCCAACTAGGTCTTTGTGGAAGTGAGAAAATGCAGAGTTTTTGCTGGTCCTTGATAAAGCCAAGGCTCAGTATTCTCGACACTTTCTACATTCAGTTGTTTTATTTTATTTTTTTATCTTTTCTCCTTTTACTCACACCAGTAGATACATAACCTTTTCTATGTAGTACTTGGTATGAGTCAAAAAAATATATATTTTTTTTGCTTAGGTCTCTTCTTAATAAAATATATATATATCATCATCATCATCATCATCATCAACCATTATCAATCCACTGCTGGACGAAGGTCTCCCCAAGTTTCCTCCACAACGGTCTGTCTTGTGATAGTCTCCTCCATGTCACTCCTGCATACTTTCGAATTTCATCCACCCATCTCCCATGTGGTCTTCTTCTGGGTCTTTTCCTGTCCCTTGGAATCCAATCTAAAATTTCGGCTGTCCATCGATGATCTGTCCTTCTGGCAGTATGTCCAGCCCATTGCCATTTCAGGGATTTAACTCTGATCATGATGTCTTCCACTCTTGTCATTTTTCGGATCCACGAGTTCCTCTTCTTATCTCTCCTGGTTACACCAAGTATGCACCTCTCCATGCTTCTTTGAGTTGTCTGCAGCCTTTGTATGTCTCTTTTAGTTAAGGTCCACGTCTCTGCACCATACGTAAGCACTGGAAGGATGCATTGATCAAACACTTTTCTTTTAAGACATATATATATATATATATGTATGTATGAAAATCTAGCCAATTGCCAAAACTTCAAAGATCGCAGCTGAAACTTTGATTTGAAAGCTATTTAACAGAACTGCTAAAATTAAAATTAAAAATTAGTTATTTAGAACAGTTTTTGATAAAAAAAATCCACAAAAATGTATTCAGAAATAAAAAGCTGGCGAAATGAAGGTATGCAAGGAGAGAATCCTCAAAATCACCTCATTAAACAAGTGTTGATGACACAGAAAAGGAAGCAGATGGGTTAAAAACCATCCTGTGAATAAAAGGTAGTAATTTTAAATTATCTTAAAATGACATCAGCAGAAAGCAAGTAATTATTGAATTAGATAGCATATTTAGCTCCATGGAAAACCTGGATCCTGTAGTAGCAGGTAAAATGAGATAAGAATTATCTTATTAATTAATTTCTGAAAAATAAAAGCAAAAAGTAAAATTAATGTAAACTATCCCATGTTTCTAAAAGAAAAAAGTAATGAAGAAATTACATTAAAAGAGATGAGAGTAAAGTTGTAGTTTTACTAGAAAAAGAATGTAAAAGATTAAACAAAAAAGCCTTCATGAAAAGCTCAAAGAAAATACAGTGGACCTAACTAAATTTCTCAAAATTAATCAAGTCACTGAGGAGAAAGAAAACAGTTATTTGATAATTACAAAGACTTTTCAAAATTACACTACAGGAATCTGCAAATATATGCTAGAATAAAGCTATATAAATCAGCAACTCCCATTCATAATTTATTATTTTTATAGCCAACACCAAACACTTCCCACTTTCAAACCTCTCTTACTACCTACCTTCTTAATCACTTGAAAAAACACTTCCTCATTCCTCCAGCATTAATAGAAAAATTCAAAAGAAGTGGTCAGTAAATTGGAAGTTTTTCCTGTTATGGAACACCTCATTTTAGGAAGCTACAAAGGTGGATCAAAAAGCTTGAATAAAAAACAAATAAAAAATCAAAAGTTTATTGAACAAAAAAATAAATATAAAATCAAAAGTTTGTTGAATAAAAAAAACAAGTAAAAGAGATATACTCAGGGGATGTATATTGGTTTAAAAGTACAACATTTATTCATTTTTCAACATATTTACCTAAGGACTGTAAGTGTTTATCGGAACATGTGATTAACATTTCCATATCTGTACAGAAAAATTCTCCTCCAGTTTAGTGCAACCAGTTAGTTAACAACCACAGTTTTCACACCCTCGTCGGTTTGAAATCATTGCCCACTAAGGCCTTGTTTCACTTTGCCAAACAAATGGTAGTCACACATGGGGATAAGTTGCGGCTGTGCGGTGGATGTTGCCACACATCCCACTTGAATGATGGTTTCTGTGCTGGTCAGCGGCGTATCTTGGGTCCGAGACCTGGGCTATCTCCCACCACCCCCTTAACCCCCAGTACTGTTTTTTTTTAAATTGTAAAGTTTAATTTTTAATTGTTAAGTAATAGAAGTAACTTTTTTTCTAAATTTTAGATACATGCCATTGCTAACATGATACCAAATAATTATGAGGATTAGGATTTGAACACTTATTTGTACATCAACTCCATTCTTCTTCTCAATTCTTTTTTTGTACATGAATTCCATTCTTCTTCTGAATACTTTATTTGTACATGAACTCCATTCTTCTCCTTTTGTGTGAACTTGAGTGCTACGTTTTCATAAAATGTTTCTTCCAAGTACTTTTTTTATATTTAAAAAATGTTTTTCTCTATTGACAAAATAGCCAAGATTTTCACATGTGCAATCCTTGTGTGGCTCTAAGATATATCTCGATTCTTTTTAATGCTGAAAATCTTCTTTCGGCAGTTGCAGTTGTTGATGGAAAGTTTAATATGAGGTCTGCTAATTTGCACACCTCACTAAACACTTTGTCCAATTTATTCAACTTTATGTAACATGCAATGTCTCTAACTGATTTGTTTTTGTGTTCATCAAAGAAATAAAACACCTTCAGTTCATTTTTTAGTCGAGCTGTATCAAAATTTGAAGCATAGAGTTCTTTAAGTTCTGACAGCAGCTGTTCAGGGAAGCTTTCACAAAACTTATCAAAACAGTTTGAATCCAACAAAGCCACGAATTCAAGATATAATATCTATGATGATTTTAATTCATTGGCACTTCACAAAAACTGAAACAACTCTCGCGAAAAACTTATAGGCTGGAGTATGCAAGTGACTGAGATAGTCTAACTTTTCTTTTTTCTGAGCAAACCATTTCCCAAAGAAATGGCCCATTCCCCTCTACCAGCTGATTCATGTTGCCATGGAAACGCTAGCAGGCGATTGTACGGAAGGTTTTCGCATCAGAACTGCGAAGACTCTGGAAGAGCTGCATGTGTTATGCCATTGGTTTTCGCTCTCCAGACTGAGTCAAAGAAGCGAATCTGCACTCATTTTTTTTTCGCACCGAAAGCATAGACATATTTTAATACTGTTGATAATCGACTTTTATTTGTGTATATTTAATTCAGTTTTATTTGTGCATTCTCTGGGCTTCACAGCTATCCTTGAATATATGCCACTGGTGGTAGTCTGTGAGTAAACATGGCACCCATCTCACACACAATTTCTGAAATCCCAGCTGCTTTTGAGTGATGGAATGCACAGTCGCATACGAAATGTCTAACGTACTGGCAATTTCCTTGATTTTGATACGCCTATTATCCCTGTGTCATGTAGTCAATGGCAGCAACATGCTCCGAAGTGCTGGATATTGATGGTCTGTTTTCACGGTATTCATCTGTCAAATTTGTGCTACCCTTTTCGAATTATTGGAACCATTTTACAATTGCCAGGCAAGACATGGCATTTTCCCTGTATACAGCACAGATTTCACAATGGATGTCAGTGCAATTGAGGCACTTAGCCCACAAAAATCGAATGGTTCCTCGCACTTCCAATTTGAAGTAAGAATCCAGTTGACGCACCATTACCAACTGCTTCCTGCACACACCTTACGCAGTTACTCAACTAAAACACCTCCCGTCTGCAGCTCTGACGTACTGTCTACTTTGCTCCCAAGTACACATGGTCAGTGTTGCATTCAGAGATTTTTTCGATGTAGGGGTGGGGCTAAATTTTGAGGGGGGCTGAAACTTGTCGACTGATTATATACATATAATCACAATTTTATTATATATCATCATCATTGTCAACCATTATCAATACACTGCTGGACAAAGGTCTCCTTAAGTTTCCTCCACAATGGTCTGTCTTGTGCCAGCCTCCTCCATGTCACTCCCACATACTTTCGAATTTCATCCACCCATCTCCCATGTGGTCTTCTTCTGGGTCTTTTCCCTGTCCCTTGGAATCCAATCTAAAATTTTGGCTGTCCATTGATGGTCTGTCCTTTTGGCAGTATGTCCAGCCCATTGCCATTTCAGGGATTTAACTCTGATCATGACGTCTTCCACTCTTGTCATTTTTCGGATCCACGAGTTCCTCTTCTTATCTCTCCTGGTTACACCAAGCATGCACCTCTCCATGCTGCTTTCAGTTGTCTGCAGCCTTTGTATGTCTCTTTTAGTTAAGGTCCATGTCTCTGCACCATACGTAAGCACTGGAAGGATGCATTGATCAAACACTTTTCTTTTAAGACATAATGGCATATTGCTCTTGAAAATTATGCTGTTTCTTCCAAAAGCTCTCCAGGAAAGTTTTGTACGCCAATTAATTTCTTCATCAATGTGACCCTCACTTGATATCTGCTATCCAAGATAAACATACGTGTCTGTTATCTCCAGCTTTTCTCCATCAATTGATAAATCTTCATTTCTTGTAAAAAGCATTGAACATCACTTTTGTCTTCTGAAAGTTCATTTTTAATCCCACTTCTTTACTCTTGTCAGCAAGTTCCTGGATCATACTCTGCAGCTCTGATGGGGTAGTTTCAAAAAATGACTATGTCATCAACAAAACGAAGGTGGGTTAGATAATCTCCATTAATCTTTATTCCTTTTTTTCCCAGTTCAGTGATTGAAAGACATTTTCCATTGTGGCATTAAAGAGCTTCGGAGATATGGTGTCACCTTGTCTCACTCCCTTTCCAATTTTTATGTGTGTTGCATTTTCAAAAAGCTGAATCTTTGCACTTGCATTTTCATAGATGTTATTAATAATATTAATGTATGCATCTTCAATACCGCAGGATTTCAGAGCCATTGTAACTGCTGATGGTTTCACCGAATCAAAGGCTTTTTCATAATCGATAAAACCAATGCACAATGGAAGTTCATATTCCCTCGCTCTTTCAATTAGTTCTCTCAGTACATGGATATGATCTATTGTGCTGTAGCCACTCCTGAATACAGCTTGTTCTCTCGGTTGAGCCATGTCCAGTGTTACCTTCAAACGGTGTGAAAGAACTTTAGTGAAGATTTTATAAACCACTGATAGGAGGCTGATAGGTCTGTAGTTCCTGGGATCCTCAATGTCACCTTTTTTATGCAGCAGGATCATTGTAGCGTTGTTCCAATCCTCAGGAATCTTCCCTTCATTAAGGCATCGAGTGAAAATTTGGGCGAGTACTGTTTCGATTTCTCCACTTGCTTCTTGTATGATGTCTACAGTAATTCCATCTTCTCCTAGAGCTTTTCCCTATTTCATGTTTAAGATTGCATGTGCAATTTCTGCTGGGAGGACTGGAAGAACTCTGGTACCTTTCATGATGTCTGAAGTACATGTATTATCCCTTTCATATATATAATACATAATTTTAAATAGAGTATAAAATTTTCTTATGCTTGTATATCGCAAATGCAAATTCGAAGAAATCTGCACATACAACATACAAGTGATTAAAAAAGTAAAAACATAATGCCTTTGCTTTAATTCAGTAATGCACCATGGATTTCAACATGGGATGGTGTAAAATATTGAGGATGCTGGTAAGACAACCTTGTGCTGGCGAAAATCTCCCCCAAAACATGAGGAGTGGTAAAAATGTCCTCTCCTTACTGCTAACGCATTTCTGATTATTAAGGAATCATTACAGTGTTACCTGAAAATGTATAGTGTAAACCACTCCCCTGCCACTTGGTTTCAGCCCCCTTTGGATTAGCATATAGTAGAGAGTAAAAAAAAAAACTGTTTGGATGCCAATATAAAAATAAGCGGTGCCCCCCCTCCCCCAGTGCAAAGCACCCACCACCAAAAAAAAAAAAAAAAAAAACAACAACCTTATTATGGGAACAATTTCTAATAATTTGCTATTGTTAAAAATTACTTAGTAAATATTTTGTTGTCCTGAAAGCACCAACACCTCGCGTTAGCTACACCTAGGCTTATACATGGAAAGTCGGCATCCAGAAGACAAACAAAATATGGTGATGAATTGCAGCACAAACATCTCTACTCTGTGCAATTAGATTTTTATTGCGGGAATAGTCACAGTTGTCAGTGCATGAAAAATTGCCCCTTCAGCGAGGACTGTTTAATGTTTTATTTGAGGATGATAGAAATTTCAGATTGAAATCCATATGGATGTTTTCTTTTATTATTATTATTATTATAATATTTTCACTCATTTTCTTATTTCTTTTTAAATTAATTTTTGGAAATATTCGGCTATAAATGAACACAATTAAACTAAATATAAGAAATCGCCCAAAAACCTATGGGGGGTCGTGGATGGGGGGGGGCGTAAGCACCTCCGAGAAGATGCCTGAATACATCACTGCACATGGTCTGACTGCAATCCCACTCCAGATGGCGCTAAGTGTAACTTACTTTTAGATTCACCTATGTAGATGTAGTCTCCATGTACACCAGTGACGTAGGGTGACCAAAAATTTATCTGAGCTAAATATTTTTAAAATTGCTCTCAACCTTCTTCTATGCTATGAAATATAATTTCAGTGGATTTTGAGGTTTCCAATTGCCACCTGCTGAAATCATACTTAACCACACAGAACGCAAGGAAGAAATTTAATTTATATATATGTAGTGATGTATAATATAAAAAGAACAGCAGAAACAACACAAAGTATGTTTGTTTTCATTTCCACTTAATCAGAAAATTTTGCTGCATCACTCCACATCAAAAGTTCCGACTGATTCTTATGTTTTTACACCTAGCAAATATTTGGCCCACGTGGGCCCAAGTTTCTAAAGTTATTTTTTTCTTTATGTCATAATAAACTACAAGGATGTTCCAATAAAAAGTCCATTTGTTCACTTTACTTATACGAGTGAACCAAACAGCTTGACTACACAAACTAAAATCTGCTGCTCACTGGCTGATGTGAAAGCAACCAGTCCCGGAAGACAGTTTTACACATGTGCAGTGCAGCATGCATCTGGCCATTCATTACTGTTCTTGGAGGCTTTGCCAGGACATAGAACTGAAATTGCCAGAACATAGAACAACTTCTCTAGGACAAAGAACTGAAATGTAATGCCAAGAATACATGACACTCAACAGCTTAAATATGAATAAGTGTAAACTATATATCTGGCTTCATATATTAGGTGATCTGTGGAAAATGCATGCAAAGCTCTTATGTCCATTAGATCCAATTTTTCCTTGCAGAGCAGCACATTTCAATCATTGAGTGAAAAACCCCTAATCCCTGCATAGAAATAGGTTTGGAGATTTAGTTGGTAACAGTGTCATACTCAGCATCTGCTGTGAAGAAGAATGGCATCATACAGTATTGAAAAGATGTTTATGGCATTGGCGACGCCAGAAATTCAGAGCTGGGGGACTATTAAGGGGCTAAGTATTGTTCGAGGAGGCACAAATTTTAAACTGCTTGGAAGAAAATTTTTCCAAAAATTCCATTTCTGTACATTTTACTCGACGCTGATGATGTTATCCCCAATAAAAACAGAAGCAGTTATCAGGTATGTATTCTATGTAGTATTTTTTTTCAATGTATGTAAGCACTGAGAACAATGGATACAAACCTTCATGGCCTTTAACAAGTTAGCATTTTGTAATTTTAGCTTACATACATCAGTTTTTTAAATACTAGGTATTTGCTGTCATAAGGATGCTCATAAATTTTAGTTTGTTACCCAACACAAGGAATCTCTCTCTCTCTCTCTCTCTCACTTTTTCATCTGTTTAAGCTAATAATTACAAAAATGGTATTTTCTACTACTCTCTACATTCGCTTAGAACTCCCTCCATTTCTCATAATACAACACTAAATTTAACAAATAATTAATTTTATATAACAAAACTTTTGTGAATTCAAAAAATTTATATACATTTATCCAAGTTCCATCAAATCTTAGATGGCTATACTTACCATGTGTTCTGATTGCTTAAATATTTCAGGGGGCGGGGGCTAAAGGGTAGGCTCAAAAAAAAAGTTGAAAGGCCGTGCACACAGGCTGACCGTCAGTGAAAACACAGAAGAGTTGCTGCAGCTTAGATATTTTGTATCATAATCTGGGGAAAAGCTTCAAAAGATGTAGGTGTCCTACAGCACAGCCAGACAGATTTATTAGTGATTTGGAAGCATACCCTTACAAAATTCAGCTCAGCCAGCCTTTAACACCAAAATGCCAAGCAGTGCCATCTTCAGTTTCTCATACAATTTGATGAACTCTTACTGCAACAACCTGACATTATTAACAAGATTAAGGTTTCCAATGAAGCCTATTTTTATTTAGACAAGTATATGAATTAAAAAAAAATGCACAACATTGGGTTCTGGAGAATCCACATGCCGTTATTGACAATTCCGTTACATCCAGAAAGGGTCAGTGGTGTGGTATGCACTCTTTGCGCATAGGATTTGTGAGCAGTTTTTTGTTGATGGAAATGCCACAAATGAATTCTATTCTCCTTGTCACTAGGGACTAATTTGGGCCAATACTATTGGGTTGTCGGAAAAGTCACGACGTATTTTGGCACCCGATGGCGGTTGGGCTGTTTTGAAAGTACTAGAGGCACGCGCAGCTCTCCATCGCTTTGACATTCGACCGGTGCCAATTCTAGCTGCAGTCTAAACGGAATAGTGAGCGATTTGGTTGATTTGCGGAGATTTGACATCAAGTTGAAGATGGAAGACCAAACTGTGCATTTTAGCCATATTTTACTGTTTTACTTCCGTAAAGGGAAGAATGCGTGTCAAGCTTGTGAAAAGTTGCGTAAAGTGTACGGTGATAATGCTCTACAAGAACGTGCCAGCGGTGGTTCGCAAAACTCCATGCTGGTGATTTTGACCTCAACAATACTCCTCAGTCCGGGAGGCCAACCGAGGTTGATGATGACCAAATCAAGGCATTGATCAAGTCAAACCCACGTTACATGACGAGAGATTGCAGACACATTGCACATCCATCATTCAAGTGTTCACGACCACCTGAAGAAGTTTGGATACGTAAGCAAGCTCGATGTGTGGGTTCCTCATGGACTCAAAGAAGCTGAATCGATGGCGCGTATAAACATCTGCGATATGCTCATTAAACGTGAGGAAAACGATTCTGTTTTGAAGCGACTGATAACTGGTGACGAAAAGTGGATTGTGTACAACAATGTGCTGCACAAACCGTCTTGGTCCTGACTGGCTGCTTTGCCTCAAACGACATCCAAAGCAGACATTCATCAGCAGAAGGTTCTAGTCTGTGTGGTGGGATTTTAAAGGCGTCTTGTTTTTCGAGCTCCTACCACGGAACCAAACAATCAATTCGAATGTGTACTGTCGGCAATTGGACAGTTTGAACGAATCCATCATCCAGAAAAGTCCAGAGCTCGTTCATCGTAAAGGTGTTGTGTTCCATCAAGACAATGCGAGACCACACACAAGTTTGATCGCCCACCAAAAATTATTGGAGCTTGGGTCGGATGTGTTGCCACACCCAGCATACTCGCCTGACCTTGCGTCGTCAGACTTCCACTTGTTTCGCTCTCTTCAACAGTCTTTGCGTAGTATAACGTTCAATTAAGACGAGGCTGTAAATCAGCACCTTGTACAGTTTTTTGCCACAAAAGACAGGTCCTATGAACGAGGCATTCTGCAGCTCACTGAAAGATGACAAAAGGTTATCGAACAAAACGGGCATTATATCATCGATTAATCTTTGCTGTTTCTATCAATAAATGACCTTTGCAAAACATGGCTAAAATACATGACTTTTCAGACAACCCAATATATGGCTGATGTAGATATGAAGTGGTTTTAATAGGATGAATAATATGATATTTGCACACTTTGAACTGAAAAGAAAAACATCTTCATAACAGCAGTTCTAGTGCAAATGTACACAGTCAAGTCACATCATTGTGACCACCTCCTACTTTTGATGTCAACAGCACGAAGCCAATGAAAGAAGGCATATGTCATGAGCTGGCTTGGAGAGTACATAAGGTGCACTGTAGGCATTCTGAAAACATATTCGTTGTTGCCATGGATAAAAGGAGCGATTTATCAGATTTATAAAAAAGGATGATTACCAGCTTTCAGGCCAAGGGTGACAGTATTTCTGAAACAGAGCAGTTTATGAACTGTTCATGTGCTGCTGTGGTTAAAAAGTGCATCAAGATTGGAGAAATGGCGCCATTGCAAATAAGCGATGTGGAAACTGTGGAGCAACTCACTGGCCAAATGTACCAGGGGCCTACCAGAAGTGTGTCTAAAACGACACTTAAGCTAACCCTGCAGCGTACGGGGCTCCAATGCTGACGGATGGTCACTGCACCTATGCTAATGAAGGTGCATCGGCAGAAAAGGCTTACATTTGTACGGCAGTATCGGAATTATACCTCCATTGATTACCAAAGGATTGCTTTCTCCGACGAGTCACGTTTTCTGCTTCATCGAACGGGTGAATGTTGGCGTATAAGGCAAGACACATCGGAGAACATACTCTCTTCAACCATTGCTAGCAGAACACAACCTGGTGGGAGCAGTGCTCAGTCTGGGTAATGTTTTTGTGGTATTCTTTGGGTCCACTCATACCTGTGGAAGGTACTATGGACCGAATTCATTATGAATCCAACCTTGCAGAACACGTAGACCCATAAATGCAGATTGTCTTCCCTGGGGCGGATGGGATCTTCCAGCATGACAATGCGACGTGTCAGACAGCTAAAAATGGCCAAGAGTCATTAGCAAGAGCATGATTAAGACTTCAAAGTACTTCCCTGGGGTCCTAATTTCCCAGACTTAAAACCTAATTGAGCATCAGTGGGACCACCTCGATCGTGTTGTTCGCTCTATGAATCCTCCACCACGCACCCTCCAGCAGCTCTGAGATGCACTGCAGTCAGCATGGCTACACATACCTGTGAACACTTTCCAGCACCTTACTGAGTCACTCCCAGCCAGTCTAGCTGCTGTCCGTGCTGCACACGACGGTTACTCTGGATATTAGCTGGTGGTTGCAATAATGTGACTCGACTGTGTTTTATGCAAAAAAATAAATTAATTAAAAGAGTGAAAAGGAGCTTTTGTAATCAAAAGTACCCTGATCTTTTAAATTTTGTCTAAGCGCATTAAAAAACTTTTAATGTATTTTCATATTTATAGCCACATCGGTCATTTTATTTCAGCAGTAACTTCTCTTCCAGTGTTATGAACACTTGTGCTATATGTTATAGACCTAAATAAGCACACATTTTGAAATATTCTAATTGCACTGAAGTGAAAAGTTACAGCTATCTTAAGTCAGAAAATATTAAAATATTTTATTACATTACTGGGAAATCCAGATAAACTATAGCATTTATACTCACAATTAAAAGGTTCCTGGCAACATCAAGTTCTACAGACAAAAGGAAGCACTTTATCTACCAGATGTCTACTGTACTAGTATTCCATTTGGTGATTTGTTCATTTAAACTGTACCTTTGAATGGAAAATTTTCTGGTTATTAGAAAATGGGAGAACTTTATACACTGTAGAAAAGAATCTTTACTGTTAACTTTATAAGCACATCATACATCTTATTACAGTAAGAGATGAGATTAAAATTGAAAATAATTTTTTTCAAAAGATTTTAAATTGGGACACAGGTACAGTATGTTCATCTAACCCTAAACATAAGGAAACACTTTTATTGTTACTCCATGAATGTTCAGCATTTAAGATCAGTTTTTCATCTTAAATGCTGGTCATGGAATTTAGTAAAAATTCAGAAAACCCAGACTTTTGCTGGAGTTCATATTTTTGTAATGTTTGTACCTTTCTGAACCTATCCCCACCACTTCCCCACTATTTACACATAAGCACAATTTATCTAGCTCCGATTCTATGGCGAATATATCCACGAGACACGCAATAAACATTTGGTAAATATTTGTATGAGAAAAGAATTAATCCTATACAATTTCTGAGTCTGACATAGTGATATGTGGAGGCATTCTGTGAAATGCACTGTACTATGTTGACAAACTTTTCTGTTCATTGATGTAACTACTAATTGTTTACATATCACACATGTAAAATTCCCCACTCCAGATTAATAAATGTTCATAGAGGTATTAATAATGAAGTAACTATGACTGTACAACAGTTATATAAATAAGGTATAAGTAACTCACTAGTCTTCGCACCCACTTGAATATTTCTGATTATCCATATTTTCGCCTTGCCTCCCGATATAAGAGACTTAACCAACCAAAATAACTCTAGAATTATAAGAACTTGGTGTAGTTACCATATTAAACAATTTTTGGGAAGAAAACTATCCCTCCAACGAAAGGTACAGAAAACGGTGCATATAAGATAGCGTTTTCTAAAAAAGTACTGAATAATTTGTAGCAAACAAATAATGCACAATTGTAAGATTACAAACCAATTTAAGTAAGACTTACGCACATTTATAGTTATTCGGTATGAGTAACGAAGACCGGAGCCACAAAGATACGTACTCAGGAAATGAAGATAAGTTTCCTTTATTTATATATCTTTCTCGTGCACATAAAGTGTACGCTGGACCGCAGTTTATGAACAAAGTTGGACATACGTCTAAATCAGAAAATTTACTGTAACTTCTACCTAAAAATTCAGTGAATCTTTCAACATATAATAGAATTTTCTTTTTTGATGTAGTCCATTAGTGAAAAGTCATCTTACCTACCACGGCCCCACTCTATTGAGCGTGAGGGAACAATCTTGTATCTACATATTTACTTTAACTATTGCCAATAGATGTCGCTGCACGCTGAAAGAATCTTCAGTAATTAGCAATAATAATTAGAACCAATTTTCAGCATTTAAAAGATGTCACTGTGCTGTAAGCAAATAGATGAAAAAATAACATTAATAGAAATTAGGGCTATATAACCAGCTCTGTCCAGCTCTGCACACCACGACGACATTATTTTTAAAATAAGTGACAAACTAAAATTAAACGTCAGAAATATTGTGAAAGTGAATAAATAAATAAATATAAGAAACATGTTGTTTAACTTTTTCGAAAAGTTAGACTTCTCAGTCAGTTAAATACAAGCAGGCAGAATAATAATATTACAGTGTTCAAATGTTATTTATTTGCTTCAAGAATTTAAGTTTTTAATTTTATTTCACTAATGCGCCATCAACTTTATAGTTAGTAATATTTGAAAAAGAAAACTTCCCCTCAGGAATTTCAAATTGGGAGGGTGCTGAAAAAGTTGTTTTTTTTTGGAAGGGGGAGTTAGCGGTGCGCGAAAGAAAATTTTTCCAAAGCTAAAAATTTTTGTAGTGAAATATTTTTTATCACCAGAAATTTTCGTCCACCCTAGTTTGAAATTAGGGTCGCACGTGTGTTTGATGCTTAAACTCAGAATGAATCGGCGCAAATGGATTTAACGACCTTATATTTGTGCTGACATTACTTAAGTCTATTTTTGTCGAAAATAAGAAAATATATCTTGAATCGGAGGAAACAGCTTGCTCACATGAAATACAGATGGCGCCACATTTCTCAAATTCTCCGAAGTACAAAAGTTGGGTTACCGTTCAGAATAATAATTTCGTTACAAAGAAAAGCGATTGCTCCTAGAAAAGAAGGAAACACACACGAAAAAAACTTTCAAAAGTTATAATTTAAAATAGAAGTAAATTTCGAAGTATCGGTGTCAAACATAAATATCCGAGAAGAAGTTCCACCGTTGCTGGGAGTCGTGGCGTGCTCCTGTAATCCAGCTTCTTGGAGGCAGGAACTGGTGGATGATTTTCGACGAGGACAATCCTGTGAGCTTTCACTGAATATGTTGGATGTCCGCCATGGCCGGTTGCACCTGGAGTTGAAAGTAATCTGTTGCAAGGAAGACTGTGAAGAAAAGCAGGCAGTTTGAAGAATGAAATAGACTTGTAGGTCCAGTGATTGTGAGGGTGTTCGTACCTCAGTCGGTCAGACCCAGTTCCACATTTTTTTGTAATTTTTTCACAACCGAGGGGCATCTTCAATGGCGCATAAATTAAAAAACTTTCAATATTAAAAGTGATATTTTTTTAAATTTTACAACCAATTTTCAGATATAATTTTCAACTCATTTAACTGAGTTCCACGAAGAATAACTTTATAGTTAGTAATATTTGAAAAGAAAACTTTCCCTCAGGAATTTCAAATTGGGAGGGTGCTGAAAAAGTTGTTTTTTTTGGGGGGGGGGGGGGTTAGCGGTGCGCGAAAGAAAATTTTTCCGAAGCTAAAAATTTTTGTAGTGAAATATTTTTTTTGACCTACGTAGGATAAAAACTGGGCAACACTTTAAAAGTGAGTACTGTTGATATTTTATAGTTAATAACGGTTACAAATGAAAATCTTTGTGCAAAACTTCACATGGTTTTTTTTTTTTATCATTAACATGGGTAGCTGTAACAGTAGACATTGATATTTTCACAAATCTTGTGCATGCTGATATGACACAAAATTATATTTGCAAAATTTGTAGCAGGCTAAAATGAAAAGATACGTACACATGTTTCATGGTTGCCATGACTGACTTCAAACAAATAAGCTAAAAAAGAAACATTTAACTACTATATATATATATATATATATATATTTTTTTTTTTAATTGCCCGCTAATAAGGGGTACCGCATTCCATAGCGGGAGGAATTATATTCCCTGTCTGAAAACAGAAGCGAGGAGTGCAAGAGCCAAGACGCGTTTTCCAAGGAAGATCAGAATGAGAAGTGAAGCTTATAAAATAGGTAATGGTTAAGCCTCGGTTAACCCTCACTTTGTATGACCGCCCTGGTTGCTCCTCGCTCTCGCGGTTTTCTGAAGGGAACTGATGGCAGTGGCGTAGGAACGCTTTTGATTTAGGGGGGACCTTACATCTCAAGGATTAAGCCATCTATGGATGACCCCCTCCGAATTTATTTTGGGGGGGGGTAGTATATTAGAGTTTTTATAAAATACGTATACTGATCAGGAATTCATTCGAATGAACATTGTTGTCATCATATTATTATTAATTATTACCATTATTATTTTTATTGCTGACAAAAAGTTCACATTACTAATTTCTTATCAGAAAATGAATGGAGAAGTTTTTGTGTGTGTGTGTGTGTGTTCTCTCTTGTTAATTTTTGCACTTTTTGTTTCCATTAAAATATTGAGCAGGGACAACTCAACATTAGGATGAATTTCTGTCAGCAGGGTTTGGAAAAGAGGGATTTCTCAGGAAATGTTATGTAACTCTTTACAAGAACGAATTATCATTTTTGTTTACGTTAATAAAGTAAAACCGCAGTAAGATAAAAAAAAAAACTGCTCTACCCGCGAAGATAGTAACATTGAAGCATTATGAAGTCTATATTAAAAACTTTGAACGATGCATACGCCGACAATTGATGTAAAAAGCACATTGGTCTGGTGCAAAGCTAACTGATGGTGGAGATATCGAGGAATTGGAGTTCTATGAGTGGTATGTGAAATCCGTAATGCACTTGTTGTATTGCTACAGATCTTAAGACAGAAAACAATTTCAGTGCCGGGGCTGCGGGCGCTGAAATGTCCACTTGTGCATTAATTTTTTTTAGAAAAGTGCAGAAAGGACGACCTGCTCAAGATGCGTGGAATTTTAAGAGAAAAGAAACACTGACCACAAGTATGTTATCAAGCCCTAGCCCTACCATATGCTGTTTGAAGTTATTAACAAAAACCTCGCACTCGTCGTTTCCCTGCAGAACTTATTTGCTGGAGTTTCCCAGATGGTTGGCCAGTTTTTGGTGGATGAAAAGCCTTCCACTACAAGCTTCGGATATATAAAAAAACCCAGATGACCCGTGATATTTCTTTGAAAAAAAAAAAGAGAATAAAAAAAAAAGTAGCATATGAATTTTACAGTTCACTCTTTATGAATGATTGGTTTGTGTTTGCTCATATCTGGGGGAGGGGGTGTGTGTGTACAGTAGATATTAATGTACCCCTCTCCAAAATTTGGGGGTACATTACCCCCCGTTCCTACGCCACTGACTTATGGTATACATCAGTGGCGGCTTTTCAGGTGAAGTAGGTGAAGTGTCTCATCACCTATTTCATTTAAAATAAAATTTTATTCAGTA
Source organism: Macrothele yani (assembly GCA_039090855.1). Classification (NCBI taxonomy): domain Eukaryota; kingdom Metazoa; phylum Arthropoda; class Arachnida; order Araneae; family Macrothelidae; genus Macrothele; species Macrothele yani. The sequence continues at coordinate 82,202,109 of CM077018.1, forward strand.
ATTTTGTGTATATATTCTTCTTTGCCTTTATTGAGTGCCAAAATGCTCAAAATTCTTATTAGATCAATTCACAATGGGCGTTCAATACGGAAACAAAGTCTCTCTACGCAAAACAGTTCAAGTGAAGAGCCAAAATGAGAATGCTTGGAAGTCTGCAGTTATCGGCCGAGTTACCATGGTAACCGTGACGTCACCCTCTCCTATCTGCCGGGCAAGTGAAGAGTTTTAGCTTGAGACACTCAGGCTCTGCACCTGGAGTCGTGACCTTCGGAAGAGATCGCGGAGGAACGGGACCCATTGTACCTTGCAATCCACTAGGGTTTTCTCGTTGCGGTACATGCTTTCCGAAAGAGATTTGTTTTTCGTGCTTTGTGATTATTGCTTATCAAAAACTTCACCTGATACTTAAATTTCGTGTACAGTTTAACTGATAGTTTAAGTTTTTAGTATGTATTCTGTGAACGGCATTGTCTGTAATTTATTGCAAACTCCATTTGATCGATGGAAAGATGAAGATAAAAGAGACATTTTACTTCAAGGAAAAATGTCTCTTTCATCTTCACGGATTCACTGACAAGTCGCCAAGAAAGAAATCAGGAAGAGCGGTAAATCTTACAATTTTAATTGTAAAAACTGTCGGTTTACTGAATATCTCTTCTTTCTCATGACAGAAAATGGCTTTGTAGAACTTCTGTTTTACAAAAATGATTTTCTTGGCCGTGTTACTTTATAGTAAAAAACATTCGGCGTGGAATAAAGACGGTTGCTCAGATTTATTAAATATAACACGGTCACTTCATAAACTTTCGGCGTGGAATAAAGACGGTTTCTCAGATTTATTAAATATAACATGGTCACTTTATAAACATTCTGTAATTTCATAAACATGGTGATTCTAGCGAACACCTGAAATGCGAATAAAAGTTAAGGAATTTTGAAAAAATCAGAACATAAGGGAGAGTGCTAGGCTTTTGAAAATGCATTTCAACGGAAACGTTCGTTTAAATAGACTTTCCCTGCAGACAGTGATTGATTCAGTACTGTATTTGAGCAAACAAGAACTAGCATTCCGTGACCATGACGAAAGCATCGACTCGATAAATCATGGAAATTTCACGGAATTACTTTCATTGTTGATATCAAGAATTCCTTTAGAAATTCAAAATGAATACGAAAAGATAAAAAATGTCTTCACAGGTGACTCAAAAACTATTCAAAATGAATTAAGTGAATGTATTTCTGAATATATAAACGATCACGTTAAAAATGAAATAAATGAAGTTGAATGCTTTTCTATTCAGGTAGATGACACCACAGACATAAATTAGACTTCTCAGTGCTCTTTAATAATAAAATTTGTTGTTCGGAAGGTGTATTGGCTGAGCGATTTTTGGGTTTCCACGAAATTTTGGAACAGTTTGATTATCAACACAAATTAATAGGACAATGTAACGATGGGGCAAGTGTAATGTCTGGACACTTGAATGGACTCCAGAAAAAAATCAAGGATAAAGCTTCTCAAGCTGCTTTTGTTCATTGCTTAGTGCATCGTTTGAAACTTGTATTACAGCAGAGTTTTTCTAAAATTTCTAAGTGTCGAATATTTTATGCAAGTATCTGTGGAATTCCTTCGTTTTTTCACCACTCAGCGAAGCGATCTTATACACTCGCATCAACAACCGCAGGATGCGTATTAACCATAACAGAAACTCGACAGTCCTCCACTTCGAAGTTAGTAAGTGTAATTGTTGAAGACTGGCATAAATTGGAGGAAGCATTAGAATTTCTCACAAGCAGTGAACAATCAGACAAGAAATCAATTCAACTTGCCGAGGGGTTTTTAAATGGTATGAACACTTTTGAATTTACATTTTTTGCAATAGTATTTAATGAAATTTTTGGCTCCACCGATCTATAATTCAAAATTTTGCAAAAACATCACTAGACATAAAGTACTGATGTGTAACTCAAATTAAAACAACTCGTGAAATTTTGAGCCATAAAAGGAACGATGAGTAAGGCAACCCACTGTGTGCAAATAAAATTTAAGAGGATTTAGTACTTAATTTGAATAAGTAATATATATATACTTATATATATGTTACTTATTCAAATTAAGTACTAAATCCTCTTAAATTTTATTTGCAAAGAGTAATTGCCTTAACGATGAGGTATTTGAAACACTGTTTGGAAAAGCTAGCAAAATCACAGAAATAAGCAGATCTATACGGGAATATGCTGCTCTTACAGAAGAAACAATTTTTTAAAATTATATTGTATTTTGAAATTTCGGACCACATTCTTATGGAAATGGATATAAGATTTGAAGACTGTGAGAAAGTTCAATTTGTCTGTCTTGCTGACACAACCAAGTTCGACCAATTTAATTCATGTTTTCCCTCCGACACTTTTGAAAATCTACAACATTTTTACGGGAAAATATTTACTAAACTCCAGCGCCTTAAAAATGAACTGAGTCTTGTATATGCCGATGAAAAATTAAGGAATATATCGACTAAAGAACTTCTTCGAGTGCTTCATAGAGATAAAGACATTTTTGCAGAAGCTTGTAAATTGGTTTCCCTCAGTTTAACAATTTTATCTTCAAATGTGTCAGTGGAAAGAAGTTTTTCTTGCCTTTAAAGAATACAAACTTACTCAAGAAACACTATTTCTCAAGATAGACTTGCTTCTTTGGCAAATATTTCTATTCAGAAAGATATTTTATTGATGCTCACGAAGAAACAACCATTCTATGACGACATAATCGACAAATTTGCAGCTTTAAAAGAAAGAAGAATTGACATAATATGCATAAAATAGGTCATTCCTCATATAGTGATTTTCATTGAAACAGTAGATATCTTTTCATATTGCTCTTGTAGCTCTTCACCTATTTTTCCAACCACGAGCCGATACTGGTATACATACACTTCGCATTAAAATTATTGCATTCCCAGTAGTTACAGCCCTTTCCAAGGCTATGCATGTAGAAGCATAATGCTGTACGACTACTTTAACACTGCTTCATATGACAACCATCTTGTTTACCCTGGTTGAACAAGTTTATGAGACATGTTATCGACCACTATTTCTGCCATATACAAAACGACAACCTTTTGTGGCTTCCTCTGAATGTGCTGTACAGCTTGTTAAGCACACTCAGTACTCTTTTGAAATCAGGATTTTGTCTGCCGCCTGAACAAGAGCGAGTTGCAAAAGATGGCTTCGGCAGTGTACAAATAATACATTTGGTGCATGCTTAAGATGTGACGTGCCTGCACCACAGGACGCACATGAGATAAAGGCAGATAGCTGCGTTAATCTACGTCTGCGTGGCTCAGTTGGTAGATCGATTTATCCCGGAACTAGGGGACCTGAGTTCGATGCCCGGCGTTGACAAAAATGACGAGGAAGTATACTTCGTTATAACTTGTTTTGGCAGATCCGAGAGCACAAGAAGAGGAACAACTGCTGTATTACGTGATGTTGCACCCCGATAGAAAAATCCAGGGTTTTGATTTCATAATTCCAGCAATTTACAAAATTTGTATTTGATTGATTTATCTTTATTTGCAACGTTGTTTTACTAATTGTGTTTAAATTCGACAGAGTTATTATATTTCAGAAGGCGATAGCAACTAGTACTAGTTGAAATTTTTCATCTTGTAATTTTTTAGACATTGTATCAGAAAATTTCTTGACTGATTTCCTTTCAAAATGAACCCGATTGTCTCCTTTCTTTCAAACTTTGTAAAACAATTTTTCTTTGCTAATAAGTCCCGAATGCCGAATTTCGAGTTTGTAACTGAAGCCGTTGGAAAAACATTGCATTGAAAAAGTTATTGCCTGATTTCTATTTAAATCGAACACCCTTGACCGATTTCGTTTAAATTCAGCGGGGTACTTAAAGAAGGTTCTAAATTCTGGATTTGTCTCTAAAGCCATTTCCAAGGAAGCAGATTAAAATTTTTCTTGGGAGGCTTTCTTCTTGAATCGAACGTCATTTAACGGATATTTTTAAAATCAACAAAATTATTATTTTTCGCTAATATGTCCAAAATACCGAATTTGAAATTTGTAGCACAATTCATTAAAGAGATATTGCATTACAAAGGTATGGACATACAGACAGACTCTGCGAGAGAAAAAAATCGTGCTAAAATATATAAACAATATATAAACACTCTTTCATACAAACAAAGTGTATATGAACGGAAAGTAAAAATGCAGGACGTTTCACAAAAATATTTGTGAATGATTGTTTTTAATAACAGTGTAAAGCATTTCACAGCTGCATTTGTTTTCGAAAGTAGACAAGTGACCTCTGTCGTTACTCTAACATTTCATCTAAAAAAATGTCTGGGACCTGTTGGATCCATTCCTGACTGCACTACTGCACACATCAACGAATGGAACATCAAATAAAAAGCAAAGAACAGACCTTGCTTGAGCTTTCGAATACACAGTTAGCTTTCCATCCACAGAAGTATCGTTTCTCAACCTACTTCGCTAAGGATTATGCAGTGGTGTATCTTGGGTCAGAAACCTGGGCTATCTCACCATTCCCCCTTCCCCCAGTACCGTTTTTTTTTAATTGCGAAGTTTAATTGTTAAGTAACAGAAGTAACTTTTTTTCTAAATTTTAGGTACATGTCATTGCTAACATGATACCAAATAATTATGAGGATTAGGATTTGAACACTTATTTGTACATGAACTCCATTCTTCTTCTGAATACTTTATTTGTACATGAATTCCATTCTTCTCCTTTTGTGCGAACTTGAATGCTACGTTTTCATAAAATGTTTCTTCCAAGTACTTTTTCATATTTAAAAATAATGTTTTTCTCTACTGTTTTCTCGACTTCTAGGAGTCCGATTTGAAAAATTCCTTCTTTGTTGGATAGTGTTTTCCGTGTCGAATGTTTTTCATATAATTTCAAAATTTTCACGTAATTCATAGACTTTCCGCTAGGGGGCGTAAAGGTAACTTGCGTTTTCCCCTATATCTCTGCTTCTAAATCTCCGATCTGAAAAATTCTTTCTGCACCGGATACAGCTCCTGATGGGAAATCGTTTGCACGTAATTTCAAATTTTTGTAAAAAAAATGGTTTGGCCACCAGGGGGCGTAAACCTTAATTTTCGCTTCTGATGTATTTGCAGCAAAATATGAGCTTCTAAATTGTCGATTGAAAAAAGTCTTTTGTGGACCGATACTACTCATGTCGACAAACATTTTAGGAACATTTTCTTCTTGAAATAATGCATGGTTTCTACGCCGGGGGCGTAGATGTATATCTTATTTTTGTCAATATCTCTACTTCTAAAAGCCCGATTTGAAAAAATCCTTCTTTGTTGGATAATGTTTTCGATGCGAAATGTTTTTCCTATAAATTCAAAATTTTCAAGTAAATCATAGACTTTCCGCTAGGCCGCACAATGGTAAATTGCGTTTTCTGCTCCTAAAACTCCGATTTGAAAAATTCTTCCTGTATCGCATACAAGACCTGACGGAAAATATTTTTCACGTAATTTCTAATGTTTGGTAAAGAATGGTTTGGCCACCAGGGGTCATAAGTGTTAATTTCTACTTCTGATGTATTAGTAGCAAAATTTGGTATCCTGAAAACTCGACTCAATTTTTTTTTTTTTTTTGGACCGATACCGCTCATATGGATAAACCTTTTGTGAATACTTTCTTCCTAAAATAATGCATGGTTTTCCCACCAAGGGACGTAAAGTCACATCTTATTTTTGTCGATAACTCTGTTTCTAAGAGTTCGTAAGCTCACGATTCCGTTTACAGCAATATCTGAAGGATTAATGACCCGATTGAAAAACTTCTTTCCCCGGTGGCGCAGTGGTCTAAGCGATGGCCTCTGATCATTCGTCCGAACGGGGTCCGAGTTCGAATCCCGGTGAGGCATGGATGTTGTGTTTGTCTTACGGCACTGGCTCTCTGCCTTCCCTGGAACCAGTGACCCTAAATTAGGGACGGGCGACCGCTTATTGCCCATTGAGTTGCTTACGGTGGTCGTTAAACCTCCAATCACAAAAAAAAAAAAAAAAAAAAAAACTTATTTCTTCCGTCAGATACTATTGTTTTCCATACCGGTTCCATTGACTTTGAATAGCTTTGATAAATTTAATTTGCGTCAGAACGGATTCAAAAGACGTGCTTATTACACCCGAAAATTCGGTGTCGTCTTTCTCGTTATAAATTAAAGCGAAATTGATTTCTTAAAGTTTTACCGATTTATTGAAATTTTTTTTTGTCTTTTTAATATTTCATTCAAATCTGCAGTCAGAAATTCCTGTCTATGTCTTTAACCAGTTTCATATGAAGTTTCCACAAATTTTTTGAAAAATCCTTCTGCTACAGCTGGAGCTCCCCCCCCCGCCCCCACACACTGCGGGATTTGCGGGGCTAACAGTACGCCCATGCCGGAGCTACAGTGAAATGTACTCAAGAAATAAAGATCAGTTTACTTTGGTTACATTTTCACGTGCCCATAAAGTGTACGCATACGCTGCACCGCAGTTTATGAACTAAGTTGGAAATACGTCTAAATCAGAAAATTTACTGTAACTTCTACCTACAAATTCAGTGGATCTTTCAACATATAATAGAATTATTTGTTTTTTAATGTAGTCCATTAGTGAAAAGTCATCTTACCTACCACGGCCCCACTCTATCGAGCGTGAGGGACCAATCGTGTATCTACATATTTACTTTAACTATTGCCAATAGATGTCGCTGCACTTCAATGGCGAGCACTTCAATGGCGCATAAATAGGCAATCTTCAGTAATTAGCGATACCAATTTTCAGCATTTAAAAGATGTCACTGTGCTGTAAGCAAATAGATGAAAAAATAACATTAATAGAAATTAGGGCTATATAACCAGCACTGTCCAGCTCTGCACACCACGACGGCATTATTTTTAAAATAAGTGACAAACTAAAAGTAACGTCAGAAATATTGTGAAAGTACATAAATAAATAAATATAAGAAACATGTTGTTTAACTTTTTCCAAACGTTAGGCTTCTCAGCTAGTTAAATACAAGCAGGCGGATTAATGATATTACAGTGCTAAAATGTTATTTATTTGCTTCAAGAATTTAAGTTTTTAATTTTATTTCACAAAAGGGCCATCACCAGAAATTTTCGTCCACCCTAGTTTGAAATTAGGGTCGCACGTGTGTTTGATACTTAAACTCAGAATGAATCGGCGCAAATGGATTTAACGATCTTATGTTTGTGCTGACATTACTTAAGTCTATTTTTGTCGAAAATAAGAAAATATATCTTGAATCGGAGGAAACAGCTTGCTCACATGAAATACAGATGGCGCCACATTTCTCAAATTCTCCGAAGTACAAAAGTTGGGTTACCGTTCAGAATAATAATTTCGTTACAAAGAAAAGCGATTGCTCCTAGAAAAGAAGGAAACACACACGAAAAAAAACTTTCAAAAGTTATAATTTAAAATAGAAGTAAATTTCGAAGTATCGGTGTCAAACATAAATATCCGAGAAGAAGTTCCACCGTTGCTGGGAGTCGTGGCGTGCTCCTGTAATCCAGCTTCTTGGAGGCAGGAACTGGTGGATGATTTTCGACGAGGACAATCCTGTGACCTTTCATTGAATATGTTGGATGTCCGCCATTCCAGGGTGCACCTAGATTACAAAAGCTTGTTGCATGGTTAAAGAAAACAGGAAATTTGATGAAAAAACTTTGATTGTGAGGGTTCGTACATCAGTCGGTCAGACCCAGTTCCACATTTTTTTAAATTTTTCACAACCGAGCACTTCAATGGCGCATAAATAAAACAACTTTGAATAATAAAAGTGATATTTTTTTAAATTTTACAACCAATTTTCAGTTATAATTTTCAACTCATTTAAATGAGTTCCACGAAGAATAACTTTTTATTAATATTTGAAAAATAAAACTTCCCCTTTTTGCCAGTCATGGGATGAAAACCCCGTCCATGCTGGATTAAATGTCCATTGTCAAACTTTATAGTTCGCTGATTTGAATAAATTTATCTTTAACAGCTTTTGCTAACACTACTGTGCCTTCAATCATAGCTATTGTTTTTTTACGTTCGCATTTTGCTGGGTCTGGTTTATTGTAAGAACTTATGATCCAGCTTTACAATTTTACCTTTGATGAAGATCAGTAACTGATAAGCTTCTTATATCTCCTTGCGTATTAGTTTTGCCTATAGGCAGTTTCAAATCATTGCTTAATTTACAATACAATTATCGCTTATTTTTTATGTAGTATATACGATATCATTCGAACAGTGGCGGATCCAGAAATTTTTGACGGGGCAAATTTTTACAAGTATTATTTCCAGACATAGAAAGGGTGATCGACCCCTTGTCAATTTTATACACGTTTTAATTTTACACCAAAACAATTCTTTTAAGCAAAGAACAATTCCTCCTCTCCCTCCCTCCCTCCACAGTCAAATAATAAAAAAAAATCGTGGCATAACATTGCAAGGGTGGATCCAAAAGATTGTCAAGGAGAAGCCATAAGGAAAATGTAAATCAAATTTATGGAAATAAAATTTGGATATATAGAATTAACGAATGCACATTGTTTGACTAAAAATAAATTTTGCCTATAATGAGAAACTAGAGATACTATTAAGAATATACAAATGAAATTTATAATTTAAATTTTCTCGAATCCGAATCTTAAAAGGTTCTCGAATCCCTCGAATCTCCCGAATCTCGAAACTCTCAAATCCTTCATATAAGAATACTTATAAGATTGGTTGGTTGGTTGTTCAATTTTTATGGCGCAAGGGCCATGTTTGGCCAAAAAGCGCCAGACACAAGACAAACAAACAGTATTAAAAAAGTGGTATAAAATTTAAAATCTGGCCGATCAAATAAAACTGAGGAATGAGAATGATGGAAGGGCTAAAAAGACAATGAAACAAAAGGTATTAAAACATGATACAATGGTTAAAAACTAGCTGATTAAGTAAAACTGAGGAATGAGAATGATGATAGGGCTAAAATCTAGATACGTTTAAAAAAGTCAATTTGTTTAAAAAATGAGAAGACAGCGACAGTATCGCAGTGGTCATTGAGGAGCCGCTGCAATGTAGCGGCGTCCTCGGTCAACAAATGAGAATGAAAGAAATGAAAACGTACATCACGAAAACGAACACAACTACACAAAAGATGATTGACAGTGAGTCGGCAACCGCACGTCTCACACATCGGCGCAGTGTCGCCACACAGCAAAAAGCGGTGAGTGAAACGACAATGCCCAATGCGGAGACGCGCAAGCAACACTTCCTCCCTACGGTTCCGGCGATATGAGGATTTCCAGATTTCAAGATTAGGTTTAATACGATGCAGCTTATTTTCCACTTCTTGGTCCCACAGACCCTGCCACGTTCGCTTGATATGTTCGTGAACAAGAGAGCGGAAATCCCGGTGAAACAGTGGCAAGGGTGTGACGACCAAAGAGGAAGCAGATCTAGCAGCCGCATCAGCACACTCGTTACCTGAGATTCCAACATGCCCAGGAATCCAGCAAAACTGAACCCGAAAACCGGCCTCGAGCAAATGACGAAGTAACTGTCTCACATTCAAGAGTAAAGGATGGTCACGGCAATCCGCAGATGACAAAGACTGCAAGACATTTAAGGAATCCGTATAGACCATAGCACGATGATGAGAACTCGACTGAACATGAAGAAGGGCGAGATACACAGCATGCATCTCCGCCGAAAACACCGTGGCTTCAGCTGGGATCCGCGCTACTGAAACGTCATCTACACAGACAGCCGCGGATCCAACGACTCCATGCATTTTGGAGCCATCAGTAAAAATAGGAGTGTAATCAAAATTCAGGTCACGGTGCTCAGCGAAGAGCTGCTGGTACACTGACGCAGGGGTTGAGGATTTATCGAAAGATGTAAAGGTGGTATCAACCATGACACCAAGTGGGTGCCATGGCGGATCCCCAAAGCCCCTGGTCTCTCCAACAAGTGACAAGTCGAGCCCTACATCACGGGCTACGGCCGCCATACGAAGACCGAAGGTTGAAATGCACGAAGGCCGGTTACCGAATAAACGAGCATGCTGGGGATGAAAAACTGCATCGTATAAAGGATGGTGTGGAAGAGATCTAAGTTTCAGGTAGAATTGAATAGACAGCTGCAGACGGCGTAATTCAAGCGATGGTTCGTTCGCGTCAGCGTAAAGGCTGGGAATCGGAGATGTTCGAAATGCTCCCGAACAAAGACGCAGTGCTTGATGGTGAATAGTGTCCAAAGGCCGGAGAACGGAACGACGAGCAGAACCATACACGATACAACCATAATCCAGTTTCGACCGTATTAAGGAATGGTAAATGCGAATTAAAGACATCCTGTCTGCGCCCCACGAGACTCTCGAAAGGATCTTAAGAATAGATAGAGCCCGCAGACAGGAAATCTTGAGCCGCCGAACGTGCGCACGGAACGTAAGCGCACGGTCGACGGTCAGACCAAGGAATTTGGTCTCCGGCAAAACTGGTATGGCTGCACGGTCTAAAAACAGCTCTGGGTCAGGATGGAGGCCGCGCCTCCGGCAGAAATGGACACACGCTGTCTTGTCGGGAGAAAGAACGAAACCATTGCTATTCGCCGCTTTAAAGATCTGGTTAATTGCAGACTGCAACTGCCTTTCAATAAAATGCATGTTTGATGACGAGCAGAAAATGTGCAAGTCATCAACATAAACAGTAGCCGAAACCGCAGGAGGAAGATTTGTGAAAAGACAATTAATGCGGAGGATGAACAATGTGACAGATAAAATGCAACCTTGAGGAACACCTTGTTCTTGATGGAACGGTGCCGAGAGCGTCGTAATCAGGCGCACCTGGGACTCCCGATTGCGAAGAAAATTAACGATGAAGGTTGGAAGGTTTCCTCGCAATCCGCATGCGTGGAGGTCACGGATAATACCGTGCCGCCACGCTCGATCATAAGCTTTTTCAATATAAAAAAATACAGAAACCAGGTGCTGCCTACGCACGAACGCCTCGCGCACAGATGTCTCAAGGTGCAGGAGATGATCGTGAGGTGAACGATGACGGCGAAAGCCGCTTTGTGATGGTGAAAGAAATTGATGATATTCTAAAAAATGAACTAACCGGGAATTAACCATGCGTTCAAGAACTTTACACAAACGTGAGAGCAATTGGACGATAACTAGAGGAGACTTGGGATCCTTGCCAGGTTTGGGAAAAGGCAGAACGAAAGCTTTTCGCCAAGATTCCGAGAAACTGTGCTCCGACCAAATACGATTGTATAAGATTAAGAGATTCTCGAGAGACGACTGCGAGAGATGACGGAGCCTGTCATAGTGGATGCCATCAGCACCGACAGACGTAGCGCCGGACCGATGCAGAGCCACCCGAAGTTCACACATGCTGAAGGGGAGTTATATCCAGTGTCGCTAAAAGGCGCAAAGGAGACTTTCTGGCGTTCCGCAGTGGATTTAATCCTCTGAAAAGAGGAAGGATACGCCAGGTCACTCGACTCGGAGGCAAACGCCTCCCCCAAACAATCAGCAATCTCCCGACTTCAGCATATGTGCAGCCGTTACTCTCGAGAATGGAGATCTGGTGAGAGCTGTAGTTACCCCGGATCTTACGAATCTTGTCCCACGCACTTTTCGAAATGGCACGTGAAGTGAGTGATGAAACATACTGGATCCAAGACTCCCTCTTGCTACGTCGTCGCACCAACCGAGCATAGGATTTTGCTCGTTTGAAAATAACGAGATTAGCATCGGTTGGATAACGCCGAAACGTAGACCAGGCCCTATGTTGAGCTCGACTAGCCGCTGCGCATTCAGGGGTCCACCAAGGCTTCGGACTTCTGGAGAGCGTCGTCGATGTTTTCGGTATAGAAAGATCAGCTGCCTGAAGAATACAATTTGTGACTTCAAGTAGAGCTGCGTCGATTGACTCTTGGGTCACCATTGCAGAAGATATTACTGTGGACGATGTGAAGACCGCCCATCTCGCACGCTCCATCCTCCACCGAGGAGGGCGGGAGGCAGAAGATGGCATGTTCGCATGATGCGAGAGGACAATTAGAAAATGGTCGCTCCCGTGGAGGTCATTACACACCGTCCACGACCAATCAGCAATAATCGATGGTGATCCCAAGGTCAAATCGATCGCACTGAAGGATCTTGTCGGCTCATGGAAGTACGTGTCAGCACGGTGTTAAAAAGGCACAAAGAGGCCGAGGACAGAAGAGACTCTATGCGACGACCTCTCGTGCTGATGCTGACACTTCCCCACAAATGATGATGAGCATTGAAGCCACCCAGTAAAAGAAAGGGTGAAGGCAGCTGATCAACCAATCTCTCCAGTACAGAGACGCTTACGTTCTCGTCCGGCGGCAGATAGACACTACAGACAGTATGAGGCCCAGGGACAGATATTCGCACCGCCACGGCCTGCAAAGTTGTGGATATCGCAACGGAAGACACCGGAACACTGTGAGGGACCAGAACAGCGACTCCCCCACAAGCGATGTCTCCCAGTGCATTATCTGTCCGATATGCACTGTAGCCTCGAACTGAAAGCAGGTCTGATGGTTTAAGTTTTGTTTCCTGTAAACAAAGGCACACCGGAGAGTAGAACGAAAGCAGATGTTGCACTTCATCAAAACTCGTCCGAAAACCTCGACAGTTCCACTGAATGATTGAAGCCATGGTTATAAATGAAATGAAAATGATCAAACGAAGTCAGGCTCCATCACCTCTGATGGGGGTTCCCCCAGATCTGGAGGCGTGTGACCAGGGGCCAAGATGGGAGCATGCTTTGTCCCAAGTGTCTTAACGGGAGGCGCACGACGTTGAGTCGTTTCCTGAGATTTTGAAGGAGAAGAAATGCTTTTCTTATCCTGGGCTTTGGTTTTTTTGTTAAAAGAAGAGGCCTGAGTTCCCTTGTTGGTGGTGGGATGAGTCTGCTTCGGCAAAGTGGTGGGTGGCGCTTTCAGACCCCTAGCTCGAGACTGGAGTGCCTCCAGTCCGGCTGCGATGATATCGTCCAGCTTATAGGGACATTTAGTAGGGATCTGAATGTCGGTTTGAATGCTGATTGTAGATTTAGCAACCACCACTGATGCATATGAGCGCCGATCAGAAGAAGCAGGAACTACTCTCCTTCTGGCCTCAGGATAGGAAATATTCTCCACCGTCTTTAGCCTTTGGATTTCTTTCTCCTCCTTCCACTTGGGACAATATTTGGCTGATGCTGCGTGTGAACCCTTGCAGTTCACACAAAACTCAGCCTCAGCCACACATTCTTATAAAAGATGCTCTGTGGCACCACAGCGTCCACACCTAGGACTGCTCCTGCACGACTGCTGAGAATGGTCGTAAGACTGACACCTAAAACATCTCAGATTGTTAGGGATGTACGGACGTATTTCAAGGTGCAGATACCCTGCCTTGATGGACGTAGGCAGAGAATTTCTATCAAACGTTGAAATGATGTTGCGGGTTGGGACGGACTGCTCATTCCGCCTAAAGAGTATACGCCGCACACCCGTAACGTGTTGACTCCTCAGTTCTTCTAGTAGTTCTTCCTCAGTACACTCAACGAGGTCCTGAGAGGAGTCAACACCTCGAGATGAATTTAGGTATCCATGAGGTGTTATTTTGACCGGAGTCTCAAGCAGCGTGGTGGTGTTAAGAAGTGTAGAGCTGTAGGCCACAGTGGACATTTCAACCAGAAGATCTCCAGATTGGAGCTCCTTTACGCTCTTAGGAGAGCTTGCTATGGATTGAAGAGCTTTATTAATCCAAAATGGACATTTGGCACTCAAAGGCTTTGAAGGGTCCAATGAGTGCACAAAAAAGAAACGAGCATTCGAGCAGTCAGGCACATGCTTTTTAGCGGAAGGGGATGAGCCTTCCTCCATACCTCTTTTGCTTTTTTGGTTCTTGGGAAATTTTATTTTCATCCATGAAAAAATTAATAATTCGTCCGCCGACTTCCCCACCCACAATCGAGCCCAACGAGGGAGAGCCGGAGGTCCGCAAGCCCAAGTGGACGCAGGACACGGCTCTAGGGATAGCAAGCGGATATAGCAAGTTGATAGGGCAGACATGCGCTCGGCGTGCACCCAGACTTTCCCATGCCTGGGGAACACCCCTTTGGCATGCCCACCCTATCCCCAGACTCACTTTGTCGTGCGAAACGACAAGCCGTTAGAGGTCTGGGCTCCACTCGGCCACAGACCTCATTGACTAGGAGTGGGTTAGTTCCTAGCCGCCCGTTTAGGGTGAAGCAGGGGGCATAGAGGAGTGTTGGCAACTGGCGACAACAGCACCCAGGCCTCCAGAAACCTCAGCCTCCAGCATCCCCTTTTCCACCTTACGGGTCACCGCACACGGCAAACGTGCAGGCAGGTCTAGCTAACCAGCTCGAAAAACCAAAGAAGGGAACATAAAATGGAGATGACAGAAAAGAAAAAGAGAAACTAAAATCCTGAGCTGGCGCATAATCACAACCTCAGCAACCTACAACTGAGGCGGGAGCGTGTCAAGTGAAAAAACAAAAAACATAAAAAATATGAAAATCATCACATATAGTACATGTTGGCTCGGGCCATCCCACAGCAGCTGGATGAACAGCTGTCCTTTCGGTAGTAACATCGTTTGAAGACGACATAACAAAATGATCCGTCACAAGGTCAGCTCGGGCCGTGGAGGCGCCGCTCCCCAAATAACTGGAAAACCAGTTATCCCAGTGCGGGAATACTTATAAGAAAAAAAAAGGGGGAAAGAAGAAACCTCTACTTAAAATTAAAAGATTTTAATTGAAGCAAAATTTGAAATCTGTGTTTAACGAAAAACAAATGAAATGATATAGTTTTAAAAAAAATATGCCCATACTTATTAAAAATATAGAAATTAAATTTTTAATTTACATTTACTAAATGAAGTACCTATTGAGTCTTGAGGTTCATTTCCATTTTCTGAATAAAATTTGACAAAATAATATTTGAGTAACAATTAACATTTTTCACAGTTTTCTTTAATAACAAAAGTTCCAAAAATTTTTAAATCAAAGCAAGTATAGAGGTGGGGAGGATTATTTCAAGAGTTCATGTAGATAAACACTACACATGGAATACTAAATTGAGAAAATTCTTTCCAGAAAATTAAGAAAAATCAGAAACATGTTTGTATTAAGAGTTAATAAAAACACCAAACTCTGAACTCTTTCAGGGCAATGTAAAAATATCAGAAACCTTTAATGGAGATTTTTATTTAAAAACACTAGCATTCGAACTCGCCCTGTGTCTACTTCGTTTTTTATCAGCTATGACACTTGATGTGCTAAATATAAATAGTCTTTCTGACATCACTGTCGATGGCGGAACTTTTTAGAGAGTTAAGACCTTTGTAGAGAGTTTCCTGAAATTTTGATATTTTTTGTTGTCCTTCCAGTATTTAAAGATGTCCGCAGATGGTGGAAGCAGTGTTTCGGCTAAGTGGGCATTATTTTTTTCTTCAGGAGACAAACTGTAACTCTGCTTACTGCTGGTAGATGGCGTCATCAATTGAGAATATGTAATTCCACTCCTTGTTGTTGAGTTAAAGATTTTTGAGTGGTTTCTCTTTGACTTTGTTCTGATGACTGCAGATCACTGTCATCTTCTTGCAAAATACTAATATGAGAAATTTCAATGGCCAGTGTTGATTTAACTTCCTCAGGGTTTTCTTTGCTCACAAATATTTCATTTTCATTTCATTTATTGCATTTTAGTTGTTACAGACATGGTATTACGTAATCATAAATACACATTATATTTTTGTAACAACAGGGAATGGGGAGGGAAAAGTCCTGATAGGCCTGACGTGCATGCCCTCTTCTCCCAAAGCATCAAAATTTTCATGAAAATAAAAAAAAAAACAAAAAAAAAACATAAACAAGTCAAGTTCACACATAATATCAAACACAGCTAGGGTGGTTACTATAAATGAATAAAAGTAGTAATACATTTTGAGCTTTTCGTCAATAAGAAATACCTGAGTTTTCGTTTAAATAAATTAATATTATTAAGTGATACAATATCAGTAGGAAATGTATTCCATAATGCAGGACCAGTATAATTAACAAATGATCTAAATCGTTCTGTTAGTGGAAACATGGGGATTAGTGTTGTTTTTTGTCTCCTGGAATAATCATGACCACAAGTACTTATTGAAATTGAATCTTATTAGTAACAATTTTTAATTCTCAAAAACATTAGTTTACCTACACTATAGATATGCAATTGTTGAATACTTAGTATATTAAAATCATTTGGACTGAGTCTAGCCTGAAAGACTGTATTTGAAAATTGAGTATATTGTAGTTTAAATTGTAATAGTCTTATGAATCTATTTTGTAACGACTGAAGTTTTTTCATACTATATAAGGTAGTCGACCCCCCCCCCATACAGATATACAATAGATTAGATGAGATTGAATTAAAGTATAGTATAATAAAATCATTAGTTTTGGGGTTAAATTGGCCACTGCACTACTAATAACCCCTATATTTCTTGAGATCTTATTAGATAAGTAGTCAACATGTGAATTCGATTTTAAATCATGCTGAATAATGATACAAAGATAATTATGATTTTGAACCACTTCTATAGATGATCCGAGTAAATTAATATTCTGAATTAAGGAAATAGGGGTTGACGTACTTGAAAAAATCCTTACTTTTGCTTTGTTAATATTAATAGCCAGATCATTTTTAGTTAACCAATTAGTGATAGATACAAAACGGCCTTGTACTGTAGTTGTCGCACCAGTGTCTCAACATCATTTCCATGTATTAATATGGTTGCATCATCTGCATATAAAATAATATCTGAATTGTGTAGACAGGTACAGAAGTCATTAATATAAATATTAAATAATAATGGTGCAAGTACCGAGCCCTGAGGGACTCCTGAAATGACTGATTGTAGGTTTGATTTAGTATGTTCAATTTCTGTATATTGCTGGCGACCAGTGAGATAGTTTCTAAAGAGATTATGTAATGTACCCCGAATACCAATTGCATACAATTTTGATAATAATAAGTTGTGATTTATAGTATCAAATGCTTTTGATAAATCAATGAAAAGTCCCAATGTAAATTTATTATTAATAGAATTAGATTGAATTTTATTTTTTAAGTGTAAAAGGGCGATTTCTGTTGAGGAATTTGGTAAAAAGCCAAATTGATTTTTGTGCAAAATTTTGTATTTTTCAATATAAGCAAATAATCTAACAAATAGTAATTTTTCAAAATTTTTAGCAAATATGGATAATTTAGCTATAGGTCGATAGTTATTAATATCTGTCAAAGAACCCTTTTTAAAGACAGGAGTAATTTTTGCAATTTTTAACGAATCTGGGAAAATACCTGTAGTTAGAATGGAATTAAAAATGTATAATCATCATCATCATCATTGTCAACCATTATCAATCCACTGCTGGACGAAGGTCTCCCCAAGTTTCCTCCACAACGGTCTGTCTTGTGCCAGTCTCCTCCATGTCACCCCTGCATACTTTCGAATTTCATCCACCCATCTCCTATGTGGTCTTCTTCTGGGTCTTTTCCTGTCCCTTGGAATCCAATCTAAAATTTCGGCTGTCCATCGATGATCTGTCCTTCTGGCAGTATGTCCAGCCCATTGCCATTTCAGGGATTTAACTCTGATCATGATGTCTTCCACTCTTGTCATTTTTCGGATCCACGAGTTCCTCTTCTTATCTCTCCTGGTTACACCAAGCATGCACCTCTCCATGCTTCTTTGAGTTGTCTGCAGCCTTTGTATGTCTCTTTTAGTTAAGGTCCACGTCTCTGCACCATACGTAAGCACTGGAAGGATGCATTGATCAAACACTTTTCTTTTAAGACATAATGGCATATTGCTCTTGAAAATTATGCTGTTTCTTCCAAAAGCTCTCCAGGCAAGTTTTGTACGCCGATTAATTTCTTCATCAATGTGACCCTCACTTGATATCTGCTGTCCAAGATAAACGTACGTGTCTGTTATCTCCAGCTTTTCTCCATCAATCGATAAATCTTCATTTCTTGTAAAAGCATTGAACATCACTTTTGTCTTCTGAAAGTTCATTTTTAATCCCACTTCTTTACTCTTGTCAGCAAGTTCCTGGATCATACTCTGCAGCTCTGATGGGGTAGTTGCAAAAATGGCTACGTCATCAGCAAAACGAAGGTGGGTTAGATAATCTCCATTAATCTTTATCCCCTTGTTTTCCCAGCTCAGCGACTGAAAAACACCCTCCAATGTGGCATTAAAGAGCTTCGGAGATATGGTGTCACCTTGTCTCACTCCCTTTCCAATTTTTACGTGTGTTGTATTTTCAAACAGCCTAATCTTTGCACTTGCATTTTCATAGATGTTATTAATAATATTAATGTATGCATCTAGGGGAGTAAAAATAAAAAAAGGTATAGTTTTTAAAATTTTGGGAAGAATATCATCTGTACCTGGTCCTGTATTTATGTTAATATTCTGCAGTTGGTAGATTAATTCAGTTCTAGTAATTTCCAAAGTATACATTGAATTTAAGATACATGAGTTGGAGTAATGAGGTAATTGTTAATCGTTCAGCTTAGGAAGTTGTCGCATTATACGTTGTGGTGATACAATTAAATGATTATTAAATTGATTAGCAATTTCAGTTTGATCAGTGATTTTGATGTTACCCCGAGTGAGGTGAATCGAAGTCTTTGGTACATTCCTACGACCTAATAATATGTTTAAGTGCTTCCAGGTTACTTTTGGATTATTTTTAGAAAAAATATGAAAATAATAATCTCTTTTTAATTTTCTAATGTAGGAGTTAAGATTATTTCTAATTTTTTTAAAAATATTATAATCAATTTGTGACCTTGATTTCAAGAATTTTGTGAACAGTTTATTTTTTTTATTTATCTGATTAAGACAGTGCCTTGTTAGCCAAGGATTCTTTTGAATCGGGAATACAGTATAGTTCCAAGAGCATACAATTTTTCGATCTCAGCAGACTGATAGAGCTTTTTTACGTAAGCAACAGTGCTGTAGTCGTAAAATCAGCAGAGGGTACTATGTGCAAATCCTTCATGGATAAAAAAAAAAAAAAAAAAAAAAAAAGACACGGTACCCTCGTGGGGGTACCGTGCCTTTTAAACAATTATGACTATGAGCTCACTCACCGGTATGAATAAAGTATCTTCTCCTGTCAATTATGACATGTTGAAGAGCATGCACAAGATTATTTTAGTTTTTCTTGAAATGTATCCCATAAAGCCTGAGCTGCGCTAGTGGCACAGTGGTCTAAGCGATGGCCTCTGATCATTCGTCCGAAAGAGGTCCGGGTTTGAATCCCGGTGAGGCATGGATATTGTGTTGACAGTTGTCTTACGGCCCTGGCTCTCTCCCTTCCCTGGAACCAGTGACCCTAAATTAGGGACGGGCGACCGCTTATAGCCCATTGAGTTGCTCACGGTGGTCGTTAAACCTCCAAGCAAACAAAACAAAACAAAACAAAACAAAAAGTCTAACGAGATAAGTCCTTACAGCACTGTTCTTCTCTAGAAGAAACTCTTAATCTACTATCAGTTGATGAACGATGATTCATCAACCAAGATCTTACATATTTATTTGTATTAAATCGTTCAATGGGCGGTCCATTTGAATTTATGAACATCAGGTTAGATACATTGGATATTAACAAAGATGCTCTGAGATTGGTTATAAGGTTCATTAAAATGAATCCTTGCTCGCATTCAGCTGTCAAACAAGGCAGAGTTGAAATCGTTCTTAATAGGGGTTTTAAGTTTTCTAGTACAACTTGGACGTTTTCAGTATATTCACTCAGTCTCTGAATAGCTTGCATTTCATCAACATTAAAACGTCTACAGATTCGCCTTGTTTCTAGTTCTCCATAGCGCACGTCGTCTGTTTTAATATTTATTCGCTCTAATGAAGAAATTTCTTTAAGAAGTTGTACATTTTCACTGTTTGAATCTGAACACAGTCTTGATTTCATCCTGTCAACCGTGCTTTGAATAAACTGGTTTGGTTAATAGGTACAATTTTGTTGTTAGGAATCAAAGAGAAATTTTTAAATAATAATTCATCGTTCGCTGCTAATGCTAAATGAGTTTTTTTCCCAGGATTTTTAAGCTCTTTTTAATTCTTATGGTTCTTTTTATTAGATGTTCAGCTCTTGGCAGCGATGTTGTTCGAGACTGAAGTTCTGTTGATAATGTGGACATTGAAGGTATACGCTATTCTGTCAAAAAAAAAAAAAAAGCAGAGGGTATACGGCGTATACCGCCGTATACCCTCCACTACAGCACTGGTAAGCAAGTCATTTAGAAAATTCTATACGGCTGACAGAGCTGCACGACTCGTTATCCAACTATCGAGAAGATACCAGGCTCAGATTATTCAAACTTATGCACCCACCACAAGTCATCCTGAAGAAGAAATTGAAGAATTTTATGAGGAAATTCGTCATCTAAATAATAAAGGTAAGCAGCACTTGAAGATAATTATGGGAGATTTCAATGCAAAAATAGGGCAACAGCAACAGAATGAAACTTCAGTAGGTAAATTCGGTCACGGCAACAGAAACCAGCGTGGAAATACTCTCGTTGAGTTTGCAGAGGCAGAAGGATTTTTCATCTTGAATTCCTTTTTCAAGAAAAAGCCACACAGGAAATGGACATGGAGACATCCAATTGGGACGACAAGTGAAATTGATTTTATTATGTGTAACAAAAAATTCGTCATCGAAGACTGCAGTGTGCTAAACAAGTTTAACACAGGCAGTGACCATAGATTGGTGAGATGTAAGATGCACCTCAACACTAAACTGGAACGTGGCAAGCTCATAAGGCAAACAGAATGTATTGACATAACCAACCTTAAAAAACACCATAATACTTTCAAGTTGGAACTGAAGAACAGATTCTCTGCTTTAGAAGGCCTAACATCGGAAGAAGTGGATATTTCGGAAGTTAACAGAAAAGTAACCAAAGCTCTTATGGAAACAGCAACAAAATTAGCTGGGTCTAAGAACAAGTTGCATGTAAACAAATTATCAGGAAAAACCAAAATGTTGATGCAAAAAAGAAGAGAGATGAGGACAACTAAAGAAGATGTGACTTCCAAAGTGGAATATATAGAGCTATGCAAGACAGCACGAAAAAGTATCACTGAAGACGTAAGGAAATTCAACTGTGAGCTAGTGAGGAAAGCAATTAAAAACAACCAAAGCCTAAAGATAGCAAAGGGACATCTCAGTAAGGGAAGAAAACAGATTATGGCTCTGAGAAAAGAAGATGGTTCTATAACAAGAAATAGAGGCGAAATTTTGACAAGAGTGAAAGATTTCTACTCCAAATTATATGAAAGGGATGATACATGTACTCCAGACATCATGAAAGGTACCAGAGTTCTTCCAGTCCTCCCAGCAGAAGTTGCTCATGCAATCAAGAACATGAAGCGAGGGAAAGCTCCAGGAGAAGATGGAATTACTATAGACATCATACAAGAAGCAAGTGGAGAAATTGAAACAGTACTCGCCCAAATTTTCACTCGATGCCTTTATGAAGGGAAGATTCCTGAGGATTGGAACAATGCTACAATGATCCTGTTACATAAAAAAAGGTGACATTGAGGATCTCAGGAACTACAGACCTATCAGCCTCCTATCAGTGGTTTATAAAATCTTCACTAAAGTTCTTTCACACCGCTTGAAGGTAACACTGGACATGGCTCAACCGAGAGAACAAGCTGGATTCAGGAGTGGCTACAGCACAATAGATCATATCCATGTACTGAGAGAACTAATTGAAAGAGCGAGGGAATATGAACTTCCATTGTGCATGGCCTTTATCGATTATGAAAAAGCCTTTGATTCGGTGAAACCATCAGCAGTTACCACGGCCCTGAAATCCTGCGGTATTGAAGATGCATACATTAATATTATTAATAACATCTATGAAAATGCAAGTGCAAAGATTCGGCTGTTTGAAAATACAACACACATAAAAATTGGAAAGGGAGTGAGACAAGGTGACACCATATCTCCGAAGCTCTTTAATGCCACATTGGAGGGTGTTTTTCAGTCACTGAGCTGGGAAAACAAGGGGATAAAGATTAATGGAGATTATCTAACCCACCTTTGTTTTGCTGATGACGTAGTCATTTTTGCAACTAGCCCATCAGAGCTGCAGAGTATGATCCAGGAACTTGCTGACAAGAGTAAAGAAGTGGGATTAAAAATGAACTTTCAGAAGACAAAAGTGATGTTCAATGCTTTTACAAGAAATGAAGATTTATCGATTGATGGAGAAAAACTGGAGATAACAGATACGTATGTTTATCTTGGACAGCAGATATCAAGTGAGGGTCACATTGATGAAGAAATTAATCGGCGTACAAAACTTGCCTGGAGAGCTTTTGGAAGAAACAGCATAATTTTCAAGAGCAATATGCCATTATGTCTTAAAAGAAAAGTGTTTGATCAATGCATCCTTCCAGTGCTTACGTATGGTGCAGAGACGTGGACCTTAACTAAAAGAGACATACAAAGGCTGCAGACAACTCAAAGTAGCATGGAGAGGTGCATGCTTGGTATAACCAGGAGAGATAAGAAGAGGAACTCGTGGATCCGAAAAATGACGAGAGTGGAAGACATCATGATCAGAGTTAAATCCCTGAAATGGCAATGGGCTGGACATACTGCCAGAAGGACAGACCATCGATGGACAGCCGAAATTTTAGATTGGATTCCAAGGGACAGGAAAAGACCCAGAAGAAGACCACATGGGAGATGGGTGGATGAAATTCGTAAATATGCGGGAGTGACATGGAGGAGACTGGCACAAGACAGACCGTTGTGGAGGAAACTTGGGGAGACCTTCGTTCAGCAGTGGATTGATAATGGTTGACAATGATGATGATGATGATACGGAACCTAAAGTTGATTTGAAGTTTTGTAGAATACTAAGAGGGCTATTCACTAAAGGAATTATTTCTGAGATTGTTACGTCCCTGGAACTGGCCACCAATATAGCTCTATCGAACACAGTGTTGCATTCAAAGAGTTTCTTTCGGGGGGAGGGGGAGCATTAAAAAAATTTGAGGGGGCTGAAACTTGTTGACTGATTATATACATATAATCACAGTTTTGTTATTTATATGTTCATTAATACATATAAAAATTTTAAATGGAGTATAAATTTTTTCTTATGCTTGTATATCGCAAAAGCAAATTTCAAGAAATCTATCTACACATACAAATCATTAAGAATGTAAAAATGCGATACCTTTGCTTTAATTCAGTAATGTATTTCACTATGGGGTGGTGTA
Organism: Macrothele yani; assembly: GCA_039090855.1. Classification (NCBI taxonomy): domain Eukaryota; kingdom Metazoa; phylum Arthropoda; class Arachnida; order Araneae; family Macrothelidae; genus Macrothele; species Macrothele yani. Next base: position 82,225,540 of record CM077018.1, read on the forward strand.
AAATATTGAGGGTGCTAGTAAGAGTAAGGTAACGCTGTGATGGAGAAAAAGCATTAGGAATTGTTACCTGAAAACGTACGGTATAAACCATTGCCCTGCCATTTGGTTTCAGCCCCTTTAGATTGTTTAGATTATCAAATAGTAGTAAAAAAAAAACTAACTAACTGTTTGGATGGCAGTTTGAGGTGCCTCGATTTTTTTCTTTCTCACAGAGTGCAAACCACCCACCACCAGGAAGAAAAAAAACTTTTAATAGGAATAATTTCTAATAATTTGCTACTGTTAAAAATTAGGTAGCAAACATTTTGTTGTATTGGAGGCACTAACGTTACATTAGCTACCCTGAGGTTTATCCGTATACATGGTAAGAGTGCATCCAAAAGACTGAAATAAAGCTGAATGCCAGCTTCCGAAATATGATGATGTATTGCAGTACAAACATCTCTACTCTTTGGAATTGGGGTTTTATTACTAAAGTAGATCGAGTTGCCAGTACTTGAAAAATTGCCCCTTCTGCGAGGACTATTTAATTTTTTATTGACGGATGATAGAAATTTCAGATTGAAGTCCATGTGGTTGTTTTTGTTTACTATATTAGAATATTTTCCCTCATTTTCTTAAGTTGTTTTTTAATAATTTCTTCAAATATTCAGCCATAAACGATAAAAATTGGACTAAATTTAAGAGGAAACCCACGGGGGGAGGGGTGAGTGGTCATGGATTTTCCGGGGGACTAAGCATCCCGAGAAGATGCCTGAATACAAGACTGATCGAACACATCTACGATTCGCATCACTTCTTCTATAGTTGTCCACTGTCGAGCACTAAGATCTATCTGAAAATTTAACTCTGAAGCAGATAACAAATCAGCTTGCTTTTGTTCCATGAGACGAATGAGCACATGAAGCTAAGAATTACATCTAGTCAGTTCGTTTTGTATCAAACGATGGGGTTTAAGACTTAGCTTAGCTTGAGAAGCTAGTAAGACTTTCATGGCTTCAGAAGAGTGCTTGAAATGTCCCACAATACTCCGGCAGGTTGACATTATTTAATTAATTTCATTCTTGTTCAGTATAAACCATATTTGAGAACTAATTGAAATATATGAGCAAGGCCATGCCAAGTGGTCAAAGGCACTGCATACTAAAGCTGCAACAATATTATGCCCATTGTCTCTCATGAAACACCAGTGGCGGCTCGTGATAAGCCAAGATGGGGAGGGGGGGAGGGGGCTGCATCTCAATTTTGTATATATCGCTTCGAATAAGCTAAGTTACTGAGCCTGTGCTGATGCTGTCCGTTTAATAATAATAATAATAATATATTGATCGAAAGTGATTTTTTTTACAAGAAATGAATATTTAGATTTTATATTTAGCGATTGATAGGGAAAATGTAGAGGTACCGATACCTAAATTAGGCAACAGATATTAAGCGATGGCCACATTGCCACATTTATGAAGAAAATAATCGACCTATAAAACTTGATCAGATGCATTATTTCTTAAAAAAGAAACTGATTAATCGGCGCATCCTTCCAGTTCTTACGCATGGAGCACAGGCATAGAACTCAATTAAAATAGACATACAGATGTTGCAGACAACTGAAAGAAGCATGTAGAGATGCATGGTTGATGTTACCAGGAAAGATACAAATAGAAACTCGTGGATCGGGAAAATGACAAGAGTGGAAGACATTATGATCAGAATTCTTGATATTGCAATGAGATGGACATATTGCTAGAAGAAAGAGCCACTGACGGAGAGTTGAAATATTGAACTGGATAGCTAGGGGAAAAACAATACCCAGAAGATGACAAGGGGGAGATGGGTGCATGAAATTTGAAAGCACGAAAGAAACTGGCTCAAGGCAGACTGTTGTGGAAGAAGAAACTTGGAGACTCTCATCCAGCAGTGGATTAATAGTAGTTGCAAATTTTATATACATGCATATACGTATATATATATCATCATCATCATCATCGTCAACCATTATCAATCCACTGCTGGACGAAGGTCTCCCCAAGTTTCCTCCACAACGGTCTGTCTTGTGCCAGTCTCCTCCATGTCACCCCTGCATACTTTCGAATTTCATCCACCCATCTTCCATGTGGTCTTCTTCTGGGTCTTTTCCTGTCCCTTGGAATCCAATCTAAAATTTCGGCTGTCCATCGATGATCTGTCCTTCTGGCAGTATGTCCAGCCCATTGCCATTTCAGGGATTTAACTCTGATCATGATGTCTTCCACTCTTGTCATTTTTCGGATCCACGTGTTCCTCTTCTTATCTCTCCTGGTTACACCAAGTATGCACCTCTCCATGCTTCTTTGAGTTGTCTGCAGCCTTTGTATGTCTCTTTTAGTTAAGGTCCACGTCTCTGCACCATACGTAAGCACTGGAAGGATGCATTGATCAAACACTTTTCTTTTAAGACATAATGGCATATTGCTCTTGAAAATTATGCTGTTTCTTCCAAAAGCTCTCCAGGCAAGTTTTGTACGCCGATTAATTTCTTCACCAATGTGACCCTCACTTGATATCTGCTGTCCAAGATAAACGTACGTGTCTGTTATCTCCAGCTTTTCTCCATCAATCGATAAATCTTCATTTCTTGTAAAAGCATTGAACATCACTTTTGTCTTCTGAAAGTTCATTTTTAATCCCACTTCTTTACTCTTGTCAGCAAGTTCCTGGATCATACTCTGCAGCTCTGATGGGGTAGTTGCAAAAATGACTACGTCATCAGCAAAACGGAGGTGGGTTAGATAATCTCCATTAATCTTTATCCCCTTGTTTTCCCAGCTCAGCGACTGAAAAGCACCCTCCAATGTGGCATTAAAGAGCTTCGGAGATATGGTGTCACCTTGTCTCACTCCCTTTCCAATTTTTACGTGTGTTGTATTTTCAAACAGCCTAATCTTTGCACTTGCATTTTCATAGATGTTATTAATAATATTAATGTATGCATCTTCAATACCGCAGGTTTTCAGAGCCATTGTAACTGCTGATGGTTTCACCGAATCAAAGGCTTTTTCATAATCGATAAAAGCCATGCACAATGGAAGTTCATATTCCCTCGCTCTTTCAATTAGTTCTCTCAGTACGTGGATATGATCTATTGTGCTGTAGCCACTCCTGAATCCAGCTTGTTCTCTCGGTTGAGCCATGTCCAGTGTTACCTTCAAGCGGTGTGAAAGAACTTTAGTGAAGATTTTATAAACTACTGATAGGAGGCTGATAGGTCTGTAGTTTCCGAGATCCTCAATGTCAGCTTTCTTATGTAGCAGGATCATTGTAGCGGTGTTCCAATCCTCAGGAATCTTTCCTTCATTAAGGCATCGAGTGAAAATTTGGGCGAGTACTGTTTCGATTTCTCCACTTGCTTCTTGTATGATGTCTACAGTAATTCCATCTTCTCCTGGGAAAAAAAAAAAAAAAAAAAAATATATATATTTATTGTCGTATTTCTAGGGGTCACAATGAGACACTTGAGAACACGTACATGACCTTGAGTGTGTGTCTCCACTGCCACTGCCACACGCATTAATTTTTTTACATTTTTTGTCCTTATATACTTGTATATATATATATATATATATATATACGTATATAATGAATGACGCATATACGTATATATATATATATATATATATATATATATATATATATATATATATATATATATATATATATATATATATATATATATATATATATATTTCAATGCTTTTACAAGAAATGAAGATTTATCGATTGATGGAGAAAAGCTGGAGATAACAGACACGTACGTTTATCTTGGACAGCAGATATCAAGTGAGGGTCACATTGATGAAGAAATTAATCGGCGTACAAAACTTGCCTGGAGAGCTTTTGGAAGAAACAGCATAATTTTCAAAAGCAATATGCCATTATGTCTTAAAAGAAAAGTGTTTGATCAATGCATCCTTCCAGTGCTTACGTATGGTGCAGAGACGTGGACCTTAACTAAAAGAGACATACAAAGGCTGCAGACAACTCAAAGCAGCATGGAGAGGTGCATGCTTGGTGTAACCAGGAGAGATAAGAAGAGGAACACGGGGATCCGAAAAATGACAAGAGTGGAAGACATCATGATCAGAGTTAAATCCCTGAAATGGCAATGGGCTGGACATACTGCCAGAAGGACAGATCATCGATGGACAGCCGAAATTTTAGATTGGATTCCAAGGGACAGGAAAAGACCCAGAAGAAGACCACATGGGAGATGGGTGGATGAAATTCGAAAGTATGCAGGGGTGACATGGAGGAGACTGGCACAAGACAGACCGTTGTGGAGGAAACTTGGGGAGACCTTCGTCCAGCAGTGGATTGATAATGGTTGACAATGATGATGATGATGATATATATATACAAGTATACGTGGGACAGATACTGGCAGAACTAGTGGCGTTGGATTTATAATAAACAAGAAACTGAAGGATAAAGTGGTAGAAGTTGAAAGTTCCTCTGACAGAGCTGCACGACTCGTTATCCAACTATCGAGAAGATACCAGGCTCAGATTATTCAAACGTATGCACCCACCACAAGTCATCCTGAAGAAGAAATTGAAGAATTTTATGAGGAAATTCGTCATCTAAATAATAAAGGTAAGCAGCACTTGAAGATAATTATGGGAGATTTCAATGCAAAAATAGGGCACCGGCAACAGAATGAAACTTCAGTAGGTAAATTCGGTCACGGCAACAGAAACCAGCGTGGAAATACTCTCGTTGAGTTTGCAGAGGCAGAAGGATTTTTCATCTTGAATTCCTTTTTCAAGAAAAAGCCACACAGGAAATGGACATGGAGACATCCAATTGGGACGACAAGTGAAATTGATTTTATTATGTGTAACAAAAAATTCGTCATCGAAGACTGCAGTGTGCTAAACAAGTTCAACACAGGTAGTGACCATAGATTGGTGAGATGTAAGATGCACCTCAACACTAAACTGGAACGTGGCAAGCTCATAAGACAAACAAAATGTATTGACATAACCAACCTTAAAAAACACCATAATACTTTCAAGTTGGAACTGAAGAACAGATTCTCTGCTTTAGAAGGCCTAACATCGGAAGAAGTGGATATTTCGGAAGTTAACAGAAAAGTAACCAAAGCTCTTATGGAAACAGCAACAAAATTAGCTGGGTCTAAGAACAAGTTGCATGTAAACAAATTATCAGGAAAAACCAAAATGTTGATGCAAAAAAGAAGAGAGATGAGGACAACTAAAGAAGATGTGACTTCCAAAGTGGAATATATAGAGCTATGCAAGACAGTACGAAAAAGTATCACTGAAGACGTAAGAAAATTCAACTGTGAACTAGTGAGGAAAGCAATTGAAAACAACCAAAGCCTAAAGATAGCAAAGGGACATCTCAGTAAGGAAAGAAAACAGATTATGGCTCTGAGAAAAGAAGATGGTTCTATAACAAGAAATAGAGGCGAAATTTTGACAAGAGTGAAAGATTTCTACTCCAAATTATATGAAAGGGATGATACATGTACTCCAGACATCATGAAAGGTACCAGAGTTCTTCCAGTCCTCCCAGCAGAAGTTGCACATGCAATCAAGAACATGAAGCGGGGGAAAGCTCCAGGAGAAGATGGAATTACTATAGACATCATACAAGAAGCAAGTGGAGAAATTGAAACAGTACTCGCCCAAATTTTCACTCGATGCCTTAATGAAGGGAAGATTCCTGAGGATTGGAACAATGCTACAATGATCCTGCTACATAAAAAAGGTGACATTGAGGATCTCAGGAACTACAGACCTATCAGCCTCCTATCAGTGGTTTATAAAATCTTCACTAAAGTTCTTTCACACCGCTTGAAGGTAACACTGGACATGGCTCAACCGAGAGAACAAGCTGGATTCAGGAGTGGCTACAGCACAATAGATCATATCCATGTGCTGAGAGAACTAATTGAAAGAGCGAGGGAATATGAACTTCCATTGTGCATGGCTTTTATCGATTATGAAAAAGCCTTTGATTCGGTGAAACCATCAGCAGTTACCACGGCTCTGAAATCCTGCGGTATTGAAGATGCATACATTAATATTATTAATAACATCTATGAAAATGCAAGTGCAAAGATTCGGCTGTTTGAAAATACAACACACATAAAAATTGGAAAGGGAGTGAGACAAGGTGACACCATATCTCCGAAGCTCTTTAATGCCACATTGGAAAATGTCTTTCAATCACTGAACTGGGAAAACAAAGGGATAAAGATTAATGGAGATTATCTAACCCACCTTCGTTTTGCTGATGACGTAGTCATTTTTGCAACTACCCCATCAGAGCTGCAGAGTATGATCCAGGAACTTGCTGACAAGAGTAAAGAAGTGGGATTAAAAATGAACTTTCAGAAGACAAAAGTGATGTTCAATGCTTTTACAAGAAATGAAGATTTATCGATTGATGGAGAAAAACTGGAGATAACAGATACGTATGTTTATCTTGGACAGCAGATATCAAGTGAGGGTCACATTGATGAAGAAATTAATCGGCGTACAAAACTTGCCTGGAGAGCTTTTGGAAGAAACAGCATAATTTTCAAGAGCAATATGCCATTATGTCTTAAAAGAAAAGTGTTTGATCAATGCATCCTTCCAGTGCTTACGTATGGTGCAGAGACGTGGACCTTAACTAAAAGAGACATACAAAGGCTGCAGACAACTCAAAGAAGCATGGAGAGGTGCATGCTTGGTATAACCAGGAGAGATAAGAAGAGGAACTCGTGGATCCGAAAAATGACGAGAGTGGAAGACATCATGATCAGAGTTAAATTCCTGAAATGGCAATGGGCTGGACATACTGCCAGAAGGACAGACCATAGATGGACAGCCGAAATTTTAGATTGGATTCCAAGGGACAGGAAAAGACCCAGAAAAAGACCACATGGGAGATGGGTGGATGAAATTCGTAAATATGCGGGAGTGACATGGAGGAGACTGGCACAAGACAGACCGTTGTGGAGGAAACTTGGGGAGACCTTCGTCCAGCAGTGGATTGATAATGGTTGACAATGATGATGATGATGATGATATAAGGACAAAAAATGTAAAAAAATTAATGCGTGTGGCAGTGGCAGTGGAGACACACACTCAAGGTCATGTACGTGTTCTCAAGTGTCTCATTGTGACCCCTAGAAATACGACAATAAATATTTTTTCTTCTGATACACTCCCTTTGAAACTTCGACTTGATACCGACTACTGCAACTTGGACGGTGACGAAAAACATTTTTTGGAATTTTGAAGGGTCTGCCAGAATTTCGTGATGAGTTGTTATTGAGATACTCAGACACCGGCATTCTCTTTAATAAAAACGGATTGTAAACATATTCAGTCCAGTTTTAATTTTGAAGCCATGATAACAATTTAGTGTAGAAAAATTTGTTTTCCAAAATTTACCAGCTTCGTAAATTTTCTAAACAATGATATCTGATTAAATGTTCTTTTCAAAGTAATTAAGTATAATGCACTACCGCAATTGAAATGCGCAGATTATTTTTGGGAGGTAGGGGAGATGCAGCAGAAAAATAAAATGTACCCAGTGGAGTGACTTCAATGATTTTTGGTGAGTAAAAATTTACGTGAGTTTAAAAGCGAAAATTTCGCTGTGCTTGGTAAGTGAAGAAATCAATTTTGTGCAAGTACTTCGCTGCAGAAATTAATCTCTCTCTCTCTCTCTCTCTTTTTTTTCAATTTACCCAATACTGATTTCTATTCTTAACCGCAATTTGTTCACATGACCATTTTGACCAGACCAGAAGAAAAAAATATAAGTAAAACTTTTTTGCAAAAGTCCCGGCAACTGAGTATTTGTTATTAGCAAACACAAATATTCTACAGTTCGATGTCGATGGGAGTAACATTCATGAAAGAAATACGGGATTACGCCATTTAATACAAATTTTGAAGATGACAATCCGATTTTTAGCGCAAATGTGACAAGGATGGTAAGTCAAATTTACGCTAAAAATCGGATTTACGCTAAAAATCGGATTGTCAACTTCAAAATTTGTATTAAATGGCGTAATCCCGTATTTCTTTCATGATTGATCTGCTTCTGCGGGCAAACACGGGATAAGATTCTTAACCTCCAGATTCGCTAAACATGAATGCCGGTTGCTTCGACTAGCGAATCCTGTGATGGTTAAATTCAAATTGATCGGAAACTTGAAACTTGGTCGTTCTGGGTGGTGTAGTGGTAGGCATACCTAGGCGTTTTCTGGGAGACGCGGGCTCGAGTTCCGCTCCAGGACGATGAAAATTTTCAAGTTTTCGGATATTATTTGACTTACCATCCTTGTCACATTTACGCTAAAAATCAGATTGTCATCTTCAAAATTTGTAGGAATTTGTAGGGAGTAACATTGTTGTTAGAATTATGACGTTGAATAATACACTGCTGGACAATTGCTAAGGACGGATCATAAACGGCTATATAGCGCATGAAAAAGTAAGTGTGGTTGGATGCCAAGTGAAATAAAATAATGTCAGAATGCCAGGACATTACAAGAAAGACAATTTATTGTGCTCTGAAATCCAGAAGGCTTTGGAACGTGTTCAAGGGACAAACAGGCCATTTTGTGCAGAATACGTAAATGTGAAAAAAATGCAATTACCATCCGCAGGCGTTCCGGCGTAAGATGTCAATACGGGATATGGCCACCATGGAGGACGATGCAAGATTCCACACGTCGTGTTATGCTTTGCACAACATTATCAAGCAGCTGTTGGGGTAATTTTTTCCATTCCTCTGTCAGTGCACGGATGATAGTGTCCTTGTTTATTGGAGGGCATTGGCGACCAGCAAGACTCCTCCCCAAAGCATCCCACACATTTTCAATGGGACTCAGATCTGGAGAACGTGCTGGCCATACGAGGCGTTGAATATCCTCGCTCTCAAGACACTCCTGTACAGCGACTGTTCGATGACATGTTGCGTTGTCGTCCATGAAAATGAATCTATCACCGACAGCACCACGGAACATGAGGTAGCAGAACATCATTAATCTATCGTTGGCCAGTCATAGTCCCAGTTGGAAGCACATAGAGGGACGTACGGCCATTGATCATGATGCCAGCCCATACCATGACACTACATGTCGGATATCGGTCCCTTTCCTGTATGTTTGCTGGACAATATGCAGTACCACTATCACGCCAGATCAGTTGTCGTCGACAATCAGACGATAGACTGTATCTACTCTCATCTGAGAAGAGGACAGCAGACCAGTCGTTATCAGTCAAATTGCGATATTAATGGCACCATTGCAAACGGGTGGTACGGTGACGTCTGGACAATGGGATGCACACAACAGGACGGCGGGCGTATAGTCCTCCTTCATGCAAACGTCTAGCAACAGTTTTTCGGGAGATCCGCTTGCCAGTAGCAGCCATAAACTGATTTGCTACCTCACTAGCTGTGCTGCGCCGGTGTCTTTTTGTTGATAGCACTATGTACCGATCTTCTGCAGGTGTCGTACTGCGAACACGACCTCCCCCGTGACGTTTGCTACACTCTCCATTTGTTTGAAATGATTTCCAAAGCCTTGAAACAACACTGTGGCTGACGTCGAACTCCCTGGTAACATCTGTTATTTTTCGCCCTTCTTCAATCTTGCCAATAATACGGCCACGCGTAAAATCATCTAGGTGATGTCGGGAAGACATACTGAAAATTGCAAGTTCGTCAATTGATTCTTTCCCTTTCAACTTTGCGTTTGAACAACAACGGTCAATACGCGTCAAATCCTTTATATCTCTTATCAGCGCTATGACGTCACGAACAAGTTCGGCAATCCAAAATTTGCATACGAACAACACGTCTTACTGTATCCCGCACTTATGCTAATTTCCACATTTTCCTGCCTTCCATTTTATGGTTGCTATCGTTGCTATTGTCATCCGTCCTTAGCAATTGTCCGGCAGTGTATTTTACTGGCATTTGATACTTATTTCACATGAAAATCATCCATTCATCGTATGCTTTCCCCATGAAACTGGACAACTATGGCACAGTTCATAACATTATTTGCTGATCTTTGGCTTTACAATAACGTGTGAGATGTTGTCCTCAATCATGTCCTCAATCATGTCCTCATTTTGAAACGAAATTGTCCTCAATTTTGCATTGAAATTGAGGACAATATGTCATTTGTCCTCACTTTCGTTCTCAAAAATCTGGTCACCTTATATTAAGCAGTCTTGTATCAATCAGTCATGATTAGAAGAGCCTGTTTTTAAAATGATGCTTAAGGGTTCTTTTTAAAGATGCGCATCCTGTTACGTGAGCATGGTAGGGCTCGTCCAAAGATTAAGCTTCTCCCTTCCTCACGTGACCAGAACTCCCGTCAAGGTTAGTGAAGTAGAATATCTTCGAGTGCACACCAAAGAGGTTAGAATAATACTTCTGGAGATGCCCTGAGTCCTTAACCGTAAATCCGCAAAGTGTGAAATTTTGATGTTTGTTTGCATGATACCCATGTAGTTACAGCAGTGTGCGTTTTGGAATTGCGTTTTTTTTTTTTTTTTTGAGGTTTAACGACCACCGTGAGCAACTCAATGGGCTATAAGCAGTCGCCCGTCCCTAATTTAGGGTCACTGGTTCCAGGGAAGGGAAAGAGCCAGTGCCATAAGGCAAACACAACATCCATGCCTGACCGGGATTCGAACCCGGACCCCTTACGGACGAATGATCATAGGCCAGCGCCTTAGACCACTGGGCCACCGGGGCGGCTCCATTGACTTTGAATAGCTTTGATAAATTTAATTTGCGTCAGAACGGATTCAAACGACGTGCTTATTACACCCGAAAATTCGGTGTCGTCTTTCTCGTTATAAATTAAAGCGAAATTGATTTCTTAAAGTTTTACCGATTTATTGAAATTTTTTTTTTGTCTTTTTAATATTTCATTCAAATCTGCAGTCAAAAATATGAATAATAATACAAGTAATACAAACACATAAACCATCAAACATTCAAATACAAATATTATACAATAACAATATACATATAATGCAAAGTACAAATGAAGTAATAGTAATACAAAAACACGTATGATAATATGAATAGTTTAGTTTTTAGTTTTAGTTTAAATAGTTTGAAGCATTGCTACATATTCTTTAAAACAAATCGTTGCGATTAGGGAACCAGGGGAAAAGGCTAACAGATAGCCTGGCTAGCCCCTAGTCCCCCCCCCCCCAAAAAGGAATCTAAGTCAAGGATGAATTTAACCGTAATACGGTAAATTAAGGTAACAATACATAATACACTGGCGGAAAGTGAAAAAAGAACATCAAGAAGGAATTGGCGGACGATCATGAAATTTACATATGTTAATGGGGTCGAGTTTACGTAGGTGTGATGTTAATTTCGGGACCAACCGGTGAGCACTTACGCCACAGCACGGCATAATATGCAAATTATCGTCGGTGGTATTTAAGGAGTACGGCGAAGTGAATGTAATCAGTCGTCGGCGTACGGACACGTGCGAAGACCCTGAAGAAGCTGCAAATCCTGGACATGGAAGACGTGTACGATTTCAGCAGTTCTCGGACTTTGAGCGAGGTCGTCTAGTCGGATTCCGCGAGGCCGGGTGGTCGTATCGTCGTATTGCGGAGCGAATTGGACGGGAAGTATCGGTGGTGGTACGATGGTGGCGTAGATGGTCCGAGGAACATTCCCACACGAGTAGACGTGGAACCGGGAGTTACAGACGGACTGATGAGCGGACCGATCGACGCATAAGAAGAGCGGCGTTGTCAAGCAGAACATCCACCGCGACGCAAATCCGAGCTGCCGTTGCACCTGAGGTGACTGTGCGAACAATCTGCAACCGTCTACTGGATGCAGGACTACGTGCACGTGTGCCTCTGGCATGTGTACCTCTGACTCCAGCCCACCGTCAGGAACGGCTGCAGTGGTGTCGCCAACGTCTGCACTGGAGAACGCAATGGCGATCTGTCATGTTCAGCGATGAAAGCAGATTCTTCTTGGGAGCCTCCGGTGGCCGTATGCGTGTTCGCAGATGCACAGGGGAGCGTCTCCACCCTTCTTGCATCCGCCAGCAACACACAGGGCCTACACCTGGTCTCCTGGTGAGGGGAGCGATCAGCTATCACTCCCGTACACAACTAGTGGTTGTACCGGGTACGTTAAACAGCACCTCCTACACCAACAACATCATTCAGCCCGTTGTTGTGCCATTTGTAAGGTCGGTCCATCGTGGTGTTTTCCAGCAAGATAACGCACGTCCACACACGGCACGTGCAACGCAACATGCACTTCAGGGTGTGAGACAACTTCCATGGCCTGCACGTTCACCGGATTTGTCCCCCATTGAGCACGTGTGAGATTTTATGGGACAACGATTTATCCGATCTCCACGGCCAGCCACGACCATCCCCGATTTACGCGTCCAGGTTGAGGATGCTTGGAACTCAATACCCCAAACTTACATCCAACATCTGTACGACAGACTCCATTCCAGAATTGCACAGTGTGACGCAGTTCATGGCGGTTCAACCTCGTACAAACCATGTTACATGGAAATGTTATTTTTCAGTTTACCAGCAAATACAGCTGTATTTTGCCATAATGTTTTGATCACGTTATCCTCTGTATTCCGTTATTATGCTGTATAAATTTTGTTGGTATCAGACGTCTCCTTCTTGGTGTTCTTTTTACACTTTCCGCCAGTGTATATGGCCAACCATTAATCAACCATTAATTAAGAAAGTCTTAAGCTCTCTTTTAAATGCCGAATAGTGTGTCATCGTCTTGATGCGAAGCGGCAACCCATTCCAGGACCTAGGGCAGGTCACATTAATATTATTAAATAATAAATTAGTACGCGCTCTAGGTATTAAAAAACTAGTATTTCCACGAGTGTCATGATAATGGGAACGGAAATGCAAGGTGATTAGATCTGAATATTTATTGGCATATATAAGTTCATGCATGAACAGTAATAATCGAAAACTGTATAATTTATCAAATGCCATTATCTGATAACTGAGGAAAAGAGAATGTACCTGTAAAGACGGATTCACCAAACGAAAACATTTTTTTTTTTTTTTTTTTTGCAAAACATAAATTCTTTTAACATTCCCAATAGTTGTGCGACCCCAAACCAGGAGACAATAAGATAGAAATGGATAAATAAATGAAAAATACAATAGCAACTTAACCCTGGCAGGCAACAAACTTGAAATCCTGTAAATGACACCAATGCGGGATCTGAGCCCAACCTCAATTTCAGTAACATGTGCATCCCATCTCAAATTATCTTGTAAATATACACCCAAGAACTTTACAACAGCCTGAAAGTCAAGGGGCACTCCGTTAAATAATATCCCATTTGCAATATCAACTCGTCGCCTACATCGCAAAAAAAGTACACTAGTGGTTTTGGAAAAATTTATGATTAAGGAATTGCAGCAAAGCCAACGATAGTAATCCTGAAGTTCCAAATTTGCACGTGGGATCAACTCAGGTAAAGTGTCCCCAGAAAAAAATAGGCTTGTGTAATCAGCATACAAAATAGGAGTAGCACTTGAAATAATAGTAAATAAATAATTAACATAAATTAAAAATAATAACGGGCCCAAAACCGATCCCTGAGGAACACCATGACGAACCAAAAGAGCAGAAGATCGAACACCCTGTATTAGTACAAATTACTTCCGGCCTGTCAAATTTTTGAATTCGCACTAACATTCATGTAATTAAATTTAAAATAAAAATGGGAATGAGCCTCAAAATAATTAAGAATTTTTTTAAATCCAGCATTTTCTCACAGCATTTTCTCACAAGTTACGGTGCAAAATTAGAAACATTTGCGATGAAAGAATGCGATTCGACCAACACAAAACGCATTGCAATAGCCTTGGAAACCTTCAGCTTTCCCACACTTTAACGGCCGGTTATGAGCTTTATACAAAATGGTACTGCTCCATTAACAAGGGCATCTCCAGATGCCTTATTCTAACCTCCTTGGCACGCACGCACCTCTTGGTTTTGTCGGCTGTTTTATGTGGTCTCATAGTTCAGCATCCGTACCTGTGACGTTACTGAGCAGAGGAGGAACAAGGATTACTATACCGTGCAAATTACATGGGACAAGCTATTTTATTCTCAGAATTGTAATGTGATCGCCAGTTGATGTCGGAAACAGACGTAAACCGGTTTTATCAGATGTGAGGTGGTGTGACTGACTTGATAGTAAGAATGTGGTTTGACCGGTTTTAAACAGGAAATATGCACTTCAGCTTCAGTTGTGAGCTTTCGTGTGTGACAGGTGGATGTTAGTTTTTGCGCTCTGTGAGTACGTGTTGCTTTCGTGTATTGAAAAATGGATATTTCCCTAAGGAAGCGTGCAAAAATAATTGCTCTGAAGGACCACACTTCTATGACAGTGAGAGATATCGCTTCCGCAGTTGGTGTCGGCAAATCAAGTGTATCAAGACTGCTTAACCGATACAATGCATCTGGATCACCGTCTCCAAAAAGGAGAGGTAAATGTGGAAGAAAACGAAAAACAACTCCACGAACCGACAAATATCTAATCAGAAATAGTAAAATGAATCCAAAAAAAAAACAAAAAAAAAAACAACAAGCACCGACCTTTAAAGAGATTTATTGGCTAGTGGTTGTGATGTTAGTGATTCAACTGCACGCCGTAGGCTTCTGGAAGTTGGCCGGAAGGCAAGAAGACCAACGAAAAAACAATATTTGAATGCGAAAATGTAGATAAAACGTTTAGCATGGGCCAAAAAATATAAATCATGGACTGCTGACGACTGGAAAAAGGTAATTTTCAGTGATGAAACTCATTTATTTGTGCAGGGTTACCAAGGTTACCAAGCAAATGTCGTTAGACGAAGCAACTGTGAACCCTTAAGACTTGAGCATGTCAAACAAACTGTAAAACACCCTCTGAAACAGATGTTTTGGGGCTTTTTCACATCAAATGGTACTAGAAGCTTAGTTCCTGTTCAAGGTATGATGAATTCAGCCAAGTACGTAGAAATATTACAACGTAGGATTGTTCCATTCTTGCAAACTTTGGACGGCACATTTCAACATGACTTGGCCCCAATGTCACAATTCGAAATTGGCCAAGAATTTCATGCTGGAAAATCAAATTCATTTGCTTGATTGGCCTGGAAATTCACCAGACTTAAATCCCATAGAAAACTTGTGGAATATTTTGAAGAGACGTTTAGGTAAAATGGACTGTACAACCAAAGAACGCATGATAACGAATGCTATAAAAGTGTGGTTCCACGATTATGAAATCAAACATATGTGCACTCAATTAGTGAAGTCAATGCCAAAACGAATTCAAGAGTTCATTTCTGCTAAAGGAGGACGTACTTCATACTAATACAGGTATTTATCAGTGTATATCAAGGCATAGAATGATATAAAGGCATAGGTTTGGAAAAAAGAGTGATTTTTTACTTTGTCCCAATTAATTTGCACAGTATAGTATGTCCATGAACTAGCCTTGCGTACTTTTGATTGAATATAATATCGTTAAAGGTATTAATTATGGTAATATAATCAATGAATTTGCTGAAATGAAAGCGAGAAAAGTGCAATTTTCATTTATAAATACATGTGAATGGGATCTTGTGTTTCTTGTTTATACAAAAATGATTTATATGCAACTGTTATATCGTAATAGGAAATATTTTCGCATGGAATGGTATATGTACAAAATAAGCTGTCTATACATGCGATAAAAGCAAACCACGTCTTCAATAAGCAAATCAAAATCAATTTATTTACAAATTAAAAGCGGTTAAAAGCAGACTAGCGCTTTCGGGGATCTCCTGTCCTCATCTACTGGTCAATGCGCCACGGGATCCAACAGAGTCAACCCTTATATACTTGATAACACGACCCATTATGCACCACGTCACCAACAGACCGTGATGTCACAGTATAAGCACAAATTATAAAATTTCAATCAGTAATTTTTTATATAATTATAAAATTTCAATCAATAATTTGTGCTTATACTGTGACATCACGGTCTGTTGGTGACGTGGTGCATGATGGGTCGTGTTATCAAGTATATAAGGGTTGACTCTGTTGGATCCCGTGGCCCATTGACCAGTAGATGGGGACGGGAGATCCCCGAAAGTGCTAGTCTGCTTTTAACCGCTTTTAATTTGTAAATAAATTGATTTTGATTTGCTTATTGAAGACGTGGTTTGCTTTTATCGCATGTATAGACAGCTTATTTTGTACATATGTTATATCGTATTTGTTTTATTATTTTTTCCTCCACCAAAAAAAAAAAAAAAAAATAAGGGGCCCAAAAATAAAACCTTGCACAGGGCGGATGAAAAGCTAGTTACGGCACTGTAGCAAACGCAAGTGTGTAATATAGATTGTACAAAGATAGGTGTATTCAAATGCAATTCAGCAAAATTTTAAGGGTTTATCACAGCCTGAAAACTATATTTAAGGGAAAAGGGTACCATTTACACGGTTCTTGTCCGAGTCAATTTTAAAAATTGCTAAGTTTTTTTTAATGAATCTCTAGATCCTTAACTATTCCGTGGTTATCCCATGTAAGTTAAATATTATAGAATTATTTAAACACGGTATTTAAATATTTACAATTTAATAAATATTTGGCTTCAGTAACTGAATTTTCGGTTTGGAACTCTGACGTTTACAGAAGTGATATGAACACTTTATTTGACGCCCCGGTGGCGCAGTGGTCTAAGGCGCTGGCCTCTGATCATTCGTCCGTAAGGGGTCCGGGTTCGAATCCCGGTCAGGCATGGATGTTGTGTTTGTCTTACGGTACTGGCTCTCTCCCTTCCCTGGAACCAGTAACACTAAATTAGAGACGGGCGACTGCTTATAGCCCATGCAGTTGCTCACGGTAGTTGTTAAACCTCCAAACGAAAAAAACAACAACAACAGTTTATCCGCGTAACATACAGACTTTCACAATACATGTGCACCCAGGAGTAAAGTAAATGATTTCAAGCATCGTAATCATATTTTTGAAATGTCTTTTAACAAAAATTACGCCATCTCTTTGTGGTTATGTGCATAATATTAACTTTCCAACAACTAAAATGATTTTATTTTTTCGGTCGTAGCGTTAAAATGACCAGTGGCGTCGGAACTCTTTTTTGACAGCAGAGGAGAACATTTCGCAGAACAAAATATTTTATCATGGCATAAAATTTATCGTACTACTGTAGACGTGCTGACTTCATTAGGAAAATTTGCTGAACAACATTTCTTTTTCCGATTAAACATCCATCTAAAAAAAAAACACTTTCATATCCGTATACACTGCTGGCCACCCAAAATGCAACACCAAGAAGGACACCAGACAGCAAAGCCAGATTTACTGGACACATAACAACAGATACAAAGATGAAACGATTGAGCTTACAGGCCCGTGCGACTTACGGAACACGCAGAAATCAATAGTTCGTGTGGGCCCCCATGGCTGGCAATAACGACCGCTACACGCCGCGGCATCGAACGAAAAAGGCTTTGGATGTGGGCTGCTTCCACACGTTGCCACAGTTCATCAGGCGTAGCCTCTGGTGGTGCTTGCCGGGCCACTCGGTTGCCGATCAGCGACCAGACGTATTCGATGGGCGACATATCGGGAGAACAGGAGGGCCACGGCAGCAGTGACACCTGGTGGGCCGTAAAGAACTGTTGCACGATGCGTACCGCGTGCGGGCGCGCATTGTCCTGTTGAAACGTGGCCGCTGGCAGGTCATGCAGGTAAGGGAGGACTACAGACACCAAAACGTCGGAGATGTAGCGGATGGCTGTTCAGTGTACCGGCGATGCGTACCAGAGGGGTGCGGGTGTCATATCCAATTGCGCCCCAAACCATAACGCCTGGCAACGGACCGGTATGGCGATGCATAATGCAGGCGTCATACAGTCTCTCGCCACGGTGCCGCCACACGCGGATCCGACCATCGTGGTGTTGCAGGCAGAAGCGGGATTCGTCGGACAAGACAATGTCGTGCCATTCCGTAGTACAGGTGCGGTGTTCAACGGCCCACTGCCGCCGCACTCGCCGGTGGTGTAACGTCAACGGTAATCGGAGCAATGGGCGCCGTGTGACAAGTCCCCGCTCCTGCAGACGACATCGAGTGGTACGTGCTGACACAGGTTGTTGCGCAACACACCATAATTCCTGCGCTAACGTCCGAGATGTGGCGGTGCGAGCCGTCAATGTCCGCCGCACAACACGCCGTTCCTCTCGTTCGGTGGTGTGCCGCAGCTGCGGTAATCGCTCACGTCGGTCTGTCCGTCCCTCCTGCACCCACCGAATCCAAACTTGCCTCACTGTGGCTGGATGTCGTCCCACACTGGCGCCGATGTCTCGGTAGGTTAAACCGCTGTCGCGATAAGACTTTCAGAGCTGTTTTCGGCATGAGAATGACAAGTGATAACGATTTAAGCGATTTTCAACGCGGTGTCATAGTTGGCGCTCATGAGATGGGCCACAGTATTTCGGAGGTGGAAACGAAGTTCGGATTTTCACGGACGACCATTACAAGGGTGTACCGTGACTACAAGAATTCCGGCAAAACCTCCAACGTACGATACCAGTGTTGCCGTAAAAAGACATTGGGTGAACGTGACCCTCGTCGGTTGTCAAGAATCGTTTCACGCGACACTCTCGCAGGAATTCAATGCTGGAGCCTCAACAAGCATCAGCGTCTGGACTGTGTAACGTACCCTGCACGATATGGGCTTTGGGAGCCGACGCCCAACTCGAGTCCCCTTGATGGGTGCACGACACAGAGCTATGCACCTCGCTTGGGCACGGCAACACCGCCACTGGACACTTGATGACTGGAAACAAGTAGCCTGGTCTGACGAGTCGCGTTTCCAACTGTATCAGGCAGATGGAAGGATTCGTGTGTGGCGCAAACCCCATGAAGCCATGGATCCCGCCTGTCAACAGGGAACTGAAGCGGCTGGTGGGGGGTCCGTAATGGTATGGGGTGTGTTTAGCTGGACTTTACTGGGATTCCTACTACGTCTACAAACGTCTGTGACTGGCCAACGCTATGTGCGCATCCTTTCTGACGAGGAACACCCGTTCATGTCCTGCATTCATGCTGATGGGTTGGGCTTGTTCTAACAAGACAATGCACCTCCACACAAATGTCGGGACGCCACATTATGGTTAGATGAGCATTCATCTGAGTTTGGGGTGTTGCCATTCCCACCCATGTGCCTAGATCTGAACGTGATAGAACACATTTGCGATGACATGCAACGCACTATCGAACACAGGAATCCGAGACCTCGGAATACACCCGAATTGTGGAACGCTCTGCAGGAAGTATGGTGTCCATTGCCTACAGCATATTTCCAGAGGCTAGTGGAGTCCATGCCCCATCGTATTTCTGCAGTCCTTTCGCTCCCGTGGGAGACCTACCAAGTATTAGACTGGTGTACCAGTTTTTCTGGCACTTCAGTGTAAATTTTGAGTTTCTTCTGCTTATACTTTTAAACTTAATGTGACATCTTTTCCCTCAAACGAGAATAGTGTTGGCAACACATTTGAGGTCAGTGTGAACGTGACGCATGAATGTATTAGATAAGAACGATAGATTAAAACAACGAGATAACAGTTGCTCGTGTGTGTTGGAGATGTGGTATGTGGCTATGTGAATTACGTTATACCTGGGAGTGCGATATCTATGCTACTGAAATTCGAGCTGGGACCAATAAAAGAATTCCCGTAAGTTGACTTCTGTCTTATGTCTCGTCTGGCCGTAATCATTCAATTACGAACTATAGCATCGTATTCATATCAAACGATTTCGAAATAACGTAAGAACGACAATATTTCAGCACGAAAAGAAATTACGTTATAATCGATAAACACAAAGAGCGATGTGACACTATTAGACCACATGCCTCTCGAACCGTGGCGTACGCGCATGGAACTGCGAAAAATAAATCTCGCTGTCTCTCTCTTCCCCTTGTGCAGCTCTCATGGAGTACGCCCAAATATTTTACCGCGTACCCCAGAATCCCTATTGTAGATTACCTGAGTACTCAGGTGTTGTTTCTTTGTGTTTAAATTAAACTGTGGGGGTTTTACTCCCCTTCGTTTCGGAACAAACATCTTACGTTCTGTTTTTGCTCCGTTCTACAAATTTGTAATTGACTTATCCCCAACGCAAGTCATGGTATGTTCCCCTATGTACCCCAATAGGGTGCGAAGGGTCCTACGTTGCTTTATGATGCAGCTCCATAGGGATTTCCTATGCACTTGCATTAATGTCCTTCCTTTTTACATTCATGGCCCATGTCGCTTGTTTGCTGATGATCTCAAGCTTTATCGCAATGTACAGACTCCTGATGACTGTCTTGCTCTTCAAACTGACGTCAATAACCTGCTTCAGTGGTGGGCATTAAACCATTTCTATCTCAACATCCCCAAGTGTCATGTCGTTTCCTTTCCGCGAAAAAGGAAACCAATTCTTTTGACTACAAAGCTGGCGACTATACTCTTACCCGGACAAACGAAGTCCAGGGTTGGGAGTCATGTTTGATTCGAACTTGGATTTTAAAAGTCATATCAAAAGAATTGTACGTGCAGCGTACAGAAAACTTGGATTTATCATGCGACATTCCAAGTATTACTCGAATACTCAGACAATTATCCGCATTTTTGAGACTGCGGTCAGATCCTCACTGGAATATGCGGCGATCATTTTTAGTCCTAGCCAAGTAACTCTAGGAAATGAAATCGAGAAAGTTCAGAAAAGGTTTCTTCGATACCTTTTTTATAAATCGACCGGTGTTTATACAGCGGACATCCCGACTGCTGAACTTCTGGCATTCTTCAAGATGACCTCTCTGTAATCGAGAAGGAAGGCTCTCCAACTCAAGTTCCTGTACGGCATCATCAATGGAGAGATAGACGATACTCAAATTGCAAACCAATTAAGTTTCCGTGTCCCACGTTTACCGAGGACAAAATGTGAACTATTTGCAGTGCCATTTTGCAGAACTCATGCTGGAAAAAATTATCCGTTATGTAAAATGTATAGGCTTCACAACTTACTTGAAGAATGTCCGGATATTTTTAATGTAAGTAATAATTTTTTTCATAAAGCATGTCTTGCAAGATTGTAAATATCACTGGGTACTGTAAATATAAATATAGCAATTCCTGTAACTAGATTTACCATCTGTAGGGATGTGCTTACAATAAATAAATAAAAAATAAATAAAAGAGTATAACGACAGCCAGGGACGCGACAAGGGCATTTGCCGTCCGGGTGCAAGCCCAGATTTGCCGCCCACTTGCACGAGAATATTTTTCAATTTTTATTTAATTTTACTTGTAAAAATATAAAACTTTAGCAGCATTACTTTCTATTTCCCGTAAATTAAGATTTTTCATAAAACACAATTGTTTCATACAAAACTGAAGAACAAAAATCTATAAAACTCTACTTCAGATGACACTACGAATGATCCAAGAAGTCAGCTTCATCTCTCTGTCTCTCTCTCTGTCAATTTACACAAAGCCCGGTTTACCGGTATAAAAAGGTTTCGCCATGTACGATGATAGACTTGTTACAGCTTCATGATGGCCGGAGGGGTTACACACACACGAACACACACACACACACACACACATACAGTGTATATACTGTATAACCAAGCAAGATAAGAAGAGGAACTCGTCTACACTGAAAAGCAATTGAATTAGAGACAGCTGGCGTTATGCAAATATGGCGCCGTGGGCGGCCCTGTAAACGGAAACGACATGACGTATGCAGCGATCCGACACTATAAGGAGTGATGCGACGGGAATCAGTAAGAGTCGGACGCAGTATGGGTAAGACGAAGAATCTAAGCGCATTTGATTGTGGGAAAATTGTCGGGGCCCGACGAATGGGTCACTCCATCTCGGAAGTCGTGCAGGCACTGGGATTTTCACGAGCCACTGTGTCATGGGTACACCGTGTGTACAGCGAATCCGGTAAAACCATCCCTGCAAGGACCAACTGCCGTGGGCAACAGCGTGTGGATGAGCGGGGTCATCGTCGGCTGGCTCGCATTGTAACAGCGGATAGACGAAATCACTCGGCAATTTAACGCTGGTGCACAAAAACGTGTAAGCAGCCATACCATCCAGAACCATCTCCTCGCTATGGGATACAGAAGCCATCGTCCCACGAAGGTACCGCTGCTGACCGCACATCACAGGGTGCAAAGATTATCATGGGCATGGGAACATCGCCACTGAACCCTAGACATGTGGAAAAATGTTGCCTGGACTGATGAGTCGAGATTCACGTTGGTACATGCGGATGGCAGGATACGAGTACGGTGCAAACCACATGAAGCGATAGATCCTTCTTGCCGGCAGGGTACTCTTCAAGCTGGTGCGGGTGGCATTCTCGTCTGGGGACTATTTACGAGGACTGAAATGGGACCCTTGGTACGTGTGATATCGTCCTTTACAGGTCAACGTTACCGGGATATCCTGGACGATTATTTGCTCCCGTTTCTGCGTCTTCAACATCCCACTGGGGACCTCAACTTGCAACAAGACAATGCACCGTGCCATCGCTCCCGAATTGTATCCGAATGGTTGGATGAACACTCCATCGACGTGACCTAACTTTCTTGGCCAGCTAGGTCACCTGACCTCAATCCCATCGAGCACATCTGGGATGCCATGGAGAGAGATGTTCGAAGCTCTGACCCCCTCCATCAAATCTTCGTGAACTGTGGGAGCTTGTTCAGGGGTCGTGGATCCGTATGGCTTCCCAACGCTTCCGGTGTCTTGTCGAGTCCATGCCGAGACGAATCACCGCCGGCATCAGCGCGAAAGGTGGTGATACACGTTACTAGACAGGTATCTCTAATTCAATTGCGCTTCAGTGTATATCAGTGTGTGAACCTATTCTCTCTGTTCTGTCATTTTTTTTTCTGTTTCCACCATTGTGCGATTTCAGTCTGTAAGAGTTTTCCCCAAAAAGCACATATTTTACTTGCCCGGAAGTCAACGGAGAAGTTATTTTTAGCCCAAAAGAACAGGAAACCCTTTCCCTTTGGCCGAGGTCAGTGGGAGGAACGTGTTTAATGTCACTCTTTGGCGCGAAAGGTCGGCCAGATCAATCCGTCTAAGAGCAGTGCGCTGTTGTTTTTCGGATCTCTCAAAGGTGTACCGAAACTCGTTATGTTTCAAGAGACAATCCTCTGGACTACCTCCACTAAGTACTTAGGGCTCCAACCAGATTTTCGACTTTCGTGGGCGGTGAACACCAACTACCACACGAATAAAGCTAGACAATGCCTTGGGCAGCTAGCTCCACTACTCCACCGGAGAAGCTTCCTTACAACACGGCACAAAGTACTGCTGTACAAAACGGTCGTCAGGCTGGTGCTTACCTACGCCTCTCCCATCTGGATAGGTATTAGTAGGAGTCAGCGAGAAAGAATCGAGAGGGCGCGGATCCGGGCACTTCGTATGATCACTGGGGCTCCGCCTTGGACCCCACTTCAGAACCTGAAGAACAGACTTGGAATCGAGAAGGTACATGAGTTTTCCACCAGACTCGCCAAGAAGTTCTTCAAGAAAGCGGAAACCCACCCTAATGGACTTGTTAGGGACGCAGTTGATTACAATCCCAGCGAATTCCTTAGATATCCCAGAACTAAGGCGGCGATCGTTGACCCCCTTGACAGAGAGAGTAAGTATGTGAACACTGGTGGGTGTTAGATAGACCACCACTCCCTTCTTTTTCAGATTGGCATCGAGATGGTGAAAATTGAATTCTGCTCGGGCATTTGGATTTGGTCTCTTTGAGCTGCAGTGACTCCCTGGTCGTCGGCGGCCGGGTGGTGTTGTGGTTCTCTGTGATGTTGGGCGGTGCTTGCATCCCTGCCCCCTTCCCCTCGGACTGGTGTCACGGTTCACAGTTTAAAAGATATATCACCTTCTCCTTTCACTCAATTTTCCTGTTTATCTTTCCTATTGAGTTTTCTTACTCAGATCTCCTAGCTTCCTATTTCTTAGGGTAATTTTAGACCTGGGGTCAGACACTCCCTTCCTAAAACTTCTTCAATTATCGTATCGTATCGTATCGAAAGGTCGGCCAATCCAGAGGAAGGTGAGCTGTTGCTGGGGTCAATTTTTGACCAATGGGCGGAGGACAGAGAGGTCAGGAGCAGGCGGTTGTGATTCCCAAGCGAAGTTCGCTCTCTTACTGGCCTGTCAGTGAAAGTCGAAGGAGGGAGAGGACGAGCAGAAAAAAAATATAATCCTTAACTATGGTGCCTGTTAGTACATGACCCAGCAAAAACAGTCCTGCTGGCCCAGCACTATGTTGCCGCTGCCGAACCGTCAATAAAATGTCCGGGCGGCCAACAGAAGGGCCAGCAGTTCAGGCCAAAAGCTGGCCAACAGTTGGCACCCCATCAGTTGTCATATGCCACAACAGGACCATCAGTGGTCCATCACAGGCAGTAGCTGCCACAAGTGGCCCTTCAGTGGCCCTGCAAGCACGTGCCAGAAATGATGGCTAGCCTAATGTGGTCCGCTAGTGGCAGCCAGCAAACACGTGACGTAGCTGGTGGCTTGCCGAATCTTGTTCGCCAATTTCCCAGTAGTAGCCATAATAATAAAAAAAGAGCAAGGACAACCGCAGTTTCCCAAAGCTACAATTTTTTTTTTCTACCCTTGCGAATTAACGCACCACGCTGGGGAAATTTTATCAACAGACCGGAAAAACGTCCGTTTGAATCTGACTGGATTTGAACCAAGGCTGTTAGCGCGACAGCTGAGCTCCTACCGACCGGAATAATTTGCCACATTCGAGTATAGACTTAAAGCTGTCTGTTTGGTATGCAATATGTAATCGAATGCTTCCCTCTTTCATTTTACAAT
Source organism: Macrothele yani (assembly GCA_039090855.1). Lineage (NCBI taxonomy): Eukaryota > Metazoa > Arthropoda > Arachnida > Araneae > Macrothelidae > Macrothele > Macrothele yani. The sequence continues at coordinate 82,250,519 of CM077018.1, forward strand.
ATTGCGAGGTATTTTTCATAAAAGTCAGTTTCATATAATTGATAAATTAATTTTTTCAACGCAACGATAGTTTTTTTTTTTTTACCTTAAGGGAACTTCACTCATTTTCAAGGCGTGTACATACTTAGAGTCGTTTTCCAAAGTTTAGTACTGTCTGTCGTCTTGAAAGGCGATTGTTGAATAAATATATATTTACCCGGGTTCATGTCACATTCTGTTACATTTTTAACGTTGTATCTTTCCTTTCCGTTGTCCGAAGCTACATTTGTTTTAAAGAGTAAAAGATATTTTATTTTACTTCTCGTTATTTTTAGAAGCTAATTCCTCCCAGTCTTGTGTATTCAACATATGGATGAGTACACCATATAGCGTTGCTTTTTTTTTCTTTCAAATAATTAATAAATTTTGTACGCGTATAATTCTTTTTTTTCTTTTTCCAACAAACGTTGTTTTAATGGTTTTCCAGGATATTTGTTTCAAGCTGTTTCAAATTTTTTTGTTATTCATCGACTCCATTCCATGAATTGTTATTCATGGGAATGGAGTGGGTGTATTTCGTGGTTGTAATCTAGTATTTCACGGCTTAGTCTGATATCTTCGTCGACGTAAAATTTCATTAGGAAATTAATTCGCCTCTCCACATATGGATTTTTTCTTAACATCCACTAAAATAACACGACGGCGATAGCGTCGTCTTCAACTAACTGGTACCATGAGAGACACAGCAAGTGCTGCTTCTGCGCATGCGCAGTCCCGTTGCTTCCACCTGCTGTTGGGGATTGCATTAGTTGCCAGCAACGGGCCACTAGTGGCACTTGCTTGGAGGCCCACAATTCACGGCGATGCTGCAGGGCCATCAATGGCTCGCCAACTGATAGCGCTGCCACCAACGGACCACCACTGTGCCGTGAGTGGCAGATTTCAGCCAGCAGTGACCCAGCACTGCCAGCTGGTGGCCAGCAGTTTCCCAGCACTTGTGTTTTTGCTGGAGAGGAGTGGACAACACCCAGCACTGGAAATCGTGGCATGGGGGCATAATTGGTTTGCCACTGAAATTCTACGTCTCAGTCTCCATGGTTGGCTGCCCCCTTTGAGTTCGTATGGCAGGCGCTGCTGCAAGATGCGGGAGATATCCTGAAGGACCCCTATTTCTTTCCTCAAGAGAAGAATCGATGAAGCCGCGAAGAAGGAACAAAAAAGCACCGGATCTCCCTTGGAACTGAGCGGATGACAAGCTGAATCTGCGGTTGATCAAGATTTGAACTTATTTCTTCTCAAGAAAGCCGACGAAGCCACAGAGACCGAAATAACAAAGACCGGATCTCCTTGGAACTGAGCGGATGATAGGTACTCTAGCTAGACAGAAATGTGCGGTTTGATCAAGACTGAACCCCATTTTCTTCTCAGAAGACCGACGAAGCCACAAGAAGAAATAACAAAAAGACCGGATCTCCTGTGGAGACTGCGAGCGGATCACCAGGACTGACTGGTTTCACTCTCTAGCTAGACAGAAATCTTACGGTTGATCAAGACTGAACCCCATTTCTTCTCAAGAGAAGACTGACGTAGCCACAAGAAGAAATAACAAAAAAGACCGATCTCCCCGGAATCGAGCGGATCATAAGGACTGGCTTCACCTTCAGCTAGACAGAAATTCGGTATTGAATGAAGATCGAACCCCATTTCTTCATCAAGAGAAGACCGACGTAGCCACAGAAGAAAACAACAAAAAGACCGATCTCCTTAGAACTGAGGATCATAAGGACTGGTTTACCGTATACAGACAGAATGTGCGGTTGATCAAGACTGAACTCCATTTCTTCTCAAGAGAAGACCGACGAAGCCACAGAAGAAATAACAAAAAGACCGGATCTCCTTGGAACTGAGCGGATGATAAGGACTGGCTTCACTCTAGCTAGACAGAAATCTGCGGTTGATCAAGACTGAACCCCATTTCTTCTCAAGAGAAGACCGACGAAGCCACAGAAGAAATAACAAAAAGACCGGATCTCCTTGGAACTGAGCGGATCATAAGGACTGGCTTCACTCTCTAGCTAGACAGAAATCTGCGGTTGATCAAGACTGAACCCCATTTCTTCTCAAGAGAAGACTGACGTAGCCACAGAAGAAATAACAAAAAGACCGGATCTCCTTAGAACTGAGTGGATCATAAGGACTGGCTTCACTCTAGCTAGACAGAAATCTGCGGTTGATCAAGACTGAACCCCATTTCTTCTCAAGAGAAGACCGACGAAGCCACAGAAGAAATAACAAAAAGACCGGATCTCCTTACAACTGAGCGGATCATAAGGACTGGCTTCACTCTAGCTAGACAGAAATCTGCGGTTGATCAAGACTGAACCCCATTTCTTCTCAAGAGAAGACCGACGAAGCCACAGAAGAAATAACAAAAAGACCGGATCTCCTTGGAACTGAGCTGATGATAATAACTGGCTTCACTCTAGCTAGACAGAAATCTGCGGTTGATCAAGACTGAACCCTCCGAAATCAAGCCGACTACAAATTATTCCAATGTGTACCCTTAAGGTCAGTAAGCAGAACCTGAACTCCATGTCACCTGAATATGAAGAACCTTTCCTGGACTCCGTGGTTTTTTTTTCTGTGTGTGTGTGGGTGTGGCCCCGGGGAGAAAGAAAAAAAAGGGGGTGGGGGAGAAAAAAACAAGAATTCTCTTCGCCCTTCACAGTGGTCAAGGTCAGCATTCTTTCTGACTGTACTCGTGCGCCAGACCAGGACTAGGAAAGATCTTAGGCGATTAAAATTGGGCGAGATGTGGCGGCAGCAAGTTTTTTTTTCTCCAAAATTTAGAACGCCTCATCTAACTTACCCACGTCTACGTGATCCTTTAAAGAAATTCTGTCTGTTAATGCAGTTTGTAAAAAATATTCGGTCTGCTAAAACAATTATGCTAAAATAATAAGTTTTTCTTTTAACGATGAAGTTTGATTGAAACAGGTTTTTTTGACCGAGGGGCACGCCTGGTTTCTGTTATAATTGGTCTCCGCTGTAGTTTGCTCAGGTGGTGTTAAAATTCAGGATGCGTGTAGATAATTTGTTCAAGTAGTGTTTTTTTGGCTGTTTAAATGTTATCTCGGTAAAGAAACTTCATGACATCTTTATAGGGAAAAAAGTGTAATTTTACATGTGTTAAGGCATTGATATGTGATTTCATAATTTTGGTACCGCTATCTTAAACATGGGCAACCTCTCAGACCAGTATTTCTTAAGTATACTTTAACTTTCTATGTGTTTAGTGATTTTTATATTCCATAAATTTGCATTTGTGTTTATGAGTATAATGTAGGTGCCATGTAGTTTAATTTTTTCTTAGAGGCAGCTTTATTATAGTTTAGTGTTTTGGGGAATTTAGGTGGTAAAACGTATTCTCTAAAAAATTTGTAGTTGTGTGGGCTAGGTTCCAATATCAGCCAGTGACTTTGAAAAATGAATTTTCATGAGGAGGATACATTAAAATGGGCATGCATGCTGACTAGGGTGTTTCCTAAGTGTTGGCCTGGATATAAACCTTGTATGCTGTTTGAATTCTTCGAGAGGTGTGATTTCTGGAAATAGATTGTTCTTCGATAGTTAGATGTAATTTTCTGGAAATAAATGGTTCTGCGATATAGTGTATTTTTCTGGGAAATAAGTGGTATAGTGTATTTTTCTGGAAATGATGAAGTAGTGTATTTTTCTGGGAAATAAGTGGTATAGTGTATCTTTTTTTTGGAAAATTATGTTATTTCTCTGCGAAGCTGTGTGCCTAGGGAAAGATAGTTTGGGGCAAGTTTTCTTGCAGGGTGCTTTTTATATGTGGAAAATGCTTCGTGTCTGAAAGGGTGTATATGGAAACAATTGGGGGATTGTCTTCCACCCTCAGTAAGCCGAAGACCCGTAGGAAGCTACTCCAAGCAAGGTGAGTTCATGAGTGTTGTCCCACAATATGTAAGTGAAGAGAACAGTACAGGGTGATATGTCATACTTATACTCCCATTTCGGTGCATAGGCCTGATTGGATTCACGACGCAATCTCACTTTCAGCCTTAATAATGGTATTTCCTCAGAGTGAATTTTTGTTTTCAAAGAATTTGAGTCTGATTAAATGAGATGCTTATCTAGTCAGTGTATGAGTTATTAACTATGTGGATCTGTTAAATTGGTAAAAAATTTACATGGTGTACTTTTGAAAATTCGGATTAAGTTATTTTATGAGTTACAGTCAGAAATAGTTGTGTAGTTTAAAATTTTGGTGAACGGTAAGGATGCCTATTGATGTGAGTTCAAGTTCAGGAGTGTTGTGAATTAGTGTTTGCCTTTTTATTTGCGTTATAAAGTATTATGTATTCGGAGCAAGCTTATATTAGGAAGGTTATTTGAATTTTTTGATGATAGTGTGAATTTTAATTCTTTTTGGTCAGCGTTGCAAGTTAATGATAAATTTTGAGTTAATTGAGTAAGATATTAAGTGCAGTATGCTCAGTATAGTGTCTAGAAGTTATTTTGTATCAGTAAATGCAGGTTCAGTGTTATTAAGGTTCAGTGTTATGAGATTTTATGGTAAATTTTCCTGTTAGTGTAGGATTGCTTACTAAAGTAGGTTTTGGTTATTTACAAATGTTTGCTCAGTTATTGTAATTTTAAAATTCATGTTGGCCAAGGTAACTGGTTTGAGGGGGTTGTTCGTAAGGTTGAATGAAATCTATATTGTGTATTCATTAAGCTAGAAATTGATAATCGAGAGGGAAAGAAATTCCACTTCAGCTATCAGAACCTATCCACAACGTTAAGTCTTACTGTGTCATCAGTCAAGTGTTCGTGTTTCGCAAAGCAATATTGTTTCTTTATAAATGATGTGCATTGTGCTACCCAAAAGGGACAAGTTTGATTTTTTTTTCATTAAGGAAGTGTTATGCCAGTTTAACTTGAATTGAGTGAGATTTTTCTGCTTAATGTGAAATTTTAAAATTGAAGGTGTAAAGAATTGTTGTTACAAAAATATTTGTTCTTCCTTTTCTGAATTAGAAGTACATCAGCTGTGTATCATTTGATTTATTTGAAATAAGGCCCAAACTCCAATGTCAAAATTTTTTGAAGAGGGTGTGAAGCCCTGTTTGTGTTTTTGAGCAACATATGCTGGTTTTCTTGTTCCATTTGATGGTTAAGTTTTTCAAATAAATGCAAGCCAAGTGGCCTTTCAAAAACCCAAACTTAGAGCAGTGAAAAATTATGTCAAGGTAGAATTTCATCCCTAGGTCTCATGTATCAACCTAGTTTGCCTAAGGAAAGGTAACCTGAAATTGTATTAAGTAACCTGGAATTGTATTTAATAATTTAACAGTGCATTTTGTCCTAACCATTATGATAAACCTTTACCGTCTCCAAAAGTTGTTTACACGTGTACAATGCCTTCCAAAAAGTATTTGATGTCACACATTGGTACACATGTAACAATAAATACCTTTTTCACACTTACAGGTTTTTCAATTCAGCAAAAACGCTAACAACACCAACAGGAAATAATAACTCTTGGATTTCAAAAAATGTTGAATTTTATTTATCATGGCCTTAGATAGGATTTTCATTTGTTTCTAAATGCACCCATCCGTCTTCCAAATTCAACATTTACCCAATTTCAATATTGACCTTAATTTAATGTTTACATGAATTCCTCTCTAAATAATACCCATAGCCAAACTCCATCATAACACTCACAACGAGGAACATGATGCGCATATTTCCTCTTCCAAATGTTATAGTTTTTCTCCTGTGGGTGAGTAAACGTATAACAAAATTGTCCCGATATCTCCGCTTCTTAAGTGTCTTATTTCAAAAATAATTTTTGTGTCGGATAGTAAAGAATATTTTTTATAATGCACGAATTTTTAACCGGAGCGCATAAGCGCATATTTCTATAACATATTTGCGCCCGTTCATTGCATTCATACACAGTCGAGTCACATTATTGTGACCACTAACTAATGTCCAGCGTAACCGCTGTGCGCAGCGCGGACAGCAGCTAGACGAACTGGGACTGACTCAGTAAAGTGCTGGAAGGTGTTCGCAGGTATGTGGAGCCATGCTGACTGCAATGCATTTGACAGCTGCTCGATGGTGCGTGGTGGAGGATCCACAGAGCGAACAACACGATCGAAGTGGTCCCACAGATGCTCAATTGTGTTTAAGTTTGGGGAATCAGGGGGACAGGGAAGTACTTTGAAGTCTTCATCGTGATCTTTCAACCTCTCTCGGACATTTCTAACTGTTTGACATGTCGCACTGTCATGCTGGAGGATCCCATCTGCCACAGGGAGGGCAATCAGCATATGTGGGTATCTGTGGTCTGTAAGGATGGATTCATTACGAATTCTTTCCATAGTGCCTTTCACACGTATGAGTGGACCCAGGGAATGCCAAGAAAACATTCCCCAGACCATAACGCTCCCACCAGCTTGTGTTCTGCCAGCAATGGTTGAAGAGTGTTTGTTCTCCGATGTTTCTCGCCTTATACGCCAACGTCCATCCGTTCGATGAAGCAGAAAATGTGACTCATCGGAGAAGGCGATCCTTTGCCAATCAGCGGATGTCCAATTCCGATACTGCCGTGCAAATGTAAGCCTTTTCTGCCAAGTCATCTTCGTTAGCATAAGTGCAATGACCATCCGTCTGCATCGGAGCCCCATACGCAGCAGGGTTCGCTGAACTGTTGTTTTAGACACACTTCCGGTAGCCCCCTGGTTCATTCGGCCAGTGAGTTGCTCCACTGTAATGTGTGGATCGGCCCTCACGCACATTAGAAGCCAACGTTCACCTCTCACATCAATGGGACGTGGTACTCCGCAGTTTCCACGTCGCCTATTCGTAATGGTGCCATTTCTCCAATCACGATACACTTTACCACAGCAGCACGCGAACAATTCACAAATTGCGCTGTTTCAGAAATACTGCCACCCATGTCCCGAAAGCCGATAATTATCCCTTTTTGCAAATCTGATAAATCGCTCCTTTTATCCATAACAGCAACGAGTGATATGCTTTCAGAATGCTTTCAGCATAGCTTATGTACCCTCCAAGCCAGCTCATGACACGTGCCTTCTTTCATTGGTGACGCGCTGTTGACGTCAAAAGTAGGAGGTGGTCACAATGATGTGACTCGACCGTGTATAATCCTTATTGAAAATGAATCACTTCTTTTCCATCTACTTGTATACATATGTGGTAGGTTTCGTCCCATTTCGTGCATTCCTTCATGGTGTGGCATTTTCTGTGTCGAACAGTGTATGAGGCCCACTGAAGAATTATTAATACGAGGGTTGTACCGAAAGTAATGCAAAAGTGGGCACAACTTTTTTATTAACTGACAGAGGTCGTCTAAATTGCACATGTTGGTAGATCAACTCTTCCTCTATAGTAACCCTTCTTTACTGCAGGTAAATAATGGATTCCAAGCAAAAGCAACGTGCCATCATTGACGTCTTGATGAAGGAAGAGTGCAGGCTGGCCGACATTCACAGAAGGCTACAGAATGTTTACAGAAATGACACCGTTGGCAAGAGCAATGTGCATAGATGGATCAAGAAGTTTAAAGAAGGGGAAACCAGCATTGCAGACAAACCACGCAGTAAGAGACCATCATCTGCGATTACTGACACGAATCGTCAACGAGTCACAATCCGTGAGCTTGTTGCACAACTGGACTGTGGTCGCAATGCCATACAGAAGATAGTGGAAGACTTAGGGTATCGGAAAGTGTGTGCAAAGTGTGTACCTCGACATTTGACACCCGATTTGAAGGAGAGAAGGGTGGAAATCTGCTCTGATATGTTGGAAGCGTTTGAAACCAATGAAGACACGTTTTGTTTTTTGTTCTGGTGACAGAGGATGAAATGTGGGCGTATCTTTACGATCCGGAAACGAAGAATCAATCCATGGAATGACATCACACGTCTTCACCAAAGCCTCAGAAGTTCAAGAGCCAGCGATCATCACAGAAAGTCATGGTGACTGTTTTTTAGGATGACAGGGGTCTCATTCTCCTTGATTTTCTGGAACGTGGCCAGCGACCGGTACATTGAGACACTCAAGAAACTTAGAGAAGCCATAAGGAGGAAGAGACCGAGCAAGAATCTGAAAAGGAACGACATTCCCCATGAAAATGTGAGACCATACACATCTTTGGCAACAAATCAGGCGATCGACAAATTTGGCTGGTAGGTGGTCCCCCATACACCGTACAGCCCAGATCTGGCGCCTTCCGACGTCAACCTGTTGGGTCCAATGAGAGACAGTCTCCGGGGACAACGATTTGTTGACACAGACAGATGAAAGTGGCTGTGAAGAAGTGGGTGCAGCAGTCTACACATGAATTTTTTCAAAGAGGATTCGAGAGTTGGGTTCAACGATGGCACAAATGCATCGCTTGTGATGGAGACAATGTTGAGTAGTACCTTTGTATAGAGAAAGGGTTACTCTACCAACATGTGCAATTTGAACGACCTCTGTCACTTAATAAAGAAGTTATGCCCACTTTTGCATTACTTTCGGTACAGCTCTCGTATTTAGTGTTGAAGGAATAAACTAAGAAATATTAATGTTGAAGATACAAGGAATAAACTAAAAAATATTCTGTGTTAAAAGTAAGTATTGATTATTCTTTTGGAAAACTGTACAGCTTTACTTTAACCCTTTAGCGACCATACCGTCCGAAACGTCTGTACATTCAGACGACCGCAGTCGCTCGAATCGCTTACATAAAGTGAGTAGAATTTTCTGCCCCCCACAGCTTCTGTGAATTTGCAGGGCGGCCTCTGAAGGATTAGTGGTAGTCACCTTGGGTCATCACTGTTGTCAGCAAACGAAGAACTCCCGGAAGAAACCAGGTGTTACTTTCTTCAGGGATGGTATCATTTTCTCTCACGACGTCACATCACTTCTCCGTGGAGTAATGCAGAGATTGTCTCCAGGAAACGTCCGGAGCTCAATGCTTATCAAGCGCCTACAGATTGGAAGTTCGTGTGGTGACCAAGTATTAATCCTTCTTTTATTAACCGGTTGAAGGATGGGGAAGAAATTCGAAAAGTAATAACCGATATTTTGGGGCGTTATGGTATTCGACATAATTCTACAGCGGGTCACTTGACCCGCTGTAGAATTATTTTCCCTTTATTTTATTTTATTTTAGTTATTACTTTTTTTTTTACACTCACAGAACTGAACCACAAGGAAAGATGGAGTTTGGGGCGTTTAATTTAATATCTCAATTTTATTGAAAATTTGGAATTGGAAAACGATAACGGGAAAGCGGAAAACCTAGCAAACCGTAAGGTAGTACGCCCAAACAAGTTCCGCTCAGGGTGGTGTAGGCTGAACGTAAAAGGCTCTGCTCGACACTGTTCATTATTTTGAAAACAGTCGCGAATGTACATAATAATACATGACTATTAATAATAATTATAATAATAGCAGTAGTAGTGTTCTAGTGTAGTAAGCAAGTAATAGTAATAGTATTAATCTTTCATTTTCACGAATTACTGTTTTCTACATATTAGCCAAACCTTAATTAATTACACTTGACCCCCCTTGAAAAATTTCCTGCAGGCGTCCATGTTGGGCGACACACGATTTTAGGGTCGTGGTCGTTTTTAAGGAATTTTTCTGTTTGAAACGATTAATTCAAAGGATGATATAATTTTTCTTTACTTTCTGTTTTCATCATCTAGATATGATAATGGTGCATAACTTTTTTCAAAAAGACAATCATGGATATTCCTAAATGCAGTCAGATCAACAAACACATACATATTTATTTTCCATATATTTCTTTTACATAGATGTTGCATGCACGTCTTTAATGTTTGCCGAATTTCCTTCATATTCGAGAAACAATGAGGAATATACACATACGTAAGCATTTGTGTTAAACAACAAAATTAATTTTGAACAATTTTCGTAATTTGATTAATCACACGATTTTTTTCACATATCAAGATAAATCATCGTTTGCTTTAAATTACGTACAATTTGTTTTTCACATATCAAGATAAATCATCGTTTGCTTTAAATTACGTACAATTTGTTTTTCACAATATAGGGTTCACCACGAACATTTGTTTATTCGTTTATAATTACTGTGCACTAGCTTTTTATGGCACCTAACACAAAATAACTAGTTATAGGTATGGTTGAAGTCTGTTGCTAAATAATCATATCACTTTGTGATATGAACATTTGGAGCAGAATTATCAACAAACACAAGGTTCTTTGGAATGGAGGTCAACGAAAAACACAGTTCCTTGTTACATTTTTGTATTTTAGTATTTGGTATCATATTTTAAAATTTTTGAATTTCACCGAAGAAAGAGGGTTTAACGTTTCCCAAAGCGAAGGAAAACATTTCTGGAACTTTCTTTCTTATCTGGGCCAAGAAAATCATTTTCCATATCCTTCCAATTACTGCGTACTGGTCTTGCGAAGAACAATGGAACCTCCTCAAACTGGAATTCGGGAAGATAATCTTTGTCTTCGGGAAACCCATTATCTGCGAAAACATACTGGCGGCTGTAAACGGAATCATTTGGATCGTACACTTGTCTTGCAAGTTCAGAAAATTCAGGAACGTAATGGATCAAATTTGCCGTAGGTGCTTCCTCAGTATTAACCTGTCTTTTTTGTCTATTTTCATGTTTAGCTTCTCCGGATGACTGGTCTGGTTTTGCAATGTCTTCAACGGATGATTCGTTCTTCTCTTCTTGAACTGATCTTTTCCCAAAATGTATCATAGAATGAGCTCGCTTGCCGTCCTCTCGCTTTCCAAAACGAATCATGGAGTGACCTTCTCCCCCAGAAGTGCCCGAGAATCTTTTGCCAAACCTCAGAAGTGAATGGTATCTTTTTTCACCCATTCCTAATGGCCCACTTCGGGGAATCCACTTAGGTAAATTTTCCTCTTTATGATCATCATCTCGTTTGCCAAAGTGCATCATGGAATGAGTTCCGCGCTTATCATTTTCAACGTCTGAATCATCTTCATTTTCAGTTGCATCGAGATCCCTCTTTCCAAAATGAATCATGGAATGAGCTCGTTTCTCATCGATGTTATTAGAAAGTGCGTCATTTTCATTTAAACGCTTACCAAAATGGATCATGGAATGGGCTCTCTTATCCTCTATATCATCGAAAACGTTTTCTTCGGGAAGCTGGTCTCGTTTTCCAAAGTGAATCATAGAATGAGGTCCTCTTTTGTTTTCGGGCAAGGTATCTTCGAGTTCAGGATAATCCATTTCAGAGGACGGCCTTTTTCCAAAATACAGCATGGAATGGCCTCCTCGTTTTCCGAAATACAACATGTTGTGTCCACCACGTTTTCCAAAATACAACATAGAATGACCATTTCTCTTCATCTCTTGGGCGTCAGGCTCATCGTTACTTTCATCAAATGCTGAGAGGTCATCAAAAGGATAATCTTCTTCTCTCTTACCGAAACGAATGAAGTTGTGGTTTTCACCCCGTTTTCCAAAACGCAGAATGTTATGGCCCCGTTTCCATGAGTTGTCTTGAGTTTTCTGAAGGTAGCGGATGAGTTCAGGGAGGTTATTCCTAAATTCGTCATCTCGCTTTCCGGAGAACAGGTAACTGTGCTGAGGATTCATTCTTTCCAGACGTTTTCCAAATCGAATTAAACTGTGTCCTGGGGAAGACTGCCTTTTTCCAAATCTCAAGATGTTATGCTGCCTTTTGTCTGCTGCTGAATATGAGCTGGAATCGTCTTGATCACCATCACCTGGAATTAGAAAGGGAAACTTATTATGTTGCCAGAAATTCTGAAGATATAATAATCGATAGTATCTACATTCGCGATAAAACAGCATTTAAAGTAAAATGCACTGCTGTCCAAAGCTTTAAGACAAGGCACATTTTGACTAGTCGAAATTGGATAAAGCTGTTTTGCAGCTGTAAGTGCTATCGATGGTAATAGCAACAGTAAAGGGAAACTCACGACGTCAAAAACAATGAGTAACATGCAATAGATATCGAAGAAGAATAAAATGTATTATGAAGGAGGTACAGGCTCATTTGTCATCCAGTAGCACTTTTCCATCATCACTGCATGAACAGACGAGGGCAAAATGATCAGTAGGGGATATATCCACCACGCACGACAAAGTATTGTGAGATACCGGCGTGTCAGGCTTACCCCTACGTGGCTTAGCTGTTTTGATAAATTGTCCTTCTCCTGGTGGGATGGTTTCTAGCGAGGGATTCCCTTGCGCAACAAATATTTGCAGAGTGTCTCATTTATGTTAGATTGGATTGAGATCGAAGAGAGCGCTGGCTACTCCTTCCCGCGGATATCCTCACTTGCCAATACTTTATCGACAGCTGATGTGCGGTGAGGACGGGCGTTATTGTTCATAAAAATGAAATCTGCTCACACATCACCTCGGAACAGACGAAACAAGAAAAATGACACCGAATTTTTGGGTGTAATGAGCACGTCGTTTGAATCCATTCTGATGCGAATTAAATTTACCAAAGCTATTCAAAATCAATGGAACCGGTATGAAAAACTGTAGTATTTGACCGAAGAAAAAAAAATTCAATCGGGTTTTTAATCCCGCAAATATTGCTGTAAACGGAAATGTCAACTTACGCCCTCTGGTGACAGACTTGTACGTTAAGAAAAATTGGAATTTATACGAGAAACATTTCGCAGCGGAAACGCTCTCCAACAAAGAAAGAATTTTTCAAATCGAACTCTTAGAAGCAGAGATATTGATAAATATAAGATATGCATCTACGCCCCCTGGCGGGAAAAACTTGCATTGTTTTAAGAAGAAAGTTTTCCTAAAAGGTTTTTCGATGTGAGCGGTATCGGTCCATGAAAGAATTTTTTCAATCGAGTTTTCAGGAGCTCAGATTTTACTGCAAATTCATCAGACGCAGAAATTAACTCCTACGCCCCTTGGTGGCCAAACAATTCTTTATCAAATATTAGAAATTATTTGCTGAGAATTTCCTATCAGGAGCTGTATCCGGGGCAGAATTTTTTTTAAAAATCGGAGTTTTAGAAGCAGAGATATTGAGGAAAACGCAATTTACCTTTACGCCCCCTAGCGGAAAGTCTATGCATTACTTGAAAAATTTGAACTAATATGAGAAACATTTTACACCGGATATGCTATATAACAAAGAAGGAATTTTTCAAATCCGCCTTTTAGAGGCAGAGATATTGACAGAAATAAGATAGACATCTACGTTCTCTGGTGGAGAAACCATGCATTATTTAAGATGAAAATATTCTCAAATGTTTATCAACAGGCGCGGCATCGGTCCACGAAAGAATTTTTTCAATCGGGCTTTTAGAAGCTGAGATTTTGCTGCAAATACCTACGAAGCAGAAATTTAACGCTTACGCCCCTGGTGGCCCAACCATATTTTATAAAAAATTAGAAGTTACAATAAAAAAAATTCCCACCGGGAGCTGCATCCGGTGCTGGAAGAATGTTTCAAATCGGAGTTTTAGAAGCAGAGATATCGGGGAAAGTGCAATTTACATTTACTCCCCCTAGCGGAAAGGCAATGAATTATTTGAAAATTTTGAGATTATATTAAAAACATGTCGCACCGGAAACTCTGCCCAACAAAGAAGAAATTTTTCAAATCGGATCATTAGAAGCAGAGGTATTGACAAAAACAAGATATATATCTACGCCCCCTGGCAGAGAAATCATGCATTATTTTAAGAAGAAAATATTCCGGAAAGGTTTGTCTACGTGAGTAGTATCGGTCTACGAAAGAATTTTTTCAATCTAAACTTTAGGAGCTCAGATTTTGCTGCAAATATATTTGAAGCGGAAATCAACACTTACGCCCCTTGGTGGCTAAACCATTTTATAATAAAAATTAGAAATTATATGAAAAATATTTCCCATCAAGAGATCCGCTGATGGAAACATTTTTCAAATCGGAGTTTTAGAAGCAGAGATATCTGGGGAAAAGCAATTTACTTTTACGCCCCCTAGCAGAGAATATATGCGTAACTTGGAAAAGCGACTATGCCTACAATGATCTTCGACTTGAATGGAATCGAAAAGTAAAAGAATTTTTTGAATTGGATGTTTAGAAGCAAATATATGGATTAGAATGTGTTTTGAATTCGATATCATCTGCATTTACGTCCTCTAACGGCGAAATTTTGCGTCGTAAAAAAAAAAAAAAAAACGAAATAAAGGATCATCATTCGCCCATTTCAAGCTTCTTAATGCAAAAAGAATTTTTCAAATCGGACTATTAGTTGCAGAAACATCGTGTTTACAGACGGACGGACGGACAAACTGATAACGTAAGCACGATCTTTTTTTAGAAAAGACGTTCTAAAAATAAAAAATGCAAGTATACCACACTCACACTGTACTAGTGGTGAAATAGGGTAAAAGTTTGTTACTCGGATCAGCATGCATGTGTTTTATTCAGACAAAGTCGGAGTCAGTCTTATTGCTTCGAACTATGCGTACCCGAAGCCAAATTTTTATGCTATGTAAGAAAAGAGCACGCGGTCCAATTAGCAAACTAGCACTGCTTGATTCCCTTCAAAATCTTCCGCAAACCTTTTTCTATATTCTCAAGCACTATCAGGCACATTGCTCTCAAAAGTTGTCAGTCTTCGACACAAATATTTCGTCGCCCTGCTGAGCTCCCATTCAGCACACATTTGCGCTCAACTGATTGCTTGTCAACACATTTATTCCTGCAGCACAAAATTTTTGGAATTCCTTAGCTCTTTAAAGCTAGGCAAACAAACTGATTTTGGGTAATACATTTTAACAAAGTAAAAAGTATCGTAGTTTATGATTGACTTTTCTTAATAAACTGACCAAACTGAAGTTAATTGAGAACGAAAAAAAAATCACAGTAAAATTTAAATATATGGTGCTATATGAAATTCCGAAATATTTAATTTTATGATGCAATACTCTGTGTGTCACATGAAACACCATTGGACTCATAGAGTCAGTCGGTCGTGCCTCTCGTTTTACTTTTCAATGAGATTAAAACATGAAAGAGGATATTACATATAAGATTTTTTTGTTTTTTTGTTTCGGAGTTTAATGACCACGCGTCCCAAATTTCGGGCCACTGGTAACGAGAAGGGGGACATAACCAATGCTATCAGACAAAACACAGCCCACATGCTGCATCCGGGATTCGGGACCTGGCCCATCTCGGACGAATGGTCAGAGTCCAGCGCCTCAGACCACTCACTCACCGGGGCGGTATATGAGATTTTCTAACCTTAACGATTTTAATAACAAGTTTTTATAACGTTCGATGTCCCAGAAGCATCATACACCGTTCCTAGAAGTAATGGGCATGGATTATTCCTCTTTTTTTGCGGGGGAAGGGGGAGGAAGACAAATTTTCTTCAAATAAAAATTGATGTATAATTTAAAATATTACATCACACATTTTTTCTAAATATTCTCAAAAGTCCAAGCCTGAAAATTAATTGTACCTTCCCTTGCTGAGAAAAAGGCATAAACCCAAAAATCTTAAGATCATCAGACAGTGTCGATAATTTTAAGTTACTCTTGGATGCCTAAAGGGAAAGACATTCTTTTGGTTGAGTGGTCAGAGGCGCGGAACTGTTAAATCGTTCGAACTAGGCCTGGGTTGCGTCTCATGTAATTCAGGAGTGAGTTGTTTGCCATGCGGCACTGATTCTTTCCCTTCCCGGGAATCGGTGACCCTAAATTAGGGGCGAATCCTTTATAGACAGTGCGGTAACTAAGTAATGAGATTGATTTTTTTTTTAAAACCCCGGTAAAACACATGGGTCCAGAAAGCAGATTTTCTTGATAAGTCATTTATTAGCTATGTGGTGACAACAGCGTTTGCGTGGGTATTGCGTAGATGATTATTTACATTTTACATGTCGTCATTCGTTGAAAGAACATCGTCACAGCTCTATCATGGAGCAGAGAGCAAATACCCGGTTCCGTTTTTTTTAATCTGAGGTTTAACGACCACCGTGAGTAACTCAATGCGCTATAAGCAGTCGCCCGTCCCTAATTTAGGGTCACTGGTTCCAGGGAAGGAACAGAGCCAGTGCTGTAAGGCAAACACAACATCCATGCCTCACCGGGATTCGAACCCGGACTCCTTATGGACGAATGATCAAAGGCCATCGCTTAGACCACTGCGCCACCGGGGCGGCCCGGTTCCGTTTGGAAATCGATAACACTGCGTCAGAGACAGTTGAATTGTTGCGTGATGTCATCATCATCATCATCATCATCATTGTCAACCATTATCAATCCACTGCTGGACGAAGGTCTCCCCAAGTTTCCTCCACAACGGTCTGTCTTGTGCCAGTCTCCTCCATGTCACCCTTGCATACTTTCGAATTTCATCCACCCATCTCCCATGTGGTCTTCTTCTGGGTCTTTTCCTGTCCCTTGGAATCCAATCTAAAATTTCGGCTGTCCATCGATGATCTGTCCTTCTGGCAGTATGTCCAGCCCATTGCCATTTCAGGGATTTAACTCTGATCATGATGTCTTCCACTCTTGTCATTTTTCGGATCCACGAGTTCCTCTTCTTATCTCTCCTGGTTACACCAAGTATGCACCTCTCCATGCTTCTTTGAGTTGTCTGCAGCCTTTGTATGTCTCTTTTAGTTAAGGTCCACGTCTCTGCACCATACGTAAGCACTGGAAGGATGCATTGATCAAACACTTTTCTTTTAAGACATAATGGCATATTGCTCTTGAAAATTATGCTGTTTCTTCCAAAAGCTCTCCAGGCAAGTTTTGTACGCCGATTAATTTCTTCATCAATGTGACCCTCACTTGATATCTGCTGTCCAAGATAAACGTACGTGTCTGTTATCTCCAGCTTTTCTCCATCAATCGATAAATCTTCATTTCTTGTAAAAGCATTGAACATCACTTTTGTCTTCTGAAAGTTCATTTTTAATCCCCCTTCTTTACTCTTGTCAGCAAGTTCCTGGATCATACTCTGCAACTCTGATGGGCTAGTTGCAAAAATGACTACGTCATCAGCAAAACGAAGGTGGGTTAGATAATCTCCATTAATCTTTATCCCCTTGTTTTCCCAGCTCAGTGACTGAAAAACACCCTCCAATGTGGCATTAAAGAGCTTCGGAGATATGGTGTCACCTTGTCTCACTCCCTTTCCAATTTTTATGTGTGTTGTATTTTCAAACAGCCTAATCTTTGCACTTGCATTTTCATAGATGTTATTAATAATATTAATGTATGCATCTTCAATACCGCAGGTTTTCAGAGCCATTGTAACTGCTAATGGTTTCACCGAATCAAAGGCTTTTTCATAATCGATAAAAGCCATGCACAATGGAAGTTCATATTCCCTCGCTCTTTCAATTAGTTTTTTCAGCACATGGATATGATCTATTGTGCTGTAGCCACTCCTGAATCCAGCTTGTTCTCTCGGTTGAGCCATGTCCAGTGTTACCTTCAAGCGGTGTGAAAGAACTTTAGTGAAGATTTTATAAACTACTGATAGGAGGCTGATAGGTCTGTAGTTTCCGAGATCCTCAATGTCACCTTTCTTATGTAGCAGGATCATTGTAGCGGTGTTCCAATCCTCAGGAATCTTTCCTTCATTAAGGCATCGAGTGAAAATTTGGGCGAGTACTGTTTCGATTTCTCCACTTCCTTCTTGTATGATGTCTACAGTAATTCCATCTTCTCCTGGAGCTTTTCCCCGCTTCATGTTCTTGATTGCATGTGCAACTTCTGCTGGAAGGACTGGAGGAACTCTGGTACTGGTATCTTTCATGATGTCTGGAGTGCATGTATCATCCCTTTCATATAATTTGGAGTAGAAATCTTTCACTCTTGTCAAAATTTCGCCTCTATTTCTTGTTACAGAACCATCTTCTTTTCTCAGTGCCATAATCTGTTTTCTTCCCTTACTGAGATGTCCCTTTGGTATCTTTAGGCTTTGGTTGTTTTCAATTGCTTTCCTCACTAGTTCACAGTTGAATTTTCTTACGTCTTCAGTGATACTTTTTCGTACTGTCTTGCATAGCTCTATATATTCCACTTTGGAAGTCACATCTTCTTTAGTTGTCCTCATCTCTCTTCTTTTTTGCATCAACATTTCGTTTTTCCTGATAATTTATTTACATGCAACTTGTTCTTAGACCCAGCTAATTTTGTTGCTGTTTCCATAAGAGCTTTGGTTACTTTTCTGTTAACTTCAGAGATGTCCACTTCTTCCGATGTTAGGCCTTCTAAAGCAGAGAACCTGTTCTTCAGTTCTAACTTGAAGGTATTATGGTGTTTTTTAAGGTTGGTTATGTCAATAGATTTTGTTTGTCTTATGAGCTTGCCACGTTCAAGTTTAGTGTTGAGGTGCATCTTACATCTCACCAATCTATGGTCACTACCCGTGTTGAACTTGTTTAGCACACTGCAGTCTTCTATGACGAATTTTTTGTTACACATAATAAAATCAATTTCACTTGTCGTCCCATTTGGATGTCTCCATGTCCATTTCCGGTGTGGCTTTTTCTTGAAGAAGGAGTTCAAGATGAAAAACCCTTCTCCCTCTGCAAACTCAACGAGAGTATTTCCACGCTGGTTTCTGTTGCCGTGACCGAATTTACCTACTGAAGTTTCATTCTGTTGCCGTTGCCCTATTTTTGCATTGAAATCTCCCATAATTATTTTCAAGTGCTGCTTACCTTTATTATTTAGATGACAAATTTCCTCATAAAATTCTTCAATTTCTTCTTCAGGATGACTTGTGGTGGGTGCATAAGTTTGAATAATCTGAGCCTGGTATCTTTTCGAGAGTTGGATAACAAGCCGTGCAGCTCTGTCAGAGGAACTTTCAACTTCTACAACTTTATCCTTCAGTTTCTTGTTTATTATAAATCCAACACCACTAGTTCTGCCAGTATCTGTCCCACCATAGTAGAAGAGATGTCCACTTTTCAGTTCGATGAGATCTTCTCCTTTTCTCCTTACCTCACTTAGCCCCACGATGTCCCACTTGATCCTTTGTAGTTCCTCTTCCAATTCAAGAAGCCTTGAATCAGAAGATAGGGAGCGTCCATTGTACGTTGCCAAGGTCAGCATCAGATGGCAGCCTAGTCCGGTCCTCCGGGGATTCTTAGCACCCTCTGCCTTCATGTCGCACTGGCCGCTGCCTTGGCCAGGTACATTCCAGCTGCCGGAGACTGAGGGTCAAGATTTAAGTTGTGGAATCATTTTGGAGGGGTTTGGCCATAACTCACCACGCTGGCCAAGCGGGTTGGTGAGTGTGGGATAGAATTTCCTCTAATCCCGATGGTATAGTTATACCGCTATTGGCGGTCGTCAGAGCCCCTTTAGTCGGAACAGGATGCACCACGAGAAGGCGGGGTTGACATTTGTCAAGGAGAGGCTGTGATGTTACGCATCAACTATCTCGTGCACACATATTAATAGGCTATACATGTTTAAAGGATGGGCGGGAAGATTTGGAAAATGACGGAAAGGCCCGAGCGCCCGATTTCAGTGCGAACGTCTGAACTCATTGCGAAAGTTCGCGGAAGATTAAAAAGTGATCGTTGTGTGATCTTGAAGATGCTGTAATGTGAGCTCGGTGGTAATAAGGAAACGATTCGTCAAATTTTAGTGAAAGGTTTCGAGATAAAAAGTTTGTGCTCCTTTTGTTTCGCATGCTTTGTCAGACAACCAGAAACCTGCTCGGGTGGATTATGCAAAAGACATCCTGGAGACAGTAGAAACACTACAAAATTTTCTCCAAAGCATTGTGGCCGGTGATGAGACATGGTGTTTTCGTTATGTTCCTGAAACGAACCGTGATAGTGTTCTTTTTTTTTTTATTTGATTGGAGATTTAACGACCACCGTGAGCAACTCAATGGGCTATAAGCAGTCGCCCGTCCCTAATTTAGGGTCACTGGTTCCTGGGAAGGGGGAGAGCCAGTGCCGTAAGACAAACACAACATCCATGCCTCACCGGGATTCGAACCCGGACCCCTTTCGGACGAATGATCAGAGGCCATCGCCTTAGACCACTGCGCCACCGGGGCGGCCGTGATAGTGTTCAGTGGAAGCCCCCGCAGTCAAGCATTGGCTTAGTTTTGGACTTCTAATCAGGTTACAAAAGAGCAAAATCAAAACAATGCTGGTGTGTTTTTACGACAGCAAGAGAATTTTGCGTCGCGTGTTGTTCCTGAAGGTACAGCTACCACTGGCAATGCTTACACATCCATTCTGGAACGATAGTGTAAGAAGATTGTTCGTGTTAGTCAAGAGTACAAACACGGGCAATGGTTTCTTCTTTACGATAACGCACCCGTAGACAGGGCAGTCAGTGTACAGCAATTTCTGCCACGAAAACAAGTGTGTTTTCTCAACCATCTCCACTATTCTCCAGATCTGCCATCGTGTGATTACACTATGTGGACAAAAGTGATTGGACACTGTAAGTAAATAGAAAAAACAGTATTGTATTTACATCAGTATAGCGGGTAGATCCTCCTTTTACAGAAAGCACAACAGCCACCCGTCGAGGTAAACTGTCCACAAGTCCACGGAGTACGGAGAGCTGGATGTTCCTCCATTCCGCCTTGAGTACATCGACCAAATCTGTCAGTGAGAAGGTCGTGTTTGTCTAGACCTCACCCGTCGTTCAAGTTCATCACCCAGGTGTTCCATGGCATTGACGTCCAGGCTCTGAGCTGGCCAATCCATCCGCGAGACCTGACTTTCCTCACGCTACTCTGTTGTAGCACTATAAACATGACAAGTGGATTGTCGTCCTGGGAGAAACAATCGTCGCGTCCGTAGAACTGCCACAATGTTGGAAGCATTGGGTTATCCAGGATATCTCTATACAGCACAGAGTTCATGCTACCATGAATAACAACCAATGGACCCACACCGTAACGGCTGAAACAGGCCCATGCCATAACTCCATCGCCTCAGTGCTTCACAGTCTGCACTGCACACTCCGGAAGCAGATATTCTCCGGGTAACAGCCAAACCCAAACACGTCCATCCGATCCGAATAATGTGAAGCGGGATTCGTCGCTACATAACACCTACCGCCATTGCTCCAATGTCCAATTTTCGTGCTGTCGACACCATCGTAGCCGCGTGGCTTTATTGATCTTTGTGATGAGTGGTTTATGGGCGACTGCTTGGCCATAATACCCGAGTGCGTCTCTTCGCGGTGCCTTGGTGGAGATCATAACATCTGTGACCGTCTGGAACTCATGCTATGGCGTGCATTGGTTGTGAGCATGCGTTCTAACCATTTTCTGTGTCATCAAAAATCCTTATGTATGTTGCGTGTCGTTGTACTCTAATGCCATTGGGTGGGCGATCTGATGAAGATCACTAGTGTGATCGAAAAATCTCGTGTTTTTACCTATCATCTGTTTTAAACTTTTAAATAACGTTTTAATTTGATTAAATGTGTAAGTGCTCTTCATCATTTTGTCAAAGGTGGTTATTGAACAAGTTGCATATCGTGTCATGTATGACAGAGGTCTACTCCCATACGAATATCGCTTGTAACACGAAATTCATGTACAGTCTGTTGGATTAACTCTTCCCCTTTTTGTTTTCAACAAGCACGTATTTGTTGGCCTCGACGCCTTTTTCAATCTCCTGATTCCGACACGACATGCAACGGGATGTTAAGTCACCCGAAAACCTGTGAATGCTTAATGCAAAAGATGCGATGTGAAAAGTGACTCTTAGTCTTACAACGTGACACGCGTGGTGTGAGAGAGTGAATCACCAGAGAAGCAGGCGACAGGCTATTGTCTGTATCTTGCTGCGGACAATCGCACTGAAAACAAACGCAAAGGAAGTGTCGTTCTACGATATGGTATTGGTGAGTCTAGCGTCGGCGTCGTATCGCCGGTCGGTGGAAATCTTCTTTGCTTTAAGAAAGAGACTGCAATGTTTTTGTAAGACAAATCATTTTTCACTCCGCTTATATCAATATCGAGCACAAAATTCCACAGTACGCATTTTTCTTTTCAAAAATGGAACAGAAATAAAACCGGTTCGAAATCGGGTCAGGAACACCTTGACCTCACCCGTCTGACCCGCAAGAAATTGTCGATCCGTTGACCCACTGACCTGTGACCCGTTTCCATCTCTGGTCACTGTAGTCCTATGGTTAGTTTACCAGTTTGTACTGTACATGGATTTTGGAAAACGACTAACAAAATCGTGGGATAAGGGGGTGTGTGAGTGAGAGAGTAGCAGCAAACTAACAACATCGAAGAATACGGAATATAAAAGCAGCTAAAAGTAATTACTAATAAAATCATAGGACGCAGGGTACAGAAGCATATAGAAGCAGTGTGATGACTCTTGTATATTTTGGAAGAAATTAATTAGAATACACGTAGATGAATTCCTCTAATTTTCTTTTTTAGATCCGCGCTGGTTAGCCCTTTGACAGGGTGGAACGAATTAACAGGGGATTAGCAAAACGGGCTGAAATCTGCGCGAACGAATATATTGGCTGTCTAAGAAGTTGGCAGAACGCGGTTGGAACTAGTGAACTTGCACAATAGAACGAGTTGCTTTGGTAATCAAAGGGGCCATTTAGGGGAATAAGTTATACTAATAATTTCTGACTGATTACCTGCTAAAAGAGCTTTAACCATGGAGACATACCTAAAGGCGGCCACAGACACACACGTTTGAATGACACGTTTGAGTGTCATGCCAGCAAATGGGAGAGTTTTGTGTCTGAGGCAGCATGTGGAGTGAAGCTCTTCAACGCCTGCCTGAAATCCTCTTCACTCCACGCTACATGCCACCTCAGGTAGAAAATTCCCCCATTTGCTGGCGGACACTCAAACGTGTCATTCAAACGTGTGTGCCTGTGGCCGCCTTAAGAAAGGAGAGAGATGTTTGAATCTCTTGTTTATACGAAGTGGCATATCCTTTCCCCACCATTCCTTGGTTCATGGAGCAGAGAATGAAGAATAAGGGGAGTGCTTATCACTTGTGTCAGGTTTACAGTCGGTGCTATAATGAGAGGGGGAAAGAGCAATTGTTTTGTCGCAGCCTTCGTAAAACAAGGCCATTTTGTGAACACTTCTGTTCAGGCCCGGCCTTCTCCAAATAGGGGCCCGGGTGCAAAACAATTTTGGGGCCCTAAAAATCTGAATAATAAGAGACATAAATAAAATGAACAACAAAAAAATTGTATTCGAGGAGACTCGTTCTCCGTTTGGATGTGTCCAATAATTTGTTAAGAGCCATGATATGTAATTAAACACCATTAAATAAATATTTTAGCATAATTTTTTTACAGTTGTAATAATAACAATTGCCGCCCCCGGTGGCGCAGTGGTCTAAGCGATGGCCTCTAATCATTCGTCCGAAAGGGGTCCGGGTTCGAATCCCGGTGAGGCATGGATGTTGTGCTTGTCTTACGGCACTGGCTCTCTCCCTTCCCTGGAACCAGTGACCCTAAATTAGGGACGGGCAACTGCTTATAGCCCATTGAGTTGCTCACGGTGGTCGTTAAACCTCCGATCAAAAATAAATAAATAAACGGTTAAGCAATTATTTGGTGGCAAGTCTTTTAAAAGCCTTTGTTGATTATGACTGCGAACTTAATCAGAGAGAGAGAAAGGTAGCGTTTTATGATGCAGAAGTCGTGTACATGGTTAAGAACACCACGCACAGGGGGATTCTGCAAAGGAAGGAAAAGTTGAGACCTTTTAAAAGGATATCTCTGCAGCACTATGCGGACAGTCATTTCAGTTACCTTTAAAATTCTATGAACGGTATTTCGAACTTGCGAAGGAAAACCGTTTCCATAATAATGACATTCTTTGTTGCTTTTCTGTCGGTACTGCTGGGTGCTTAAAACATCTGAAAGATTTCTGTGAGAAAAAAACTATAAAGTTAGGGTTTCCATTTTATCCTCTCTGGGTGTTACAGAATGCCACAGCTGCCAAAAAATCCGTGCAGATATTGATTCCAGCAGCGTATAGGTTCCAGTCGTAGCTGGAGCACACGCATGGTTTGTTGCGGTATAAATTATAGTTTTGTACTTCTGGAGAATAAAAGGAATGTTGGAGTCATAATTTAGCTTTGATTTATGCATGAGTGTTTCAAGACAAACAAAGAAGGAGACCACGAATTTTTCCAAAGAAATTCTTCAATGATGTATTTTAGCCACTTTCCGTAGACAAACAGCCACACATTTACAACCGTTCTTTGTTATTTCAATTCATTTGCTCCAGCAAATGAATAAGAACATATATTTTCATACGGTGACGCAGTGAGATGTTTCGTGTTGATAAATCATTACAGCTTTCAAGCAGTACGTCCTTGAAAGAAATGAGCAGTCGATATATGCAGGTGATCTGTCCTGCCTATATCGAGGGCGTAACAGCGCGATCCACATCCTCATAATTTTTGTTCTTATCCTGTGGATAAGTGGCGCACACACGGGAAGGGTCCGCCAGGTCCGAACCCCACCCTCAAGAGTATTTCATTCATCGGATAAAGGAAACAAATGTTCTTTTAATATACATTATTCCAACTACGGCTAAATTTGAAAAGAAACGTTAGTTTACATGGTTTCATAATTTTTATATTTTCTGTATGATCAATTATTTTCCAGTACATCTTTGTTCTAGCTTTCGTAATGATCGTTGTTTTTCTGTACGTCTTACGATGATTATCAGATTTTGTTTATTTATTCAAAGCACCAAACAGAAATAATCGCTCTTTCCACGTTATTGAGTCACGGAAAAATTCTCAGCATCGCCAACGATGAGAATTTTTCCGTGACTCACTTATTAACGTGGAAAGAGCGATGACTTCTGTTTGGTGTTCCTGATCCACGTCGAGTGTATGAATTAATCGCTTATTTAAAGCAGCTTGTGTGCCCATCAGCATTGATTTATGCCAACATTCGCTTAAAAATGTACATATATTCATATTATTATGTACACTTTGTCAAAAAATACGAATGACCCAGTAGAAATCATCCAATCGAGATGAACATTTTAATGTGCAATGTACATGCATAGGAAATGAAATGATTGCAATTCCAGAGCAATTGAGCCATTTATTCGGATAAAACAGCTACACGAGTGGAAGAAGTCAATGCGCTGTAGCGCCACTTCTGGCTTGGATACAAGCAGTCATCCGGCGTGTTATAGAAGCATACAGTTCGCGGTTACTGTGTTAAGGTATAGAATGCCGGATGGTGTCCAAATTGCGAACCAGGTCGCCGATATTCCATAATAGGCATAGGTGGCCTCCCATCATGTCCCAAACATACTCAATAGGGGAGAGGTCGGGCGATCGGGCTGGCCATGGAAGGGTGTCGACATTACGGAGGCAGGTCTGGGTGAGCCGTGCCGTGTGTGACAGGGCATTATCCTGTTGAAAAATTTCTCAGTGATTCTGCGACAGAAATGGCAACACAAGAGGTCGTAAAATGTTGTCGACATACCGTTGAGCCGTTGGTACGGAGTACTACCAAGGGTGTCGGGCTATCGTAGAGCTCCCCAGGCAATAACTCCATGTGTGGGAGCCGTGAGCCGTTCCTCGCTAAAGGCAGGATCCGTTTGCTAGCCGGATCATTTAACCACATAAAATTTTTTCCAATACCCCTCCGAAACTTATTCAGTATCCCTCAATTTGAAATTCCTTGAAAAACTTCTGGTGGCACCTACCACACTCAAACTAAGAGTCTGAAGAACTTACCTTCTTTTTTTCTACAGCTGTTTTGCCAACCCCCATAATGAGCACTAAACTCAAGAGCGGGGACATATATTATTTTAAATCAACTCATCATATTGATTTTCATGTATTTGTCACTCATATCTCTGGCAGGTCGCTCTGCATAAGACTCAACAGTTTTTCAGATGCGTATCACTTTACTTTAATTGCGTGACGTATCGCTTCACTGAATTTATACAAATACTAGCTAAATACCCGCTCTTCGAACGTGATGATATTAAAAATATTTCTATAGTACAGGATTTCATAGCGTACCATAATATAATTTGTACCATAAATTAATATACTAATAATACACTTGATTGGTTTGTTCTATAACTTTATTATATCACATCGGTAATAAAATGGATTCAAATATATAATGTTTATAGCATGAATTTCTGCATCCTTTATTATAAGATGCGGAAAGTTGTCATTTGTAACTAAACATTTTTATAGCGATAAACGAATGGAAAAATGAAAAGAATATATTGACTTATGTTAGTGCTTCTTTGTGAACTACGTTGGATGTTCTGGAATAATCCGCCAGTATTACCAAACTGCTAGGAGAACTAACTCTTGAGCACGCTACGTAAAACTGGCCATGAGAGAAACAGTTTTATCTTAAGTCGATACCAAATATTTTCAAAAATTGTCCTTCTGATTTAATGATCATCATAGCAAAGCAGACCTTCAAAGGAAACTGTAATCTCTTGAATTCGAATGGGCAATCAGATGGAATAAGAGGTAAACGTGGATTAAATACAGATTCCCCATGTTCGCAACCAGTAAATATGGTGGCCTCAATGACATTGCGATGTAGAGCATTGATTTGAAGTCTATGCGCGTAGATTTTCATAATAATTGAAATTTGAAAAAGAAAGTTTCCCCTTTGAGATTCCCCTTTGAGATACTATTTCTTCGCTCTTTTGGGAAACACGTCTGCCTGACGTATTCTGCCAGACGACACAAAAGCAATTTCGTTCATAACTGTAAATTTAAAACTTCAAGCCTACACGAAACAAATCAAAATACGTCGTAACTCTTCACTTTCATCGTTAAAATATTATTAGACAACAGAACAAAATAACAATAGAAAACAGAACAAAATACGTTGTTACTTTCAGCATAAATGTAAAAAGAGCCTTGCTTATAAACCATTTCGTTCGAAACTATACATTTAAAAGCTAGCAAGTCAGATGTTTTTGGAAGCGTGAGCAAAATTGTGTTGTCATTGCTAATATCTCAAGGGGGATTTTTTTTTGTTTTCAAATTTCAGTTACTATGAAAATCTACCCGCATATTTATATTTATTGCAGTCACCTTACCAGTTATATGACGTCACCGTTGCTTCGGAGAAAACAAATGTTGGTAATTTGATTTTGACTCAAAAAATCTTGACATTCGATATGTCAAACGAAGTAAATGTTTAAGGCGGACGTCAAGTAATTTTGCTTCCTATACTTCCAATGGAAAAACTTTTGTCCACATTTCCTTTACAATTAGTGTGTTGTTCCCAAGGATGAAAATTTGAACATCGATTAAAATAACTTCATATTACAACTTGGAATACTTAATCTTTTCTAAAACATAACCATAATTATATTAAAAATCAATTATTTTTCCCATGGTGGTGTTGAAAACAGAAAAAAGATTGCGCGACCTGTACTTTGATGACGTCAGTAGACAAACAATTGTTGGATTGCATAATTATGGTTATGTTTTAGTAAATATTAGGTATTCCAAGTTATAAAATGAAGCTATTTTAATCGATGTTCAAATTTTCATCCTTGGGAAAGCATTAATTGTGAAGAAAATGTGTACTGAAGTTTTTCCATTGGAAGTATAGAAAGCAAAATTATTTGACGTCCACCTTAAATGCAAATCATATTATGATATAGCACTTATTAGGTGATTTTTGAGGTTTTTCGTTAAATAAATTCAGAACAAATGAATTTAAAACAAAATATATACTGAGCAGGTCAACTCAAGTCATTCAAAACTCAGGACGGGGCTTCAGTTGCTGGGCAACAATGGCTCGATCATTGCAAAACGTCCTAGCGTTATCAAAGCTGGGTTATTTAAAAAACCTATTTCGACCCGCTTAAAGTTATTGTAGGGAAAAATACTTTCTCAGTGCGCCTCTATGTTGTAAAAGGAACATTCCTGCCAAATATGAAAGTTCTAAGTTCAGTAGTTTCTGAGATTCGGTTATGAGTCAGTGAGGGCTTTCAGTTTTATATGTACAGATTTAGCATTGCGAAATTCAATAACGAACCTTTATTTGATACGAATATCAGCTTCTCTAGTAGTTGGTAACTACTGTATTTGTACTGCCACGTGAGGCAGGGTGTCTAAAAATTACAGATCATTATGGAGAGTTACAAATATAATATTCCGTTCAATTTCAAAAATGTAACAAAAACCCATTATCTTAAATTTTAACTTTTCCTTTTGGGACAACTTCTGGATGCGTGATCTGTTAGTAATGTTCCGAAAACTATTTCATTTCTTGTGGTGCTGTAGTCGTCTAAGCGATGGCTTCTGATCATTCTTCTCAGATGGGTCCAGGTTCGAATCCCGGTGAGGCATGGATGTTGTGTTTGTCTTACGGCACTGGCTCTCTCCCTTCCCTGGAACCAGTGACCCTAAACTTGGGACGGGCGACTGCTTATAGCCCATTGAGTTGCTCACGGTGGGTTAGTCGTGTTTATCTGTGCTCCTCAAGTTTTCGTTGGTGTGTTATTTTTCTTCGTTGTCAGTGTTGTATTTCGTGTGTGTGTTGTGTGTGAAGGTTCCGTGTTTCTTTTTATATGCCTGCCGATCTCTTAAGTGCTTATTTTGATTAGTTTACCTTATTTTTCTGCCTTGGCCAAGCTGGCTAAGGGCTAAGCTTTTCCTCGCCATTGCAAATGGCGGCTTCCGGGGAGAATGACGTCCTAACCCTTGCTACCGGAAATGATGATCTCCCGATAACAGCTTCTCTAAATACTACTACCAATGACGAGTCAATCTCGATAAACCACTCCTCCTTGCAGCCTTCTGTTGCTGCCTTACCATCGGATATCGCCTCTTCTTCCAAGTCTCCCAGCGGCGATACGATGTCTTCTCTGAAAGCTAATGATGACGCCATGGATGTTTCGCACTCCATGCCGGAATCATCTCCAAAGCAACGTACAACTACCCTCTCATATGCTGACGTAACCGCATCTAAGTCGGGACCTTCCCAGTCTTCTTTTTCTCCTGGACAATATGAGATGACGCATAATGCTGAAGTCATTGAGGTTGTCCTTAAAGAAGATACCCCTTCTGGGCTGAAATTCCTTCAAACTATGGAGAATGGTGTTGTATTTCCGAGCCTGAGAAATACAAAACTTACTGCATATACTGCTGCTCTTCGAGAGATTGTTCCTGCATCAGCTATAACTCATGTGGGCAGGAAGCCTTACAAAGTAGTTGTTTACTTCTCTACTCCTGCCCATTCCATACATGTACTGACCAAGGGCATCTCAATTGGTGATCGTCACATCCATGCCGAACCTGTTTCACAGAGTTCCGTTGTTGTAAGTTTCTCACCAGTTCCACCTGAAGTTTCAGATGATCTCTTGATTGCCGCTCTTCTTCCTTATGGCCGGATCATTGGAGGTGTAACTACCTACTCTTCGTTTCCAGAGGTGCCAGAAGATAGATACCTACTCGGGTTTCGCCGCAATGTTCGTGTGGTCTTCCCTTCAGAGGAGCACATGCTGCGTATTCCACCCACTTTACGTGTACGCTGTTGCACGCACATTAGAGAGATATTCATCACAGTAGGCTCCGTCTGTCCGAATTGTAAAGGCACGGGACATCCCCGCGCTCTATGCCCTCATAATGCGAACACTCTTTCCAAGTCAACAGCACGACCTTCTTCCTCTTTGTCACGCCAATCGGCATCCTCTTCTGGTGCTAAAGACCAGCAACAGCAGACTTCCTCAAAAAGTAATGATACAGTAGTTGGTCAACCGACGTCTACAAAAAGTAGTGAGACAGCCGTTGGTCAACCGACGTCTACCAAAAGTAGTGAGACAGGCGTTGGTCAACCGAGGTCTACCAGAAGTAGTGAGGCAGCCGTTGGTCAACCGACGTCTACCAGAAGTAGTGAGACAGCCGTTGGTCAACCGACGTCTATGGGTAAACCCTCGACCTCGGGTGATGCATTGGCGCCCACTTTATCTCTTCAGTCAAATGAGGCATCAATTGTTAATCCAAAGTCTCCTATAGAGATGGTTGATGACGATTCTCGTCATACTGCTACACCGACCGTTGAGGTTGTTTCTTCAGTTCCTTTTAAATTGCCGGAAGTTCCAATTCCGGTTACAGCACAAAGTCGTGGACGGGCGAAGCGACGTAGAACTTCACGCGCTCAGAATAAGAAGTTTAGAATTACAACTACCCTTAAGGCAGGACGTGATTGTTCTAGTAGTCAGATGCTCACGTCTGAAGGCTCTATGGAATCTGATACAGATGATGGAACAATTATTCCGATCTCCTGTGAAAACTTTTTACATATTCTAGAGGCATCCTCGCTTCCACAGACACCTGTGTCTGGGGAGAAGGTGTATGCGTTCCTAATAAGTCCCCGTAGAGACAAGCTGTCTCGCAATTTTTTGGAAGGATACTCCCACTGTCTGTCTGACACCATGAATCAAATGTTGGCGATACATTCTCATTTACGTACCGTTCCGGGCAGAGATCTGGGTGGTCCCTACTGGGCAAAGAAGTTCCGTAGCCGCCTCGCCAAGTTACAGAACGCGGCCGACAACATCCTCCAACCATCATCAGACTATTCTGTTCAAGACAGTCTCACTGAATAGTAGGGGTATGTGTACCCCTTTGGCGAATGCTTTAGTGTATGAAGACGTTCACCACCTCAAAGCAGATCTCCTACTTTTGCAAGAGACAAATTGTCTATCCACTTCACCATTCCATCGCTGGAGGAGATGGGACTATCAGTTTCATCACGCGTATATGCTCTCTCTTCGTGGAGGTTTAGCGATTGGTGTACATAATAGATTTCGTCAAGCACTCTCCTCTGTTAAAGTTCATAACCTGTGCCGAGACTTATTGCAGCGACTCACTTTCGTCCTAGATGGACAACGATATTTAGTTTTCAACATATATATTCCATGTTCATCTACACATCTAACCTTGTTATTTTCGTCGCTCCGCACTGCACTTCAGTCAGCATTACCATCAGATCATGTGCTCATTGGAAGAGACTTTAACTGTACACTTCAACCAGAGCTCGATCGCGCTCCTTCGAGGACTGAACATCGTTCACGTCTTGTGGAGCAATTGCGATCATTAGTGTCTGATTTTGATTTACATGACGTGTTCCGACGATTGCATCCGACATCCATTTCACATACCTGGAGAGCTTCATCTGCATCCTCCTCTCTTTCTGCCAGGCTGGATCGATTTTACGCTTCTGCTCCGTTATTGCCCATTACAACGGATTGTATGGACTCTCCTACAGCTTCATCGGATCACTGTGCCATCACTATCTCCTGTAGCTCTTCATCTCGTCTGCATGTTAGGCCTCGGTCATGGACACTGGACACTTCTCTCCTAGCTGATGAGAATATGTGCACCGAGATCAGAGATCTTCTTGATCATATGCGAGAGGGCCTGTCCACTGCACCTTGTGCCATCAATTACTGGCTCGAGGTAAAATCTTACCTAATTTATCTTCTCAGACGTCATTCCTTCTCCGAAGGCACGAAGCGCTCCATGGAAGAGCAAAATCTCCGAAACATCCTGTTACAGCTTGGTGCGAGTCATCCCATGTATACAGCTTACCAAGCGGATCTTAGAGCACTTCTTGAGCCTCGTGCACGTCAGGTAATTCTTCGTCTCCGTCTACAACATATATCACCAGAGGACTGCTCCTTTGAGTTTCTGTCCGCGTTAGAAGAAAAGCGCCGCTCGTCGCATCAGCTTCGACTACTTCGGCGGCCTGATGGTGAAATCATCTCTGATCCGGATGCAGTTTGCTCTCAGGTTCGTCGATATTTTACTATCAAATACAGTGAAACTCCTCAGCCTTCTGTTTCTGCTTCTGCTACTTTACTCTTTGCTCTTCCCCAAGTTCCTTCCAATCTCTCTGATTCCCTTTTACAACCTATTTCGCAGACTGAACTTCGGACCATTCTTGCCTCTCTAAATTCCCGTGCTGTCCCAGGTCCAGATGGCCTTCCGCTCCTTTTCTACCGTACTTTTCTCCCTTCGTTGCTTCCATTTCTTCTCGCCGCTTTCAATGCTGCTCTTTCTTCCTCTTCTCTTCCGATTGGTTTCACAGAGGCTCATATGGTGTTATTCCCCAAGAAAGGCTATCTGCTTGACTTGCGAAACTGGCGCCCTATCTCGCTACTAAACGTTGACTATAAACTCTTCACTAAACTCCTTTCCAATCGACTCAACCAAGTTCTTCCATTTCTTCTTTCTTCCGACCAGACCTACACGGTTCCTGGTCGGTCCATCACTTCTAATCTCAATCTCCTTCGAGATCTCCTACATCTGGCTCGTACTAACTCTGAACCACTTGCCCTCTTTAATCTTGACCAAAGAGCTGCTTTCGACAATATCTCACATTCGTATATTTCTGCTGTTCTTATTGCTTTCGGCTTTCCTTTTGCTTTTGTTACCTCTATTCTTGCCCTTTATCAGGACGCTGCTTTCCATGTCAAGACGGCCGCCTTCTTGACTGCACCTATTCCTTTTCGGCGAGGCATTCGGCAGGGTTGCTCACTTTCTGGGCAGCTCTTTGCCATTGCTTTTGAGCCGTTTCTTCGGTCTGTCCATCGAGTCTTTATAGATGCACTGCCACCGCCTACTGCAAGTACTAGGCACTTTTCTGTGACATACTCTGCATATGCTGATGACGCGACCTTTTGTGTACGGACAGACGCTCAATTCGACATCTTGCTCCAGATTTACGATCAATATTCTTCATGTTCAGCGGCATCACTTAATACATCCAAGAGTGCAGGTCTATGGAGCGGAGCGTGGGCCTCTAGGACTTACACCCCGTGGGGCGCCTCATGGACTGCTTCATCCCAAAAATTCCTTGGGGTCCATCTCGGAGTCCGTCTTTCTGCTCAAAATGAAACATGGAATGCTCTCAGAACACGCCTTACTCGAACTGCTGCCTTCTGGCGAGGTTCCCAGTTTTGTACTTCTTACTTCTCAAGAGCTAGAATAGCTCAGACTTATATTCTTTCACCATGCCTATATGCATGGTCAGCTGAACGTATGCCCATTTATCACCTCAATGAAATCACTCGAATCATCTCAACGATAATATGGAACAGGTATCATTGGATCCAGGTCTCCACTCTCTGTCGTCGAGTCACTGATGGAGGTATTTCACTGCTGGATGTTCGTACCTACTGTAAAGCACATAAAGTGGTTTCTTTCCTGCGGCTACTAAGTGCACCAGAGTCGCCAGTTACGCTCGTTAGAGATGTCATGATATCGCCTAGGAATTCCCGAATCACTTTCATCATGTATCTTCTAATGGATCAATCTCCTTTTTTCCATTCTAAACTTTCCCCTTTCTACAAAGAGGTCCTTTCCTTTCTCCGTTCTCTACCCCTCTTCCGTGCTCCACCGGCTTCCACCACTGAACTATTAGCTGAGCCCCTGTTCTTTTCTTCCATCCTTCATCCCCCTCATGCTCCCTACTTTACTGACCTTTCCTGGCTCCCCGCCGGAATAGTATCTGTTCAGGATCTAATTTCTCCAGATCTTTCTTGGAAACCCTTCTCTGATCTTTCCCCCCTCCTCCCCCCTACCTCTTCCTCTCTTTTGCTGTATGATTCCTTCCGTTCTTCAATCATTACCCTCTTCCCTAACCTTGCCTCTCAAGCTGGGTTAACTCTTGTTCCCTCCGCCTCTCTTCCTCTTCCCTTTTTCCTTTCCGTTCGGGGCTCATCACTTCCTCTCTCCAGTTTTTCTATCTCGTCTCTTTACCGTTGTCTCATTGATCCACTATATGCTACACCATTGATGATTCCAGATGTTCCGAATGTCGCCCTTTCACAAGTGTGGTC
This sequence comes from Macrothele yani, assembly GCA_039090855.1. Lineage (NCBI taxonomy): Eukaryota > Metazoa > Arthropoda > Arachnida > Araneae > Macrothelidae > Macrothele > Macrothele yani. Next base: position 82,284,404 of record CM077018.1, read on the forward strand.
CATGTCTAATTCGCCACTATCTATTCCAGCAGAAAGAAACATCCAATGGTTGTTTCTTCATCGGCGGTTACCAGTTCCTACCAAATTATTCAGGATGACGCTTGTTGATTCGCCTAACTGCATGTTTTGCTCTGCGATTGCGGATGTAGATCATGTGTATCAACATTGCACAGTGCTTCTTCCCTTGCTACATCTGACCTTCACTACTGCACAGTGCCTTAGTACTAATGATCTCTCCTTCTCAGCCTATAGTACGCTACTCAGTTCAAGTACTCCGCCTATTCCTATATCAGAGTCATGTGCTTATGTATTCATATTAGCAAAACATGTGATTTTTTGCTACTATCAACAGCTACGTTCTACCCCTATACAGCCTACCATCTTTCAGGCGGGAGCTGCGATGTGCAGTCAGTTCCGGAACAGACTGACTTCACGCTTGAGGCTTGCTTTCACTGTTGCTAAGGCAGCGAATCGAATCCCACACTTTATGTCAGTGTGGTCACCTTTTCGTCAATGGTTTTCTGGTCCATCAGAAGACCTTAGACTTTTGTTCTGACTTCTGTGAAATTGTTTGGACTAATTGAAGTATAGTTTTGTGATTATCGTGTTCTTAGGTGCCCTTGTCATCATTGCTTCTTAATGTTACTGCACGTTTGCATGTTTCTCACCAACAAGGTCCTGTAGGTGAGTTTCTTGTTATACCACAGGCACTTAGAATAAGTTTAAAGTTTTTTTTTTTTTCGGCACTTTCCTTATGTCTGCCGGGCTTTATAATATATGGTTTTTGCTCACGGTGCTAAGCAACTGTTTGATAGTGTTTAAATTGTATTATTGATTTTGCACAGTGTGGTTTTTGATCATGTTACATGTACATAAAGGGATATGATCAGTCGATTACACCATGTTCTGCAAGGTTTAGCACTTTTGTAGTGCAGGGGGTAATTGTTCATCATTCGGTTATTTGTACTGTACCTGAAGTATAGTTGCTATGCCAAAAGCTCAGTTTTGTATATACTAATGTACTTTCCTAATTGCACTGTAAAATTTATGTTTGGCACATTTCGCGTGTTGGGTCACGATTACATGTCTTAAGTTTTATGCTCATGGTGCGGAGCAAACGCTTTGATAGTATTTCAATTATATGTTAATATTACACAGTGTGGTTTTTCTCATGTCACATGCGCCTAACAGGAAATAATAAGTCTATTAGATAATATTCTGCGCTGTGTTGCATATTTGCTGTACAAAGAGTCAGTTTCATATTTTCATTATTTGTATTGTATCCGAAGTATAAATTTTCTGTAAAACGCAAGTTCTGTTTGTACTAATATACTTTACTCTTTGCACTGTGAAACTTACAGTTGTACCATGGAATTGTAACTCCTGATTAGTGTCTTCCCTATGCCGTTGCATGTTGTGTACATATGTTGTTGTTCATTACAAGTTAATCTATAGCACTGTGATTGAGGCACTTGTTTAAGCCTAAGTAATAGTTCTTTTTGTAATTTGACAGCGTTTCACAAGAGAGATATTGCATTCAATTTGTATAGAGTTCACACCATCATTGTGGATAGATCATTTATTCGCTTATCTTTCAGATACTGAAAAGTATAAACCTTCTGCTCTTTTCTTCTTTTTTCTCAAGATTGCTCAAAATATACATGTTTGTTTTTGCACTGTAAAATTTATAGTTATACCTTGTACTGGTGTTCACCTGTTAGAGATGGCACTATGCTGATGCACATTGAGAACATATGATGTACATAGAGTAAGTCAACCCTTCAGTCCAGTATTGTCAGTGTTATGAATTTGCTTACATTGTATATAGTGCATCCACATAATGTAAATATCTCATTGTCATTGTAAATAGGTCATCTAATTGTTTATCTTTTGGTAACTGTTAAGCACAGGCCATCTGTATCTTCCTGTCCATGTTTGCTCCAAATAAAAATCGTTGAAGCTCACGGTGGTCGTTAAACCTCCAATCAAATAAAAAACAAAAACAAAACACAATTCCCTTTACCTTCTTACCACAGAGGAACCAATCGTAAACTTCTCACTGGTGATAAACTCTCCTTTTTGGTCCTTCATTCACTTCTCTAAGGCATGATGGAGAAGTGCTAGTCCCCCAGTCACGAACAATATCATGCAAGTGTTTAGAAACAAGTGACTCAAAAATCTCTTTCCTTTCTTAGGTTAGCAGGCAATCACTCAGAATGGATTAGTGTCAATCACACCTCAAAGTATTAGGGTCAATGCTCCTCCTAACTGACCACTTTGAATAAAAAAGCTAAGGGAAAGCAACGCTTTCTGATGCGCAGGTTCACTCGTTCCAGTCGCGTTCGGTCTACTTCTAAGACAGCGGATATGTTTGTTATAGCTTATTTCAGCTCATTTTGCTAACCTCGGTAATGTGAACCGTCAGGGTGCATATTTGGTTCCACTAAAATCTACTAACCTGATGAGCCCGATTTAAGTTATGTGGGCTCTACCACTCGTAATTTGGGGCGCCGCATTTACGAACATCAATATAATCTTAGGACGCATTCTGGTGTTACATCTTTGTCGAGACTTTGTTTAAATGGTTCTTACCTACCATGTTGGAATGACACCATTATCCTGGATTCTCCCAGAAACCGCCGATCAACACTTTTCTCCGAAAGTATTCACATATTCGTCAACGGCGAAAGATGTTGCAACGATGAAGTGTTTATCCCCCTTCCTTAGAGAACACTTTTGGGCCAGGTCACGCCCACCAACTATGCTTGTACCCACTGTACTTGATTTGGACTTTGCCGTTATTTGCACATGCGCATTAACTGCTATTTGTCTTGTAAAAGTATATATGCCACTCACTTCTGTGCTCACTACTGCATTGTTTCTGAGGATGACGCCGTTGTGGCGTTGAAAGGTCTTAAACATATACTTATTTTAATTCTACATAGTTTTTATCGTTAAAGTGAATCGTGCAGGAAACGGCATTTGTTTTCAATTTAACACCATTAAAATCGTTATATTTTAAATCGAAAAACTTAAACAGGAAAAATCTCGTATGTAAGCAATGTCCGTTGACATTTTTTTCTACCTAGTAACAAAATTTCCATCAAAACAAAATTTCTACGGCATTCCATCCATTATGAGAACAAAGTGAACAGTAGACAAAGTAAACATGGGCGAAATGAACAAGGGCAAAGTGATCCGTCACCCTTTCTCGCAAAGCTCGTATCGTCATCGAATGGCTCCAGTAACATGCGGGCGAGTTTTCCATGCTACAGTGGCCTGCACAGACTCCGGATTTAAACCCCATACAGCACCTCTGGGGCGAAGTGGTACGGATTGTTAGCTGCCAGACTGATCTGCCGGCCAATTTTCAGCAACTGAGCGACTGTATAGTTTCCGAATGGCACAGTATTGCTGCACAATAGTTCCAGCATCTGTTATCCTCGATCCCTGATGGTTTCCGACTGTTCTGCAGGTCAAGGACGGTGCAACACGCTTCTAGATAGGTGTGTATAATAAACTGGAATGTCACTGTATATTCGCAGTAAGTATTAGAGTGAGATTTGCATTTTTATTTTGAGAGTGATATACTCATTGGTTTTACTGCACAATTGGCATGGCCGTCTTAAGGGGTGGGCCAATGGGGCCGGTGCCCAGGGCCCCCACCTGAACGGGGGCCTCCAACTCCCCAAGAGTCTTATGGGTTTACAAAAAGTCAAACCCTTTGACCACTCACTAGCAGGTTCTTTTTTTTTTATTTAAAGAAAAGGAGAAACACCAATACAGAAAGTTGGAAGTTCTTCTGTCTTTTGTTTTTAAACCTTGCTCATAGCTTCGATTTCCCGAGGAGGTAGGAGGAAAATTAGGTGTTAGGGTAGACCGTTTGTGACAACTTAGGAAACAAAGAAAGCCGACCTCCCTCCTGATCCCGAGTGTGGGTGAGGCTTGAGCCTCAAGGGTCGTGAGGGCCAAGCACGAATCGCATTTTTTCCTTTTAAACAGTCGTTTGTGTTGTCCACACGAAGAAGAGCACGTACACTGAAGTGCCAGAAAAACTGGTACACCAGTCTAATACTTGGTAGGTCCCTCACGGGAGCGCAGGACTAAAGAAATACGACGGGGCATGTGCTCCACTAGCTTCTGGAAATATGCTGTAGGCAATGCACACCATACTTCCTGCAGAGCGTTCCACAATTCGGGTGTATTCCTAGGTCTCGGATTCCTGTGTTCGATAGGCATCCCAAATGTGTTCTATCGCGTTCAGATCTGGAGACTTGGGTGGATTAGGCAACACCCCAAACTCAGATGAATGCTCCTCTAACCATAATGTGGCGTGTCGACACTTGTGTGGAGGTGCATTGTCCTGTTGGAACAGGCTCAACCCATCAGCATGAATGCAGGACATGAACGGGTGTACCTCGTCAGAAAGGATGCGCACATAGCGTTGGCCGGTTACAGACGTTTGTAGACGTACCAGGGTCCCACTGAAGTCCAGCTAAACACGCCCCATACCATTACGGACCCGCCACCAGCCGGTACAGTTCCGTGTTCACAGGCGGGATCCATCCATGGCTTCATGGGGTTTGCGCCACACACGAATCCTTCCATCTGCCTGATACAGTTGGAAACGCGACTCGTCAGACCAGGCTATATGTTTCCAGTCATCAAGTGTTAAGTGGCGGTGTTTCCGTGCCCAAGCGAGGCGCATAGCTCTGTGTCGTGCACCCATCAAGGGGACTCGAGTTGGGCGTCGGCTGCCAAAGCCCATATCATGCAGGGTACGTTGCACAGTCCGAACGCTGATGCTTGTTGAGGTTCCAGCATTGAATTCCGATTATACCTGCGAGAGTGTTGCGTGAAACGATTCTTGACAGCCGACAATGGTCACGTTCACCCAATGTCTTTTTACGGCCACACTAGTATCGTAGGTTGGAGGTTTTGCTGGAATTCTTGTAGTCACGGTACACCCTTGCAATGGTCGTCCGTGAAAATCCGAACTTCGTTTCTACCTCCGAAATACTATGGCCCATCTCACGAGCGCTAACTATGGCACCGCGTTGAAAATCGCTTAAATCTTTATTACTTGTCATTCTCATGCCTAAAACAGCTCTGACAGCTGGCAAGGATGTCTATCGCTTTATTTACGCACTGGTGGACGCAATCGAGTACGTGCATAGGTGACGCTGCTATGTATTTTACATAAGCTTGTCTCTACCAGTTTTTCTGGCACTTCAGTGTATGTTTATCATTGCGGTTTGCTAACCTGGGCTACTTATATATATAAATTCTTTCAATCGTCGCTGTTTAAACAAATAAGAATGATGGGAGCCCCATATCGACATTTCTGTCCGGTGCGTCATATTCTTTTGAAACGGCGCTGGTTGGTTTATTTCTTTTTTCTGTTTTAATTTAATTTTCGTTGAATAATTTGTAGAATGGGGAAGAAACATTATATCTTTCAGCACCCATTTTCTTGTAATTTGCTAAGCAACAAAATGTGAATGCATTTCTTACACTTCATGGAGTTCTACAATTTCTGTCAGGCACCATGTTTCATTTAAGTGGTATTTAAAAAGTTACTGGATATTGAATGTTTCTTCTCACTGGGATAACATGGTGATGATGGTGTATATAATAATTCTCATACTTTGCATATGTATCCATATGTTGCGTATAATGTAATAATGCCATATGTGAATAAAAAAATAACCACATATTGTATTAATACCATATGTTGTATATGTTCTGTATATACAAGATCAGGGGCCACGACAAATATGATGGCCCTGGGCCCCCAAAAGTGTTAAGACGCACAGTGCAAGAAGCAAAGTGCGCATTTAACAGAAAAGCAGGTCGTGCCGAAACGAAAATTTCAGCACTTAAACTTGAGCGATATTCTATTTCCGAAAGAAAAAATAATTTCATTGACCTCAGAATGTGTCTTTACGTTGGTATAAGACGTTTCTTTCTGAGCCATTAGCAGTGTTTCAGATGATACTATTTTCGTCTTGTAACTTCGGTTTAAACTGTCATTTACGACTTAAAATTTTTTTTATGTCTTTCACAAGATATTGGATTTTCTCTCTCAGATTACAAAATTATCTTTTAGAAGCTAAAAACTTTTTAAAATTGTATCTTTTAGTAAATTAATCGGAGCGTATTGTTTTTCAGTTGTTAGTTTAGTACTTTCACATTTTGCGCTTTTAATTCTGAACTCTGATTCTCAGTTCGTCCCACATCAGCAGTTGGGTTGCATAACGTTTTGAGATGAAGTTATGAAATTTTCAAATAATGAAAAAATCCTACATAACGCTGATGTTTCAGTTTACACTGCAAATCTGAAAGTCTTAATTTCCATTTCGTTCTGAAAAATCCATAAAATTTCATACTTGAGCCATTTTTTTTCTTTTGAGACAAATAACTGCCAAGTGTACGTCTTTAGGTGATAATATTTGTAAAAGTTCCATGTCAGCATTTCATCAACAACAATATTTTGGCATTTCGAGTCAGTGGCGAATATCTGATCATTGTAGTTCAGAAACTGAAATTCCTGACTCGGAATCTTTCTCGCTGAGATATAAAACCATGAAATATTTTCTTTGTCAGCTCAACGAAATCTTTTTCGTAGACAACGAAAGAATGCCTGATGAAAATCGAACTGTTGTCAAAGGAACGGCAGAAGCACGGGGTTAAGACACAAGCTGCTGAAAATAGCAACGTCAGCAACTTCGAATATAAAGTATATTTCAAGAGGAAAGTCGACTTACTTTCCTTTAGTAAACATGCGACGATACAAGCAGTTAAAAATCTACTGGGTGTGAACGCACAGCGTGATATTTTCTCAGAACTTTATTGATAGTTTACACAAGTCCTCTTTCAGTTATGCGAAAAATGGTCGACGCCGACTGCGAACTCATGCACATTTATATTATTATCCCTAGATTCGCTGAAGTCAGAATTTTCCAGTACAACAATGCGGTGACCTTTTCGAGAAATTCCCATGGATTGTTTTTCTAGACGGGGAGTTAGATACCTTTCTTCAAGGTTAAGTTTTACTTAATTATGCTTGATAGGAATGACGTAAATATTTATGCTCTCTACAAAGGGTCATGGACAAAATTGAAAGAGCAGTTTTTGCTGCTTTACTGTTTATCTTAAGGTTTCCAGGTTTTTAAAGTAAAATATGTTCAATAATAAAATTGCTGTAAATAAGAAAAAGGCAGAAATCAGGGAAATAAAAAAAAGGACTTAATTTATTATGGAATAGACATATGCGAGTTCCCGTACAGAACAAGGATTACATTCCAGGAAAGGTGGAGAACTATTTAAAAGTGTTTAATTAGCTCATGGTTTCCAAACCTACGCTATCTCATCCAGAAAAGGTATTTTACCTGATTCCTCTTAGGAAGTTTTATCATAAGTTCATAGATACATGGGGTAGCAAAATTGCTGCGGTCTCTAATAAAACTGCAACGGATGTCACATAACATACTTTTTTGTTGCTTTGAAGTTTTACGATCACTGTGAGCAGGCGCGAAACGTCACGAGGTGGGGGTGCTCTAGGAGCAAGGGTGATGTAGCCTCCCAACGTTTTTCACCCGCCCACCCTTCATCCCTCTCAAAACAAAGATTAAAAATATTTAGGACACGTGCCGAACGCAACGATTTCCGATTTCAACTAACGTAGACGAATACCCGTGATTTGTAGAGGTAACATCGTTTTTATAATTGATAAAATGTATCAGTTTACAAATAAAAACTCGTGAACAAAATTTTTCAGGCAAAAATAAAAGTACACCAAGAAGGACACGAGATAGCAAAGCCAGATTTACTGGACACATAACAACAGATACAAAGATGAAACGATTGAGCTTACAGGCCCGTGCGACTTGCGGAGCACGCAGACATCAATAGTTCGTGTGGCTCCCATGGATGGCAATAACGGCCGCTACACGCCGCGGCATCGAACGAAAGAGGCTTTGGATGTGGGCTTGGGGTATGCCGGTCCAGCCTGCTTCCACACGTTCCCACAGTTCATCAGGCGTAGCCGCAGGTGGTGCTTGCCGGGCCACTCGGTTGCCGATAAGCGACCAGACGTGTTCGATGGGCGACATATCGAGAGAACAGGCGGGCCACGGCAGCAGTGACACCTGGTGGGCCGTGAAGAATTGTTGCACGATGCGTGCCACGTGCGGGCGCACATTGTCCTGTTGAAACGTGGCCGCTGGAAGGTCCTGCAGGTAAGGGAGGACTACAGGCTCCAAAACGTTGGAGATGTAGCGGTGCTGTTGTGTGTACCGGCGATGCGTACCAGAGGGGTGCGGGTGTAATGTCCAATTGCGCCCCAAACCATAACGCCAGGCGACGGACCTGTATGGCGATGCATAATGCAACCGTCATACAGTCTCTCGCCGCGGTGCCGCCACACGCGGATCCGACCATCGTGGTGTTGCAGGCAGAAGCGGGATTCGTCGGAGAAGACAACGTCGTGCCATTCCGTAGTCCAGGTGCGGCGTTCAACAGCCCACTGCTGTGGTACTCGCCGGTGGTGTAACGTCAATGGTAATCGGAGCAATGGGCGCCGTACGACAAGTCCTCGCTCCTGCAGACGACGTCGAACGGTACGTGCTGACACAGGTTGTTGCGCAACACACCCTAATTCCTGCGCTAACGTTCGTGATGTGGCGGTGCGAGCCGTCAATGCCCGCTGCACAACATGCCAGTCCTCTTGTTCGGTGGTGTGCCGCGGCTGCGGCAATCGCTCACGTTGGTCTGTCCGTCCCTCCTGCACCCACCGAATCCATACTCGTCTCACTGTGGCTGGATGTCGTCCCACACGGGCGCCGATGTCTCGGTACCATAAACCGCTGTCACGATAAGCCACTATTCGTCATCTGTCGAACTCCGAAACGTGCTGTAATGACTGCCGTATTCTGCGACGATGCATCAGAAAGCTTCCCACGCACAGGTCCGGCAGCACAACTCACTTCCACTACTTACACTCCGCCTTCTGTGCACCCTTCTTATAGTGCTTCTCGGTGGCGTGCCGGGCGCACATGATTTGCATATGCCCTGCAATGCTAATCGTTTGCATGTCCTCTCGCGGGCGACGCATGCTGCGAATTTCAGGCCAATCGGATGCTTCCTTCTTGGTGTTGCATTTTTGGGTGGCCAGCAGTGTACATTAATATTGTAACTGGGACATCCATATTTATCAGAAGTGAAATTCAGTAGCGACTTTGGAGATAGTGAATTGTATTCATTTTCCTCAAATTCCCCGCCATTTTGATGAGCTGGACAGCAAACAGTCAAAGTGCGCTTTTTCTCACGCGTTCCTTCAAATGAAGGGGTGTTAGATTTATAGTTTCGTCGATGTGAGAAGAGTGGAACAGGACATTATTGCTCTTCAGCCGTCCCAGGCGAGGAAGTAAGAAAAGGGGACAGCAGCGAAGCCAATTAAAGAACTTAAAGTTTACAGGACGAAGGTATTTTAGGGTGTGGCCGGGCTTTCTAGGAAGGCGTTGGACTTCTCTCTTCGGCGAGGGAAAGCTTTTTAGAAGGTTTTTCTCAGGAAGAGGACAAGGAACTCGGTGGCAGGACGTTCAAGGGTAAGGAGGTGCGAAAGGCTTGCTGGTCGGCGTGACGGAGATAAAGAGTAAGCAATGAGGTTGATGATAAGAGAGGAACGGAGATCAGGACAAAAGCTTGGAGACAATCCCCCACGACATCTGAATAAAAGTCTTCCTCGCTGCAAGAAAAACGTTTAACTAGAGTTGATTTTTGATACCTTGTATTTTATTTATCTGCTCCATTTGGGAGAATTACGTGTTAAATCCCCGATGCAGAACTTGCGGCAAACGAAGCATCAAACGAACCCTCCACACAGGGCGCTGTAATAGAACTCAGCAGCAAGCCCTGTAACAATATATACAGACCCCCCCGAGTAATCACTGAATTGTGACCACCCCCGTCAAAAGTGGATGCAGTCTGTTGACCACGTGATTTCCGAAAGGGCGCCACTAGTCGACCGACGTACCATATATAAGGTGTGAGTGGAGCAGTAGGTAGTAAAATTCGGAGCATGATGGGTAAGCGGAAGGATTTATCGGACTTCGAGAAAGGGTAGATTGTGGGAGCTCGGAGAGCGGGTGCCTCGATTTCCCAAACGGCTGAACTGGTGGGTTGTTCACCAGCAGCCGTAATTAAAGTGTGTAAGGACTGACGTAAAAATGGTGAAACAACGACTCTGAGGCACGGGACAGCGAAAGGTTGAGGTGAGAGCTTAGCACCGGTCCGACAACTCGTACAGGCCAGCAGATGCATCACTGTTGTACAATTGACTACCCAGTACAGCAGAGGCCAACCCGTAACAGTATCTGTCATGATCATGCGGCGCACATTCGCACGTATGGGCTATAACAGCAGACGAACCCGCAGACATCCTCTCTTAACCCCGGTTCATGGGCGCATATGACTCGCCTGGTGCAAAGATCAAGCAAGTTAAACGTCAGATGATTGGGAAAAAATAAAAAATTGTGCTGCTCTGGCGAGTCGCCTTTCTTACTGCACTACGTGGATGGTCGTTTACGCATTAATATTTGGCGCAAACAACATGACGCACTCGTCTTCACAGTGCAAGCCGGTGGAGGTGGTTGTGTGGCGTGGGGCATGTTTACCTGGCAGATGCTTGGATCCCTGGTGCATGTGGAACATCGTATGACTGGTGTCTACTATCATGAATTGCTTGCTGACTCTGTACACCCAGCAATGTTGCACTTTTTCCCGAATGGCGACAGTGTATTTCAAGATGACAATGCGCCGAGCCACAGGTCCAGTTGGGCAGGAATGGTTTGTGGAACACAGTTCTGACTTCCAGCATATCGATTGGCTTCCGAACTCCCCCGATATCAATCCCATAGAGCACTTGTCAGACACTATGGAACGGCATATCAAGCTTCTTGATACACGGATTACCTCCATACCTGCATTAGGCCACATCGCACTCATCTTGGTTGGCCACACCTCCCAACTACTTCTGACATCTTACTGAATCAATGCCACGTAGTATAGTTGCTGTACTGAGGACGAACGGAAGACCTACAAAGCATCAGTTAGATGGTCATATTTCAGTGATAACTCAGTGTGTGTTGAATCGATGCCACGTCGGATAGCTGCTGTACTGAGGGCGAAAGGAAGACCTACGAAGTATTAGGTAGGAGGTCATAATTCAGTGATCACTCAGTGTGTGTTCAATCGATGCCACGTCGGATAGCTGCTGTACTGAGGGCTCAAGGAAGACCTAAGAAGCATTAGGTAGGTGGCCATAATTCAGTGATCACTCAGTGTGTGTTGAATCGATGCCACGTCGGATAGTTGCTGTACTGAGAGCGAAAGGATGACCTAAGAAGCATTAGATAGGTGGCCATAATTCAGTGATCACTCAGTGTGTGTTCAATCGATGCCACGTCGGATAGCTGCTGTACTGAGGGCTCAAGGAAGACCTAAGAACCGTTAGGTAGGTGGCCATAATTCAGTGATCACTCAGTGTGTGTTGAATCGATGCCACGTCGGATAGTTGCTGTACTGAGGGCGAAAGGATGACCTAAGAAGCATTAGATAGGTGGCCATAATTCAGTGATCACTCAGTGTGTGTTCAATCGATGCCACGTCGGATAGCTGCTGTACTGAGGGCTCAAGGAAGACCTAAGAACCGTTAGGTAGGTGGCCATAATTCAGTGATCACTCAGTGTGTGTTGAATCGATGCCACGTCGGATAGTTGATGTACTGAGGGCGAAAGGAGGACCTACAAAGCATTAGGTTGGCAGTCATGATTCAGTGATCACTCAGTGTATACAGTGTTACAAGGAAAGTACGTAATCAATCCAATATCTCAGGAACTTTGGCAGCTAGCGATTTACATCTTGTGAAGTTGTACAGGAAACCCCCTATGTCGCACCAATAACACCATGAGGGATCCCGTCGCCCCCTTTTGGGGGTGGGTTGAGGGTTATCCTCCCTCCTTTGCAGATAGGGCAAAAAACTCAATTACAAACTTGTTCAGTGAGGAAAACATAGTACAAAAATGTTTTTGTTCCATAACAAAAGATGGAAGGGGACTCTCCAAATGCAAAAAAAGCGGAAAGCTACATGAGTCACTGTGTCTGAAGCATATATTTGCATGCATTTCAAAAGTGCTTTATGCTCCGTTGTCAGATACAAAAATGATGTGTGTGGTTGGTATACCAACACCATCCACATGATAAAGCAGAAAACGTGATTCATCTGAAGAGGTGACTTTCTTCCGCTGTTCGATGCACCAATGCCTCCTCTCAGATGCAAATTCACGCCGTAATCGTCGATGTCTGGCCGTCAGCATGGGTACTTGTGTGGATGGCGGCTTCGGAGACCCATAGAGAGCAGAGTTTCTTGGATTGTGGTCTGCGATACGGTCTTCGATGTGCCTGCATTAAATGCTCTGGCCAGTTGTTCAACTGTGGGCCATCTGTTGGATCGTACTAGTCTGGATATCATTCGCTGCCCACAGGCATCAGTGCTCCGTAGGCGTCCACTATTACCCCGATTGCTGCAGATCTTGTCGGTTTTCCTAACATTCCTGGAACACTTTAAGAACTGCACCACGTGAACGACCCACAATATCGGCCGTTTCTGTAATGCAACCATCAGTAACCAACGATTATTCTTTTTTCAAACTCTGTTAGGTACTGTCGTTTTCCCATTTCCACGCGAAACTGCATACCATCCGCGAGCTCGTGACCTTTTAAATGCTTTACATGATTTGCATGTGTTGCTACGTACGCAGGTACCGGAGGGTTTTGGGGATAATGCCAACCATGCCTGTTGCAGCGTTGTCTACAACTCCACCTGAGACGTCGGTCCAGGATCCATGGATCTCATGTTCCCAGCCATGCCTGTTGCCTGTTGCAGCGTTGTCCGCAACTCGCAACTCCACCCGAGACGTCGGTCCAGTATCCATGGATCTCATGTTCCCAGCCATACCTGTTGCAGCATTGTCCACAACTCCACCCGAGACATCGGTCCAGGATCCATGGATCTCATGTTCCCAGCCATGCCTGTTGCCTGTTGCAGCGTTGTCCGCAACTCCACCCGAGACGTCGGTCCAGTATCCATGGATCTCATGTTCCCAGCCATGCCTGTTGCAGCATTGTCCACAACTCCGCCCGAGACGTCGGTCCAGGATCTATGGATCTGATGTTCCCAGCCATGCTTATTGCAGCATTGTCCACAACTCCGCTCCAGACATCGGTCCAGGATCCAGGGATCTGATGTTCCGCTCGACGGCTACCCAGAGAGCTTCCACAGGGTTTAAATCCGGAGAACACTGGGAGACACTGGATGGTTCCAAACTCAGATGAGTGTTCTTCAAGCCATGTCTGGGTAGATTGCTGCCCGGTGGGGCAGCGCACTGTCCTGCTAAAACAGACCACCGGCCGCAGGATACGTAAAGGCCACGAAAGTGTGTTGGTGATCAGCCAGTGATGTTGTTAGTGCACAGTAGTTAAGGACCTCTACAGACAAACTAAGGGGCCTAATGTGCCCCATGAGAAGTCTCCCCAAATCATCATAGAGTCTCGAACGTCTTGAAGTGAGCCCATCCGGCACGACGGGCCATGACCTCATGCGATCAACGCAACACTCACACCCACCTGTCTACTCGGTACAGCTGAAAACAGGATTCATCGGACCACACGACGCAGGGCCACTCAGCATAGGATGTTCCCGGCACCAGGCGAGGCGTAATGTCAGATAACGAGCAGTCAACAATGACACATCGGGGTCGGCTCTCGTTGTCCAGGGAATGCAACGTGCTTAATTCCGTTTGCTCGCTGGCGCTGCTTGGGCCTCCAACATTTAACTTGGATGACATTTGCACCTGTCATTGCCAAACGGTCGGTCTGTACGCGCGTAGAGAGTCTACGTCGACCCCGGTCATCAGTGGTGTGTGGTCGGCCACTGCTTGAACTCTGAGCGGTGGTACGTTGGTCAGTGATATACTCACGGTACACCCTTGATACAGTTGCCCCCGGGAATCCTAGAGTTCTTACCACTTGGGCGGTACAATGATCCATCTGTCTTCCGGCGACAGTGAGTCCACGATCATAGTCGCTCAGAGCACTTTGTTTACCCATGTTCGTCGACTGCGATACGCTGTTGGGAAGCTCTGCTTTCCCCATATTTATCGCGTGCTTTCGGTTTGGGTCTGTTCCACTCTGAGAGGGGGATGCTCATGTCAACTGCCCATCATCCCTATCGCTAATGTTTTGTCTACCGAAGGTATATTGTGCTGCTGATTTTTTTTTTTTTTTTTTTGATTGAAGGTTTAACGACCATCGTGAGCAACTCAATGGGCTATAAGCAGTCGCCCGTCCCTGATTTAGGGCCACTAGTTCCAGGGAAGGGAGAGAGCCAGTGCCGTAAGACAAACACAACTTCCATGCCTCACCAAGATTCGAACCCGGACCCCTTTTGGACAAATGATCAGAAGCCATCGCTTAAACCACTGCGCCACCAGGGCGGTCTGTTGATTTGGGAAAGGATTTTATGTAGAAAAGATTCGGAAGCAAATATTTTACGTAGAGAGAACGTAGGCTCCAGGTTTTTCCTGCTGCTAAAACTTCCTACTTAAGGTTCAAGTAATTTTGCTTCCTATACTTCCAATGGAAAACCTTCTGCACACATTTTCTTCACAATTAATGCGTTCCCAAAGATGAAAATTTGAACATCGATTAAAATAGCTTCATTTTATAACTTGGAATACATTATATTTTCTAAAACGTAACCATAATTATGTAATCAAGCATTTGTTTTTCTACTGACGTCATCAAAGCACAGGTCGCGCCATCTTTTTTCTGGTTTCAACACCACCAAAGGAAGAAAAGTTTTTGTTTTTTAATATAATTATGGTTATGTTTTAGAAAATATTAAGTATTCCAAGTTATAATATGAAGTTATTTTAATCGATGTTCCAATTTTCATCCTTGGGAAGGAAATGTGTACAAAAGTAATTGTGAAGGAAAAGTAATTGTGAAGGAAACTTTTGTACACATTTCCTTCACTAATTGTGAAGGAAATGTGTACAAAAGTTTTTCCATTGGAAGTATAGGAAGCAAAATTACTTGATGTCCACCTAAAGCTTAAATATTTAATGTAGATCTTGGATTTGACTGAATGGCATAAAATAAACGCCGTATATTAATTTCTGAGTGCAAACATTTATCACTACTTTTGCCTTATAGTGGGAACGATACATTTTGTGCTTCTGCATTTTTCCGATTTTCAGTAGCTTTTTCGAGAAAGTAAATGACCATGATGCTAGATAAACTATTTCCCTGCATATTTCATTTCAGCTAAGTAACTTTGTCCCGCATGTTACTTTCGTGACGTGGCAGTGAATTAGTAACGCCCTCTATATGCCTTATTGTCTTCTGTACACGAAATGTTAATTGAGATTCTTGCTGTGCTATGTTTCGTAAGAAGAGTCGCCTTCAGTGAACTGCTATGATTTGATTTCCGCGTCATTTCTCAGTAACATCAGGGCCAGAGGCCAGTACTCTGGCCATCGATGAATCCTAAAACTCAAACAGAATCCTCAACAAGACGATGCCCGAAGTGGGTGTTCATCGACCCCACTTTGAGACAGCGCTACAAGTGTTAATTTCATACGCACTGCGTCCATTCAGAAAATTCGATAAGGGTATCCGGTAATTCATTTTGGAGATCATGCACGCTCTGTTAGGTGTTAAATGAAGCAAATGCGGTGTTCGTCGTTCGCGAATTTTGATAAATTGGCTGGAGTTCCTGAACAAGGTGATTGATGCACGTGATATCCTCAAGTTCAAACACTGTGTCTGTGATGCTTTACTAAACCCACAGAGTAAAAATTACTTATGATAAATTTAGTCTATAGTTAAATGTTTAAAATTTACATACACTGACGGAAAAAAAAATCCCAACACCACGAAAAAATAGTTGTACAGGAATGAAATGGCGGCAATACATTTGTATAGGTAACATATTTAATTGATTAAGGTTTCAAGATCACAGCTTAATGTAAGCGCGAGAAGAGCCATTTTAAATGTGAAATGCTGGTACATTAATAACCGGTGTAACCGCCAGAATGTTGAATGCAAGCATGCAAACGTTCATGCATTGTGTCGTACAGGTGCTGGATGTCAGTTTGTGGGATGGAGTTCCATGCCTGTTGCACTTGGTTGGTCAATACAGGGACGGTTAATGCTGGTTGGGGGTGACGCTGGAGTTGTTGTCCAATGATGTCTCATACGTGCTCGATTGGAGAAAGATCTGGTGATCTAGCAGGCCACGGCAACATGTCGACACTCTGTAGAGCATGTTGGGTTACAACAGCGGTATGCGGGCGAGCGTTATCCTGTTGGAAAACTTCCCCTGGAATGCTGTTCATGAATGGCAGCACAACAGGTTGAATCACCAGACCGACGTACAACTGTGCCGTCATTGTGCGTGGGATAACCACGAGAGTGCTCCTGCTGTCATAGGAAATTGCTCTCCAGACCATAACTCCAGGTGTAGGTCCAGTGTGTCTCGGCCGCAGACAGGTTGGTTGCAGGCGCTCACCTGGCCTCCTTCTAACCAACACATGGCCATCACTGGCACCCAGGCAGAACCGGCTTTCATCAGAAAACACAACAGATCTCCACTCCGTCCTCCAATGAGCTCTAGCTTGACACCACTGACGTCGCAAACGGCAGTGGTTTGGAGTAAGTGGAATGCACGCTACAGGGCGTCTGGCTCGGAGCTGTCCTTCAAGTAACCGATTTGTAACAGGTCGTTGTGTCACTGTGGTGGAAACTGCAGCTCGAATTGCTGCCACGGACGCGGTACGATGTGCCACGGCCATACGCCGTACACGGCGGTCTTCTCTCTCAGTAGTGCCACGTGGCCGGCCGGAACCTGGTCTTCTTGAGGCAGTACCTTCCCTTGACCACCGCTGCCAACAATCATGCGCAGTGGCTACATTCCTGCCAAGTCGTTCTGCAATATTGCGGAAAGAAAATCCACCTTCTCGTAGCCCTATTACACGACCTCGTTCAAACTCCGTGAGCTGTTGATAATGGCTTCTTTGTCTTCTTAAAGGCATTCTTGACTAACATCAACACACTACGTCGAATCTCAACGATAACTAACGCTCACGAACGTTACAGCGCGTATTTACAGCAAACCTGCTTTTTCATGTTCCGAGGGGAGCTACTAGCGCCACACGTATGCGCCGGGCGCGAAATTTGCATTGACGTCATCTTACAGATGTACTCTCACCGCCTACCAACTGTCGTTTATCTAACACAACCCCTTCTTGGTTTTGGGATTTTTTTTCCGTCAGTGTAGTTTGAGATCTTAAATTTGAAACCACGCAAGCGCAATACGGCTGCTGTTCTCGCTGCATCTTTAATTCAACCGCTACCGTCCATTTTGCTGAATGTATGCTCATGAAAAACAAAAATCAGATTGACTTGTACGTACATACAAAACGACAACTAGCCTGTAGATTTTTAAAGTTTGATTGCTATTGTTTAATTAGTTAACTAATGTGTTTAATTAACTCTCTGAACTCGTTGAACATATATCTCACCTCTGCCGTAAAAATGTGAATAATTACAATCAGGGTCAAAGAATCAGCATTTGACGTGTAAGGACAACTTGTTTCATTATTCTATTGAATGCAAGTTCAAATGTCATCAGTGTAATCCACTGACATAATCTGTTTCCTGTAGCAGCCTACTATAGATCGCAATCATATAACAACAACACATACACAGTCCAGTAAAAAATTATGAGCACCTGTTAGTAAGAGCTATGACTTCCTCGTGCCCCCAATATCTCAGATATATGGCGTGGCATTAATTCAATGAGAACTCTGAGCGCTTATGTAGGGATGCTATACCATGCAGACACAAAAGCTTCTCGCACATCAAGAGTCATCGGTGGTGAATCCACATGTCGAACATGTTGGTCAAGATAGTTCCACAGATGTTCAATGGGATTGATGTCCGGCGAGTACGGTGTCCAGGATAGTAAGATGAAGTCACTGGAATGCACCTCAAAGCATTCTCGTACACGCGTAGCGACATGGCAAAAGGCATTATCTTGCTGGAAGCAAGCCGTGCCATCAGGGTAGACAGTCATCATGACTGGGATTACCTGATCCGCCACAATGAATAGATAACCTGAAGCGTTCACCGTGCGACCGAGGGGGATGATTGCTCTCAATGATTCCCAGGAAAATATGATATGCCCTACACGAACACACTGCCACCTCCTGCCCGTTTCGCTTCGAGCATCGTGTCGGGATGATTTGTGGACAGTACGGCAGTGCTTCGCCGTACTGTCCAACGATCATCCACACGACAAAGCAGAAAACGTGATTCATCTGAAGAGGCGACTTTCTTCCGCTGCTCGATGGTCCAATGCCTCCTCTCAGATGCAAATTCTCTCCGTAATCGTCGATGTCTGACCGTCAGCATGGGTACCTTAACTGGACGGCGGCTCCACAGACCCATAGAGAGTAGAGTTCGTTGGACTATGGTCTTGGATACGCTCCTCCATGTGCCTGAATTAAATGTTCTGGTCGGCTGTTCCACTATGGCGTGTCTATTGGATCGTTCTAGTCGGGATAGCCGTCACTGCCCACGGTCGTCAGTGCGCCGTGAGTATCCATTATTACCCCTATTACTGCAGGTCTTGCCGGTTTCCTTCCATTCCTGGAATACTTTAACAACTGCACCAGGTGAACAGTCCATAATCTCGGCCCTTTCTGTAATGCTACCGCCATTCAGTCGGTAGCCAACAATCATTCCTTTTTCAAATTCTGTTAGGTCCTGTCCTTTTCCCATTTTCACGCGAAACTGCATAACGTCCGCGAGTTCGTGCTCTTTTGAATATCTTACATGATTTGTATTAGGTGTATAAATAAGTTTCGAAGCGTTTTAAGACAACGCAACATGTAATTTGAGAGAAAACAACAATATCTTTACGAATCAAAACATGCGCCGTCATTATCTATCACCTTTCGCCATCGGTCGGGCAGCTGACGGATTCCAGCCGTGAATAATACTTCGTCGTGTGACGCGATGAAGTCGTCAACACATGTATGCACTTCGTCACATGTCTGAAACCGTGCAGCAGACAAACCATGTTGCATAGATCGGAACAAATGATAGTCTGAAGGGACTATGTCGAGACTATAAGCCAGGTGTTCCAAAACGTCTCAGCCAAGCGTCAATAACGTTTCCCTGACCGATTTCGCGACAAGCGTTGTAATGCAGTAATTTCACGGGACGCAATCCTTTGCCTGTGAATGGACGTTTTCGACAGATTTCCCGGTTCAATCGCAGCAATTGTTGCTTTTAGGGATCAGCAGTAACAGTTTGACCCTGTTCCAATAGTTCATAATAGAGCCCACCCTTCATATCACACCAGATGCACAGCAGAACTTTCTTGGAGTGAAATATTGCGTTTCAGTGTCGGAGTAGTTGCTTAACAGGAGTCTACCCAATGTTTTTTTGCGTTTGGGATTGTCGTACCATATCCACTTTTCATCACCCTTAACGATTTTCCACAGGAAATACTTTCTGTGTTGTTTATTCAACAGATTCAAACACTTCATGATACGCCCATCCTTGTTCCTCTGGCTCAGGTCATGTGGCATCCATTTTCCTTCCTTCTGAATCTTTCCCATTGCGCGTAAACGATTGGAAATGGTTTGTTGAGTTACCCACAGTTGTTAAGCTAGTTCTTTTTTGCGTTTGAGACGAATCTTCATCCAGCAATGCTTGCAGTTCCTCATGTGCAACCTTCCGCTACGTTCTCGATCGCTAACATCAAAATCAACTGCTTTAAACCGTCTGAACCAAAACTCACACGTACTTTTCGATACAATATTCTTCCCCAGAACATAACAGATCGATGCACATGCTTTTGCAGCACTTTTTCCTTGATGAAATTCGTAACGACTGCAGTGTCGAATAAATGCAGTATCGCTTGCCATCTTTCACCTACCGATGTGCAAGTGCGTTTGACTTTTGGGAAAACTTCTGTGTCACATTTTATACTCTGGACCAGTTACAGTCACATGACAACAACGCGGGGAATGTCGGATGGTAAAGGATGAAGTAGGCCACTTTACCACGGGCTGATCTAAGTGGCTTTCCTTGTAGTCTTTTGCTAAATTTTTCATCGACATCACTCTTCCAACTACTGTTTAACAATTATTATGTAGGCGTCGGCTTTTATCGCCGCAGTGCTTTCCAAATGAAAGTATCATCTTTAAATTACGTTCTATAATGTTTTTGTGTAAATCATTAACTATGGGTAAGATTTATGGGAATATAACGTCCCATTGAATATCGAAAGCTGAAACGAGTCAGCCATATCCCTAACATCTCCATTTGATGGTTATTAGACCTAGGAAAGAGTTACTATTAGCACCAAGCAATGTTTAATGACTCCTCTGGAATTCCAGGCCAGCTGCTCGGCGCAAAACGTTATCATTCTGTCTGATTTCCGGGAGATGCACATTATTCATTCACGAAACCGGAACTGTCTAATGGAAGGGGTTCGACGTACTTTCCTTGTAGAAGGCCAGGTACATCTGGAAGAGTCGATGCATGTGCCACTGTTTCTTCGGTCGCAAGGGAATGGAGTTGTTTGCAACTCTAGTTCCCATTACAACACTGCGTTGACTTGATTGTGCTGTCTCTCAGAGTATATTTCGATTACACTCTGGTTTCCTAGCACCCTCCCGTAATGCGTACATTTTGAAGGATGAGTGATGATGTTTTATGCTTCAGCAAGACATAAGATATATCCTTTGTGCTTTTAAAGCCTTATCGCATCTCTATCCGTAATAATAATAATAATTTTATATTTTTATGCTGTTACATGACAATATTAAGTTACAATAAATTATGCATACAAAGGCTATTAATTGAACAGCAAAGGGAACAAGAGAAAAAATCCTCTTAGGAGTCCTGACAAGCCCTTCGTTTCCTCAAATTGTAAGACAAGCGAGTTTGGCCTTAGTAAATGAATCCAATTCAGAATAGTAAATTTAGAAATGACTTTGTGTTTTTAGTAATTAATTAGTACTAGTGTTTGGATTAATTAAGGAAAGTATTTTTTATTTTCTAACTCAGTAAGTGTTTCTTAAGTGCTTTTTAAAGAGATTTTGGTCATTGATATTTGTTAAGGGTACAGGTAATGAATTCCAATTATCCGGTCCAGAGTAATTCAAGCTTTGTGTTAATAGCTGGGTGTTAGGCTGTATTGGGCGAAGCGGTAACCTATTTCTTGTTTGGTAGTTATGTCTGTTGCAGTTCATTTCAATTAAGTCTACATGTAGATTAATCTTGAGTCTTTCAAACATAATTTTACCTAGGTTGTAATGGGAAAGTTGATTTATTGTTAACATTCGGATATCATTAGGATGAACTGGAGGGTGTAAATATGGATGCACGTGTGGTGTTCATAGCAGTACTTCGTTTTGAAAGTAGGTTTATTAATCTAATGTATTTATTTTGTAATACCTGTAATTTATTTAAGTTTGTTTTAGTTGTTTGACTCCAGGATAAAAAGCAATAGTTAATGTGAGTCTGAATTAATGAGTGATACAGGAGAAGTAGAGCTTTAACTGAGAGAGTTGTTAATAGTTTACTAATGAGTCCAATATTTCTTGATAATTTATGCGAAAGTATTTCTATGTGTTTATTCCAACGTAAGTCAGGGGTATAAATCACTCCCAAGTAATTAACGTGTGGTACCATATCAATTATTTGATTATCCAATAATAAATTTATGATATGGCCCCGTTCAGATCTCTGTTTAGTGAAGACCATAGCCTTAGTTTTAGAAATGTTAATTATCAGTTCATCAGTAGTTAGCCAATTTGAGTAAAGATGTAAATAAGTGTTAGCTTTAGTAATAATGTCATTTATATTATGTCCACTGAAAAGTTGCAAATGAGAGTCACATAGTAATGTACAGTATAACGAAGTAAATTTCTCCGTCATTTTTGTCCACGGCGAGGCTCGAACCCGGGTCCCCTCATTCCGGAATAAGTCGCTCTACCAATTGAGCTACGCGGAAGTTCGTTCTGACTGCTATCTGCCTTTATGTCGTGTGCGTCCTGCTGGCGTTACGTCACAAAGTTACAAATGAGAGTCACATAGTAATGTACAGTATAACGAAGTAAATTTCTCCGTCATTTTTGTCCACGGCGAGGCTCGAACCCGGGTCCCCTCATTCCGGAATAAGTCGCTCTACCAATTGAGCTACGCGGAAGTTCGTTCTGACTGCTATCTGCCTTTATGTCGTGTGCGTCCTGCTGGCGTTACGTCACAAAGTTGCAAATGAGAGTCACATAGTAATGTACAGTATAACGAAGTAAATTTCTCCGTCGTTTTTGTCCACGGCAAGGCTCGAACCCGGGTCCCCTCATTCCGGAATAAGTCGCTCTACCAATTGAGCTACGCGGAAGTTCGTTCTGACTGCTATCTGCCTTTATGTCGTGTGCGTCCTGCTGGCGTTACGTCACAAAGTTACAAATGAGAGTCACATAGTAATGTACAGTATAACGAAGTAAATTTCTCCGTCATTTTTGTCCACGGCGAGGCTCGAACCCGGGTCCCCTCATTCCGGAATAAGTCGCTCTACCAATTGAGCTACGCGGAAGTTCGTTCTGACTGCTATCTGCCTTTATGTCGTGTGCGTCCTGCTGGCGTTACGTCACAAAGTTGCAAATGAGAGTCACATGGTAATGTACAGTATAACGAAGTAAATTTCTCCGTCGTTTTTGTCCACGGCAAGGCTCGAACCCGGGTCCCCTCATTCCGGAATAAGTCGCTCTACCAATTGAGCTACGCGGAAGTTCGTTCTGACTGCTATCTGCCTTTATGTCGTGTGCGTCCTGCTGGCGTTACGTCACAAAGTTACAAATGAGAGTCACATAGTAATGTACAGTATAACGAAGTAAATTTCTCCGTCGTTTTTGTCAACGGCAAGGCTCGAACCCAGGTCCCCTCATTCCGGAATAAGTCGCTCTACCAATTGAGCTACGCGGAAGTTCGTTCTGACTGCTATCTGCCTTTATGTCGTGTGCGTCCTGCTGGCAGGTACGTCACATCTCCCCCCCCGAAAGAGGGCCGAGGGCATGGCCAACGGGTCAGCCGTGACCATGAATCGTCGTAGGCAGCCATCCGCTGAAGCACGTACTTGAGAACTCCCAGTCAAGAAACGGCTTAACCACGTAGCGTTGTGCTATGTCCACCAGAACATACTCGATACTGTTCACCTGGACAAAGTGGCAAATATTTTCATATTTATATTAGTTTCCATTTCATCCCAAACTGATCCAAAAATGCTCATGATTTTCATGAGCATTTTTGGATCAGTTTGTGATTAAATGGAAACTACAGACTTATTATGTTCCTGCTTCTAAATCAAGGTTGTGTAGAACAAGATTTTATTCGATAAACTAGGCCTACATATGAAATGTCATTAAAGTATAGGTGAAAAAAATTACTTTAACTCAATAAATGCATTGTTGACACTCCCCTTTGAAAGAGTTCAATGTAATTTTACCACTAATTACTCGTACAATACAGCTGACATAAATTCTGGTTCTTGCATCATGAAGTATCTAAAGGTGGATAAATTGACAGGGTGAGAGAAGGGGGAGCTCTCAAGTAAAAATAATACATTGTTTTACAGTGAGAAGAACAAGAGAGTTGGGAAGGTAAGGGAAGATATATCTTTGTTCCTGCCCAATAACTAGAAGGCGGTGACGCCTATGCTATGGGTCACATACATTATTTTTGAACTTTCTTGTCCATTCGGGTGGGTGCAGGTTCTACACTGGCGGAAAGTGAAAAAAGAACACCAAGAAGAAGACGTCTGATACCAACGAAATTTATACAGCATAATAACGGAATACAGAGGATAACGTGATCAAAACATTATGGCAAAATACAGCTGTATTTGCTGGTAAACTGAAAAATAACATTTCCATGTAACATGGTTAATACGAAGTTGAACCGCCATGAACTGCGTCACACTGTGCAATTCTGGCATGGAGTCTGTCGTACAGATGTTGGATGTAAGTTTGGGGTATTGAGTTCCAAGCATCCTCAACCTGGACGCGTAAATCGGGAATGGTCGTGGCTGGCCGTGGAGACCGGATAAGTCGTTGTCCCATAAAATCCCACACGTGCTCAATGGGGGACAAATCCGGTGAGCGTGCAGGCCATGGAAGTTGTCTCACACCCTGAAGTGCATGTTGTGTTGCACGTGCCGTGTGTGGGCGTGCGTTATCTTGCTGGAAAACACCACGATGGACCGACCTTACAAACGGCACAACAACGGGCTGAATGATGTTGCTGATGTAGGAGGTGCTGTTTAACGTACCCGGTACAAACATTAGTTGTGTTCGGGAGTGATAGCTGATCGCTCCCCACACCAGGAGACCAGGTGTAGGCCCTGTGTGTCGCTGGCGGATGCAAGAAGGGTGGAGTCGCTCCCCTGTGCGTCTGCGAACATGCATACGGCCATCGGAGGCTCCCAAGCAGAATCTGCTTTCATCGCTGAACACGACAGATCGCCATTGCGTTCTCCAGTGCAGACGTTGGCGACACCACTGCAGCCGTTCCTGACGGTGGGCTGGAGTCAGAGGTACACATGCCAGAGACACACGTGCACGTAGTCCTGCATCCAGTAGACGGTTGCGGATTGTTCGCACAGTCACCTCAGGTGCAACAGCAGCTCGGATTTGCGTCGCATTGGATGTTCTGCTTGACAACGCCGCTCTTCTTATGCGTCGATCGGTCAGCTCATCAGTCCGTCTGTGACTCCCGGTTCCACGTCTTCTCGTGTGGGAATGTTCCTGGGACCATCTACGCCACCATCGTACTACCACTGATACTTCCCGTCCAATTCGCTCCGCAATACGACGATACGACCACCCGGCCTCGCGGAGTCTGACTAGACGACCTCGCTCAAAGTCCGATAACTGCTGAAATCGTACACGTCTTCCATGTCCAGGCATTACAGCTTCTTCAGGGTCTTCGCACGTGTCCGTACGCCGACGACTGATTACATTCACTTCGCCGCACTCCTTAAATACCACCGACGATAATTTGCATATTATGCCGTGCTGTGGCGTAAGCGCTCATCGGTTGGTCCCGAAATTAACATCACAACTACGTAAACTTGACCTCATTAACATATGTAAATTACATGATCGTCCGCCAATTCCTTCTTGGTGTTCTTTTTCACTTTCCGGTAGTGTACCTAACACATTTATTTTCGAGATCTTGAAGCAAGTGCTGCAAAAATATACCCCATAATTTGATAGTTTATCAACTGTGATATATATAACGCAGAAGAAGTCCGCGTGGCAGTGAAGTAGCAACATAATAACGTCGACTCTGGTATCTTTCGCAACGTTCAAGTTATGCCGTCAGTGTTTGCTACAAGCCAGCTGAACTAGCTTTCATAATCATACACTACTACTGCAGTAAATCTTTTTGACAAAATGATATCTTTTGGATGTTGATCTTTTCAGAAAATAAAGTTGTAGTCTACAATCAAGATATTCTTTTTCGTTTTAAGGATTAAAATTACAAAATAAAATCGACAGAAAGCAGATCAATAAACTAAGCAGAAGGCCAAAAAAAAAAAAAAAAAAGGGTGAGCTGAAAGAATTATTAGTATTGCATTTTTCAAGGAATTCCTGGAACACATATACATCTTTAATTTTTTCATGACTGGTGAAACGTACAGTTTAAAAAACAACGTTACATCCATTATAAAAACCGTGAAAAGTTACATAATATCTGTTATTCCTTAAATACTTGCAGTATTGGAAGAGCACATTACAAAACACACATACATGTAAACAGATGGCATTTAGTCGATAAAGTATCGAAAACGTTTAGGGTTTGCCACCTAACCAAAAACCTCCTTATTCCCGTACCATAAAAGTTTGCACTCTCGCAGGCGAGAAACGAACAGATACCTTAGTTCAGTTCTTTCACTTAGTGAAATCTTTCATCATCGAGATGCTGCTTCAGCTCCGAGAACAACTGTTAGCATGACGGTTAAAGTTCACGCGCATCCAGTGGATAGGCATTAGTTTCCAGTCGACGTCATTGATTTTTTGGATGTTCCCTCTTGCCATAAGTTGATACTAGTCATTCTGGTGGAACATGACTCCCGTTCGATTGTCCAGTCAGGGTACTATTGCCCAGGAAAGAATCCTTCGGTCACCATGTTGGTAACAGTCATTCTGGTGGAACATGACTCCCGTTCGATTGTCTAGTCAGGGTACTGTTGCCCAGGAAAGAATCCTTCGGTCACCATGTTGATGACAATCATTCTCGGCAGTAATGGGTTCGTTTGGTGGTAGCAACTCAAAGTGAACCCTTCCTTGATACCACCCCCAAAGGGCTCAATATGGCCATCCGTGGGAACAGAGCACCTCTGTCTTGTGTATGTAATGAAATGCCTCGGTTATGTGTGGTCTAAACTCAGCACTGGGGTAAATGATTAACTCTTCGTTAGTGGCAAAAATGCAGCCAAACAACAGCGTTTTATGCTGCATGCTCTGCAACGAAAAACAGAAGTGGACTTTCTGCATTTGGTTTTACTGACAGTTCGTGTGGGGCCTAATTGATTGAATCTAGACATTTTTCCAATTGTCAAAAGATCACTATGCACGAATTCATTGATCCGTTATAGCCTCCCAGTTACTTTTTGTTTGAGAGGCTTCGATCTCCAGATAGGAATTTTTCAAACCAATGGCGGCAGATTCTTCCTGATAAACAGTCTCTTCGTAGAGGGTGGTGATAGTTATAGAAGACTGAGCCGAATTACCACTTTAATAAACCCATACAGCGTAACATGCTAGATATGAGTTTTGTAAACTTTTTGTAAAGAACAAATCGTAATAACGCTTACCATTGACGCATTCTTGAAATACTTTACCACGTACGCCTATGTCTCGATAGTAGCGTGTACCAACGACTTCAGTGCCAGACGAAAATCACTTATGGGGTGGTCAATGTACAGGAGGTTGTTAAAAAAATAAGGTAACAGACATCCTGCAGAAGCATGCATGAGTTCAACGGAGTACACAATTCACAAAAGCAACTGCTTGTGCCCTTTAATCTTCCACAAAGTCACCACAGCTATTTAAACTAATGTCCCATCGTGATGGTAAGATGTGTACGCCTTCACAGAATAAATAGAGATCCTGTTGGTGCAGCCAGGCTGTTCCGCCCTATCTCACATTTGCATCTGTAGCATAAAGCTCGCGGCCCAAGTGTTCCTTCAGAGTGCTAAACAGATGTAAATCGCAGGGTGCGAGGTCAGGGCTGTAGGCGGGATGCTCCAAAATTTCACAACGATATCGCCGAAACCACTCAGCCGTACGTTGGGACGCATGTGGTCTGGCGTTATCCTGCAACGGCGCACCACCTCTGCTCAACAGTCCAGTTCTTTTGTGGAGAATGGTGTGGCGCAAAATGTCAAGCATTTGACAATACCGTACGGCTGTTTAACTTGCACGACAGTAATGGAAACCAATTAGAAGCACACCTAGATCATCACAAAGATAGCTACCATGATTTTTCGGCGAGACAGCGACGTCATGGCGATTTTGGCACGTGGAGATAACAGGTACTTCCAATTAATGGATGCTCTCTGGGTTCGAATGAAGCACCCCGTTTTCGTCCCTGGTGACAATGCGCTGAAAGAAGTCATTGCACTGCTGATTATAGTGTATCAAATTTGTGAGAGAGAGACCCATTCGTTTTGTGTTATAATATTGTGTGAAATTTCCGATAATGCAGTTGTATGATGGTACACAACACTGTGGACACTGCCCACTACAACTTGCAGGTCGCGCACTAGTTATCTCACTGTAACGTGTCTGTTGTCTCGAATGAAAGTATCCGTCTGTAATACAATGTACTTTCGAATGGAAGTCGTTCGGCGATCATGTTCAGGTTTGTCGTCAACAACTGTCAAGCCCTTTGCAAAGGCCTTGCGCCATTTCCAGACTTGTTTCCGTGACATAACGCCTCCGTCCTAATAGCGATGGATTTATAATGGAGCAACACCCTTTTTGTGAAGAAAACGAGTTACACTTTGAATGACAACATTGACGATAACGCAGCCATGTTTCAATAGCTGTTCCTAGTAAACGAAAGGAGCAGTGCCCTCCGGTGGCGAAGTGATGTTTCTGGATCTTTGGGAGTGCGAACTCACTTTAACTCTTCATTAGCAAGTAACGAAGTTTGAGTCATGTTGCCTGAGTTACTGAGCCATCCTTGTATAATTTGTTCAAAGTAGTCTTGCAACATTGTTTTAGTGAAAACGAAGGCATCCTAAGTAATCTCAAAATTATAGCTCCTGTCATTCACTTGCAATTTGATTTCCCTATTAAATAGAAACCACTTAACTTTAACATTTAAAATATTTTTCTGAAGCTCAATAAATGGTGAGAAAGCTAATTTATCTACCGAGTTATGGAATTTCGTTTTCAGTCTTCTACGAAGGCCATTAGCGCTTCGTTTATGTTAGAAACCACGTACTGTACACCATGCATTAGCAGTAAGAAAAGTATGCTGTGCATTTATTCTTTCCTACTGTATTTAATTGAATATTTCGCAAGTCATAGAATTTATACGTACCACTTGTCTCATCCCTCAAGACTGCGGAAAACTGTGCTCTAAAATTTTGTGAGCTACGTTATTAAGACATACGGGAGGTACCAGGTAAAATATCATGGCTTTCTTTGGTTTTCCTCAGACTAAAAGAAAAAGTGAGTGAAAGAAAGATTTGATCATCTAGTTTCGATATTCACTTCTGCATGGATCCAATCATTAGGTTGCTAAATAATTATCATCTGTTTAATTCAAAACTGTTTTATTTAATTATATAATTTTTGCTGAACATGAGTCAAATATGAAAATTTCCCATTTTTAGTACAATGAGAATTAATCTTTTACATACCTTCACGAACTTAGGATAATTTGAGACTTACCGGTGTTGGTTTGGGGTTCTTCACAAGCAACATGACACTGCAGTATGCAATGGAGAATGCAAAATGCTGCCAACCTTTTGTAAAGCAGTGAGCGCTTCATTTTCCTGAAAAGTAAATTTTTTTTAAAATTTAGAAACACGGTAAAATGTCTGGCTAAATCATTTTATAAAATGAAGATACTAAGTTGGGTTGAATTTATATAATACACTGCTGGCCACCCAAAACACAACACCAAGAAGTAAGCATCCGATTGGCCTGAAATTCCCAGCATACCTCGCCCGCGAGAAGACATGCAAACGATTAGCATTGCAGGGCATATGCAAATCATGTGCGCCCGGCACGCGACCGAGAAGTACGATAAGAAGAGTGCACAGAAGGCGGGGTGTAAGTAGTGGAAGTGTGTTGTGCTGCCGGACCTGTGCGTGGGAAGCTTCCTGATGCCTCGTCGCAGAAAACGGCAGTCATTCCAGCACGTTTCGGAGTTATACCGAGGACGAATAGTGGCTTATCGCGACAGCGGTTTATCGTACCGAGGCATCGGTGTCCGTGTGGGACGACATCCAGCCACAGTGAGGCAAGTATGGATTCGGTGGGTGCAGGAGGGACAGACGGACCGACGTGAGCGATTGCCGCAGCCGCGGCACACCACCGAGCGAGAGGACCGGCATGTTGTGCGGCGGGCATTGACGGCTCGCACCGCCACATCACGAACGCTAGCGCAGGAATTAGGATGTGTTGCACAACAACCTGTGTTAGCACGTACCGTTCGACGTCATCTGCAGGAGCGGGGACTTCTCGCACGGCGCCCATTGCTCTGATTACCATTGACGGTACACCACAGGCGAGTGCGGCGGCAGTGGGCCGTTGAACGCCGCACCTGGACTACGGAGTGGCACGACATTGTCTTCTCCGACGAATCCCGCTTCTGCCTGCAACACCACGATGGTCGGATCCGCGTGTGGCGGCAGCGCGGCGAGAGACTGTATGAAGCCTGCATTATGCATCGCCATACCAGTCCGTCGCCTGGCGTTATGGTTTGGGGCGCAATTGGATATGACACCCGCACCCATCTGGCACGCATCGCCGGTACACTCAACAGCCACCGCTACATGTCCGACGTTTTGGAGCCTGTAGTCCTCCCTTACCTGCAGGACCTGCCGGCGGCCACGTTTCAACAGGACAATGCGCGCTCGCACGCGGCACGCATCGTGCAACAGTTCTTGACGGCCCACCAGGTGTCCCTGCTGCCGTGGCCCGCCTGTTCTCCCGATATGTCGCCCATCGAACACGTCTGGTCGCTGATCGGCAACCGAGTGGCACGGCAAGAACCACCCGCGATGAACTGTGGCAACGTGTGGAAGCAGCCTGGACCGACATACCCCAAGCCCACATCCAAAGCCTCTTTCGTTCGATGCCGCGGCGTGTAGTGGCCGTTATTGCCATCCATGGGGGGGGGGGGGCACACGAACTATTGACGTCTGCGTGTTCCGCAAGTCGCAGAGTCCTGTAAGCTCAATCGTTTCATCTTTGTATATGTTGTTATGTGTCCAGTAAATCTGGCTTTGCTCTCTCGTGTCCTTCTTGGTGTTGCATTTTGGGTGGCCAGCAGTGTAGTTTCTGAGATGAAAACCAAAATATTTTTAAAACTGATTTTGCACTCTTAGGAATAAAAATAACTCAAAATGTAGTCAAGTGAAGTAAAACACACGCAGTCAAATTCTTTCTTAATTGAAGGCGAAGCCTGTTTTCCTATTAAAATAAAAAACGCAACGGAATAAAATAGATAAAATAATCCACTACAGGTTGTTTTTTTTTCCAGCACAGAGTCGACATAACAGAGACATACGAAACATTTGTCCCACGGCTCCGGCCCTCCCCACAGTCTGGAATCAGTGGCCCTAAATTAAGGGCGAACGATTACTTACAGCCCTAAATGTTGCTATGTTGGTTGTAACCTCTCAAATACTATAATTATTTACTTTTTTGAGAGGCGAGAACGAGATTTGGAGTTAATAATTAATAATTAATACAGACATTTGACGTGGACCAGAAACACCAAACTGAAGTCACCGCTCTTTCCACATTTATAAGTGAGTCACGGAAAAATTCTCATTGGCCGCCACCGGGAATCGAACCCAAGATCTTCCAGTTACGCACCGGACATGCTTCCACTGCACTACAAAGGCCTCGAATTCCTCCAGACTCACAGATGTGGATATTATGCTCAAGGCATCTGGAATTGAATCCAGGTCATCGGTGCGAGAGTGTAAATTCTCGGCCGTCAGATGATTATGTGTGAAAATGTTTCTCCCAAAATAGGATGATTAATACTGAGAAAGCAGTGTTTTATTTAGTCTATCCTTTTTTTTTCATATAAATATAATAACGTTCAAGCTAGTTTTGTACTGTAAGTAGGGCTACACATTATATACTTTCAACTACACAGTGCAGTAGTTAAGTAATGAGACCGATGTGTTTCGAGAAGGTATGTTTTTTTTTTTTTTTTTTTTTTGATAAATAATTTAACAGATATTCAGTAGCAACAGCGTTTGCGTGGAAATTGCGCAGATGATTATTTACGCTGTGCATGACGTTATTCGGTGAGCTACTCTGTGATGGAGCAGAGAGCAAATATCCGGTTGTGTTTGAAAATCGATAAAACTGCATCTGAGACAGTCGGACTGTTGCGTGATGTGTATGGGGCTAATTGCCTATCTCGTGCACAAATATTAAGACTAGATGCACGTTTCAAGGATCGGTGAGAAGATTTAGAAAACGACGAAAGGCTTGGACGCCTGATTTTAATGCGCACGTATGAACTCATTGAGAAATTTCGCGAAATGATACAAAATGGTCATTGTGTGACCTTGAAAATGCTGGAATGTGAGCTCGGTGTTAATAAAGAGACGATTTATCAAATTTTAGTGAAATATTTGAGGGGGAAAGTTTGTGCTTGTTTTGTTTTGCATGCTTTGTCAGACGACCAGAACCATGCACGAGTGAAGTACGCAAAAGACATCCCGGAGATTGCAGAAACAATGCCAAATTTTCTCCAAAGCATTGTGGCAGGTGATGAGACAAGGTGTTTATGTTATGATCCTAAAACGAAACGTCAGGGTGCTCTGGGGAAGTCGTTACATGCACCCAAAGCAAAGAAGATCAGGTTACAGAAGTCCAAAATCAAGACTCCGCCCCGGTGGCGCAGCGGTCTAAGCGATGACTTCTGATCATTCGCCCGAGATGGGTCCGGGTTCGAATCCCGATGAGGCATGGAAGTTGTGTTTGTCTTACGGCCCTGGCTCTCTCCCTTCCCTGGAACCAGTGGTCTTAAATTAGGGACGGGCGACTGCTTATTGTTCGCTGAGTTGCTCACGATGGTCGATAAACCTAGATTAGAAAAAAATCAAGGCAATGCTTGTGTGCTTTTACGACAGCAAGGTAATTCTGCATCACCAGTTCATTCCTGAAGGAAAAACTGTCCCTGGCAATGTTTATACATCCCGTTTGCTACGTTTGCGGAAGAGGATTGTTCGTGTCAGATCAGTGTACAAAAACGGGCAATGGTATCTTCTTCACGGTAACGCACCCACACACAGTGTACAGCAATTTCTGGCACGAAAACAAGTGTGTGTACTCAGCCATCTCCAGATTTGTCACCGTGTGACTACTTCCTATTCCCTAAATTAAAAGAAAATTTTTTCAAGACATAGAAGACATACAAAGAACTGTGACATCACCTCTTCACTCCATACAAAAAGATGACCTCTGCAAGTCCTTCCTTTCGTTGGCTGATCGTGCCACTTCTTGTACTAACACAGGAGGAATGTACTTCGAATAAATATGAAGACATACAAAGAACTGTGACATCAGCTCTTCACTCCATACCAAAAGATGACCTCTCCAAGTCCTTCCTTTCGTCGGCTGATCGTGCCACTTCTTGTACTAACACAGGAGGAATGTACTTCGAATAAATATGAAGACATACAAAGAACTGTGACATCACCTCTTCACTCCATACAAAAAGATGACCTCTGCAAGTCCTTCCTTTCGTTAGCTGATCGTGCCACTTCTTGTACTAACACAGGAGGAATGTACTTCGAATAAATATGAAGACATACAAAGAACTGTGGTATCAGCTCTTCACTCCATACCAAAAGATGACTTCTTTAAGTCTTTCCTTTTGTTGACTGATCGTGCCACTTCTTGTATTAACACAGGAGGAATGTACTTCGAATAAATATGAAGACATACAAAGAAGTGTGACATCAGCTCTTCACTCCATACCAAAAGATGACTTCTTTAAGTCTTTCCTTTTGTTGACTGATCGTGCCACTTCTTGTATTAACACAGGAGGAATGTACTTCGAATAAATATGAAGACATACAAAGAAGTGTGACATCAGCTCTTCACTCCATACCAAAAGATGACTTCTTTAAGTCTTTCCTTTTGTTGACTGATCGTGCCACTTCCTGTATTAACGCAGGAGGAATGTGCTTCGAATAAATATGAAGACATACAAAGAACTGTGGTATCAGCTCTTCACTCCATATCAAAAAGATGACCTCTGCAAGTCCTTCCTTTCGTTGGCTGATCGTGCCACTTCTTCTATTAACACAGGAGGAATGTACTTCGAATAAATATGAAGACATACAAAGAACTGTGACATCACCTCTTCACTCCATACAAAAAGATGACCTCTGCAAGTCCTTCCTTTCGTTAGCTGATCGTGCCACTTCTTGTACTAACACAGGAGGAATGTACTTCGAATAAATATGAAGACATACAAAGAACTGTGGTATCAGCTCTTCACTCCATACCAAAAAATGACTTCTTTAAGTCTTTCCTTTTGTTGACTGATCGTGCCACTTCTTGTATTAACACAGGAGGAATGTACTTCGAATAAATATGAAGACATACAAAGAAGTGTGACATCAGCTCTTCACTCCATACCAAAAGATGACTTCTTTAAGTCTTTCCTTTTGTTGACTGATCGTGCCACTTCCTGTATTAACGCAGGAGGAATGTGCTTCGAATAAATAATGAAGACATACAAAGAACTGTGACATCAGCTCTTCACTCCATATCAAAAGATGACCTCTGCAAGTCCTTCCTTTCGTTGGCTGATCGTGCCACTTCTTCTATTAACACAGGAGGAATGTACTTCGAATAAATATGAAGACATACAAAGAACTGTGACATCACCTCTTCACTCCATACAAAAAGATGACCTCTGCAAGTCCTTCCTTTCGTTAGCTGATCGTGCCACTTCTTGTACTAACACAGGAGGAATGTACTTCGAATAAATATGAAGACATACAAAGAACTGTGGTATCAGCTCTTCACTCCATACCAAAAGATGACTTCTTTAAGTCTTTCCTTTTGTTGACTGATCGTGCCACTTCTTGTATTAACACAGGAGGAATGTACTTCGAATAAATATGAAGACATACAAAGAAGTGTGACATCAGCTCTTCACTCCATACCAAAAGATGACTTCTTTAAGTCTTTCCTTTTGTTGACTGATCGTGCCACTTCTTGTATTAACACAGGAGGAATGTACTTCGAATAAATATGAAGACATACAAAGAAGTGTGACATCAGCTCTTCACTCCATACCAAAAGATGACTTCTTTAAGTCTTTCCTTTTGTTGACTGATCGTGCCACTTCCTGTATTGACGCAGGAGGAATGTGCTTCGAATAAATATGAAGACATACAAAGAACTGTGGTATCAGCTCTGCACTCCATATCAAAAGATGACCTCTGCAAGTCCTTCCTTTCGTTGGCTGATCGTGCCACTTCTTCTATTAACACAGGAGGAATGTACTTCGAATAAATATGAAGACATACAAAGAACTGTGACATCACCTCTTCACTCCATACAAAAAGATGACCTCTGCAAGTCCTTTCTTTCGTTAGCTGATCGTGCCACTTCTTGTACTAACACAGGAGGAATGTACTTCGAATAAATATGAAGACATACAAAGAACTGTGGTATCAGCTCTTCACTCCATACCAAAAGATGACTTCTTTAAGTCTTTCCTTTTGTTGACTGATCGTGCCACTTCTTGTATTAATACAGGAGGAATGTACTTCGAATAAATATGAAGACATACAAAGAAGTGTGACATCAGCTCTTCACTCCATACCAAAAGATGACTTCTTTAAGTCTTTCCTTTTGTTGACTGATCGTGCCACTTCCTGTATTAACGCAGGAGGAATGTGCTTCGAATAAATATGAAGGCATACAAAGAACTGGGACATCAGCTCTTCACTCCATATCAAAAGATGACCTCTGCAAGTCCTTCCTTTCATTGGCTGATCGTGCCACTTCTTCTATTAACACAGGAGGAATGTACTTCGAATAAATATGAAGACATACAAAGAAGTGTGACATCAGCTCTTCACTCCATACCAAAAGATGACTTCTTTAAGTCTTTCCTTTTGTTGACTGATCGTGCCACTTCTTGTATTAACACAGGAGGAATGTACTTCGAATAAATATGAAGACATACAAAGAAGTGTGACATCAGCTCTTCACTCCATACCAAAAGATGACTTCTTTAAGTCTTTCCTTTTGTTGACTGATCGTGCCACTTCTTGTATTAACACAGGAGGAATGTACTTCGAATAAATATGAAGACATACAAAGAAGTGTGACATCAGCTTTTCACTCCATACCAAAAGATGACTTCTTTAAGTCTTTCCTTTTGTTGACTGATCGTGCCACTTCCTGTATTAACGCAGGAGGAATGTGCTTCGAATAAATATGAAGGCATACAAAGAACTGTGACATCAGCTCTTCACTCCATATCAAAAGATGACCTCTGCAAGTTCTTCCTTTCGTTGGCTGATCGTGCCACTTCTTGTATTAACACAGGAGGAATGTACTTCGAATAAATATGAAGACATATGTGGCATCAGTTCTTCACTGCATACCAAAAGATGACCTCTGCAAGTCATTCGTTTCATTGGCTGATCATGCCTCTTCTTGTATTAACACAGGAGGAATATATTTCGAATAAAATATATTCACGTAAGTTTTCCTGCTTTTCCATTTTTTTTAAAACATTGAGTCTCATTACCTTATTGCCACACTGTGTATGAATATAATAATCTTCAAATAAGTTTGTACTGTAAATAGTGCAACCCATTATAAACTTTAAACTATTTTCAAGGCTATTGAAACCATCATCTTCTATCTAGATGCAGGATTTATTAAGTGAAGGTATCATTTTAACGTCGAGACATGTCAAATGTTAATGGAACTATATTAATACCTTTCGCTGTAATGATGTACACTTGTGTTAGTACATGGGTTCATTTTGAATAGAGCTTCATATTTAGCTAGTGACACCAGCGTAAATGATGACAGCATATAAAGTCGTCAAAACTATTAAACATCATGTAATTGCCCATTACACAGCATGACGGGAAAATCACCGAGGGAAAATTATCTCCGGAGCGACATTGTGAACGGAGCACAACGATTCAGTAAGAACCAATTTTCTACGCGTTGTTCTTGCACCTAGTGAGCTTCAGATGCGATCGTTCACAATTTTGCCCGGGGATCACTTTTTTTTCGCGCATCCGCGTTTCTAACTGGAAAAAGAATGACAAAAACTGCAGGTTATTAATCGCAAAAAGTCTACCCATTTTATTTATCCTCTGAAGTTCATTGACCAAAAAATTCTCCTGCTTTTTATCTTTTCACGTGAACTAACACATTTTCATGAGTGATTATTAAAGGCAAGCATATAATTTTTAATGATTGATAATATCTGTAAGTAACTAATGCTAGAAATGGCGTTGGCACAGCAAATGATAAAAGACAGCATAATATCCGAGACTGACTCCATTCCAAGCGCATCGTCACTGGAGAAAGCTTTCATTATAAGCAGCTTAAAATGCATACTTTTCGTTCCTAAAAGTTATTCCTTTGATTTTTATGGCTCTTCTTTTGTTAACATTCAGTTGTTAAATGTACACTGAATGGACAATTATTATGTACACCCGGTAGAGACAAAACATTAGAGATAGGGGGATGGGCAGTTGACATGGGCACCCCCTCCGCAGAGTGGAACAGACCCAAACCGAATGGAAGAGATAAATAGGCGGAAAGCAGGGCTTCCCATCAATGGGGGCCGCGGGTGGCCTAGTGGCAAGCGTTCGTGACTGCCATGGAGATGCCCTCAGGTTCGATCCTGGGCAGGTACGAACGTTCGAACCATTAAATACCCGCCGTGCCTCGGATGGGCACGTTAAGCCGTCGAGTACTGGCCCTCCTGCAGTAAATAAGGGCGTCTTCTACCTCGCTTCCGTGTCACTTTCCTATCAGGCACTCTAGCCCAAATCTCCTAGCTTCATATTCCTAAGGGTTGTTTAAGACCTGGGGTCAGACACTCCCTTCCTAAAATCCTCTACATATGATCTGATCTGATCTATAAGAGCATTGTGGGCACATTACGCCGTCGGACCCCGAGTACTGCCCCCCGGTAGTAAATAAGGGCGTCTTCTACCTCGCTTCCGTGTAACTTTCCTATCGGGCACTCTAGCCCAAATCTCATAGTTTCCTATTTCTAAGGGTTGTTTAAAGACTAGGGGTCAGACACTCCCTTCCTAAAATCCTCTACATATGATCTGATCTGATCTACTAGAGCATTGAATGGGCACGTTAAGCCGTCGGACCCCGGGTACTGCCCCCCCCCCGGTAGTAAATAAGGGCGTCTTCTACCTCGCTTCCGTGTGACTTTCCTATCGGGTAATCTAGCCCAAATCTCCTAGCTTCCTATTTCTAAGGGTTGTTTAAAAACTGGGGTCAGACACAGCCTTCCTAAAATCCTCTACATATGATCTGATCTGATCTATAAGAGCATTGTGGGCACATTAAGCCGTCGGACCCCGAGTACTGCCCCCCGGTAGTAAATAAGGGCGTCTTCTACCTCGCTTCCGTGTGACTTTCCTATCGGGCACTCTAGCCCAAATCTCCTAGCTTCCTATTTCTAAGGGTTGTTTAAGACCTGGGGTCAGACACTCCCTTCCTAAAATCCTCTACATATGATCTGATCTGATCTATAAGAGCATTGTGGGCACATTAAGCCGTCGGACCCCGAGTACTGCCCCCCCCCCCCGGTAGTAAATAAGGGCGTCTTCTACCTCGCTTCCGTGTGACTTTCCTATCGGGCACTCTAGCCCAAATCTCCTAGCTTCCTATTTCTAAGGGTTGTTTAAGACCTGGGGTCAGACACTCCCTTCCTAAAATCCTCTACATATGATCGGATCTGATCTACTAGGGCATTGAATGGGCACGTTAAGCCGTCAGACCCCGGGTACTGGCCCCCCGGTAGTAAATAAGGGCGTCTTCTACCTCGCTTCCGTGTGACTTTCCTATCGGGCACTCTAGCCCAAATCTCCTAGCTGCATATTT
Organism: Macrothele yani; assembly: GCA_039090855.1. NCBI lineage: Eukaryota > Metazoa > Arthropoda > Arachnida > Araneae > Macrothelidae > Macrothele > Macrothele yani. Next base: position 82,322,941 of record CM077018.1, read on the forward strand.
CTAAGGGTTGTTTAAGACCTGGGGTCAGACACTCCCTTCCTAAAATCCTCTACATATGATCTGATCTGATCTTCCCATCAATGTATCGCCATCGACAAACATGGGTAAACTTAGTGATCTGAGCAATTTGATCGTCGCCTCAAGACAGATGGGGTCATTCTATCATCGCCCAAGTGGTAAGAACCCTAGGTTTCCCGAAGGCAATGGTATCAAGGGTGTGCCGCAAGTATACCACCGACGTACATACCAGCGGTCAGAGAGCAAGCTGTGACCGACCACACGCCATTGATGACCTGGATCGACGTAGACTATCTAGGCTCGTACATCCCGACTGCTTGGTAGAGGCGGCGCAGATGACATCCAGCCTAAATATCTCAGGCCCAAGCAGCGTCAGAGAGCGAACGGTACAACGCACGTTGCATTACCTCGGATACGGGAGCCGACGCCCTACTCGTGTGCCACTGTTGACTGCTCGGAAATTACTCCTCGCCTGATGCCAGGGACATCAAAACTGGATCTCTTCAGAGTGGCGTCGCGTCTTGTGGTCAGATGAATCCCGTTTTCAGATGTACCGAGCTGACGTGACAGTGCGGGTTAGGAGTTGAAAGCATGAAGCCATGGGCCCGTCATGCCAGGTCGCCTCTGTTCAGGCAGTGGTGGCTCTGTAATGTTTTGGGGAACCTTCTCATAGGACACAGTAAGTCGCTTAGTGCGTCTGGAGAGTTCTTTAACTGCAGCGCGCTTCCAGCATGTGCTGGTTGATCACCTACACGCTTCAATGGCCTTCGCGCATTCTGCGGCCGATGGTCTGTTGGAACAGACCGTAAGAAAAAAACGCCGCGCCACCGAGACGCAACCACCCGGGCATAGCTCGAGAAGGACTTATCTAAGTTTAGAACCCTACAATGTCCCCAAGATCCAAGGATTTAAACCTTGTGGAAGCTCTCTGGGATGCCCTGGAGCGGAACATCAGATTCATGGATCCTGGACCGACGTCTATGGTGGAGTTGTGGACAATGCTGCGACAGGCATGGCTGGGAACATCAGACCCATGGAACCTGGACCGACGTCTTGGGCGGAGTTGTGGACAATGCTGCAAGAGGCACGGCTGGGAAGATCAGATCCATGGATCCTGGACCGACGTCTACGGTGGAGTTGTGGACAATGCTGCAACAGGCATGGCTGGGAACATCAGATCCACGGATCCTGGACCGACGTCTTGGGTGGAGTTGTGGACAATGCTGCAACAGGCATGGCTGGCATTACAACTGGAAACCCTCTGGCATCTGGTGGAGTTGAGAACATCAGATCCATGGACCCTGCACCGACGTCTCGGGTGGAGTTGTGGACAATACTGCAACAGGCATGGCTGGAAACCATTACATCTGGAAACCCTGTGGCATCTGGTGGAGTTGAAAAAATCAGATCCATGGATCCTGGACCGACGTCTCGGGTGGAGTTGTGGACAATGCTGCAGCAGGCATGGCTGGCATTACATCTGGAAACCCTCTGGCATCTGGTGGAGTTGAGAACATCAGATCCATGGATCCTGGACAGACGTCTCGAGCGGAGTTGTGGACAATGTTGCAACAGGCATGGCTGGGAAGATCAGATCCATGGATCCTGGTCCGACGTCTGGTGCTGAGTTGTGGACAATGTTCCAACAGGCATGGCTGGCATTTTCTCCTGATAGCCTCTGGCTTCTTGTGGAGTCAACGTCTCGGCGTGTACAGACTGTTATTCACGCTGGAGGAGAACTAACACGATATGAAGTAGGTATCGCTAATGTTTTATCCAGCGAGTGTGCAAAGCAGAAGTACCGCGTCCAATTACGTGTGACGCTGAAAATGACTATGCTTACAAATTCAGCAGGTATCTACTCATTGGAAACCAGTCACGGAAAAGTAATAATGAGTAAAGGCAGCTACGTGTGTTTGACTGTGGCCAGGCAGTAGCAGCGAAGAATTCCAGTTGTTCAATCACTGCAACTGCTGGGATTTACACGTCAGACAGTTGCACGTGTATACCAAGAGTACGTGAAATACGGTAAAACTTTCAACCAACGAGAGAAATGTGTCTGTAAACATGCAATTGACTCGCAAAAATTGTTGAGACTGTTCCGCTTCGTTACAAGTAATCGCGCGGCTACCTCAGAGTAGACAACCGTCGGGATTTTATGAAGGAGAGTCCACGATCGTATGCACAAAGATTACGTCGTACCTTGGAAGAAATAAGCTATCGCAGTCGACGTCCACATCGAGTTCCCTTGTTGACTACGAGGCACCGAAAGATTAGGCTGCAGTTAGCAAAGGCCAATCGCAACTGAAGTGCAGACTGGAAACACGTCATCTGGTCTGAAGAAATCACGGTTTCAACTCTATCACGCCGATGGGAGGGCGCGCGTGTGACGTAAACCACACGAAGCAATGGACCCAGCTTGCTAAAGTGAGGTCATACAGGCAGGTGGAGACGGTGTTAGCCACCTGATCTGGTTCCTTTAGTTTGGGGCACGTTTATACGGGCTTCTTTGGGGCCCTCATACCCATCAAAATCTCCGCCATCCCTACAAGGTATGTTAACATCCTCGCCGACCATACACCCATTTGTAACGATTCTCTTTCCGCACAAGGCAATCATCTCTACAGGACAACGCCACATCGCATACTTTCCGAGTGGCAACCAATTGGTTCCAAGAGCATTCATATGAGTTTACCACATTGTAATGACCCCTCGATCGCCGGACCTCAACCACATTGAGAATTTGTGGTACGAATTGGAAAGATCTAATCGAGCTCGCTAACCATCACCAGCTTCTGTGAATGATCTACAAGAGACTATTCTCGCTTCATGAGCGGCAATACCACTTGCGTATTTTCAACACCTCATTTATCCACGGGAAAAAGGGACTGTTGTGTGTGTGGTGGAATATGCATGGAGTGCTGTACTTCGAACTGTTGATACCGGGCGAAACAATCACTGCACAACGATATAGCGATCAGTTGATGAAACTGAACGCCGCAATCGAGCAAAAACGCCCATGGACTTGTTCAGGAAACCGCCCAGTCATCCTGTTACACGATAATGCCAGACCCCATGTCGGTGCCACCACAAGATCAACTCTTGAACAGTTACACTGGGAGGTTTTACCACCCCCGGCTTACTCCCCGGACATTGCACCCTCAGACTTTCATCGGTTTCGCTTTATGCAACATGCCCTAGCCCAACAGCGGTTCACCACAGTTCCAGAGGTGGAAAATTTCGTCACTGCGTTCTTCAGCTCAAAACCAGAGTCCTCTTTATCACAGCGGCATTCATTTGTTGCGTGAAAAATGGCAAAAGGTCATTGATGCTAACAGCCAATATTTCGTTGAATAAATGTGTACTGTTTTCCTGAATGTTCCTGTCCCCTTAAAACAGCGAAAACTTTTGAATACCCCTAATACTTTCCCCTTAGCTTTGTTATTCAAAGTGGTCATATAGAGGAATGATTGACACGAATCCTTTATGATTGGTTACTTGCTGAAAGGCTATAACAATGGTGACGAACCTAAAAAAACAGAAAGACGTTTGAGTCACTTGTTTCTGCCCAGTGGCATGATGTCCGGGTCAGGGTAACTAGCCCTTCTCCATCATGCTTGGGGTAATGGCGGAGAGAAAAAAGCACCAGAAGTGAGTTGATACCAGTAGTGATAGGTTTATGGTCGGTCTCTTCATGTCCCATGGTATCAAGTCTATTTCTTGAGCGTCAGCTGTGGCTTATAGTCGGTTGAGGGAAGGAAAGGAACGTTTCTGTTTGCGAAACGCAGTAAATTTTGGGCATCAATTGGTTCAGGTACATCGGCCGCTTAAAGCGTTAAACAGAGCTCTAGTTATCGAATGTGAAAGCCACAGTTCTACTTTCAGATGTGTAAACAAAACATAATAATTTTATATCACATAGCGGGATAACTGGACATCACCGAAATGAATCGTCATTCGTGTGGTAAGTGCTTTCCGACGCAAAAAGAATTTTTGAATCCGATTCTTAGACGCTGAGATGCTACCCGGTCGAGTCACATTGTTGTGACCACCGGCTAATATCCAGAGTAACCGCCGTGTACAGCGCGGACAGCAGCCAGACCTGCTGGGATTGACTCAATAAGGTGCTGGAAGGTGTTCACAGGTAGGTGGAGCCATGCTGACTGTAGTGTATCTGACAGTTGCTGGAGGGTGCGTGGTGGAGGATCCATAGAGCGAACTACACGATCGTGGTGGTCCCACAGATTTTCCACTGGGTTTAAGTTTAGGGAATTACGGGGCTAGAGAAGTGCTTTGAAGTCTTTATCGTGCCCTTCCAACCACTCTCAGACATTTCTAGCTGTGTGGCACGTCGCAGTGTCGTGCTGGAAGATTCCATCCGTCCCAGGGAAGACAATCAGCATGTATGGGTGTACGTGGTCTGCAAGGATGGATTCATAACGAATTCTGTCCGTAGTGACTTCCACAGGTATGAGTGGACCCAGGGAATGCCATGAAACCATTCCCCAGACCATAACGCTGCCCGCACCAGCTCGGGTTCTGCCAGCAATGGTTGAAGAGTGTTTTTTCTCCGATGTTTCTCGCCTTATAAGCCAACGTCCGTTTGTTCGATGAAGCAGAAAACGTGACTCATCGGAGAAGGCAATCCTTTGCCAATCAGCGGAGGTCCTATTCCGATACTGCCGTGCAAATGTAAGCCTTTTCTGCCGATGCACCTTCGTTAGCATAGATGCAGTGACCATCCGTCTGCACCCGATACGCAGCAGGGTTCGCTGAACTGTCGTTTTAGACACCCTTCCGGAAGCCCCCTGGTTCATTTGGACAGTGAGTTCCTCCACTGTAGCATGTCGATCGTCCCTCACTCACCTTCGCAGCCGACGTTCACCTCTCACATCAACGACACGTGGTGCTCCGCAGTTTCCACGTCACTTATTCGCAATGGTGCCATTTCTCCAATCACGATACACTTTAACCACAGCAGCACGCGAACAGTTCACAAACTGCGCTGTTTCAGAAATACCGCCACCCTTGGCCCGAAAGCCGATAATCATCCTTTTTGCAAATCTGATAGAGGGCTCCTTTTATCCATGACAGCAATGAGAGATATGTTACCAGATTGCCTCCAGCACACCTTACATACCCTCTAAGCCAGCTCACGACACGTGCCTTCTGTCATTGGCTACGCGTTGTCGACGTCAAAAATTAGCAGGTGGTCATAATAATGTGACTCAACTGTGTATTTCTACAGAAGCATGAGCAAAATGAAGATATTATTAACCCACCGTAAAAACAGCTGAGTGAAAGTCATTGCAAAATGAAGACAATTAGAAGAAAAAGGGCAAAGAAATTTAAGCTGTCTTTTCACATATTTATTGCTGAATTCTCATAGAGTAGTGCCTTAAAATCGCTCTCTTCGAGGTTTTTCTATGCGTTTGCCAGTTGTTAGGCACTGACGTGACAATATGTTTGTGTAATAATTTTACCGCAGAAAGCTTCAATCAAACAGCACATTATATGTCATGAATTTGGATGCCAGATTATCTTCTGCATTAGGTAACCATTTAGATGGTATTTTACTGTGACGCTAAATCATCGCTAGTTGTAATTAGCTGACGAACTTTGTGATGTTAAACCTATTTCAACGCTCCTGCGTAGAGATAATTTCCAACTGCATGATAAGCGGCAGACAAAACTGCGGAAATTCGCCAGGGAGTTCTAATCCCTGAATGAGAAAGATTGATACGTGTAGGGTTTGATTCTTCCGCAAGATCTCAAATATTCATTGTTCGTTAAATGATGGGTACTGGTAATTAATGTCTTTGAAGGAGAGAAAAAGAATAAATTGAAAGTAAAATTATGTGCTGCAATCTTTAAGTATTTTCACTTTGAAATAAAAGGTTTTCCCATTATTTTCTCTTGAAAAATTTAGGGACATCATTGAAAGCACCCAGCAGCACTACATGACAGAATAGATAGAACTGAGTTTAAAATATTATTTAACATTTTCCAGAAACGCAGCGTATGAATTACGCTGCTTTACCATTTATTGAAAGTACCACATTTTAGCTAGCACAGTGTTTTTACTGATATTTTCCAGTTTGTAAACATAAACGGTAAAAGCATTCCACAAAACATGAACATAACCTGATTAAGCATGATATGTAAGTAGCAACAGCAAAAAATACACCAATTCTCTTTCTTTCCAGTCATTTTTGCACAAATACGCAAGATTTCAGTATTCCTCAGATATTTTGCTCCGCTTTAATATATATCTATATATTTTTGATTTAAGGTTTAATGACCACCGTGAGCAACTCAATATAAGCAGTCGCCCGTCTCTAATTTAGGGCTACTGGTTCCAGGTAAGGGGGAGAGCCAGTGCCGTAAGATAAACACAATACCAATGCCTCACCGGGATTCGAATCCGGTAGACGAAACCCGTCAGAATCGACGAATAGTTTTTTTACCCGGTAGACGAAGCCCGTCAGAATCGACGAATAGTTTTTTTACCCGGTAGACGAAACCCGTCAGAATCGACGAATAGTTTTTTTACCCGGTGGACGAAACCCGTCAGAATCGACGAATAGTTTTTTTACCCGGTAGACGAAACCCGTCAGAAACGACGAATAGTTTTTTTACCCGGTAGACGAAACCCGTCAGAATCGACGAATAGTTTTTTTACCCGGTGGACGAAACCCGGCAGAATCGACGAATAGTTTTTTTTACCCGATAGACGAAGCCCGTCAGAATCGACGAATAGTTTTTTTACCCGGTAGACGAAACCCGTCGGAATCGATCATAAGTTTTTTTTTTTTTTTTTTTTTGAGAAGAATAAACTCATAGAAAACTTTTATTTACATCTTTACAAAATGGGAAACGTCTTACCTACGTGAATAAACTGGATCGAATTATGCCTCACCGGGATTCGAACCCGGTAGACAAAACCCGTCGGAATCGACGAATAGTTTTTTTCCCGGTAGACAAAACCCGTCGGAATCGACGAATAGTTTTTTTCCCGGTAGACAAAACCCGTCGGAATCGACGAATAGTTTTTTTTCCCGGTAGACGAAACCCGTCGGAATCGACGATAAGTTTTTTTGTTATTTGTTTTTTTGTTATTTGTTTTTTTGAAAAGGATAAACTCATAGGAAACGTTTATTTACATCTGTACATAATGGGAAACGTCTTACCTACGTGAATAAACTGGATCGAATGAATGTTAAATTGTATGTATACATCACACAGTCCAATGGCACAACGCAATCAGGTCTTCGAGAGTTCGCTGTACCGATAAGAACTTTCAAACAAATTCCTGCTAGCGTTGTTTTGCACAACGGTTCGCTGAGAAGAGAGACTTCGGACTTTGGACTATCCGAATCCTTCCATACTTCCGCCTTCAACAGCACGTGAGTCAACCGAACGCTTCACCCATTGACTTTACATGGGAACTTTGTCGCCCCACAACGCCCGAACCGTTGCCCCAATCTCATTTTTCTGTTCGACTCGATACTTGAAAAATAGTTTTACGTTCAGCCGTTCTCTCAAAATAGGTTGGTTGGTTGGTTGGTTGTTGGATTTTATTGGCGCAAGGGCCAGGTTTGGCCAAAGAGCGCCAGACAAAGAACGATCAGCCACAGATTTTTAAAAACGTGGAAAATGATTAAGATCAGACAGGCTTGGTAAAAGTTGAAAAAGAGTATGAAGAAAGCAGTGAAGAAAAGGTAGTTAATGAAGTTTATTAAAAGTAATATATTTACTAATGGAAAAGGACGAACCGTCACTCTCCTCCCCCCACACTCCTCTGCAATGCTGGCAGAGGGCGGGGACGAACTGTCACTCTCCTCCCCCCCATGTTCCTCTGCAATGCTGGTAGAGGCTGGGGACGAACTGTCACTCTCCTCCCCCCGTGTTCTTCTATAATGTTGGGTGAGGGTGGGGACCTCGCTGAGGGTGGGGACCTCGCTGAGGCCGAGACAGTTTGATGGACACCGCACACCTTTGCGGATTGAGGGCCGGGTCTTCCGCACGTGCAGGCTGTCTGCTGGGAACCGGAAGAGGCGGGCGTCTTCAAAAGAGAAGGCGAAGACGCAGCTGGTCGAATAAGCTGGAGCTCGGTGAAATCCACCTGTGTCGCTTGTTCAGCTGTAGATCGCTTGGCAAGTGCGGCGAGAGCTACAGGGCGCGGAACAAAAGGCTGCACGGGTTGTGGCTGAGACTGAACAACTGCGGCAAAAGTACGCTGTCGGTTGTTGGGAATACCCAACTTGGCCTTGGCAGCAGGGTACGAGAGGCCCTCCAGGGTCTTGAGGCGCTGGATCGCCTTCTCGTCGTTCCACTTCGAACAGGACCTGGCATAAGCAGCGTGGGAGTCACCACAGTTTACACAGCAGGGCTCTGAAGTGCATCCAGTCCCTTCGTGGTCGCGGGAACCACAATTGGCGCACCTCGCAACACTGTTACAGGACCGCTGGGAATGTCCATACCTCTGGCACTTAAAACAGCGTAGAGGATTTGGTATATAAGGACGAACTGCACATAACAAGTAACCAGCCTTTATTTCAGTAGGTACCTTCGGGCTGTTAAAAGTCAAAATAACATTTCGTGATTTGATCAGCGCGCCATCGCGCCTGAAAGTCATGCGTCGGGCAGCTATGACACCCTGATCAGCAAGTTCACACACAAGTTCATCTTCATCGCAGACCAACAAGTCGGGCTCAGAAATGACTCCCTTGGAGGTGTTGAGATACGGATGTGCCGTCACTTGAACTGGAATATCCTGAAGTCTGGTCAACTGCAGAAGAGATTTGCTCTGAGAGAGAGTGCAAGTTTCCACAAGCAGGTCACCAGAGCGTAGCTTCTTCACTGACTTCAAAGAGCCAGCAACACCCGCAAGTGCCTTCGAGATGAAAAAAGGAGACTTTGAGGAAAGTTTCAACATCTGGTCAGTAGAAGAAATGACGAGAAAAGTAGCTTGAGGTATCGAATCTGCAAGTGTAATGCGACGTTTCTGAGCTGACGGCTCAACACCTGGATCTAAAGATACGTCGCGGTGATGTCGTTTTTCAACGAAAGTTCTCTTCAGTGTGTTATGTGTGGGAGGTGGTTGAGGCAAATTTGGCCCCTGATCAATCACCATATCCTGTTGTTTTTTAAATTTTGAGGAGGGTTTATGTTTCCCCATGGGAGTAAGAAAAAATTCATCAGCAACGTACTCCGCCCACAATCGAGCCCAACAGGGGAGAACTGGAGGTCCGCAAGCCAAACACATGACGCAAGACACAGTTCTAGAGCTTAGTTGCAAATATAGTCCGTTGGCTGTGATCACACGCACTCGGCGGACACTTCGGCCTCCGGGTACCGTCATGCCAACGCCTTTGGCATGATCCCACAGCCCCCGGGCTCACCCTGCCGTGCAATACGACAAAAAGCCGCTAAAGCCCTGCACACAACTTGGTACAAGACTTCTGACCAGAGGTGGGTTAGGCTCTAGCCTCCCGTTTACAGCGAAGCCGGGGTCGAAGAGGAGTGTTGGTACACAGGAGGCACTTAACCGGTCTCCTGCGACCTCAGCCGCCAGACATCCCATTTCCGCCTCACGGGTCTCCGCACGCGGCAAACATGCAGGTAGGTCTAGCACCCAATCCAGCTAAAAGGAAAAAAAAAAAGAAATCCAAAGAAGACAAATCCTGGCAGGGAACCTAAACGGAATCTCAGCAACCTACGAACTGAGCGGTTAATATAAATCAGTTAGTGGTGGAGGGTAACAAAACCACAAGACCGGGGTGTTAGTACATAACGTGGTAGCGATTAGGTAGAGAATACAACACGGGCAACTAGCCAGTGGAGAAAATAAATAAAAACGAAAAAGCGAGACACAAGACCAGCTCGGGAACGTGGGGCCGCGACTCCCCAACAGCTGGATGAACAGCCGTCCCTGCAAACACCAACAGCACCAAAATAAGAAAAAAAACAAGCTGTGGCATGACATCGATGTTGACCAGTCACAAGGTCAGCTCGGGCCGTGGGGGCGCCGCTCCCCAAATAACTGGAAAACCAGTTATCCCCGTGCGGGGCTCAAAATAGGTCTCACCCTAAATTGGAACCCGTCCCTAATTTAGGGCCACTGGTTCCCGGGAAGGGAGAGAGCCAGTGCCGTAAGACAAACACAACATCCATGCCTCACCGGGATTCGAACCAGGACCCCTTCTGCACGAATGATCAGAGGCCATCGCCTTAGACCACTGCGCCTCCGGGGCGGCCGCTTTGATATATCTGAGAATACAAAAAAGTTGCATTTATTAAGGAATTCATTACTTTGAACGCCGGGAAACATCCTGACAAGGCATTCACAGATGGGCAATAAGAATTCTGAGAATAATGAATACTTGTCAGTAAAAAACGCAAAACTATTTTTCAAAGAATGTACTTTTAGGCTGCTTTAAAACCAGGATTTTCACTTCCACGTCCGACATTTTCATAACGTTGCAAGTTAGTCATAAAACGTATGTTTGAAATGGGCATTTTAGCAGCCCCATGGCTCAGTGGTTTAAGCACTGTTTTCTGACCGTTTGTCCACGTGTGCCTGGGTTCTAGTCCCGAATGGGGCATGGGTAGTGCGCTTGTCTTATGGCACTGGCTCTCTCTCTTCCCCGGAACCAGTGGCCACAAATTAGGGACGGGCGCCTGCTTTTTACACTGAGGTGCCAAAAAATTGGGAAGGGCGTTACCATTTTCATTACCTGCCACTACACCCATCACATATACAGCAAATGATATCGTCCGCAAACTACGTATATATAGAGGCAGATATCTCCACAAGCTCAAGTAGTAGCATTCGCAGTTGCCACAAATCACAGCGCAATTTAACGCTGGTGCCAATAGTAGTATCAGCGTTTGGACATTGCAACGTTACCTGTGTTCTATGGGGTTCCGGAGCCGACGGCCCACCCGGGTGTTATTGCTGACCCGACGACACAAGGCTGTGCTCCTCGCCTGCACTCGGGATCACCGCCATTAGATGCGAGATGACTGGAAAAGTGCAGCCTGGTTTGACGAATCGCGGTACCAACTATTTCGGGCAGATTGACGACTCCGGGTGTGACGACAACCCCACGAGACAATGGACCCCGCATGCATGCTTACAAGGGACACTGCAGCCCGGCGGTGGCTCTGTTATGGTGTGGGGTGTTTTCAGCTGCCACGCAGTAGGAACCCTCATACGTCTGCAGACCGCTCTGACCTGTGGAGGCTACGTAACCAACCTTGGGGATCATTTGGACCCGCTCATATCATGCAACAACTCCGACGGGTGCGACCTCTTTCTACACGACAATGCGCCAACGCACAACTCCAACAGTCTCCCGATTATGGCTGGAGGAACATTCAACAGAGTTTGGCATCCTGACTAGGGCCCCCATTGTTCGCCGGATTTAAACGCCATCGAACAGATTTGGATGCTGTTCAAAGAGCCGTCAATACCAGGAATCCACCACCGCAGAATATTACGGACATGTGAGAGGCTGTTTAAGAAACATGGTGTGCGCTGTCTCCACAGTACTACAGAGAGCTCGTGGAGTTCATGCCCCGTTGTGTTTCTGCCGCTATCCGTTTGCGAGGACGACCAACGCGGTATCAGAAAGGTTTCTCAGTTTTTTTTGCACTTCAGTGTATATAGCCAGTTGAGTTGTTCACGGTGGTCACTAAACCGACATAAAAGAGGAATTTTAAGCACAAAAGGTGTAAAAGTAATTATTTCGTGAAAACACTAAATGAAGAAAAAAAGAAACTCGTGAACTACTCAAAATTTAATTATTATCTAAATTTAGAATCATATGAGTCGTTTGTGTGCTGGAGAAATGCGTTACTTACGGCGGGTTTGTGGTAAGACACGTTCTGATAGTGTGAGGAGTAAAGATTGTGTAATGTGAAGCAAAATGTTGTTAGCAATGTGGAGACTTAGGTGGTTTGGACATGTTGAAAAAAATGAGTGATGAGATGCTTTCTAAGAAAATCTTTTCAGTCCAAGTGGCAGGAAGGAAAGGCAGAGGAAGGCCAAGGAAGTCATGGGAGGATCAGATTCAGGAGTGTCTGCATGAGAAAAAGATTGAGTATGAAGTATAGAAGATCTTGTGTACGGCGTGTGATGGATGTCGAGTTGTATGTCAAGATCGCTGTAAATGGAGAAGTTTGATACGGCAAGAGTAAGTAAAAATTATCTGGTAGTTTGTATTTCTTTGTGGAGCTAACCTCTGAATCTCAGCGAACAGCATAGGTATATGTATATATGTTTTTATGATACATGCTGCTTTGTTGAAGTAGAAAGCCTGATGCATGAAGGTACAATAGCATCTACTGATTGTAAGAATGTATGATGAAATATTTATTATTAATGTGATCAATAGCAATTGGCTATCTCATAAAACGGCGAAGGAGAGGTCAGAGACTCCTTGCTAATTGCCTAACCGGACTCGACTCCCGGATGAGGCATTGGTGGCGTGTATGTTCCCTGGAGCCAGTGGCTTGAAATAAGGAACTGTGACGTGCCTGCACCGCAGGACGCACATGAGATAAAGGCAGATAGCAGCGAGAACATACGTCCGCGTAGCTCAGTTGGGAGAACGACTTATTCCGGAGTGAAGGGACTCGGATTCGATGCCCGGCATGGACAAAAATGACGGAGAAATCTACTTCGTTGTAGAACCATCGATTCTTTATATCATTAGGCGCTGATGAGAGTAATAAACTCCCACCCCGAAAGCGACCAATATGTATTGCATTTTATTATCCGAAAAGATGTGTCCCCCTCCCCCTAAAAAGGTTATCGCGTTAAACATCTACAAGATATTTCCAGGTAACGTTACTAGGAAGTTAATATGTTTTAAATATTCCAGGATTATCGAGCATGCTATTCAAGTTCTCAGAATATTCTAAATTTCTGGAGATAAAACGATGTCTTCATGATATACTAGGGATATAAAATGGAAGCTTTCATGTGTTGCACTCATAAGAGAAACCCGTATAGTGCAATAAAAGGTTGGTCTGACAAAACAGTGTTTTCAATTTTTTTTGAAATTTTGTTATCTACCACTAAAAAGCATTGTAATTTTAATTAATTTTGAAGATGAGTCAAACTTCCTGAAGCAACAACGTCTGGAATCATAAAGTGGTTAACATTACTGCTTTAAGAAAAGTTTAATTGAAAAATTGGAATTCTTGGTGGAAGAAATTCGCGGACTGGAAGATGACCTGGCTTCTCAAGAAGAACCTTATGTTCAAGAACAAAACCACGAATTCATGAAGAAAAATACTTGATTTAAAACAATTTAAAGTGTTTCTCTGAAGTACCTAAATAAATTTCTTGCGCATCTTGAGATCTTCCTAAAAAGAAATTGTTTAGCGATTTCCTTTATAACCTAAAAAAACCTCTTCCAATGAAAAGATTAAAGATTCTGGAAGCCCATCGAACTTTTCAGTCATCTTTTCGAATGTAACTTCAAATAAATTGATCGCGCAAAACAAAAAATGTTTAATTTTGACTTTCTGTTAAAGTAGCACCAAACAATATCTTCTAGCTTATTCAGTGCATCAATGATGATCATCGTTTTTCCTTTTTCGATTTCCTTTTTTCTGTTTACACTTTATGTTCTACGACCTCTGAATGGAAGCATTACGTTGACTCTCTTCCCCTGGGTAAGCTCTTTTCATTCCCCTTTGCGGGGGACAGAGGAGAAAAGTACTTTTATATCCAAGAACTAGCTTCATCAAGAACGTTTTCTCTGCTTTTGAGTACTTCTCATCTTCCATGAATCTGGGGAAAACAAAGCTGTAACTATGCTCATCACGACGGCCAGTGGCTTCCCTTTTCTGCTGTGCCTAGATCCTTTTGCTTTTGAATTTGGCCAGCATTCACGAGACTGGTAATATAAAACAGTAATAAAACGAGATTATGAGGATTTCGGTGTCACAGAGATCACCTCCTAATTGATGGATGAAATCTCGGATCGACAAACGTTTGTTCCTAACTCGCGTGGGATCCAAACTTACATCGTTTAGCTCTTTATTAGGAACGTTTGAGCGGCGGTATGCAATAGTCAAGTCTTCCCTCTCACACATCTCGGGGAAATACTGGCAATAGAAAAAAGCTTGCAGTTAGGCTGTTCAATTCTTACGTGACTTGGACGATAATTATTCCCAATTTGACTGGTCTTAACTTCAGTAATGTAGATATTTTAGTACAGAATGCTTGTATAATGCATCTTTGACGCCCCCTTCCCCGTGTCCCACGAACTTCAAGTCGTTTTTTTTTTTTTTTTTTTTTTTTTTGATTGGAGGTTTAACGACCACCGTGAGCAACTCAATGGGCTATAAGCAGTCGCTCGTCCCTAATTTAGGGTCACTGGTTCCAGGGAAGGGAGAGAGCCAGTGCCGTAAGACAAACACAACATCCATGCCTCACCGGGATTCGAACCCGGACCCCGTTCGGACGAATGATCAGAGGCCATCGCTTAGACCACTGCGCCACCGGGGCGGCTCAAGTCGTTAATTCGAGTGTTCATCGCATTGGGAAAAAGATATTCTACCATTTCGAAGTAACTTCTCATTTCAGATCACGTCGCTGTGAAACAAGAGTTTTTACTTTCCGGGTCAGTATTTAATACTTAAAACCCTACTACAGATTCTATGAAAACTTTCCCCCAAAATATCCATCTTTAGCAGCTTTTACGCTGTTTTTAATTTAAAAGAGAATATGGGCCTTACAATAACGTCGTTAAGTATTTTCTTTAAAGAAGTTTTTTCTCACTGCGTTACCTAAAGAATTTTCAACTGGTATTGCAGAACATACCATAATTTAGCAAATTTGCTTATCTGATTAACATACTTTCCCACCCTTTCCCGAGTCTTGTTTCCTGTTGCACTGAAGCAGTTTACTCAGGGAATTTTACTCGATTTCAAATTACACCTTCGAGGGAAGTCGAACGGAGCAAAGATTTCTCCAGCAATCGCACCCCTCTTCTCCATACCCCGTGATGTTCCCACTCTCCTGCGTTGTTAAGCATCTCCTGTCCCATAAGGTTTTGCATTTAAGCTTGATAAGGAAAGGGGGAAATTCCCGAAAACGGGAGTAACGAAGTTGGAAATTTTAAAAAATTGATGCATTTTTTACAAATTTTGGATTTCCTGTTGGTCAAGCGTTGTGAAATTCTGAACGCATATGACTGTTTTTTACTGATGGAAATTTCGAACTTAAATCTCGCAATGTAACATATTGTGTCCTTGCCAGGGGAATCAACTTTGTGTTTCGCACGTGTTAAGTTTGTTTCGTTAGTGTCGTTTTTTGTTGTAATGTTTTATTGTGGAGCGTATTTCTTTTTCACAAAGAGATGATCGTTTTGTAAGAAAGCGTTTGTGTGCCGCGCAATAATACTAGTTACTACAGACAAAGTTCTTGCCAATGTTGGCAGGTATGTGTATGTATGTATGTATGCTTTTTATTTAGGGGAAGGGGGGTAGGAGTGACACCGCCGTGAATAACTCAGTGGACTAAAACCAGTCGCCCGTCCCTAATGTGGGGCCACTGGTTCCAGGGAGGGGAAACAGCCAATGCCGTAAAACAAGCCCACCAACCAACCTAGCAAAAACACAGGTGCTGGGAAACTACTGGCTGAAATCTGCCGCTCGCGGCCGGGTAGCGGTCCGTTGGTGGCATCGCTATCAGTTGGCGAGCCATTGATGGCCCTGCAGCATCGCCGTGAATTGTGGGCCTCCAAGCAAGTGCCACTAGTGGCCCGTTGCTGGCAACCAATGCAACCCCAACAGCAGGTGGAAGCAACGGGACTGCGCATGCGCAGAAGCAACACTTGCTGTGCCTCTCGTGATACCAGTTAGTTGAACACGACGCTATCGCCATCGTGTTATTTCAGTGGATGTTAAGAAAAGAAATTATAACGAAGTAAATTTCTCCGTCATTTTTATCCGCGCCGGGGCTCGAACCCGGATCCCCTCATTCCGGAATAAGCCGCTCTACCAACTGAGCTACGCAGACGTTTTATTCTGATTCCTATCTGCCTTTATGTCGTGTGCGTACTTCTGGCAGGTACGTCACATCTCCTGGTACGTTACATCATCTCCCCCTTTTTTTTTTTTCGAAGTGCTGGAGAAGGGGTTCTCTGATTTTTCCTATCTCATGGTGTGGAAATAACATCACACCATTACGAGATTTTGAACGGTCGGGTCATCCGGATAGTTCGGGCGCCATTATAACGAAGTAAATTTCTCCGTCATTTTTATCCGCGCCGGGGCTCGAACCCGGATCCCCTCATTCCGGAATAAGTCGCTCTACCAACTGAGCTACGCAGACGTTTTATTCTGATTCCTATATGCCTTTATGTCGTGTGCGTCCTTCTGGCAGGTACGTCGCATCTCCTGGTACGTTAGAAAATCTATATGTAGAGAAGCGAATTAATTCCCTATGAAATGCACCCATTCGGCCACTCCATTCCCATGAATAATAATTCATGGAATGGAGTGGGTGAATGACAAGAAAAAATTTGCAACCGCTTGAAACAAATGTCCTGGAAAACCATTAAGAAAACGTTTGTTGGTAAAAAAAAAAGAATTATACGCGTACAAAATTTATTAATTATTTAAAAGAAAAAAGCAACGCTATGTGGATATAATGTACTCATCCATGGGATGAATACACAAGACTAGGAGGAATTCGAAGTAAAATAAAATATATTTCCTCTTTAAAACAAATGTAGCTTCGGACAACGGAAAGGAAAGATACAACGTTAAAAATGTAACAGAATGTGACATGAACCCGGGTAAATATATATTAATTCAACAATCTCCTTTCAAGACGACAAGGACAGTACAAAATTTTGGAAAGCGACTCTAAGTATGTACACTCCATGAAAATGAGTGAAGTTTCCTTAAGGTAAAAAAAAAAAAAAAACTATCGCTACGTTGAAAAAATAAAGTTATGAATTACATGAAACTGACTTTTACGAAACATACTTCGCAATATTGTAAAATGAGAGGGGACCATTCGATTACACATTTCTTACGAAACAGACAGCTTCAAGCACACGCTCACGCGTGACGAATTAGCCTGGTCGGTACAGAGCTCACCTCCCACGCAAACGGCCCTGGTTCAAATTTACTTAGATCCAAACGGACGGTTTTTCCGGTTAGTTGAAAAAATTTCCCCAGCGCAGTGCTATAATTTACAAGTTTCGTTAGGGTGGGGGAAAAAGGAAACTGCGGTTATCCTTGCCTTTTTTTTATGGGTGTTACTGGGAAATTGGCGGATAAGATTCAGCAAGCCACCAGTTACGTCACGTGGTTACCGGCAAACCAGCGGACCACATTAGGCTAGCCATAATTTCTGGCACGTGCTTGCAGGGCTACTGAAGGGCCACTTGTGGCAGCTACTGCCAGTGATGGACCACTGATGGCCCTGTTGTGGCATATGACAACAGATGGGGTGCCAACTGTTAGCCAGCTGTTGGCCTGAACTGCTGGCCCTTCTGTTGGCCGCACGGACATTTTATTGACGGTTCGGCAGCGGTAACACAGTGTTGGGCCATTGATGGCAGTGCTGGCGGCCAGCAAGCAATGGCCCAGTGCTGGTTCAGCAAGACTGTTTTTGCTGGGAAGCATCATCCGGGATTCAAATCTGAATCCATCTCAGACAAATAATTAGAATACAAAGGCTCGTACCACTCGGGAGTGGCAGTGACATTTGTTCCAGAGCCAATGTTATAGGACAAACACATCATCCATACATCACTCGGGACTTGAACCCGAGCCCAACTAGAAAAGAATTGCCAAAAAGTTCGCGCTTCTAAACATTTAGGCATTTTGTGTTACGTCGATTTTTTAGCAAACTTTCACTCCAAACAATTTAGCAATAAAAGAAGACATGCTTTCAAATTTTGATTTATTTCTTCCAAAACGTAATAATGACCTAGTATACACTTTTCGCTTTAGTCATCATATGTCTCGTCCTTTCTTGATGGAGTACATTTTTGATCAATACGTAACGTATTTAAAAGGAAACAACAGTATCACAAGATTTTCGAGAATAACACTATCTACCAACAAGTAATTGGACACCCCTGCAATCGACGATATCTGCTGTCCTGATACACGTCACGGCCGCCACCGTTAAATATCGTGTGGGAAACAACAACGCAACCAGTCGCATGCAAGATGCCACGCAGTTCGGAGCTCTCTATTTTCGAGAAAGGTGTAATCGTCGGGTATCACAGAAATGGCCTATCCATACGTGACATATCCAGCGAGTTGAAGTACCCAAAATCGACAGTGGCCTACGTGATTGGCAAGTGGAAGATGAGAGGTGACTGTCGG
The DNA here is from genome assembly GCA_039090855.1 of Macrothele yani. NCBI lineage: Eukaryota > Metazoa > Arthropoda > Arachnida > Araneae > Macrothelidae > Macrothele > Macrothele yani. Next base: position 82,341,331 of record CM077018.1, read on the forward strand.
AATGTGCCCCGACCCGGCAGACCCACATAACTGGGAGTTAGAGACCGACGGGTGCTGGCCAGAGAAATTCGGAAGAACTGCACCAAATCGATGGGCCACATCCGCGAGGAGTTTCAACAGGCATCCGGGAGTGTTCTTTAGATGAATACCATTCGCAAGGAATCCCATCTGCTAGGTTATCATGGACGTGCTGCCGCCCACAACCCTTTGATCACCAAGTCCAATAGCGCTGCTCGGCTAACGTCGACAGTGGACCGTTGAACAGTGGAAACAGGTTCTCTGGAGCGACGAATCTAGGTTCACCCTCTACCGTTCGGATAACAGGATCTGGGTTTGGCGTCTGCTTGGAGAACGCCTCCTACCGGAATGTATTGTGCCAACTGTGAAATTCGGCGGCGGTGGAATTATGCTATGGGGTTGTTTCTCCTATGGCACGGGACCCTTGGTCGCAATTCCTGGTAGACTCAACGCCGAGACCTACTGCACCATTTTGGAGGACCATGCGCTTCCTACGTTGTGGCAGTTTTACAGGGTGGACCCATGTTACTTTCAGGATGACAATGCCACCTGTCATTTTGCGAGGTCCACCTTGGCTTGGTATGGTGACAATGGGGTAAATCGAATGGACTAACCTGCGCAGAGCCCGGATCTTAACCCTATCGAGCACCTCTGGGACGAGTTGGAGCGTCGACTTAAGTGGTGCCCTTACCGTCCGAAATCGGTGAAGGAACTGACCTGTCTTCTCCACGCCGAGTGGAAGATAAATACCGCTAGCCGTCGTACAACGCCTGGTTGAGAGTATGCATCGGAGGGTCGCAGATGTTATCGCCGCTCGTGAAGGCTCCACCAACTATTGAAGGTGAATAAACTTCGTTTTCCTTTGCTATCACAGGTGTCCAATTACTTGTTGGTAGATAGTGTATAACACATTTTGGAAGATTTTTCTGTTGCTTCACACAAAAATGGAAGCATGTTCATAGCTTTGCGCAATAACACTCTGCTGAAGTTACTTTCCGCTTCATATTTCTGTTAGTCTTTTTTCTTATTTTTGGAGCAAAGTGCGAAATAATAAAAAATAAGACATCTGAAAAAAAAAAAAAAAAGCATAGCCAGATCGATATACAACACGGTGAATCAGAAGACGAAAAGACACTCCGAAAAAGTCGTTACTCATCGGAAAATCGTTTGTTCCGAAAGGGAGAAAATTGTTCCAGATATAATAACAGTGTAACACGCTATATCACTTTTACCATCCTGCCAAACGAAGATGCATTTAGGTTGCTGTCTCGTAAAATGAGGTTTCATTGGCGAACTACATTTGTGATGCTTTGGGATGGAAGACTAAAGAGGTTCTTGGTACATGTCACTAACATTAAATCAGCGATCTTTATGGAATTTCTTCTCTAACTTGATTCTACTGAAGAGATCACGGAAATAAAGATTTTTCTCCTTTTGAGCTGAAATTTGAGAAGGCGGCAGGTAAATAAATAAAGATTTAAAGTTATAGCATTCTAATCTTATAAATCTTAGAACCTTCTCTCGAGTAATAGCCGTCTTTGGGCGGATAATTGAAAATAAAATAAAACTCGGTTTAGCTTAAATCAAATTAACTCATAGTATAGGATATCAATTTAATAAAACCTTATGATATTTTAAAACAGATTAAAAGACATGAGTACTATCGGGTCATCGCATGGCCCATCCTCAGATGGAACGACTAAATTGACAAGATCCGCATAATATACATTGAGTGGCCACTTTACTATGACCACCTGACAGTTTTAAGCAAATGAGCTATGGCTACACGCTATTGCCGCCAGAGGGCGAGGCTAATATAAAAAGGGAAAGCTTAGTGCTTGCGACAGTAGTAGAAGTGATTTTTGGGTGACGAGATGGATACAAAATGCGTTTTCACGGACTTTCAACGTGGGATGATTGTAGGAGCTCGGAGCCACGGAGCGAGTATCACCGAAACCGCCGCATTCGTGAAATGTTCCAGAGCAGGTGTTGTTAAAGTGTTTAAAGACTGGACTGCCAGCCAAAAAACTGGGTCTCTACGTGCAACGTGTGGTCGTCATCGACTAGTGACTGCTCGGGCGGAATGGAGAGTGTCCAGACTGGTAACAGACAGCAGAAAAGCAACAGTGCAGGAAATTACAGACCATCTTCATCAAGGATCCCCTTCAAATGATCGCTGCACGCACTGTTCGCCGTACACTGCATTGAATGGGATATGGCAGCCGGAGGCCTGTTCGAACACCTTTGCTGTCTACAGTTAACAAGAGAAAACCTCTCCAGTTTGCACAGGAGCACAAGGATTGGACAGTTGATAATTGGAAACAAATTATGTGGTCCGATGAATCACGTTTTCAGTTGCACCATGCCGATGACCGAGTGAGAATTTGGCGGAAACAGCACGAAAGCATGGACCCCAAATGCATTGCTACAACCCTTCAAGTTGGTGGAGGCAACGTTATGGTTTGGGGAATGTTTTCCTGGCATGCTCTGGGCCCTTTAATTCGTGTTGATCAACGTCTGACTGGCACATCATATCTAAACATCGTTGCGAACGAAGTGCATCCTGTCATGTGGATGGTTTATCCCAATGGCGATGGCTACTTTCCACAAGATAATGTGTCCTGCCATAGTGCTTGTATTGTACAGGATTGGTTTCAGGAACATGGCGGTGAGTTTACTTTGCTTAGGTGGCCCCCACAATCTCCAGATCTCAACCCCATTGAGAATTTGTGGGATGAAGTTGAACGAGCCATCAGACAGCTGGATCCACAACCTTGCAATCTCACACTCCTGGAAAGTGCTATTCATGAAGCATGGTCTCAGATTCCACAAACCACAAATCAACAATCTCGTGGAGTCCATGCTACGAAGAATCGACGCAGTATTAAAAGCAAAAGGTGGCCCAACGAAGTACTGAGTGTCCACTCAGTGTATATTATGCGGATCTTGTCAATTTAGTCGTTCCATCTGAGGATGGGCCATGCGATGACCCGAAAGTACTCGTGTCTTTTAATCTGTTTTTAAATATCATAAGGTTTGTAACGTACCAGGAGATGTGACGTACCTGCCAGAAGGACGCACACGACATAAAGGCAGATAGGAATCAGAATAAAACGTCCGCGTAGCTCAGTTGGTAGAGCAACTTATTCCGGAATGAGGGGACCCGGGTTCGAATCCTGGCGCGGATAAAAATGACGGAGAAATTTACTTCGTTATAATGGCGCTCGAACTATCCGGATGACCCAACCGTTCAAAATCTCGCATTGGTGTGATGTTATTTCCACACCGCGAGATAGGAAAAATAAGAGAATCCCTTCTCCAGCACTTCGAAAAAAAAAAAATAAGGGGGAGATGATGTAACGTACCAGGAGATGTGACGTACCTGCCAGAAGGACGCACAAGGCAGATAGGAATCAGAATAAAACGTCCGCGTAGCTCAGTTGGTAGAGCAACTTATTCCGGAATGAGGGGACCCGGGTTTGAATCCTGGCGCGGATAAAAATGACGGAGAAATTCACTTCGTTATAGGTTTTATTAAATTGAATACTCATCATCATCATCATCATTGTCAACCATTATCAATCCACTGCTGGACGAAGGTCTCCCCAAGTTTCCTCCACAACGGTCTGTCTTGTGCCAGTCTCCTCCATGTCACCATTGCATACTTTCGAATACTATGAGTTAATTTGATTTAAGCTAAACCGAGTTTTATTTTATTTTCAATTATCCCCACAAAGACGGCTTTTACTCGAGAGATATAGCTTGTGCGACTCATCAGTATTGGAATCTTAGAACCTTACTTCATATGAAGGCTCAGATTGATTTAGAAATGTTACATACGATGACAAAAAATTATGGAACTATTTATATAATGGTTTCCAAAACGTAAGCAACATTATAAAAATTAACATATTTTGGATTCCCAAGGAAATATTTGAATCAAAATTGGTGCGGTGATAGTATATAATTAATGATTACTATTGATTGGTAAACAGTTATTTTTACACAATGGAAACGCACCCAAGATCAACGCTGGCAGCAAATGACGCAAAACGGTATACCTTATGGAAAGTAAAACTAAGATCAATAAGGGTTGTAGTAACCCCTGATTGAAATACAGAATTCACGTCAATTGTACGTGTTGTTTATAGAGCTGTCCAAAAACTGCTATGACAGTGTCCACTGGTTGGTAAGAGTGTCTTCCAGATCCTGGAGAGGTTGAGGGTTAGAGGGTAGGAACTTGTCTCCTTAGAACGTTTCAGATATGCTCAATCGTGGTAAGATAGAGAGATCGTTCTTACCTCTCCACATGGCCAAAGGTGTTCACTTCCAGACATTCGTTAAGTAGTCTCTCGCGCTGAGGTCGAGCATTATCATCATGTGAAATGAAATTCTCTCATATTTCATGGGCATAAGGTTGCACATGGAGGTGTAGGACCTTTTCTTTACACCGCTGAGGGAGTATACTGCATCCTGGACTCAAACAGGTCGATACGTCCACTCCGGGCGATTCAGTCCCAAACCATGACACTTTCCTACACTATAGAAGCCCCTTTCAATGATGTTAGGGGGTTGATGACGTGTCTAGGTTACCCCCAAATTAGTACACGCCAGGAGTCATTCCGTAAGAAAATTGTGACTCCTTAGTGAGCGATACACACACCTTCATTGATCCTCAGCCCAGGTAATATGTGCTCTGCACCAATTCAGCCTACAGTACGCCGCGATTGCTTCTGATCATTCGTCCGATTCATGGGGAACGGGTTCGAGTATCGAATAAGACATATGGGTGGAGTGTTTGTCTTACGACGTTAGTTGTCTTACCCTTTCCTGGAACCAGTAACCCTTAATTGTCGACGAACGACTGCTTATAGCCCACAGAATTGCTCACAGTGGTTTTAAACCTTTAATAAAGAAAAAAGACCACTGCGACACCAGGGAAGCCACTGATACAGTACCTACAGTTAATTAAAAGTATTTATCTTTTTTGTTTTTAAAATTTGAGATTATAAGTTCGTAACAATTTAGTAAGTAAACCAACCTGATTTCAGTTCCAGTAGCATTAAAACATAGATACTGAACAAGTTTCCATTGAAAACTGCGCATAATTCTTATTTACCAACTTAAGTGACGCAGTGGTCTAAGCGATGGCCTCTGATCATTCGTCCGAGAGGGGTCCGGGTACGAGCCCCGGTGTGGCATGGATGTTGTGCTTGTCTTACGGCACTGGCTCTCTCCCTTCTCTGGAACCAGTGACCCTAAATTAGGGACGGGTGACTGCTTATAGCCCATTGGTTTGCTCACAGTGGTCGTTAAACCTTCAATAAAAACAAAAAACAAAAACTTTCGTCAATTGACTCGAATAAAACAAATGGAAGAATCTGGCGATTTATTTTATTGAATTTTTTTTTTCAGTTAACTGCACGAAAAAAAGGTGCTGTGATGTATACCTTTAAATAATCTTACTTTTGAGTTTCTGTTCCCACATGTGAGTTTAGTTACGTTTTCTCACGTACCGAAACATTACTTTCCAGAAGACCTTTTACAATTTGGCAACACTGACAGTGAGTCAAAGTCTGATAAGAATGTGAACATTGAATGCAGGAGAGAGAGAGAGAGTTGATCGGAGTAGCTGATGCGTAGAAGTTTCGTTAGAGTGGGGTTGTCGAGAGATTTATATACGACAGAGGTATAGCGATTTATGTGACGAGATTTATGTACGAGAGCTGTTATTGCAGAGTAGATTATTAAGCGTTGTAATAAAATTCATTGTGATAGATGTGATTGGCAAACGAATATGCTGTGTAAGAATGTTGAGATCGATTGGATCTTTCAGTGAGGGGAACAAATAAGAGTTAAGTATTAATTGCTGTTCCATTAGCATATTCGAGAAGTTTATTACGCACTTAGCAGGCACAATATTTAGGCTCTAAACGTAAGCTGCTTACAGGTTAAAGTAAACTTTCGTAGTGGTTCTCCACATTTTAGGATGTTTTGAAGAAGCATGCTCTACATAATATATTTTAACATTTCCCCTTCTTTTTTGTGTGAGAACAGGCATTTTAGTTTCTTGATCATATGATTTCAGTTTCCCAACTTTGACATTTGTGAGTTTTAAATTAAGCGGTTTATACAATGGAAAATAGTTAGGTTAACATGAGATTATAAATGAACAACGAAAGCAATTGCAAACTAGCGAAACGGATTTTAAAACATTTAAGAACCAAACAGTACTGCATTATCAAAATTCCAGAAACTAAATATTACTCCATGCTGAATTTCGAACAATCCGTTGTTTATAAAAATAAAGTGGACAGAGCGATGACATCGTATATTTACATTATCTCCACGTAATTAAAATATATTCACCATAGTTGTAAATATATAAAAGCCGCCCCGGTGGCGCAATGGTCTAAGCGATGGCCTCTGATCATTCGTCCGAACGGGGTCCGGGTTCGAATCCCGGTGAGGCATGGATGTTGTGTTTGTCTTACGGCACTGGCTCTCTCCCTTCCCTGGAACAGTGACCCTAAATTAGGGACGGGCGACTGCTTATAGCCCACTGAGTTGCTCACGGTGGTCGTTAAACCTCCAATCAAAAAAAAATATATATATATATAAAAAACTTTACCGGAATGCATAGGCTTAATGATCGACTGGTCAAGGGTTGAAGTACCGCACCAAGCATGGGTGGTATGTTTGCCCACAACGTTTTATGCTTATTAGTGTCCATTTGTTCACCAAAAGTTTTACGCTTATTAGTATCTGACTAGAGCAATCCTGTCATCTTTCTTCTGCGCAAATTTAGCAGAAGTGGTCGTTTGCGTCCAAAAGGAGGCAGCTGTTTTTTGCTTGAATAGGTTAAAAATAGTGTGTGCTGCAAATATTCGTGTTTATAAAAAGGTCACGAATGTTGGCGTCTTCCTGATTCCTTGATGGACCTGTTACTTAATTTAGGATTGCTCCACAAATGCTGGTCGCAAAGATGTCGGCACTGATCGCAATCCTGAGTGTTTTTTCTACAAGTTCTTCCTATAGATTTGACTAAAGGATCTTCCCATCATGTCGGAGTTCTTCCAAGATTTTCTGTTTTTTTCCCTTGTGTACGAATCGATTATTCTGCAAGGCCATCTCTTGTCCCCCAGTCTCGCCACATGGCCAGTCCATCACAGTTTGCTCACGTATATCTGCTCCACAACATATTTCTCTCTCATACTTGTCGGTTTTTTTACCCACGTAGATGGGAGTTTTCGTTGCGGTCTATTTTTCTGATGTTGCATATCCTGCGTTCAGTTGCTAGCTGTATTACTCTGATGCTCCTTTTTACGCTTTCCAACCGTAGGTTGAAGAAGCGTATATGCTCCAGCTTTGTCCGTCTGTCCGCACGATAACTCGCGTAAAAATGGTTCGATTTCGATGAAATTTTAGTATGTGGTAAGGGACCACTTGGGGACGAACCCTATTGAAAATGGGCGAAATGGGGCCAAAGGTCAAAACATAGGATCGGTATGCATTCCATTGCTCTTATGCGTCATAACTTGCGTAAAAATGCTTCGATTGAGACAAAACAAAACTTTATCGTATTGTTCCGAAAGTACACTTTACCGGTTCTGTTGAATATCATCGAAATGGGATCAAAGGTCAGGTCATAGGAGCGAGATTTATTTCACAGCCATTATCCTCATAACTTGAGTAATGATTTCTGGTACGTTGGAAAGCGTATGATAATCAATGCATTGCATGATTTTACTAACTTGTTTTCTTTTGCTGTTTTGTTCCACGTTTCGCAGCTGTGCGTCAGTGATGGAAAAATGTTATTTAGAATTAACCGGATTAATTCGCTTCAAAATTTGAGAAATGTAGATTAGAACTTTATCATTAGAGCTGACCCCGGAGCAGGTAACAATTTAGTTCAGCGGCGAAAATTAAGCAAGCTCAGTTTTATTATTTTAATAAGTATTTCATGTGTGTTGAACTTCTACGGGAAATTTAATAGATGGTTTTTCATAACTTTTATGAAGCAGCTGTGGCCTACATCAGAAAAAGCTCAGGTTATGTTAATATGCAGAAAGCTTTAATACCAATAAATTTTAAAGTTATGGATTAAGTCTAACGAAAATGTAGTCTGACATTCCCTATTTGACGCATGTAGAACTCATACGCATCTGCGTGAGGAGACTCCACTACGAGTTAAACTTCGTTAGGTTGGTAATAAATAAATAAATTTGACACAACAACTTATAAAATTACAGGAATGTGTAAGTCCGTTCTTATTTCGAAATTTCGTTAGAAAGAATCAGAACTGGCCGCATTTGGTAAATTCGGAACTTTTTCAAGTATTAGTACATTAAAATTTCCTCAAATCAAAAAAGAACTATTCGTATTAAATATCGCTATTCAAACTATCTGTTTAGTAACTGCTGTAAACTTTAAATTTGAAATGATTTCGATTTTTCTATTCAAATATCACTTCAAATGTAACCGTTCCTTTGATGACGTAATAGATTTAAAATTTGAATTTTACCCTGTTTACTTGGATGTGCATGTATCACAAATATGTATTCAATTAAATTGCAAATATATTTCAAGAAAAAATTGGCACACAATTTGGTAAATTGCGTTTCTTTGCTTAACATCACAGTGAGTTACGAATGTAAATCAACAAATAAAGGCATTTTCGTTATGTTTAGGAAAAACAAAATGAAATTTACGTAACTGTAGCATTAGTTTTTAGTGTAGTCTTTCTGAAGTTGAAACGGTATACAAGTACATTAGAGAGGAAAGCTGTTCCTGAAGCCATGCATGCACAGCTTCATCATTATCGAACAGCTGACCACGTAATATCTCTTTAAGCGGATTGAAGAGATGGAACCACCTGGGACGTAAGGTCATGTGAAAGATCCTCAGACTTGAGGTTTCAAATTGTTGCCATAGTTGCAGCTGTTGTATGGAAGCGATCATGTCGTGGTGGGAAGAATATATTATGTAAACAATCCAATCTTCGTTTGTTGCGAATTGTAGCTTTCAACTTATCGTTAAGCATTGCGGAATATGTTACACTGTTAAGTTTTTCGGTGTTATTGATAATGTATTTATTGGACAATGCATATCCCAAAACAAGGGTGCAAGTTTTTTTTTTTTTTGACAGAGATGTCACTTTTGAACTTCTTTTTTGCAGGGGATGAAGGGAGTTTCTACTTCATACTTTGTCTCTTGCTTTCAGGGTCAAAATGATGCATCCATGTCTCTTCTCCAGTGAACATCCTTTCCAGTAAACTTGGATCTCCTTTATAACCCTGAAAAAACTGAGTGGAAATTTCTGCAGGCTGTTTTTTGTGTTGATCTGTCAGCTGTTTCAGGTTGGTTGGTTGGTTGGTGAATCGTAATGGCGCAAGGGGTCATGTGTGGCCAAAGAACGCCAGACACCAGACAATCAAACAAACAGTGTTAAAAACATGGTACTAGGGGTGTTCAAATGAAAAGGTACGAAACGACACTGTGGGTATAAATGAAGACTTTATTCAAAGTATACACCATAGGCCGTAGCACAACGATCCCATTGATTAACGAGCCGAAGGATTCCTTGTTCCCAGAATTCCTGTGGCCGTGACGAGACCCAGTCCTGCACAGCGTCCTTGAGTTCGTCGTCCGAGTGGAAGCGCTTCGCTTTCAGATGTTTTTTCAGGGGACCAAACACATGGAAATCGCAGGGCGACATGTCCGGGCTGTAGGGCGGATGGTCAAGCTGCTCCCACTGGAACTCGGCCAGTTCCGCGTGTGTGACCCTGGAGATGTGTGGACGCGCACGTTATCATGGAGCAGAACCACACCCTCCGTGAGCAGCCCCGGTCTTTTGTTCTTGATGGACCTGCGTAGGCTTCGGAGTGTCTCACAGTACACATCGGAGTTAATGGTTCGTCTGTGCTGGAGGAATTCAACAAGTAGTCAATTGGACGGCGCTCTTTATAAGAGCCTCTGCTCTCTCCTGCGCATGCGGGCGCCCGCGCATGCTCCGATCCACGCCGGCGACTCCAATCGCATCCCTAGATGTGTCGCTACGTTCTCCCATAGCGGCATAGGTAAATATGTTAACGGTTACGTTCTTATGACGTTTCGTACCTTTTCATTTGAACACCCCTAGTATAATGCTTAAAATCAGGCTGATTCAGTAAAAGCGAAAAATGAGAATGAGGCAAAGTTTAAAAACTAGATACCGTTAAAAAAGCAAATAAGTTTTAAAAAGCAAAAGACAGCAAAAGTATCGCAGTGTTCGTCTAAGAACCGCTGCAACGTAGCTGCGCAACAAATGAGAATGAAAAAGTGAAAACGTACATCACGCAAACGAACACAACTACAGAGAAGATAAGTGACAGTGAGTCGGCAATTGTACGTCTCACACATCGGCGCAGTGTCACCACATAGCAAGAAGCGGTGGGTTAAACGACAATGCCCAATGCGGAGACGCGCAAGAAGAACTTCCTCCCTACGGTTCCGGCGACATGATGATCTCCAAGCTCCAAGAATTGGCTTGAGACGATGCAGTTCATTTACCACCTGTTGGTCCCACAGATAATCATGAACAAGAAAGCGGAAATCGCGATGATAAAGGGGCAAAGGTGTGACGACCAAAGAGGAAGCAGATCTAGCAGCCGCATCCGCACAATCGTTACCCGGAATTCCAACATGCCCAGGAATCCAGCAGAATTTGATATGGACACCGGCCTCGAGAAAAGAACGAAGAAATTGGCGGACGTTCAAAAGAAATGGGTGATCACTGCAGTCCAACGATGATACAGATTGTACAATACTTAAAGAATCTGTGTACACCATAGCACTTTAATGAGAGCACAGCCGAACATGATGAAGTGCAAGACACACAGCATAGATCTCAGCTGAAAACACGGTGGCCTCGGCAGGAACGCGAGCAACAGACACATCATCAATACAGACTGCGGCGGATACCACAACACCAGCCATCTTTGATCTATCGGTGAAAATAGGAACATAGCCTGCATCAGCTGTTTAAGGACCCACCTAGCACATTCTTTCCGGTACCCTGAGTCATCATGGATAATTGCATAGGCAAAACGATCTTATGTCTAACATATAAAACACAGTAATCCGTGGGTCTCCTTGAATGAGAGAGTTTCGCACGATCGACGTGGTTTTTGAGTTTGGAACGTTGACCGGGGAGCCCTGATCGAGCTTCGTCACTCACACTTGTTCTACTAGATTCAAACCTTTCTCCCAGTCCGCAAACTCTTCGCTGGCTCCTACACTTGCTACCATATCGTGCTACCAATCGTCAATGAATTTCAGTAGGCTTCCCACAAAGAAACCTTGTTACGGCACGCTGTTGAACAATGGTGCAATCAGAAAGAACAGCTTTTAGGTTTACTTTCTCACCGCCAGAGCCGGCCTGGCATGTTGCTTTGAGGAATGCAGGTGCCACCATTTCTAACTGCCGCTAAGACGTAACTCTGATCGCCTGCTGTCGCTCGCGGTTTCAGTTAATTTCACAAATTGCCTTTACTTTTTGATTTAATCTCGTGGATTATAATTTTTAACTGAATGCTATGAGAGTTTTACTGATTTGAATTTAAGATTTCAGAAAAAGGTCATAACCAGAGCAATAGACAAATCCATCAGTCAGGTTTAAATGTGGATTGGGATTCAAACCACCTGCTACGTGACCACAGCGGTAGAATAAAAAACAAAAAGTGTTAAAATTTTATTAATTTGCATTTGTCTTATAAGTCAATAAAATTTTATAAATTTATTGGCTTTCAAGACAAATGCGAACTAATAAGTTTTTCCCACATGTAGTGATTTGTAAAATATCAGATATGTTTGGTTGTATGCAACTAGAGCGTGATTCGGCATCGTACTTTATAAATTGATTTTTCTTCAAATTAAATGATTTCATTTAATGTTGCCTTTATCGCCGTTTGGCGGCGTTGCGTCTTCTACATCTACGGCAATAAAAATCTGATTTTCCAATCTCTGAGATCATCTTTCTTTAGTTTTTAGTTTTACTGAAAAGACTTTATTAGATCATTTCATGAAATCCATTTTATCATCATTGTTTTTATTATCGCAATATATCATCTTGCATTTTGACACTATTACTGCGTGAAATTGAAACTTTTAACAATTTATGTAACACAAGAAAGATAAACAATACACTTTGCCAATGTAAAAGAAACGTAGTCCTTATACAGAATACTTCAACAAGGGAGAAAACAAAGTAGAAGGGCTCAGAGTAAGAATTGGCTCGCATGCATAGCAATCACCGCCTTACTGCTAAGGTCTTTGTGACTATCTTAGGCCATTACGACTGCAGCAATGCGCTATCTAGAAATCTTTATCCCGATTTTTTTCTTGACTGTGCTTGATTTTTTTTTCTCCTATTCTTCAGGATCTTTCCTTAGATTTGTTTTCGATCAATCTTCACTGATGGTTTCCAATGTCTCACACGGATTCCCCATTTCCCTGGGTAGTTCTGCAGCACGTTTTCCCATCCTTTTACAATCCGTGCTCTCAATGTTCTTCCCACTGGTGGTGATGATGATACGTCTCCCAGGGCACAACGTTGAGTTGAGATTATCTGTGATTGAACCATGGTTTTTGTTCCCCACTTTAAGCGAGGAAGCAATTTTTTTCGTAACAAGGTTTCCGAATAGGATTCAAGCGCGGACAAAACACATCGTCGATGTTTTTCCAATGGTCATTTTCCACTGTACATTTTTTGTACTCAGAAGACTAAAACCTTTGTCCCAACTTGACCCAAGTTGTGGCTTTGATGTATTTTAGGCAAAAACAAGCAATCCTTCAAAGGACTCGAAAGACGTAAAAATATTAGAACAGCTTCTCTTTTTTGATTAAAAATTCCTCATTTTTTTAGAGCTTAAATACTCCCACGTTTATTCGTGATTAGAGGTTGTGACGTACGTCCTCAGACGTGGTACACATGTCAAAACGTCAAGTAGCAGTGATAAGCACTTGTCGGTATAGCTTAATTGGGAAGGATTAGACTCCGGAGCAGGATGATTCGAGTTCCGCTGCCAGCGAAATTGTGTTTCGCTTTTGGTTCTTCGAAAAATGTGTGATGCTTCTTCCACAGATTGTCTGGAATTCATGAGAATTCTTTCTTCAACGCTTCAAATAATCGTATGATGTTCGTTCCGCACATCGTATGGAATTAGTCAGAATTTCTTCTTCTACAGTAAGCTCTCCTTCAAGCGCGGTTTACCGGTTGACCCGGAAACCTACGATTCCGTCCCAGCCCTTTCTCAAAGTGTGTGTGTGTGTGAGGGAGGGGGAGATATATGTGACGTACCTACCTCAGACGTGTCCAGACAGACGGCAAAGTTGCAGCGACAAACTTCATCGGTGTAGTTTAATTGGGAAAGCATTTGGCTCCGGCGCAGAAAGATGCTGGTTCGATTCCGGCAAATCTGTGTTACGCTAAAAGGGCGGGGATTCTCCGTTCCTACTTTACGGCCACTGGCACCAGCGAAGGAAGAGAACGAGTGCAATGAGGACAAACACAGCATCCATGTCTTAACAAAGATTCAAACCCAGAACTAGCTATAAAAAGGCGTTGGCCTCTGATCATTCGTCCGTAAGGGGTCCGGGTTCGAATCCCGGTCAGGCATGGATGTTGTGTTTGTCTTACGGCACTGGCTCTCTCCCTTCCCTGGAACCAGTGACCCTAAATTAGGGACGGGCGACCGCTTATAGCCCATTGAGTTGCTCACGGTGGTCGTTAAACCTCCAAACAAGCAAGCAAGCAAACAAGCAAACTAGCTATAAAATAACCCTGCAGCATCCAACCTAGAACACTCGAGCCTCTTACTATGAAAGAGTTTTTCTTTGTTTTGGGGTTTAACGACCGTGATGAGCCACTCTAAGAGGTATAAGCTGCCGTCGAACCGTAGTGTAGAGTCATTGGTTCCAGGGAAGGGACTAAACCAGCGCCGTCGGAAAAACACACCACCCATGCCTCATCCATGACTTGAACTCTGGCCCATCTCGAGGACCAGTCAAAGGCCAGCGTCACAGACCGCTCGGACACCAGGGGAGGGGGACCGAAAGGTTTCCCTACAGAAATCGAAACTGTTCCCTTAGTATCAGTAGAGCATGGCAATTATTTTTGAAGAGTAGAAGACCTGTTACCAAAGCTGCCTTTAAATAGAAAAATGCTTTTGTAAAATCGAAGGGAAACCCGCTTTTGCCGCCCCGTTGGCGCAGTGGTCTAAGCGATGGCTTCTGATCATTGGCCCAAAGGAGGTCCGGGTTCGAATCCCGTGAGGCATGAATGTTGTGTTTGTCTTACGGCGCTGCTCTCTTCCTTCCTCGGAACCAGTGGCCCTAAATCAGGGACGGGAGACTGCTTATAGCACATTGAGTTGCTCACGGTGGTCGTTAAACCTCAAATAAAAAAAACCAAACAAACCGCATTTAATTTTCTTCATCTAGTTGGCAAAATGCTCATCGCATTCTTCCCAAATTCCCCCAAAACACTAAATAAGAAATTCCAAGAATTTTTTTAGTTTGAAGACAGTAGACAGAAACATTTAAAAAAAGGGGTTTAGTAAACTTGAAAACCAGTATTAGGCCGTAAGTGTTTCAGTACTTTAGTGTCATTTCTCAGAAATGTGGCTTTTTGCAAAAATGAAACGATTTAATTTCACGGAAAACCATGATAAATATACTTATTAGAAAAAGAGCATCTTTGTTTTTAGGGAACTTTAATTTGCCTTGTGTTCCAGAATATAAGACTTCATTGTGCAAAAATGTGTTCTTTTGTTGTGCTATTGAAAGCAGAGTAATTGCAAAGTCAGGATACCAATCCTCCAAAATAAAATAAACATATTTTGCGTTTATTCTATTAGAACAGCTTCTTCAATTTATATAACCCACTACGAAGCAAATGCTGCTGAAATTTCATATTTTAATATTTTTAAAACCCCAGTCAATACCTTTAAAAAAGCTAGGAATTAATCTCGTTGAAAAAATTAAACCCTAGTTTTCTGTTAGGTTTCTTGGAGAGAACAAAGAAAGTAGTAATTGAAATTTCTTCATTGTTTGTGTAGAAATTGATAATCATAAAAAAAAAACAGAATTGCGGAAGGCAGAAATGGAATCCATTTGTACAAGCAATCATAGAATCTTATGAAGTAAGCAAATGTACACTCATTTGCATTGGTGACGTTCAATTACGCTAGAAACGAAGTGATGGAACGAGCAATTTGATTATGCAGTAGGAACGGCGGAAACAGAACAATGAAACAAATAGAAAAATTGAAATCAGACAAAAGACTTCTTCGCCAAGATGTAAATGATATTCCCGAAGTTCAAGAAGCTAAGATAGCATGTAATGTTCGTGTACATATATGGCTGACTAAACACTACATAAATCAGTTCTTAAATACTTCAGCTACAGTGAAACGGGAGTCACCCAAGAAACTTTCAGAAGAGGTTACTTACGGTTACTTTTTATTCAGCCAACACTCCTTATCCTTCTCCTCATTAGAGCTCAGTCTAAGACTCATCATTGATTGAATATCTTTACTATTTTTCTCCACTGTAACACTCATTTCTTCTGCTACAATTTTGTACAGCTTCAGACATTTCCTCCCAAAGAAAATGCCCGATTGGCACTTTCAGTAAGGTACAACTACAACTCAATTAACTTAATCCAACTAATGTGAGTTAACAATCATAACGCTTGGTTATGGAAAAACACTAAAGATGTAACACATAGCCCTCAAATGGTATTATAACATCCACCATCTCCACACGTTTGCTGCCGCTCAAACACTATATATATCTTCCAGTTCTCATCGGACACATACACACGTCTTACGTTCCGACCTCAAGGTGTTGCCTGTGAAAACACAAGTTTGTCCCCTCACTCCGGAGTAAGTCGCTCTCCCAATTGAGCTACGCGGATAGAATGTCTCGCTACAGATTTGTCATCTGAACACATGTTTTCACCTCTGTAGTACGTCTCATCAGCTCCCTTTTAATTTCTTTTTGTGTCTTTGAAGCGAAGTAGGAATTTCTCATTAATTCCAAACAATGTGTGGAAAAAACATCACACATTTTTCGAAGAACCCAACGGCCAGTGGATCAATTTTCCACATTCGGGTGCCAATGTGAAAACACAAGTTTGTCCACAACGAGCATCGAATCCATGTCCCCTCACTCCGGAGTAAGTTGCTCTCCCAACTGAGCTACGCGGACAGAATGTCTCGCTGCAGATATGTCGTCTTGACACATGTTCTCACCT
The DNA here is from genome assembly GCA_039090855.1 of Macrothele yani. NCBI lineage: Eukaryota > Metazoa > Arthropoda > Arachnida > Araneae > Macrothelidae > Macrothele > Macrothele yani. The sequence goes on from CM077018.1 coordinate 82,357,646, forward strand.
CTGTAGTACATCACATGCCAACCATTCTCTTGCGAGAGAGAAGACATGACGTTAAGTTTGGAAAGCGCTAAAGGAGGATGAAATCAAATTTACATAGGGAAAGTAACTAAAAAGGAAAGTTAAATTTGAGTATATGTCACCGACAATGTACAAAATAGGCCTAATTTTCGCCGCTAAAGAAGTCAAAACTGCAAGAATTCTTAGCCCTTGTGATTCCGCCGGAGATACCGCATTGGAAATGCACGAAATGCAGTTGTATAAATTAGTAGTTAATGCTAACCACCTGAATGATGGAGGAAAAGCGTTTTCGGTAAGAGGTTTAACTGCATTGATATTTTGTTTAAGTTAAATTAAAGCAAATAGGTAAAATCTCTCTTTCGTAGTTCAACACTCTCATTAAGACCAAGGAAATAAATTCTGAAACACTTCTAAGGCATCAAGTTAAAGAATCGTCATCAAAGACATCACAAGTCCTTTCGGGAGTTTACCAAGTGTAGTTAGAAAACTGTAAGGTACGCTAATGTCCAGTAAAGTTCCAGATAGAGTGGTTTTACAGCATTTGAATTATTTTGTAATGAACTCAGGTATTAATTAATATATCTGAGTGGGCCGTTTCGCTCCGCTGTGCTCTGTAATGATAGATGCGAATGAATCATCTTATAATCAAATTTTTCAGGTGGATAGAGAAACCCTGAGAGCTCACAAGAAACAATGATGCAATTCACGTAGAATAAGGTCCATAAAATCCGTAAATGTTTGCTCTAAAAACCTACAGCATAATTCTTATTTGTTTTGTTTTTTTCGGGGTTTAATGACAACTGTGTGAGCATCAGTGGCACCCATTTCTAAATTAGTGTCACTTGTTCTACGAAAAGGCATGGGTGGCGTTTGCTCCGTAGGGCAAACATACTATCCATGCCTCATTCAGTATATGAGCCCACGGTTAACTCGAACGATTAGCAAAAAGCCGGCGCCTCTAACCACTCGGCTACCGGTACGGCAATTCATACTATGCCATCTTCAATCATCTTAATGAGGAATAAAGATATATTCCAATTATCACTGCGTTTCCGATTTCTGAGCTGACAGGAGGTCGTAAAAAGAAAAATTAACTCCTTTTAACTAAGAGAGTGATGATATCTCGTAAAGCAATGGAAGAAAACACCCCACAAAACACGAAATAGTTAACGAGACAGAAATTACTGGCAGCGACGGCGGAGTAACTCACACAAGGTTAAATAAATTTGTATCTTTTTTTCTTTGTTTTTAGCTAAAGCTATGTTAGTATGACTATACACCCTTGACGCATCTTGTTTCTTGAGACAGACTACCATGCCATGCTGCAAACTGTTACAAAAATCACACTCAGAAACATCACACCATGCTGCAAATCGACAAAAATCCGTGACTTTAAAGATTTGAGAAATTACATTGATTTGAGAAATTACATTAAATTACATTGTAACTTCACAGCAGAAGTCATCTTATACTTTAAGACTAGTTAATCAACCAAACAATATAAGTCTCGTGCTGAAATCCAATGATAAACGAAAACCGTCTAAGCACGATAAATGAGATGATAAATTAAAATACTTTATTAAAAATTTTTTTTTATTTTAATAAAGTATTTTAATTTATCATCTCATATATCCTGCTTAGACGGTTTTAGTTTATCATTAGTTTATCAACGCCTTGTAAATCTGCATTTCCTTATCTATGCCAACGACCTGCCGCCTGGTAAGAGCATTTGCAAGACGTATTCATGTACTCAAGGTGTTCCTGTTCCTTTCATTTTTTTTTATTTTAATAAAGTATTTTAATTTATCATCTCATATATCCTGCTTAGACGGTTTTAGTTTATCATTAGTTTATCAACGCCTTGTAAATCTGCATTTCCTTATCTATGCCAACGACCTGTCGCCTGGTAAGAGCATTTGCAAGACGTATTCATGTACTCAAGGTGTTCCTGTTCCTTTCATTTATTAGAAAATTTTATTAAAATATTGGATCTCTTCCTTCACGGCACTGACGAAATCTTTTTTAACTAAACATTGCCAAATCAGGTCTAGCAAACTGAAAGGCTCTTCCAGTCATTTCATTTATTGGTTCTAATACTACGCATTCTTTATCTGACTTTCGAACATCACATCAATACCATTTGCCCAACCATTTATTAACTGCCTCATATTTTTCGAAAATTTGGCGTTTTGTTTTCTTCCACGTCCCGAGGTTTCTCTGCTATCTCTTGTGGTACGCGAGATTCGCTGTTTACCAAGAATTATGGAGCTCAGCTGACGTCATCACGCTCAGGCCTGTAATTGCTGCCCTGGAGAAGCTGACTAGGTTCATGAGTTAATAAGAGTAGAACACTTAGATCCATTTTTCAAGATGTGGCGCATTCTTGTCGTCTAAACTACCGAAAACAATCGTTTTTCTTTCCGCTCTTTCACAAGGTTGTTTATAACATATTTCCTCCCCTTTATTATACCTCTGTCATTCGTATGAAATTCTTACGGTTCTTTCAGAGAAGGCTAACGCCAAATGACACAAATTCAAGATTCGTGGGTTAAATTTATAGAACTTCACTGATGGCTGTGTCAGAAGCATATCGTACATCATTTTCAAAAGGAAAATTTTTGAATATTGTTACAGGATACATGTTGTCCTAGGTCACTTTACTAACTTTGTGAGAAAGCATCATCCTTTTGGTCTATTCATTTTTGTTTTAAATACGAGGGTTATACGGAAAGTAATGCAAAAGTGGGCATACCTTTTCTATTAACTGACAGGGGTCGTTCAAATTGTACGTGTTGGTAGAGTAACTCTTCCTCTCTAAAAAGGTATAACTCAACATAGTCTCCATCACAAGCGACGCATTTGCGCCATCGTTGAACCCAACCCTTGAATCCTCTTTAAAAAAATTCAGGTGTGGACTGCTTAAAATTAAGGTGGGACAGCCACGTCCACCTCGTCTGTGTCATCAAACCGCTATCTCCGGACGGAGACTGTCCTTTATTGGACCGAACATGTGGAAGTCAGAGGGCGCCAGATCTGGGTTGTACGTTGGATAGGGTACCACCGACCATCCTAAATTTCTGATCGCATGATTTGTTGCCAATGATGTGTGTGGTCTCGCATTAGCATGGTGAATGTGGATCCTTTTCAGATTCTTGTTCCGTCTATTCCTCATTATGGCTTCTATAAGCTTCTTGAGTGTCTTAATGTACCGCTCTCTGGTCACGGTACGACCACGTTCCAGAAAATCAAGGAGTATGACACCTCTGTCATCCCAAAAAAACAGTTACTATGACTTTCTGTGCTGATCGCTGGCTCTTGAACTTCTTAGGCCTTGGTGAAGAGGTGTGACGCCATTCCATGGATTGATTCTTCGTTTTCGGGTCGTAACGATACGCCCACGTTTCATCCCCTGTCACCATATCGAAAAAAAAAACGTGTCTTCATTTGCTTCAAACGCTTAGAGCAGACTTTCACCTCTTTCTCCTTCAAATCGGGTGTCAACTGCCGAGGTACCCACTTTGCATACACTTTTCGATACCCTAAGTCTTCCACCATCTTCTGTGTGGCATTGGGACCTCAGTCCAGTTGTGCAACAAGCTCACGGATTGTGACTCGTCTCTCCGCGCGAATCAATTCATTCACGCGCTGACGATTCCTGTCAGTGGTCTCAGATGTTGGTCTCCCACTGCGTGGTTTGTCTTCAATGCTGGTTTCCCCTTCTTTAAGCTTCGCCATCAATCTGTGCACGTTGCTGTTGTCAGTGGTGTCATCTCCGTAAACATTCTGTAGCCTTCTATGAATGTCGGACAGCCTGCACCCTTCCTTCATCAAGAACTCAATGACGGCACGTTGCTTCTGCTTGGAATTCATTATTTACCTGCAATGAAAAAGAAGGGTTGCTATACAGGAAGAGTTACTCTACTAACATGTGCAATTTGAACGATATCTGTCAGTTAATAAAAATGTTATGCCCACTTTTGCATTACTTTCGGTACAACCCTCGTACTTTTACTGCCCTTTGTGCCAGGTAGCTCATACGCTGTCTTCTTGTAGTATAGTCTTTTTTGACTTTTTAACCGGCTGAACCAAGTTAACTTGGGTTAGCAAAATCCGCTTAAATCAGCTCGAACGAACGTAATCGCTGTCTAAGGAGTGGGCTGAATGCGGCTGGAAAGAGTGAGCCTGCGCTTAAGAAAGCATTGCTTTCCCTTAGCTTTGTTATTCAAAGCAGTCATTTAGCGGGGGATGATTGAAACAAATCGTTTGTGACTGATTACTTGCTAAAAGGGTTGTAACAGTGTCGACAAACTGTTTGAGTCACTGTTTTCTACCCAGTAGCACGATGCTCGTGTCAGGGGGACTAACCCTTCCCCATCATGCCTTCGGTTGTAGAGCTGAGAATAGAGGACTACAAGGGAGCGCTTTTCACCATTAACAGGTTTATAGTCGGAACTGCTGAAATGAGAGGGGAAAGGGAATTACCTTGCCGTAGCTTTTAAAAACACCCAGCAGCTATGTAAACATTCCTGCTTGGGGAGCGCTGAAAATTTTGGGCACTATTTGGTTCACGTACATCTGCCGCTTCAACTCTTCTTACTGCGAGAAAAATGAGCATATAGCAACTAAAACATACAGAAAGTGTCAACATTTAGCATAAGCACTTTGTGCCATCCCGGTGGCAGAGTGGTAAGAGGTGCTGGCTTCTAACTTTTTTTTTGAGATAGGTCCAGTTCGAATTCCGAGAGACGCGGAATACTTGGTTTTGTCTGACTGACTCAGCTAGGCATTTTCATGTAGGAATTCCGTCCACAGAGAAGGTTTAGGCCCAAACCACCTACAGCGCGTCCGCCTTTTGGGCAAGGCACAGAAACAGTGAGAGCAAGCACAGTGGATGGCGCCACCGTACAAGTACGATGTTGCTCATAGAGGGGTTAAAGAGAGTCAAGGGGGGGGGGGGATTAGGAATGGATACCCAACGTAACCAGGTGGCCCAACCTTGGGGCCGTCATTTAACGTACTCGTCCGATGCGCAGCGGATATTCAGCGATTTTTAGCAAATCACACCACCTCTGGAAGATCAGCGCAGGCTTGAACCTGGGGACCTTCCACCAGTAGTCTTGGGTTGTGGAGCTCGCTAACCACTAAGCAATCCGCGGCTCAGCATTGTCTCTCTTCCTCACCTAGAACCAACCGCCCCAAATCACGGACGTAAGACTAGCCTCTTGAGTTGCTCAGGGTAGTCGCGAAAAATAAGCATTCTGTTTCATCTGCTCTCACGCTTTGTTATTATTATCCGTGGCTCCTAATTGTTTAAAATTAAAACCGCAGAAATGTGATGAATAGTAAAATGACTGAAAACTTACCTGAAATTTTAGAATAAAATGTGATGAAAAGTAAATTGAGTGAAAACTTACCTGAAAAGTTACAATAAAAATAGCAACGTTTCTCACAATAAAATGCTTATTATACATCAACTATAGCTTCGCAGAGTGTTTGGCTCGGGATTATCAGGACGAATGGAATGAATAGTCGATGTATAATAAGCACTTTATTGTGAGAAACGTTGCTATTTTTATTCTATTTTAACACCACAAGCTTAGTAGTCATAAATTACATTACCTGAAAAGTGTTTTTAAAAGAACTATCCTTCTAGCGTCTAGTAAATGCTGTACCCAGATTTTGTTACCTCTTGTGTAGAATGAAATATTGTGTCTGTCGAGGAAGTCTAATTGTTTGCCTATGACGTTGGAAGTTAGAACTAAATAACCAAAGCATTCAAAGATTGTTGTCGATATTTCTGAGAATTTCGCTCCACATCTCGATTTCCTTCGTCAGCACGGTTATATTTTGAGCACTGGAAAAATAATACGCGAACGTTTGGAGGGTAACAGAATGAAGCTGAAATCCGATTCCTTAGAAAACTTGCTACGTAGTTTGTTGTCTTACTATTGATCATACGCTGCTCCGGTGTCCGAGTGGTACAAAGCATTGGCTTCCAATCATTCGTCCGAGATGGATCCGAGCCCAAATTCCGTGTGAGGCACGGATGGCGTGCACGGCATTGGCTTTCTCCCTCCCTGGAACACTGGCCCCAAATTAGGGGCGAACGATTATTTATAGACCATTGAGCTGCTCACGGTGGTCATTGAAACGAAACAAATTATCGCACTATTTATAAATACCAAGGGGCTTGTGTATCCTGTCAGCATTTTTCAGAGACTAAATGAAGTACAGGGTGATTAGAAAGTTTGGTGCAAAAGTAAAATGTGATTAAAAAAGATCTATGGGTCGGAGAGACATGTGGTTTGCAGATTAATGTTCACCGAGGTACGGGATTTTGTCTGGCACCAAGAAAATAAATAGTTCAAAATCTCGACAATAGAGGGCGCTGCTGAAGAGAATGCCACATAAATGACGTTTGCACAATACTCGCACAAAGCAACGGTAAGGTGAGACATAAAAACCATTGCGGAGAAATGCAGTCACATTTTCAATGTGCGAAAATAATAAAGGTTCGTGCTGTCATTCTGATTGAAAACCACACGGTTTTATTAAGCTAATGATTTGCATATAACGTGAAATCAGGCGTGCACGTGTAGCGCTGATCGTCTATTGAGCAGGTATAGTGCACACGAATGGCCTCCTGATCTCCAGATCTCACGCCCGCTGATTTCTGCTTGTGGGGCTACTTGAAATCCTGTGTCTACAGAGGTAATCCCCAGACCTTACCATCGTTGAAAGATGCCATACGGCAGGAGGTATCAGCCATTCCCGTTGACATGTTGTTCCAGGCTGCATCAGGCGTAATACCACGACTGCACGCAATACAGGCGTGGTGTTACGCCTAATACAGTATTTTTTTTTTGTGTGTGTAGGTGGACACGTTGAGCACTTGCATCTGTAGATCATGCTGAAAGTTTCGCTAATTTAACGTAGATCTCATTTCACAATTCTCACCTCTCGTTGTTTTCTCTGCAGCAGCACCCTCTATTGTCGAGATTTTGAACTATTTTTTTTTCTTGATGCCATACAAAATCTCGTACCTCTGTGAACATTAATCTGCAAACCGCATGTTTCTCCGACCCATAGATCTTTTTTAATCGCATTTTACTGTTGCACCGAACTTTTGAATCACCCTGTATTTCTGATTTTTACAAAGGATATAGTTAAATGCTTTTGAAGTGAAAGGCAGCGTTTTGTCCTGATCACGTACAGCCTTCCCATTTTGAGTGATTTTTTCACTGGAAGCAGTTTTGAATTTGTTGAAGATTTTGAAATTAAATTGAAAAAAAAATCTCTGCTACCTAAATGTAATTTCTTAGAATATTTTCCTTCACGATGGTGATAATAACTAAGGTCAAAACTCTTGCTGTAGTAAATAAGTCATGTTGAACTTTTCGCTCAGTTAGACGAAATTCTTGGGGAATAAAATTTGAGAACCTTGCCTGGACTGAAAAGACACGAAATACTTATCTGTTTTCACTTGATCCCAAATAAATAGCCTCTACAGCAAAAAATATTGAAAAACGAACAGTCGCGTATATAAGAAATGGGTTTATTTTGAGAATAAACAGGATAACATTCTTAAGGAAAAGGCGTAGGACGTAACACGTACGCAAGAACTACTTTAGTGTGTTACGCAAGAACTACTTTAGTATTCTCTCTGTCTCCTGACAAAAGGAACTGGCATATAAATAAATGCAGCAAGATGATATCAATCTATCAAACAGATTATCACTTCAAATAAGTTAAAACAACAGCGAATATTTTTTTTATCATTTTCTATAACATGCAATGAAATTTTCTCCCTGCTGTTAGATTTGATTTACTCTTCTTTTTAAATATTTTTCTACTGATTTAACGAACCGCATGAGAACCGATGGTAGACAGAGTAGATCAACCCTAATTTAGGGCTGCTAGTTCCAAAGCCGCGAACAAAAGAACAAGTTGAGTGTTCGAACCTTGACCTTTAGCATATTAAACTAGTGTCGTTTAACCACTTTTCAGCGGGTTGGGAGTTCTTATTTTGGCATTAAATTAACGATGTGAGATATGTTCATCTAGGGAAATTCTGAATTGTCCTTTGCATATTTAGCGTCCCTCTTGCATCTTTAGATAACAATAACTTCTGATAAAGACACGTGCTCAGTAAATTCATTAGGAGTTAATAAACACAGACTCTTTGGGGGAAAGAAGAAGGCATATCTCATTGTAAGAACATATACATTATTTTCCCTTTCACTTAGCCATGTAACTACGCTTGCGCATGTAGCCAGTTTTAACTTTGGTTGTTACAAATTCTGAGAACAGCACTTGCAGTTTACTTAGTTCATAAAATAACGAAAACTCTCGTTTTTATTACTGGTTTATCTGCAAAAACAAAATTTCTGCGCATTTATTTCAAGGAGTTAATCCCGACCAATATGTCAGTTGTCCCATTATCACCTTAAAAGCCTCAGAAGTGCTTTGTTCTCATTTTTAGCGCTTTAAACTCCGCGACGTATTCTTCTTTCCACCTTCTGCTAATGATTCTCCTAGGTGAAATATACATCACGAAAGGATTGAAAACTTAGAAATGTTGTAAAACAACCTTCGTGGAATAAATAAACGACAGCGAGTTGCGTAAGTAACTTCCAGAAAGATTAGCCTAATAAATTATCCTTTAAATTGTATTTGCAGTTTTAGATACTTGCATGCATTCTGTCCCTTGGGAACCTCCTGATCTATTTATCTTATTTAATGTTGCTAGAGAAAACTGAAATGGTCAATTAGGATTAGATGGATTCACATGAGTACTTTTACTGTACCTGAATAAAAAGAAATTTATAATGATTTTGACGATAGCTAAAGAGGGTGAAATTTCTATCTCAGGACCGGGGTTACAACAGAGTATAGGCATTTTTAAAATCTCTTTTCTACATGCGTGGACTAAGGAGACCTAGCCCATAGAGAAAAGAGTGTTCAAATTAATTACCATCCAAAACAAAAAAAAAAAAAAAAAAAAAAGAAAGAAAATTTAATCATAAATCTCGGACTTTAGACTTTTAGTGATCGAAAGAAAAGTGAAATTCATATTTTCCGCAGAACAAGCAGGATTCTTAAAAAATAAGAGCACAATATTCACTATTCAAATTTTAACCGAAAAATTCACGGAACATAACAAAATCATTGCCGTCCCGGTGGAGCAGTGGTCTGGTTTCTGATCATTCATCCCAGAGTGGCACTGTTCGAATCCCGTGAGGCATGGATAGTGTGTCTATTTTATGGAACTGGCTCTCTCCCTTCCACGAAGCCAGTGGCCCTAAGTTAGGGACGGGAGACTGCTTATAGCCCATCGAGATGCTAAAGGTGGTCGTTAAACCCTCAAAAAAAAAATCATTTACATGAATTTTACTGGTATACGAAACGCTTTTGACTCCGTATGGCATTTCGGAACGTATTTGTCGCTATGGCATAGAGAATAAGATAGTTGGACTTAGTATATACCTGTACTCTTCCTCTAAACTTTTAATTGATATTAATGGTAGCTAAATAATAACGAATTAATAACGAGGAACTATACAGCAACTATGCAGAAAATAGTATAGCTCTACTAGTAATACGAATTTTTGGCGTAGAATAAAAATCAGTTTTTCAAGCTTTCGCACATCAACCAGATGGCGTTTTCCTGGAAGTTGGACAGAAACTGCAATCTGTATAACAGAACGCTTCAATTTGAAGGCGGTGATTTGACTTGACAATAAATAGATACGACGTAATATTCATCTAAAGACACGAGGCGTGACGTTGGTTGTGCACGCGGTATCCTGGTAGGAAAAAGCGTTACTTGAAGAACTGGTTCCAAGTTCGTGGCAACTCCAGAAAGACGCTATCATTGCAAGCGTCACTGTTCGTAATGATCTCCAAGGTTTCTCGAATGGATGTTGATTTAGGAGTAGAGTAGGTAGCTAATTTATTTATATCATCCCATATAGGGGTAGTGGACTCGAATTTAACTTCTCTGTATAGGACCATAGTTACTTTGTCTATTTTGTGTCCCTTTTATGTTCGTTGACTCTGATTCTAAACGAAGGGACATAAAATACGGTAAAGTAACTACGGCCCTATTCACAGAAGTCAAATTCAGGTCCACGACTCCTACATGTTATGATATAAAGAAATTTGCTACCTACTCTAATCCTGAATGTACAGCCATTTGAGAAATCTTGGAGATCATTACGAACAGTGACGTTTGCAATGATAGTGTCTCTCTGGAGTTGCTACGAATTTGGAACCAGTTATTCAAGCAACGCCTTTTTCCTACCAGGATATTGCGTGCACAACCAACGTGATGCCTCGTGTCTTTAAATGAATATTACGTCGTATCTATTTATTGTCAAGTCAAATCGCTACGTACAAATTGAAGCGTTCTATTAGTCAGATTGCAGTTTCTGTCTAACTTCCTTGTAAAACATCTGGTTGATGTGCAAAAGCCTGGAAAACTGAATTTATTCTACGCCAATAAACTTGGATTACTGGATAGTTATACTATTTTCTTAATGTATTTCATTAAAATGGAACGTCGAGTCCAACAGGGTTGTACTTTGTCATCCACTCTCTCGAACTGCTCTTTGGCATTTTCAATAAATCCAGCACATGAAAGCTTCAGTTGTGAAGTTTCCTTGGCGTAAAAAACTTGGAATTTAACGTTGTTTTAATTACCGAAAACTGAGGCGAGTTATAAAATATTACTGCTAGAATTTGGACTGATTATCAAAACACATAAGTATAAATCTCCAATCACTGACAATGAAACATTTTTAACTTCAATCAGTGATGAAGTTTTAGAAGAGGATAAAGTTTTCTATCTTGGATGCATTATTCTTTCCAAAGATGGAATTTAAAGACACGACATTAGAGCACGAATTACTGAAACAACTACAGCTCTTCAAATGCTTAACGCACACTCGATAAACGATAAAATATTAATAAGAACTGGAATACGACAAATCGGCATTCTGATGAATTCAGTAAACTTTTATGAAAATGAAGGATATATATCCTTCTGAAAGAAGACAACAAACATCTCTGGCTTTCAAAATGAAATGCAGCGGAAGAACTTCCATTGAACGATCACGTGACAAAAGAGGAAATGTGGGAAAGAATAAAATATTTCATCAGGAAAAAGACAAATATAATTAAAAAAATTAAGAATCACATCAGGTGGAATAGATAAGCAAGCACTTCAAAACCTCACTGCTAGTCGAAGCCGAAGAGTACGAATCTCACTGGCTGGCATCAGGAAGTGGTAGGGAACAGCATCTTCGAATTCTCTTTAAGATGCCGGAATGAAAGTGAAGAAAGAGATTTAACGAGCTGTGCTTGTTATGAGGTACTCAACTGTCCAAGCAGGACTGACAGATGATGATGACATTAATAAAATGTGAAGTATCTAATAACTCAAACACCAATTCTGCTTTACTCATTTTTAAAGAAAATCTTTTGTCGAACTATAATTTAACTACTAAGCGGCAGCTCCTATTTCATAATACACACAAACTTAGTTTCATATATATATATATGTCGATAAATATGAGCGTTTCAGACGTAATATCTAATCTTTTTTAATAGCAAATTTTTAAGGAAATCATTTGAAAAGTTATTTACGAAAAATAAATCTGGGAAACACATACCTATTCTGTTCGACTCATAAGAGAAATCAAAGAATTTTCTAAACTTGGTGTACTTGGAGGATCAGGCCAAATGGGCAATAAGGAGTAATTTGAAGCACTGGCCTATATGACTTGAAGAAATCTAAATAGTTTCATACAGAGAACTGACGCGGATTAGGAACATCAAACAGAAGTCATCGCTCTTTCCAGGTTTTTAAGTGACTCACGGAAAAATTCTCATTGGCCGCCACCGGGAATCGAATCCAGGGTCTTCCAGTTACGAGCCGGACATGCTTCGAGGCCACTGGGGTGCAGTGGAAGCATGTCCGGCGCGTAACTGGAAGACCCTGGGTTCGATTCACGGTGGCGGCCAATGAGAATGTTTCCGTGAGTCACTTAAAAACGTGGAAAGAGCGATGACTTCTGTTTGATCTAAATAGTTTGTCAGCAAAATTTAGGTGACTTGGTAATTATTTAGACAAGAAATAGCAAACTAATTAGTGTAATGCTGGGTTCTCAATTTCTCTAAAAATAATTAAAAGTGACGTCAAAATAGTAGATCAAAACCCTAATCTCGATTATTGCAACATTAGAAAAGCTACAAGCAGGAAGGCCACACAAATAAAAATATAAAATTAAATTATATTTATTAAATAAAAGTAGATCTGTTCCTGTAAAAGAGCAAGTGAATGCACATGAACGAATTTTATAGCCCTCAACCACAAACCGAAGTTTATTTTTTTTAAATCGTGCGCATTATCCCGCTGTCAAATTATTTTGTTTCTATTTTAGCTTTAATTTCCATCGCGCAGTGCCATTCCTGTATCATGGAATTGCATCATTTCTGACGCACAGCGTTGTATCACTTATTTCTCACGCAGAGTACCATCTTCTTTCGCTACCAGCAACACATGACAATGTTCTGTACTTCTGTGAAATTGAAGATTGTTTTTAGCGTTTCAATATCTAGGAAGGATGATCAATACGACGAATGTGGAGTTTTAATGAATGGCGAAATGAGAAATGGGTCGAAGTCGAAAATTATGCGAAGGCTTTTGATTGAATGCAAAAAGAGACGATGTTTTCCTTTTCAAGAAATCCTGATTGAAACTTTTTTCATCCAGCATCGGACTACAATGTATATGAAAGACAACCTCAAAGACAAGTCGTTCGTATTCTGTCACTTTCCCAACTTTTGGTTTTCTGAAAAAGACGCCCACGGGATGAAAATAACCGAAATATTCCCGCAGATATACACAGTGCGTCAAAGAATTTTTAAGACTGGAGCTAGATTTCAGCCTACGGTGGCGCCACCAGTGTAATCGCGAATGCATTATAAACCGTGACCATCTGCTTGCTTTCCGCCAAAAGTACTGCGCAGTTGTTAAAGTAACTCAAACGAAACGGACGTTCATCAGAGAAGTAAAATTTTTTTCATGTTGAATTATTAAGATGGAACAAAGGGCTGTTATTAAATTTAACGCAAAACTTGGTAAAAGTGCTTCGGAAACGCACCAAATGATGAAACAAGTTTACGGTGAGTTTTGTTTAAGTAGATCAAATGTTCTCCTGTGGCACAAACGTTTTTTGGACGGAAGAGAGACGCTAGAAGATGATAAGCATACCGGAAGACCAAGTTCATCTAGGACACCTGAGATTATTGTAAAAGTGCGTGATTTCGTGGCAAACAATCGATGTGCGTCACTAAGAATGATGGAAGAGTCTTTAAATATTGTGACGTACCTGCCAGCAGGACGCACACGACACAAAGGCAGATAGCAATCAGAATGAACGTCTGCGTAGCTCAGTTGGTAGAGCGACTTGTTCCGGAATAAGCGGACTCGGGTTCGAATCCCGGCGTAGACCAAAAATGACGGAGAAATCCGCGTTTTTGCCTTCATCATTTCTCTTCCATGCATTCTTATTTTTTTTTATATTTTTCCGATCATGTTCCTCTTTTTTAAATACTATATTCGGTAATAATGAAAGAAAGCGACTTCGTGTAGTTAATTTTTTCTAGTCAAGTGCACGTTTTCATATTTCTAAGAGTCTCGCCTTCAACTAGTCAGTAGAGCAACCATTCTCCCTTTCTCCTTTTTAAAGCGAAATTAAATTTCAAAACTGGCGCATAATCTGTACGTGATGGAATCTGAGCCATTTCTGCGACCAGCAAAATTGTTTTCACACCAGAGTGAACAACGCGGTGATGATTTATGATATTCCATTTTGATTGAAACGTATTTTTCTATTCTTTAGTCGCTTCTTGTTGCAAAAACCATTTTTAAATTTTTTTAAAGCAAAATTAATGTTTAAAACCGCTACTCTGCAGCGAAAACGAATTTACAGGGAATGGAAGACGGCGACGGAGAGTTGAAATTCCGATTCCTTACTTTAAATTTTTTCTAAACGAAAGGAAATATGCTTGCTCTTTTTGTCAATTGATACAGCAAAAAGTTCGCTAAGCAATGGAAAACCCTGCATTTTCAGAGAAATTAAAATTTAAGAAGCGATAATGCAATTTTGTTGGTAAAATCAAATATGACAGGTGTAATACATGTTTTTCACAAAAATATGATAACTTTTGGTAAGAGACAAATGTGCAACTACATTGGCTCTCAACAAAGTCATAAAGAAAATCAGTGTCTCTAAATATATTCAGAAAGTCGCTGTTTTTTTTTTAAATCAGAAACTGTTAAAACAAAAAAAAATCGGAAAGATGTGCCATTTTTAAACAATGCAGAAGCATAAAATCTTATTCATAATGGTTGAAGATACACTGAAGTGCCAGAAAAACGGGTACACCAATTTTTCTGGCACTTCAGTGTATGTGTCAGTGTATGTCATGCGCACATAGCGATGGCCACTCACAAACGTTTGTAGACGTACCAGGGGTCCCAGTGAAGTTCAGCTAAACACACCCCATACCATTACGGACCCACCACTAGCCGGCACAATTCCCTGTTGACAGGCGGGATCCATGGCTTCATGGGGTTTGCGCCACACACGAATCCTTCCATCTGCCCGATACAGTTGGAAACGCGACTCGTCAGACCAGGCTACTTGTTTCCAGTCACCAAGTGTCCAGTGGCGGTGTTGCCATGCCCAAGCGAGGCGCATAGCTCTGTGTCGTGCACCCATCAAGGGGACACGAGTTGGGCGTCGGCTCCCAAAGCCCATATTATGCAGGGTACGTTGCACAGTCCGGACGCTGATGCTTGTTGAGGCTCCAGCATTGAATTCCGATGCTACCTGCGAGAATGTCGCGTGAAACTATTCTTGACAGCCGACGATGGTCACGTTCACCCAATGTCTGTTTACGGCCACACTGTTATCGTAGGTTGGAGGTTTTGCCGGAATTCTTGTAGCCACGGTACACCCTTGCAATGGTCGTCCGTGAAAATCCGAACTCCGTTTCTACCTCCGAAATACTATGGCCCATCTCACGAGCGCCAACTATAACACCGCGTTGAAAATCACTTAAATCGTTATTACTTGTCATTCTCATGCCGAAAACAGCTCTGACAGCTGGCAAGGATGTCTATCGCTTTATATACGCACTGGCGGACGGAACCGAGTACGCGCATAGGTGACGTTGCTATGTATTTTGCATAAGCTCGTCTGTACCAGTTTTTCTGGCACTTCAGTGCATATGTATGCGTATATAAATTACTACATGCATGTACACAGAGTTAGCTGTGCATTAGGAACATCCCCCGTTATATATATTCGGAGCGATAAAGAGGTATCACGTAATATTAACGTTACGTGAGGCTACCATACATTGTGCACACTTATCCTTTGAACGTATTCAGCAAACGTTTGAAACGTGGTGACGTAGCCCAATTTGTCTGCGGCCAGATAGTTGGGGCTCGGAAGGCCGGTGCCAGTATTTCCGAGACAGCCGCACTTGTTGGCTGCTTCCGTACTACTGTGTCAAGGGTGTACCAGGACTGGATTAACTATACAAAGACATTCAGCATAAGGGCTCACACTGGTCAGCCACGCGCGGTTGATCTGAGAGGTGAGCGTCGGGTGTCACGACTAGTATCTCAGCTGCAATGTGCAACAGTCATCCAACTCACCCACCAGAACAACAGTGGTGCAGTTCGACCTATTTCCACATGCACCATGCGCCGTACGTTGTTATGCATGGATTTCCACAGCCGGAGACCATAGAGGGTACTCATGATGACGCCCAGTCATCGCAAATAACACCTCGCATTGGCCAAGGAACTTCAGCAATACACCGTTGACAGATGGAAGGTCGTCTGGAGTGATGAGTCTCGTTTCTTTCTGCACAATGGTGATGATGGCTGCGTTCGCATATGACGGAACCAGCATGATGCTCTCTCCCCTGGTTGCACGATTGGGGTTCAGTAGGCCGGTGGAGGTAGTGTTCCGGTCTAGGAGCATTTTCCTGGAAAGCCCTAGATCCGTTGGTTATCATTCCACAAACACTTAATGGTGGACGCTACAGAGACTTGTTAGTCGACCATATTCATCCGTATCTGCAAGAGGTTTACCTAGATCACAGTGCCATCTTTCAACAGAAAAACGCACCATGTCATCGGACTCGTATAACTATTAAATGGGTGGAGGAACACGACAACGAATTCACCACATTGCCTTGGCCCCCAAACTCTCCTGATTATAACCCAGTTGAACATTTGCGAGATATGCTAGAACGGGGTGTGTGAACTGCTGATCCTCCTTCACGGAATGAGGGTAAACTAACGCAGCTGCTGCAGAGAACACGGGTCAAGTTACGCATTAAGGATTGTGAAAACACAAGTTTGTCCGCTACGAACATCGAGTCCGTGTCCCCTCACTCCGGAGTAAGACGCTCTTCCAACTGAGCTACGCAGGCAGAATGTCTCGCTGCAGATTTGTCGTCTTGACGCATGTTTTCACCTCTGTAATACGTCACAGGATGTTCGACACATTGTAGAATCTGTTCCTATGTGTCTGAGAGCCGTGATAACACAGAAAGGTGAAACAACGCGTTATTAGGTAGGTGTTCCTAATACGAAGCTAACTCAGTGTATAATGCATGTAGTAATTTATAAGTCATGCAGTAATTTATTTTTCCTCGTTTGTTCCTGTTTTTCAGTTCACTTTTACAATCACCCCAAAAACAAGCAAAACTTCCGTTTTCTATTTGCTTTTTACAAAGCGTTTCTTGGCTTCTTTTGAAAATACACTGAAGTAGAAGAGTACCTACAGATATGCATTGTACTCAGAATCCATCTGAATGAAACACCTTAAGGTGCCACTGTCGTAATTCATTCCGTTAACACAGTAATTTATTTTTCATGAATGCTACGATTACATACATGTTAGGCACAATTTCAGGTTACTTGAGCACGTGAAGTTTAGGGTTTTAACTGCTTAAGTTGAATTTTGCTTCAGTATGCGAGAATATATGAAGGCTTTCCGGTTGTACACTGAGAAAAACGTTTTGTTAATTCAACAAAAAACTTTGTCGATATACAATCAACAAAAAATTTTGTTGTATTTGCAAAATTATTTTTTTGAAAATTATTGTTGATTTAACAAAATTTATTGTTATCACGACAAAACGTTTTGTTCATTTAACAAAATGATTAGGTCGATTTTTGAGAATTTGTTTGATCCAACAAAATATACGACAAAATGTTTTGTTGCTGCAACAAAACATATTGTTATAGCAACAAAACTTATTGTGTCACGATAACAATGTGTTTTCTGGGATCAATGAAATTCTCAAAAACTGACCTAATCATTTTGTTAAAATGAACAAAACGTTTTGTCGTGATAACAATAAATTTTGTTAAATCAACAATAAGTTTCAACAAAATAATTTTGCAAATTCAACAAAAAAATTTGTTGACCGTTTTTCTCAGTGCATATGGCTCCATTTTTGTTGGTTTCGAGGTTTAACGACCACCATGAGCACATAAGAATTTTTTAAGAGATCTCCCGGCTCAAATTTTGGGCCACTCCCTTCAGGGAATAGATACAGCCAGCGTAGTACTAAAATTTCAAACTGTTCAAATTTTGTTCGGAATACAAGTTGTAAAACAATATGAAATCCACGACACTCAGAATGTCGTAGGTATTATTCCATTCTTTCATAAAAAAAAAGTAGACTCACAGATCATCACCATGACGTGAAAACGACATTTAAAGTCGGAAAATTGAAATACATGACAATCATTTTGCATATACTCCACATAAAAAAACTTAGATTAATACTTGGAAAGAAGTCTCTTGAGAATTTTGTATACTATACTCGAGGCATTCTTAACTTGACTATGAGCTGGAAGCTGAAAACACCGATTCACTGAAAAGATGTCATGTTTCTCAGTATTTCTCGGCACTAATGAGGGAAGTGTGCCACACTGATTGAAGGCAGAACAAAAGTAAACTTTGCGATCATTATGCTGTTAGCAATTTATTCCCCAGGAAGAAAGGAGTAGTGCTAAGCACCCCGAAACACTTGGCTGTCGGCTTACCTCAAACGCACATGACCGGCAGACACAAATGGCAATGACATTGCCAAAACGAGACCAAAACTAAGTTCATAATTTTGTTAACGTACGTACTTACGCACAACGTGTAGAACAACTATTATGTGCTTTTTATCCACACTTCAAGCTCGAATACGAGCTTTTAGACTGAAACTATATTCTGCAGCGGAAGTATGCACTCTGTAGCTTCAACTCCATAATCATGTTAGCTTTGTCGCGAGTATAGTAGTAAGACGCTCATTTGGTTCAAGTCCCGAATGAGGCAAGGGCGATGCGCTTGCTTTACGGCACCGGCTCTCTCCCCTCCCCGGAAACAGCGGCTCTAAATTAGGGAAGGGCGACTGCACGCAGCCCCCCTCCCGAAGTACACTGACGAAAAAAAATCCCAACACCAAGAATGGGTTGTGTTAGATAAACGACAGTTGGTAGGCGGTGAGAGTACATCTGTAAGATGACGTCTATGCAAATTTCGCGCTCGGCGCATACGTGTGGCGCTAGTAGCGTCCCTCGGAACATGCAAAGCAGGTTTGCTGTAAATAGGCGCTGTAACGTTCGTGAGCGTTAGTTATCGTTGAGATTCGACGTAGTGTGTTGATGTTAGTCAAGAATGCCTTTAAGAAGACGAAGAAGCCATTATCAACAGCTCACGGAGTTTGAACGAGGTCGTGTAATAGAGAAGGTGGATTTTCTTTCCGCAATATTGCAGAACGACTTAGCAGGAATGTAGCCACTGTGCATGATTGTTGGCAGCGGTGGTCAAGGGAAGGTACTGTCTCAAGAAGACCGGGTTCCGGCCGGCCACGTGGCACTACTGAGAGGGAAGACCGCCGTGCACTGCGTATGGCCGTGGCGCATCGTACCGCGTCTGCGGCAGCAATTCGAGCTGCAGTTGCCACCACAGTGACACAACGAACTGTTACAAATCGGTTACTTGAAGGCCAGCTCCGAGCCAGACGCCCTGTAGCGTGCATTCCACTTACTCCAAACCACTGCCGTTTGCGACGTCAGTGGTGTCAAGCTAGAGCTCATTGGAGGACGGAGTAGAGATCTGTTGTGTTTTCTGATGAAAGCCGGTTCTGCATGGGTGCCAGTGATGGCCGTGTGTTGGTTAGGAGGCCAGGTGAGCGCCTGCAACCAACCTGTCTGCGGCCGAGACACACTGGACCTACACCTGTAGTTATGGTCTGGCGAGCAATTTCCTATGACAGCAGGAGCACTCTCGTGGTTATCCCACGCACCCTGACGGCACAGTTGTACGTCAATCTGGTGATTCAACCTGTTGTGCTGCCATTCATGAACAGCATTCCAGGGGGTGTTTTCCAACAGGATAACGCTCGCCCGCATACCGCTGCTGTAACCCAACATGCTCTACAGAGTGTCGACATGTTGCCGTGGCCTGCTAGATCATCAGATCTTTCACCAATCGAGCACGTATGGGACATCATTGGACGACAACTCCAGCGTCACCCCCAACCAGCATTAACCGTCCCTGTATTGACCGACCAAGTGCAACAGGCATGGAACTCTATCCCACAAACTGACATCCAGCACCTGTACGACACAATGCATGAACGTTTGCGTGCTTGCATTCAACATTCTGGCGGTTACACCGGTTATTAATGTACCAGCATTTCACATTTAAAATGTCTCTTCTCGCGCTCACAATAAGCTGTGATCTTGAAACTTTAATCGATTAAATATGTTACCTATACAAATGTATTGCCGCCATTTCATTCCTCTACAACTATTTTTTCGTGGTGTGGGGATTTTTTTTTCCGTCAGTGTATTTTAGGCGTTGACTCAGAACATTCATGAAATTTATAAATCAATAGCAATTCAGCTGTATTTGTTTTCTTTCCACGAGATGGCTGATGGTGCTTCAGAGTAACTGTTTTGCTAATCACTTTAAAAATTAGCAAGAATGTTTATAAAAAAAAGGAAAAGGTTTGATAATTGGCTGCTGTGTGATTCTGTTCCTTCTGTTTGCCTTAAACATCTTCTTAACTTTTAATTTTTACAGCAAACATTTTTCTTCATTTCCTACTTCATAAAACGAATTTTCTTTCTTGTGATGCATAGGTATTGCTACTCGGTTTTTTTTCCCCAAAGCAAAAATCGCGAAGTAATATTTTTTCGTATCTCGGCTACATGCGGTCAAAGACAAATGATCAAAGATCCCTGAAGGAAAACTTTACGCGCACGAAACAAGAGTATCATGAATATTTTTAGCGTTTAATTATGTTAAATGGAATTATTGAGCAAAAACAATGTAATATACGTTTAAAAATGAAGGAATCCCCAGAAGGTATTTACAATCACAAATAAAATCACTAAGAAAGGATGCTCATTTGAATTGCAAAATACATCCGCAAAGTTATGAGTTTTTGGTGCTTCCGTTATTATAATTCAGAACCAGCTTTGCTTAGTGCTTTTGCTAAAAAATACTTCCATGGTTCATTTCACAAACAGTGAAACTAAAAATTAACTTCCATCTTTGCAGCCTAAACTTACAAATAATGGTGAAAACCCAGCAATCATCCTTGATTGAAAAGGAAACGGAAAAAGAATGTTAAAAATTTCAGCGTAAACGGAAAATTGTCTATTGAAATAAAAAACAAACTGCCTTCCTTTCTCTAATCAAGATTTATTTTACCACTCGTTTCTCGAGTTATTTTATTCGTCTTCTCAAGACATATAAAATTTAATAATCAAAGACTTGGTCTTCCTTTTTACTAACGAGGAAAATGTTTTCTACGTGGTCGGATTACTCGATCATTTAATGTTAAGAATTGATGTAAAAACAAATTTAGGAAAGGTTTATTCGGAATTTTGTCAAAGAAAGAAAAACTATTGCGTATGCTCCGGCATTTTATTTATCTTCCGAAGTTTCTTTACCGGTTTTCAGAGCACAGACGTTGTAATTATGGATCAGATTGTATTACATTTCATTAACGTGAAGGTTACGTGCTGTCTTGTTCGATTTTTCTAGAAAGTGATTACGCAATTTCATTAAATTCGTTCTTTCTATCATTTTAAATATGTTTGTTCAAACGACGAATCCTTGCATCAGCTGTTCTTTTTTTTTTCCGGAGTTTAACTATCACAGTGAGCAGCATTAAGCGCTGCAGGCAATCGTTCGTCCCTAATTAGTGCCAACTGTTTCCATGGAGGAGAGAGAGCCAGCGCTGTAGGGTAAACACACCATCATCCATGCCCCGCCTGGGATTCGGACCTGGACCCATCTCTGACGAAAGATTAAAAACAGGCGCTGATACCACTCGGCTACTGGGGTGGCTGACCTGGTGGTCTTTTTAGAAGTTTGTACAGGAACTAAGCAATAGCAACATTTCGACGGAAAATCTCAAATGCCATGTCAAAAACTTTAAATGATTAAATGACACTGCCTGTTGGTAAAAACAGTTTTGATCTGTATTTCAGGAAACTTCCCATACGGCACAAAACGTTTCAGATATGTATCAATTATGTGACAATCTCTCATTTTCGTTACACTTTCAGAGATATCTTTCATAAAACTATAACTGGCAGCTGCAGTAAGCCGCTTCGTTACCTGCGCCCCCTCCCGCCCCGCAGCTGCGGGGGCTGCAGTGGTGTTAGTTACGCCACTGAGCATCACAGGACAGATACTCCACCCGTGCAGTATCTATCGTAGTAATCGAATCCGGGACCATCCCGGACGACTAGCTAGTAATCAGCGCCTGTTCACTCGCCTGCTGGTAATCAGCGGCTGTTCACTCGCCTGTTCCACCCGTGCAGTATCTAACGTAGTAATCGAATCCGGGACCATCCCGGGCGACTAGCTAGTAATGAGCGCCTGTTCACTCGCCTACTGGTAATCAGCGGCTGTTCACTCGCCTGTTCCACTCGTGCAGTATCTATCGTAGTAATCGAATCCGAGACCATCCCGGGCGACTAGCTAGTAATCAGTGCCTATTGGATTGGATTTCACTTTTTCAAAACAATGGAATTAGAATCTTATGTGTGATTCAGTAGTATGAAATATCAATCACAGTTACGCATTTTGTATAGTTACTTTATCGGCTTTCAAACATAAAAAAAGGTAGTGTTTTCCTTCACTTAAAAATAAGTAAAATGACCCTAACGCCTGATTTATTCCCTGTGTCTATTTTATGTCATCTGCATTAGTTTTATTGTTTGCTTTTTTTATTCCTGTGATCACGTCCTTCAGGCATTGAATTCTTCACTTTTCTTATATATATATATATATATATATATATATATATATATATATACTCCGATGAGCCATTACATTATGACCACCTACGTAATAAGCTGTAGGGCCACCTTTAGCCCGCAAAACAGCTGCCACTCGGCGAGTCATCAATTCGGTGAGGTGGTGATAGGTATCCTGGGGTATCTCGTACCATAATGTCAACAACAGATCCTCCAGTTTCCGTACATTTCGGGGGATAGTGACTTAGCGCGAACCCGCTTTTCCAAGTCGAACCACAAATGTTCGATTGGGTTCATGTCAGGTGAATTTGGAGGCCAGGGCATTAACAGAAAGTCACCAGCATGTTCCTCGAACCACTACTTGACGATTCTGGCAGTGTGGCAGGGCTCATTATCCTGTTGGCCATCACCAGCAGGGAACACAGTTGCCGTGAATGGGTGAACGTGGTCCGCAACGATGTTCAGATACCTGACAGCTGTCAGGGATTGTGCTATTGGAATAATGGGGCCTAAAGTGCCCCAAGAAAACATCCCACACCATAACACCGCCGCCGCAGGCCTGTTTCCGCCCAACAGTGCATCCAGATGCCATAGCCTCTGTTGGTAATCGGCATATCCGCGCTCGGCCGTCTACGTGATGCACCAGGAATCTTGATTCGTCATACCAGGCCACTTTTTTCCAATCGTCCACGGTCCAATCTCGATGATCTTGGGCCCATTTGGTGCGTTGTTGGTGATGACGTGCAGTGAACATGGAAACCTGGCTGGGTCTTCGGCTGCACAGGATCATGCGCAGAAGGCTGCGATGAACTGTGTGCTGTGACACGTTGCCCTGAACACCATTGTTGTAGCTGCGAGTGATTTGTCGCACTGTGGCCCTGTGGTCGCTGTGAACAACTCGCGATAGTCACCGCTCCCCTCTGGCATCCATGAGCTGCGAACGAAACACGCCTGTACGGCGGTCCGTCGTTTTGCCATCTGTGCACCACTTTTGATACGTACTCACTACAGCGGCACGTGAACAACCCACAAGCCGTGCCATTTCCGAAATCGTAGTTCCGAGGCGCCGTGTCATCACAATGTGTCCTTTAAAAACTCCGATAAATCGGCAACATTTCCCATTCTGACTCCGAACACTCTACTAACCGAAAGCTGGTCCTCGGGTTGTAAATATACTGTTTTGTGAACTTCACCTGCGCCACCGTTCGGTCTCGAGGCGCGCTCATTTCTCTAGGCTAAGGGGGGGGATCCTAATGTAAAGGCTCATCGGTGTGTTTTGGGGTTTAACGACCACCGTGAGAAACTCTAGGAGACATAAGCCGTCCTCCAACCTTAATGTATGGCCACTGGTTTCAGGGAAGCGAGAGTGTCAGTCATTGGTACGCTCACGGGAGGGAAGGGGGCTTTGGGGGCTTAAGCCCCCAGGAGCTTAAGAGCGACGTACGTCACAAATTAAACATTCAAAAAGATTATTTTACATGTTCGAAAAATTACATAGTGTCCACTAGTTATCTTTTCGGCCCTACATGTAGGATTCTTCCTTCGTTGTTGGGTCGAGAACTCTTTGGACACCCTGCGTATATATCAATATGTGTCTAATGTATACACTATGTGCGTGTACTATATATATAACCCCCAAACAGGAATTCCTGCCACTGGAGCTAGTGCCATAAGATAAACACACCAAGCATTCCACATCCGGGAAGTGAGCCTGGTCCCATTTCAGACGGTTGATCAGAAGACAGCACTTAGATCACTGTGCCACCAGAACGGCTCAATCGTATTATTAAAGTTTATGATATTATGTGAATTATGTGTTACCTTCAGCACAACACGTATTTAAAATATGTAAAACAATTAAACTTATTAGCAAAGCGTGTGATCTTGTCAATTTGCAGGCTACGTAACCTCAGCTTCAAAACAACTGAAGTTGAAGTCCGTAAGTACCTCTTATTGCTTCAGGGGTAATTCCAGATTTTTAAGTTTTTTGTCTAATGTTTCGCTAAACTGTAGAGAGAGACTATAAACGATGAAGAGAGAGAGTTTGTTACTGACGCCAGATTGAGTGCTTACATCCACTTGAAGAAAGAAACTACGAACAACAGTGCAGCAATTATTTGAATTGCTGAACATTCTACTGTTTCTTTTGATCGCTTCATTGACAACTATAACGAAGTAAATTTCTCCGTCATTTTTGTCCCAGCCGGGGCTCGAACCCGGGTCCCCTCATTCCGGAATAAGTCACTCTACCAATTGAGCTACGCGGACGTTCGTTATGACTGCCATCTGCCTTTATGTCGTGTGCGTCCTGCTGGGCAGGCACGTCACACAACCAAAAACAAATCTCATCACTCCTACCTTCCTCCAGAAAGTCGGTGTTGTGGTTAAAAAAGAATGTGTTCGTCATGAGACGCAGAAGCGTTCACTGGTGGCGAGAGTTGTCATGAAAAAGATGAAAGCATGGGAGCGTGGATGAAGCACTGGAGGCTAACGGCACTCAAGAACTGAATCAGAAAAAACGACGAAATATTTTACATGTGTCCATTATTATTGGTGATGATCAATATTTGTGAAAGTTTGGTTGGAATCCGAGTGGGACGAAAAAGAATTTCCTTACCAGTCTCATAGGAACTGAAGTAAAACCAAGAAGAGCAGTATTTGAAGTACTAGTTTAATAAAAGATGACAAATCATCGTTTCTAGTCGGCATAAAACTGAATTCCAGTGCTACTCTTGTAATTTAAGTTTCAGCAGGAGTGTCAAAACTTTGTTAAGAAAGAGATGGCCAGGGGATGTGAATGGAGGGAGTTATGGCCCCTGGAGCCAAGAGCTTGACTTCGAGTTTCGGCTTTGATATGGGCATTCACCCTGGTTCTGATGAGTTTACTTTCACGCAGCGAGTTACCTCCGAATTTATTGGATGTGGGAGGCTTCTGCAAGATGTAGATAACTCAGGGGTGTCATTAAACTAACAGAAAACAAATAAAAGGAGTGGTGGTATTTTCACCAAGATATCAACATGTTTTTTCCAAAACTTTTCATTTAAATTTGTAAAGTAACTGAAATATCGGCTGGTAGTAGTTCTATTTAGCTGTTCCATTCTGCCTTTGAATAAAGGCACCGAACCTGTATAGCATTGAGAGTAGTGACACAATGTTTCGAAACAGTTCTACCATCCTCATATTTTCGCCGTTGAAGAAATGAATTTTTATGAAATAAATTACGGTTTGTAAGAACACATTGTTAAACATGCTCTTTTATGAGATAAACTGTATACGAATTTTGTAGATGACAATCCGTTTTTTGGAGTAAATATGATAAAGATGGTAAGTCAGATAATATCCGAAAACTTGAAAGTATCGCCTTCCTAGAGCGGGAATCGAAACCGCGTCTCCCAGATAGCGCCCGGGTATGCTAACCACTACACCACCCAGAACGACCACCAAGTCTCAAGCTTTCGATTAATTTGAATATAACCATCACAGGATTAGCTAGTCTAAGCAACCGGCATTCATGTTTAGCGAATCTGGAGGCTCTAGATTAGCTAAACATTCTGGAGGTGTAGTGGTTTGAATACCAGGTCGCTATCTGGGAGACGCGGATTCGAGTCCCGCTCCAGCACAATGAAATTTTCAAGTTTTCGGATATTATGTGACTTACCATCCTTGTCATATTTACACCAAAAAACGGATTGTCATCTTCCAAATTTGTATTATATGGTGTAATCCCGTATTTCATTTAAGATGAACTATATGTCGGATAAATAATTGTGTATTCTATATTTTCAAATTACACTGCAAAAATATTTTCTGAAATTCACGAGCCATTTTCCGTGATTACTTTTCTAAATTAACGGTGCGTATTTCTGATACCGTTTCCGTGAAATGAGGGGGGAATCTGAATTTTTTGCACGTATTTTTTGTAAACCAGGAAAATTCTCTACAACCTTTTTCGTGAAATGAGGGAAAAAACCTGAATTTCACGGATTTTTCGTACGGCAGGGAAATTTTGAATTTTCAGAAAACTTTCGGCAATTCCTTTCGTATTTTATCGGAGAATTCTGTTCTCACTTTTTCCGTATCCATATCACGGAAAAATTCCTGTAAAGGAACGATTCGCGGAAATACTTGAGGTTCGATTAACTATTAAATTGACTGTATGATGTCTATGTATAAGTCTGTAGATCCCTTAAGACAAAAGCTATTATAGCTATCAAGATTAAATTTCATATTTAGGAGTTTTGTGAAATAATACTGTAAAGCAGTACAGTTGGTCTTTTCTTAAAGATATGGACAGCCATTGTCTGTTTAAAAAGATCTCGAGTTCCAAAGCATACCCATACAGCACAAAACGTTTGAGATATGTATCAATAATGTAACAATCTCTCATTTTCGTTACACTTTGAGATATCTTACAATTACGTTTCAGCAACATCTATTTTGGAACATAACACTTTGTACATTACGGTTACGTTAAAAATAGCATTCTACTGTTTTATAGTTTCCATTATACATAATTGCTACCTTGATGTTACATTCCGGCGATATTTAAGATTTTTGGTTTGGTAACGGCGTGGATGCGCATGCGCATTTATGCCATTTCACCGAAGCACTCTCCTAGTCGTATTTCCACGTGCTACTGGGATATTCTTTGGTGATACTGCCGTACTTGAGTTAGTTGATTTAATATTTCATCCTTTCTTTTTTTTTTTTTTGTGATTCAGGATCATCTGAAAGTAAGTAATTGTTTTGATTATTATAATTTTTAAATTCTAAAAAGCATTTCATAAAATCTAAGTAGATGGCTGTGTTGTTGTATTAGTATACTATACCAGCATGTTTTTTACTTGAAGCTGAGAAATTTCATATTGGTAGGTATTTAGAGAAATGACGAATTTGAGTTTCTTTCTTTTTTTCGCTGAAATATAGTCTATTCCACATGTATAATACAAATTCGGCACCCTCATTTGGGACCGATTTTTATTTCTTTTGTTATCAATATATAAACGCCGCCACTGTTCCCAATGGACAGCGGACTGCGTTTAACCTGTGAAAACGTAAACAACTTGTAATACGACTGTTGTTGCTTTTGAAACAGTGTAATATTTTTTATTGTGATTTTACAAAAATTATTAAAACTATAATGTTCAGCGTACTAAATACGTAACAGTAATATGATGATGTCACAAATAACTTTCAAATACGTAACAGTAATGTAACGAAGTTACAAATATCTTTTGAATACGTAACAGTAACATGAAGTTGGTATGTTGAAGTTACAAAGACTTTTCACTGTAACGTATCAGTTATGTTTCAAAGTTATGTAACGTTTGAGGACATTTTGATGTAACCGTAAGGTTTCTGAAACATTACTGTTACATTGCGCAACGTATCTGAAAAGTCTCGATGTTTCAGTGCTACGTACTTGTAACATATACGAAATATTTTGTGCTGTGTGGGTACTATCACTTCGAAAAGGCAGACAGATGAAAACAATAGGTAATTTAAAATAAGTCGTTCTACAGAAAATATAAAATGATTACAAACGTATTCAGAAAAATAATAAGCCCTAAACAGAAAATAAAGTCAGTATTCACCGACATTAAAAAAAAAATCAGCATTGAGCAATCACCGTTGTATTTTATATGCGAGAGGTTTTAATGCGTATTTCAGGCTCAGCGGCAAAGGCACGCGATTTCAGCTCAGTAGGTCGCTGGTTCGAATCCCACTAGAGACGAATAAGGAAGGCTCGTTTACGTACGCCGGGAAAGTCCGAATTGAAGATTTCACGAAATTTCAGTAAAAATGCGAAACGGGTGTTTCTGAAATAAACGGAATTGCTGACTACAGAAATTCTGTCAAATAACTGAAGTTATAGAAACAAGTTAGTAAAATCATGCAATGCATTGATTATAATACGCTTTCCAACATACCAGAAATCATTACTCAAGTTATCACTCAAGTTATGAGAATAATGGCTGTGGAATAAATCTCGGTCCTGTGCCCTGACATTTGATCCCATTTCCATGACATTCAACAGAACCGGTTTGGTATACCTCCGAAATAACATGATAAAGTTTTGTCGCAATCGAAGCATTTTTACGTAAGTTATGATGCATAAGGGCTATGGAGTAGATCCCGCTCCCGTGTCCTAACCTTTGACCCCATTTCTCCCATTTTCAATAGAGTTCGTCCCCAGGCAAGACCCTACAACATACTAGCATTTCATCCAAATCGAAGCATTTTTACGAAAGTTATGACGCATAATGGCGATGGAAGTGATTTCGCTTCTATGTCCTGACCTTTGACCCCATTTCGCCCATTTTCAATAAGGTTTGTCGCCAGGTGGTCCCCTAACACATACTAAAATGTCATCGAAATCGAACCATTTTTATGCCAGTTATCGTGCGGAAGGACGGACAAAGCTGGAGCATATACGCTTCTTCAACCTACGGTTGGAAAGCGTAAAAAAAGGAACGGAAATTTCGTTAAAAGACGGACACCTCCTGGGAACTTTAGCGCACTTTATTTTCAGAAAATTTCCGTGAATTCGCACCACTTCTTTTTTTACTGTGTAGGGAACTACTCGTTTTATATGGAGTTGTGCTATGTTAGAAATTTTCTCGAGCATCAGTGCATTAAAACTTAATGCACTTCTTCTTTTACTGAGTTTCATCATCACTTTGCCGAGAAAACAGGCTGGAAAGATATTTAGATTGAAATTAAATCATCGAACTCTTAGGTATTGAAAGCTATCGACTATTCTTGGGCCTTTCGAGATTATTGGAATGATAATGAAGTAAAAATATTGCGTAACTAACTTTCAGCAGCCAGCAGTCAAAGATTTCAAAGAATACCGATATCGAAGTTCATTAACATCGCTGATTGCGCGGGAGTTCAGAAATAAGCATCGCCCTTCGCAAATTTACTTAACATCCACTTTAGACGAAATAAAGACTTATGAGGAATATCAGCGCTTACATTTCTGTTTAATTTTGTTGGGCCAAACTTTTAAATCGGCTTGAAAATTCTTTAAGCTCATTTTGGTACGTCGCTTGGGCGCAAGATGCAAGCGGGGTGCTCAGAATGTTCATGTATGATATGTAGTGACAGATACCTTACTGCATTACATAATTTGGTTAATCACGGAGAATTTTCTTTCGGTAATTGCCTCTTTGGGGAAAGTATTGAGATTCTTAATGAGATAACTCATTAATCAACAGGTATAATTATTACACTTTTAAAGGATAGAGTAACAAATGCAAGTTGTAATTATCAACATGTCATTCGCGGAGGAAGAACAAACGAGGAATTCTAATTACTTAATTTTAATTATGCAAGCGAATATTGATATATGCTGTTTAAGGTAGCAAGTGAAAACTAAAAATTTATCTGCTGTTTAATATAGAAATAAATAAAGTAAAGAACCTTTCTAAATAAAGCAAAGCTGAACTGGTTCGGGGCTTAGCTTTATTGCATTATTCTGTTTTGTTTTCGCATTGTGAGGAAAACTTTGTTCGTTCACAAATCATGAGTAGTGTTATTCCAACTGAACAAATTAGATATGTTCAATAAATAGGAACTGTACACCAATTATACTCAAAACAGTATAACTATGCTAATAATCCGAAATTTCTTGGCGCAGAATAGAAATAAAACTTTCCAAGCTTTCGCACATCAACCAGATGGCTTTCTCAAGGAAGTTAGCTGTCTACCTTTCTTGAAAAAGCCATCTGGTTGATGTGCGAAAGCTTGGAACGTTTTATTTCTATTCTACACCAAGAAATTTCGGATAATTAGTACAGTTATACTATTTTGAAATTAGATATGTGTAATAAAAGCCACCTTAGGGGACGAAAGATCAGAAACTTCCGAATAAAATCCCGAGTTGTTAGTATCATGTTCGATTACCAAAGAGACGTGCGTGGTGTATTTTTCTTACCTTTCTGATTGGGACGGGGTTCGGACATTTGGGCACCCGGACATTTGGGCACATTCCCTTTTAAAGCAATGAAATTGCGCTGCGTTAAAAATTATAGTGTTCCTATATTTCTCCCTACTTGAGCAAGTGGTGTGCACAAAAAGTTTTTCACTTATATCTCATAATCAGTAAGAAATTGAGACATATTTACGATTTTCTGTCCGAAAGACGGGTGCGGGACGGCCATTTGGGCACCGGACATTTTGGCACCTGGACGTTTGGGCACAAATGTTTAAGGGGCTGTATAACAATTGCCATTTCTTGGCCCAATAGTAAGAGTTTGACCGAGAAAATGTTCGACGTAAGTTACTTAGGCACTAAATATTTACATAACATGTCAAGTTATTAATATTTGTCTTTTACTTAATTAGGCACTAAATTACTATGCCTCATACGTAGGCCCTTTTGACAGTCTTTTTTTCTACCGATGTCATAGTCATAACGTTTACGTATCAAATCAAGTTAATAGCATTGCGCTTTTACTTAAGCACTAAATATTAATTCATAGGCCCTAGGCCTTTTTAACAGTTTTTGTTCTAAAATTTATCGTCCAATCGGGAAATTTTCAACATTTACAAGCTATAACTCGACAGATTATCTCAGCGCACGTGCCTACTCTGAAAACGTGGCGGGGGGGGGGGATTATATAATAATTGCGAAATATAAAGAATTTCTTGTCCGATCGGGAGATTTTCAGCATTTACAAACCACAACTCGACACATTATCTGAGCGCACGTGCCAACTCTGAAAACGGGGCGGGGGCTAAGAAAAATCCTTACCTCTTTCAAGGCTGTCAATTATTTAAAAAAAAGGTTTTGTCTATTTTAGTATTTTAAATTGATCAAAAATTTGGCTATATTAACGGCAGGGGGGGGGGCTCTCCCCATGGGCGCCCTTGGTGCCATGTAATCCCGATCCAAGACGACGAAATTGTCAAGTTTTCGGATATTATGCTTGTCATATTTACACCCCCCAAAAAAACGTATTGTCATCTTCAAAATTTGTGCATTGTAATATTTTTTTAAATTCAATTATAATTGTCGTTTGTCTTACTGGAAACGTTTTCTCCATTCAATTCCCCTCACAGCGCCAAGAAACGGCAATTTTTGTACGGCCCCTAAAGATTTGTGCCAAAATGTCCGGGTGCCCAAATGTCCGGTGCCCAAATGTCTTAAACTCGATTGTGACCCCTTTCTGAAAGCATTGGACCTAAATTAGGGACGGCGATTTCTTATAGCTTTAGATGCTCACTGAATTAGTTAAACCCGAAAAAAAAAAAGTTTGAAAAGGTTATTTTCATAGTGAAGTTAAGAACCTTGTTGAATCATCATGCATTAGTTTTCAAATCAGCATAATAGATACTCTTAGTCGCCCCGGTTGCAGAGTGGTACTTTGGGCTGACTCTTTATCTTTCCTCCAAGCTCGCAAGTGTCCTGGATGCGACATGAACGGAGTACTTGCGATCTGGCTCTGCTGCACCGTTAGAAACGAGCGACTGCCTTATAGCCCTATGAGCTGCTCGGGGTGGTCCTAAACCAAACTACGGCAATCAGCAATGAGGGCAATTTTAATTAATCATACAGTGCATTCCTTTTAGCTTTACTGCAAATTGTTGCATGTTCTGAAATTGGAGTTCCCAAGTTTATTAGACAGGTGTGCTAGTTTTGGGAGCAAACTCACTTTATATTCGTACGAAAAATACACTCATGCTCATAAAAAAGCAGAGCACCTGAAAGAAGTCGAACTACGACTTTGATTTTTACGGGATACGCTAATCAGGCAATACAGGGTGATTGTAAACTCCTTCAACAAAACAAGAGAGGTGATATTACACATCAAGACGAACAATATTTGTAATGGAACCTAGGTCCGCATTCCACTCCTAGTGCCAGAAAAGAGCACGTTCGAAAAACGTCCAGCAGGCACACGGAGTTCCAACCAGTGCATGAGAAGCACAATATGCAAATCAGGTGCGCTAAACACGTGTGCAGACGATGAGGAGTAAACATTTAAAAACGCAGCCGAACCCGTTCAGCGATATTACCGTGCGAACATCACATGAGAATTGACGTATACGTCTGACCGGCACAGCGTACCGTGTGGACCTGGAGCAAGCGTTTCCCGGTCTGTTGCAGGATATTCAGCTCACCACACCGAGGGACATGGAGATTATGCATGATGGGGCCCCAGCACACTTTGCCGCCGAGGTCCGATACTTCCTAAATCCGACATATCCCGGGCGGTGGATTGGACGCGGTGGACCTGTGACTTGGCCTCCACGCTCCCCGGAGCTTAATACACTGGACTTCTTCTTCTGGGGGCACATAAAAGCAATGGTGTACGAGACACCTGTGAACTCTCTGGAAGATCTCGTCGCGCGAATCGCTGTTGCTGCGGACAAGATCAACACCACACCGGGAGTTTACGAGGGGGTGAGACAGTCCTTCATTCGCCGGTATGGGCTGTGCAACGACGCCCTGGGACGCCAGTTTGAGCAGCTCCTTTGAGTCTTTCTCTGATGCGATTGGAATTGTGCAACTCATAAATTAGGTATGTCTCTTTGTTTTCACTGTTAAAGGCTCGACGTGGATATGTAATTTTACTCTTTTCTGGCACTAGGAGTGGAATGCGGCCCTAGGTTCAATTGCAAATATGGTTCGTCTTGAACTGTACTATCACCCCTCTTGTTTTGTTAAAGGAGTTCACAATCGCCCTGCATAGCAGAAATGATCAGTATTTCGGCGTCATAAGTGCATGTTTACTACGTCTAGGCAAATCATATCGTGCAACATCATAGGCAGGAGACCGGGCATTTTTCTGTTATAAGCAGCACGTGGCTCAGTCGGCGTGCCAGTGTTTAGTCAGCAGTTGGTAAGGATGCCTTGTCGTCGTGTAAGACAGTCGTACAGTCACATCAGCGAGTTCCACAGAGGTCGTATTAACTGCATGAGAGACTACGATGCTTTCCTCCGGGAGATTGCCGGTCTTGTGGGGCCCAGTGTGTCCGTAGTGGCAAGACTGTTCGTGGAATGGTACAAAGAAGGGCGTAGGGCACGAAGAGAAGATTCTGGAAGTCGTACACACACAACTCGTAGAGACAACCATCATCTCATGAGGATGTATTTTAGTGCCCGTTGTGCCTCATCAACGGCGTTGGCACATCAGTGGCAAACTGTGACGCATTCTCCGATGTCAGCCGTAACAGCACGTCGCCAGTTATTACAGTTCGGACTGCAGGTTCGTCGGCCCCTTCCTCAGTCTACCTTTGACATTGCAGCTACGATCTGCCAGGTTGCAATGGTGCATCGAACGGAGTGGCGTGACTAATGGCACAATGTCGTGTTCTCGGACGAAACGCGCTTCTGTTTAGGAGAAAATTATGGCCGCATCTATGTCCGCCGACGACACGAGGAGAGGCGTCGGAAAGAATGTATTCGCACCAGGTATGCCGCACCAACATACTGGTCTTGGGCGCTATCGGATACGAGAGCAGATCACTTCTCGTGAATGTCCGTAACACTATAATGAGTGCCTGTTACATCAATGACATTCTATGGCCGGTCGCCCTTCCGTACCTAATGGACGTCCCCATGGCCATATTTCTGCACGACAATGCCACACCGCATATTGCAGCGTCAACACGAGCCTTCTTCAGGGATAACGACGTTCCAATTTTGCCGTGGGCAGCAAGATCGCCGGAATTATCACCCGTAGAAAATCTCTGGGACATGGTCAAACGACAGGGCAGCGGTGCGATTGTCCGCCGGCAACTGTTGATGAACTTTGGACGAGGGTCAATACATCCTGGATGGCTATTCCACAGGACACTACTCACACATTATTTGATTCGATGCCACAGCGCGTACAGCAGGTGATACAAGCTAGAGGTGGCCACACCGATTATTAGATGCATCGACGCACCTGGTACGTATGACACCGAGATGCTAATGATTTATTCTGTACTGCCTAATGAACATATACAGTAGGTGATACAAGCCAGAGGTGGCCACACCGATTATCAGCTGCATCGACGCACCTGGTACGTATGACACCGAGATGCTAATGATTTATTCTGTGTTGCCTAATAAACATATGTAAAGATCGAAGTCGTAGCTAGGCTCCTCTCAGGTGTTCTGTTTCTTATGAACTTGAGTGTACGTAAGAATCATCAGCGATGTAGCACGTCAGTTGTTATGGTGAAATACAGAAGTCTTTGCACGAATAAAGGGTATCGGACTAGCGTTTAAATTTTAATATCAATGTACGCCTGAATAAATCTAAGCAATCAGAAAAATTGTGGAGAATTCAAAAGCAACATTAGACAAAATGGCGCTTCCACCTATTTTTCACTTATTTTCTGCACCATTCGTGGACAGATATGTAGTGATCAGAGTTGGAAACGGGTCAAAAATTTCGGTCTCGGACGCCCCATAACTGGACCAGATCCGGACCCATAACGACCCGGACAAATCTGCTTTGAAGTATAAATTCGAAACTCAATTTATATATATACATACATATAAACGTAATATATATATTCATCCCAATAACTGCTTGATATTTAATAACTGAAATCATTTTTTAATAATAAAATTTGATTACTTGCTAAATTTTAAGGCCAATATTTTGCATAATCCAGAAGTAATGGCTGACTATGACCGTTACCGTGTGTATTGAACAAATGGGAATCATTATTTACGATTACACAAATGTATTTTTTTGAATGTATTTAGATTGTTCACTCTTTCCACGCTTTGATGGAGGTGCGCATACTTTAATATGGTCCGTTAGATTTTTGGTTCCATAATCTTTTATTACACCGTCGACATCTTTCTTTGTAATTATATACTTTCCACATTTTGAACAAGCAAGGCCAAACAACACAGAATCATTCACCGGTTCCTTAATGAGACGAAACAATTTCCGGCATTCACTCTTCCCCTTGTGGTTTTCAACAAGCACGTATTTGTTGGCCTCGACGCCTTTCTCAACCTCCTTAATAATAAATCCATCCATATTAACAAATAAGGAGTTAATTTCGACATGACATGTCATGGGAACGGGATGTTAGCACATCAATCGAAAACCTCTGAATGCTCAATGTAAAAGATGCGATGTGAAAAGTAACTCTTAGTCATACAGTGAACTTTGCACGGAGAGTGAATCAGCTGAGAAACAGGCGAATGGCGTTTGTCTATACCTTGCCCTGGACAATCGCACTGTAAAAGAACGCAAAGGAAGTATCTTTTTACGATATGGCGTCGGTGTCTTTGACGTCGGTCGGTGGAAATCTTCGTTGCTTTAAGAAAGAGACGAAAATATTTTTGCATGGCAAATCATTATTCACTCCGTGGGCACCAGTATCGACTACAGAATTCCACAACGCGCGCTTTCCTTTGGAATATATTATTCTCTTTTCAAAAATGAAACGGTAATAAAACCGGGTCAAAATCGGGTCAGGAACACCTTGACCCGACCCGTTGGACCCGCAAGAAATTGTCGACCCGTTGACCCGTGACCAGTTTCCATCTCTGGTAGTGATCACATGCAGCCTTAAACCTTTAAGCTGCTGATGTACCTGGACCAAACGTGCTCAGACTTTTCTTCGCTCCCCAAACAGAAATGTTCACATAGCGGCCGGATTTTGCGAAAGCAACGGCAAAGCAGTCTTTCTCTCGTCTCAGCAGTACCAAAGCTGTCACTGGCGATAAGCGCTGTTTCTTTGTCCTTTCTTCTCTGCTCCATGACCCAAGGCATGATGGGAAAAGGCTAGGCCTCCTGATTTGAACATAATACCACTGAGTAGAAGCAAGTGACTCGAACACAACTCTCCTTTACTAGGTTATTCGCAGTTGTTACAGCCGTTTTATGAGGTAATCAGTCAGACATGAGTAACTTGAATCATTCCCATAAATCACCACTTGGAATAACATAACTATGGGGGAAAGCAACGCTTTCTAATGCGCAGGTTCACTCGTTCCAGCAGCGTTTGGCCCATTACTTAGATAGCGAATACAGTCAAACCTCGATTTAACGGACTTCAATGGACCAACAGTCTTGTACGTAAAATCGCGGAATTCTCTAAATCGAGGAAACCTTTCGGATGAAACATTCAAATTAAGCTAGTGTTCATAATAGAATACGTACGCATCTAGTATATACGAGGGTCATTTCAAAAGTTTTGCACACTGTGGGTTATCTCTTAAAAAACAATTTATTTTACAACATACCTTTACAGGCTTTCGAAGTAATCTCCATGTTTCTATATGACAGTGGCCCAATCGTTTGAGCAAGTCTTGTATTCCAGTCAGGACACCTCCATTGTTGAGGCGTCGGATTACTCGGGTCACCTCATTAGAGACATCCTGAATCTTCTTCAGTGGCTTCTTGAGTTTTGGGAAGAAGTCATAGTCTGGTGGGCTCATGTCAGGACTGTTTGGCATGTGGGAAAGCAATTCCGATCCATACTTTTCCAGAATGTTTCATACTGTATGGGCAACATGCGACTTCACGTTGTCGTGCAAAATGATGACACCAGCTTCGAGCATGTCGGGACTTCTTCGGAGAATCTTTGGGCGCAAAACATTTTGTAGAAACCTTCTGTAATATTCCGCTGTTACAGTGGTCCCCTGTCTGTTGCTATCACTCCAACCTTGTCATAGCCCATAAACATCATCAGCTTAACCTTCGATTGTTGGCGGCGGAATTTCTTCTGGCGAGGTGATTCTGGATGTTTCCACTGGGCGGACTGAGATTTCACTTCTGGTTCAAAATCTTTCGTCTATAGCACCAATTCTGTCCAAAAACTGTTCGCCTTCTGTCTCGTACCCTGAGGCAATTCTGCGATCCCTTTGCGAACTGCTTGCTGCTCTTAACTCAGATTATGCGGAACCCATTTGGAAGCCACTTTTCTCTTCTGCCCTTTTTCAGTTAGGATTCTGAAAACCGAAGCGGCAGACATGTTTGTTTCGTATGCAATCTCTTCACATGTCTTCCCTCTCGATTTTCTTCCAAAATGCTGTTGACGATAACCACAGAAATGTCGTCCGTTGCATTTGATGGCCGGCCGCTTCTTGTGTCGTCTTCGATGCTTTCCCGACCTTTGCGGAAACGAGAAGCCCACCGTGACACTGTGCTACAATCCATTATACAAATTAACTTCACAAACTTCACACAAAACTGTATGAGTTTCGGTAGGGGTTTTCCTCGCAAAGTTCCAATTTTACTGTAGGATCGCTGGTCGCTAAGCGAGATCTGACCTGACTTTCTTTGTTCCTCCATTTCTGGGCAGAAATTTTTGGAACAAGAGCAAATTAGCCAGCAAACGTAGACACAGCTTTGTATACTAAAGTCTGTCTCACAACTGGCGCAACGATTGCATCATCCTACGAGCAGCGTCTGCGCAGTGTGCAAAACTTTTGAAATGACCTGCGTATAATTATGTAATTTCTCATTAAATTGATCTTAAGTGACTGCATTCTAGCAAAGTATTGTTTTAGTGTGAGATCCAGTTATTCACCACTAACAAACAAAGTCTTTAGGGTTGTAATGCTGCTTTACAAAGCATATTTATGAAAACAAATGTTCCATACTATGGTGTTAGTGAAATCAAATGTAAAACCAGACCTAAGCTTGTGTTTCAAACCTTAAACCCAAGATTAACGGTTTTGTGTCACCAAGGGCCGCGGGTGGCCTAGTGGGCAACGTTCGTGACTGCTGCGGAAAGGACCTCAGGTTCGATCCCAGGCAGGTACGAACTCTCTCGATCCACTAAATATCCGCCGTGCGTCGGATGGGCACGTTAAGCCGTCGGACCCAGGGTACTGCCCCCCCCCCCGCCGTAGTAAATAAGGGCGTCTTCTACCTCGCTTCCGTGTCACTTTCCTATCGGGCACTCTAGCCCAAATCTCCTAGCTTACTATTTCTAAGGGTTGTTTAAGACCTGGAGTCAGACACTCCCTTCCTAAAATCCTCTACATATGATAATTTTTGTGTCACCAAAGCAACTTAGTCTGCCGCATTAAATACGTTTCTTTTTAATGTTACTGCTTTTACAGATTTACATGTTTGTTTAATTTGCAAATTCGGTTTGATCTGACAATTGCACGTGGGTTTTACAATTTATATCTCGTATGCAAGTAACAATTATTTAATTTGGACAAGATAATTTCCGAGATTATTCCTTAGTTCTTTTATTTAGAGTAATTTCGCACAGATAAGTAATGTGAATTATTTTTCAACTTATGAATGCGCGGTGCTGCTGTATAGTAAAATACCTAACTTTCTGTCATGATCATTCACGATGAACGCAAAGGATAATTATATAAAGCATACTGTTTTTTAACTATTCATTAATCATTAGGTGCCACATTTGTGTAGTGTTTAATTCATTATGTAACGTACCAGGAGATGTGACGTACCTGCCAGAAGGACGCACACGACATAAAGGCAGATAGGAATCAGAATAAAATGTCCGCGTAGCTCAATTGGTAGAGCAACTTAATCCGGAATGAGTGGACCCGGGTTCGAATCCTGGCGCGGATAAAAATGACGGAGAAATTTACTTCGTTATAATGGCGCCCGAACTATCCGGATGACCCGACCGTTCACAATCTCGCAATGGTGTGATGTTATTTCCACACCGCGAGATAGGAAAAATAAGAGCAGCACTTCGAAAAAAAAAATAAGGGGGAGATGATGTAACGTACCACGAGATGTGACGTACCTGCCAGAAAGACGCACACGACATAAAGGCAGATAGGAATCAGAATAAAATGTCCGCGTAGCTCAATTGGTAGAGCAACTTATTCCGGAATGAGTGGACCCGGGTTCG
The DNA here is from genome assembly GCA_039090855.1 of Macrothele yani. Classification (NCBI taxonomy): domain Eukaryota; kingdom Metazoa; phylum Arthropoda; class Arachnida; order Araneae; family Macrothelidae; genus Macrothele; species Macrothele yani. The sequence goes on from CM077018.1 coordinate 82,396,849, forward strand.
AATCCTGGCGCGGATAAAAAATGACGGAGAAATTTACTTCGTTATAATTATTGCAAAAATGACAAGATTACATGCATTTTTTGCAGTTTAAGAATGAATATTCCATTCCGAAAATACTATATTCAGTGAATGATGACGTAAAACAAGTAATGTGAAACGGTGTACCTAACTGCGTCCAATATTGTCTCACTGAAAACCCGTCATTTCAGATTCCCCGAATTATTTTTTTGTCAGCTATTAACATTACAAAGAAAACCAAAATTTTATTTAGTGAGTCTGGAGAATTCGAGGATGCAGTAGTAGCATGTCCGGCGCGTAACTGGAAGACCCTGGGTTCGATTCTCGGTGGCGGCCGATGGGATTTTTTCCGTGACTCACTTATAAACGTGGAAAGAGCGATGACTTCTATTTGATGGACCAAAATTTTTATTTTAAAAGCATCTAATAATCATTGCTGCTTAACAGAATTCAGCAATCATAACAACAATCTAGGGAAAATATCGCGAAAGTACCTGAGTACAATGCAAATTTTACTCATAGAATAAAGAGTTAAACCAGCATATTTTTCTCTAAAAATCTCATTATTTTGCTCTCGATCTTTAACGCAGTCCAAATGCTTGAGGAACAGATCATATGCAGAGGATTTTAGGAAGTCTGACCCCAGGTCTTAAACAACCCTTAGAAATACATAGGAAGTTAGGGGATTTGGGCTGGAGTGCCCGATAGGAAAGTCACACGGAAGCGAGGTAGAAAGGGGGAGAAAGACGCCCTGATATATATTACCGGGGGCCCAAAGGATGCCTATCCGACGCACGGTGGATATTCAGTGGTTCGTACCTGCCTGGGATCGAACCCGAGGTCTTCTGCGTAGCAGTCCCGAACGCTGTAACGTACGAGGAGATGTGACGTACCTGCCAGAAGGACGCACACGACATAAAAGCAGATAGGAATCAGAATAAAATGTCCGCGTAGCTCAATTGGTAGAGCAACTTATTCCGGAATGAGGGGACCCGGGTTCGAATCCTGGCGCGGATAAAAATGACGGAGAAATTTACTTCGTTATAACGCTGACCACGAGGCCACCCGCGGCCCCGTTTGTTTAAGGAAACCTGGTAGAGTTGTTTAAATTTGAGCATTTGAATATTTTTCTGGCATTTTTCACAAACTGTTTAAATATATTATGGATTTAAATATCCTCTATTATGATCCATCCTACATAGAGTTAAATATTTTATGACATATATAAAGAGACCTGAAACTTTTGGCAAATACTCTAGTTCGTGCTTAAGATCCTTTTGTTAAGTACCTAGTAATCAGAAGTAGAGCGCTCAATGACCAATTGCTTTCAGTTTCTCAAACACGACGCGTCCGCATTCCGGCGATAAAATTGTCAGCCTTTCCTTCTCGTCTTCCTCTTTTCACGCTATTTGGCTCCACCAGTGCTCGAACTTTTATCCTTTCTAACTCATTGCATAACAGGTTTCGCGGTAGCTAATGGCTTCCGATAGTACGTATTCAGAGAAGGCATTTCTGTGCTAATGCCCGTTTCAACACCATACAGAATGCTTGGTCGAAGCAGTTGAAGAAAAGGTAATAAACCTGCTGAGGAGATAATGAGTTTTCCCTTGGAATGAAGAGCAAATGTGGGCAGACCGCGACTCCGGGTTTCCTCTCCTAAGCAGGGTTTCATTCATTCCCTCTTGAGTTCCTTGGCTTTGTCCAAATGAAGAAAATAATGTCTGTATACAAAAGCTATACGCTTTTCTAAAACCCACATGTAACGGAAAACGATTTTGTGTTATAGTTTTTAGACGCTTTGCAATTTTCGGAACATGCAGTCATACATTTGCCGATCAGTTTGTGTTCTTAGAATGAAGCCCATTTTATTTCTTAAAAGAAAAAACTTTATAGTTAATTTTGTTCATCTAAATTGTATTGAAAATCATAATTATTTGCAAAACGTATTTCTATATTTCTAAGGAGCAATTTCTAAATTCAAACGAAAAAGTTCTACTAATCGTCAATTATTATCTGTTAAAATAGAATATTTGATGATATGATTTACGAAATTTGAGCATTTAATGTGGTGAAAATGTCTGAGATAAAATAAAATGAGCTTATTTTTGCGAATAGAATCTGTGTCAGAGTTCTTAGATTCAATACGTCATAGTTTCATTATTGCAGGTAACAACGTTTTTGCTAATACCGCCGTTTTAAGACGTCATGTAATTTTTTAGTTTTAATAATGTCATGCTAATATTTTGCATATCAATTAATCAAATATCATTTAATAATTTTTTTGCAAATCATATAAAATCTTTTGTCATGCAAAACATTTAATAATGAGAAGAAAAACAATTTTCATCAATATAAAAATTGTTTCAGATTCACTGTGCCGTCCCTGTGGCGCAGTTGTCTAAGCGCTGGCTTGTGACCAAGGTCTGGGTTTGAATCCCGGTGCGGCATGGATGTTGTGTTTATATTGGGCCACTGGCTCTCTCCCTTCCCTGGAACCAGTGGCCCCTAAATTAGTGACAGGTGGCTGCTTTATAGCCCATTGAGTTGCTCACGATATTCGTTAAAATTCCAACAACAACAAGTCAGTAAAATCATGCAATGCATTGATTATGATACGCTTTCCCACATACTAGAAATCATTACTCAAGTTATTACTCAAGTTATGAGGAAAATGGCTATGGAATAAATCTCCCTCCTGTGCCCTGACCTTTGATCCCATTTCGATAATATTCAACAGTACTGGTTCAGTATACCTCCGAAATAACATGATAAAGTTTTGTCGCAAAGCAATTTTACATAAGTTCTATGGAATAGATCCCGTTTCTGTGTCCTAACCTTTGACCCCATTTCGCCCATTTTCAATAGGATTGTCCCCAGGCAGGTCCCAACAACATACTAACATTTCATCCAAATCGAAACATTTTTACGTAAGTTATGATGCATAATGGCGGTGGAATTGATTCCGCTCCTATGTCCTGACCTTTGACCCCCATTTCGCCAATTTCCAATAGGGTTTTCGCCAAGTGGTCCCCAACAACATACTAAAATTTAATCGAAATCGAACCTTTTTTACGTTAGTTATGACGCATAAGAGCAGTGGAATCGATCCCGCTCCTATGTCCTGACCTTCGACCCCATTTCGTTGACTTTCAATAGGGTTCCTTCCCAGGTGTTCCCCTACCACATACTAAAATTTCATCGAAATCGAACTATTTTTACGCGAGTTATCGTGCGGACGAACATACGCACAAAACGCGTGACGTAATGAGGCAGTTGGGAACCGCAACCATCTTCTCGCAAGAGTGTGACGTCATAAAACTTTAATAGGATCCACACACAACGCGTGACGTAATGAGACAGATGGCGTGACCGCGCGCCAACATCTAATTGCTCGACGCCATGACACTACACTGAAAGCGTGGTAATTCGGGGTGGTTATTTAACCCACTAAACGAATTTTCCTAAAGTCGAGGTCAAGCTAAATCGATTTCTAGTACCAGAAAACGGTAGGTCAACGACTTTCATCAAAATCCTTAGAGCCGTTTTCAAAATAAAATTTACACACATACAAGAATTGCTCCTTTAAGGTGAACGTCAAGTAATTTTGCTTCCTCTACTTCGAATGGGAAAATTCCTGTACACATTTTCTTCCCAATTAATGCGTTCCCAAGGATGAAAATTTGAACATCGTTTAAAATATCTTCATTTTATAACTTGCAATATTTAATATTTTCTAAAACATAACCATAATTATGCAATCCAACATTTGTTTGTCTACTGACGTCATGAAAATACAGGTCGCGCCATCTTTTTTCTGAACAATTAATGCGTTCACAAGGATGAAAATTTGAACATCGATTAAAATAGCTTCATTTTATAATTTGGAATACCTAATATTTTCTAAAACATAACCATAATTATGCAATCCAACATTTGTTTGTCTACTGACGTCATCAAAGTACAGGTCGCGCCATGCTTTTTCTGGTTTCAACACCACCAAAGGAAAAGTTATTGATTTTTAATAAAATTATGGTTATGTTTTAGAAAATATTAAGTATTCCAAGTTATAATATGAAGTTATTTTAATCGATGTTCAAATTTTCATCCTTGGGAACACACTAATTGTGAAGGAAATGTGTATAAAAGTTTTTCCATTGGAAGTATAGGAAGCAAAATTACTTGACGGCCACCTTAATAACATGGGGTGAGAGCGATGGAATAAATCGAAATCCTATGTCCTGACCTTTGACCCCATTTGTCCCATTTTCAATAGGGTTAGTCCTCAGGTGGTCCCCTACCACATACTGAAATGTCATCGAAATCGAACCATTTTTACGCACGTTATGACGCATAAGGGCAATGTAATGCATCCCGCTCTTATGTCCTGACCTTTGACCCCAATTCACCCATTTTGAATAGGGTTCGTCCCCAGGCGGTCCTCTACCACATACTAAAATTTCATCGAAATCGAACCATTTTTACGCCAGTTATCGTGCGGACGGACGGACAAAGCTGGAGCATAAACGCTTCTTCAACCTACGGTTGGAAAGCGTAAAAAAGAAAGATTCGCTATATATTTGCCGGTGATCAAAGCCAATTCCTTCTACTCCGGAGCCAAATGCTTTCCCAATTAAGCTACACCGACGGAATTTATTGCTGCAACTTTACTATCTTGTCTCTGTAGTACGCCACACGCTGTTAATTCATACAAGTCAGACTCTTAATGTTGTGTCATTGAAATAAGAATATTCATTTCTTCTTTCTTAGTACAGTAAAGCACCGTTTATATGTTTCTCAGTTATTAGGTGTGCAACTTAATTCTCGGCTACAGGCACGCCATGTTGACAGCAAATTATAGCAAATCGAATACGTACCTAATCAGGGAAATAATCCCCGTCGTGTTGGATACATCTGAGCCATCGGTCAGGGAGCTGCCGAATGCCACTGCGGAAAAGAGAGGGCTGTTTTGAGTTGATAAAGTCATCAATACTTGTGTGGACCTCCTCGACAGAAGTGAAGTGCGTATCACTCAGATGATGTTGCAGGGAGCGAAAGAGGTTGAATCCCACGGGGTGAAGTCTGGAGAATACGCAGGGTGGGACAAAATATTCCATCCCAGGTCGGTGATCGTGTTTAAAGTCGTTTTCGCGGTGTAAATGCGCGCGTTATCCTGAAGCAACAGGACCGACCTTCTGCCCTTGCCGGTGTATTGCCTTTACGCCTCCATTGCGTCGCTCACACGAATGAGTTGCTGACAATAACGCTCAGCATTGACCGTTTCACCAGGTTTGAGCAACTCATTGTGTACGACACCGCGCTGATCCCACCACATGCACAGGAACAACTTCCTGGCATGGATATTCGGTTTGGCGGTACTGGTGATAGGCTGACCTGGATAAACCCACGATTTATGCCGCGTAGGATTATCGTAGAGGATCCACGTCTCATCACAGGTCAAAATCTTGTGGAGGAAATCCTTCTTCTTGAATCTGGAGAGCAAGGACACAGCAACATGGTAGCGCCTAGACTTGTTCGTAGCTGTGAGTTGGTGGGGCACCCAACGACTCTCCTTGTGAATCTGTCCAAGCTTGTTCAGGTGCTTTGCAATGGCTTGCCGTGTTGCTCCGAGTTCCTAGGCGAGCTCTGACTGTATGCGACAGGGATCCGCGTCCAACAGTTGTTCCAGTTCCTCATCGTCAACTTTCTGTGGCTGTCCCGGACGTTCTGCATCACGGAGATCGAAATTTCCCTGCTTAAACCGCTGGAACCACTTCTTACACGTACTGTAGGACACAGCAGCTTCACCCAAAGCAGCACAGATCATTTGCTGGCACTTTTTGTTAGCTGAAAGGCAAACAGGAGGCAGTGCCTCAAATGTTGCTTCTTGAACGACATTGCTTTCACCGTCAACTTTCGTTCCTTTTGTCATTACAGCTGTGAGCGGTTACGGTTGCCTGGAAAGCTGTTGGATGGCCCTGCAATCAGCCATTATCGCACACAGCTATTTGCATTTGCCGACGTTCTATGATCGCTTGCGGTTAGGGGCCGAGAATTAAGTTGCACTGTTGCACACCTAATATACGTATTTTACATTTATACGTCGTTTCAGGTCGGTCCCGATTAATTCCTATTCATTTTAATAGTAAAACATTTTGTTTATACGACGCGTTACTTCAATTATACGTCGTCATTTTCCCTCATTCGTTAGCCAAAGTTCGCCACTGAGGTCAAATATTTCTTACGTAAGTCATTCTTTGACATCCTTTTCGAACGCAGGCACTAGGCCTGTTTCTTCAGCAGAGACAAAAGAACCGTCCATTGACCAGTAGGGGCTACGAAGTTACTGAAGGCTCCCCTTTTCTGTCAGAAGACCCTGAATGAAGGGGATCGGATGGTTTCGTTGTTTCGTCAAAGGAGGTTTTCCAGTCTTGGAAGCAAACGAAAGCGCCGAAGGTTACGAAAGCAACTGTGATTATGGATGATAAAGATTGGAAACTCGTGGGAGTAGACATAACCTTCGAGGAATATGTAAATTGCGATCCTGATATGATCACTTAAAAACTATGCACAGTAGAAGAATTAATAGACGCTAATTTGGAGAATGAACATTCCAGGAGTAGTGATGAAGAAAGTGAAGAACCAGTTCGACCGTCCTTTCAAGATGCAATGCATAGCATAGATACACTAAGAAATATCTTTGTTTTTCATGCCAACACCAGTGGGAAAACGTTCGGAGAACTTAATTCAATCCATAGTACTCTTCTTAGAGCGCAAAATCAAAAACAACCATGCAAACGTCACTAAAAGAGTTTTTCAAATTAATTTAAAAGTGCTTATTAACGGTCGATGTGATCTAGCATTTGTTCTTGTTCGAAAGAAAGTTAATCAAGATGTGATACTGAAATAAAGTTATGAATTTTTCTTAGTTGTATGCTATAAGTATGTAATCTAAGTACAATTTGATTTTTAAAAATTAAACTTTAAAATAGTTTAAAGTTTAATTAAAAAAATCTTAGTTGAAATCTGCATTTTCATGCTAACACCAGTGGGAAAACGTTTGAAGAACTTAATTCAATCCATAGTACTGTCCTTAGAGCGCAAAATCAAAAACAACTATGCAAACGTCATTAAAAGAGTTTTTCAAATTAATTTAAAAGTGCTTATTAATGGTCGATGTGATCTAGCATTTTTCTTGTTCGAAAGAAAGTTAATCAAGATGTGATACTGAAATAAAATTATGAATTTTTCTTAGTTGTATGCTATATGTATGTAATTTGAGTACAATTTGATTTTTTAAAATTAAACTTTAAAAAATTTCTTCAAAATACTGTATTTATAACGTAATAAGTGTACATATTTATACATAACAAAATATATTTTCATTGTACGTAACAGGTACTACAGTAGTACTGTACATATTATACGTGCGTACCAAAGAAATTTGCTTCGCATTTCAGACTTTAATTTCAGTTATGCGCCTTTTATGAACGGTCCATTGAAAGACGTATAAACGGTGCTTTACTGTATAATAATATTCTTTTCTTCTTTCCTATTTTATTCTTTTCTTAGTTGAATTCTGCATTAAAAGTAATGATTTTTTTGAGAAGAAATCACATAACGACAAAGTCTTTTAAGTTTTAAGAAGTCCTACTTTCCGAAAAACAAAACAAACGCGGAGCATTCGACATCAGTAGCTGAGCAAAAGTTTGGCTTGTTTAAAATTGAGTTCTTCCACCAGTGAACGGATTATCGAACACTATTTACGTTTGTGTGATCGATGCGTCGTATCAGTTTATCCGATTAACATGGTACAAAGGTATTTCCGTCTACTTTTAGTTACTCCACCTTAGAATATCCAAATGGAAAATAAATTTAATCCTTTTGTGCTAGGGGATTAGTTGAGAATCACCTTGGGCGTTTATTAGATAAGCATCCTTAGTCATATAAATATAACTAATGGATTACTAAAAGGCTTAAAGGGATTTTCCCTTGTGATACCTTTAATGAGGATCTTCTTTATGAGGGAATTCTCTTTGTTGCTCTTACGATGATTAATAATCACTGCAGTTTTGTTATTGCCAGCGACGCGAGATTGTAAAGTTCTTGCATTTCTGACGGATTTGCTTCATAAATTCCTGTTATGTTAATTGTTGAGGATATTTATTTGCTTTTATCTTTACGTTACGTAATACCACTTTTCAAAAGTCTCGACTCATTTCTAACACATAAAATTTTCTACCATTCTTTTTCTACTAAAAGACTAGTGCGCTGATCTGAAAATTCAATAATAAGAGCGAAAATGTTCGGAATTCATCATCATCATTGTCTACCATTATCAATCCACTGCTGGACGAAGCTCGCTCCTAGCCTTTTCCACAACGGTCTGTCTTGTGCCAGTCTCCTCCATGTTACTCCCGCATACTTTCGAATTTCATCCACCCATCTCCCATGTGGTCTTCTGGGTCTTTTCCTGTCCCCTGGAATCCAATCTAAAATTTCGGCTGTCCATCGATTGTCTGTCCTTCTGGCAGTAAGTCCAGGCCATTGCCATTTCAGGGACTTTACTCTGATCATGATGTTTTCCACTCTTGTCAGTTTTCAGATCCACGAATTCCTCTTCTTATCTCTCCTGGTAACAACAAGCATGCACCTCTCCATGCTGCTTTGAGTTGTCTGCAGCCTTTGCATGTTTCTTTTAGTTAAGGTCCACGTGTCTGCAGCATACGTAAGCACTGGAAGGATGCATTGATCAAACACTTTTTTTTTAAGACATAATGGCATATTGCTCTTGGAAATTATACTGTTTCTTCCAAAAGCTCTCCAGGCAAGTTTTGTACGCCGATTAATTTCTTCATCAATGTGACCCTCACTGGATATCTGTTGTCCAAGATAAATGTAGGTATTGGTTATCTCCAGCTTTTCCCCATCAATCGATAAATCTTCATTCCTTGTAAAAGCATTGTACATCACTTTTGTCTTCTGAAAGTTCATTTTTAATCCCACTTCTTTACTCCTGTCAGCAAGTTCCTGGATCATAATCTGCAGCTCTGATGGGGTAGTTGCCAAAATGACTACGTCATCAGCAAAACGAAGGTGAGTTAGATAATCTCCATTAATCTTCGTCCCTTTGTTTTCCCAGTTCAATGGTTGAAAGAGATTTTCCAATGTGGCATTAAAGAGCTTGGGAGATATGGTGTCACCTTGTCTCACTCACATTTCAATTACTTCTGGCAATATCTGCAGTCCATTTAAGTTGTATAAAACAAGTTTTCCATGTAAAACAAGGTTTGAAAGATAAAAAAAGCATGGCATACAATAAAAAAATAAACATTATGAAGTACACCGAGTGATCACTTAATTATGACAACCGGTATCAAAAGTAAGCTCTCTGCGCAGTTGTCTGGAGTAGGAAATGTCGAGAATCATCAGAGAAATAAACCTAAAGGGCGTAATACTGACTATCTTCGACCCAATTCCAGTCGTGCATCATTCGTCGTTTGAAGCTGAAAGTGCAACTCTTGTACTGATGAATATAATGGTGGAACGCGCGTTCTGCGTTATATAGGGTGATTCAGAACTCATGGGACAAACTTTAAGGGGTGGTAGAGCACACTGCAACAAACATATTTTGTATAGGGATGTATGGGCGCAAGCGAAGTATAAAGCGGAAGGAAGACGCCCTTATTTATTATCGGGGGACCAGTACCCGGGGTCCGAAGGCTTAACGTGCCCATCCGATGCACGGCAGATATTTAGTGGATCGAGCGTTCGTACCTGCCTGGGATCGAACCTAAGGTCCTTTCCGTGGCAGTCACGAACGTTGCTCACTAGGCCACCCGCGGCCAACCTAACAACGTCTGGCCACGGGGCCTCGTTTCATGATCATGATCATATGTAGAGGATTTTAGGAAGGGAGTGTCTGACCACAGGTCTTAAACAACCCTTAGAAATAGGAAACTAGGAGATTTGGGCTAGAGTGCCCGATAGGAAAGTCACACGGAAGCGAGGTACAAGACGCCCTTATTTACTACCGGGGCCAGTACCCGGACGGAGCCTCTTTTATATGGCGCATCCGGTATCTTCTCTTTCAATCACAGCTAATACCTCATTGTTATTCATAAAAACTGCTGGGCCTCCACTAACCCAGTTTGATACTACAAAGTGTGTCTATCGTGGCTACTACAAGTACAATATCCGGCAGCTGATATGAAAATCAAGGAACGCACGTGAACGTTGGAAGTATCTCAAGAGTTGAACAAAAGTTTGACTGTATTTTGGGATCAAAATGCAGTTCTCTTCTGTTCCTCAGTGTAATGTAATCCTCAGCTCAAATTTAATTCGCATTTGTGGGTAAGCTTGAGAAAGCGTTTAATTTCAGCATTTGCTATGCATTATAAAACTATTCGGAATGCCGGTTTTTTTAATATAAAAAAATTAGGTAAAAACTTTTGCATTTTGTACCATGCAACAATAAAAAGGCTTTAGAGATCTATGCTCAAGAAATTGATTTGCTTTTCATTAAGTATTTTGGGGAGGAGAGCATTAATTTAACAACCCTCCTTTAAGGGTGAAAAACGAGAGGTTGTCAGCGTCGAATTCAAGGTTTCTTGTTCCAAGTAAGGATTAGAACCAAAACAGAATAGCAAAATAACATCCATGGCTTACTTTGAACTCGAACGCTGGCTCTCAGCTCAAAAAAATCAGCATCCTGATTACTTTGTTGTAAGACGAGAGATCTCAATATTCCATATCGTAGTTACTTGCCAGTGGTTAGTTGATTAAGGGTATTTATGAAAGCGTTCACAGAGCATTCCTTTACTGTAATTCCAACGAATTGTTTTAATTTCTTATTTTCTTAGCCCCATCTCTGTATAGCGTACTACGAAAAAAACACCGCAAAGCCTAGCGACCTACGCACTCATAAAAAAATGTAGTCTCAGGACGCATTATTCCACCGATACTTTCATATTTTAATAATATGCCTTGTCCTTTGATCCAGAGCAAACAAAGTAAGGTGGTGAGTTTTCCTTATAGGTACGAGGGAGAATCAAAAACTCGTAAATTTTTGAGCTCCACATAATGTTGGGCCTCCATTCCTGTGCGAAACTTGCGTTAGCGTGAACTGGGTACTGCGATGACGTGGAACACACGAGGCCGATAACGTACATTTGGCGCTGAGCCACATTGCTTAATCAGATGGGCCGCGGGTGGCCTAGTGGTCAGCGTCCGTGACTGCCATGGAGATAACCTCAGGTTCGAACGTTCGAACCACTAAATATCCACCGTGCGTTAGATGGGCACGTTAAGCCGTTGGACCCCGGGTATCGCCCCCCGGTAGTAAATAAGGGCGTCTTCTTCCTCGCTTCCGTGTCACTTTCCTATCGGGCACTCTATCCCAAATCTCCTAGCTTCCTATTTCTAAGGGTTGTTTAAGACCTGGGGTCAGACACACCCTTCCTAAAATCCTCTACATATGATCTGATCTACTAGAGCATTGAATGGGCACGTTAAGCCGTCGGACCCCGGGTACTGGCCCCCGGTAGTAAATAAGGGCGTCTTCTACCTCGCTTCCGTGTGACTTTCCTATCGGGCACTCTAGCCCAAATCTCCTAGCTTCCTATTTCTAAGGGTTGTTTAAGACCTGGGGTCAGACACTCCTTCCTAAAATCCTCTACATATGATCTGATCTGATCTACTAGAGCATTGAATGGGCACGTTAAGCCGTCGGACCCCGGGTACTGGCCCCCCGGTAGTAAATAAGGGCGTCTTCTACCTCGCTTCCGTGTGACTTTCCTATCGGACACTCTAGCCCAAATCTCCTAGCTTCCTATTTCTAAGGGTTGTTTAAGACCTGGGGTCAGACACACCTTCCTAAAATCCTCTACATATGATCTGATCTGATCTACTAGAGCATTGAATGGGCACGTTAAGCCGTCGGACCCCGGGTACTGGCCCCCCGGTAGTAAATAAGGGCGTCTTCTACCTCGCTTCCGTGTGACTCTCCTATCGGGCACTCTAGCCCAAATCTCCTAGCTTCCTATTTCAAAGGGTTGTTTAAGACCTGGGGTCAGACACTCCCTTCCTAAAATCCTCTACATATGATCTGATCTGATCTACTAGAGCATTGAATGGGCACGTTAAGCCGTCGGACCCCGGGTACTGCCCCCGGTAGTAAATAAGGGTGTCTTCTTGTCTTCTACCTCGCTTCCGTGTGACTTTCCTATCGGGCACTCTATCCCAAATCTCCTAGCTTCCTATTTCTAAGGGTTGTTTAAGACCTGGGGTCAGACACTCCCTTCCTAAAATCCTCTACATATGATCTGATCTGATCTACTAGAGCATTGAATGGGCACGTTAAGCCGTCGGACCCCGGGTACTGGCCCCCGGTAGTAAATAAGGGCGTCTTCTACCTCGCTTCCGTGTGACTCTCCTATCGGGCACTCTAGCCCAAATCTCCTAGCTTCCTATTTCAAAGGGTTGTTTAAGACCTGGGGTCAGACACTCCCTTCCTAAAATCCTCTACATATGATCTGATCTGATCTACTAGAGCATTGAATGGGCACGTTAAGCCGTCGGACCCCGGGTACTGCCCCCGGTAGTAAATAAGGGTGTCTTCTTGTCTTCTACCTCGCTTCCGTGTGACTTTCCTATCGGGCACTCTATCCCAAATCTCCTAGCTTCCTATTTCTAAGGGTTGTTTAAGACCTGGGGTCAGACACTCCCTTCCTAAAATCCTCTACATATGATCTGATCTGATCTACTAGAGCATTGAATGGGCACGTTAAGCCGTCGGACCCCGGGTACTGGCCCCCGGTAGTAAATAAGGGCGTCTTCTACCTCGCTTCCGTGTGACTTTCCTATCGGGCACTCTATCCCAAATCTCCTAGCTTCCTATTTCTAAGGGTTGTTTAAGACCTGGGGTCAGACACTCCCTTCCTAAAATCCTCTACATATGATCTGATCTGATCTACTAGAGCATTGAATGGGCACGTTAAGCCGTCGGACCCTGGGTACTGGCCCCCGGTAGTAAATAAGGGCGTCTTCTACCTCGCTTCCGTGTGACTTTCCTATCGGGCACTCTAGCCCAAATCTCCTAGCTTAATATTTCTAAGGGTTGTTTAAGACCTGTGGTCAGACACTCCCTTCCTAAAATCCTCTACATATGATCTGATCTGATCTGCTCATTCAGATAAACAGAGGATGGAAATCGATAAACGTGCTGTTCGGGTGCTCCTACGCCATTATTAAGAAAGGGTTAAACGCGGTAGCAACAGCGAAGGAAATTTGCCCAGTTGAAGGCTAGAAAACAGTGGAGAGCACCATAGCACGAAAATGGTTCCGGTGTTTCGATGCTGGAGATACCAGTCTCGAAGAAAAGTCGAGGTCAAGATATCCAACGGTCAACAACACTGACACCCTGGTCAAAGCTGCGACAGCAAACCCAGCTACGAGTACACGACAACTGGCAGCTGAGGTGGGAACTTCCCAATTCAACATCGTTCGTCACCTGAATTAGGATGGTTGCTTCTCTAGGTGCCATCGAATGTTCCCCATGAATTGACACCCCAGCAGGCGGAAGGGGAACAACGTGTCGCTCTTTGTCGCAGATTGCTGTCAAATCCACGGGACGTTAGATTTTGGCGTTGTATCGTCTATAACGTAAGCCTTTTTCGTGGGCGAGATTGGTGTTACGCTATGTCCAAAACCATATCTAAGGAAATGTTAAACTAAATGAGAATACGATGCAATAGTTCCTAATTAAACTTTTACGGCCAGACGAAACATATACAGAAGTTAAATTTACGATAACCTTCTATTGGTATAGCAATATTTGAAGAACTCCACAATATGGCACTACAAGTTGTAAATTTCACATTTATCTTAACAGCGATCGAACATCTCCACTCACACACACATACACTGAGCAACTGTCGTATCGTCCTTTTTGTCTATCGTTCTTATCACATTCATACGTCACTCACTCTGACCTCAAATGTGTTGCCAACCTCATTCTTGTGAGAGAGAAGATATCACGTTAAGTTTGGAAAGTGTAAAGGAGAACAAATTCAAATTTACATAGGAAAAGTAACTAAGAATGAAAGTTATTTTAGAATATATGTCACACGTCTCAGGTGATGAAAAGTGGATATTCCTACATTATATACTCTTACTGGAAACAAGTGGCTGAGGCGAGGCCAGGAAATGCATCCAGTGGAGCAAAGAAGGTGGTTCGAAGGGAAAGTCATGCTGCGAATTTGGTGGAAATTTGAGGGTCCTATGCTCTGGGATCTCGTGCCAGATGGTCAGGCTGTGGACGGAAACCTCTATGGCGAACAGCTGAAGCGGGTACGTGATACTCGGCGCCAACGCTACCCAGCGCTCATCAATAGGAAGCTGGCGTTACTGCAAGTGGATAATGCCCAAAGTCACACCTCCAGAATGATCCACCAAAACTGCAGCAGTTAGAAGGGGTTGAAGATACCACTACATCTACCCTACAGTGTGGATCTTACCCTCATTAGACTGATACTTGCTTAACTCCATGGCCCATTTCCTGCAAGGATGCACTTTGCTTCAGTGGTAGATGTAGAATCTGGCATCAGAGAGTTTCTGTCTTCGAAATTTATCGAGCGGCACCGCAATGGGATTGTGGCTCTGGAGGTACGTCGGCAAAAGACTATAGAAAACAATGGCCTGTACTTTGCAGAGAATGAGGTGAGCGTGTATGGCCTTGCACCATTAAATATTTTAGCTGTAAACGGGATGAACGTTTGACTTACCCTGGTAAATTTACAATGGAGTATTACAGAAACTGAAATCCAATGAATGTAAACAATTTTTTTTCTTAGGATGTTTATGACATTTATGGTAAAGGGACCGAATAAGGACAAAACGCGCTGCATAAAACAGTTTGGTAACGAAGAAGGCAGATGATTTATCACATAATCAAAATCAGCCTCCTAAGAAACGACACGGCATTTGTTACTCTACTGGGAATTTTCATGAAGTTCTCCTATGCATCTTGATTATCATTCTCATTCTAGCATTAACAGCATCCAACAGGGAAATAATGAGTTCTATAGTTGTGGCTTTTCAGGAAATTAAACGGGAACTGTGAGAAGAGTCGGCGATTGTGATGTCACATAGATATCACCGATCAAAGCATCCACCAATGATACCGTATTGATCTTGGCCAAGCTGTTGGTTTCAGTGAATGTTGTATTGTTCTGCAGCAAACAAACAGCTTCTACAAATGGAATATTCTAGGTCAGTCATTGAATCCTGTCACAAAATCCACCACAGTATCGCAGAATGTTGATAATGCAAATATTAATGGCGCACACACACACACACACACACACACACACACACACACACACGCGCACACACACACTCCTACCTTATTTGCTGTAAATGTCATTTCTTGTAAACATCAACCGAGTATCGGTTAAAATCGCTCAGGCTTCGGAATATAGGTCAAGGGAATCTGGAAAACTAATTCATCCAGTAATTTAGAAGCAACAGCGTACTTAGAACATCCTTTGGGAATAACACTAAAGATTTTTCGAGAATTTTAAAATCATTATTAACTCACATTAAATTACAACTTTTAAAAAGTAAATATATATTGCATTCGAAAAAGAGTGCGGGATAGCAGTCAAAACAAATATTTATAAAAAAAGTCAAAACTAATCTTTTATAAAATACGGACAGTGATATGGGTAAAACGTATCGAATTTGGAGGTCAGCTAGCAGCCGCCTAGATGAATACTAAATTCAAGATCCTGAGTACAAATCACCGGGAAGACATTGATGATGTACTTATTTTTAAATTCTGATTTTCCAAAGGTGGTGATTTTCAATTAGGGTGTAAACTCCTCTAAGCTTTTCATGAGTAAGAGATCTTTAAAACACCAAGTGGTTGGAAACAAATGTTCTTGACGAACATCAATTGAAACAACAATGTTTGGTGTAGATAAAATTTTGAAATGAAATTGGGATAAGAAAAAATCAACGTTTCCCTTTGAGCTTCGTGTTTAAATCATTTTACCAAGACTTACAGAAACGTTCCACAACGAAAAATTGCACAAATTCGCACTAAGTCAGCGGTATTAAAGTTAACATTGTCTCTTGAAGATCCTTTTTATATCAAATAGCATTGAAGTTATCGTAAAGCCGTGTTTGCTATAAGATATAACTTTCTCTACATATATTTTGCACCGAGTAGTTTAGCAGAATATTGTAGGGTTACATAATGCTATGATATGTTAGCAACAGATATATAAATAACTGTTGCTGGTATAGAATAAATTGTCAACGTTTATTCACAATTAAATGTTTTAATAAAAAATGAAAGTTAATGTTAAGCATTTAATTGTGAATGAACGGAGATAATTTATTCTAAATCAACATCACAAGTGTTGTAGCCTTGAATTATGTATAATGCTACTGATATATCAAATGGTTTATATTTTCCGATGAAAACTTTTCAGTGAATTTCACTTAGGAAAGTTTCCAACAACGTTTCCCTTTGAGCAATCAACGTTTACCTTTGAGCTTCGTGTTTAAATCATTTTACCAAGATTTACAGAAATGTTCCACAACGAAAATATGCACAAGTTCGCCCTAAGTCACTGTTCAAGCGATATTAAAGTTAACATTATCTCTTGAAGATCCGTTTTATATCAAATAGCATTGAAGTTATCGTAAAGCCGTGTTTGCTATAAGATATAACTTTCTCTACATATATTTTGCGCCGAGTAGTTTAGCAGAATATTGTAGGGTTACATAATGCTATGATATGTCAGCAACAGATATATAATATATAACTGTTGCTGATATAGAATAAATTATCAACGTTTATTCACAATTAAATGCTTTAATAAAAAAATAAAAATTAATGTTAAGCATTTAATTGTAAATAAACGTTGATAATTTATTCTAAATCAACATCACACGTGTGTGGTTTTGAATTATATATAATGCTGCTGATATATCAAGTGGTTTATATTTTCCGATGGAAACTTTTCAGTGAATTTCACTTAGGAAAGTATTTTAATGGCGTTTGCTTTTAGAAAGGATTTAAACTTCCCCGGGTACTTCTTGCTGTAAAAGAAACTTTACCAGATTTACCTTATGACTGTATGACATTTAAAGCCGTGAGTTTATAAATAAGAACACTTGCTCTTATTTACCGGTGAACCAGATACATTTAAAGAGACAGACAGAAAACATGAAGCCCTTTTAGTGTGTTTGAGCAATTAAACGTGACCTGGGGTTTGTATTTACAAAACCTGAATATATTCCTTTAAAGAATTCCTTTTAAAATCTTTTGTTGCTCTTTTAGAGAAACATTATTCAAAACCTAGATTCACGAAAGTGATATGTTTGCACTTGCCAAATACACGAGAAAATGATGTCACGCAATATTTCACCAACGGCAATGAAATGTGCGTCTTGAAGATAGGAAATGCTGGGAACAAAACCTGTATGGTGGCGGAAAAGGACTCAGTTTGAATACAAAATCCATATTTTCTGGAATCAGCTATCACATAAAGCTTTTAAATATTAAACATACCTTTCTTGCTTAAAAGGGTGTTAAACTGTGTAAACCGTTGCGGAACAACCTCAAAGGAATTATCTTTTAGAAAAAACTATAGTTCCTAAAATTTTCCATCATCACGTAGTCTCTGCGCACATCTGCTGCAAAAACAAATGCATTCAGTTGTTTGTGGGTGCAATCTATCAGCAAGATACCGAAGAATTTTTTGTGGAGTCACATGGCTCAAAGCTTTCCCAGGCGTAACATTTCACATCTTGAACAAAAGCCGCTGTTTACAACTCTGAAAGCCAAGAAAGCCTCAAATCACCCTCGCCAGTCATTCGTTTACTTTCGTAACTGCCATTGTTTCCTCCGGGGCGAACTTCGAAACTTAGAAAAAACGAAAAGAAGCTCTCAACTTCTGCATTTTCGAAAGCGCAATGCTCTACGGACAAGGAAAATAAAAGCATTTCCTGTAAGAAAGCAATGCAAAGAAAGTCTCAATGCTTTTTATATGTTGAATTATGCATTCCTTTGACATCTTTTGCTCGATCAGGTCTTTGAAGGAATCCCCTACAAAACCCATATGATTTTATGGTAGTCCCCTTTTTCGTAGTCACATACACAAAACTCGGAGGTGCAGAAATAGCCCCAGATAATTCATAAATTGGTGGAATAGACCATATGTAGAACTGAATACACATTATGTTACCAAAGGTATTTCGACGCCTGATTTATTATTAAAAATGTTTGGATTCACGAATTCTCTTGCACTTGCGTTGCGCCTGTTGATGGAGTTCTGCATTAAAAGAATGGATCTTCTGGAACAGCCGCAGAACATTTGAAGACAATATGCCACTTAAAACCAAACTGACCTACTTTCAACGCTAGATGGTGATTGGATGCCCCATTAGTAAACCTTCTGCACGCAGCATTTCAAACTGTCTAAATTTAACGCAATCTACTATAGCTGATGTAATTCGAAGATGGTAGACTAACGACGCTTCTACAGCGGGAAAAAAATGCAGTGGAAGGCCGCGTGAACTCACGGACAGAGCCTGGAGAAAACTCAGTTGAAGGGAATTCCTCACTTAGTCTGAAGCAAAACTCTGACAAACTTGAAAAATGCTGTACGAATATCTGTCAGTACTAGAACTCTCTGCAGAGAGTAGCACTTCCTAGGTTTTCACTGTAGGACAGTTGCGCAAAAACCGAAAATCACTTTTGTAAATGTTTAATGACATTTAGACTGATGTCTTGTCCACCGTTTCTGCACCGCAGAGCACTTGAAGAAAGTTCTATGGAGCGATGAACTACGCTTCACACTGTTTCGAACGATGGATGTTTGGACTTCGCAATTTCACTGATAATGGTTCTCTGAAGACTATATAGTAGTTTAAACTGACAGGTCTGGTCACGGCTTCGTACTACACTGGTTTCCATAAATTAAGCAAAACACCGAAAAATCGCTATAATTGGGCGAAATATAGTTCAAATTTCACGAAATTTGTATATGTTACGGGTAACGGCATGGACGTATCGAAAGCAAATGAGTGGCGCTGGCAGCGCTTTATGCAAATGCACAAGAGCTTAAAACCAGCTGTTTCGGAGGCAGTCGCCAATTAATGTGCGGGCGTGAATGACAAGATTTCGAGATAGCGATTTTGTTAACATCGCTTCGAGACGTCATTTAAAAGCGGAGTTACGCTACAGAGCGATAGGCCAACTCGAAAGAGCGCAACGGCAGGCGGACTTCGCAAGATGGCTCAACGTCGATCGTTCTGTGGTCAGCAGGATGTGGCAGCTGTTCCAAGCCACGGGTGCAGCTTCCCGAAGGTACAGCGAAAGTATGCCAAGGGCGACGAGCTCCGCGGATGACCGGTATGTACGGCTTTCGGCACGGTGGAACAGGACGACTTTTCTCAGATCTGTGCTTGCGGCAGCCACCGGACGAACGGTATCAGCTTCGACGGTACGCAGAAGGTTACATGCAGGAGGACAGTATTCTCGGCGACCGGTATTATGCGTGCCCCTCACCCCTTCCCACTGGAAGGAAAGTTTCAATTGGGCACGAATGTATGTGAACTGGACTCAAAATCAGTGGGTGTCCGTCCTGTTCACTGATGAGTCGCGATACTGTTTACGGAGTGATTCTCGCGGAGTTTGCATCTGGAGAGAGGCTGGTACTCGCTATCTTCCCTCTAATATCCAGCAAAAGGACACCTATGGTGGTGGTAGTGTTCTGGTGTGGGCAGGCATATCCTTAGGCGGCCGTACCGACCTCTATGTGTTGCCACATGGAAACCTCAATGCTCAGAGGCACAGAGACGACATCGTGGACCCTATTGTTCGTCCGTATGGGGCCGCAATTGTCGATACATTTGTACTGCAGGCGGATAACGCCCATCCTCACACAGCTCGCCTCATGCACCAGTACCTGGAACAGGAGATTATAGTCCGTATGGAGTGGCCAGCATGCTCTCCCGATCTGAATCCCATTAGCATGTCTGGGATGCTCTCACGCCCAGGTGAGGGCGACCAAACTTAGCTAAGCTGATTATTTACACTTCTTATACGTGCTTTCGCCACCGAGATCACTCCGATGCAGTGGTCCACACGCCCAGGTAAGGGCGACCAACCTGAGCTAAGCTGAATATTTACACTCCTTACACGTGCTTTCGCCACCGAGATCACTCCGATGCAGTGGTCCACACGCCCAGGTGAGGACGACCAAACTCAGTTATGCTGATTATTTACACTTCTTACACGTGCTTTCGCCACCGAGATCATTCCGATGCAGTGGTCCACATGCCCAGGTAAGGGCGTCCAAACTGAGCTAAGCTGATTATTTACACTCCTTACACGTGCTTTTGCCACCGAGATCACTCCGATGCAGTGGTCCACACGCCCAGGTGAGGACGACCAAACTGAGCTAAACTGATTATTTGCACTCCTTACACGTGCTTTTGCCACCGAGATCACTCCGATGCAGTGGTCCACACGCCCAGGTGAGGACGACCAAACTCAGTTATGCTGATTATTTACACTCCTTACACGTGATTTCGCCACCGAGATCACTCCGATGCAGTGGTCCACACGCCCAGGTGAGGGCGACCAAACTTAGCTAAGCTGATTATTTACACCCCTTACACGTGCTTTCGCCACCAAGATCACTCCGATGCAGTAGTTAACACGCCCAGGTGAGGACAACCGAACTGAGCTAAGCTGATTATTTACACTCCTTACACGTGCTTTTGCCACCGAGATCACTCCAATGCAGTGGTCCACACGTCCAGGTGGGGACGACCAAATTGACCTACGCTGATTATTTACACACCTTACACATGCTTTGTAAGGAGTAAATAATCAACGTAGATACTATTCCACGTTTATCGGGCCCGGCACCGGTTGTAGCGGTGCCGGGCCCGATAAACGTTGAATAATGTCCGTGGCGTCGTTTTGTCTTTTGTGATGAGTTACGGTTTGCACTTGTCGCCGATGACCAGCGCATACGTGTTTGGAGACACATCGGCCAGGGCACGGATCGTGCCTTTACCTTGGAACGGCGCATCGCACGCACACCGGGAGTGACTGCCTAGGGAGACATTTCCTACGATAGCCGGATACCCTTGGTAGTCCTCCGTACCACCTTCACGGCTCAACTGTACGTCGACGAAATTCTACGACCTGTTGTGTTGCCATTTCTGTGGCAGCATCACCGAGCAATTTTTCAACAGGATAATGCCCGGCCAAGCACAGCACGTCTCTCTCCTGCCTGTCTCCGTAATATCGACAACTTTCCTTGTCCAGTCTGATTGACCGACCTCTCACCGAATGAGCATGTTTGGGACATGATGGGACGCTACATACGCCCATCCCGGAATGTCGGCGAACTGACCCATAATTCAGACACTATCTGGAATGCTATACCTCAGGACAGTTTCCGTCAACTGTATGTGTCTATGTCATGCCGGATACCTGCTTGTATCTGAGCCAGAGGTGATGCTGCGCCGTATTGACTTGTTCCACTGATGTAGCTGTTCTTTTCAAATAAATGACCCAATTTCTCTGGAACTGCAATCATTTCGTTTCCTATTAGTGTACATTGCACATACCAATTTTTATCTCGATTGGATTCCTTCTGGGTGCTTCGGGGGGGGGGGGGGGTTGTTCTTTTTTTGCAAAGAGTGTAATAGAGGATGTGAATCAGTGACACTGTCAAACAACATTCAAGCGTACGACGAGCCGTGCATTACACCTTCTGCGTTACAACACGATATTGCCTGTCTCCGTGCCTCTGCTATCCGCAACAAAAAGGACAATGTCTCCAGTGGCAGGATGTTCCCTAAATTACTGTGAGGGATCATGTGTTGTGACGAATCACATTTGCTACTACACCATGTCGAGGAGAGTGCGATAATTTGGATTCCATGGCATGAGAGCATGGATCCGTCTTTCATAATTTTAGTATGGCTGGGGCAATATAACGTTGGGAACATGTTTTCATGGGAGACTTTGGGTTGGACCCATGCTTAAATACCCAAGAGTATTTATACCTCGTGTTGATCACTTTCATACAACCACTGTCACTTCCTACCGATGTGGTGATGGATACTTCCAGAAGAACAATCCGCAATGTCACATTGTCTTTGAGTGGTTTCGGGAATATGATCGGGGATTTTCCCTTCTTCATTGGCCCTCTCAGACCTTAATCCCATGGATCATTTTGTGGAATGAATTCGAAAGAAACATCATGGATTCACTTCCATCTGCATTAATTGGAAGATGCTATCGACAAGTGTGGACTAATACCTCTCCGGAACTTTACCAAACGTAATCGAATCTACTAATGTGAAGCGTATAGGCGGCCCACACAGCGGCACTCAAAAATTAAAGAAATATATCCGCCAAATTTTGTAAGATGGAATCTATTAAATTATACCGTGTTCTTAATGATAATAATCAACTGTAACATTTTCCACTTCAACGGTAGGATACAATGTTTTTTATCCACGACGCGAAAATGAATTTCGAACAGGATAAGAGATGGGATTTCTCTTTTTACTGCTGTTTCACATCAGATTATAGGCAGCTTCCCAATGATGTGAAAGCTCCGTTTTCATCTTACGATGCATCCTGGTGCCAACGCATCCTGAAATGAACGAAGCAGATGTACCAGGTCCTCTACATGGTGCAAATGAGAACGAGATTCATCGGACCGAACGACCTTTGTCCAATCACTAAAAGTCGAAATGAGCAAACGAGCAGTGCATGGGACTGAGTTCTCTCTAATTGGTTTAACTTTCTGCTACTCAACTTGTTGAGGAGTAGTGATGGGGAGTTTTGGTCTCATCCGTGAACAACTGAGTCACATGATTGACCAAAACCTTCGAATAATATCGTTTGCCAAGGATATTTCGTGCAAATGCTGAACCGCTTCTTTCATATACAGTATTTTGTCGACTGGTTTTTATGAATAGGTAAATGGCGGGGAATCCCGTCGTTTTAGATTATATGACGCATATTGGTTTTGCGGTAAGCAAATCCCTGTCTTCACGGAGCGTTAGTTCCAAAGTCTTTGGCCATCGTTGACAGATACCCATTCAGGGCTGGTGGATTTCTAAAGCCTCGGCATGATAACCACGCATGTACATATATAATTATTCTTTTATATAAACTTCTTTTCGCACTCATATCAATCCCGAAATTTCGTGATGCGTTTTTAAAGGCTGACAGCCTTTCTACTCAATATTTTCGCTCAAGCAATGATGTCTACAATCCCAAAGTTGCCATTGGCAAATTTGTGGATGCTATGGTGGACAGAGATCAGGTGAGCCATTAACCCTTGTACTACCTATTGAAATGTTTTGTTGTACAAGAGATACTCAACAACTACACTGGCGGAAAGTGAAAAAAGAACACCAGGAAGGAATTGGCGGACGATCATGAAATTTACATATGTTAATGGGGTCGAGTTTACGTAGGTGTGATGTTAATTTCGGGACCAACCGGCGAGCGCTTACGCCACAGCACGGCATATTATGCAAATTATCGTCGGTGGTATTTAAGTAGTACGGCGAAGTGAATGTAATCAGTCGTCGGCGTACGGACACGTGCGAAGACCCTGAAGAAGCTGCAATGCCTGGACATGGAAGACGTGTACGATTTCAGCAGTTATCGGACTTTGAGCGAGGTCGTCTAGTCGGACTCCGCGAGGCCGGGTGGTCATTTCGTCGTATTGCGGAGCGAATTGGACGGGAAGTATCGGTGGTGGTACGATGGCGGCGTAGATGGTCCGAGGAACATTCCCACACGAGAAGACGTGGAACCGGGAGTCACAGACGGAATGATGAGCGGACCGATCGACGCATAAGAAGAGCGGCGTTGTCAAGCGGAACATCCACTGCGACGCAAATCCGAGCTGCCGTTGCACCTGAGGTGAGTGTGCAAACAATCCTCAACCGTCTACTGGATGCAGGACTACTTGCACGTGTGCCTCTGGCATGTGTACCTCTGACTCCAGCCCACCGTCAGGAACGGCTGCAGTGGTGTCGCCAACGTCTGCACTGGAGAACGCAATGGCGATCTGTCGTATTCAGCGATGAAAGCAGATTCTGCTTGGGAGCCTCCGATGGCCGTATGCGTGTTCGCAGACGCACAGGAGAGCGTCTCCACCCTTCTTGCATCCGCCAGCGACACACAGAACCTACACCTGGTCTCCTGGTGTGGGGAGCGATCAGCTATCACTCCCGTACACAACTAGTGTTTGTACCAGGTACGTTAAACAGTACCTCCTACATCAATAACATCATTCAGCCCGTTGTTGTGCCATTTGTAAGGTCGGTCCATCGTGGTGTTTTCCAGCAAGATAACGCACCCCCACACACGGCACGTGCAACGCAACATGCACTTCAGGGTGTGAGACAACTTCCATGGCCTGCACGTTCACCGGATTTGTCCCCCATTGAGCACGTGTGGGATTTTATGAGACAACGACTTATCCGGTCTCCACGGCCAGCCACGACCATCCCTGATTTACGCGTCCAGGTTGAGGATGCTTGGAACTCAATACCCCAAACTTACATCCAACATCTGTACGACAGACTCCATGCCAGAATTTCACAGTGTGACGCAGTTCATGGCGGTTCAACCTCGTACTAACCATGTTACATGGAAATGTTATTTTTCAGTTTACCAGCAAATACAGCTGTGTTTTCCATAATGTTTTGATCACGTTATCCTCTGTATTCCGTTATTATGCTGTATAAATTTCGCTGGTATCAGACGTCTCCTTCTTGGTGTTCTTTTTTCACTTTCCGCCAGGGTATTATAGCAGCTGTGTAAGAGCATCATTACTTGCTTTGACAACAGATTCATTCACACTACATCAATATACAAACTTTCCTTTGAAACTTGTTACCTCCATTTACTGAAATAAGAGACAAATACAGTGGTGACACATTTTACGCGGATTAAATTATACGCGGTCAGACCCACTGCTAGACTGATATCACACGGGAAATGGAGCTACGAAAGAATCAATCAATGCGTGCTGGCTGTCCCTGTGGTATGACTGTGTCAATGATTTTATAGGTTTTCTTACCATCAACGAGGAAACAAAACATATTACTCAGATGTCCAAGCAGATTGGGGGTGAAGGCTTCGTCGATATTCTGGAGGAAGAAATAACAGATTTGATTAAACATTAAGAGCCGTTGATAAATGAAGAGGTAGAACTTGTGAAAACTTCCTCGGACGAAGATGACGTCGCCGACGCACAAGATGAAAGTGCCAGCGGTAATCTGCACAAGTTTGCGGAAATGTTCCACGCAGAAAAGCACTTGAAAGATTTGATTTCTAACTATGATCCCTCTATGGAACCTAGCCTTAAAATAAACCAAATTATTGCGGACTCTTTAATGCCGTATTATTAGATTTTCCAGCAGCTAAAGACGCAGCGGCAACAGTTGCCTATAACGATGGTTTCCCAGAAACAACTCCTTTTACTGGCTCCCAATTGCCCCGCCCAGAGTCTCCAACTACTGCGCCTAATGCATCAGCTTTGGACCTCAGCTTTGACGACCCTGCAGGGATGTTACGTAGTAAAGGCAACGATAAGGCAGATATGTACAAGGATTTGCATCATGCTATCTCATATTTTAAGTGTAACTGTTACAGAAGTACGTATACATTGTTCTTTGTAAAATACACATTGTACTGTAATAGATATATGTAAGCGAATAATACCGTACATACAGGGTGTCCCAGAATTTCGTGTACAAACTTAGAGGGGAGGTAGAGAACAGCGTTAGGAACCAGAATTAAATAGGAAAGCATGGGCGGAAACGTCACCCTCACGTGAGAATGAAACACAAATACACAGTAAGGCCACAATACAGAAAGCAGTGATGAAGCAACCTTTTCACGTGACGGGGTATTCAATACGCACAACGCGCACATGTGGGCCGACCACGAGCCGCACAACAACGCTTCACTGTTAATGTGTGGGCGGGTATCGTGGCGGACAGTTTAGTCGGGGTATACATCTTACCACCTCGACTGGACGCTCGCAAGTATCTCGTCTTTCTTCAGAAGGTTCTTCCGGAAATGCACGATGTCTTCGCACATGTTCGACGCGGAATATGGTTGCAACATGATGGGGCGCCATCTCATTACGCAAGGTGCGTACGTGACCATTTGGACCGGACATTTGGAACCAAGTGGATTGGGCGTGGCGGTCTCGTCGAATGCCCCCCCCAGATCACATGATTTATCTCCTCTTGATTATTATCTCTGGGGTGCCATGAAGAGCATTGTGTACGACACGCCAGTAAATTCTGAAATGGACCTGGTGGCACGAATCTCCATAGCTGCTGCTACGATCCGCGAAACGCCAGGTATCTTCGACAATGTTCGCCAATCCATGTCGCGTAGGTGTCATGCATGCATCCAGGCCAATGGGCGCAATTTCGAACCCCTCCTGTGATGCTTGTATGTCCTACATTGTACTCTTTTGTTGTGTAATAAAGCGTTTTACACTGCTTTCTGTATTGTGGCCTTACTGTGTCTTTGTGTCTCTTTCTCACGTGAGGGTGACGTTTCCGCCCACGCTTTCCTATTTAATTCTGGTTCCTAACGCTGTTCTCTACCCCCCTCCAAGTTTGTACACGAAGTTCCGGGACACCCTGTATATATCGAAAAAAGCGTGTGAAGTGATTTATTGTATGTAGCTTTAATATTAGTTTTGAATACACGCGGTTTCGGTTTCGGCTTTACGCGGTCTCGTCGGAAGGTAACCCCGCGTAAAATGCGGCACTACTGTAATACACTGCTGGACAATTGCTAAGGGCGGATCATAAACGGCTATATAGCGCATAAAAAAGTAAGTGTGGTTGGATGCCAAGTGAAATAAAATAATGTCAGAATGCCAGGACATTACAAGAAAGACAATTTATTGTGCTCTGAAATCCAGAAGGCTTTGGAACGTGTTCAAGGGACAAACAGGCCATTTTGTGCAGAATACGTAAACGTGAAAAAAATGCAATTACCGTCCGCAGGCGTTCCGGCGTAAGATGTCAATACGGGATATGGCCACCATGGAGGGCGATGCAAGATTCCACACGTCGTGTCATGCTTTGCACAACATTATCAAGCAGCTTTTAGGGTAATTTATCCCATTCCTCTGTCAGTGCACGGATGAGGGTGTCCTTGTTTATTGGAGGGCATTGGCGACCAGCAAGACTCATCCCCAAAGCATCCCACACATTTTCAATGGGATTCAGATCTGGAGAACGTGCTGGCCATACGAGGCGTTGAATATCCTCGCTCCCAAGACACTCCTGGACAGCGACTGCTCGATGACATGTTGCGTTGTCGTCCATGAAAATCAATCTATCACCGACAGCACCACGGAACATGCGAACATGAGGTAGCAGAACATCATTAATGTATCGTTGGCCAGTCATAGTCCCAGTTGGAAGCACATAGAGGGACGTACGGCCATTGATCATGATGCCAGCCCATACCATGACACTACATGTCGGATATCGGTCCCTTTCCTGTATGTTTGCTGGACAATATGCAGTACCACTATCACGCCAGATCAGTTGCGGTCGACAATCAGACGACAGACTGTATCTACTCTCATCTGAGAAGAGGACAGCAGACCAGTCGCTATCAGTCCAATTGCGATGTTGATGGCACCATTGCAAACGGGCGGTACGGTGACGTCTGGACAATGGGATGCACACAACAGGACAGCGGGCGTATAGTTCTCCTTCATGCAAACGTCTGGCGACAGTTTTTCGGGATATTCGCTTGCCAGTAGCAGCCATAAACTGATTTGCTACCTCACTAGCTGTGCTCCGCCGGTGTCTTTTTGTTGATAGTACTATGTACCGATCTTCTGCAGGTGTCGTACTGCGAACACGACCTCCCCCGTGACGTTTGCTACACTCTCCATTTGTTTGAAATGATTTCCAAAGCCTTAAAACAACACTGTGGCTGACGTCGAACACCCTGGCAACATCTGTTATTTTTCGCCCTTCTTCAATCTTGCCAATAATACGGCCACGCGTAAAATCATCTAGGTGATATCGGGAATACATACTGAAAATTGCAAGTTCGTCAATTGATTCTTTCCCGTTCAACTTTGCGTTTGAACAACAACGGTCAATACGCATCAAATCCTTTATATCTGTTATCAGCGCTATGACGTCACGAACAAGTTCGGCAATCCAAAATTTGCATACGCACAACACATTTTACTGTATCCCGCACTTATGCTAATTTCCACATTTTCCTGCCTTCCATTTTATGGTTGCTATCGTTGCTATTGTCATCCGTCCTTAGCAATTGTCCGGCAGTGTAGTTTTTAAGTTTTCTCAACAAACAAATGTTTTGAAATTTCATCTCCGACGGAGGATTTTGTTTCAAATCCTCAGGTCTGTTAATCTCACGATGCAGAGCTGCAATGTTCACTTTCCACGAATAGTACGAGTTCACAGGGTTTATCGACATGATACGCACAACTGGGTAGCTACTATTTATAAAGTTTTAGTTAATTTTAAAGCTATATCTGTGAAGTTTACGTTACTTAGTATGTATGCTTAATTGCTTTACTATATCGTCTCTGCTCTAATTTGTATTGAACTTTGTGAACACAAATATAGCGCTTCTAAACTTAGAAATCAGCATGCCGCCAAGTTAATGATTCAGCAAAAACCACCTTAAATCTAAAGCAAACACATCAAGTTTTGAGATAAAACGTTTGACAATGCAATATTCCTAGCAATCTTCTTAATAACTCCACTTTCCATCATCCTAGGAGCCCTTCTATGAAATATCTCTCCGCTTCAGAACTTCATTCTCCCCGTTTTCCTTAAACTTTCTATAACTTTATCCATGTCTCTAGGACTTCGTTCTGGCCTTCTCTCATCATTCAAGACCAAACAATTTAACTCCTTAAGTGAATCCTCCATCTCCGTTTGATTTGTACGCATAATTTCTTGCAACGTTCCACTTAACAGAATTAAAATAGGCTCTCAAATCCATAAGATATAACTCCTGATTAGAGATGTGTTTTGCTACAGATTAACGCATCAAAAAATTTTAAGTATTCTGAATAAATTTCTATACGCTTTCAAAGTCGTGAAGTCCTTTTTTGAATCCCCCTGTATAAAAATATACAAGGTTACCCATTTTCTCAAGTTAATCGCATAGGCAAAAGAAAAAATCAACGTAAAAGTTTATTCGTGCATTTATTGTAATGGCAAAGATGCTGCAATTTTCGAACTTTTGTCATATTACTCTAACCATATGACAATACTGTAAACTACAGTAATACATACCTCTAAAATTGCGAAATGTGTTTTTTTAAAAACCTACTGACAAGCATACGAAATGGTTTTCTGATATATAAAAATGAAAGCATATTCGCAAAATAGCTACGAGGCATCGAAACATCTTCTGATTTCTAAAAGCAGAGTAAGTTGTGTTTTTCAGCAAAAAGTTCTTAAATGCATGTGAAAAAAATGCTCTTAAAGTTTCTGCAGAGGAAAATCCAAAAAGTTCTATTTCACTTTGTTGAAAGGACAAAGCAAAACCGTTTAGCAACTGTCGCCAAAATTTTGTTTTCTGCAGACGGTCAAATTTTCCGACCTTTTGTCGTTATTGTGGAATGGAACTGTAATTCAAGATACAGAAATACGCCTTTAAAACAAAACAAAAAAACATTTTAAGAGTGAGAAGTTTATGAAATGTAGCACTTAGCTTTCAAGTTCACGGAGTTTCTGGTCGATATTTAGAAACAAAACGTCTACGAAAACTAGTCAAGCGCTGAGCTCTTATTTGCAACTTTAAGCATGTCTTTTGAAGAAGTGCGCGCTTATATGTTGCACAACTCATGATTTATCCGGGTCTCGATCCCGGCGCGAATGGAATAGCCAAAACCCTCCCTCTGACACCCGGACACCATAGAAAAGTATTCGGTTTCCACAAAGAGCAATAAAATTCTACTCAGTAATGGCTCCTAATTTGTAATATGTAGTAAATAGGGTCAGGTTAAGTTAAAAACCTCGTTCACGAAATGTGGTGATTTGGAAATACTTTGCAAAATGGTTTCTTTCAAAAAATAGAAAAATGCGTAAGCTTACCAAGTATTGTATATACATAATTTTATCCAATCATTTACCCACGGTTGTGATCATTTCATATTTATTCCCGATTCTTTTTCGTTTTTGTCTGTTTGTTTTGGGGTTTACCAGCTACCGTGGGTAATTCTTAGGTCGATAGGTAGTCACCATTTTCTAATTTAAAAGAACTGGATCCTGGAAGGAGTAAGGGCTAGCGCTACAAAACAAGCGCCACCCGTGACTTGAATCCCTCTAGGACAACTAGCCGAAATCCTACGCCTCCGATTACTCGTCTACCCGGGAGGCCCGTGGCTCTATAACACGCATCCTTGTGCTATGCAATGCTGTATATCACCAGGTACTGTTGTGGCGAAAATTACCAAATTTCATTGTTATGCGGCAAATCCAATAAACACTGTAGACAGTTTAAACGCAGTATCATATACACTACATTGACAAAAGTCCCCGGACACTCCTTCAAAAGCAAATTAACGGATCCGCTGCGTTGTTAGAATGCGCGGTACAGCTGCAAATGGTATAAAAACAAGCCTGCAGCTAATCGCCATCATATCGCACTGTGAAGTTAAGTGAAAATGTTGCGGCGGGAGAGAACTGACTTTGTGAAAGGAAAGATTGTTGGGTGTTATATTAGTGGGTTGTCCATAAGAGAAACCGAGAGGCTTTTATACATACCCATGTCAACTGTTTTAGATGTACTGAATAAGTGGAAGACACATGGCGAGCCTGAAGCAGCAAAACGTACCGGCAGACCAAAGAAAATCAGTGTTAGAAGACGTCGAAGCCTCAGAAGAGTCTTTACAGCTAATCGACGGAGTACTGCACAAGACCTCAGTGTAAAGGTGAGTAAAAATGCTGGAACCTCGGTATGTACACGTACCATTTGCAGAGAACTTCATACCATGGGTTACCGTGGTCGTGCGGCTGCTCATAAGCCTTTCATCTCCACTCGGAATGCTACTCGTCGTTTAGCATGGCGTAAAGAACATTTATCGTGGACCGTAGATCAATGGAAACGAGTCTTATGGACTGATGAATCCAGATACACGATCCATCACTCTGATGGCCGTGTGTGGGTATGGTGGCAGCCGGGTGAATGCTATTTACCACAGTGTACTGTTCCTACGGTCAAGTTTGGAGCTGGCAGTGTACTCGTGCGGGGGTGTTTTTCGTGGTATGGTCCCGGCCCATTGGTTATCGTGGACAAACCTGTTAACCAGCACGTCTACCTCGATATTCTGGACAATTATGCCCTGCTAACTTTGTAGCAATACTATGGAACCGAGCCTTGTTAGTACCAGCAAGATAATGCACCCAGCAATAAAGCAAGAACTGTTACGGCGTGGTTTGACGATAATTCCGTATATTGTGTGGACTGGTCAGCACAGAGCCCTGATCTTAATCCCATTGATCACCTATGGGATGAATTAAAGCGCCGCATAAGAAGTTTGGAACCAAGGCCTACTACTAAGCAGTAGTTAGCGGCTGAATGGAAGTGCATAACTATCGCTGTGTTCCAAAACCTTGTGGAAAGCATGTTTCGAAGGGTCAGTGCATGCATTAAAGCCAAAGGTGGACATACACCGTACTAATGTATGTCAATAAATGTTATGCTGTGTTTCTCTTGTAGGTGTCCGGTGACTTTTGTCAATATAGTGTATAAGCTCCATCTAACGCCCTGATACCGAAACATGTTATACATTATAAAAGTGCTTGGTATCTGCACTGGCCGTTGTGAAGTACTGAGTTGGCTAACAAGTTCGTAGCGTTTGCATTTCAAGTGGCTATTTCTCCTTAAAAGGTACTATTGGGAGCTTTTTCCTTTTGGAAGTTCTGTAGCATCTTTTGTCCTTCAATTACTTGCTTTGTGTAATTTAGGTTGTAGGTTTTTCTTGTGAAACCCAAATAGGATGGAGGACCAAAAGTTGCATTTTCAACGGATTTTTCTTTGAGTTCAAACGCGGCATCGACTTCAGCCAGAAATGTTTTTCGTGCATACACAGAAGGTACTATTGCACACCGTACAGCTGAAAAATGGTTCCCTCCCCTTAAATCTGGACATTTGAGCCTGACAGATGAACAACGAAAAGGTTGACCATACAACTGCTAAACGAGCTAATCCATGCCAAAAACGCAGAAAATAGATAAACAGCTCAACTGTATACGTGGAGATGTTGAAAATATGAACTGCATGGGGAAAAAAACTCTAGAAACTAGGAATTTAGATTCCTCACGAATTATCGGAAAACAACGAAATTCAACATTCAGCCATTGTTCAACTCTTCTAGCCAGAAATGTTTCGTGAGCTTTTATTTAAACGCATCACCCCAGGCGACAAAAACTAGGTTACGTAAGACTTGGACGTAAAAAAAATTGCAGTCCGTCAAAATCAGATACTGTTCAAGCAAAACTGGACCTAAATTCAAAGAAACCCGTGTTGTGTATTTGGTGGGATTAGAAAGCAATCGTGCATTTCAAACTGGTGAAAAAAAATCAAACCGTCAATTCTGAGTTCTACATACAAAAACTGCAACAGGAAGCTTTGCATTAAAACAACCAGAGATTAAATATGCAATCCTGAAGCACGATTGCGCCAGACTCTACGTTGCAAATAAGACACCGAAGAAAATTCCGAAACTCTGCTATGAAATTCTTCTACTGTACATCCACTTACTCGTCTGACTTTACCTTTCGTTTCAGAGTAATTTGGACGATAACAATCTTAGACAATGAAGAGAATCTCAAAAATGAGCTTGATTCTTTCTTTGACTCAAAACCAACGTATTTCTTCTGCCAAGAATTCGAAAATTTCGTAGAAAGATGAGAAGTAGTCGTGAAAGAGGAAGAATACATTATTAATTGTTCTAACTAACTTTACGTAAGTGAATTGTTTTGACAGGAAAGTCAAAACACTATGAACTTATTTAGCCAACCCAACGCAAAAGAATTTCCTTTCAGTGAATTTGAACCCCTTTTGTTTTAGCTACGTTTCTCCACACAGTTTGTGTAAATAGAGACCTTCATGATGCATATGCTCTCACTAAGTGTTACGAACCAGACACTATCTCTCTTTCTCTTTGCAATGTACATAACACCAGCACTACAGATACAGTGTGGAAAATATTAAACTGAAATCTTTTATCAGCTGCTCAAACCACGGCATTGAAAGTTTTCACAGAGTCTAATTTCCTTTACAAAGGTAACACTAAACTACGACGATTAAAACCATGATAATTTTATTTTTTGCTTCGTAGGAAGTATAACAGCATTCGTTTGGTTTGATATTCCGTGATTCCAATTGATTTAATGTGGCTCAAAATTTGTCCTGCTTCAAAATTCCACGCGTTGTTTCTGTCGTTCTTCATGTTATACTAACTACAGCTGTCTGATTGAATATTTTTCAAAAGGTTAACGAAGACAAATCCCAACTGTCGCATCAGTAGAGCCCATCGGTTCTGAAGACATCGATGTAGATAATGTAAACTGGCTTCTTTACTCTGTTAGAACTTATTCCGAATATAAACTGATTGCGCGCACACATTAATACAATATCTACCAACAAGTAATTGGACACCTGTGATAGCAAAGGAAAACGAAGTTTATTCACCTTCAATATTTGGTGGAGCCTCCACGAGCGGCGATTACAGCTGCGACCCTCAGGGGCATACTCTCAACCAGGCGTTGTACGACGGCTATCGGTATTTTCTTCCACTCGGCTTGGAGAAGACAGGTCAGTTCCTTCACCGATTTCGGTCGGTGGGGGCACCCCTTACGTCGACGCTCCAACTCGTCCCAGAGATGCTCGATAGGGTTAAGGTCCGGGCTCTGCGCAGGCCAGTCCATTCGATTAACCACATTGTCACCATACCAAGCCATGGTGGACCTTGCAACATGACATGTGGCATTGTCATCCTGAAAGTAACATGGGTCCACCCCGTAAAACTGCCACAACGTAGGAAGCGCATGGTCATCCAAAATGGTGCAGTAGGTCTCGGCGTTGCGTCTACCAGGAATTGCGACCAAGGGTCCCGTGCCATACCAGGAGAAACACCCCCATAGCATAATTCCACCGCCGCCGAACTTCACAGTTAGCACAATACATTCCGGCAGGAGGCGTTCTCCAGGCAGACGCCAAACCCAAACCCTGCCATCCGAACGGTAGAGGGTGAACCTTGATTCGTCGCTCCAGAGAACCTGTTTACACTGTTGAACGGTCCACTGTCGACGTTCTTTGCACCACGTTAGCCGAGCAGCGCTATTGGACTTGGTGATCAAAAGCTTGTGGGCGGCAGCGGTTCCATGATAACCGAGCAGATGGGCTTTCTTACAGATGGTATTCATCAAAAGAACACTCCCGGATGCCTGTTAAAACTCCTCGCGGATGTGGCCCATCGATTTGGTGCGGTTCTTCCGAATTTCTCTGGCCAGCACCCGTCGGTCTCTAACTCCCAGTTTTGTGAGTCTGCCGGGTCGGGGCACATTCCGACAGTCACCTCTCATCTTCCACTTGCCAATCACGTAGGCCACTGTCGATTTTGGGTACTTCAACTCGCTGGATATGACACGTATGGATCGGCCATTTCTGTGATACACGACGATTACACCTTTCTCGAAATCAGAGAGCTCCGAACTGCGTGGCATCTTGCATGCGACTGGTTGCGTTGTTGCTCCCCACACGATATTTAACGGCGGCGGCCGTGACCTGTATCAGGACCGCAGATGTCGTCGATTGCAGGGGTGTCCAATTACTTGTTGGTAGATAGTGTATATCTCTTTGTTGAACACAAATGGCTCACACTCGGCTAGGAGTTTTTAATTAGTAACTCATATGCTTTATATTCTCGCCTTAGTTTTCATTGATATATTTCTGAAACATAAATTTCCTGTTGTTTCACCTGTAGGATTTATCCGATCTTTCTTTTCCATGCTTATTTATCGCATGACGTGTTTAAAGCACATTCTGATGTCCAACGATGAACATGGCTCGTCATAACTTACCAGTAGGGTGCTCTAAGGAATTTTTATGCTGGCGTTCTTCCCTTCCGTTAATAGAACCAACTTTTCTCAAAAGTGTAAGGTACATTTCGTTTAAAATTAGTTGGTTTGCACACACCTCTGAAAAGACAGCGGAAAAGAAACCTTCGTTTAATTACACTTGCTCTTCAGCCAGGTGAAGAAAATAAAACAAAGATACAGCTTTTCACAAATGGAAGACTATTCCATCCATCACCTGACTCATGTGAGCCGCACATAAACTGAAAGCTGTTTACTAATCGATCAAAGAAAGACTGGTAAAAGGAATGCTGAAACATTTATGTAATGTCCAAGCGATGGCCGCTTTTTTTTGGTCATTTGCTAAGGCTGTTTGGCCAAAATGTTTGCCCCTTTTCCCTATTTCTCTTCTCGCTTCTTCAAACAATTTTGTTGTTGTTAACTTTCCAGACAAGGAAGCAGATTTTGAATGTACTTAATGATAACTCGTCCCTGAATGATATCATTAAATATGGCCCTACGCTTCCTATGTTAGTCACTATACCACCCGGCAGCGCTTTATTCCGGCACTTTTTTTAACACAAAATATTTGGTTTTAAGATTTGGTGTAATTTAGTTTAAGTAACGTGATTACCGTAAAATGTAAGGGAGACAGATTGATGGAGCTAAGTGTAACCGAAAAGTCAATGAAAATAAAACTAGGACAAGCCACCAACGGTAACCGATTGGTGGCGTCAAGTGTTATTTAGTGATGAGACAAAATTGAACGTCGACAGTAACGACGCGGGGTGCCGAGTGTTTCGACGAAATAACGAGGCGTTGCATCTCTCTTCTGCACACTTAAGAAAGTGTACATGCAGTGTTGTGATTTGGGGATGTTTTGCTGCTGCTGGAGTGGGCAGAAGCCATGTGTGTGATAGCGCTGTTAATGCAAAGGTTACAAAAGTATCCTCCAGAACAAGATGGTGCCTCCAGGAGGTGATTTGTTCCAGGGTCAGCCATACATCTTCCAGTACGATTCGGCACCATGACAAGGTGCAAAAATCGTTAAGGCTTATGTGACGTCTTTAGGCAATGTTGTGCCTGTTCCTTGGTCTGGTGATTCGCCAGACTTGAACCCGATTGAGAATTTGTGGCGCATTCTAAAAATAAAAGTGCACGAACGTCACCCCACAAATAAAGTGGAACTGATTAACGCGATTACTGACGTTTGGCACAACTGTATTTCATCTGATATGTTGTGTAAGTTGGTTGACTCCACGCCTAACAGGTGTGCAGCCGTTTTTAAATCAAAAGGTCACCCAAAGAAATATTTGATACGTAATTGTACTTGAATTTGAACATGTTACTTTGCCATGATTTCTGTTTCGCAGCACATGCAGTTCTGTTCAAAACCTGAGTTCTGTTAAAGATATTCCCATTCTGTAAACTGATTTGGCTTCTGCATGAAATGTGCTTTAAAATGATATATATATATATATATATTGGGGATGTTTTGCTGCTGCTGGAGTGGGCAGAAGCCTTTGATTCGGTGAAACCATCAGCAGTTACAATGGCCCTGAAATCCTGCGGTATTGAAGATGCGTACATTAATATCATTAATTACATCTATGAAAATGCAAGTGCAAAGATTCGGCTGTTTGAAAATACAACACACATAAAAATTGGAAAAGGAGTGAGACAAGGTGACATCATATCTCCGAAGCTCTTTAATGCCACATTGGAAAATGTCTTTCAATCACTGAACTGGGAAAACAAAGGGATAAAGATTAATGGAGATTATCTAACCCACCTTCGTTTTGCTGATGACGTAGTCATTTTTGCAACTACACCATCAGAGCTGCAGAGTATGATCCAGGAACTTGCTGACAAGAGTAAAGAAGTGGGATTAAAAATGAACTTTCAGAAGACAAAAGTGATGTTCAATGCTTTTACAAGAAATGAAGATTTATCGATTGATGGTGAAAAGCTGGAAATAACAGGCACGTGCGTTTATCTTGGACAGCAGATATCAAGTGAGGGTCACATTGATGAAGAAATTAATCGGCGTACAAAACTTGCCTGGAGAGCTTTTGGAAGAAACAGCATAATTTTTAAGAGCAATATGCCATTATGTCTTAAAAGAAAAGTGTTTGATCAATGCATGCTTCCAGTGCTTACGTATGGTTCAGAGACGTGGACCTTAACTAAAAGAGACATACAAAGGCTGCAGACAACTCAAAGTAGCATGGAGAGGTGCATGCTTGGTGTAACCAGGAGAGATAAGAAGAGGAACTCGTGGATCCGAAAAATGACAAGAGTGGAAGACATCATGATCAGAGTTAAATCCCTGAAATGGCAATGGGCTGGACATACTGCCAGAAGGACAGACCATCGATGGACAGCCGAAATTTTATATTGGATTCCAAGGGACAGGAAGAGACCCAGAAGAAGACCACATGGAAGATGGGTGGATGAAATTCGAAAGTATGCGGGAGTGACATGGAGGAGACTGGCACAAGACAAACCGTTGTGGAGGAAACTTGGGGAGACCTTTGTCCAGCAGTGGATTGATAATGGTTGATGATGATGATGATGATATATATTGTGAGTATTATCTGCATATTTACTTTTGTAGCAACACTGAAAACACCAAAACGTCAGATATTTCCAGAGTTACTATTAATTTTTCCATAACTGTATATACAGCATATTCATGATATTGTTTTCACGATTGTGAAAAATCCTTACGTGACAGAGAAAAGTAAATTTTATTTTTTGAAATCTGCATAGCAAATTTAATATATTACTTGAAGTAATATAAAACCCAGTCGAAAAGTAAAATTTTGTAGGGTAGTGTTATTTGTCTAAAAGTTGTGGCTACGCTATAAATACAGCATTTATTCAGCGATGTTTGCCTATTTTTCTTTGTTCCGTTTTGGGTGTTATAACGAACAACAAGTTCGTCAGCGCCGGGAATTGCCCTCACTCCGGAGTAAGTCGCTCTCCCAACTGAGCTACGCGGACTTGTGCTCCTACTGCTATCTACCATTATCTCATAGGCGCCCTGCGGGGCAGGCACGTCACACCTCCCAACCCCCCGAGAGAGGGCCGGGGGCGTGGCCGACGGGTCAGCCGGGACCATGTGTCGCTGTAGGCAGTCATTCCATGAAGAACGTGCATTTGAGAACTCCCAGACAATTTGATGTGTGGAACGTAACATCACACTGATTTATTTTTTCGAAGCACTGAAGAAGGGATTCTCATTTTTCCTGTCTCGCCGTGTGGAAAGAACATCACATCAGAGCGAGAAACTTAACAGCCGGGTCATCCTGGAAGTTCGGGCGCCAACATAGCGCACAAGTTTTTCCGCATCGAAACCGGGTCCCCTCACTCCGGAATAAGTCGCTATCCCAACTAAGCTACACGGACTTGTGCTCTCACTGCTATCTGCCTTTATCGCATGTGCGTCCTGGAAGGAAGGCACGTCATAGTGTAACGACACTCATGAGCATCTAAGAATTTTAGACTCACCCATCCCTAATTCCAAGAAAGAAAGACAAAAGCAACAACCCTGTCTTTCTTTGGCGTTTGAGCCCTGTTCCAGCATAACGAGAAGTAAGAAGCTCGTGTCTATTACCATTCACGTACTGTAAGTTTACCATTGATTTAGATAACTGAAGGCTATAATATTCGGGAAAAGGCTTTAAAGAAAGGAATCCATCAAAAATTTAGAAGTTCTTAACTTTCACAGCTTCCGAGAATTTTCAACTGTTTCGGCTGTGACGTGCATATAAAGTATTTAACTTTCCAATTTTGTTTACTGCCTCTTATTGAAATATTGATAATCGGTCGTTATACTTTTTGAACTTAACTTCATGTCTGAACTCTCAAGAGTTTTTCTTCTACATCTAGTATTGGTATCATCATCATCATCATTGTCAACCATTATCAATCCACTGCTGGACGAAGGTCTCCCCAAGTTTCTTCCACAACGGTCTGTCTTGTGCCAGTCTCCTCCATGTTACTCCCGCATACTTTCGAATTTCATCCACCCATCTCCCATGTGGTCTTCTTCTGGGTCTTTTCCTGTCCCTTGGAATCCAATCTAAAATTTCGGCTGTCCATCGATGGTCTGTCTTGGCAGTATGTCCAGCCCATTGCCATTTCAGGGATTTAGCTCTGATCATGATGTCTTCCACTCGTCATTTTTCGGATCCACGAGTTCCTTTTCTTATCTCTCCTGGTTACACCGAGCATGCTTCTTTGAGTTGTCTGCAGCCTTTGTATGTCTCTTTTAGTTAAGGTCCACGTCTCTGCACCATACGTAAGCACTGGAAGGATGCATTGATCAAACATCTTTCTTTTAAGACATAATGGCATATTGCTCTTCAAAATTATACTGTTTCTTCCAAAAGTTCTCCAGGCAAGTTTTGTACGCCGATTAATTTCTTCATCAATGTGACCCTCACTTGATATCTGCTGTCCAAGATAAGCGTACGCATCTGTTATCTCCAGCTTTTCTCCATCAATCGATAAATCTTCATTTCTTGTAAAAGCATTGAACATCACTTTTGTCTTCTGAAAGTTCATTTTTAATCCCACTTCTTTACTCTTGTCAGCAAGTTCCTTGGTCATACTCTGCAGCTCTGATGGGGTAGTTGCAAAAATGACTACGTCATCAGCAAAACGAAGGTGGGTTAGATAATCTCCATTAATCTTTATCCCTTTGTTTTCCCAGTTCAGTGATTGAAAGACATTTTCCAATGTGGCATTAAAGAGCTTCGGAGATATGGTGTCACCTTGTCTCACTCCCTTTCCAATTTTTATGTGTGTTGTATTTTCAAACAGCCGAATCTTTGCACTTGCATTTTCATGGTAGTATATTTAATGTGGTATTATATTTCTTCTACATGTGCTATTAGTAGACTAATAGAATAGTTAAGGATATGTTTAATGCTAAAATAAAAATTGGAAGACCTAAATTAAGATGGGAAGATGGAGTGATGCAGGATACTAAGGCTTTGAGAATAAAATATTGGATGAGTTTGGCATTGAATTAGGAAGGCTGGCAGAAGTTTCTGAAAAAGCCAGGGCCCACACAGGGCTGTTGAGCCATTGATGATGATAATGATGATGTGGTATTGGTAGGTCAGGACTTATGTAAGATATATACAACGTGTAGGAAGTTTGAATGGTGTGTTAGGTATGGGAATCTACAACGCTAGATTTGTTTGATATTTGCTACCTAAAATGTACTACGTCCCATTATGCTACCTTGTTCATCGTCGGTTATTCAGTATGACGCTTTGTTGTTACCAAGTTCATCGTTAGTGGCCTCGTATAGGGACTATCTTCTTCGACTACTGATCAGCATAACTGATTAATACACACATAATTGACGTGGATTAGGAACATCAAACAGAAGACATCGCTTGTTCCACGTTTATAAGTGAGTCACGGAAAAATTATCATCGGCCGCCACCGGGAATCGAACCCAGAGTCTTCCAGTTACGCGCCGGACATGCTGCCACTACACCACAGCGGCCTTGAATTCTCCAGAGTCACATAAGACTAACTGGTTGTTTCTTGGAGCCCCGCACAATGCTGGTGATTCACCAAAGATTGTAAGCAGCAACTGAACAAATAACTAGGAGAGCAACTGAACTATAACGAGGTAGCCGATGAGAATTTTTCCGTGACCCACTTGTAAACGTGGAAAGAGCGATGACTTCTGTTTGATGAACATAACTGATTATTCATATTTGTGTGCGTGTGTGCGTGTGTGTTTACAAACTTTTTGCGGAAGTTGAGCGTTATAGTCTTCTAGGAGCTAAATAAAGACGTTAATCAGAACGCCTGTAAGTGCTTACTGGTTTCTTTCAATATTTTGAGTGCACTAAGATGCAATTATATCGAGGGCAAATAAAGTAATTTGAAGCTGCTAAACATCAAACATATCGTGCTGGTTTTTACTGTATTTGTTGCCCTTCACGATGATTTCTTCTTATAAAAAAGATGAAGGAAAGCTAGCAAATGTTCAAAATGAAGAAACTTCATCGAATTATTCTTTCTCTTAAGTTTAGTAACTTTTTGGTAGGAGTTAAGTTTTTCTGCTCTTTATTATATTACATCGGCACATCACATAACATTTTCCCTTCTGGTCACTGATAAAAAAAAAGTACATATTTGATAATATCCTAGATAAAACTGGAGGAATTAATGAGATAAAGTTCTTTTCGATAGACTTTCAGGTAAAAAAGGCATTCACTATTACAGAGCAGCAATAAATAAATTTCAGATGAACTAAACCTTAAGTTCAGTACTCAGTTTTTGTTTTAAATTCCTTGTTACTTAAAGGAAGTTTTACATAAACTCGTCATCGAACGGCAAATTGTGTTTGCTTCTCTCCGATCTGTGTGTTCTCGGGGGCAAACGTGCTCTCAATATAGATGTCTGTCCTGCAGCTCTGTTTTATAGGTTTCAGCTGCTAACTCACCTGAAGGAAGAAGTTGCCGGAAGGGCTTCGTGAATTTGTTCTAGGAATTCTTCATATGTTTGATTGTGAGGGTTCCTAACATCTTTATTCTTTCCGGAGAGATAATAACGTTACGAAGTCAAGTGAAAAAGAAAAGTGATGTCCTCTAGAGTATTCGCTCTCACCACAGTTTTTTTCAGTTCTTTTTTCCTTTCTTTCTTTCTTTTCAGCGCATCAGAAAATTTACTGCCTCATTTTAAAGGACTGATGAATTAGAATGATCTGTAATTATAATTGTAAGAATTTGTTTTTGCTCCATACCTTTTTGCACTTTTGGATGGATATTGTAGAGAAGTAATCTGAAACCTGTATTTAAAAAAAAATGGCGCTTTTCCCCGAAGTGCACATTAGAAAAAACGTCACATCCTATATTTTTTTTATCCAAAATGTATTGCGGATTTTAAAATTTTAGGGCCAAGAATGAATTTTCCGATCTTCATCATGGACGTTCTAAACCTGGAAGAAAGCATATCGTATTTCTCACTCTACAAGGGTTGACCTAAACGTACTGTCCCCGCTTTCGTATCAGATATAGAAAGCACAACTCCTATTTTTGTTGTTGTTGTTCTGTGTGTTTCTCTTTTATAAATACAGGGGTTATCCAAAATAATGGAAACACCTCCCTGAAAACAGTGACTTTGGTATGTGCTGCTTTTTGAGTAAAACGAATATGTAGCTACAATTTGTTTTTGGAAGAAAGTGTTGCTTATAGTCTCAAGGGTCTGTGTGATTGCATAATTTCGTTCCAGGTGAAGGCACAATGAGTAACCTGTTGGAGTTCCAAAGAGGGCAGACTGTAGGAGCCCGTCTGGTTGGTGCGTCGGTAAAAACAGTGGCACAGGCATTGGGGGTATCGAGAGGTACGGTGTCAAAGGTCATGACAGCATACAATGTTCACGGCAAAACATCATCTGCGAAACACGACTGTGGAAGGAAAACCAAAATCACTGCGAGAGACAGGAGGACATTAAAGAGGATTGTGACCGCAAGGAGGAAGACCACGGCGACGAAAGTGACTGCTGAGCTTAACGCACATGTCCAAAACCCAGTGTCGACCCATTCCGTGCGAAGGGAATTCCATAAACACAATATTTACGGCAGAGCTGCGATTGCAAAACCCCTGGTTTCACAGGTGAATATGAAACGGAGACTACAGTGGTGCCAGAAACAAAAAACGTGGACTGCTGGAAACATGTCTTGTTTTCCGATGAGTCAAGTTTCTCACTATTTCCCACCACAGGACGGGATTACGCGTGGAGAACCCCCGAGAAGCCTACAACCCAGACTGTCTCCTTCCTACAGTGAAGCATGGGGACGGTTCCGTAATGGTTTGGGTCATGATCTCGTTATTTGCAGCAGGTCCCAATATCACCTTACACGGACGGATCCCTAGTGGTGACTATGTCAGTCTTTTGGCCGACCATGTGCGTTCAATGGCGCAGACATTGTTTCCGTCAGGGGATTGTACCTTTCAAGATGATAATGACCCGATTCACAGAAGTTGAACTGTTCAGTCATGGTTTGAGGAACATGAGGATGAAGTTGCACACCTTCCCTGGCTGCACAATCACCGGACTTAAACATCATTGAACCCCTGAGGTCTATGTTGGAAAACAGTGTGCGATCCCGTTATCCTCCTCCGGCGTCTCTCAAGGAATTGGAGCAGTTTCTGCAGGAAAAATG
Source organism: Macrothele yani (assembly GCA_039090855.1). NCBI lineage: Eukaryota > Metazoa > Arthropoda > Arachnida > Araneae > Macrothelidae > Macrothele > Macrothele yani. The sequence continues at coordinate 82,440,251 of CM077018.1, forward strand.
GTACAACATACCATTTACCACCATCCAGAACTTGTATGCGTCCATTCCAAGGAGGATTCAAGAAGTTTTAAATGCCAAGGTCGCTTCTACACACATTAGGTGCGTAACACCTATTGTTTCAAGGTGTTTTCATTATTTTGGACAACCCCTGTATCAAACTTTCTCATTTATACCTGTGGAAAACGGTATATGACAATCTAAAATTTGAACATTTTGGGTTATTGCGAATTTTACATCATAAATTGAACTAGAAAATTCTACTTGGCCTCTTTAGCTGTTGCTCAAAATTTGAAAAAGCACGTACCGTTTACAAATTGAAATTCATAAATCTCGTTGCTTGCCCTGACGAAAAGGCCATGCAAAAGCTACATTATACTTTTGCAATACTTTTTCTGAGTGACACAGGTTATCTGTGCAGAGTGCTAAAAGCTGGTGTTGTTAATAAGAGGACTCTCTCAAGATTGGATAGTCCAAATTTATTACTCACGTTTCAAGTAGAATGGCAACTCTCTCCGCTTAAATAATCGACTTTTACAATTTCACTCTGGACAATTTTTAACCAATCCCCGTGAGCTCTGACGATATACCTTGCAACCACTAAAACTAATTCTCTACGCATTAGAAAACCACTAAATAGACAAAAAATGCATTCATAATCAGTTAAGTGGATTACTACTCATTCCTATGACACAATGTACTGAACTCACAGAAAATCCATTTTGCTATTGCTTTCTTTTGTATGGAAATTGTATGCTCAAAATTCGGAGTTCAATCGATTTTAATGCACAGGATATAACGAAAGTCGCAATAATATTAAAATACCCGAAATCAGCAATACTAAGATAAGCATTCGATTTTTTTTTATGAAGAAACAATTATTTTCCTTTCCTAACTATAAAATGTATATTTTTATATTTAATTACTCAATTGCACAAATAACACGGATATGTTTTTAAATGCGATTTAATGCACATCTGAATATACGGAAAGGAAATAAAGAAAACACAAACGCCCTCTTGTTCAAGAGTATGTACCCACCTTTTTGCAAGGTTTTCAATCCCAGCAAGGTACCATACCTTTGGCTTAGAGGCGAAGAGTTCTAGACATCAGCGTTCAACGTTGTCCCCATCAGCTAAGTGCTTACCATTGAGAAAATGCAAAAATACATTATTTGACAAAATAAGTGGCAATCAGAATGGAGCAGGGACTGAGCTGTGCGATGGGTGCAGCTCTATTCCCTCAAGTTTGTGAAGCTTCATCTGGTTTCAAGTCGATGAATGAGGCCTGACATCATCCTATTGAATGAGCGCTAGTATTCAGTTAACTAAGACCGTTGCTTTAGTTTGTAATCATAGAATCCAACTGCTCGGAATACAGTTCAGCGTTCGCGATCCGCCGAGACATCAAAGTTTATCACAGATTCGTAATTCCACCAGAGATAAAACATGACCTTTTTCTCGAAGCGTCTAAGTTTCGTGAGAGGTATAGCACCTGGATCTAGCTGGTTGGAGATTTTAAGATTGCGCAGGTAGATCCATTTATCGTCCCCAATAACTATCCGCTTAAATGAATCGAGTGTCACACGGATTATTAAGCAGTTCCTTGCAGATGTCGTTGTGCATGAACTGAGGTTAATTCATACGGTGCCTCTCACCATCGTCTGCAAAGAGTTTTGAGTTTGTGCAAGTAGTCAGCGACGGAAGATATGGAAACTCCCAGTTCGGCCGGCAATTTTGGGAGCGAGCTGACTGTTAGGTTTGAGCGGATCAGAGCAGAGCATCCGAATCAATCCTAGATCAATCCGAGCTGGCTGTTACAGCAATGAGCAGAGCAGAGCGTCCGAATCAATCCCAGTAGGCCTCCTTGAACCTTTCTTCCTTTCTAAGCTCATGTCGCCGCCCCGGTGGTGCAGTGGTCTAAGGCGCTAGCCTCTGATCATTCGTCCGTAAGGGATCCGGGTTCGAATCCCCGTGAGGCATGGATGTTGTGTTTGTCTTACGGCACTGGCTCTCTCCCTTCCCTGGAACCAGTGACCCTAAATTAGGGACGGGCGACTGCTTATAGCCCATTGAGTTGCTCACGGTGGTCGTTAAACCTCCAATAGAAAAAAAAATAAGTTCATGTCGCCAGCCGAAAATTCTTAAACCATATTTGCACTCTCCGCGTGACCGCATCCCTTGCCTATTCCACTTCGTTAATTTTTCGGACTGCTTCACCTGCTTTAAACCCTTTCTTTCAGAAATTGCAAAAGAACCAAGATTTCAAACTTCGCGAAAGTTTCTTAAAATGCGATAAACGTCGTTCAAATCCCGTTTCGGAACACCTGTACCATACATGAACCGGTTCCCCACGCAACGAACTTTTATGCGATATGCATCACACAACCCATGCCGCTGAAGCTATGCAAATAAGCCACACAAAGAACAAAGGATCAAAGTATTCCGGTGAGGCATCGATGGTGTGTTTGTCTAACGGCATTGGCTCTTTCCCTTCCCTGGAACAAGTAGCCCTAATTATTAGCTGCTTATAGCTCATTGAGTTGCTCATGGACGTCGTCCCCCCACCAAAAAAAATACAATGCAAAAACGTATTTTTGTTTTGGTCACCGCAATATTATTTGAAGGTGAAAAATGTGCGACAAATGTTCCTCATAGTGAAAGGTATCCAACGGAAGAGTATTCTTCTTAATATAATATTTAGTAACCGTGATATGGAGAGAAAGTTTCAAAGGATTGACGCATTTTCATCCTGAAGAAGAAATTGAAGAATTTTATGAGGAAATTCGTCATCTAAATAATAAAGGTAAGCAGCACTTGAAGATAATTATGGGAGATTTCAATGCAAAAATAGGGCACCGGCAACAGAATGAAACTTCAGTAGGTAAATTCGGTCACGGCAACAGAAACCAGCGTGGAAATACTCTCGTTGAGTTTGCAGAGGCAGAAGGATTTTTCATCTTGAATTCCTTTTTCAAGAAAAAGCCACATAGGAAATGGACATGGAGACATCCAATTGGGACGACAAGTGAAATTGATTTTATTATGTGTAACAAAAAATTCGTCATCGAAGACTGCAGTGTGCTGAACAAGTTCAACACAGGTAGTGACCATAGATTGGTGAGATGTAAGATGCACCTCAACACTAAACTGGAACGTGGCAAGCTCATAAGACAAACAAAATGTATTGACATAACCAACCTTAAAAAACACCATAATACTTTCAAGTTGGAACTGAAGAACAGATTCTCTGCTTTAGAAGGCCTAACATCAGAAGAAGTGGATATTTCGGAAGTTAACAGAAAAGTAACCAAAGCTCTTATGGAAACAGCAACAAAATTAGCTGGGTCTAAGAACAAGTTGCATGTAAACAAATTATCAGGAAAAACCAAAATGTTGATGCAAAAAAGAAGAGAGATGAGAACAACTAAAGAAGATGTGACTTCCAAAGTGGAATATATAGAGCTATGCAAGACAGCACGAAAAAGTATCACTGAAGACGTAAGGAAATTCAACTGTGAGCTAGTGAGGAAAGCAATTGAAAACAACCAAAGCCTAAAGATAGCAAAGGGACATCTCAGTAAAGGGAAGAAAACAGATTATGGCACTGAGAAAAGAAGATGGTTCTGTAACAAGAAATAGAGGCGAAATTTTGACAAGAGTGAAAGATTTCTACTCCAAATTATATGAAAGGGATGATACATGTACTCCAGACATCATGAAAGGTACCAGAGTTCTTCCAGTCCTCCCAGCAGAAGTTGCTCATGCAATCAAGAACATGAAGCGGGGCAAAGCTCCAGGAGAAGATGGAATTACTATAGACATCATACAAGAAGCAAGTGGAGAAATTGAAACAGTACTAGCCCAAATTTTCACTCGATGCCTTAATGAAGGGAAGATTCCTGAGGATTGGAACAATGCTACAATGATCCTGCTACATAAAAAAGGTGACATTGAGGATCTCAGGAACTACAGACCTATCAGCCTCCTATCAGTGGTTTATAAAATCTTCACTAAAGTTCTTTCACACCGCTTGAAGGTAACACTGGACATGGCTCAACCGAGAGAACAAGCTGGATTCAGGAGTGGCTACAGCACAATAGATCATATCCACGTACTGAGAGAACTAATTGAAAGAGCGAGGGAATATGAACTTCCATTGTGCATGGCTTTTATCGATTATGAAAAAGCCTTTGATTCGGTGAAACCATCAGCAGTTACCACGGCTCTGAAATCCTGCGGTATTGAAGATGCATACATTAATATTATTAATAACATCTATGAAAATGCAAGTGCAAAGATTCGGCTGTTTGAAAATACAACACACATAAAAATTGGAAAGGGAGTGAGACAAGGTGACACCATATCTCCGAAGCTCTTTAATGCCACATTGGAAAATGTCTTTCAATCACTGAACTGGGAAAACAAAGGGATAAAGATTAATGGAGATTATCTAACCCACCTTCGTTTTGCTGATGACGTAGTCATTTTTGCAACTACCCCATCAGAGCTGCAGAGTATGATCCAGGAACTTGCTGACAAGAGTAAAGAAGTGGGATTAAAAATGAACTTTCAGAAGACAAAAGTGATGTTCAATGCTTTTACAAGAAATGAAGATTTATCGATTGATGGAGAAAAGCTGGAGATAACAGATACGTATGTTTATCTTGGACAGCAGATATCAAGTGAGGGTCACATTGATGAAGAAATTAATCGGCGTACAAAACTTGCCTGGAGAGCTTTTGGAAGAAACAGCATAATTTTCAAGAGCAATATGCCATTATGTCTTAAAAGAAAAGTGTTTGATCAATGCATCCTTCCAGTGCTTACGTATGGTGCAGAGACGTGGACCTTAACTAAAAGAGACATACAAAGGCTGCAGACAACTCAAAGAAGCATGGAGAGGTGCATGCTTGGTATAACCAGGAGAGATAGGAAGAGGAACTCGTGGATCCGAAAAATGACGAGAGTGGAAGACATCATGATCAGAGTTAAATCCCTGAAATGGCAATGGGCTGGACATACTGCCAGAAGGACAGACCATAGATGGACAGCCGAAATTTTAGATTGGATTCCAAGGGACAGGAAAAGACCCAGAAAAAGACCACATGGGAGATGGGTGGATGAAATTCGTAAATATGCGGGAGTGACATGGAGGAGACTGGCACAAGACAGACCGTTGTGGAGGAAACTTGGGGAGACCTTCGTCCAGCAGTGGATTGATAATGGTTGACAATGATGATGATGATGATGATTTGCCACAATAGAAACAGTTTTGAAGATTTGGTATTCTGCCAATGTTTTGCATCATTAGCGAAAAATAAGACAGTTGAATCGGTTTACCCAAATTTCAAATACACTGGTATCCAAAATTAATGTGAAAAACACAAAAGCATGAATAACGCAAAATCCACGCAACAGAGTTTAATAACAGTTGGTACAGACATACATTTATCGATAATGCAGCAATGCACAACAGGAATGCCCTCACCGCATGAGGAGGAAGCATGCGCATGACAGCAAGGCAGTCCAAAAGTGATGCAGCAATATGTGCGGATTTCGAGGGGTTAATAGGGAATGTGATTACCCCAAACAGCCATACAGCTCGTACAACGAACCGTCATGCTTTTTATAAGGAGAATTAGGGGCAATGAGTGCCACTTCTCCACCAAGGCGCCTTGGATTCCCGAGAGGGTTCTGGGTAGGGGCTCTTGGGCAGAAATTGCTCTTTCCAGGGCATTCCAGACATGCTTTATCGGGTTCAGGTCCAGAAATCTTGCAGGCAACTCCATCATCTGAATATCCTTATTCTCTATGTATTCGTCGACTAGCGAAGCCTTAAGGTGACGGGCGTTATTTTTCCATAAAAAGGAACTGGAGGCCAACAATACCCTTGAAAAGCCATACATAGGGCTCTAGGATGTCATTCCTGTAGTGTGCAGAAGTCAGGGTGCCTCTTGGAAACAAGTGCAGCGGTGTGCGTCCATCCAACATGATGCCAGCCCAAACCAGGAGTCCTCCACCACTGTAGTAGTCAATTTCCCTGATGTTGGAGGAAAGATTTCGGCTTCTTGTTTCTATCCAAATGTACACACGTCGAGAATCTGGCTGTACCGTAACTCCTCACTGAAGAGAACCCAGGCCCATTGATCAGGAATCCAGGGGTGATGTATTCGGGCCCAATTCAGACTAACTCTTCTGTGCAATGCGGCGAGTAGGACACAGACTACTGGCCTTCTTGCATATAGACCTCTCTCCTAGGGTCTTCTGTAAACTGTTAGCCTCAATAACGCGGTTCCCGTGGCAGAGGAGAGCTACTGCGAGAGTTGCCTGGCTGTTGACTCCCTATGGTGACGAGCTGTTAGAGACAAATATCGGTAGTCTTGACTTGTGGCTCGTGGTCGTCCTTGTCCTCTGCATATTGTTCATGTTTCCTGGAGCTGTCTCCAGAGATAGACCACTTGCCTGGACACTTTCAGCCATCTTGCTCCCTCAGCATGCGATTGATTGCCCTGCTTTTAATCTACCGATCGCCCTCCACAGTACAGAGTCTTCTACTCGATATTACGGAGCCATTCTTCCACTAACAGTCCAACTGAAGCTCCAGTTGCCCGCATTTTGTTATTACATGCTCTTAGAAGGAAAGCATTCTGCTTTTTCTTCTAAGAGCATGTAACAACAAAAATAAATAAATAAATAAAAGTTGTGTGCCTACAAGCTCTATGATTTACGGTCGTATTTTGTATTTTTTTATATGAGCTAGCACAATCATACTTGGGTACGTCGACCTAGCGTTTCCACTTTTACATATCTCTGTAAAACATTTACAATCGGTTGTCTAGTTTTGGACATATCCTCGAATTGGTATTTGTCATGTTAATTTTTGACACCAGTTCAATAGGTAGCTTTCAACTTTGTCCTAAAATAACTGCTTGTAGATAAATCGTACACTAAAATCATCTTGCAAACTGCCTCTGAAACAACAGCGTCACGAAAATCATGCATTCATTAACCGTGTAATCAGTCAATCATGCCTTGTACCACCAGCATGTTTAAAAACGACGAACCTAAGTTGCTGGTGAGTCAACAATAATACATTAAAGTAGCATTACAGCAGTGTTCATGTATCATGCAGCACAATTTCGTTTACTCTGTGCTGAGTACAAACAATACCTTCCAGAACTGAAGGAAAGGGTTTAAGTACTCTCATATTGTAAAAAAGTTTCAATTCGCAAATACTTTGACAAGGAATTAAAAACATACCTATCTTTATGATTTACAAATAAACCATACATTATTTTTCTATGACTCACCATTATAAATATGTAAAGCAATCTTTTCCAGTGGTCAAACATCAGGTATCTACTATAAGTTGTGTTAATTATTCCACGAAAGCAAACTACACTGACGGAAAAAAATCCCAACACCAAGAAGGGGTTGTGTTAGATAAACGACAGTTGGTAGGCGGTGAGAGTACATCTGTAAGATGACGTCTATGCAAATTTCGCGCTCGGCGCATACGTGTGGCGCTAGTAGCGCCCCTCGGAACATGCAAAGCAGGTTAGCTGTAAATACGCGCTGTAACGTTCGTGAGCGTTAGTTATCGTTGAGATTCGACGTAGGGTGTTGCTGTTAGCCAAGAATGCCTTTAAGAAGACGAAGAAGCCATTATCAACAGCTCACGGAGTTTGAACGAGGTCGTGTAATAGGGCTACGAGAAGGTGGATTTTCTTTCCGCAATATTGCAGAACGACTTGGCAGGAATGTAGCCACTGTGCATGATTGTTGGCAGCGGTGGTCAAGGGAAGGTACTGCCTCAAGAAGACCGGGTTCCGGCCGGCCACGGGGCACTACTGAGAGGGAAGACCGCCGTGTACGGCGTATGGCCGTGGTGCATCGTACCGCGTCTGCGGCAGCAATTCGAGCTGCAGTTGCCACCACAGTGACACAACGAACTGTTACAAATCGGTTACTTGAAGGACAGCTCCGAGCCAGACGCCATGTAGCGTGCATTTTACTTACTCCAAACCACTGCCGTTTGCGACGTCAGTGGTGTCAAGCTAGAGCTCATTGGAGGACGGAGTGGAGATCTGTTGTGTTTTCTGATGAAAGCCGGTTCTGCCTGGGTGCCAGTGATGGCCGTGTGTTGGTTAGAAGGAGGCCAGGTGAGCGCCTGCAACCAACCTGTCTGCGGCCGAGACACACTGGACCTACACCTGGAGTTATGGTCTGGGGAGCAATTTCCTATGACAGCAGGAGCACTCTCGTGGTTATCCCACGCACCCTGACGGCACAGTTGTACGTCGGGCTGGTGATTCAACCTGTTGTGCTGCCATTCATGAACAGCATTCCAGAGGGTGTTTTCCAACAGGATAACGCTCGCCCGCATACCGCTGTTGTAACCCAACATGCTCTACAGAGTGTCGACATGTTGCCGTGGCCTGCTAGATTACCAGATCTTTCACCAATCGAGCACGTATGGGACATCATTGGACAACAACTCCAGCGTCACCCCCAACCAGCATTAACCGTCCCTGTATTAACCGACCAAGTGTAACAGGCATGGAACTCCATCCCACAAACTGACATCCAGCACCTGTACGACACAATGCATGAACGTTTGCGTGCTTGCATTCAACATTCTGGCGGTTACACCGGTTATTAATGCACCAGCATTTCACATTTAAAATGGCTCTTCTCGCGCTTACAATAAGCTGTGATCTTGAAACCTCAATCGATTAAATATGTTACCTATAGAAATGTATTGCCGCCATTTCATTCCTCTACAACTATTTTTTCGTGGTGTTGCGATTTTTTTTTCTCGTCAGTGTATATTAACCTTAAAGTTTCATTCAGACAATTGCAAAACATATTTTTCACCTCGATTTGGTAGTGACAAATTAAGTCTCAAAAGATTTTATTAAATTCCTGTGTTTAATGCTTATACATATAATTAAATAATTTACAGAAGAAATAAATACACGCCTTGAAAAAAATAAACGCAAATGAAATGATGACATGTGACTTTAAAAGAAACAGTGAAGTTACGTGATATCTTGCTTAAAGGAAACAGCGAAGTTATGTGGCAAATTTGATGCTCCCTTGTGCAAAATGTTAATAGAGTTTCTCTTTAGATCATCCTCCAGCGTCACGAGATCGCTTAAAAACTACATTTGACAAATATTCACGTACTGCTATTGTATGCCCCATCTTAAGCACCAGAAACTATCAAGGTGGCATGTTCACTGATTCAAGCGTGTTGGCAGTTTGCTTATCCACCCAAATTCTTTCCGTACTTCTAATTATGATCACCGTATCATTTCAAGAAAAAGATCTCCTCAATAGGTCCGAGTTGTACAAGTTTTCTTCGTTTGACGCAGTTGTTTATTGTTTGTGAGTGACGCAAGAACCGTAACCACGGAACGCTGATGGGTTTGGTTCTGGTTGAGCCTTGATGAATGATAAGGAGACGAAGTTCGAACATAGACATATGCGTAATTGAGCATTGAATAGGAAGTTTCGGACTTTCTCGAATCTCATCCTCTTCGCCTCGTATTTGTTGGATTTAATATTCTTACCCTTAAAAGGTAAGAATATTAATTTGCAAATACGTAGATATCCGGAACAGCTCTAACGGAATTTTTTTCAAAGTTCCTCAGTATGAACAGGTTTGCTTTCCACAACAGAAAAAGTATATGAACCATTCCTCACAGGACAACATTTCAGATGCACCCGTTTTCTTTATATAGGTATTTGAGGTTTCGTGCATGTAAGTAGTCGATCGAAATTGATGAATCTCAAATACTCAGTTTCTTCTGTGGAGAGAGAGAACTGTGTTGCTACAACTTAGCTAAATCAGACGTTTTGCCAATAGTATGTTTCTTAAGAATTGGAGATGAATTGGCAGTGAATTGACTGCAGATTGTAAAAGTGTCCATTAACAATTGATAAGTTTCTTTTTTTATTTTCTAATTCAGCATTTAAAAGATCAGTGATTGGCAAAAATGTTTCATCTTTAAATATTTCTTTTCCATTGCGTTGGACTTCACCTTTTCTATCTTTATCAGCCTGAAGACTGCGTTCTCGTTTTTATTAATAACTAAATTCGTAACCCATATCACTTTTTTCCATAGTTATCCCCCTCGAACAAATCGAGCATTTCTCTGGTTTAATTGATGAAGTGAGTCAATGATTCGTTCAGACCAGTGCTAAAGTAGGTGTGCAACTTTATTACTGCCATATGTTATATACGCAAATCCTATACAGAAGATAAAAGTGAAGATTGGTTCAAAACAATTGGTAATGTTTGCAATACTTATAACGAAGTGAATTTCTCCGTCATTTCTGTCCGCGCCAGGATTCGAACCCGGGTCCCCTCATTCCGGAATAAGTTGCTCTACCAATTGAGCTACGCGGACGTTTTATTCTGATTCCTATCTGCTTTTATGTCGTGTGCGTCCTTCTGGCAGGTACGTCACATCTCCTGGTACGTTACATACTACAATACTGTGAATTAATTCGGAATTGTCTATGGTAAAACATTATCTCAGATGCGTTCGAAAGTCCTGATATATGGGTAGGCATAATGAATGCGTAAACATTTCCACATGATCTTTAGCAGCAATCCATATGATAGCTTGTATATCCTAAAATGCATCCTTCCAGTGCTTACATATGGTGCAGAGACGTGGAACTTAACTAAAAGAGACATACAAAGGCTGCAGGCAACTCAAAGCAGCATGGAGAGGTGCATGCTTGGTGTAACTAGGAGAGATAAGAAGAGGAACTCGTGGATCCAAAAAATGACAAGAGTGGAAGACATCATGATCAGAGTTAAATCCCTGAAATGGCAATGGCTGGACATACTGCCAGTAGGACAGACCATCGATGGACAGCTGAAATTTTAGATTGGATTCCAAGGGACAGGAAAAGACCCAGAAGAAGACCACATGGGAGATGGGTGGATGAAATTCGAAAGTATGCGGGAGTGACATGGAGGAGACTGGCACAAGACAGACCGTTGTGGAGGAAACTTGGGGATACCTTCGTCCAGCAGTGGATTGATAATGGTTGACAATGATGATGTCCTAAAAGTGAAGTCAGTCCGGTCTTACGATAATAAATTGTATAACGAAGTAAATTTCTCCGTCATTTTTATCCGCGCCAGGATTCGAACCCTAGGTCCCCTCATTCCGGAATAAGTTGCTCTGCCAATTGAGCTACGCGGACGATTTATTCTGATTCCTATCTGCCTTTATGTCGTGTGCGTCCTTCTGGCAGGTACGTCACATCTCCTGGTACGTTACATCATCTCCCCCTTATTTTTTTTTTTTTTTTTTTTTTTTCGAAGTGCTGGAGAAGGGATTCTCTTATTTTTCCTATCTCGCGGCGTGGAAAGAACATCACACCAATGCAAGATTTTGAACGGCCGGGTCATCCGGATAGTTCGGGCGCCATTATAGCGAAGTTAATTTCTCCGTCATTTTTATCCGCGCCAGGATTCGAACCCTAGGTCTCCTCATTCCGGAATAAGTTGCTCTACCAATTGAGTTACGCGGACGATTTATTCTGATTCCTATCTGCCTTTATGTCGTGTGCGTCCTTCTCGCAGGTACGTCACATCTCCTGGTACGTTACAATTGTTCAATTACACAAGCAGTGAATTTCAAGTTCATCGAAGCATCTAGGACATGAAACACTAAAACCATGTAATTAAAAACAAACTGTCAATATTGCGATATTTCAAAGTACCTTAAAAGTAGATATCGGCCGGGTATAGTGTTACCATTGTTAATTGTTTTTAACCAATCTTTACTTTTATCTTCTGTATAGGATTTGTGTATATAATATATGGCAGTAATAAATAAGATTCAGGACAGTTGCACACCTACTTTAGCTGATCGATATGTTCTTATTATATTGATACGTGTGTAACAGTATAAGTGAGGGTATATCCCAAATTTATTAGATTCACATCCCACGTAGTAAGTGGTTCAAATTGTTATCTATGTTGAGCTTTATCTTGTATACAGTACCAGTGTATGCTACTTAAAAATAATCATATAGCCTAAATATATTAGCAAGAATAAAACAGTGGTACCTGGTACCTCGTATTACAAACATAAAACTAATGAACCCGGCCAAATCTCTGTCAATTATGGAGCTATAAAATGTACTTATAACTTAAGCTAAACCTTAGTACTGTGGAATATCTAATTCTAAAGTTACAAATCCCAGTTCTCTTTATCTGAATTTTTCAGTTTCATTAAATATTTTCTTTACCTTTCGTTATTTTCACTCAAGATCTAAATGCAATGCGCAGATTCTTAAAGCGAAGTACCTTGGACAAATTTGCTTCAAACCCTCGGATCATTATTAAGTTTTTTCAAGAGATTGATATTTAGCTTTTGATCTTTCTTGATTTTCCATGTCTTACGTTTTTAGCTTTCAGTTTTAATTCCTGAAAAGCTTTTGATCGAGCGCGAAATTGACGAGAGACAACGGCATTCAAAATTTTACCCTGTGAGCATGTAATTTTAGAAACCGCGACGGCGAATAGTACCAGGAATATCAAGACGAAGTTGAAGACAATCGAATCATTAGTGCAGAGTCGTTGCAACTGCACTGCATCTAACTTCTGCAAGTAAAGTCTTAAAGCACCGAAATATCACAAATGTACTTTCATCGTATTATTTAATTTTCCAGCCGCAGGATCTCGTTGAAGATAAAATATTTCGGCATATTTTGACAAGGAGGGAACGCCACTGAGAAAGAGATTATTATTCAAGAGACTGCTTTAGACAGCGGAACAAAGCTGTAGAGACTTATTGCCAAACGTGATTTATTCCGACAGCAGTGTAATTCACATTCCTCTTGATTTCATCTGCTGTTCCCCCAAACCCTGGAGACTGCGGTAATTTGAGCGTCGTTTTCATGATTTGAAGCGGATCGTATCGGGAAGAAACATAATTAAGGAACTGAGGTTTTAAGGGTTGAAACTTTTATTGGATTTTGGTGCATACGATATCGTCTTCCAGTCTATCATTGAATTCATTTGCTGTATTTAATGAAACGTAAACCTTACACAGGAATTTAAATCATATTTTTCAAAGATTTAATTAGATAAAAATAAGGATACCGTTTTATGTGCTTCTGAAATACTAAACCTGATATTAAGCGTTGCTCTTTTAAAATCAGAAACATTTTTCCCAGCAGGTGGTATGCAAATAGGGCAAGGAAAATTTTCCCTGATGTTGGCATTAGCGTCTGAATATGCTCCTAAAGTTATAATTACTTTTTCTTGATGGGCTAGCATCGCTTTCTGTTTTATTAATGTACACCAATGATTTTCGCTGATCCCATTGCCGATAGAATTTCGAAATGGAAAATCGATCTCATACATGTAATAAATACCACATACGGGAGAAACTGGACATTTAACATCTCGATTTAGTTGCATTTCCTTACAACTGTTGCAGATATATGAAAACAATTTGATCTTGTGTTGTAATGATCAATATATTTTACAAAATAAAGTCAGCAATTTGCCTTTAACAAACTGTTTTGCCTTTGACAAGAAGACCTATTTTTTTTCTCTAGCACACACACACACAAATTATGCGGACATAAATTTATACACATTAAATTCTGATTGGTTTCGTTCAATAATGAGCGCTTTTCCTTACTGAGAAAATCACAGACAATTTCAACAACAATTTTAAAGTAGTAATTAAATTTCAGAACACAAAATTCTATCTGACTGACAGCTTTTAGGTTGAAAACTTGATGTTAAATCTCAAGTGTAGTTTCCTTGGAATTGCGTAGAATGAATGATAAAACAGTTTTAAAATGGTTATTCGCAGATTTATACGGTACATGTGTTAAGCATTTTACAGCCTTCCGGCAGAAGGAATAAAAGACAGATGTACTATTTTAAAAGACAGCAGCTGTCAAAATGATTTCGCACCTGTATCTTATAATTTGCCGGTCACGCTCACCATGATGCCCAATCCATTTTAAATCTCTGTCCCTCAGGAGGTGTGCTGTTGTTCATTAAGAATTGACTGGAGCTCAGAATTAATAGCAGCTGTTGAAAGAGAAACATCAGAGAACACGGATAAACCACTTCCATGCGATTGATATATTGCTCACGGATAGCTGAGTCTCTATTTGTTAGAGGAAAAAACTACTCCCCAGCAGTCTTTGCTGAAAGCAAAGCTTTATTGCTTTCCTTTTCGTGAAACATTTTCAGACTCTACATCATTCTCTAAAGTAAATCCAAAATTTCAGTGACATGCTTTTACCGTAAAGTACAACAAAAATGCGGTCATGTAAAATGTCTTCTTAAGAAATTTGATCGTTTAATTTTGCAGAGAGAAAAAATATCCTGAATTTAATGATGGGCAAATTCTCAAGGAGCAGCGAAATGATTTTTCTGGAACTTCTTATTGCAGTATTTTCTACTGTTGATTTCCACTGTTCGGGCAGCAACAATAAACATTATTTACTTAGGCTAAACTGGTCTGTGTTCTGGAATATTTCCAAAATATATGTAGGTTGGTGAGGTTTAATGTTCTATGTAGTGCAAAACTAACTAGGTCAAGCCGCCAACGATAACCGATAACTCGGGTAAAGTTGGCAAATTTTAAGCGAAGCTACTGCAAAATCGGAAGGCGTCAAAACCTGAGCATGGACGATGGTCAATCGGATGTCAAAAATCACGGTGATCGGATGTGTCATGTCGCAGCTATGCCCGAACAACTAATTGTCCCCGAGTCTCGTACAGAGAGCGGATTTTTTCAATTATTATTAAAATTGGTCAGTTTCTTTAATGGTAATGATTTTTATACGACACGACCAATCACCATAATACCAACCACCATGTCCTTCCCTTTCTCTGTGGCAAGTGTCACCGCGATCGGCAGAAGATCTTTGGAGGAGATAGGTACCAACAAACGACCCCTTCTCAAAGCCCGGAAAACCCCTTAAAAATGTAAGTTTTTGGTCGATTATTCTTCAGTGACACGGAATTTTGGGAATCGGAAGGCACCAAAACCTGACCATAGACGTTGTCCAATCGCATGCAAAAAATCACGGTGATTGGATGTGTCATCTCGTACTTATGCCCGAACAACTAATTGTCTCGAGTCTCGTAAAGAGAGCTCCGCTCGGCCGAATCGCTCAAATATGACTGGGAATTTTTAGTTTTTGTACTCATTCAAAATGGGAAAAAATTCTGGTTTGTATTAGGTTATTATTTTTTCAAATGAACGCGGTTTAAACAAATTTTGCGAGCAGGGTTGATTGCGTTCTGGTGGGAATTAAATTCAATGCTAAATGAAACAAACTGAAATCAATTATATAAAGAAACAAACTGAACTGAATTATATAAAGAAGCAAACTGAACTGAATTATATAAAGAAGCAAACTGAACTGAATTATATATAGAGACAAACTGAAATGAATTATGTAAACCTGTTATAAGAATCGCAGAAGGTTCTCCAATGAATGATTGCACAATTATGTTGCCAGTGTACTTTTGCGAGAAGTAAATTGCTTGCTACTTATCATAATTTCATCCTCCCTCCAATGATGAGATTTGCACATCAAAAATGATGAAATAGCTTTTGTTTTTGTATATTTTTATTTTCACAAACAACATTTCCTCCTCTTTTAAGACAGCAAATGTCATCTAAAAAACTAGTACTAGTAGTATTTACAAAATTTAACTTTATTTCAAAAGTGTCGCATTACTTTTTTTATTAATTCAGGGTTTAAAGAGCCACCATGTGCAACCCTATGATCTCTAAACAATGGTCCGCCCCAAATTTAGGGTCACTGGTTTCAGGGAAGAGTGACAGCCATCGCTGAAAGACAAACACATCATTCATCCCTCATCCACATATAGAACCGAATCACGGCTCGGTCGACTAGTCAGAAACCTACACCTCTGACCACTCGGCTACCGAGGCGGCCATTACTTTTACGTTCTCGCTTTCTATCCATGATGGCACTTACTACTGCCCTCTCCTAAATTATTTTGTATTTCAAGTATAAAAAACATACATCTCAGGAAAAACACATGCATAACTGGGTGTTTGTTGTACGAAAGGCAAAAAGATTACGGGGTATCGTGCGAATTCAAGTAAAGTACAGCTAATGCGTTTTTATCGGCACAAAACAATCTGTTCATTGAAGGAAATGCAAAATGCAGTCAATGAAAGACGCGTACATTATCTGCAGCTTTCGAATATATTTAATAAACGTTAGTATGAATTTTGTTCAAATTGGACAACAGGTTTCCGTGTTTGGGAGACGGTAATAGGATAGTTTGGGTAAGAGTTATCTCACCGCTTGATATTTCAGAAGCTATGGATAAAGCCTTGCATCGAAGACTAAATGAAATCTAATCACTATTGTTTTCAACCTACTGTGCGACGCAGCCTCCTATTGGCGAACTTCGTACTTGTTGTTATTGAAGATGAATATTCATATTGTTTTTCCTTAATGTAGGTGCACCTCCGGAATTAGTTCGATAACTAATCTCTTGCAGCGACTTACTTTTCATTACCACTAATCCTATCCAGAATTATTTTTTTCATTGTTAATGTATTACATAGCCCGTATTCAAAAACCCTGACATTTAAAATGTTCCAACGTACATAACACATTTACGGAGCCAACTGCGTCGCTGTACCTCTTGATAGTATAACGTAACCCTTTTACGTCTGCGTGATTGGTGTTACGCTATGTCTAAAACCATGACTAAGGAAATGTTCAACTAAATGAGAATACGATGCAGTAGTTCCTAATTAAGCTTTTACAGCCAGACGAAACATATACAGAAGTCAAACTTACGATAACATTTTATTGGTCCAGCTCAGTAGATGAAATCCAAAACATAGCACTGCTAGTTTCACACTTCACATATAATGCCTTAATTATCTGTCGTATAATCTATCTTAACAACGATCAAATATCTCCACACACACAGACACACACACACACACACACACACACTCAGCAACTGCTGTATCGTCCTTTTCATCTAAGGTTCTTATCACATTCATACGTCACTCTCTCTGACCTCAAAAGTGTTGCCAACATCATTCATGTGTGAGAGAAGATATCACGTTAAGTTTGGAAAGTGCAAAAAAGTGCAAAAGAGAACAAACTCAAATTTACATAGGAAAATAAACTAAAGGTGGAAGTTAAATTAGAATATACGTCGCATTAGCCATTGCGGAATTTCTTTTTTCTCCTTTAGGAATGGGATTACTGAAGTTGCTATGAGTCAGTGTGTTTCTGTACATTTGACAAGCCATATAACATATGATAAATTATGTAACCCTCATAACACTCGGAAACGATTCAAATGCTAATCGACTCAAATGCTACATATGATAATTATGTAACCCTCATAACACTCAGAGGACTCAAATGCTGCCCTACGTAAGTATGGCAGCATTTGAGTCGTCTGTAGTGTACAGAAGTGATGGCTGTACGTCTGAGAAAGTTTGCATTTGTGCGATAGCAAGATCACTGAGGGAAAGCTTACTTTTCCATAAAGAAAACGGACGGATTCATTTGACCGAAAAAAAAATCATGATGTAGAATTTTGAACTACTTCAACTACGAAATGATCTCATACAAATGGTACAATGCAGTTGATATGATGATATAAAAATCAGAACAGAGAGGGAATCTATCTTCCGGGAACAGAAAACACTGCTTCATGTATCATTTAGACGTTTCCCATTTATGGAAAAGTAAGGTGACATTGAGGATCTCAGGAGCTACAGACCTATCAGCCTCCTATCAGTGGTTTATAAAATCTTCACTAAAGTTCTTTCACACCGCTTGAAGGTATCACTGGACATGGCTCAACCGAGAGAACAAGCTGGATTCAGGAGTGGCTACAGCACAATAGATCATATCCACGTACTGAGAGAACTAATTGAAAGAGCGAGGGAATATGAACTTCCATTGTGCATGGCTTTTATCGATTATGAAAAAGCCTTTGATTCGGTGAAACCATCAGCAGTTGCAATGGCTCTGAAATCCTGCGGTATTGAAGATGCATACATTAATATTATTAATAACATCTATGAAAATGCAAGTGCAAAGATTCGGCTGTTTGAAAATACAACACACATAAAAATTGGAAAGGGAGTGAGACAAGGTGACACCATATCTCCGAAGCTCTTTAATGCCACATTGGAAAATGTCTTTCAATCACTGAACTGGGAAAACAAAGGGATAAAGATTAATGGAGATTATCTAACCCACCTTCGTTTTGCTGATGACGTAGTCATTTTTGCAACTACCCCATCAGAGCTGCAGAGTATGATCCAGGAACTTGCTGACAAGAGTAAAGAAGTGGGATTAAAAATGAACTTTCAGAAGACAAAAGTGATGTTCAATGCTTTTACAAGAAATGAAGATTTATCGATTGATGGAGAAAAACTGGAGATAACAGATACATACGTTTATCTTGGATAGCAGATATCAAGTGAGGGTCACATTGATGAAGAAATTAATCGGCGTACAAAACTTGCCTGGAGAGCTTTTGGAAGAAACAGCATAATTTTCAAGAGCAATATGCCATTATGTCTTAAAAGAAAAGTGTTTGATTAATGCATCCTTCCAGTGCTTACGTATGGTGCAGAGACGTGGACCTTAACTAAAAGAGACATACAAAGGCTGCAGACAACTCAAAGAAGCATGGAGAGGTGCATGCTTGGTATAACCAGGAGAGATAAGAAGAGGAACTCGTGGATCCGAAAAATGACGAGAGTGGAAGACATCATGATCAGAGTTAAATCCCTGAAATGGCAATGGGCTGGACATACTGCCAGAAGGACAGACCATAGATGGACAGCCGAAATTTTAGATTGGATTCCAAGGGACAGGAAAAGACCCAGAAAAAGACCACATGGGAGATGGGTGGATGAAATTCGTAAATATGTGGGAGTGACATGGAGGAGACTGGCACAAGACAGACCGTTGTGGAGGAAACTTGGGGAGACCTTCGTCCAGCAGTGGATTGATAATGGTTGACAATGATGATGATGATGAAGCTGTGGATTAGAAGCAGCCAGTTTCTGGGCATGAACCCTTTAAAGCGGCCGAATTACCTGAACCAAATGTTGCCCAAATTTTCCTGCGCTTCTCACACAGAAGTGCTCTCATAGTGACCGGGTTATATGAACGCCACGGCAAAACAATCCCTTTCCCTCTCAAGAGTATCCACGGTAAATCTGTCGCTGGTTGTAAGTGCTCCTTCGCAGTCCTTAGTTTTACAGTATGTAGCCTGATTTCCTTATGACGAAGTAAATATCTCCAATATTTTTATGACAGGAGCAGGATTCGAACCTGCAATTCTCGGCTCCGGGGCGCCGAGTGCTATCCACTACACAACACGGCATATGCTCTCACTGCTATCTGCCTTTATCTCATGTGACGTGCCTGCCCCGCAGGACGCCGGTTAATGGGACATTTCTTTTTACATTGCCCCTTTGATGTATATGAATGACATCAAGGGGAAATTTGTGATTTATACGTTAATCTAGGTAGCATTTCAGAATTTGGTGCATCACTGATTTGGATTCTAGCCGATGTACCAGAACCAAATGGAGCCCAAAACTGGAATGTGCACATAGCGGCCAGGGTTTGCGAAAGCTAAGGCAAAACAATTCCTTTCCTCCCTCCATCTCGGCCGTACTGAAATAAACTTCTCACTGGCGATAAATTCTCCCTTCTACTTCTTTATTCTCTGCTCCATGTCCCAAAGCATAATGGGAGAGGGTTCCTGAAAAGGATATCCTATCTCTGGGTAGAAGCAATTGACCCAAACATCTCATTTCTCCTATTTTTGGTTCGCCTCCATTGTTCTAGCCCTTTTAGCAGGTAATCAGTCAGAAGGGATTAGTGTCAATATCTCCCCCTAAATGACCATTTTGAATAACAAATCTTAGGGGAAATGAACGATTTCTGATGCGCAGGTTCACTCGTTCCAGCCACGTACGTGCCCCCTTCTTAGACAGCGAATATATTCATTCGAACTGATTTCAGCTCATTTCGCTAACTCCAAGTTAATTCGTTCCTGTCGGTTAAAGGGTTAACAGTTCAGTTCGGTTCACTCATGAGTTGAATTGAAACCCCAGAATGTATTAGACTTTGATGTTTGATGGTGTCAAACAACTGCTACTGACTGCTCTTGCAGAATGAAAGTAGGAAAAGAAAACCAACAACACTTACTTCCAGATCACGACACGCGTTTTATTGGTTTAATAGATTATCTTTTACTTATTTTATGCTCACTTCTGAATTTGTGATTCCTGGTATTTTAGAGAATCAGACAATGGTTTTGGAGAATTCGAAGAACTTAGTATGCATACCGGAACTGAAATAAGAAAAAGATAAAAGGTTTTGCTTTTAAGAGGCAACCTTTGAGAAATCTTAAAATTACGAATTTAGGTGATTTTTGCAAAAACGTGACAAATAACTGAATGCCGGTCCTCCTAACAAGAATTTTGCAAATTCTGTTTATTGCTCTGAAATGCACCTCATCGTTCCGATAAACCACAGCGTCGTTTTCCACTGAATTCAGAATTTGAATATGTATTTCAATCTCTCCAATCAGCGGTAAATGAAAGCTATAGAAATTTTACCTGCAGGCACTTATGAATAAAACAATGATACTCATTTCGAAGACGACTATGTTCATTCATGCAAAACAAACGTACTTAAGCTGTTCGGGATAAGTCAGATGTTGAAGAGTTGCAAATTTGGCTTTTGAGAATTTTCTAATGCAATGCAGTTTCCTTTGTTTTAAAATGATTGCCTTAGCTTCTATGCACACATGTACGAGCCTCAAAAACATTTCATTTTCCTTTAAAACATAATTGTTGTTGATGCCGTAACTTGTCTGTTGTAGCTTCGCATATTTAAGGATTTTATGTGATGTATGGATGCAAAGTTATGAAGTGGAGGAAATTTTTTTGTGTGCTTCGGGGTTTAACGACTACTAAATAAACTCATTAGGCTATACACTGAGTGACCACTTTTTTATGACCACCTGATAGTTTTAAGCAAATGAGCTATGGCTGCACGCTGTTGCCGCCAGAGGTCGAGGCTAATATAAAAAGGGAAAGCTTAGTGCTTGCGACAGTAGTAGAAGTGATTTTTGGGTGACGAGATGGGTAAAAAATGCGATTTCACGGACTTTCAACGTGGGATGATTGTAGGAGCTCGGAGCCATGGAGCGAGTATCACCGAAACCGCCGCATTCGTGAAATGTTCCAGAGCAGCTGTTGTTAAAGTGTTTAAAGACTGGACTGTCAGCCAAAAAAACTGGGTCTCTACGTGCAACGTGTGGTCGTCATCGACTAGTGACTGCTCAGGCGGAACGGAGAGTGTCCACACTGGTAACAGACAACAGAAGGGCAACAGTGCAGCAAATTACAGATCATCTTAATCAAGGATCCCCTCAAATGATCTCTGCACACGCTGTTCGCCGTACACTGCATCGGATGGGATATGGCAGCCGAAGGTCTCTACGAACACCTTTGCTGTCTGCAGTTAACAAGAGAAAACGTCTCCAGTTCGCACAGGACCACAAGGATTAGACAGTCGATAATTGGAAACAAATTATGTGGTCCGATGAATCACGTTTTCAGTTGCACCATGCCGATGGCCGAGTGAGAATTTGGCGGACACAGCATGAAAGCATGGACCCCAAATGTATTGCTACAACCCTTTAGGCTGGTGGAGGCAACGTAGGTTTGGGGAATGTTTTCCTGGCATGCTTTGGGCCCTTTAATTCGTGTTGATGAACGTCTGACTGGCACATCATATCTAAACATCGTTGCGAACCAAGTGCATCCTGTCATGTGGATGGTTTATCCCAATGGCGATGGCTACTTTCAACAAGATAATGCATCCTGCCATAGTGCTCGTATTTTACATGATTGGTTTCAGGAACATGCTAGGAGATTACTTTGCTTAGGTGGCCCCCACAATCTCCAGATCTTAACCCCATTGAGAATTTGTGGGATGAAGTTGAAAGAGCCATCAGACAGCTGGATCCACAACCCTGCAATCTCACACTCCTAGAAAGGGTTATTCATCCAGCATGGTCTCAGATTCCACAAACCACCTATCAACATCTCGTGGAGTCCATGCCACGAAGAATCGACGCAGTATTAAAGGCAAAAGGTGGCCCAACGAAGTACTGAGTGGGTGGTCATAATAAAGTGGCCACTCAGTGTATATGGTTTCACGTGGAAACTTACATTTACTTCCCTTTAGCGGAGAATTCATCCATCATCAGAAGTAGAAAACGTGCATAAATATTAGTGATAGTGACTGTGTTCGATGCAAATAGGGGTTTTTTCAATCGCCTTAGGATAATATACATTTATTCTCTAGTGGAAATCCGGCCAATTGGTGCACAGTTATAGTGTGTACGGATGGATGGATAGATAGACAGAGTGGTACTTATAGGAAGAGTTTTTACATACTTCGTACAAGACATGCTGAAAATTACTTATATTCCTTACTCCTTTGTAGTTTTAATAAAGCCTGTCATCTCACTCTCCTAACACAACGCCGCTGTTGCAAGTTATACGCAACAATATTTCGTACTCATAATGCTACACGCTGAATCAACTCTTCCATTGCTATCAATAACACAACAAATGCAGGAGATACACCGAACTATGCGAAGAAAAATAAATGATATACACCAAACAATACAAATAATGGACCAATCAAGCAACCTACTCCTAAGATCAAATACGCAGCCTCGGTGAGGCAAGGATGTTGTGTTTGTCTTACGGCAAGGGGCTCTCTCCGTTCCCTTGAACCAGTGGCCCTAAACTTAGGGACGGGCGACTGCTTATATCCCATTGAGTTGCTCACAGTGTTCGTTACACCTTCAAACAAACAAAAAATCAGTACATAGGCTTCATCTTGTTTATCCAGTCTTCTCATATTTCTTTATAAGCATTGAGAAAGTTTAGCTTTGTTGCAGGCATCAAAACTCCACGATAAACGGCCGCAATCCTTACTAAGAGCGAAACCAGACCCCCTTATCAAACAGATACTGGAGTCCACTATTTACCAATGGAATATTAAGACTGCGCCAGGAAATTCTATATAGGGATGACAAAAGGTCTTTTTGCCATGCACGTTACAGAGCACAAATCTAATGTGAGCCTATGGAAGTTAGCGATCGCGCCTTCACCAGGAGCACACTACATGTGTGCAACACCGGTTTGGGAAGACCTAAGTAAAGTAGTCCCATATATCTTTTTAAGGGAGATTGCTCTTGTGACGTATACTCTCATTTAACTTTCTGTTTTAGTTCCTGTTACCTATGTAAATTTTAGTTCGTTCTCCTTACGCATTTTCCAAACTTAACTCCACATTTTTCTCTCTCGACTGAATATTTTGTGGCATCCTGAAATGAAGTGCCGCCCCGGTGGCGCAGTGGTCTAAGCGATGGCCTCTGATTATTCGTCCGAACGGGGTCCGGGTTCGAATCCCGGTGAGGCATGGATGTTGTATTTGTCTTACGGCACTGGCTCTCTCCCTTCCCTGGAACCAGTGACCCTAAATTAGGGACGGGCGACTGCTTATAGCCCATTGAGTTGCTCACGGTGGTCGTTAAACCTCCAACAAAAAAAAATGAGGTCAGGAGTAAAATGACGTATGAGTGCAGCAGAGATAAGAAAGGATGATTACGATGTATCGAGGATCTGCTCTCGTTAGACATCCGGGGTTCTCGTTAAAATTCAGCTAGAGCTTGTTTGTAATTGATTTGAAAAAAGATTCATTACACGAGCTTAGGCTAACTTGTTGTTTAGAGTTTGATATTATTATTTAATTCTTTCGTTTTGATTATCACACGTGTTTGATCATCGAAGAGTTAAGTTATTTTCAAGCTAATTTGACTTGGGAGATTATTTGATATTACGAGCATGGTGTTGTTCAGCTACTGAAGTGTTTCTCGATACATGCCTGAGGTGGAATAAAAAGTTGAACTAGTTGTTTTCACTAAATCTCTAGACGTATTCTGGAAGTAATATTTCTGTACTTAGTTAAAGACAATTGCAACGACTGAATTTTTAGCTTTCCGGTAATCAATTAAAACAAATAAGTTACGATAATTCATCAAACTTCATGTAATGTTGGTGTTCTAAGTAAACTGACTTTTCGTGTATATTTATATTCTTAAAATTAAAGATCACCACACTCTGAGTCTATAACTAGTTAGGCATCATCTACTTGGGATCACGCGGAAGCATTTATCTTTCCCCGTGTTTGTTAACATTACCTTCACGTTCTATACTAACCTCACGTTTCCTGATTCTTTTTAAAATTTGAACTATTTTGGAAACAATTCGATACAGCTTGTGTCTTGTTAGTCCTGAAGAAGCTATCCGTCTGATGGTAAAATCTCGACAATGCTTTATTATCAATAAGCTTTCATCGCGCCAATAAACGGAGTTCAATATCCTGTTTTAATTTCATTACCAACGTTTCTAATAGATTTTTAAACCTGAAAACAGATGACAAGTGCCTTTCAACCATAATACACTTTTTCGAACAGTTTCATGCAAATGCTTCATCATTTATTACATCTGAGAATCCCTTTTTGCGCTTTCAACAATTCCACGTTCTCCTTACGATGCATTTCTTCAGATAAGTCTCAAATCTTTAACATGTTTATCGCAAAAATAGTTTGCTATTAACTTCCGTTAGCCTTATTTACCACAGCTCTTTTCGTTTACATGTATTACGGAAATTGTTATGTATAAAAATATGTGTTCAATATTCTGCTT
Source organism: Macrothele yani (assembly GCA_039090855.1). NCBI lineage: Eukaryota > Metazoa > Arthropoda > Arachnida > Araneae > Macrothelidae > Macrothele > Macrothele yani. The sequence continues at coordinate 82,465,095 of CM077018.1, forward strand.
AACAACCGCGATAGAATGCGGCCTAAATCTTTGGTAAATTGCCAATTAAATGCATGTAACTTTGAAATATGATTTACTTTTTCAACAAACGTCAGAAAATACCGATAAGAGGTTTCTGCTTTTCTTTTGACCGGTTTTCTAAACGATGCCCGACAGTCTACCGCGATCAGATTTGTACGCATCCTTTTTATTATATATCATATTTTAATATGTTCGTTTACATCGCTAAAAAGAATTCAGAGAAAACAAGTTTGGGGTTACTAAAGTAATTCACCGATGCTGTCACACGTACGGTCATTCACAAACATAATTTTCAAATTGTAGGTCAAGATTAAAAACACTTTATTTACAACTAAAAACTAATATTTTAATTGTAAATATTAGTTTTTAATTGTTAGGGTTACTCTTTGGAAGAAATTAAATTCCAATTATTCGCAACTTTTAGTTAAAAATTTACAAGAAATGTTTTGTTGCGTCTGTGTCTGTTCTGTGGTTAACTCAAGCTGAAGTTACTTTTGATCAAAGATATCGGCAATAAATATTTAAAAATGAACATCAAAAGGGAACATGCAATGTGAAAATGTTTAAAACAGTGTCCTACCTCTTCACATTCTTTTGCACTCAGTGGCTAAATTTAACTCATTGCATTCCCTCAGAAGATAGAGCTCAACGTACAGTGCTTCAAGCAACGGATGTAGCTAAATACAAATGATTTACCTAACCGTTCGAATACCATGTTTAGATTCGATGTTTTCAAAACCGAGAGAAAACTATATGGCGATTCATGTTAAACTATTGAGGCACAGTTCGTCATGTTCAAACACCAGGTTGCATATTTCATTTATTCTTAATAGTTTTTGATTTAATATATGACGAAGAAATGAAGACAATCATGCCCACTTCGTAGAACAGCAGTCTTCTATCGAAATGGTTTCGCTCGTCCTTTGTCTTTCTTCAACTCTCGTTCTCGTATTTCTTCTGTAAATGGGGACTTGTTCTTTTTCATTTCAATAACAGACTGAGACACGACGATTTTTATTGTCTTTCGTAATGCACGCACACTTTTTTCCAATTCAGGTTGCACTGTAAACCTATTAAATATTTTAACAGCATTTCGCCCTCTATTTTACGACTTTATCTGATACCAAGACATAATGATTCAACTTAGGAACAAAGATAATCAATGCCACTTCTCTCTGGAAAAAAGAGCGTTTTGCCTCTACGAAATTGATCGAAACACGTCTTCTCTCTGTTCTCTCTATGTTACAGCTTCAAAATAAGAAATTCAAACAAATAATTGGAGTAAATCAGCAAAGTGCACAACTCGAGATCCTTCATGATATTATTTTATTTTTTGTAGAAACTCTGTTACAACTGCAATATTTTCGTCAACTGAAATAAGAGTGGTAGTGCTACAAAGCTACAATGTGCTCAAATTATGTATAAACTCGAGCTATGATAGCCAACGAAGATGTGCATGTTCCATTATCCCTCTAACTGATGATTTATCTTTTGTATTGGTAGGGAGTTTCTAATCACAGGATCAGGAAATGGCACGACAGTTTGTAAAACCCTGAATATTTCTTTTGAATGTGATCAGTGATTCGATAAAAGCTGGCGTACGGTGTGATTGATTTCGTACTTATTTCACTAGCTTTTTCCTGAATATCAAGCAGTACGAGGGAGCGAATATTTCGACATCTTTCAGAATATATTTCTTGCGTTCTGTTTCTATGGTTAAATGAAAGCTTGCCTCTGACTAGTTTAAATATGATTCACACATTCATCTTTTCGTCCTTTCTTTTCCTTTGTACAAATTCATCGGACGGCAATGGTCTGCATTCTTCTCAGGTGATTCTAAGGATCTTGTCTGGGACAGATGGGTTTTCATGCTTCGTTCTGAAAGCACAAAAAGAAAATGCTTAGATGCAGCCACTACTGCATTATGCATTATGCATTATGTGAAATAATATTAAGAATGCAAAAGCTTAGAAAATATTTAAATTTTAATTGAATGGGAATTTAATGTTGCAGCTTTGAAATAATTTACCTTTTTTTCTTGTTTGCACGCATCCGCCTAGCGTGTTATTATGCTCCCAAGAAATTTAAAATAAGAAGCTAATTTTACTGCAAATAAAAATACAGCATGCTGTGTGCAAACAAAAATGTAGCATGCAAAAAATTTAAGTAAACTCACCTTAAATTAAAGATCCTGCTTCAGGCCACTAACTTCTGATGATCTTTATCGGTATTAGGAGTTGAGGAAGCACAATCATCTTGTTCGTTTGGATTCGTACAAACCAACGTAGTTTATTGTTTTTAACACATGCGGTCCTTTTATGCGTGAATACCGTCTTGCTATTCTGAAGCCTCTGATAGTCGTACTTGCAGCGAAATGGTGAGAAGTTATTTATTCCTTCCGAATATTTTATATATATCTATTAGTAAACTGCAGTTTAATTATTATTTTATTCTTTACAAAAAAAAAAAAAACACTTTACATTATCCTGGGGTATCTGCATGCCCATCGTCAGTAACTGCTTTGTGATTAAAAATTATTATAAAGCAGAGTTGGTCGGGAATGAATTACAAAGTAATGGAAGTAGAGATTACAATTAACGTGTAATGCATTGCAAGGTAATGCAGTAACAGGTAATGCATTACAAGGCAAATATGGTTTGTACAAGGTAATGGAATTAATCTGTAATACATTACAATGAAGAGGATTTAATTCAATTATTTAATAATGCCATTCAAAAGCAATAAAATTATTTGGTAATGAAATTACACAATTTGCAAATAATAATTACATACTAACGTAGTTCACTTTGTGGTTGTCATATTTTGTAGCCATCAAACCTTTCATTCCTTCCATTTCAAGTGATGTAGCGTCTCAGAGTGGTTTTCATTGGTGTTTAATGTACAATTTGTTATTTCCTAACTGTTTTTTTTGTGTTTCAGTGTTCGTATCGGACAAGTAATGGACAACAACACTTTTTATTAATCGCCAAAACGATTACTTTTTCGCAAATTGTAAAGAATGCGATCGGCAGCGCAACCCTTGCAGAATATTAAGTGTTATGAGCTGCGTGCGATGTCAGAGCGGATGTAAGGCAGATTGCATTAAGAGGGAATTGCCGCCCCGGTGGCGCAGTGGTCTAAGGCGTTGGCCTCTGATCATTCGTCCGTAAGGGGTCCGGGTTCGAATCCCGGTCAGGCGTGGATGTTGTGTTTGTCTTACGGCACTGGCTCTCTCCCTTCCCTGGAACCAGTGACCCTAAATTAGGGACGGGCGACTGCTTATAGCCCATTGAGTTGCTCACGGTGGTCGGTAAACCTCCAATCAAAAAAAAAAATAAGAGGGAATTATATGAGCAGAGCTATGTATTCCAGGCATGGGCGTACTCATAGCCCCCGCAGTACGGGGGGAGGGGCGGCTCACCGTTAAGAGGTCCTCCAGCCTCAGCAGAAGAATTTTTCAGAATTTTTGCGGAAACTACATAGAAAATGGTTAAAGAAATAGCCAGGAATCTTTGATGGCAGCTTTGAATGACTGTATCAGAAAAAAAAAAAAACTTTTGGTAATTTTTTTTTAGTAAATAAGTAAAATTTTCAAGAAACCGTTTTCGCTTTAGTTTATAAAAACTGGGTGACGAGAAAGCAGCTATTCTAGTAGACTTGCAGCCCCTTTTCATAGCCATAGCAATATAGTTTCTATACATGTATATTAACAAAAGAATGTGAATAAAATAGCAGTTGAATAAGTGAAAGTTTCATAGCAATGGACATAAGGCGTTATGTATTACACTCGTTTGCACATAACTACGTATCCTTCACGATATAACGAGCTAAAGGGTATTCTTCGTGGGAACAAAAAAAAAAAAAAAACCTGTGTCATCTATATATTAATTCTACAAGGTTTTTACTGTGAGTACTATTTTGAGAGAACGGCTGAACGTAAAGATATGGTTGAGGTATCAAAATAAAGGTCTTACCATGTAGATCTGCCAGTAGAAGAGAAAACTGAGATTAGGGCAACAATTCGGGCGTTATTGGGCGGCAAAGTTCCCATGTAAAGTCTATGGGAGAAGCGTGCTGTTGACATTCGATTGCCTGCGGTTGACTCATGCGCTGTTAAAAGCGGAAGCATGGAGGGACTGAGATAGTCCAAAGTCAGAGGTCTTTTTTTTCTGAGTGAACCGTTGCGCAAAGCAAAGCTAGCATGCATTCGTATTAAAGTTCTTCTCATCGGAACAGCGAACCCTCTCGAAGACCTGATTGCGTTATGCCGTTGGACTGTGTGATGTATATATACAATTTAATATTCATTCGATCCAGTTTATTCACGTAGGTAAGACGTTTACCATTATGTAAAGATGTAAATTGTTAGTGAAAATATTACGGGCGACTGCTTATAGCCCATTGAGTTGCTCACGGTGGTCGTTAAAGCTTCAGTCAAAACAAAAACAAAAAATCACGAACCTGGACTATTGTCTTTACTGATGTGGTTGAATGAATTTTTCAATCAAATAAAGTTTACATTTGTTGTTTCATATGAGCTTATTCTTTTTAAAAACAAACAAACAAACTAACCGTTGATTCCGACGGGTGAAGACTACTCGCAACGCGAATCTCATTCCAATAGCATTTACAAACACAGTTGTGACTGAAGATGAGAGTGGAAGAGTGCGCTATCCAGTTGAATTTTTGCGCACGATCGAGATGAGTGGACTTCGGCCTGACATGTTATGACTGAAAAAGGGTGCAGACGTGATGCTCATCACGAACTTGGCAGCCCCGGTGTCGCAGTGGTCTAAGCGCTGGCTTATGATGATTCGTCCGTGAAGGGGCTGGGTTCGATTCCTGGTGAGGCATGGATGTTGTGTTTGTCTTACGGCACTGGCTCTCTTTCTTCCCTGGAACCAGTGACCCTAAATTAGGGACGGGCGACTGCTTATAGCCCATTGAGTTGCTCATGGCAGTCGTTAAACGTTCAGTCAAAAAAGAAAAAAGAAGATCGCGAACCTGGACTATTGTCTTTACTGAAGTGGTTGAATTAATTAGTCAATCTAATAAAGTTTACTTTTGTTGTTTCATATGAGTTTATTATTTTCAAACAAAAAAAAGTCTAACCGTCGATTCCGACGAGTTTGGTCTAGTGTTTTTTATAACAGAGTCAAAAGAAGACTTTTACTATGTGCGAAACATTGTGGCATTATGTTAAATCTATTTCTTTATATCCATGAGAGTAATTGAAGTAATTGTACTCTTTTTGTGCTTTGTGCCACAATTCTTAATTGCTATTTTTTTAACTGTTTACTTACGTTCTCTATTTTTGCATAAATCGGAAAAGGTCCTATAGGAAGTCAATTTTTCGTGCTGAAGGATATTAAGAACACATTTGCCGTCTTTACACGATTTTAAAAAATTACGGTTAAAATGATATATACATTAGAACATGAGCACTTTCAAGTCCACTGTGGACCCGTCATCAGATGGTGTGGTTGCATTATGCCCTGGGGGGGTATATATTATTTAGGATAGTATTCACACTGACGCAACATTATGTTTTGTCATGCGCATGCTCACTACACAATCATGTCGTTTCATTAGAGCAGCCGGTATTGTCTCTTTCAATCATGTCGTTTCATTAGAACAGCCGGTATTGACCAATTAATGCATAATTGGTCTCGAATTCTGTAGAAAATTTTATGGAACTGTATTTTGTAGACAACAAGCTGGTGAACTCGGTAAGGCTTTCAAGGGTGGACTGCCAAAACAAAAGCACATCATCCACGTATCTCATGCATTACCCTATCTGGACATCTTGTTGGAAAGAAACCCTAATACGAACGAAGTAACTCACTCTGTTTATAGAAAACCAACTGCAACAATATCTATGATTCCCTATAACTCCTACCACCCACTCAGGCAAAAACTATCAGCCCTTCACTTTATGTTTCACCTAGCAGTTACACATTCATCCTCAACTGATCAAAGAGACCTAGAAGTTGCGAAAATTATGGATATTACAGCATTATATAATTATCCATCTACCACAGTTAATTCCATAATGCGCCGTGTCTTTAATTCATCATACTCAACATTACCAAGAACGAGACCAACCACTTCATATGTCGGCAAACACTACCATACATCTCTGCTGTCACAAATACCCTAAAAAACGCATGTCGTCTATTTAATTTTGATTTTGGCATAAAAACGTGCAACATTCTCGCCTATATTAATAATGACAGGGATCAGATTCCCCATGGTTCCAAATTCGGTGTGTACGCAATCCCACTAAAAGCTATGAATGCTGATGTAACCGACCAGATATACATAGGTTCGACCCGTCGCAATATTAATATACGTATCTCTGAACATAGATACAATGTTAAAACATGCACCACCTCTACCGCCCTTTCAAGACTATGCCTGAAGGGTCAACACCAACCTATCTGGGACGATGTTACTATGTTACATACGCCGACTACCTGTTCATCTATCCTCCTGTTAGAAAGCCTTTTGATACATAAACATAAGGCAGAATACTGTAATGACGATCCCCCTGTCATTATACCGTTGCCATGGAAACTACTTTGTAACTATTACAGCGAAAGAGACAATACCGGCTGCTCTAATGAAACGACATGATTGTGTAGTGAGCATGCGCATGACAAAACATAATGTTGCGTCAGTGTGCATACTATCCTATATAATATATACCCCCCAGGGCATAATGCAACCACACCATCTGATGACGGGTCCACAGTGGACTTGAAAGTGCTCATGTTCTAATGTATATATCATTTTAACCGTAATTTTTTAAAATCGTGTAAAGACGGCAAATGTGTTCTTAATATCGGAAAAGGTCATCAGACACTGTCACACGGCCGTTACGTATTTTATGTGTGTGAACGTAAGGTATTTCAAAGAGGATGGAAGAGGTATTTCAAAGATGATGGAACGAGGTATTTCAAAGAGGATGGAAGAGGTATTTCAAAGATGATGGAACGAGGTATTTCAAAGAGGATGGAAGAGGTATTTCAAAGAGGATGGAAAGAGGTATTTCAAAGAGGATGGAAAGAGGTATTTCAAAGAGGATGGAACGAGGTATTTCAAAGAGGATGGAACGAGGTATTTCAAAGAGGATGGAAGAGGTATTTTTAAGAGGATGGAAGAGGTATTTCAAAGAGGATGGAACGAGGTATTTTTAAGAGGATGGAACGAGGTATTTCAAAGAGGATGGAACGAGGTATTTCAAAGAGGATGGAACGAGGTATTTCAAAGAGGATGGAACGAGGTATTTCAAAGAGGATGGAACGAGGTATTTCAAAGAGGATGGAACGAGGTATTTCAAAGAGGATGGAACGAGGTAATTCAAAGAGGATGGAACGAGGTATTTCAAAGAGGATGAAGATCTCTAAAAGAATAAAATTTACATGATATAATTAACTTTGGCGTAAGAGTTTTGTAATACTTTGTATTGGTATAGAACAAGGCAATCATATTAATTACGTGTGCATTGGTGTTACACGCAATAAAATATAACAATTTTGGTTTTACGAAAAATACCTATACGTTCCAAAGAATTTAAATTGTGAAAACGCCCGTCAAACCTTGTAAATAATATGGAATTCAAAACTTTCAGTAATTGAAAGTAAATAGATTTTCGCAACAGGGCCTCGAATATATTTTTTGCGGGGGCACCGAATTTTTCAGGAACGCCACTGATTCCATGAGCAGTATTCTATGAGGAGCGGTTTTGTATAAGCAGATTGTATTCAGAAGTGAGAGATATAATGTATGTTGAAAACGATATAAAAGCCCATCTATTGAGTACGTTACGGAAAGTAAAGTTCTGAGTACGTGATTATTGTTAAGTCTATTCGTCTTGTTGATGAGAACGACGTTTTTTTATTTTTGACGTGCTGACTGATACAATAAAGATTGGAACTGGTATTCGTTATGTACTATCTAATAACTTTGGCCCTTTTATTGAAAATGTCAATCATGCTTAATTAAGGTTTCAGTTATTGGAAGCAACGATACGAACGACTGAGAATAATCCGGGAAAGTAAATGTTAAGTGACATTCAAGCTTGAAATTAAACTTAAATGCCATATTTCTTCAACCATTTAAACCTTTAAAATAATAGTTCTACACAACCAATTAAAAGCTATATTTTTAAGTGATTTATTAATTACTTTTAAATTACATGCACGTGTCCGTGCGTTTGTACATACTGAATGCCACACCTTTATTGCACACATTTTGCACAAAGCCAATTCGGAAATCCTTAAAAGGATAAAGTAATACATCATACCTAAGTAACAGTTAACACCTCTGGATTACCATTTCGAATAATAATCAGTTGACTGGTTGAGTATCGGATGAAGTATGGGGTTTGTGTTTATTATTGGGTTCTGGTTCTCTCTATTTCCTGGACTTGATGCACAAGCGGGGCGCGGAAATTGAATATATCTCTCGAGATAATTATTGATATCAAGATTAAATTCCATTTTCAGTGTATTGTTAAAAAACGTTAAGATATATTTCATCCAACTGTGGATTCTAGGCTTTTATTAGCAATATTCTCGGATTTGGTTTCAAATTTTACGGTGACACGTAGATCAGAAAACATACTTTCGATAATATCATTCATAGACGGAACGATTAAACGAGTTAATTTTTTTCAAGGCTTGCGAGTAGATGTCTTAAGCACAACAAGTGTTAAACTAGAATTTTACATTAAAGGAAATTAAACCTTTAAAAAAGTACAGAAATCTCAAATATAAACAAAAATAAAATCTTTCGAAACTGACCGCAAATTCATGGGAAAACATAAAGAAGCATTTAAAAAATATGCAAAAGGAACTTATGTGCATCGTCGAAATTTCATCAGGAGTCAAACCGTGAGCGTTGAAACAGAAGCGCAAACTTTTAGGCAGTTTATTTTTTTATTTTTTGTCAGCTGTCTTGACACCAAAAGGAGAAAAATTAGCTCTGTTCGATCTTCGATGTCGACTCTCCATGGGCTGAGTGTTGTGGAGAAAGTAGACACTAATCAAGTTAGTCTTGTGCTGTTCGTGTCTCGTCACGTGAAGTTCGAAGAAGTGGTGGAAGTGAGAAAAAATAGGAAGGGCAAAAAAAAAAAAAAAAAAAAAGGCAAAAAGGGATAGATGAGCTTTGGGCCAGAAGTGGGCAAGATACAAGACAAGCTAACGAGATGTTTTCTCACGATGTGAAGGAAGAAGAATAGACATTAGGAATGTCGTTGAACAGGTGACTTGTTTTCTTAGAAAACGAAGGCAGACAAATTTATGTGACCTTTCTTGGGAAACCGAATTACAAGCCCAAATTATCATCTCTGTCCATGACATCCATTTAATGTTTAATTCGCATTCATAAACCATTTTGGCCTGAAATGATTTTGGTATCATATGTAAACTCGAAAGACAGACTACAATCAAAGGAAAACAGATTATTTATTTATAAATTAGAAGATTTTAGTACGTTATATAGGGAAATATGAAAACTTAGGTTTTATGGTTAAAGAATTAAGTCTTTGAAAGAGAAATGCAAACATTTGTTAGATACGGCAGTCAGCATGCGATATCCGATTATTCTAGATCATAATTATAATCCAAAAAATCTGATATTTTATCACTGCTGATTTAAAACGAATCTCACGTATTGACGCAAAAGTGGGGAGAAACGTTTTCATTAATAGTTAGATTAAGTTACGTTATCCAGCTATGACGTATTTTCTAATTTAACTTTTTGTTTTTGGTTACCTTTCCCTATGTAAATTTTGAGTTCGTTCTTTTTTAGCATTTCAGTCTTAACGTTATATTTTCCCACTCACTGAATGTTATGTGGCAACAGTCTTGAGGTCAAGAGTGAACGACGTGTACATGTTTGACAAGCTAAGAACGCAGTATGTAATGTGTGGATCAAGCAATGTACAACGAGGATGGATTAGTACATTTTTCGCATTTATATGTGCTATTTTCTTCGCGAATAAGAGTTATATGAATTAACTTTAATATTTTGTACTACGAAGTTATTGTGTATGGAGTGCTATGCATGATTATTGATATCCTTTTCCGAATACCGAACCTTGATGAAGAATAAAAAGTCTAGCGCTGTTAAAGTAAGTAGTTATTGCTTGAAGGTTTTGAAATGACTCTTCTACGAGTAGTAAGCTACCCAGGATTTTCTCCTAAAGTAAATTAATTAGAACAAGCTTCGAGTTCAACTAATGTTTCTTAGGTTGAATTGACTTAACACACATATTGACACCCTTTTAAAACTTAAGAAGCCAAATAATTCTTGAAAACTGCACCAAGATGCCATTACAAAAATATTATCAAGCAATCTGTTTGCCCTAAAATTACGGCAACACATTTTAAGTGCGATCAAACGGAGAAATATCAAATTGGGTTTGGTAAAACCGTTCGACAGAACTGGTTTTGTCTTCGTCAGGAACATAATGAATGCACATAACTGTTAGAGATTCGTTGCCAAACAACAGTGAAGAACTTTTGTAACGTACCAGGAGATGTGACGTACCTGCCAGAAGGACGCACATGACATAAAGGCAGATAGGAATCAGAATAAAAAGTCCGCGTAGCTCAATTGGTTGAGCGACTTATTCCGGAATGAGGGGATCCGGGTTCAAATCCTGGTGTGGACAGAAATGACGGAGAAATTTACTTCGTTATAATGGCGCCCGAACTATCCGGATGACCCGACCGTTCAAAATCTCGCATTGGTGTGATGTTCTTTCCACACCGCGAGATAGAAAAAATAAGAGAATCCTTTCTCCAGCACTACAAAAAAAAAAAAAAAAAAAGGCGGGAGATGATGTAACGTACCAGGAGATGTGACGTACCTGCCAGAAGGACGCACATGACATAAAGGCAGATAGGAATCAGAATAAAACGTCCGCGTAGCTCAATTGGTAGAGCGACTTATTCCGGAATGAGGGGATCCGGGTTCGAATCCTGGCGTGGACAGAAATGACGGAGAAATTTACTTCGTTATACTTTCGAAACAAATAAAACAAAGGATATCTCAAGTCTTTTTTGCAACTACCCCATCAGAGCTGCAGAGTATGATCCAGGAACTTGCTGACAAGGGAAAAGAAGTGGGATTAAAAATGAACTTTCAGAAGACAAAAGTGATGTACAATGCTTTTACAAAAAATGAAGTTTTATCGATTGATGGAGAAAAGCTAGAGATAACAGATACGTACGTTTATCTTGGACAGCAGATATCAAGTGAGGGTCACATTGATGAAGAAATTAATCGGCGTGCAAAACTTGCCTGGAGAGCTTTTGGAAGAAACAGCATAATTTTCAAGAGCAATATGCCATTATGTCTTAAAAGAAAAGTGTTTGATCAATGCATCCTTCCAGTGCTTACGTATGGTGCAGAGACGATGACCTTAACTAAAAGAAATAAACAAAGGCTGCAGATAACTCAAAGGAAACATGGAGAGGTGCATGCTTGGTGTAACCAGGATATATAAGAAGAGGAACTCGTGGATCCGAAAAATGACAAGAGTGCAAGACATGATCAGAGTTAAATCCTTGAAATGGCAATGGGCTGGACATACTGCCAGAAAGATAGACCATCGATGGACAGCCGAAATTTTAGATTGGATTCTAAGGGACAGAAAAAGACCCAGAAGAAGACCACATGGGAGATGGGTGGATGAAATTCGAAAGTATGCGGGAGTAACATGGAGGAGTTTGGCACAAGACAGACCGTTGTGGAAGAGGCTTGGAGAGACCTTCGTCCAGCAGTGGATTGATAATGGTTGACAATGATGATGATGATGATAATCTCAAAAATATGGCTGCCCGGTGGCTGAATGGTCAGATGCGTAGGCTTTTGACTATTCGTTCCAGCTTGGCCCGAGATGGAGTCCGGATGGTAGTGAGCTTGTGTTACGGTGCCCCGGTAATAAAATTAAGGGGTTTTGTTTTTGTTTTCTTTTTATTTTGATTGGGCGTTTAATGACTACCGTGAGCAACTCACTGGGCTGTGAGCAGTCACCCGTCCCTAATTTAGCGCTACTGGTTCTAGGAAAGGGAAAGAGCCAGCGCCGTAAGACAAACACAGCATTCATGTCTCACCGGAATTCTAACCCGAACCTGGACCCATTTCGGTCGAATGATCAGAAGCCATCGCTTAGACCACGGCGCCACTAGGGTATCAAGGGCGTTTCTTCCTCCTCATTTCTCCTCGCTTTCATGTGACTTCCCTGACAGGCATTCTAGTCCAAATCTCCCAGCTTCCTACTTCTAAGGGTTGTTCAAGACCTGGGATCAGACACTTTCTTCCTAAAATCCTGTACATAAATCTCTAAATCTCCGTCTTACGGCGTTGACTTTCTACCTTTCCTGGAACCAGTGACTCAAATTAGGGACGGAGGCCACTGTTTACAACACTTAGAATTGCTTACGGTCGTTAAATTATATATATATATATATTTAAAATAATGCAAGGAGCAACTCTTGAGAGTACAAGTAGTCGCCCGTCCTTAATTTGCGACCACCCATTCCGCCACCGATTCTTCATCCGCGACGAACACTGGCCCATCTCTGACAAATTGTTTTAAGCCAGCGCCTCGGGCACCGGGACGGTTTAGAAACTTGCAGGATTAGTTGCTGGACTGAAATCTCGGTTGAAACACTGATATGTTTTTCTTGGAAATCTTTCAAGGATTCCTTTGATAAATATGTATCGGTCAAACACAACGAAGTGGTCAAAGTGCTGGTCTTTGACCATTCTTCCGCAATGGGTCCGAGTTCGAATCTCGAGAGGCACGGATGTTGTGTATGTCGTACAGCATTGGCTCTCTCCCATCCGTGGAACCAGCGGTCCTAAATTAGAAACGGGCGACTTCTTATAGCCCATCGAGTTGCTCACGGTGGTCGTTAAATCTCAAACCAAAAAATCCCCCAGAAAAAACACGGTAATGATTATACACTGCTGGACAATTGCTAAGGACGGATCATAAACGGCTATATAGCGCATAAACAAGTAAGTGTGGTTGGATGCCAAGTGAAATAAAATAATGTCAGAATGCCAGGACATTACAAGAAAGACAATTTATTGTGCTCTGAAATCCAGAAGGCTTTGGAACGTGTTCAAAGGACAAACAGGCCATTTTGTGCAGAATACGTAAACGTGAAAAAAATGCAATTACCGTCCGCAGGCGTTCCGGCGTAAGATGTCAATACGGGATATGGCCACCATGGAGGGCGATGCAAGATTCCACACGTCGTGTCATGCTTTGCACAACATTATCAAGCAGCTGTTGGGGTAATTTATCCCATTCCTCTGTCAGTGCACGGATGAGGGTGTCCTTGTTTATTGGAGGGCATTGGCGACCAGCAAGACTCCTTCCCAAAGCATCCCACGCATTTTCAATGGGATTCAGATCTGGAGAACGTGCTGGCCATACGAGGCGTTGAATATCCTCGCTCTCAAGACACTCCTGGACAGCGACTGTTCGATGACATGTTGCGTTGTCGTCCATGAAAATGAATCTATCACCGACAGCACCACGGAACATGCGAACATGAGGTAGCAGAACATCATTAATGTATCGTTGGCCAGTCATAGTCCCAATTGGAAGCACATAGAGGGACGTACGACCATTGATCATGATGCCAGCCCATACCATGACACTACATGTCGGATATCGGTCCCTTTCCTGTGTGTTTGCTGGACAATATGCAGTACCACTATCACGCCAGATCAGTTGTCGTCGACAATCAGACGATAGACTGTATCTACTCTCATCTGAGAAGAGGACAGCAGACCAGTCATTATCAGTCCCAATTGCGATGTTGATGGCACCATTGCAAACGGGCGATAAGGTGACGTCTGGACAATAGGATGCACACAACAGGACGGCAGGCGTATAGTCCTCCTTCATGCAAACGTCTGGCGAAAGTTTTTCGGGAGATCCGCTTGCCAGTAGCAGCCATAAACTGATTTGCTACCTCACTAGCTGTGTTGCGCCGGTGTCTTTTTGTTGATAGCACTATGTACCGATCTTCTGCAGGTGTCGTACTGCGAACACGACCTCCCCCGTGACGTTTGCTACACTCTCCATTTGTTTAAAATGATTTCCAAAGCCTTGAAACAACACTGTGGCTGACGTCGAACTCCCTGGCAACATCAGTTATTTTTCGCCCTTCTTCAATCTTGCCAATAATACGGCCACGCGTAAAATCATCTAGGTGATGTCCGGAAGACATACTGAAAATTGCAAGTTCGTCAATTGATTCTTTCCCTTTCAACTTTGCGTTTGAACAACAACGGTCAATAGCGTCAAATCCTTTATATCTCTTATCAGCGCTATGACGTCACGAACAAGTTCGGCAATCAAAAATTTGCATACGCACAACACGTCTTAATGTATCCCGCACTTATGCTAATTTCCACATTTTCCTGCCTTCCATTTTATGGTTGCTATCGTTGCTATTGTCATCCGTCCTTAGCAATTGTCCGGCAGTGTACTTTCGTTTGACTTAAAATCTGGAGTAATCAATGAAAAATACCAGTACATCTGTAAGCCAAACACTCAACTGATCGTAATCTGTACTATGATGATACATATAAGTATCCTCATTGTTGAAATCACGTACATATACAAAGTTTTAATATCTCAAAGTGATTTCATAAATACATAGCTTCTTTACACATTTTTATTACGTTTTTGTTCGAGTCGACCCCTCTTCCCCGCGGCAATTCAAAATTTGTATCTCGATCAACATACACTGAAGAGCAATTGAATTAGAGACAGCTGGTGTTATGCAAATATGGCGCTGTGGGCGGCTCTGTAAACGGAAACGACATGACGTATGTGTTTCGGTTGCTGTGTATTTCTGGAACGTGGAAAGAGCGATGCATTTATTTATTTTACTGTCGCCACGTATTTGGAGGATTTTCACCGACATGACGTATGCAGCGATCCGACAATATAAGGAGTGATGCGACGGGAATCAATAAGAGTCGGACGCACTATGGGTAAGACAAAGGATCTAAGCGCATTTGATCGTGGGCAAATTGTCGGCGCCCGACGAATGAGTCACTCCATCTCGGAAGTCGTGCAGGCACTGGGATTTTCACGAGCCACTGTGTCACTGGTGCACCGTGAGTACATCGAATCCGGTAAAACCATCCCTGCAAGGGCCAACTGCCGTGGACAACAGCGTGTGGATCAGCGGGGTCATCTTCGGCTAGCTCGCATTGTAACAGCGGATAGACGGGCCACAGTGCAAGAAATCACTCGGCAATTTAACGCTAGTGCACAAAAACGTGTAAGCAGCCACACCATCCAGAACCATCTCCTCGCTATGGGGTACAGAAGCCATCGTCCCACGAGGGTACCGCTGCTGACCGCACATCACAGGGTGCAAAGATTGGCATGGGCGCTGAAACGTCGCCACTAGACCCTATACATGTGGAAAAATGTTGCCTGGACTGATGAGTCGAGATTCACGTTGGTACATGCGGGTGGCAGGATACGAGTACGGCGCAAACCACATGAAGCGATGGATCCTTCTTGCCAGCAGGGTGCTCTTCAAGCTGGTGAGGGTGGCATTCTCGTCTGGGGACTGTTTACGTGGACTGAAATGGGACCTCTGTGGTACGTGTGACATCGTCCCTCACAGGTCAACGTTACCGGGATATCCTGGACGACCATTTGCTCCCGTTTGTGCGTCTTCAACATCCCACTGGGGACCTCATCCTGCAACAAGACAATGCACAGTGCTATCGCTCCCGAATTGTATCCGAATGGTTGGATGAACACTCCACCGACGTGACCTCGCTTCCTTGGCTAGCTAGGTTACCTGACCTCAATCCCATCGAGCACATCTGGGATGCCATCGAGAGAGATGTTCGAGGCTCTGAACCCCCTCCATCAAATCTTCGTGAACTGTGGGAGCTTGTTCAGGGGTCGTGGATCCGTATGGCTTCCCAACGCTTCCGGTGTCTTGCCGAGTCCATGCCGAGACGAATCACCGCCGTCATCAGGGCGAAAGGTGGTGCTACACGTTACTAGACAGGTAACTCTAATTCAATTGTTCTTCAGTGTATAACACACACTAGAACGAATTCTAAGTTAAAAACATCCCTTAAGATAATGCTAAAAAAGGCTAAATTAAAACAGAATTTTTCACAAGGGAATTTGTTTTCAATGGAATGTCAAACTCAAACCGATTTTACAGGTTTGAGTTCGACCATTCCCTTGCAAAAAATTCTGTTTTAATTTAGCCTTTTTTTAGCATTATCTGAATTGATGTATTTTAACTTAGAGTTCGTTTTAGTGTGTGTCATATGCTGATCGAGATGGAAATTTTTAATTGCCGCGGGGGGTGGTCGGCTCGAACAAAAACGTACTAAAAGTATGTAAAGAAGGTATGTATTTATGCAATCACCTTGAGATATTAAAACTCAACTGATCCTTTTCACACCAACTTCCTGTCGTCATCATTTACTTTTGAAAAGGAATTATCAGGATTTAAATCATGATTGCCATTCCAGTGTCTGTGTGGTCAGATGCGCAGGCTTCTGGCCAATAGTCTCAGTTGGGCGCTGGTTCCATTTATTGAAGAGGCTTGGGTGGTCGGTTTGTTCCACAGCTCTGGTTCTGTTCCTTTCCTAGAAGCAGTGGGCCCCTAATTAGGGACTAACCACATGTCCTTAGATGCTTAGAGGAATCGTTTAATCCCGAAACAAAACAAAAATATTTTTTTAAATCCAGGAGCTTCTGTTCCGAAAGGTTAGGGATGCCGTCATGAACATCCTCTGCATTCTGTTGCATTCTTTGGCTTCTTTTTTTCTCTATTTTTATTTTCGACCACAGAGCGTTAAGTTCGCTAATCGTTCTACCGATTTACGTTTGTCTGAAGGCTAATTGTGCTCCTGACGAAGAAGAAATTTCAGTTCTGTCCAAATTTGTCGAACGTTTGGCTCAAATTTACCTGAAGTTACTTTGCGCGCATAAGTAAACGTCGTGCTGACAAGGTTCCTTCGAAAATCGTTTATACTTATACGTTGGACTTTAAGGACGCTAGTGTTAGTTTTGCATAGAAATTAGCGTTGAATGAGTGAGAAAAATAAATGAAGTACAGATTGCCTTTTTATTTATGTATTCATATCAACGCGTATTTTCTAGTATTTCTTTTCCACCTGAAATATGCAAAAACCTGTACTATTAGTATAAATATGTTCATCCGTCTGTACGCCCTATATCTTTTCAGCTGTTAATTGGAGTAGAATTCCTTTCCCGTTGAGAGCTTGAACTGTAAAAATGAAAATCCATACATTCTGCTCAATTCCGGTTCACAGTGTAGCCACTGGGGACGTAAGAGCACATTAGTACACTGCTGGCCACAAAATGCAATACCAAGAAGGAAGCATCCGATTGGCCTGAAATTCGCAGCATGCGTCGCCCGCGAGAGGACATGCAAACGATTAGCATTGCAGGGCACATGCAAATCATGTGCGCCCGGCACGCCACCGAGAAGCACTATAAGAAGGGTGCACAGAAGGCGTGGTGTAAGTAGTGGGAGTGTGTTGTGCTGTCGGACCTGTGCCTGGGAAGCGTTCTGATGCCTCGTCGCAGAATACGGCAGTCATTCCAGCACGTTTCGGAGTTCGACAGAGGACGAATAGTGGCTTATCGTGACAGCGGTTTATCGTACCGAGACATCGGTGCCCGTGTGGGACAACATCCAGCCACAGTGAGGCGAGTATGGATTCGGTGAGTGCAGGAGGGACGGATGGACCGACGTGAGCGATTGCCGCAGCCGCGGCACACCGCCGAACAGGAGGACCAGCATGTTGTGCGGCGGGCATTGACGGCTCGCACCGCCATATCACGAAAGTTAGCGCAGGAATTAGGGTGTGTTGAGCAACAACCTGTGTCAGCACGTACCGTTCGACGTCGTCTGTAGGAGCGGGGACTTGTCGCACGACGCCCATTGCTCCGATTACCATTGGCGTTACACCACCGGCGAGTGCGGCGGCAGTGGGCCGTTGAACGCCCCACCTGGACTACGGAATGGCACGACATTGTTTTCTCCGACGAATCCCGCTTCTTCCTGCAACACCACGATGGTCGGATCCGCGTGTGGCGGCACCGCTGCGAGAGACTGTATGACGCCTGCATTATGCATCGCCATACCGGTCCGTTGCCTGGCGTTATGGTTTGGGGCGCAATTGGATATGACACCCGCACCCTTCTGGTACGCATCGCCGGTACACTCAACAGCCACCGCTACATCTCCGACGTTTTGGAGCCTGTAGTCCTCCCTTACATGCAGGACCTGCCAGCGGCCACGTTTCAACAGGACATTGCGCGCCCGCACGTTGCACGCATGGTGCAACAATTCTTCACGGCCCACCAGGTGTCACTGCTGCCGTGGCCAGTCTGTTCTCCCGATATGTGTCCCATGGAACACGTCTTGTCGCTGATCGGCAACCGAGTGGCCCGGCAAGCACCACCCGTGGCTACACCTGATGAACTGTGGCAACGTGCGGAAGTAGCCTGGACCGACATAACCCAAGCCCACATCCAAAGCCTCTTTCGTTCGATGCCGCGGCTTGTAGCGGCCGTTATTGCCAGCCATGGGGGCCACACGAACTATTGATGTCTGCGTGTTCCGCAAGTTGCACGGGCCTGTAAGCTCAATCGTTTCATCTTTGTATCTGTTGTTATGTGTCCAGTAAATCTGATTTTGCTATCTCGTGTCCTTCTTGGTGTTGCATTTTGGGTGGCCTTGAGTGTATGTCATATTTGCCTCGCCACACTTCTTTTAAACTATGAAAAAAAATTTTTTTGCACCGGATAGATCGTAATATGAGAAATATTTTGTACGTATTTAAGATGTTTTTTTCACGAGTCATAGTTCGGCTGTTAGGGGGCGTAAGGGCATATCTTTATTTGCAAGGGTAAATTCGCTTTTTTAAGACCGGTTGATAAAATTTCTTCCTGCATCAGATACCATTCAATTAAGACGAAAACTTAACGTACATCAAGCGACCCGTACTTTCCATTCTAGTGAGGGTAAAGATGTATAGAGCCGCCCCGGTGGCGCAGTTGTCTCTCCCTTCCCTGGACCCAGTGGCCCTAAATTAGGGTCAAGCGACTGCTTATAGCCCACTGAGTTGCTCACGGTGGTTGTTAAACCTCCACTAAAAAGAATGTACAGAAGATGTTCAGAAACTCATTCCTCCATATTTAAATACAAGCCCAGTGTAAGGCATCAAACTAAAATCAAACAAGAACAAAGCTCAGAATTTTTACTTTAATTCACATATTTCTATACATAGTGCCCCTCACGCTCGATATGGATACGCCAAAGTTTAACAAGTTTCGTAAATCCGCCTCCGTAAAAATCTTCAGATTGTTCTTGGAACTATTTCCTCGTAGCGGCTTGAACATCTTCGTCACAGGTGAACTGAATTCCCTTCAGACGTGTATTGAGAGCAGAAAGCAACCAGAAGTCGGACGGCGCCAAATCTGTGCTGTTGGTAGGGTGTTCAAGAACTTCCACGCCGATTTTCTGTGTGGTTTCTGAAGTGAAAGCATGGGCGTGGGGTTTGGCGCTGTCGTGTTGCAGAATCATTGGCTTTTTCCCCCACGCACGAGGTTTATTCTTTGCTTTAACTTTTTCTAAGGTATGCACGTAGCTTTTAAAGTTGATACTCGTACGTTGGATCATGTACTCGGGATGAATAATGCCTCTATATTTCCAGAACACAGTGAGCATACTCTTACCGCAGAAATTTGAGTTTTTAAATTTGTCGCTCGAGAAGATGGATGTCAGTATTCCGCCGATTGATTTTTCAATTTTTCATTTCTAGGTCATAGCGATGAACCTAACTCTCATCAGCAGTCACAATGCTTTGGAGAAAGTCGTTTCTGTATTTCTCATAAGCGAGCAGGCAACTTTTGGCATGTTTCAAATCTTGATTTCTTCATTTCAGTCGTTAGGTGACGTGGTACCCTAAGGGCGCACATTTTGTTGTATCCTAAAACGTTAACAGTGTCATTGACACAACATAAACTAACGTTCAGCTTACCTGATACGGTTCTCTGAGTTATTCTTCGATTTTTCCTGATAAGTTCATCGACGTTTGCCCGTTCAGATCATAATTTGCGATTACGCGCCTCCCACTCTGCGGTTGATACTTTACGACCAACATTCCTCCACTGTTCTTTGATTTTCTTACTCAACGACGAACAGTACTTATGCCCAAAGTTACATAACCATAAACTGCCACTAATCTAGCGTGAAATGTTTTGGGAGGTACATTTTATGAGTTAAAAACTCTATAGCTGATCATTATTTGACACCCGTCGACACAGTTAAAAAAGAATCATTTATTTGAAACACAATTAAATATGAACGACGAGATATGCGGAGTTCTATTACGCAGTATAATGAAGCTAATGACACAAAGAATAGTTTGCCGTTTGACTAGTTGATAGGCAAAAGGTTATGCGCGAGGCACTTGCACGAAGGCATTACTTATTGAACACGCCTCGTTTTCTGTTCCCTTGATTATATTTTAACCTTACACACTCAGAATTAAAACGAAAAGAGATATAAAACTGAACTCGAAGTAATGTGTTACTTCCACACACCCGATCGATTTGAACCCTTTGTTCACGATGTGTTCTTATTACCCGATACCTTCAAAAACCGTAATATTAATCAGTGTTGAACTTCACAAACGTTAAGACTTTATACGTATACTCTAATTTAACCTTCGTTTTGAAAATAGTTCCTGTCTTATGTACGTTTTGGTTCATTCTTGTTAAACGTTTTCTGTTTGAACGCCTCATTTTTCTCTCTCGATGAATTTGTGTTTGGCAACCCCGACAACAGGTCAGAGCGCAATTACGTAGCCGAGAACTAGGTGTAACGGCTGTTTTGGGATGTATCAAGATTCTCTCTTGTTTACATCTCCTTTGTTAAGATCTCACTTGTCTTTAGGAGACGCGTATTTTTTCACACTTGTGTTTTGTTCACACTTCTGTTATCAGTCTGACTTGTTTTATAGGTGTTATGACGAAGTAAATTTCTCCGTCATCTTTGTCCACTCCGGGCATTGAATCCGGGTCCCCTCATTTCGGAATAAGTCGCTCTCCCAACTGTGAGCTACGCGGACGTATGCTCTCGGTGTTATCTGCCTGTATCTCATGTGCGTCCTGCGATGCAGTCACGTCACATCTCCCCCTCCCCCACCTAAAGAGGGCCAGGGGCATCGCCCACGTGTCAGCCGGGACCATGTATCGCTGTAGGCAGTCATCTCATGAAGAACGTGCACTTGAGAACGCCCAGTCAATCTAGTGTGTGGAACGCAGCATCACACACGTTTTTATTTTTCGAAGCGCTGAAGAAGGGATTCTGTTATTTTTCCTATCTCGCGGTGTTGAAAGAACATCACACCATTGCGAGAAATCTAACAGCCGGGTCATCCGGGAGCCAATATGACGAAGTAAATTTCTCCGTCATCTTTGTTCACGCCGGGCATCCAAACCGTGTCCCCTCACTCCGCAATAAGTCGCTCTCCCAACTGAACTACGCGGACGTATGCTCTCGCTGCTATCTGCCTTTATCTCATGTGCGTCCTGCGGTGTAGGCACGTCACAGTGTACAAAAACAAGATCAGCGTTGTACACTGATGAGTATAGAGAAAATTTGGTGCTAATTAGATATTTTCTGTGACCAAAATACATTTGATTAAGCCGTATTTATCAAGTGACTTACTCTTGACGAAAACCAACAAAAGGAGTGGAACTTATGACTAAAACTCATGAATATTCTTGGACTTCTGTATTATTACAGTGCTTACTTAGCTCTTTCATGTTTATTCAAAAATTTCAACTACATCTAGTGTTTCAAGCTATCCGAGTTCAACGAGTGTCACAGTGAAGCTAAAGGCGAACGTAAATCTAACAAGCTGTGATTTAGTGCCTTACACAGAAAGCAACATAACGTTAGGATAATAGTCACTACGAACATCCCTCAAAATAACTATTATTCTACAGAATAACTAAGTTCATTCAGGAAACGATGTAGTTTCTTAACAAGCTATTTGAAAATGAATACGGTTCTGTTTTTTTTTATCGAATCTAGTGCTGACCTGACTGACTGCCAGACACCCCCAAAAGATTAAAAACAAGTTTGTAAAATCATGCAATGCACTGATTTTGATAACTTTTCCAACATACCAGAAATCATTACTCAAGTTATTACTCAAGTTATGATGATAATGACTGTGGAATAAATCTCGCTCCTGTGCTCTGACCTTTGACCCCATTTCGATGATATTAAACAGAATTGGTTCAATATACCTCCGGAACAACATACTAAAGTTTTGTTGCAATAGAAGCATTTTTATTCAAGTTATGAGGATAATGGCTGTGGAATAAATCTCGCTCCTGCGCCCTGGCCTTTGACCCCATTTCGATGATATTAAACAGAACTGGTTCAGTATATCACCGGAACAACATACTAAAGTTTTGTCGTAATCGAAGCATGTTTACATAAGTTATGGCGCATAAGGGAGATGGAATGGATTCCGCTCCTATGTCCTGATCTTTGACACCATTTCCATGATATTAAACAGAATTGGTTCAGGATACCTCCGGAACATCATACTAAAATTTTGTCGCAATAGAAACATTTTTAGTCAAGTTATGAGGACAATGGCTATGGAATAAATCTCGCTCCTGTGCCCTGACCTTTGACCACATTTCGATGTTATTCAACAAAACGGGTTCAGTGTTTCTCCGGAACAACATGATAAAGTTTTGTCGCAATTTTTAATGACGCATAAGGGCGATGGAATGGATCCCGTTCCTATGTCCTGACCTTTGACCCAATTTCTTCCATTTTCAACAGAGTTCGTCCCCAGGTTGTCCCCTACCACATACTAAAATTTCATCGAAATCGAACCATTTTTACGCGAGTTATCGTGGGGACAGACAGACAAAGCTGGAGCATATACGCTTCTTCAACCTACGGTTGGAAAGCGTAAAAAAAGTCAATGATTCTGCTACACGTCAATGCCAAACCTCATGCCAGTGCTTTCACTTCAGAGGCCATACAGAAAATCGTGTTTGAAGTTCTTAAACAGCCTATCTACAGCTCAGCTTTGGCGCCGTCCGACTTCTCGTTCCTTTCTGCTCTCAAGAGATATCTGAAAGGAATTCAGTTCACCTGTGACGAAGATGTTCAAGCTGCTTCGAGGAAATGGTTCTGAGGACAACCTGAAAATTTTTACAGAGACAGTTTTAAAAAAAATGTTAACTGTTGGCGTATCTGTATTAAGCGCGAGGGGGACGATGTAGAAAAATAAAATATGTAAATTAAAATAGAAAGTCTAAGCTTTGTTCTTGTTTTGTTTCATTTTGACACCTTGCCACTGGGCTTGTATATAAATATGGATGCATTACTTTCTGAACACCCTCTGTAAAAACGCTAATTAAGTTTCGTGTGTTAAGGTGGACGTCAAATGGAAACGTTCCGCCGTACTTGCAGTGTTCAAAATTGAGTTACATAATAAGTTCACATACAAGATATGCTTCCTGACTCGTAAGAATTGGCACAAGTATGAAGAAAACACTGAACTATAATCAGCGGCTTGCAAATTTGAGAAACAAATTAAAAGGAATATTTTAAAATTACATTTCCGCGTGTTAGAGTAGTGTTGCATATTGTTGATAGGTGGCGCTCTACGTACGTCAAGTACTGGAAACGTGGCACTTTCTTACCTTTTTTCTTGAATATTAAAGATTCTCTTGCAGACAATAAAAACTGAGCGGTTATAGACTTTTGTTTAGGATGTCAGTAATTATTTAAATCACTTACATTACAGTTTACTAGCTTTTCAAACTTTTGTAAATTAGATGCTGGTAATCTAAAATGCTGAGAGAAGCTTTTCCAGATGTCACCATTTGATAAGGAAAACACCTCACGAAATTTACTCAGAAAACTTAGACCCCCACCAGAAGGGGTGGCAAAAACAGCGCGAATTTCAGCGTCATCTATGAGCAGAAGGCTGCATTGGATATGCCTTTATCTATACCTGAAGTTCAGTGTCGTCAGGTTTTTAGGATGTGCCTTTTTTAAAATTAAGTTTATTCTTCAGCTTGACATAAATTTGAGCTAAACAGCAATTACAATTTGCAGAATCTTCGTACATTTGAGGATTATAAGAATGGAGAAAATCTCATTTAAAACAGCATAACATGAAATGGTCAAAATAACCTTTGATATGGGAAACGTAACAAACAATGCGTAAGTATATTCGGATTGTGTTTTGATAAACATAGAGAAATAAAAAAAAATAACACCATGTGAAATAAATTTGAAGTAATATAAATTGGAAACACCATCACACCTGCACGAAAATGCTCGAGAATCGTCAACACCATTGACTCAAGTCTTCTGTACGAAACTTCAGAAACAAAATCTCTTATAAGTTTTCGGGAAAAAGAATCATTAAATGAAAAGAAGCTTTACCCCAATACTAAAGGTTGAAAACATTTCTAATTTAAGACGTTAAAGATAAGGGTTCACATTTCAAGAACTCTGCGAATTTTCTTAAACTCATAAATAAATTCAGGAAAATAAGATTGTTAATCCTATTGTATATCGAAAGGAGCACAGGGAAAACTTACTTCCATTTAATAAATTTCCATTCCTATTCCTTGCTTGTACTTCAAACGCGAATCTTGGTGATGCATCTTTAAAATATAAGCAAAATTATAACATGGGGCTTTTAGATCACTTACCTTTTAGAGTTAACAGCGATGTTGGCTGATTTGCAGTCTGTACAAAGAAGAGTCATCAACAACAAAAAAGAAAAAAGAAACTTGAAGCTCAATAGTTATTCAATGATTCTGCTTATTTAAGCATTTAATTGTTATACATTCATTTTTTTTTTTTTTTTTGGTTGGAGGTTTAACGACCACCGTGAGCAACTCAACGGGCTATAAGCAGTCGCCCGTCCCTAATTTAGGGTCACTGGTTCCAGGGAAGGGAGAGAGCCAGTGCCGTAAGACAAACACAACATCCATGCCTCACCGGGATTCGAACCCGGACCTCGTTCGGACGAATGATCAGAGGCCATCGCTTAGACCACTGCGCCACCGGGGGGGGGGCTGTTATACATTCATGTACATTGATTGTTAAACTGGGGTCCAAAATTAACGTGACAAATGCAAATTCGAGAATATGTCCAAAATTAACGTGACAAATGCAAATTCGAGAATATGTCCAAAAAGAGACGACCGATTGTAAAGATTTTTCAGAGACATGTACTAGGAGAAGGGCCAAGTCGAGGTACCCTAGCAACATTGTGTTACTTTATATGGAAATGTGCAAATGATGACCGTACGTCATCAAGCTGGAAGGCACGCGACCTTGATAAAAGTTCTGAGCCGAGTGCGGAAATTGACGCTTGAGTTAGATTGTTAGTGGAAGAATGGCTTTGCATCAATGCTTAGAAGATTCTTTACGATGGAAAGCGATCGGTATGTTAGAAGCAGGGCAATCGCAAAATTAAGTAGCTAGATGTCTGATTGTGCCCAGCCAAGTGGTCTCTAATGTCTGGAGACAGTTCTAGGAAACAGGAACAATAACTAGAAGACCGGGACAAGGACACCTACGAGCAACAAGTCAAGTCGACCGGTTTTTGCCACTACCAGCTCGCCGTCATAGGGAGTTGACAACCAGGCAACTTTCGCAGGAGCTCCCCTCTGCTATGAAAACCGCGATATCGTGACAAACAGTTGGCAAAAGACAACTACGAAAGAGGTCTGTATGCAAGAATGCCAATGATCTGTATATTACTCTCCGCATCACACAGAAGTGTACGTCTGAATTGGAATCGACAACATTACCCTTGGACTCGTGATCGATGGTCCTGTGTTCTCTTCAGTGATGAGTTACAGTATAGCCTAAACACGGATTCTCGACGTGTGTGCATTTGGAGAGAGGCGAGAAGCTGAAATTTTCTTTCCAACATTAGGGAAATTGACCACTACCGTGATGGAAGGCTCCTGGTTTGGGCTGACATGTTGGATGAACTCACGCTACTGCACGTATTTCCAGGTGGGTGCCCGACTGCTGTACGCTGCAGTGATGACATTCTAGAGCCCTATGTACGCTTTTGAGGGGAGCTGGTGGCCCCAGTTCTTTTTTTATGACTATAACGTCCCTCCCATAGGGCTAGTCGACGAATACCCGGAGAGTGAGGATATTCACAGGATGAAGTGGGCTGCGAAATCTCCGCACCTGAACCCGATAGAGCATATCTGAGATGTTCTGAGAAGTGCCGTTGCAAGCCGGTAGTCCCCCCCCCCCAAGAACCCTTCGGGGTCTTCGACCCGCCTTGGTGGAGGAGTGGCACTTATTGCCCCAAACTCTTATGCCGAGCCTTGAAAACAGCATAAGGACTCGCTGTGCAAGCTTTTTGTCTGTTTCGGGGTAATCACACTCCCTAATGGCCCCCTCGAAAGTCGCGCCACTTGTTGCATCACTTTTGTACTGTCATGCTTCTTCCTCAAGCGGTGATGACATCCCTTCACTATTGCTGGGTTATCGATATATGCATGTCCGTACCAACTGTGATTAATATAAATAAGATTCTTAATGCTGTCGAGACACGATTAGTAAGGGAAATAATTGCAACTTTAAAAGACGATACTTTTATGTACAATTAAAACCAGCTAAAAACAAGGAGCAAGGCCTTTTAGATCCACTATACGTCCGTCATCAGGAACAGTGAGGGTGAAGCATCGTGGTTATATAGCAAAACAATTGCCCACAATGCATGACGAAATGTTGCTCCAAATTTTTACACATGCGCATTTGACATCTATACATATCAATACAGAACATGTAAATAAACTACAAAATTCGGTTATGAGTTTTTGATGGTATGTCATAACCGAATCTTGTAATTTATTTACATGTTCTGTATTGATATGTATAGATGTCAAATGCGCATATGTAAAAAATTAGAGCAACATTTCATCATGCTAATGCATTGTGGGTAATTGTTTTGCTATATAATCACGATGCTTCACATTCACTGTGCCTAATGACGGACCCATAGTGTGTCTGAAAGATCTTGCTACTTGTTCTTAGCTGGTTTTAATAAATAAAAGTATCGTCTTTTGAAGTTGCAATTATTTCCATTATTAATCGTGTCTCGACAGCATTAAGAATCTTATTTATGTTTCAACCGGCACGAATTTGAAAAAAAGCCTTGGAACTGTGATTAAACTTCGTTGTGTGGATTTTGCCTTATTCATGATTTTGTTTTTGTCACGTTATTTTTGGACACTATTGTATTTAAAATATTCATGTACATTTAAATCTGGGGACTGTTCATACATTCCTTTCATAGCTGAACAGAGCACATGAAGAAACGGGTTTTGCGAAACTGTCCTCCTTCGTGCAACTCAATGTAATATAACCTCGTAAATTATGGGAGTAAATTTGAGATTTCCATTAAAAACGGAGCCTCATTGACAGTCGAAGTTTTGAAAGATCTCAAATCCCTAGCCAGAGAGATTTCAATAACCCGTTAACGTCTTTTAAGTGCCTGGGCTCCTGCAAACCTTCCTAAGATAAATTTTTATCCTTTTTCATTTGGTGTCGAACAGAGATTGTGTTAATGCCTGGACAGGCGTATTTCACGCATCAAAAACGTAAATTACTTTAAAAAAAATCAGAACATTTTTTACTGATCGAAAAATTATTATGACTAGACGAAGGCCGTCGGAATCGACGATAAGTTTATTTATTTATTTTTTGAAAATAATAAACTGATATGAAACAACGAATGTAAACTGTATTTGATTGACAAATTCATTCAACCTCTTCAGTAAGTCCAGGTTCGTGATTTTTTTTTTTTTTGTGACTGAAGATTTAACGACCACCGTGAGCAACTCAATGGGCTATAAGCAGTCGCCCGTCCCTAATTTAGGGTCGCTGGTTTCAGGGAAGGGAGAAAGCCAGTGCCGTAAGACAAACACAACATCCATGCCTCACGGGATTCGAACCTGGATCCTTCACGAATGAATGATCATAAGCCAACGCTTGGGCTATGATCAGTCGCCCGCCCCTAATTTAGGGTCACTGGTTTCAGGGAAGAGAGTGCTTCACCGGGATTCGAACCTGGTAGACGAAACCCGTCGGAATCGACGAATAGTTTTTTTCCCCCGGTAGACGAAACCCGTCGGATCGACGATAAGTTTTTTTTTTTTTTTTTTTTTGAAAAGAATAAACTCATATGAAACGTTTATTTACATCTTTACATGATGGGAAATGTCTTATCTACTTGAATAAACTGGATCGAATGAATTTTAAATTGTATCTATACATCACACAGTCCAATAGCACAACGCAATCAGGTCTTCGAGTGTTCGCTGTTCCGATAAGAACTTTCAAGCAAATTCCTGCTAGCGCTGTTTTGCACAACAGTTCGCTGAGAAGATAGATGTCGGACTTGGGACTATATGAGTCCCTCCATACTTTCGCCTTCAACAGCGCGTGAGTCAACCGCAGGCGATTGGATGCCAGCCCCACGCTTCTGCCATTAACTTTACATGGGAATTTTGCCGCCCCTTAAAGCCCGAACCGTTGCCCCAATCTAATTTTTCTCTTCGACTGGCACATCTACATGGTAAGACCTTTATTTTGATACCTCAACCATATGTTTACGTAGAGCAGTTCCCTCACAACTGGTCTTACAGTAAAAAACCTCATAGAATTAATATATAAATTACTCTATTTTAAAATTTTCTATACTTATTAACTGCATGTCCAAAGAACAGAGTTTATTTTTCATTGTAATGCATATATTTTAACAGAGTTAAAAAAAGAGTTTTTTAGAAGTGAGAATTTGTACGGAAGTCGTTTGCAAACGAGGGGGCGAGAGCTACTATAAAAATCACAAAATACTTATTGAAAATCACGTGATAAGTATTTTTACTTCTTGTCCGAAAATTTATCGCGACCACTGGTGTCGAAGGAACCCACTAGGGCTCATTGTAAAACGTACAATCTTTGGTTGTGTGCAAGATAGCAGCACTGAGAAATAATTTTATATCGCCCAATTCCGCATTTGATTTGATATTTGCCGTATGACCTGATTTTCTCTTTTACTTTTAGCCCATACGACAGGCATGATACATGTACTCGGTTGGTCAACAAATAGGTTAACAGTTGCGGAAAAACCACAATATTTCAATTAACAGAAATTATCGCGAAGGCAAAATAAAATTTATAAAAAATTTTGCGCTAATTTCTGAAGCAACTCACAGCATAGGAAAAAGGGGAGACAGTAAATATTCGTTTTCTCTCTATTTAACTGCAGTAAGTAGAAGGGATTTCTCTGAACGACGTTTTTTTTTTTTTTTGCGAATAATCTTCCAGTTCGAATCTTTGTTTCTGTGCATTTATTCTAAAACATAAAATGATGCTTGAAACTTGATTCTGAAGAGATGTTCGTGCACTAAAAAGAAAAAAAAGACGGAATCGTCTTGAAATGCAAAATACTTTGATTATAATTTTATTCCGAAAACCTATTCAAATAAGTCTCTGAATATGAAATTTGCATTTTTCATGTTGTTTATAGTTATGGATATTTCTGCTGGTTATTTCAGGCATGGGGAATGCTTTACATATCTTTTGGACACGAATAATTAATGGTACGATCATTCCAGTAGACAGCTGAATCTGAAAAGAGAGCAAATTTCTTCGTTTTTGTGATAGTTTTTTCCGAATTTCACTATGTTCATAATTTCTTAGTTTCTTTTATGTTATTATACCCGTTCACGTTAAAATTTGCGCGTTCCTGTTAAAGGGAACTTCGAATTTATGATGACGCATTGTAGGACACCTATGATGTTTTCTAAGTAGTGAATATCCGAAGAGAAAAACTAAAGGGCTCTGACAACAGGCAACATCTGCAGCAGACAAAGAAATACATGGAGAAGTTCTGCGTACGTCTGCAAATGTGCGATTTGAAATGGAATAAAAGAACAGGAAAATTCATCAACGTTAAAACTTCGCATACTAGTCAAACGTTAAGCACAAAACATAAAAGTATGCATAACAGACGAAGCCGTAGACTTTGTGACGTATATTACTACGTATTTTAACCTTACTTTTCACTTTCTTTTTCTTGTTAAAATTGTTACCTATTAGTTTTTTTTTTATTCTGAACGCCACATCGAAGCCTTCAAATATTTCCGTACGTTCCTAGTACCAACTAGATGCTAGTTAAAAGTTGATACTCACCGTAGAGAGAGATAGAGATAGAGCAAAGGTATGATCCCTAAAATGTGTATCAACAGCGATATATTCTGTAAAAAGGGGTTTGCTTTTTCTACACGACAAGCAGGGACGTAGCCAAGGGGAGGGTCGTAGGGGTCGGGATCTCTCCCGAAATTTTTGATATGCAGTATCTTTTTTATAGTTTTCATACAGTCATTTCAAAATGCGTCCTTTTCACAGCATAATTATACACAGTTTGTGCATTGGTTTTCTCCTTAAATTTGTAAGATTAATCAGGTTAGCTCCATACTTTACAGAGAAAAATGTTGAGTGTGTAACTTAATGCATATTCAATTTACTGAATTTGAATATACACTATCTACCATCAAGTACACTGCCGGACAATTGCTAAGGACGGATGACAATAGCAACCATAGCAACCATAAAATGGAAGGCAGGAAAATGTGGAAATTAGCATAAGTGCAGGATACAGTAAGACGTGTTGTGCGTATGCAAATTTTGGATTGCCGAACTTGTTCGTGACGTCATAGCGCTGATAAGAGATATTGTTACAGTGGACCCCCCCCCCCCCTCCTAAAACCTGAAGAAAACTTTAAAATTTGTCCGCCATGTCGCGTATTGTATGAGGCAGCTAGGAATCACAGTTCGGCAGGCTCACATGTTCTTTTACAGTTCAGTTTTTTTTTATTTATTTCTCATTTACGTTGTTTTTTCTTTCGGATGTTCTCTAAATTAATTAACAAAATTGCGGGATAATTGGGAAGTCGCTCCAATGCTCTTGAAGGCAAGAAACGCAATATTTTTGCCATTTTGAATTGTTTCTATCTGTGGGAAAAGTTAGCACTCAATGGTTACTCTGGAAATTGATAAGAGCAAAGCGATAGGCCCAGAAGAGGACTTCTAGATTTCTTGAGGAGGGGCCGATGTTACGACCCACCCCCGCCATTAATTTAGTAATTAATGGGCGTGGTTGATGTGTGAAATTAATTAAGTATTAATTGTTCGAGGCTTGATTGGAGTTTAAAAGTGTAAACAGCAGATAAAGTTTTATCTGGGGGTTTGGAAAGAAAAGAGGCGAAGAATTCTCTCTCTGGCTGGGTGGTCTCAGAATAGCTCTGTTAGGTCATAAATATCAGGGCGCAGCTGACGGGCAGCCTATGCAACACGGAAAGGGAAAGAGGAATACGTATCGAATGAGCCACTTGAGTAGGAATGAATGAAGATAGGGGACGAAAGGTTTAGCGAATAATCGTAAATTCGTCGATTGTTTGGGGCATTTTCGAGAACAATTGCTCTCTGTGTGGTCCGTGCAGAAAAATAAGAGTTCGCACTTGGCATGAAAATAAGGAAGAAAGTTTAGTTGTCTGTGCGCTCTCCGATGTGAAAGGCTGGATGCCTTGGATCTGCAAAAAATGAATTGGGAAAAATGAAGCAGCAAACCTCCCCGCATTTGGTAAGAAATGGAGACAACTCGAGGCAGCTGGAGATGCCAGTTTGCCATAAAGACAGCAGAATGCCTAAATCCGCAGGATAAAGCAGAAATTTCTAGGCTGGAGCGTAATGGAACTCAGCGACTGTTTGGCCTAATGAAAGCCAAGTTACAGGGGAATTAAGAAGTCTGCGAGTGGACAGTGGTCATTTCAATGAGAAGCGAAGCCAAGCAAAAGTCGGGTTCGGATGCCAACCACTGCAGTGTGGAATCGTCACCCCCATTCATCCCCTACTGTGGAGGAAGTGAAGAGATGCGCTTGTCTTACGGGGCGAAGCGAGGCCCCATGTGTGCGTGTGTGTGGTCGCGTAAGCAGCGAAGCCACTACGTGTAAGTGCGACGGGATAAAAACATGTCGAAAGAAAAATATGAGCGTAAGAGCGGTGGCTTCGATACCTAACAAATATACAGGTGAAATGTTGAGTTGCCGATATACGCTTAAGGTAAAAGCACGTCTGATTTCGCTCGGCCGAGAAAATTAATCTTGGAAACCGCAACATCAGATGTGAGAGGGCCTATTTTGCTTAACGGCCACCTTCAAATCGTCACGAGAATAGATCAGTGTGCACTCTAATCATTGCAACAAAGTGCGGCGTGATATTACCATTTTTAATTGTGTGCTTCATTTACATCAAGCGTCAAAGTGAAGTGTTGAATCTTCGGTGCTGCCACTTGGTGCAAGTGTCTGTGTGCGTGTTTTTTTTTTGTCGAGTGATATTATGTGATGCACAACGGATTTGCACAGCAAAGTCACGAAACTGTAAGTAGATGAATATTTCCTTTTTCTTTCTTCGCACATCTGCGAACTTGTGCCATCCCGACACCCAAAGCTGCATGGACATAGATGCAGTAATGCTGAGTGACTGAACCTCAGAGGAAATACCTGCACATACAGATTTCAATTTCTTACAGGGCCCATTTCCTGATTACTTTTTTTACATGAATAAGGGAGAAGGTGTGGCCACAAATTCCGCTGGGCGGGACAGTTTCTTTTAACTTTGGTTCAGGACCAACGTCAGCGGGGCAGGGTTCTGCATGTGCATGCTTATTAGATTTAGTTAATTAACTTTGGCAGTATTTCGCACCTATAATCTTATACCGCAAATTAACGTGCTTGTGTATTTTGTGTCGCGAGTATTTTTAATGTGATCGTTTGCATATAATTTTTTTTTTCATTCTCTAAGCAATTGTATATGAATATCACCTGCAGCTCTATTTAGTGTGTAAACGAGTAGTATCTCTTGTTCAGATAGTCCGGTGGAGACTCAGTCGGCTGCGTTATCCGACAGTAAAGTGTGACACCGTATGCTGCCCACATATGAGGGGCAATTGTCTATGCGCCTAGAGAGCGCCGGATCTGTTTAAATCTCGCAGAACGTTATTAAATGTTGTGTTGTGTATTTGAGAATCATGTGTTATTTGCGAAAGTGAGTGTTGTACTGACTGGTTGGGGATTGAATGTACCGGAGTAAGATCCGGACCACTACACTCAGTCACGAATTGGTGATTGCGGGTGAACCTCATCACAACTCTGATCCCAAAGTATCATTTTTTTTTTTTTTAGATTATTTTATTTTTTATTTGTTGTTGTTATTTTGTTCACAAGGTGGATTCACCCAAGCCTTATGCTTCGGGTCATTCTTCAACTTTTCATTTTTTATGTTCTGGTGTGAATCTTTGAGTGCAGCAGTGCACCTGAGATTCTCACCTGGTGCCGTGGCCAACTAAATTGTACTTCAGGTCTCAAGCACCGTTACCGGCAGACTCGGCAGGAACACTGCTAGTGCCGTGTAACAATATAAAGGATTTAACGCGTATTGACCGTTGTTGTTCAAACGCAAAGTTGAAAGGGAAAGAATCAATTGACGAACTTACAATTTTCAGTATGTCTTCCCGACATCACCTAGATGATTTTACGCGTAGCCGTATTATTGGCAAGATTGAAGAAGGGCGAAAAATAACAGATGTTGCCAGGGAGTTCGACGTCAGCCACAGTGTTGTTTCAAGGCTTTGGAAATCATTTCAAACAAATGGAGAGTGTAGCAAACGTCACGGGTTAGGTCGTGTTCGCAGTACGACACCTGCAGAAGATCGGTACATAGTGCTATCAACAAAAAGACACCGGCGCAGCACAGCTAGTGAGGTAGCAAATCAGTTTACTCCCGCCGTCCTGTTGTGTGCATCCCATTGTCCAGACGTCACCGTACCGCCCGTTTGCAATGGTGCCATCAACATCGCAATTGGACTGATAACGACTGGTCTGCTGTCCTCTTCTCAGATGAGAGTAGATACAGTCTATCGTCTGATTGTCGACGACAACTGATCTGGCGTGATAGTGGTACTGCATATTGTCCAGCAAACATACAGGAAAGGGACCGATATCCGACATGTAGTGTCATGGTATGGGCTGGCATCATGATCAATAGCCGTACGTCCCTCTATGTGCTTCCAACTGGGACTATGACTGGCCAACGATACATTAATGATGTTCTGCTACCTCATGTTCGCATGTTCCGTGGTGCTGTCGGTGATAGATTCATTTTCATGGATGACAACGCAACATGAAATCGAACAGTCGCTGTCCAGGAGTGTTTTGGGAGCGAGGATATTCAACGCCTCGTATGGCCAGCACGTTCTCCAGACCTGAATCCCATTGAAAATGTGTGGGATGCTTTGGGGAGGAGTCTTGCTGGTCACCAATGCCCTCCAATAAACAAGGACGCCCTCATCCGTGCACTGACCGAGGAATGGGATAAATTACCCCAACAGCTGCTTGATAATGTTGTGCAAAGCATGACACGACGTGTGGAATCTTGCATCGCCCTCCATGGTGGCCATATCCCGTATTGACATCTTACGCCGGAACGCCTGCGGACGGTAATTGCATTTTTTCACGTTTACGTATTCTGCACAAAATGGCCTGTTTGTCCCTTGAACACGTTCCAAAGCCTTCTGGATTTCAGAGCACAATAGATTGTCTTTCTTGTAATGTCCTGGCATTCTGACATTATTTTATTTCACTTGGCATCCAACCACACTTACTTTTTTATGCGCTATATAGCCGTTTATGATCCGCCCTTAGCAATTGTCCATAAGTGTATATGGACACTGCAATCGACGATATCTGCGGTCCTGATACATGTCACGGCCGCCGCCGTTTAATATCGTGTGGGAAACATCAACGCAACCAGTGGCATGCAAGATGCCACGCAGGTCGGAGCTCTCTGATTTCGAGAAAGGTGTAATCGTCGGGTATCACAGAAATGGCCGATCCATACGTGACATATCCAGCGAGTTGAAGTACCCAAAATGGACAGTTGCCTACGGGATTGGTAAGTGGAAGATGAAAGGTGACTGTCGGAATGTGCCCCGACCCGGCAGACCCACAAAACTGGGAGTGAGAGACCGACGGGTGCTGGCCAGAGAAATTCGGAAGAACCGCCCCAAATCGATGGGCCACATCCGCGAGGAGTTTCAACAGGCATCCGGGAGTATTCTTTCGATGAATACCATCCGTAAGGAAGCCCATCTGTTCGGTTATCATGGACGTGCTGCCGCCCACAAGCCTTTGATCACCAAGTCCAATAGCGCTGCTCGGCTAACGTGGTGCAAAGGACATCGACAGTGGACCGTTGAACAGTGGAAACAGGTTCTCTGGAGCGACGAATCAAGGTTCACCCTCTACTGTTCGGATGGCAGGGTCTGGGTTTGGCGTCTGCCTGGAGAACGCCTCCTGCCGGAATGTATTGTGCCAACTGTGAAGTTCGGCGGCGGTGGAATTATGTTATGGGGGTGCTTCTCCTGGTATGGCACGGGACCCTTGGTCGCAATTCCTGGTAGACTCAATGCCGAGACCTACTGCGCCATTTTGGATGACCATGCGCTTCCTACGTTGTGGCAGTTTTACGGGGTGGACCCATGTTACCTTCAGGATGACAATGCCACCTGTCATGTTGCGAGTTTCTCCATGGTTTGGTATGGTGACAGTGGGGTTAATCGAATAGACTGGCCTGCGCAGAGCCCGGACCTTAACCCTTTCGAGCACCTCTGGGACGAGTTGGAGCATCGACTTAAGGGGTGCCCTCACCGTCCGAAATCGGTGAAGGAACTGACCTGTTTCCTCCAAGTCGAGTGGAAGAAAATACCGCTAGCCGTCGTACAACGCCTGGTTCAGAGCATGCAGTTGAGCCTCCACAAGCAGCTGTAATCGCCGCTTGTGGAGGCTCCACCAACTATTGTAGGTGAATAAACTTCGCTTTCCTTTGCTATCACAGGTGCCCTATTACTTGTTGGTAGATAGTGTACATTATGTTACACGTTCAGCATGTTTTTCTCTGATCATTACACTTTTCATGTGTGCTGGCTTCTTATCGTTCTGTCTCTAATCGCTTGTTAACACAGCGGAGTCTGTGCAGCAGGGACTGTAAAGTATCGTCGGACAAAGTTAATCTACAACACTCTGTTATTCGTAGAACAGTGAATTTATATCTTATGTGTTTTAAAAAAT
This sequence comes from Macrothele yani, assembly GCA_039090855.1. Taxonomy (NCBI): domain Eukaryota; kingdom Metazoa; phylum Arthropoda; class Arachnida; order Araneae; family Macrothelidae; genus Macrothele; species Macrothele yani. Next base: position 82,501,459 of record CM077018.1, read on the forward strand.
AGAAACAGACACCTCCCCCCCCCCCCCAAAAAAAAAAAAAAAACTGACACCAGCCGACGTTTTACACTTCTTGTTGTGCAGTGAACTGAAATTACACCCAAGTTTTCGGTGGCTATTAAAAGTTCTGGGTTACCTATCACCACTCTCAACATCAAATAAGTGGTCCTTTTTGATGATGAAGAGAGTTAAATATGTTTCAAGGAACAAAACTGGACAAGAATGACTGTAGGGTTTGACTTTTCTTTCAATGCATTCAGATGCTTGCAATGTTTTTTTGTTTAAAACGTCACTACTTAAAACATTACTTCTGTCAGTTGAACTCGTAGAACTGTAACTTCGAAATCTTTAGCACACAAAAATCTTTAAGTATACACTGAGCTAAATTAGGTGATCTGACGGCTAGAAAAGAGTCGATTTCAACTGACGAAAATCACTCTCCTTTATTATCCAAATGTTTCAGATCAATAAGCGTAACTGGAAGACCCTCGGTTCGACTCCCAGTGGCGGCCAATGAGAATTTTTTCCGTGACTCACTTATAAACGAGGAAAGAGCGAATATCTTTGTTTGATGTTCCTGGTCCACGGTAAATTTCTGTATTAATTATTCATTCGCCTTCTAATTATTTCTTCAGTTGCTGCTTACCATCTTTGGTGAATCCCCAGCATTGTGCGGGGCTCCAAGAAGCAATTTGCCAACTTGGCTTGGCAGTTAGCATGTGTGAGTCTGGAGAAATTCGAGGCCGCTGTGGTGTAGCGGAAGCATATCCGGCGCGTAACTGGAAGACCCTGGGTTCGACTCCCGGTGGCGGCCAATGAGAATTTTTCCGCGACTCACTTATAAACGTGGAAAGAGCGAATATCTTTGTTTGATGTCAATAAGGCACCAACGATTTACATCAGCCGTACAATAACGAATAGCTCTACGTTTCAATGAAAACCACAACTTCTATACATATAGAAATTCGTGAAAATACAGCGTAACGCAACATTAATCTCTCCACTCCCCACACTACATCGCCATACTTTTCGCTGCGTGCTCCAACATTATATAGCTTGATATTATCTTTCAACACGCACACGTCACGCACTCTAACCTCAAGACTAATGCCAACATGATTCTGTGAGCGAGAAAAATAGAGCGTTAAGCTTGAAACGCTTAAAGAGAATGAACTCAAAATTTACGTAGAGAAAGACATCTAAAAATGAAAGTTAAATTAGAGCATACGTCATATGCTCCTTTTACTGCAAACAAAGTTCTAGATGTAATGTCTCTCCTCCCAAAGTATCTCCGTTTTTCTCTTCAATAAAATGCTTTTATAGTGAAGAAAAGTTTCTTTTTCACTATTAAAGGAATCTTAAGTATCCGTTTCCAGTTTGACCAGAAAGTGCCGTAACTGTGGAATGTTCGCCTGTAGACCTGCTGAAAATAAGCTGTTACGAACTAACCACGAGTGCACCCTTTTAAGATGGAGTCACGATCTTGTAGACTGGACCTCCGAACAGTGTGGTAATATCCTGTTCGCGAATGAGTAGTGTTTCTTCACGGAACCGAACAGAAGGCGTGTATTAGTATGAGATGCTGGACCTGTTAAATGTCTCGTATCATCAACCAGTGAAGAGTTTTTCGTGGTGGTTGTGCAACTGCGCCGGCTGCTTTTTAACTGGGTTGCAGTACTGACCTTTGTGTTTTCTGAAGGTCCTGTGAGTGCCTTAAGGCACCGAGATGAGATTTTCGATTCGTATGAGAGGCCGTACGCCGGTGAAATTGCCCATAGATTACATCTTAATGGATGATAACGCACGACCTTGCAGAACTAACGTCGTCTTGGCATATCTTTAAGAAGGTATTTAATGAATGAAATGACTTCCACTTTCTCCAGATCTCAATTCCATTGAACATCTGATCTGTGCAACTTCTTAACACGAACCATTCGAGACCTCAAGATGGCTGTCATTTGCGAGTAATAATAATTATTGCATTCCCATTCGCTGGAGCGTCTTGTTAAGATATTCTGGTCGATGCGAAACCTGCGTTGTACTTTCAGAGGTTCCATATTGACTACACGTTTGGTAGACTAAACGCCCATCCAATTTAAGGGTCGTATCTTTGAGACACGTGTTTGTAAGTTCACATGTTGCCTCATGCATATATCCTATACATAATTGAACCAAGTTATCAAGTATGAACGAATTTATTATTTTTGGAACTACGCTCAATTTTTTCCGTCGTGCTTAACCTTTGACTAGGAGTGTGTTTTTAAGGCTCATAAATGATATATACGATAACGTAACGATGACCTGTGTACGAATACGTAGGAAACATATAGGTTTCAGTTTTTTAGAGCTGCGCCTATGAAGTTCCATTCTTTTGCCCTATCAGTTTCGACGTTGTTCATGATAAAAGGTGGTTGCATCTGAGTATGTTATTTCCATTTAGTGATTTGTCTCAAAGGAGTAATTTATGCGGCTCATCTTAAAGCAATCAGGTATAGTCAGTTGAACTTGCAAGCTTATCGTGCTATTTAGTTTGAGCTACGTTACGAACATTTTTATCATCATTCAGATACCTTGTGCCCCAAATTTTTTTAACTCCGTGTCACCGAATTACGAATTGTTCTCCATCACGGAAAACGTCGATGAAGTGTAATTAAAAGGGTTCTTCCGCCATCTCTCTGTTGGAATTTGAAGGTTCCGAAAAGATATTGGTGCCCAATTTTTAGTGTTCCTGGTTACAGAAAAAGCAGAAAAACTACTGTTATCAGCCTGTGGGACATGTGTGAGGTACTCAGGAAGAAATGAGAAATTATTACTAAAATTTTGGAAGCCTCCAGTTATTGAAAGCAAAGAAAGGGGAAATCGTTTTACACAACGTCGACCAACTGTGTGGTGCAAAGCCATGCAATGAAATCGCCCCCGTGGTACAGTGGGGCTAAGTGCTGGCCTCTGATCCGAGATGGGCCCGGACCTAAGACCTGGATGAGGCATGGGCGTGAGCCTGCCCCACAGCACCACCCGGAACAGTGGCCCAAGCCAAGGCCGTCTCGAAAACACGAGGCCATGTCATTAGAGAAATGAGTTCCTTCCGTTTGTGACGTCTCTCTCATGTTACATGCACTGATACGTTGGCGTCGTGTTTGACGTCACACACGACAGCGTTGGAAACCAATCGCAACCTTTGATTTCCGCGTGACGTCACTAAACGAAGGAACTCATCTCTCTAATGTCTTGTCATTGTGTTTTTAGACGGCTTTGGCGACCGACTAAAGTCTGCTCACGGTGACTGCTAGACTGCTCACGGTGACTGCTACACCCCGAAGAAATTTAAGAGATGCTCACGGTGACTGCTAGACCCCGAAGAAATTTAAGAGCTGCTCACGGTGACTGCTAGACCCCGAAGAAATTTAAGAGCTGCTCACGGTGACTGCTAGACCCTGAAGAAATTTAAGAGCTGCTGACGGTGACTGCTAGACCCGGAAAATAATTAAATTAATAGCTATCTTAACAAATCGGCTTTGTCGCTGCCGAATTTCAATATCTGAGGAATATCATACTGATGCTGCGATCCAAGACAAGTGAAGTTGTGATTTCTCAGAAAAAGGGAGAATACAGAAAAACGTACTTAATTTATATTTCGTATCTTAGTTTCCTCTGTAAAACTGAAAAATGGGGAGTAAAATATTTTAATAAATGCGTAACTGAAAATAAAAGGGAAAACAATTTCTGCATAAATTATCAAAGCAAGGGGTGTATCCGGCAGTTTCTAAAATTGTGCCTGTATCCGGCAGTTTCTAGAATTTGGAATGGTCGTAGCACTGCCATGCATCAGTTTACTTTCCTCTCCATTTTAAACTACTAAAAAATTTATTTTAGTGCATCTCAAATTTAAATTAAATAGGAAACTGCCCTAGTTGATATTTAATGAACAATCAAAATTATTTCATCACGGTTCAGGCAGATTAAGGTAACAGACGTAAATAATTCCTGTCAGAAAAAACAATCATTGAAACATTCACTTCTTTTAAAATTCCACCGTTACCAGTTTCTGTGTACTTTCGTTTTTTATGTGTTAATTTCTTTTCAAAAGAATCTTTCTTCCGTAGTGCGTATTTCTTCCTAAATTTAGAAACTAAATACAAGGGGCAAAAAACGAACTGCAAATAATTCAGATTTGGAAAAAACAAAAAAAGGGAGCTGACACATCAGAGAAAATCTCGGAAGTAATAATAATTACGAAAATTCGGGTCTTCTTTCCATAGTGTCTTAGTGAAATAAATAATTTAAGCAATAAATCTTGTGCAATGGATTTTACTCCACCGTTTGAATATTTACTTTCTTTGGCAAATATTTGACTTGCTATAATTGAAAGATTTAATCCACTTGGCATTCTGAAATCCTCCCCCCACCCGCACGCCGAAAAAAGCGGTTTTTAGTGGGGAGACAGCAATTTAAATTCTGGAGAAGTCCAAAACTTTTTAAAAGAAAGCTTGCCTTGAAATTTATCTTCTTGAACGTGATAGACTTTGACTTTAAGAGACGAATGTTTCACGTGAGAAAAAAGACCAACATAAAATGGCAAAGCAATTCGGCTACATAAAAATGCAGTTGTCTCTCAAACACAGCTTCAAATTAACTTTTGCAGTACACGAGCTAGCAAATCCTTCCTTGGTGGATGTATGGCCGGCTCCGGTGCTTAACGCTTGCTACTCGTACTATTTAAGTCGAAAGAACCGAGATTTTACAAGAAACTGCTGGATGTCATTCTGAAAACAGCAGTCGTTAATGTAATCTTCCTTCTTTCGCGATCAGCACTTAATCATTACAATCAATTTTCTCAATCAACCGTATTGAATTTTAAATTGTCGCCCGGTGGCGCAGTGGTCTAAGCGATGGCTTATGACCATTCGTCCGAGAAGGGTCCGGGTTCAAATCCCAGTGAGGCATAGATGTTGTGTTTGTTTTACAGAACTGGCTCTCTCCCTTCCCTGGAACCAGTGACCCAAAATTAGGGACGGGCGACGGCTTATAGCCCATCGAGTTGCTCACGGTGGTCGTTAAATTTTCAATAAAAAAAAATTAAATTTTCATTGTATTGCACTCACTTCTCCTTCCTCAAATATCAAAGGCTTTAAATAATCGGTAGTTTTTTTTAAGATTTCCAAAGCAAAGAAATTAAATAAACAAATTAATAAAATTTTATCAGAAATGCGGTATTCTTCTTCATTGAATCCGTGAAAACACACATTTGCCAGCTGCGGGGCTCGAATCTGCATTCTTTTGCTCCGGAGCCGAATGCTTTCGCAATTAAGCTACACCAGCAAGTGCTTAACACTGCTACTTGCGTCCCCCTCTGAGGCAGGTACGCCACATAGCACTGCTACTTGAGGCAGGCGCCAATATAGCGTAAAACAACATCTGCCGATGACGGAGCAGAATACCTTCCCAATTAATCTACACTGACGAAGTTTGTCGCTGCAGCTTTGCCGTCTTGACAAAGTTACAGCGACTACTTACCTCAGAGTTGCGGCACCTCTGAGGAAGGTACGTCACAAATCGAATAATTTTAGTCACGAAGCCCATTCACTCAGCTGTTTCTAAACACGAAGGTGAGCTGAAAAGTTTTGCCTCCAGTTGAATAAAAAGTAATGGTAAAAGATTTTCAATGAAACAAAATTTATCTTTTATTTAAAAGGCTTTACAAGTACTTTCGCATATAGTCAATCGCCCCCTACTGCAGTACATTTCTTCCAACGCGTCAATAGTTGCCTTGAAAACAATGGCTTAATGTAACTTCCTAAATTCGGTGGATGTTTGTAGGCAGAGGGATGTAAACTGTAGACTACCCACGCATTATCAGAGGGAAACAACTGAATGTGACCCTGATTTCTTTGACACATACAAGGTGTGA